>BSBK01004736.1:692500-1992500 GCA_027943335.1 Chamaecyparis obtusa
ATTCCTTTTAATTAAATAAAGACTTAGGATAAAATGTTTAACCCATAGAATATAATTGAATAAATGATAGAATTAGGATTTGATCAAGAAAAATTTGTTTGAATTGAAAATGCTGATTCAAAAAATTGATAAATTGCTGAATGGGGGCCCAAAGTCTAGGCGACCATTTTAGGGTGCATACAATTTCAAGTTTGTATGAATGATTTTTGGGTTTTGGCATACCCATGCAAGAAAAATGCATGAAATTTTTTGAATGAAATGTGTAAAGAATTATCATATCCAACTACTTAGAGAAATGTCTTTGGATGACTTGGAATATGGTTAGATTTCATATATATATATATGATTATGTACCTCTTTTGTAGAAATAGAAGGTACATGTGAAGGAATATATAGTGACATATGATAGAAATATATTTGAATTATTGAAGTGCAAATGAAGTGTGTTAAGTTTACTTTTTGAGCTTCGAAGGAACTAGTTTTGTTCATATGTTAGATGCAATTGTAACAGTTCATTTTGTCTATCCGTTCTACCTTGGGTAGTGAGCCCTTCAGTAGTGAGTCTTTACTTATTGGGTGATGAGCCTTGTAGTGAGCACTTGTAATATATTATAACTAGTTAAACTATATTGAGAGTTAACCCTCTCCATGCTTTTTCCCATTTGGGTTTTACATGATACAAATATGTTGTTCTCTTGTACATGTGATTTAGTTTTTCATTTAATTACATGTTTCTTTCTATTATATGAATGATAATAAGAATAAGGAAAGCTTTAAAGGAATTGATCTTAAGAGTTTAAGAGAATATTGATTTACCTCCTCCCCTCTTAGTGTTCTTGTTGTTCAAGAATTATTGTCTAGGTTGAGAACTTAACCTATAAGAAAGAAGATTTACCGTTATTTGAATGTGTTAGAGAAATAAGTTGTTTGCTTATTAATTAAATCATATTTATTTAATTATCAAGTCACTTATATTATCTCTTTCTACTTAAGCTAAACTTTAGGCATATAATAATTAATTGTTTTATTAATTATCATCATACAACTTAGGTTTCTCCACCCCTTTTAGGGTTTCAGATCTCCTTTATAAGGATTGATATCTTTTGTATTCTTAACACACTCATTTTATTTGATTGAAAATTTTATTTTTTGTACATCAAGAATGTCTCCTCTTTCATGGATCCTTACATTCAGGCCTCCATAGCTTTTGCTTCTCTCTTTCTATGACAGGTGTTTGCATTCAGGTGTTCTTGGGAGTTATGGGTTATTTTCTCATAAAATCCAACATGGTATTAGAGCTTCAGATCTGTATACCTCTATCCTCTTCCTGAGAGATTCGGTCTTGTTTGTTAGATCTATAATTTTTAGAGGATTTTCTATTCGATTTGGGGGATCTCTTTTTTCTGGTCACTTTGGGCTCAAACGGACCTCATTGTTGCATTCAGAGCGCCCAAGAGACCCTATTTCCATATAAAATTTGTTAAATTTGGACAAATTGGCCTCTGAGACAATTTTTTTTTGCATGCTAGGTTGTACGACCTTGACACACAATCTGAGGTAGAAATTTAAAAAAATAAAATTGGGCACCACTAGTAGAACTACCACTGGCTCCCGCCAATGGAACTGCTGCGATCTCTGATGTAGACCTCGATGTAGTTACCACCGTGGTTATCATTGTGGTGATCGTTAGGCCCATGATAACCATCAGTGGTCATGGCTAACTGCTCGACCAATAATCCCCCTTCGCGTAGAGCAGGGTCCCATGGTGGAGCAAGAGCCACTATTTTAGACCCAAACACCCGCTAGCCCCCAGTCATGTGGAGAGCAGGGGCCACAAAATCTTGGCCCAGAGGCTTTTTTTTTGTCATCACAAATGTTTGATTGTCAAATTTAAGCCCATGAATTGCTGAAATCAGCACACATTATCAATTTGCATGCACACCTTTTTGGGCCCATCAACATACCTGTGGTTTTTTTGCTCATAACTTGAGCATATGGTGTCAAAAGCGGGCAAACAAGATACTATTGGAAAGCTTTTTCAAAGGTGGATATTTTTGATGTTTTGGATTTTGGATTTTTTTCCTCCATTTTTTGTGCTAGGAGTTCAAAGGTAGAGCTTCTTTTTTGCCTTCTCAGGGGCATAACTTGTGCACCCAAACTTCATTTTTGGCAAATGAGCTATCATTGGAAAGATTGTTCCGCGATCTTTCCAGTGCTGTGAGTCATTTTTCCAGATTATACTCCAGATATATTTTATTCATTTTTTTGCATTTTTGCACTCTAGTGAATATCTTGGATGTTTCGGGTCCTAGGATATCTTCCTTTTGTGGAATGACTCTTCTTTGGTTGTTCTTTTGTTTCAATAGTTTTTCGCTCTTTGTTGAGCAATGTATATATCATTTTGTAGCATTCTTTTATGCACACGCACTGAGATAAAGTGTCATTCTATTACATGCTTGGGATATTGCACATGTTTGTGCTATTTTTACTCACACTCTATTATAAAGTGAAATGTTGGGTTTTATGTTTGACTTTGTTTTCCATCTACTTTTGTCATATGAGTGTTCTTCCAATGAAATTAGCCTCAGGTATCTCTATTTGTGTGTGTACTCTCTCTGCACCTTCGATGTTCCTAGTTCTTCATCATGCAGTTCATATTGGATATTACTTTTAGTGTACCTACCATTACTCCCTTGTTATCATTATAGGGGGGTTTCTACTGATTGTTCTTTTTCTTCCTTGGTTTGATAGTGTGAGCTATGAATTCAGTATTTGTTCCTATGTACTAGGTAGATGTAGTGGTTGGATACCTGTGCATCTCGGTGAGATGGATCATTTAACATATGGACACTCTTTCTTTCCTATTTTTGGAGGCACTCTTCCATCTTTGATTGATCAACTCTTCAGGGTGTTTTATACCATTTATATCTTTGAGTTCAGTTGTTTTCCTTTGTTTGCCTCTTGATTCAAGTAGTATCATTTGAGGGCTATCATGCAGATTATAGTCTTCTCTACCTGGTCATGTTCTATTTTAGTGGAGGATCTTTAGATCAAAATTTACTTCTTGACAGAGTTTGCAACTTCTTGCTTTAGTGATGTTCTAAATGTTCATCCTCGTTCCTATTTTCTGGAACATTCCCTAGTTTTGGAAGCTTCTTGAGTCCTTCAAACTAGTTTTCATCTCTTTTTGGAGTAGAGTTTTTCTCATTTGGTTTTCTCTATTTATCCTCTTTTACAAAGACTCTCTGTTGTACTTGGGTACCTGATCAAGCCTTTTATTGTTGGGACCCATTTTCTTTCAGTAGTTCTTTCTAGGTTTTTATCTTCTCCCAAAGTTTATCTTAAGGGGGGGTGTTAGAGTAATAAGTTGTTTGCTTATTAATTAAATCATATTGATTTAATTATTAAGTCACCTATTATCTCTTTCTATTAAGCTAAACTTTAGGCATATAATAATTAATTATTTTATTAATTATTATCATGCAACTTAGGTTCCTCCACCCCTTTTAGGGTTTTAGATCTCCTTTATAAGGATTGATCTCCTTTGTATTCTTAACACATTCATTTTATTTGATTGCAAATTTTGTTTTTTGCACATCAAGAATGTCTCCTCTTTCATGGTTTTTATGTTCAGGCCTCCATAGATTTTCCTTCTCTCTTCTTGTGATAGGTGTTTGCATGAAGGTGTTCTTGGGAGTTGTGGGTTATTTTATCATAAACTCCAACATAATGATTTGGATAGCAAAGACAGTGCATGCAAATACTACTTCATTGAGCTCTGGAAGAATTTAATTTCTAGATGCAAAATTTTGCAAGATTGTGTTGATAAATACAAGGATAGTTAATCACATTCCTAGTAGATACAAATCATTTCTTCATGGAAGTATTATTACCTAGGAAGTTTAGATTAATAGAGTTTGGTTATGAGACCAGTATGGAAGAGTGTGTGATAAATGCAAGATAATTTCTCAAGTGTCCAGTAGACTTGACAAAAGATAAATTTGGAACGTATGAGGAGTTAGATGAATTCGATGACTTGGTATAGGTAGCCCTCGAATGATCTACCTCTGGAAAAATAAGACATAAAAGATCCATTGAGGCTCCTTCTTTGGTCCCAAAGAAGAAGAATAAATTTGAAAACAAGAAAGAGATAATAATAATAATTGATGTTGTGTCGATTAAAAGTAGAAAGGAATTATGATTGCACATGAATAAAATCCCAAGAAGGATTCCATATCTTTTTGTGAAGATCCTTATGAAACAAACAAGGTACTGGCAATATTGGAAGAATTAGATGGAATAGGGAAGGTGGATGATGTGTGGCTCTGGTGACCACTATATGACAAAGAAATAATTGAAGAAGATTTGATTATTCATATGCTCCAAAATAATATTTCCCCCTATGATGATGAAAGTTTACTCCCAAATGTTCTATTTTAACAGATAAAAGAATATTTAACCATGAGATCTATAGGAAAGGAAGATGACAGTCTCAAAGATAGGATATATAGAACCTTGGGGAAAAAGTGTGTTGCAACACATAAGAAACTAATTGATTGCATAAAGGAAATGAGGAAATGTATTGGTTCTATGGATAGAACTTACAAATACTACCTTAGGTGGTGACCTACCACAAAAAATACAAGGTTAAGATTGACTCAATAGAGTCTGATTTGAATAAGTTGGTATAAACATTTGATATCTTTATAGAAAAGGATGGTGGACAAAGAAAAAGGATAAATGAACTACATGAAGACTTGATATCTATACAGAGAAAGAGAGATGACCTTTATAAAACTTTTTAGAAAGTCAACGAGATTGTTGAAACTAAATTAGATCATTTTGCTAATTTGTTAGAAGACATAGAGAAATATGAATTACGTCTGATTGTTCCAAATGACCTTATTAGTGCTATTGAACTACTTGTATAGTGCAATAGTCAACACTTAGTGCTCTTATATGCCATCAACTCATGGAACTTATTCCTCCCAAAACTCAAAGCCCAGTACAAGGTGATTTTCCCTTAAAAAGCAATTGAATTTTTTGCAATTTTGAGTTGGTATCTTTTTTATACCCTTTGTCCTTGATGGAAAATGGGGAGAATGTTAGAAGGAGAATAGTGGAGGGAGAATAGTATAAGGATAATAATATAAGGAGAATAGTATAATAATAATAGAAATGTATAAAGAAGAACAATAGTTTATGGGGGAGTATAGAAATCATAGCGGATAACGAAAGTTTTGATAAATTTTCATGTTGCCATCAATGACAAAAGGGGAGATTGTAGGAAGTTTTTCATTTTTGAAGGAGAATGTTGTGGATATTTCAATACAATTTTCATTGATGTCAACATTCTTTTGTTGACTTGTACTGCTATGGATTTTGGAATTTTAGTGTTTTTATTGATCTTGTTTTGTTTCATGTTGCTCCACAACTAAAAATATAGGTATGAGATCTTGATGAAGGGTGCTCCCATTAATACCACAAACACATAACAGAAATAGAGACATAACAACAATTTGCAAGAACAAAAAATGGGCTTCTTATTATCTCCACAAGTGTGGAATTACAAATTTCAAAATTACAATATGCAAAGCTACATGGCATTTTCCTTGCAATATTCTGTAAGACAAATCCTCCAATAACCACCCAGAACTGCCCTAGAAAACACTACGGGCCTTCCTTATATAGGCAATTTTCCACCACCTAGGAAGATTCTAGAATTTTAGCCATTGAGGCTGACCACCTCTAGAATTATTTTATTTTTCATTTTTATTACATTAGAGTCAGCTCAAAACAAATTTCAGAACTCAAAAAGAAATTTTGAAGGAAATTCATTTTCTTCTATTTTAGGTAGTGCAACTTTCGGACATCGTAAGTCATCGCCTGTTGACCTGATTAGGTATTATGACCCCATTTAGGAAATGGTGTGAAGTGATCTACAATGCTTAACTTGTACAAGCTCCAGTCATCTAAAGTTTTGATCCCATTTAGAGTCTCTAAAGCCTTCAAAACTGAGTTCAAAGTTTATGTACCTTGTTGCCAATATTGAAAATTTCCAATATCTTCAAAATTGGACTTGATCTTGCAATGAAACTTTACTAGCAGGCTGATATGACCAAAGTGAACCTCCAAGGAAGAAAAATAGAGCATTCTGAGCTCAAATGAAAAACTTACTAAAAATAGTAAATTTTTTGAAAATAGAAGCTCTGCACAAGATAGCCCTTATTGAAAAGAAACCAAAAATATTTTTGGGTAATGCAAGATTGCCCTTACACCCAGGATGCTCCTGCATTAGATCTTGACAATAGGATGCTCTTGCATTAGATCTTGACAACATGTTTTGGTATATTATATGCTTCTATGTTCAAGTTTTCATGTGCTTTGGTATTTCGGTCGATTTTCTACTTGGTTTAGAATTTTAATTTATTAGTTACTATGTTCCTTCAAAACATAGTAGGTTGTTAGTGTGTTCACATTTCTTCCTTCAAATGTTTTTGGGACAAGAATAAGGCATGGAAAACATGTGATTCAAGTTGGTATGTATAATTTTGTGTTTTGGTCAACCTATGAGGTAAAAGCGCATGACATGCTTTGGATGAATTATTTAAAGAGTTTTATATCTAACTACTTGGAGAAGCGTGTTTGACTGACTTGGAATATGGTTGGATTTGTGAAAGAAAATACAAGAGAAAGAAATAAAAATGCAATCCAAGTAATTTTATTGATTGAAGTAATATTACAATGAAAGATGGATAACTTGTGAGTAATCACCCAAAGCTTGAAGATGAGACATAAGAGCTTTTGAAAGGTGAAAAAAAAGAAAAACCCCTTGTGTATTATGAATGAAGGCAAAGTTAGAGAGAGAGTGAGAGAGAGGCTCGTTACAATAACATCATTAAGTAGAAATGAGAGGAGAAGCATTTCTTAAATAGAGACGAGGAGAGAAGTTACAAAGTAACTCACAAAATATGAATGTCACCATTCATAATGTGTGGGAAATATGTCAATATCCTCTTAAGGAGGATAAGCTAATATTCCTTAATAAAGGAAAATAAATAAATGACTCTCACACATGCACTAGAGGATAAATTACACATAGGGATTGCAAAGGAATATCCTAAATTAAATACAACCAAGGAGATATTAATATTATAATGCCCACCCTTAAGATTTACTTGGGGGTGTTTACATTAATGGGTTGCAAATCCATATTTTTACAATGAAATTGAAACTTGTTTTTAAAAGGAGGCTTTGTCAAAATATTAACAAATTGATCTTCCCCCTTGCAATATATAAGGGACACTTTATTATCTTTAATTTGTTTTCTAATAAAGTGGTGTTGGAGAGCAATATGTTTTGTCCTTACATGAAAGATAGGATTTTTAGCCAGGGAAATGACACTTTGGTTGTCACAATACAATGGTGTAGGGTCCTGTTGAGGCAGCCCCAAATCTTCAAGCAATCTTTTAAGCCATAAAGCTTCTTTTGAGGCATTAGTATATCCTTTACATTCAACTTCTATAGAACAAAGAGATGTAGAATTTGGATTTTGACTATTCTAATAAATAACACCCAAACCAAAAAAGAAATAATATCCACAAGTAGATTTCCCATCATTGGGATCTCTCCCTAGATCTAAATCAGTAAATCCTTTTAAAGAAAAAATTGAATTCGTGTCATAAAAAAAATGAACATTAATAGTGCCTTTAATATATCATAAAATTATTTTAGCAACTTTAAAGTGATTTTGTTGGGGTTTAGACATAAATATTGAAACCAAAGCAACACTATAAGCAATATATGATCTAGTAAGAGTTCAATAATTCAAACTTCCTACTTGTTGTCTATATAAAGTAGCATCCACAAATAGAGTTTGCATATTAATCATCAACTTAGTTTCAAATTCACATGGAATTGAAACATGATTAGAATCATTAATTTTAAAATTGTCTAGAAGATCTTGAACATATCTACTTTGTAGAAAAAAACCCTTCGGAGTTTGCTAAATTTTCATTCCTAGGTAATAATGTAAAAGTTCTAAATTTGTCATTTGAAATTTTTGATTAAGTTGAAACTTAGTGTCATAAATTAAACTATTTGAACTTGAAGTAAGAATCAAATCATTCGCGACCCATTCATGGGATTTGAGGGGCTCATCCTTCCTCTATAAATACAAAGTGCATGATTTGGTAGGCACTAGAAAAGGATTGGCACAAAGTGAATTTTGATGGGGCCTCAAAAGGTAACCCATGACCGAGTGGTGTTGGCTTCATTATTAGAGATTCTTCAAGAAACTCTATTCTTTTCAGATTTAAAGGGTTGAATAATGGGATGAACAATGAGGTAGAACTTCAGGTGACATATTAGGTTGTTCGATGAGAAACAAAGGTAGGGGTTAAGAAGATTCATTTGGAGGGGGATTCATTGTTGTCTATTGAGGAAATCTTGAATGAGGATGCTTGTGCCTAAAACTTAGAGAAATATGTGAAATTAATTCATTCTAAATTGGATTTGTTTGAGGATTTTTGGGTCTCCTATGTTAGAAGGGAAGGGAATTCAGAGGCAGATGTTATTTCAAAAGTTGGAGTTAGACTTTAAAACTCAAAGAATAAGGAGATGGTTGAATATATACGAGCTATAAAGGGTGATTGGTTTGAATGGGAAGCTGATGTTCCTTTATGAATTTGGGTATGGGTAGGGTGAAATTTTAAAGAAAATGGTATAAGGGAAGAACCTATAAAGGGGGCCTAATTCATTATTTGGGTTGGCACACAAAGACTTTGGCTAACGATGAATATGTGGTGGTGGGATGATATTTGTATCCCTTTTTCAAACAATCATTCGACAAGTATCGAGGAGGATGAGGTGGTAGATAGTCATTAATGCTTATGCATGTATGTTGCATTTCTCAATATTGAAGAGATTGAGGATGATTTGGAGGCCGAAAGTTTCTAGAGACCATCAATCTCATATTGTGCTGAGGGTTGTCATGATGTGGGGTGGCTTTGTGTTGGGTGATTGCTGGAGACTGAAACATGGAGGGAAATTTTATGTTGAAGATGCTCAATTTGCAAAGGTCATGTAGGCAAGTCTCCTATCATCATTTGAAGAGAATTTTCAAATTTGGTGATGCTAAATTTGTGAGTCTGCTGCAGACATTATTTGAGGAGGAGTATTTGGAGGTTGATTATCAATACCATGTGAATGTTGATGTATCTTCAATATTTTTTCTCATAGGCTCTGCTATTAGGGTCTTGAGAGGAGGCTTTTTGGATGATGTGTGCTACTATGAAATTGAAATGGATGGGTGGGGTTGCCCAAATGTTGGCTTTTATCGAGTATGGGGTTAGATTCAAAGTGTTGGGTGATGGATGGAGACTATTGGATGGGTCCAATAAGATCTTCCATCCCTTTATGGTGTGGAGCATCATGATCAACAAGGAATCTTGCATCAAGGAGGAAAAACTTTAGTGGGAAAAGGTAAAAGGTTTTGTTAGAGAAAAAGAGGTGGAAGAGCAAGCCAGGGAGAGGGACATACATTTGGGGAAAAGGGACCGCAAGGAAGTGTTGTGTTACAGGTGCCACCCCAGAGTATAGGAAGAAAAAATATGGGGTTTGTTCATGCCTAAGGGGATCTCCATTAATGCAACAAGGAAATGTCAATGCCATCAAATGGAACATGTTGTGTTGGACCCTAGTTTTGTTGTATAGACTTTTTGTGTCCCATTTTTGGTGCTCTAAATTTTGATTGTATGTAGTGTCTGCAATGTGATGGCGATATATGGTTTTTGGTTTAGGGTTGATAGTCCAATATAGGGACTTTCACTTTTGTAAATTTAGATGTAGGCCAAGATAGATAGGTTGGGAGGTATGTGCTAATTATCTAATATTTGTATTTTGAGTATGGTTTTTGAAGTTGGTCATTAGAACCGATATGGTAATGGAAAGACTATTGTACTTAAACTTTTTATTATTAATAAAATTACCTTATTAATGAGCCAAAAAAAGAATCAAATCATCAACATATAAAATAATAATGATAATATTATCTCCAATATGTTGAATATATAGATTAGGATCATGTTTGCTTCTAATAAAACCTCGAGAAAGAAAGAATGCATTAATATTAGAAGACCATTCTCTAGGAAATTTTTTAATCCATAAATGGATTTTTTGAACTTGCAAACTAAATGTTCATTACCTTATTTAACAAAGCCAGGAAGTTGAGACATATAAATTTCCTCATGCAAATCACCATTTAAAAAAGCACTTTTAACATCCATTTGGTGAATAGGCCAATTCATTTTAGAAGCTAAAACAAGAAGTTTAATAGTATGAATTTTAACAACAAGAGAAAAAGTCTCATTATAATCTAAGTCTTCAATTTGAGAGAAACCTCTAGCAACTAATCTAGCTTTAAACTTACTAATTTCAATGTTTTCATTCAATTTAGTTTTATATAACCCTTTGCATGAAACCAAATTTTTACCACGAGGCAAATGAATTAAATTCCAAGTTTGATTAGATATTAAAGTATCATATTCCTCTTGCATATATTTTTGCCAATGAGGTTTAATAGTAGTTTTTTCAAAATATTTAGGATCATTAGAAGTCATAATAGAAGACGCCAAAGAATAGTTGTAATAATTAACTCTCCTAGGTTTAATTTCACCCATTCTAGCTAAATAATCATCACTTTCTTGAAGTAAATTCTTAAACCATTTAGGGTTTATCTTAGAAGTAATTGAATCATCACCAGAAGAAGAATCATGCATTATCATCATCACTATCACTAGAAGGAATATAAAGAGATGCAACAGGAGTAGGATTTAGAGAAGGAGGTTGATCCTCCACAACCGCAAATTTACTTCCACTAAATTCAGCATCCTACACATTAGAAAAATAATGTACTCCATTTTCAGGAATACAAACATCTCTTGCAACTTTCACCTTATTAGTATTAGGATTGTAAAATCTATATGATTTATAATGTTTATCATAACTAAAAAATATAAAGAGAATATTTATAATCTAACTTTTTTCTTTTTTGTTTAGGTTTATAAAAATAAGCAATTGAACCAAAAATCCTTAAATGTTGAAGATTGGGATTCCTACCAAACCAAGCCTCTTTGGGAGTCATATTCTTTAGAGCTTTAGTAGGAGTAATATTGATGAGATATATATCACAATCCATAGCTTCAACCCAAAATTTATAATTTGTATTCTTAGCATGCAATAAACATATAGCTATTTCAACAATGGTTCCATGCTTCCTTTCCGCTACACCATTTTGTTGAGGTGTATAGGTAATGGTAAGCTCATGTTTAATACCAAAAGATTTCAAATAACCATTATATGCATTATTAACATATTCCTTCCCATTACCAGTTCTAAGAATTTTAATCTTAAAACTAGATTGCATTTCAAAAAACATATGAAATTAAAAAAAAACATCAAGAACTTGATCCTTACAATGAAGAAAATATATCCATGTTCTTCTTGAAAAGTCATCAATAAATGTAAGTGCATACCTTGATCCTTGGATGGAGTTATTCTCCATGGGTCCCAAAAGGTCACTATGAATGAGGTGAAATCTATGATTTTCCCTCCATGATTGATCATGAGGAAAGGGCTCCATATGCATCTTACAACTCATGAAACAAGTGCATATAATTTTAGAAGGAACAATATTAGGCAATCCATCAACCATATTCGCTTTTTGCATCAAAGAAATATAATCAAAATTCAAATGGCCAAGTCTTTCATTTCATACATTAAAATCGATATTAGTAAGCAAAGGGTATTTTGAAATAAAAAACTTGTAGAATTTAAAGATGTTATCATTATCCATTTGTGCATTAGCAACAATTTGATTATTCTTAGGATCAATAATATAACACATGTCCTTATAAATTAAATCCTATAGTCCTGACATATCTTAGCAACAAAAAGAAGATTTGATTTTTGTTACTCCTAAAGAACATTAATGGTTGTCATTAGTATCATTCAGTCATACAGTTGGTAAAGGAGACAAGAAAGGACAACCAGTTAATACACAGAGCCTAGACACTGAGCATAACATAAGGCAGATCACTAAGTTAACCGAGCACAGTTTTGACCGAGCACTCTTACCGAGCCAGATCATCACCAAGTACCGAGCATAGTGGTCACTGAGCATTCATATGAGCTGAGCATAGTTAATTACCGAGTGATGAATGTAGTATACACCGAGTGAAAAAGGAAACACCATAGCAGTTTGGAATGGCACAAACTACAAGGAAAACAATTTACACCAATTATAAAATGGTTTACCAAGATCGAGACAAAATTTAATATGGATGTAATCATTAAATTGTTGATGATTCCTATGTAATGATGATCTTGGTTATTAATTTCTACTGTTGATCTTAGGTTTTCTAAGATAGAGTCCAAACCCTAATTAGGTCAGATTAGTTTGATATAAAATTTGTAAAGATGTCATTTTGACATGTACCATCACACATGTAGTAGCCACCACATTGGAAGACATCTAAAGATCAGACAAGGTTATGATTGACAAAAATTGATAGAGCATATAGTTTCTCAGAAACAGAAGGCTACCGAGCAGTATTCAAAGGAGAGATCAATCATATTAAGGTGATAACATATAAGTACATTACGGATCTGAATCATGCATGTTAAGTTGCTATTTGTAGATCAATCCTATTGTTACTCTTTAACCATTATAGTATATTTTAAATCTCTTAATAGAGTGAACTTAACAGTTCTTTTGTAAATCTCTTAACTGAGTGCGCACTTGATTATGTTGCTAAAATCCTCTAACCAGGTGGATCTTTGTTACTCCTAACAGGGTAAGATCATCATAAGTGATCAAAATCTTTGTATCCTTAACCGACAACTTTGTTACTGCAATAGTGAAGCTTTGTAGGTGTCATCCCCACCGTACTTTTTACCTTCTAACAAGGGTTTTTATGATATCAAAATACTTGAGTTATGTGTAAAATTTTTCATGAATAGTCTATTGATTAGATCACATGCATTTACATTTCAGTTATGCTTTAGATGTATGTTAAATACAATTGATACGATCGATTAGTGATATTCATGTTTATAAAGATTCAGTTTGAAAAGTTTTAAGGGTATTGATTCACCCCTCCCCTCTCAGTACACATATTTCCATAATTTCAACAATTGGTATCAGAGTTTGTTCTCTTGTTAAGGAAGTTTAACCACTAAAGAGTAAAGATCTTAAGCATGGAAAGGTATAAGCTTGGAAAGACTATTGACAATTAGAAATTGTAGATGCAGATCTACATTGAATAATTCAAGGAAGCCAAAGAAACATTGAGAGAGTTATTGGTCAAAAGGAAGGATATGGCATTTCAGTATAATGAGACTGATTATCATGAAGAAAAGATAGATGATCCATTTGAGGCATCTAGATCTAGATCTGGTAGCATATCTGATGCATATGAAAGAACCATATCATATCTATTTGAAAAGAATCAACATCTTACTGAACAAGTGAAAGCACTGTAGATTGGTGAAGAGACACAAATGGTTAGAATGATTGATGTCATGAACAATGCAAGACAGGTTGAATAAGAAAGGAATTTGGATATTGAAGATAGGAAGAAAATGATTGAAAAATTGGAAGAAAATGAATCTGAGATACTGAGACTCATCGAGCATCATTTTGAAATTTCCAATCAGATGGTTGTCATGAGTCAGGAAGTCAACTGAGTAAACAATGAGCTTACTAAGAAATTGGAAGACATCGGTGAATTGAGACAAGACAATGAAAGATTGAAGAATGAAGTAAATATTTAACAACATAATGAGATGATTAAGAAAGCTAAAGAAAGTACTAAAATGATGGATGAATTCCTAAGCAGTCAAAGAAGACTTGACAACACTACTGGTTTAGGCTATACCAAGCAAGGAGAGTCATCAAGACAAGTTTAATAGAAGAGTTCCTATGCTAATCCAAGGACAAAGAAGCTCTCATGCTATCATTGTGGAAAACCAGGCCACACATCAAATGTTTAGAGAAGCAAAGAAAAAGGTATTCCTAAATCCACTCCTAAATTTGATGGTTATTGTTATAACTGCAATAAGTATGGACATCAAGCACATGAGTGTAGATCAAAGTTGAATAGGTCACCTAAGAATAACTACATGTAAAATTACTATAGACCTTGCAACATGCATGGTCACATATCACAAGAATCCAGGACAAAGATGAAGCAAGTTTGGAAAGCGAAAGGACAAAACAAGACATATCAATTGAGAAGGCAAGGTAATGCATATACTTGGCATTACAATACTTGGACTAGTTGCACAACATGTGGCAGATATGGACATATTGCAGAAAATTGCATGAGAAATCACTGTAGAGGAAGATCTCAAAATTGGACAAATTCTGGAATGGCATGTTTGCGCTATCACAAGGTCGGTCACTTGAGAAAAGACTGCAGAGACCAAGCACCAGAGATAAATGATAATGTAAATAGAAACACAATTGAAGAAATCATGAGGATAATAAATAAAATGTGGAGAAAATAAACAAATGATAATGCTAAATCAAGCACAATAATCGATGACACCTCATCTTTTGGATTAGGTGATTTCACCACCTCCACCTAAGCAATTCAAGTAAGTATGGAACTGAATTTCAATTAGTTATATCTTACAACAGGTCCTTATATCTATTGAATGAACACCAAATCAACATGAAATAAGATGCACTAGGGTATTGTATGTTTTGATCTTAAAATGTGTATGGTCGATAAAAGCATGACCAAGTAAAAGATTGTTAGTCGGCAAAAATGGAACGATTAACCAAGTTGAAGTATCAACTAAGAAATATTTAGTGTTAACCAAGCTAGAGATTCAAAATTGATAATCGAACGTCACTATGTTTACAGAGTTGAGTTAGGTAAAGTTTTTAATGTAGAACTTTGAGCGGGAAAAAGAAAGTTTAGGTATAAATATGTTAGAAAGTAAATTCCACCAAGATAACTGAGAGGGGGAGGGTGAATCAGTTATCAGATAATTATAAATTTTAACATCTTCAACAAAATTTAACCATGTAAGCAATGCAATTACTAACCATACACAGATATTCATACACAATGACACAATAACACAAGATATGTTGACTAGGGAACCTCTTGATCAAAGAGTAAACCCCGATGGGAATGATGCCCACAAAAGATGCACTAATATGAATATTCCTTGTGAGAGGATGGAATCTATTAGAAGTCTTATGAAATACATTCAATACATATAAATCCCTGTTAGGAGATTTTGAATCCCTGTTAAAAGATTCTAACCCTATTAAGAGTTATGGAAGACAGAAGGACCCACTGCCCAAATAGCTTCAGGGTAAGATCACTGAACACACTGTCCAAATAACCTTAATATTATTCAGCAGAATAATATGAAATATGTTACCTCCTTACTGTGCCAAACTGCACTCACTGCTACACCAAATCTCAATTCCAGATCTCTATACTTCGCATGTCTTCCTTCACAATTTCACTTTCACAATCTCTTAGGCTCTTTTCTTCACTTCATGCTTACATTCACATGCAACCAAACCAAGCTCACACTTCTTTCACATTTCAACTAAATATAATAAGGAAAAACATTCCTTCCTTTATACCACACTCAAATAATTACAAATGAGTAAGCACACAATTACAAAATAAAAGTTTCCATACACTACATCAAAATTACACAAAATTGTCAGCTTCCAAATGCAATATCTCTTCACTTGTGCGACCTTGAAGTTTGCACTATGAACCACATCACCATCAATGTGTCTCAAACTTCCCTTTAACTGTGCAAAACTAGATTCCATCCCGATTAGGAGATATCATCTGATTTCCACAAATCGCTACTCAGGAACACTGCCTAAATACTGCTTTTACCAAAATGCTCATAACTTTCATGAATCAATGAATTACTATCTGCGCTCTTAACCATAGACATATAACATATCAAAGAGTATAACCTCAACATCACATAGCTCCAACTACAATATCCCATGTGCGCTAATCAAAACATTGTCTGCTTCTCTGCTAGTCTCTAGAAGATCACTGTGTTGACATCAATGACAATCATAGTCATGAATGCAACAACAACTGCTACAGAATGACTGCCAACATCCAGCATTCATTCCTAACAAAATAAACAATAATGCAAGTCATTTTGTGATGTAGGAGCATCTTAGGATTCTTGGCAATCCTGTATCAACCAAAAATATGTTTGTCTTTGAAGGTATATTGTTAGTTTTGATCTTGGTTTGGTGGAGTTCTTGCTCGGAATGGTAGACTTGTTGCTCAGTTTCTTTGGTTATCAAGGTGCTTGATCTCTGAAGAATGCTTGGTGACTGAAGGCATCGGTTCACTAGAGCTCAGTGATAACTACATTTCTCAGTCATGCTTGGTATGGTCGGTTGATTGGTGCTCAGTTATTTCTTCTATTGCTCGGTGTTCTTGCTTACTGACTGGATTGTTTGGATAGATCAGCTTGGCTGACTGGTGCATTTAATTTTGGTCGCGCTCCTCATGTTATGGATTGACCGTTGGATGTGTGGGGACCTAGATCTGGTGTATTGCATTCTTCTATGCGGATTTGATGACCATTTGGGGCCATCTTTGAGAGTTTATTTATTTTGTAAGGCTATGTGAGAGTCGACTGATGTTTTAGCATTTAATATTTGTTTGTAAGGGTTAATTGTTTCATCAGGTGACTTGTGGCTAGGAATCAGTATTTATAGGATGCTTGAGTAGTTGTTTAGGCATCAGATGGTTGGAAGGAAGGTTAGTAGCCTGCGAGCTTAGGAGTAGGAAGATTGCTTAGAAGTTGGAGTACAAGTTTAGATCTTTCCTAGGTGCCTACCAGTGTGCTATATGTTACAGACCTGGGCTAGCTGAATGCTGATGTTGTGGAAAAGATTTGGATCTTGAGAGATCTTGTAGACTATTACTTTCTTTGTATATGGCCGTAACTAGGAAGGCCTTACATCCCATCACATTGCATGTAATCAATGACTTGATGAATAAAGACTTCTATTTTATGTCAGATCTATTATTGTTATTATGTATTTTTGCTGCATATTGGTTTCATTGCAAGGTCAATCAGTACTTAATTGGATCCACTAGCCTTGACTACATCAAGTGGTATTAGAGTGAAGTTTGTTCCTATTTGAGCAAAGTCTGTTCCTGTTGGAGCTGAGTGGATCTTGTGTGTTTATGTCTAGATCTTGATTTGAAGATGCCTCTGAGGAGAAATCGTGAGATCTCTGAAGAAGAGGAAGCTACTAGTGAATTCTGTCTTGATGATTTTAGGGCTTTGTAGAAACAAGTGCAAGATCTGCAAGAGGAATTGAGGAAGAAGAAGCCTACCTTGAAAGAGGATAGTGATGATGAATCTAAGGAAGATCATTTTGAAGAAGCTGTAGAAGAAGTTAGAGATACTGAGGAGAATCAAATTCTGAAAGCTATGTCTAAGATTGGGAAAAGACCTAAGATTGAAGTTTTTGCATTTTCCTGAAGCCTTAGGCTAGAAGAGTTGATTGATTAGATCAATGGGATTAATGAGTACTTTGAGTATGAAGAAATAGAAGATCCTGATAGGGTTAGATTTGCAAAGACTAAGTTGAAAGGTCATGCAAATATCTAGTGGAGAGAAGTTCAGTTGGAAAGAGGTAGAAGAGGGAAAGAAAAGATCACTAAGTGGAACCGAATGGTTGACAAGTTGAAGAAGCAATTCATTCTGGTAGATTATGAATTGGACATGTTTAAGAAGATGCAAGCTTTGAAGTAGACTAACAAATCAGTACAGGAGTATACCGATGATTTTTATAGAATCCTGATTAGGACTGATCATTCTGAAGCTGATAAGGAGAAGGTTGCTAGGTATGTCTATGGTTTGAGACCTAGTATTCAGGAAGAGTTACTGTGTGGATGACAAAAATCAGTGATGCTTATCACATGGCATTGAAGATTGAAGAGAAGTTGAATAGGAAGTATGAAGGAAAATAGAACAATAGGAACCGAGGTGGTAAAACTGGTGAGACAATTGCTGAAAGTAATGTGACAGAGCATCCTAAGTCTGATGTGGGACCTAGAAGTGGTCAAGTTACTAAGAATACTGGATAGAGAGGAAGGTGGAAGAATGAGTTCACCAGCATTATTATAATTGTGGTGAGGCTGGTCATAGAAGTTGGTAGTGTCCTAAGAAAAGAGTTGCATTAGTTTCTGAAGAAGACATTGAGAATGTTCCAGAGAAAGGTGAATGTCTTGTCACTAGGAGATTAGCTACATGTGTTCATGAACCAGTACAAAGAAGGAATTTTTTTAGAACCAGATGTAAGTGCAAGGATAAGGTATGTAATGTCATCGTTGATGGTGGCAGTTCTGAGAACTTTGTTTCAGATGAAATGGTTAGTAAGTTGAATTTGGAAAGAAGGAAACATCCTAATCCTTATCAGATTAGCTAGATTCAAGATGTTTCTAAGGTTAGAGTTGAAGAACAATGCTTGGTTAAGTTTCAGATTAGATCTTACCATGATGAGATATTGTGTGATATATTGCCTATGGATGCTTGTCATCTGTTGCTCGATAGACCCTGGAAGTTTGACAAAAATGTTTTGTTTGATGGTTGTGCTAATACCTATGTGGTTAGGCATGAAGGAGCTCAGCATAAACTGATACCTTTATAGGAGACATGGATTAAGGGATGTGGAGTTATCAGGTGTTGTCCTTATGACAAACCTCAGGAGAAAAAGGTTGATGAACCTATTCCTGTTAAGTCTAGTTTTAAGGAGAAGGAGAATGATATCTCTAAAGATTTTGTTGAGATTAAGAAATAGATGGTTTTTCTAGCAGAGATGGTGCAACAGATGGTGACATTTGTGACACAAAGAGATGTAGATGATACTGAGTTGGTTGAGGAGTCTGGAAGGGATGAACCTTACCAAGGCACTGATGTGATTGGTAGTGGTTAGAGTCAGTTGTTATCAATTGCTGACCGAAGAGGTGAACAAATTGGAAGACAAAAGAACTTTCTGCATGAGATAGTGAATGAAGTGAAGACTACAAGGGATGAAGGACAAGAAGAGATGTGGGTGAAGAATAGATTTGGCATACCTATTCTGATTCCCTTGAAGTGTTCCTGATTTCCTTATGAGAAAATCTTTCTTACCTAGGGTGTCTGATGCAGGAGCATCCTAGGATTCTTGGCAATCCTGTATCAACCAAAAATATGTTTGTCTTTGAAGGTAGATTTTTAGTTTTGATCTTGGTTTGGAGTTCTTGCTCAATTTGGGAGATTGGTTTCTCGATTTCTTTGGTTACGAAGGTGCTCGGTCTCTAAAGAACACTCGGTGTCTGAAGGAATTGATTCACTGGCACTCGGTGATAACCGCATTGCTCCATCATGCTTGGCATGGTCAGTCGACTAGTGCTCAGTTATTTATTTTTTTGCTCAGTGTTCTTGCTTACCAACTGGATTGTTTGGATAGATCGGCTTGGCCGACTAGTGCATTTAATTTGGGTCACACTCCTCATGTTATGGATTGACCATTGGACATGTGGGGACCTAGATTTGGTGTATTTCATTCTTCTATGCAGATCTGATGACCGTTTGGGGCCATCTTTGAGAGTTTATTTATTTTGTAAGGCTATGTGAGAGCCGACTGATGTTTTAGCATTTAATATTTTTTTGTAAGGGTTAATTGTTTCATTAGCCAACTTGTGGCTGGGAATTAGTATTTATAGGATTCTTGGGTAGTTTTTTAGGCATCAAATGGTTGGAAGTAAGGTTGGTAGCCTATGAGCTTAAGAGCATGAAGATTGCTTGGAAGTTGGAGTACAAGTTTAGATCTTTCTTGGGTGCCTACCAGTGTGTTGTATGTTATAGACCTGGGCTAGTTGAATGCTGATGTTGTGGAAAATATTTGGATCCTAAGAGATCTTGTAGAATGTTACTTGCTTTGTATCTAGCCATAACCAGGAAGGCCTTACAGCCCGACACATTGCATGTAATCGGTGACTTGATGAATAAAGATTTCTATTTTATGTTAGATATGTTATTGTTATTGTGTATTTTCACTGCATATTGGTTTGGTTGCAAGGTCAGTAAGTCCTTAATTGGATCCACCAACTTTGACTGCATCATTTTGACACACAACAATCAAGACCAAAACCAGAGCGATTTGAGCAAAATTGAGCTAAGATGTTTTTGAGCATTCAATAGAGATTTGTGTTAGGAATAAGGTGTCTCAACCTTGGATAATTCCTATTCTTATTATTTGTTTTGTAAAATGTATTTCTTGCAAATAATGTAATTAAGTGTGAGTGTACATGTCTAGTTAGCATGTTGATGTGTCACTCCACTTGATGTGTCGGGATCTTCAATTGTGTGTAAGGAGATCATGGCTAAAACGGTTATGATGAATTCCTATGACACGTAAGAGCTATGTCTGGAAGATTCAATGATGGGTGAAGACATGTGGCAACTGATAAAGTTGAGTACTGTACACTCTTCCCCAATTGTGGGTTTCAGGTTCCTATTTTCTTAGAGAATGGTAAAACCCTAATATGACTATCTTTGGAAGTTGCCCTAAAAAGGGAAGTGCATGATATAAGCATTTTTTAGGGTTGCAAAGATAGGTGAAGTTTGTGTATTGTTGGAACATTTTTATGCTACCGTGATTTGTCTTCAAGAGTTGGAAATCTTTTGAAAGAGCTTGCATTGCAAGTGTATTGTAAACTGTAATAGTTTTAATTAATACATTATGCCAGTTTTGGAGTGCTGGGGTTTTTACCAAAAGGTTTCCCCAGGGTAAATCATTATGTCATTCTCTATTTTCTATATGCATGGTATATGGCTACAATATTATTGTTAAAGTAGTTAACGAATCTGAAATTGTAAGGATTTAAAAAAATTTGCACAATACTTTCCTTTAGAGATTAGTGTAGGAAGCTGTTTTCGCACCTGAGTTTCCTTACAATTTGAGAAGATCCTGATTAGTTTATCATCATTCCAAGTAAGTTATTAGCTACCAAGTTATTTTTTCTAAAGATTTCATGTAGCCCTAAATTTGAAAGAACAATTGCATCTTCGTCTAACACTGTGAAATCCAAGACTGGAAGTGAAAAGAAGGTCACACTGATTAAGTCCACAACATGTGAAGAACCTAAATACAAATTGCATCCCAAGATCACTTCACAAGTTGATCAAACATGCACATCTTCTAGCATACTGCCTAGGGTTTTACTGGTACAAGATATACATGCTTACATCCACTACAAAATAAGTGAAATTGGAGAATTTGAACTACAATCAACATACCAAGAGATGAACGAGAATGGAAAGCTCAAGGATGAGCATAAAAACTTGGAAGTTAAAGGATTGACAAATGCCCTACATTTCCTAAGGGAGTTCAAGTCTGAATGGATTAGGGTTGTACTTAGCCACGTTAACAAAGGTAAAATGTGGTTGGAAGAAGCAGTTAAAATATCTAAGGATGTTATTCATGTGGTTACCAGATACCCCACTAGTGATAAGGTGAAGACTATAAGGAACCCACCGAGGGAAGAAACTGAGAATCTTATAGGAGTTGAATGGGATGGAAGAGGAATGAGAGTCAACACCATCATTGATCGAAAAACAAGGTTTGGCACCTATGTTATTGGCTATAAGATTTTTCAATCTAGTAGGCCCAACAACGTCCCATGTAGAGCAGTAGATACAACTTACAAAATTGTCAAGAAAGGTCTACAATTAGACCTCGTTGAGGTACTATTGAAAAAAATGGAAGAAAACATGAGAAACATTTGGGTAGTAAAGACCAATACATGTAAGCTTGGTTCATTACTGGTTTGCATATTTTTCTACTTGAAGAACTACTTCCAATCTATCAGTAATGTAGATTGGGATGTCAACTAACCAATCATCATTCAAATAAATCAGTTTATCAAGAATTTAGGTTAGAATTTTGTGACTGCCATGGATGTTTACTTTGGAAAGTTTAAGGATATAATGCACAAAAGGAGAAAAATTCTAGGTCATCTAGTTGAAAAGCACAAGGAAGATATATGTTTTCTGGTGGACATTGACACCACTTTGATCAAGGAAGTTGAGCCAAGAACTGCTTGGCTACCTCCAATGGGCTATGAAATAGATATTGAATGAGCCTCTAGGTCAATAAAGGCATTGTTGGCCGAGCCCAAAGATCCTAAAGCTACTAGGTTTAGAACCTATGAGGAAGAAAAATTAAGGATAAAAATGGATCTAGTCGGAATAAAGGTTAGTAGGAAATCTAAGAAAATACTGGAAACATTGGTGAAATAATTTAGAGAAGATGAAGAAGAAGAATAAGCAATAGATAATCTGGTTGAAGAAACAATCGAGGAACAACTTTTGATTGAGAATAGTGAACATGAGGAGGAAACTGAGTCAGATAAATAAATTCAAGATACATCGGTAAAGGCCACAAGGAAGAGGAAACAAGCAGAGACACCTACACAAGTGAGGACAAGATCCTCTATAGCCGCTTATCGACCCCTAAAGAATGGAATAGTAAAATTCACTAGGCCTACTCCTACAAAGACTTATCAGAAGAAAATAGGTGCAAAAGCCACCACCAAGAAACCAAAGAAGAGGAGAAGAATCATAAGAGGTAAGGATGGTATAGATTCTAAAGAAGAGGATGATCATAGTAAATTCAAAGTTGTAGTAAATATATCTATTGATGAGTTAGTTGAAAACATAAAGGAGATGGGAAGACTAGGTCACCCTAAGATGAATCGGTATGCACATATGTCAACCGAGGATCGAGATAAAGTAGAAGAGGAAATCATCCACAAGATGATTGAATTTAAGAGACTACCTATTGAATTTGTAAAATATATCCCTAAAGAACTTCATGACAAGGGATCAATAAGGTGGACATATGCCTTGCACACTGAAAAGAAAATGAGAGAACATTATTTAATTTTGGCAATGCCTACTCTTACAGTAACTGAGGTTGATGAGATGATGAAACATTATGCCAACTAATTTTTGATGAAAGGCTGAGCAACTAAACATTTTGGTAGGTAAACTCAAAGAAGTTAATGAAAATAGAAAGATATTATGGATAATTTTTTTGGAATCAAGGGCAAAAGTAGATAAACTTGCACTAGCTATTGTATACACCTAAAAATGGTCACCTAGACTATTAGCCCCTTTTGCTAAATCATCAATTGCTTATTCTTGATCAAATCCTAGCTCTATCATTTATTCGATTATTTTCTATGGGCTAACCATCTTATCCTAAGTCTTTATTTATTTAAAAGGAATATTTCCTCCCCTTTTAAATAAATAAAAGCCCTCACTTTTCCTCTTATCCTAAGTTGCACAAATAAAGCATTATTCTTATTTTATAAAAAGGGAAAAAGAACTTTTTGTCTCATATGGACACAAAAGTCAACTCTTATTTTCCTATTGGAGGATACTTGTGCACATGGATTGCTCCTCTTTCAAGCTCCACCGTTGATTAAATCTTTTGCCTCTTAATCTCCATGGTCCATTCCTTCTCATTTCCTATAAAAGAAGAGCTCTCTTCTTCATTCTAGATCCCCAACTTTTTATGCTAATATTATGCTGCAGATTTTCTAGGTCATCTTGGAGCTTTTGGAGATATTCTTGCATCTAGGGTTTGAAGATTTGGAGCATTGTTGGCATTCATCTTAGATCTTCATCAACACTCTATCTTCTTGTCTTCATTCTTGCATCATCATGGCTTTCTTGCTTCATAGTTAGATTTCATTTCTTGCATAGTAGCTTCATTTTCATGACATTCTTAGCTTAGATTTCCTTTATGTTTTAGATTAATTCATCTAGTTTAACTAGGAGTCTTTGTAATACTTGCATCTTTCATTTCCATAGTTTAGCTTGCATTTTCATTCTTAAACTAGCTTGCATTGCATTTCATTCTTGATTCTTGAGGATATTGGCATTCTTGCCCTTGTCTTCATTGAATCTCCCATTGCATGGTTTACTAGCAAGGTTATAGGCTTAATAGCTCTAGCTGAGAGCATTCTTAAAAACCCTTGCACTCCATGCCTAGGGAGCTATGGATCGATTTGTGAGGGCTCATTTTTGAGTTTCCTTGCATGTAATGATCCATAGAAGTGTGACACAATTATAGCACACATTTTTGGCGCCCATCGTGGGGCAAAGTAGATAGACTTTGTCTTTTAAATTCTGCATTTTCGTCAATTTCTGTCAATTTTTTGGCAAGTTTTCAGCTTAATTTTTCGTCTCTATTTTTTTTGTCTCAGATTGTCGTGCGATACTTTCCAGAAGTATCGCGCGATATACCTCTGTATGTGCGTGCGATACTTCACCTGTCATAAGAAGTATCACGCGATATACCTCTGTATGCACGTGCGATACTTCGCCTGTCAGAAGTATCGCCTGGATATAGTAGAGAATATCGCCTGGTGTCGGGCGAAGTATCACCTAGTATAAGGCGAAATATCACGCAGACTAAAAGTATCGCCTGGTGTCGGGTGAAGTATCGTGCGATACTGTGTCTGAACCTGGCAGTGAGCTATTTTTGGGCTATTTTATCTATCTTGCAAGTTTCAGGTTGTTAGCTATCTTTTTGAAATTTTCTGAAATTTCCAGCGTTTTCAAATCCGCGCCACTCTGGAAAACGGGTGCCCATTTTTTTAAAAATTTTTGCAAATGGTATCAAAAGTTTAAGTGTGATATATCATTGGAAATGTCTTTCCGAGCCTAATCCAACCATGATGGTTTCATTTTCAGATTCTATCATTTGATTAGTTATTTTTGCACATTATCTGATTTTTTTCATGTACTAATCATTGTTAGATTTTGGATTTTGATTCTCCTAACTCTTGTTGGTCTAACAAGTTGTGGTTGTAGGTGCTTCTTGCTTGAAATTTGCTAAAATCGCATGTCAAAGAGGGCTACTAATGGTTTTTGCAGGGCTGCCCTAAGCATAAAAACCAAATCAAGTGCTTGTTTAATTACTTTCTTTATTAAGTGCGGCATATACTAGTTGTTTCCTTTCATAGGCACTTAATACCTTGTTGTAGAAATTTTGAGGTGGTAGGAGAGTATGCTCTTCACCCTTGTGGTGAAACATAAATCTTGACCCATCTTGGGATTTTGAAAGCAAGGGGGTAATTGGATCTTGTTTGGTGTGTTTGGGAGAAGTTTTTGAGATAGGGGAGTATGCTCTTCACCCTTGTGGTGAATCAAAAACCTTGAACCTCAAGAATTAATCCACTCTTTGTTTAGCTTAGGATCCTTTAGCGGGCCTGCTCTTGAGCAATCAAGAGGAACGACCCAAGTGGGGACAACCTTGTCATCATTTTCCTTGGTGGCGAGTGATTCCAACTCACTATAATCTCAAGGCTATCGAGGACACAAAACCTTGGTAGACATAGTACTTATCTTCTCTTGATGTGAGTAACTTGTGGGATTGTGACCATGAGGAAAGCATTAAGCAAGAATGCTTAAGGTACTCTTGAGGCTGCGAGGTCCTAGTCCTTTATGAGGAGCAAGAGGGGTGCTATGAACAGAAAACCTTACTATGAACCATTAGATAGAGGCCACCCTATTTTAGCCGCTTAGCTTCTTGGTGCAAGGATTGATCCAAGTGGACTTACCCGGATCACCCCAAGACACTCACCATATGTGTTCCTTTGATTGTGTTTTTGACACTTCCATGACAACGCCAATATCTCTTGTGGGCAACCACTTGGTGTGAGGCAAGGGAGCATCAAGTTGTGAGCCAAGTTGTTAAGTAATGAGCCTTGTCTTTCTAGGTAGTAATTGCTTGAATTGTCTTCGATTGTGCTATACCAGTGTAAACGTTCTTAACATTCAAACAAACGGTAGCATTCATAAGGTTCTCTATTTTGATATCACAAGTGCTTGTCTTGGCAAGGTTGCTTTTGCCCTTGTTTCAAGTGTTCTATGACATGTTTGATCCCATACTGTTTGCAAACCTATCTTTTATCTATTGCTACTACTTGTCAAACTAAGAAATTGCACTGTTCAATCTACAAATGTGGTCCAAGCGCTTCAAAACTAAGTTTTTCACGTTCACTGGTCAAGAGTCATATGATATTGAAGTATCCTTGCATACCCTCAACCAAGAATCCTGAGTCATTTCTACTGTCCTGTCATTGCTACAATTCAGAGTTGCTAAACTTGCACTTTAACTTGCTGTAGAGTGTCCTTTTCTGTTCTTACTTGAAATTGGTTTGTTACTTACATGTTTAGATTTGTTCTAGACTGAAACAAATGAGCTAAAACTATTGGGTTTGAGTTTAACGAATGCTACTCTTGATCACTTATCGCATCATGGTTACCCCTCTAGCTACTTGCTTATTGAGCTTCTTGCTCGTTGCTCGGCTTTAGTCAATTGATTGTTGTAAGTGCTTGAGCACTTTTGACGAGCCATCTCTCTATTGTTCTACTTTGACAAGTGATCTTTATTAGCTTTTCTTATCTCAAATTTGAGAAACTTTGTCTCATTCTATTAGTTGACCAACATCTCTTTTCATGCCGGTTACAACTCGGTCTCAGTTTGAGCAGGAGAATCACCCTCCGTTCAATTATACACAGTTACCTTCTCCAACTAGACGTTCAAAAGAACCCATTAGCAACAACAGTTCTAGTTCTAACCAATCTGAGAATTCTAAGGCTACACCATGGTATAAAGGAGGTTTCCTCTTTTCCGCATTCAAGACCCCCAAAACACAGACAGTGTCTCACTCACTTTGACTGAACAAGAAAAGTTTCAACTCTTGCAAGAACACTTTGAGCGTAAGGATAATCAAGCGCGCTTAGACAAAGAACACAATCAACAAAGGATGGATGCTACTAGGCGCATGGCTTATAGAGGGACATTTCATGAGCAACCTAAGACTAGTAATCATGAGCATAGACCTCTTTTTAACAATGGCAACAATGACAACAACACGCCACCAAGATCTCCTCCAAGGCCAACTTTTGCTATGCCTTCTTCACCACCTAGACCTCCTCCCTCTCAACATGAGGCAGAGGCTAATGATGAGATTTCTAGTGAGGATCTTATGAGATGTGAAAAAGATGTGGATTTCCAATGAATGATGCATAAGCTTTTAGAGCGTAATGGCGATCAATATTTTCAATATATGACTTCCAGAGGATACAAGCTTCCTCCCGGCTATGATGTCAGACAAATTGTCCAACAAAGAGTACCAACTGAATTGGAAGTCCTTCAAGAAGAATTACGTCGGACAAATCAACGCCTTACCCAAATGGCATTAGAAAGAGAGCCTCCAAAGGTCTCTTTTGTACAATCAATTTGTGCTCTTCCTTTTGATAAAGATCTATACATGGTCCCATTTCCTAAGGATATTGAGGTTCCTAAATATGACAAGTATGATGGAAATGGTGACCCTCATGACCATGTGCGTCATTTTTATGCTCTTAGTATGGACTTTCTTCATGAAGACACATATCTCCTACGCTTATTCCCTCGAAGCTTAAGAGGCCAAGCTTTGGAATGGTTTGCAAAATTGACACCACCTCTTAAGACTTTTGATGAGTTGGCTCAGCGATTTACCCAACAGTACTCTTACAACATCCAACAACCTGTCACTGTGATAGATCTTAGTAATCTAAGACAACATCAAGGTGAGCCATTTGCAACTTACTTACAACATTGGAGGTCATTGTATTCTCGATATCCTCGTCAGCTACCCGAAAGAGAAAAGATTGACATTTTCGTCAACACACTTGTGCCTGAGCTATTTTATGATCTAAGGAAGCAACTGTTCTCCTCCTTCCATGACATGGTTGAAAGTGCATATCGGATTGAGGATGTAGCTATAAGAAAAGGGGATATTGTTATTAATAAAGATGCTAAAGGCAATGGTAAAGACAAGAACAAACCTTGGAATAAGAACAAGTATGTTGTTAATGATGGGGTTGTTGACGCTCCTAAAGTTAAAGAGCCTGCTTTCAATCTTTCCAATGCTATCTATGCAGCAAAACAACAAGAAGCTGCCAACGCTCACAGTGCTCCTAAACCTCAATATGCAGATAAGCCTAAGAAGTCATTTCGAAAGCGAGTCTATACCAAGTTGGCAGAACCTTACGATGTGATCCTTAAGACTTTGGTTGACAATGGATATCTTACACTTCCTGATAAACCTGGTAACTAGGATCCGATAAATAAGCCCGATTGGTGGAGAGAGGATCATTACTGCCATTATCACAGAAACAAGGGACATCCAACAGACAATTGTTTTAGGCTTAAGGATGATATTCAGGATCTTATTGAGAATGGCACAATCTCCACTGATGGCTTAACTAAAAATTTTGATCACACAGCTTTCAAAGATCCTCTACCTAAGCATGATAAGGGGGAAACCTCTCAAACACATAAGAAGAATCATGATGCAAAGATCAATTACACGTATCCTTCTAATACGCTTGTGATTAACATGGTAGAGCCCATTGAGAGTGTTCTAATGATGAGGTCTTAAGATGATAATAACACCAATCATGGTAAGCCAAAGTTAGTCTTGCAAACACGTGGTAGTTCATCTTCCCGAAGTGAGACACTGAATGCTGTTACTAGGGGGCAAGCCAAGATTGTCCTTAAAACTGCGCAACATCCCAAGCAAGCTTTGCCTTCCAAACAAGTGGCTCCTTCAGCCACCCCTAGCTATGATCTTGTCCAACATTTGCAAAAGACACCAGCACAGATATCTATCCTTGAGTTGCTTCGGTTATCCTCTTCGCATAGAGAGATTCTTGATGAGGCTCTACATACAACACATGTTCCCAACGACATTGATCCAGATCAATTTCAGGCTATGGTCAACCACATTTCATCTCCGCTATCTCTCTCCTTTTCTACAGAAGATGACATATCTATTGCTCTCCCACATAATCTAGCTTTACACATTGAAGTTCTAGTCTACAATGCCCGAGTCCGCCGAGTCCTGATAGACAATGGTGCAGGGTTAAATATTGTTTCTTTCAATGTCATACAACAATTGGGTTTGTCAGAATTGGCTGTGGACTCCAAGAAGAAGATTACTATAAAATCTTATGATGAAGTGGAAAGATCTTCCAAAGGTCTTGTCACGCTGCCTGTCTGAGTGGGCCCTGTCATGAAAGATATTAGCTTCCAAGTATTGGACATCCCACTTGCATATAACATTCTTTTGGGTCATCCTTGGATCCATGACATGCAGGCTGTTCCTTCCACTTATCATCAGTGCGTCAAATTTCCATACAATGGCACTGAAATTGTGATTCCTGGAGACCATACTATTGCTATTAATGCTCTTGCTGCTACTAAAAAATTTGTTCCTCACAATGAACCTACTGATGATCCTAGTACGTCTCTAGCTGCTACTGAGAAATCACTTAAGATGATGAGCCTTGGTATGGGTGAATATACACTGGGTTCCTTTGCTTCTATACCTGTTTCTCCTAGGTCATATGGGAGACCTTCTGATCAGATGAAATCTTCCACTTCTGCTATGGTGATCTTTGATACTTTTGTTCCTTCATCCGTTCCTTTAGAAGCACAAAGAGAAGAACAAGCTATTCAAGAGTGGATCTATAGAGAGGATTCTAGAAATACTCCCATGCTCAGTAATTCAGACACAGATACAGATGAGTCACCGCTACACACTATGGTTCAAATGGGAGATGATCTTCCCTCTACTTCACTTCTTTGGGGAGAAAAATGTATATCTACTGATGATATGGATGTTGATATGGTTCATTCTTGTAGTAACCATCCCGACGTGGTCGATGGGTCTTGTGTGGGGTCTGATGAGTTTGTTCCTCGTATTGCCTTAGTGGACCACGCTGGTTCTTCTATGACAAGTCTAGATCTAGCTACTTTTGGAGCTTACCCTATAGGCTCAACCTCTCTTGTTACCAGATATGACACCCCTCGCATAAATGCTATTGAACTGGTCACTTCATTTCATCTTGCATCAACACCTGTTACTTCTTCCACCAGCGAACTAGCCCCCAAAAAGATTGAATCAACAATCAAGTATCACAGTCATCATGTCAAAAGAAACGAGCAATGTTCGGATGGTGAAAACCACATTGTGGTGGTATCCGAACCTAAGAAAAGTAAAAATAAAAATTTGCTCAAAAATATTGATTATCAAATAAAAGATGACAAGCTGATTCTCTACAAAAAAATGATGCACTACCTCAAGCATGATCTCATATCTATTATACTTCAGCCCATTCCTAGAGCTAAGAACAAAGTTAGTAATGCCTTGGTTACTTCAACATCCATCTTACAAATGAAAAAGCATAAATTTCACTTCAAGTTCTTGGTGGACGAATTACGCTATCCTGCTCACAAATCTTACAATCCTACCATCTTTTCATATCTTCCACCTCATATTCCTCTTGCAAATCCACCACACCATTCCTTCCACCATCCCTTACACTTTGCCTTTGTCTCTGGTGACTTGTATAGGAAGGGTCTAGATGAAACTCTCCTTAAGTGTCTAGAAATAGAGGAGTCAAAAAAAGTGCTAGCTGAAATCCATGATGGCATATGTGGATCACATTCTACCAATCTTTCGCTAGCTCAGACATTTCTTAGGGCTGGTTATTATTGGTCGAACTGGTTGAGACCTCCTATCGTCACAGTTGCAGCATTTGGGCTTGGGGCCTATTGGTTTTCTACATCAGAGGAAGTGGATTCTTGATGCCCGTTTCTGTCTGGGGCATTCTTTGTACATATTTTATTGATCCTGAAAAAATACCAAAAAAATTCATATATGATGCTGAAAAAATCCTAAAAAGCATATAAAGTCTTGAAAAAATTCAAAAAAATTCAAAAAATTGAAAAAAAATAAATAAAAAAAAAATAAAAATAAAAATTGAAAAAAGTGCCTTGGTGAAAACCTGGAAACAGGCGCCTTGGTAGAAAAAATACAAAAACAATTTATAAAAAGTCCTGAAAAAATTGCAATAAATCTATCAAGTGGTGAAAACCTGGAAACAGGCGCTACTTGAGACCCTCTGCACCTATGTCTATCAGTCTTGCGTGGCGCTCATTCCCTCCACTTCTCACTTTGCCTCTCCTAGCTTGGAATTGACTCTTGTCTTAGTCTTAGTCTAAGGGGCATACGTTATTTTGAGCTTATCTTGGGTCTCTTTGTGCGTCTGGGTTTCTTAGACACCTCACAAACAGTGTTTTTCAACACCACCCCAACTATGTTTTTTCAACACTTCCCCTTGCATCGAGTGTTTCTCAACACTTATCAGATGTCCTACCTGCAGTCTAGATGATGCAATATTTCTCACTGGCAGATGCGATACTCAAAGTTTGACTCTATGACCTACACACACGCACTTGACTTGCTGAGATTTGTTTGAATTTATTTCTTTGTGTGCTGTCTATGATGATTTCTTTGCTGAGTGTTCTCCCCCTATGATCATTTTCGATGATGCATAGCTAGAAGACTGAGGGTATGAGAACATGTTTTATTTCTTTATCTGCTTGTGGGTATATTTTGTTGGTCCTCATTGTCATGAGCATTTATGCTGGTCTTACTTGACACTTTGGACCTACAAGGTATTATCCTTGACTGTTTTGCGAGTGCATGCTTCTAGTCATCTTGACTTTCTTGTGTCTCGATGCGAGCATAATCTTGCTATATCAAACTTAGGTGATCTCACTGCATTAGTCATCTGGACCTACATGTCTTTGATGCCTAGGTGGGATTTCCACATTTCTATCTGATATAGATCATATTCAGATTCACATATTTATGCTAGTGTGTATTGTATGATCTTGCGACGCTACCAATAACGCTCAATGATGAATATTAGATGTCTATTGGCTTTGTAACCTTGCAAGTAAACCACTTTTCATGTAGCTTGCATTCTTAAGTTCATGTTAGTTAGTTTTGCATCTTGCATATGGAGAGAGCTCTCCTTTTCATCTTACGTGGACTTGTTAATCAACTGCGCTCACCTTTCGCTTCTTCCTGATCATGTCTTTCACTTCTTGTCTTTCATATCACATCATTTTCCTTTCATTTCAGGATCAAAACTGAAATCCAAGTTCACCTTGATCATCCAAATCACCTTTTCCCCCTCTTTCATGCAGTTGGCTGACCTTTTGAGGCCTGATCCTTCAATCTTCGCTGGGGCATTCTTCACCTCTTCATCTCCATCTCTTTCAAACTTCTAGTCTTTCATTCACTTTCAATCCCAAGTTCAAATTCTTCCCCTCCATGGTGTTTTCGGGTTGAGGGACCACTTGGTTCGTGCCCCGGGTCCCATGTGTGGGGCATATCTTCACTGCTTGATGGTTATCCTGTTCTCTTTCTTCGATTATGATTTCTAGTGATTTGATCATGCTGCTCTTGCTTCTGCTTTCCCTCTACTTGGATTTCACTTTCGATCCTGAGGGGGCAGACATATCATATCTTATTGGCTATCTCTTTCCTAAGTGTTTAGTACTATCGCTACCAGGCTGATCATGCAGGATTTGCTATTTTTCTACACTTCATTCTTTGGAGTCAGAATGCTATTTCTTTCCTTCTTGGCTATCTCTTGCTTTCTTGGCTGATCTGAGTTGCTTTGTGATCCCAAATCGATCTCACATTTCAACTTCATTCTTTGACTGCATGTGTTCCCAGATCGATCACACATTTGTCAAAGAGGGGCAAATGTATACACCTAAAAATGGTCACCTAGACTATTAGCCCCTTTTGCTAAATCATCAATTGCTTATTCTTGATCAAATCCTAGCTCTATCATTTATTCGATTATTTTCTATGGGCTAACCATCTTATCCTAAGTCTTTATTTATTTAAAAGGAATATTTCCTCCCCTTTTAAATAAATAAAAGCCCTCACTTTTCCTCTTATCCTAAGTTGCACAAATAAAGCATTATTCTTATTTTATAAAAAGGGAAAAAGCACTTTTTGTCTCATATGGACACAAAAGTCAACTCTTATTTTCCTATTGGAGGATACTTGTGCACATGGATTGCTCCTCTTTCAAGCTCCACCGTTGATTAAATCTTTTGCCTCTTAATCTCCATGGTCCATTCCTTCTCATTTCCTATAAAAGAAGAGCTCTCTTCTTCATTCTAGATCCCCAACTTTTTATGCTAATATTATGCTACAGATTTTCTAGGTCATCTTGGAGCTTTTGGAGATATTCTTGCATCTAGGGTTTGAAGATTTGGAGCATTGTTGGTATTCATCTTAGATCTTCATCAACACTCTATCTTCTTGTCTTCATTCTTGCATCATCATGGCTTTCTTGCTTCATAGTTAGATTTCATTTCTTGCATAGTAGCTTCATTTTCATGACATTCTTAGCTTAGATTTCCTTTATGCTTTAGATTAATTCATCTAGTTTAACTAGGAGGCTTTGTAATACTTGCATCTTTCATTTCCATATTTTAGCTTGCATTTCCATTCTTAAACTAGCTTGCATTGCATTTCATTCTTGATTCTTGAGGATATTGGCATTCTTGCCCTTGTCTTCATTGAATCTCCCATTGCATGGTTTACTAGCAAGGTTATAGGCTTAATAGCTCTAGCTGAGAGCATTCTTAAAAACCCTTGCACTCCATGCCTAGGGAGCTATGGATCGATTTGTGAGGGCTCATTTTTGAGTTTCCTTGCATGTAATGATCCATAGAAGTGTGACACAATTATAGCACACAGCTATAATCCATGTGTAGAAAGTCATAAGAAAAGAGAAAGGAGTACATTCATATGATGTTAACATAGCTACAAGAGATCCAATTCATATATTTGACACTAAGGTGTAAGATGACACTTATGTCGAGGACTTCTATCCAGTTGGATATATTGAAGAGGACAAACAAGATGCTCCCGAACAATTAGTAACCACCGAGACTGATGAAGTCTTAATAGAAGACATTGCAAATGGAGATCCTAATGATGATGTTAGGGTTGATGAAGACATCACTATGGCTATAGACAATACTAAGGAGAACCAACCTACTGAGGCAACATCAGTAGACATACAGGGTAATTTACCGATATTGGTACAAGTAATTGATATTGCTACACAAGGGCAACCCAAGGATCAAGCACCCAAGCAACAGAAGGACACAACTGAATGACAAGGTGAAAAAGAGAAAAAAGACACAAATGAGCCTAAAAACAAAGAGGTAGAAATTAAAGAGCCAGAAACTAAAACAAATGTAGATACATCTACAACTGACACCAAGCAAGAAGCCCAAGGACATCAAACTGACACGATAATCAAAGGGAAGGATAAGGAAGAGAGTGTGACTACCGAGCAAGAAAAGTCTAATCTATAGACTAAAGCTCTAGTACCATATGGGAAATCTCCCGCATCTAGCACACAAGAGAAGAAGAAAAAGAAAAAAACATGGTAAGGGCCCAGTCACATTGGATGAGATCATAGAAATTCCCACATATGACCCGAGGACTCTAGACCTACAAACATTGAGAAGGTATGGAGAACTATGCACAAGAAAGGCTACATAAGAGAAACTAAGACAAGAAAGTAAACACAAACATGTCTTAGAATATGTTAGAGAAATTTTGATGCAAGTAGTCCCTGATATCAATGTTGATGAGGCAACTCCCATCATTGATCAACTTTCTACTCTAATTGGCCATATAAATGCTCCAATTATAGATGCAGAGAAATGAATTGAAGAAAGAGTAGAGGCCAAGATATAGTTGAAGCTAGCATAGCAAATCAGCCATGAAGTAGTAATTAATAAAGTAAAGTTATCTAAGGTAATAAATGAGATCGATGCTATTATTCAACAAGTTATTACAATTTTGCATAAATTATGCACTATAGACGATTTCATTACTGATCTTAGTGAAAAGATACACAAGTTAGATGAAGATATCAATGTTATTGAAAATAATCTTTTAATTGAGCTAAATGCATTTTATGAGCATTATGCTAAAGTTCAACAAATCCAATGGTTAAGATTAGAACTAAGGAAAGAAGAAGATAAAATCAGAGATCAAGTAACTAAGCTACAAGTAGAGTTACTTCCACACCTCAAGGTGATACAATTCCATGTGAATAAGGAAAAAGATTTAGTTGCCACCCCTGAGATATTGATAATCAAAAATATTTTTGATATGCATGCACAAGTCAGATTAGACCACATTGCTCTTGAGAATCTCAAAGAGGAATGGGAAAACCTCTTGGATAATTTGAAGAAAACCCATCAGAACATTTTTTACAAGCTGTGAGTACATTTTTGGCATTAATTTCAAAAAGGGGGAAAATATATGTATATATATTCTTGTATGTAGCATATATTCTTATCTGTACTTCACACCGAGAGCATGTACAAAGGGGGAGTTTACATAGATTCACATTTTTGGTTAAGTTCAAAATTTGAAGTCGGTACATATACATAAAGTTTTTGATACTAATTCCAAAGGGGGAGAATGTTACTCCTAAAGAGCATTAATGGTTGTCATTAGTATCATTCAATCATATAGTCGGTAAAGGAGACACGACAGGACAGTCGGTCAATACACAGAGCCTAGACATTGAGCAGAACACAAGGCAGATCACTAAGTTAACCAAACACAGTTTTGACTGAGCACTCTTACCGAGCCAGATGATCACCAAGTACTGAGCACAGTGGTCACTGAGCATTCATATGAACTGAGCACCAGTTAATCACTGAGTGATGAATGCAGTATACACTGAGTGAAATAGGAAATGACATAACAATTTGGAATGACACAAACTACAAGGCAAATAATTTACATCGATTAGAAAATGGTTTACCAAGATCGAGACAAAATTTAATATGGATGTAATCATTAACTTATTGATGAGTCCTATGTAATGATGACCTAGGTTTTTCATTTCTACCATTGATATTAGCTTTTATAAGATAGAGTCTAAACCCTAATTAGGTCAGATTAGTTTGATATAAAATTTGTAAAGATATCATATGTATCATCGTACATGTAGTAGCTGCCACATTGGAAGACATTTGAAGATTAGATAGGGTTATGATTGACAAGCATTGATAGAGAATACAGTTTATCAGAAACATAAGACTACTGAGTAGTATTCAGAGGAGAGATCAATCACATTAAGGTGATAACAGATAAGTACATTATAGATCTGAATTAATCCTACTATTACTCTTTAACCATTATAGTAGATTTTAAATCTCTTAATAGAGTGAACTTAATAGTTCTTTTGTAAATCTCTTAATCGAGCGCACACTTGATTGTGTTGCTAAAATCCTCTAACCAAGTAGATCTAGCTGATCTCATTGTTACTCCTAACAAGGTAAGATCACCAAAAGTGATTGAAATCTTTGTAGCCTTAACCGATAACTTTGTTACTATAGTAGTGAAGCTTTGTGGGTGTCATCCCCACTGCAATTTTTACCTTCTAACAAGGGTTTATGCGATATCAAAATACTTGAGTTATGTGTATGAATTTTCATGAATGGTCTATTGATTAGATTACATGCATTTATATTTTAGTTATGTTTTGGATGTATGTTAAATACAATTGATATGGCCGGTTAGTGATATTCATGTTTACAAAGATTTAGTTTGAAAATTTTTAAGGGTATTGATTCACCCCTCCTCTCTCAGTACACATCTTTCCATAATTCCAACAATTTTAATGTAGGAACATAAAGCACATCATGAAGTTTTCCATTAGGAAAAATCACATCACCCAAACCTTCAACTTTACAACTATGATTGCTAGCTAATTAAATAGGAATATTTGAAGTATCAGGATGCAAAGAATAAAAAACTTCTTTATGAGAAGTGGCATGTTGAGGATGCACCACTATTAACAATCCATTCGAAAGGCCTAGAAACATCATAGCTACATGTAAATGCACGACAAGATTGATGACCACTATCATTATCTTTCTTATGATTAGGTTTTTTATTGTGTTAATTATTTTGATTCACAGGCTTTTTACCATTTTGCTTCTTAAAAAATTATTAGTAACATGTCTATCTTTCCCACAATATGTGCAATGGGGCCTATTATTATTATTATTATGAAATTTTTAATTGGAATAATTATGACTATTATGATGATTATTTGATCTGAAATTATGATTATGATTTTTATTTTTAGATATGAATGCATGTTCATTACTTTTAAGAGTACCAAATTGAATTAATTTTGCTTCTTCTTGATGTAATAATTTTTGAAAAATATTACAAGTCAATTGACTAGCTAGAGTAGGAATAACAAGCTGAGCATGCACATTTGTAATAAATTGTTGAAATTGCATAGGAAGACATTCCTTGAGAATAAGATGATTAAACACATATAAACTAGTGTTACTCATAAATCATTTAATTGACCTTTAATAGTATCAAATTTTAATAAAAATTCATACATGGTTTTAAAATCCGTATACCTAAGATCTTCCAGTTGATCTTGAAGCTGAATTTTCCAAGATTCATTAGTACTATCATAGGTATTTTTTGAGATTTCCCATGCTTCATATGCTTTAGTACAATTTCTAATTAAAACATATAAATCAGGAACCATAGAAATCTCAATTAAACCTAACACTTCCTCATTTTGAGCCTTCCATCTATCTTGGTCGGCTTGAGGAGTAGAGGTAGTTGACTTAGAAGCAGGATTTGTAGCAACATCTAACAAGTGTTTAAAATGAAAAAATAAATGAAATTTGGGCTTTCCACAGATTATAGATAGAACTATTTAGTTTAATATTAGGAATTAAAGTTGACATGATTAGAAGAATTTAAGAGTACTGAAAAAAATACCACACTTTTAAATGAGTTTGATTATTTTTTTAAGAAAAAACTTTAAATAAACACCCTTAATATCTAAAAAAATAAATCAGATTGAAAAAAAGTCACCCCTTTAATTTAAAATAATAATAATAATTTTGATTGTAAAACAAACTTTTATTTATAAAGACATAATTAAAAACTTTAATAATCTAAAAAAATTTACTTTAATATAAATTGATTAAACTTTAATAAATAAAATAAATTTTAAAAAACTTAATTAAAAACTTTACAATGCTTATCTAAAAAATGAAGGACTTCCCTTAAAGTTAAAATACCACGAGACTTTCAAGGTTAAAGTTAAAAAAATGATTTTAAATTGATTTAAAAGTAACATGCAACTATCTGGGTATCCACCATACTGTCACGCAACACAAATCCACTAAACTACACCTAAACTGACATGCAACTGAAAAAACTTGAGATGCAATTGAAAAAATTGACATGGAACTAAAAATCTTTAACATGCAACTAAAAATCTTGACATGTAACTGAAAATATTGACATGCAACTAAAAAACTTTGACACACAACTGGAAATCTTGACGCAAATGAAAATCTTGACATGCAACTAAAAAACTTGACATGCAATTGAAAAACTTAACATATATATATTTTAAAATATACTATAACACAAAGATTAAAGATAATCCTGCAAAATAAAACAAAAAGCAGAAATTTTAAGAAAATCAAATGAAATAACCTTGCAAAAAGAGGTTTAGAATTTTTTATTAAACCTGCAAACACACCAGTGAGTAAAACTTGATATTAACTATTGAGAGGGTTTTAAAAACTTATGGATTAAGGTATAACCTTGCGCTTGACACAACAAAGGTTAATAAATCTGAAACATATAACTTTGAAACAAAATAATACAAATTTATCAAAAAATAATCTAAATTAAAGATTGGAAAACCAAGTTTTGGCAGCAAGCCCTCTAAAACAAGGAAATCAAACAAAATAGGAAAATAAGTTAGTAAATAGTTTTGGCGCCAAGCCTTCTAAAACTCAAAAAAAAGAAAATCTAAATGATTTAATATTGCATGCAACCTTGCTAACAAGTTTGTGAAAAAAATTTCAAACTTTAAACCAAAACCTGCACAAAATAAGTTAGAGTAAAAGCTTCTACTTCTTTTCTCAAAGAATGCCCCCAAGAATGGTGAGCTTAAAATTAACAATGACAACCTTCATCAAAATCAACTTAAACAAGGATTAGTAACTTGATCTAATATGATGAAAAGAAATCCAAGATAAAGAAATAAAAATTAAATCAAAGTAAGTTTATTGATTGAAGTAATGTTACCATGCAAGATGAAAAACTTGTGAGCAATCACCTAAAGCTTGAAGAGGAGACACAAGAGATTTTGAAAGGGAAAAAACAAAGAAAAATCCCTTGTGTATTATGAGAGAGAGAGAGAGAGAGAGAGAGAGAGAGAGAGAGAGAGAGATGGTATGGTGGTCTTCATTTTATAAATGATGAGGGACTTCATGAATGTTCTTCACACACAATAACTAGATCTCCACAAGGGTCATGTCCTTTGACCCACTAAGGCCTCCACCAAATCAGAGTGCACAAATAGTTTATGGTTCCACCACCCACTCTACATCATTGAAAACATCTCAATGTACCTCAATCTAATCAGTGGATTCAACCAAGCAACCCCATCAACTCACAAATCCCAAACCGGGTACTAATTAGGCCTATTTCTCTTGTAGCCCTACCTGGACGGTTTTTCAAGGTTTTCTCCAAAACTTGCCAAAACACTTAGAAATATTAAAACATATCTAGATACCCTTTTGGAAGCTACATAACATACTTCAAGGGTTCATGCTACTCATTTGGGCCAAATACCCAAACAATTGCTGGTGTACTGTAATTAGTCCTCTATTAGGCCACCCATTACAAAGCAAGTAGTATCAAAACTCACTCCCAAACTTCCTAACCAAAAAAAAGAGTTGATTTACCATCCCAAACAAATTATTTTGACATTGGAAGGAGATTCCACAAGGTTCTACTCACCCAACCACCAAACCCTCCTTTTAAGGTACTTTAACCAAGAGTTTTCTCAACCAAGTGTCTCCAAGAATTTCCAAACCATATAAGTGGGTCTAACACCATTAGACTAACATATTATGACCATAAAAGTCATAAAATATGGTCCTCATGTGGACAAAACTCTCAGACCATGATTGTCCCCAAGGGCTAGTGACCCTTCCAAGGCTGTTTCCAAGTAATCAGTGCTTTATTCCTTCCTTCCCATGTTCATCATGAAAAAAACACATAATGGAAACATTAATTACATAAAAATATCCTTCTTCACATGCATTATCATCCTTGGTAGAGAGGATTCATTCATAATCCATCATTGCATCCAAGTAACTCACTGTGCATACCTTGACTGTACAGGAACAATCCTTACAAAATAGGGTTAAAAACCTTTAAATACTTCACTCAATCACTCAATCAATGTGTAAATGAATAAACACAATAATACCATCAACTTCAATCCATATTGAAAAGAAAAGAAACTCTTAAGTCTTCCCAAATGGAGACTGTGTCTAGGCGACAGATATAGAGCTTGTTACAAATATTTTACATTTTATTGCATCAAAACGTATTTTACATTGTCTCTTCGACACCAAACCCCCCTCCAATCTCTCCTCACTTCTCACCACCCTCAAAAAATGCCTACCTTCCATCTAATAGCCTTACTAAGGCTGGTTACCCCTGCAAAACCGTGAGCAGTCAGTTATAATGACTGTTACCAGTTTGTTTTGATTTAGTTTTATTGTCTAGTTGACAACCAATTGTCAAATTCAACAACCTCTCACCTATAATGCATTTATATTATTACCTAAACCTTTTTAAAGGTTTATCACACCCATAAACCTTCTAACACCCTTATTCAAGCCTTTAGGCAAATTACACATTTGGCACCTTGAGTGCTTTTACATCAATTTTGAGGCTCTATTGGCCATAATACAAATAATAATGACCTTATAGGTGCTTAACCAATCCAAATAACCTAGGTTTAACTTAATCACTCCTAGTGACCCCTAGGTACCCTAATCCCTCACCAATGCCATTTAATGGCTTACAATGCATGGTCCTTCACAAAGGACTTAAAATCATTACAAAACATTAATAAATGACCTTTAAGGTCTATTACAATATCAAATGACCCTTTATGGCCATTTTATCTTCAAATCCACCCAAGGATCTATTAGTGACCTTGGTATGCCTTCATGGTTCATGCTCTATCCTTGGTGCTCCTACACCATACTCCTCAACTTTGAAAACATTCCAAGTCCGCTTGGAAACTTGCAAGTACAAACAAGTCAACAAAAAACCTTTAATCTCCACCTTTGGCTTATATAGATCAACATGATTGATCCATGGAAACTTAGCATGATGTTGCTCCAACATGTGCTCAAACATTTGCAAAATCTGAGTGCCTCCCATGGGCAAAATGTAAACCTCCATTTCTTCTTTAGCCTCAAACCAAGAGACTACTTCTACAACCTTGAACTCATCCTTGTTTTCAAAATTTGAGTCTCCTCTTCTAGAGACCAATGCTCCTTGCTTACTTTTCCTCTCCTCTAGTCATTCCAAACTATCTTCAACATTCATGGCTGCCTCTATAGCCACACTCATGACCCCATAGGCAGGTTCTTTCACTCCTACTTCCACCTCTTGTTGGTCTTCCTCCTCATGCCTTTCTCCTTGGCATACCAACAACTCCACGGTTATCTTGGCTCCCTCTACAACCATGCTATCATGATTCTCATTATCAATCATCACCAAAGGAAATATCATTGCCCCTACCTACAAATTTTTTTTAGTTTCAAGCCCTTCAAGACTTGAATCAATGCTACCTTCATCAACAACTTTATCATCAATCTCTGATTCCTCTAGAACCTCTTTGCTCCTAGGGTCCTCCATCTCTTCATGAACAATCTTCTTCTCATCTTCTTCATCTTCATCTACTACTTGCTCCAAGAGTAATTCTATCTTTTCCCACTTCTCAATACTCTTATCCAAATCCTCTTCAAGTTTCTTCAACCTTTCTTCTTCTTCTCTCTTATTGGCTTCTTCTCTTTTCTTGGCTTCTTCTCTTTCCTTCTTTTCCTGATCTCTTTTCCCCTCCTCAGACAAATACTCTTTGAAAGCATTGTACATCACCTTCTATGACCTTGTCGAGAATATCTTCCCCATCCTAGGATTCTTCTGGTTTCCAGCCACCACTTTGCACTAGTACATTTGACCCACTTTTTAGACCAACATTTTCAACCAAGTTATAAAATGATTTTCCATGGTCGGTTTATAGAAGAAAAAAATGATTTTTTTAACTTCTATTCCTGTGTTGGTCGGAATTATGACCCTAAAGAGTGGTCATAATTCTGACCAACATGGGAATAGAAGTAAAAAAAAAGTCAAATTTTATACATATATCCCACCTACCGACACATTTCATTTTATTTCATTTTGGCATAGTCCGCGAGCAAAGGAGTGCTGAAGGAGGCAGTATAAGGAGGGAAGTTGTATGTTGACACCCCCTATATGCATCTAGCCTATAAGTTTTGGCATCTCCTTCTCTTCCACATTACTATTCTCAAACCCGAGCAAGCATCAAGAGGAATAGGCATTCGATTTTAACCATTTCATTGCAGCCTTGGTAAGAGATTTGATTTTTTTGGCATTTGCTTAATGAAGGGTACATTTTTTTTTTCAAATTATTTTCATTTGTCACGGGTTTGAAACCCTAATCTCTGCACTTCTAATGGTGTTCACGCCACCATTAGAAGTGGCCAGTGCATTTCCACTTCTAATGGTGTTCAATTTCTAGAGATACAAAGCAACCAGTCAACTAAGGGTGGGTTCTTTGTTTTCTCATCAACTGAGTTCAAGGTAAAATTGATGCTACTTTTGGTTTCATTGTAAATAAATGTTGAATAAGTGGTTGAATATCACAGAAGTACAGAAAATAAAAGCTAAAACATTGATGAATATCACGAAAGTGCGGAAAATAAAAGCTAAAAAATTTAGAATAAAACCTATGTTAATTGTGTGCCCTTAGTTGCAGACATAAAATAATGATGTGCTCTCAGTCCCTGACAAAAAATCGTGTCCTGAACATGGAAAAAAAAACCCCCCATAATATTTGCAATGAATTCAAATTTGCAATGAATGCATATTTATGATCAATTTACATAATTCCTTTTGGCTTTTGCATTCATCTTATAAATCTCTAATTCTTCATAGTTTCTTGTATATCGTGTTTCTGAGAGCACTCAATATAACACAAGATCTTGTTAATTCAATAAAAGGACTGAAATTCTTTGATTTTAAGACTTCAAAACAATATAATCAGTACATGGTATGATCAAAACTTATAATACTAATCAATGAATGTTTTTCCTATCAATGTTGTATTGAATAGAGAGTTTAATAATATAAACACCAGACCGTGTCTTCATGAGAAGAAAAGTAACTATTTGTAAAGAATTAAAACAAAACAAAATATAGAACTCAAGTCCCAAAGAAAACTGAATGGCCTAGGTGCCCTGCACCAATACACCCCCCATGTAAGTCAATATTCTGAAGTCCTTGAATCCAAGCAAATGTAAGTCAATAACACCAAATATATCACTTAGAAGTCTTGTGAAGAGTCTTGGTGAGTTTAAGTCTTTTGAAGCACTTTAGAAATATTGAATACATCATTTCTTGCCAACTATTTGACAGAGCCTAGGAATTCATTGGCTCTTCAAGATAAAGATTGTTTGCACGCCAAGCACTGTACATGAACAATCAATAAAAGGACTGAAACTATTTGATTTTAAGACTTCAAAACAATATAATCAGTACATGGAATGATAAAAAATTATAATACCAATCAATGAATGCTTTTTCTATGAATGTTGCATTGAATAGAGAGTTTAATAATATAAACACTAGACTATGTCTTCACGAGCAGATCACATTGACCAATACACGCCCCATCCCACCATCCACACCCATCCACTCATGTCAAGATCTTGTGAATCCAAGAAAATGTAAGTCAATAACACCAAATATATCACTTAGAAGTCTTGTGAAGAGTCTTGGTGAGTTAAGTGATATATTTGGTGTTATTGACTTACATTTTCTTGGATTCAAGGACTTTAGAATATACTCCAAAAGTGATTATGTAACAAAGGAAGTGAGAGGGAAGGATATTGATTTAGGTCAATGGATATTTCAACATGATTTTGGACAAGATCTTGACATGAGTGGATGGGTGTGGATGGTGGGTGTATTGGTGAAGAATTTTGGTGAGTTTAAGCCTTTTGAAGCACTTTAGAAATATTGAATACATCATTGCTTGCCAACTATTTGATAGAGCCTAGGAAATCATTGGTTCTTCAAGACAAAGATTGTTTGCACGCCAAGCACTGTACATGAATAGTTAATAAAAGGATTGAAATTATTTAATTTTAAGACTTCAAAACACTATAATCAGTACATGGAATGATTAAAACTTATAATACCAATCAATGAATGCTTTTCCTATCAATGTTGCATTGAATAGAGAGTTTAATAATATAAACACTAGACCGTGTCTTCACGAGCATATCACATTAACCAATATATCATCTAGAAATGACATACATCCTCAACAATCTCAAAATTGATACTATGGCATCTTGGATGATATAATTGAATGTGACTTTAACTCCTTCAAATTAGTTCTATTCGTCGTCAAATGGTACAGGCTACGACTGAATCAAAATGATCCCGATAGAACTATTATTCAACATGATAATGGATTTACAATGATTAATACAAGGTCATTTGAGCCAGTTGGAGATGAGCCCTATGTTCTTCCAAGCCAATGTGAGCAAGTGTTTTACTTAGAGGTTCCACATAAACAGGGTTGGTCATTTGTTGTTAGACATGATCCAAGAGGAAGGCCGATAAAGTATAATGTTATGGAAGAAGAAGATATTGAAGATGATGAAGAAGATGATGGTGATGATGGTGATGATGATGATGATGATGATGATGATAATGATGATGATGATGATGATGATGATGACGACGATGATGATGATGATGATGATGATGCTGATGATGCTGATGATATAGTGGTGATGATGATGATGAGATGGATGAAGAAGATGATCAATGACATGATTGAAATGTACAAGGTATGTGATTTAATTATTTATATATATTTATATTGATTAGTATATATATTTAATATTGATTTATTGATTTCAATTCTAATGATTACATATTTATTGTGTTCAATTATAATGATTACAACATATATGATTTATAATTACCAATGTTTTTCTTATGATGCTCAATTAATTGTTACTGATAAATGTATATATTTTGTTTGATTGTCACCATTTCTGCAAACAAGCAATTGACTACAGACATTGTCACCCCTTCTGTTGATGATCTTGCATTCCATATATAAGGTAAAGGTAATTTGTTCATGTTTACGATCTTGCATATTGTTCATGTTGTCTTCTACATTATTTGTAGCATATGTATCATGTAATTTTTAGCTAACTTAAGATAAATGATTAACATATGCAAGAAATTTAACCCCTTTGGCGAGGATCCCATACAGTGACATGGATCAACAGGTATAAGTCAATAAATAGACATAATTTTCTTATATTCTTCTTGTTTATCATTGAGAACGTATGTTATAAATAGACATATTATATAATCATATAATGTGTCGAATAATTGACGCAAAAAGTTCAACATGTTATATTCTTCTTGTTTATCCTTTTATATGATTCATGTTTTTGTGCCTTTCCTTCACTTTCAACTTACATTTTATATCTCCCACGTATAGACAAAGAAGAACCGTATGGGTCATGACTTGATTATTATATATATATTATTTAATTATTATCAAAATTCTATTTGAAGCAGTGACATGACAATATCTCATTTGATGGATTGCAGGACCCACCAAATAGGTACTTGTCAGATCTATCTACGTTGAATGAGGGAAATGAGGGAATGGTAGATGAAAGTTCTACATGTAGTACGACTAAAATGGGGAGATCAACTAGAGGTCAAAAGATTAGAAAAAAATTCAATAAACACATGTAATTTTTTCGTGCTAAAGGGGGGTCATGTTCTTATGATGATGAGACCAAAGGCAACATCAAGGTGCTCTTTTAGTACACATCTTGAGAAAGAATGGGTACCCAATGAGCTACCTCCAATTAACACTGATTATTATGTTAATGATAGGATATATCGCATAGCTCCATCCTCATTACATGGTTTGGGCCTAATTTCCATGGATGGGATAAAGGTATGTTACAACAAAGTTTTTGAATTGATGGAGTATGTCAGTCCTTGTTACAATTAAAATGATTGGATGCAGATAGTTCAATATAAAAAAAGTATGCGTAGGTATGCACTATCAGCAAATTATATACAATGGAAAGAAAATGATCAAAGTAAAAGATTTTCTATGTACATTGATGGGAGACCAAAAGCAATAGGGAATATTGTGGGTTTTATAAATAGTACGCAACCTTCCTCAACTAATAAGCAACCCAATTGCATATTTGAGGCGCGTGAGGGGAATCAAGTTTTTGTATGTGTGATAAAATCAATAAGTGCAGGGGAAGAACTGCTAATAGATTACCATTTAAATCACATAGATACAAACAAAGTAACTATCATGAGGGTGGTAAGTACTATATACCATTTAAACTAACCTCAAGTTTATGACTCCAATATACCATTTTATTAATAAAGTTTTTTTTGCTAAGTCTATTGCTTTCAGTTCACTGAAGTTTTTATATTTAATCTTTGTCACATGATGACATGGATCCCCCAATACATGATAGAGGCCACGGGGATGCTCCTTCCACCCATTCTTCAGCAACAGTAAACCTTATTGAAATTGTACAAATTAGATAGTTGAAAAATGTTATATTATTATGTTATTTTATTTAGGGTTTTGGAGTTATTATGATAGTTTTATTGATATTCTTGTCACAATTTGATGTTCAGGATAGGGGAAAAGCACTTGCAACAACAAAGGCAATAGTTGTAGATACAGATGAGGATATCCCAGAAATCCCTAATGTAATAAATACGGTGAAGAAAAAACTAAAAAGAGTCAATGCAGAAATTATTAGCATTTTGGAAGATGCAAATCCAACTGAGGAGATGCTGAAGAGGACATATGAATTGATGGTGCAAGCACGTCATTTTGTATTAAGTAGTAATGAATCTTTAGTTATAACAAAAGTTCAATTAAGGTTTATATTTTACACTCTTTTATGTCATGAACTAAAATATGTATGTGTTCTTGTTACATGATTTTTTGCTTGCTCAAGTACCTAGTCACAGACATTGCGGTGAGGTCGGTACTAGCAGAGCTCCGACCACCGTAGGTAAAATAATCTTTAAGTTGACAAGTTAAAAGGAATTTTTTCTTTGGAACATTCAAAAAATTCTTAAGTTAACTCTTACTTTTATTATTTCATAATGTCTTTTCTAACAATGTATTGTTTAGGTGATCAAGTGCATGCGACTCCTCCTAGGAGGTCGACCAATGTCCATTCAAGATTTCCAAGTGCAATGTCGGCAACAAGGGGCATGCAAATATCGATGCCTTCATGGTCTATGTCTGGTAAATCCTTGTTTTGCTATATTTGGTTTTGTGTTAATTATGATTTGATAATTTGTACTTTAATCTTTGGTGCATCTCATAGTGGATTAATTTTGTCGAGTAGGAGATACACTGGCACCATTTGCTATGCCAGATATAGATCAGAGTACATGTATTGGTGATAATTCACAATCATTTCCTGGATCTACCCGTGTTTCTAGCACGAGAGTTATGCAGATGTCATTGTTGATTGACGATAAAGAATTGATGCCTTTACAATGTCCTAAGCTTCCAGGTACTTTAAAATTATTATTATTTATATTGTAATATGGATTAACCTATTCATAACAACTTTTGGATTGATGATCCCATGACATTTTTGCAGGAAACAATTCTTTTAATAAGACGCTTTATGACTTCACATTGAAGATATTCGGGCCCACCATACGTACAAGGTGGAACATCACAAGTGAACTAACCCTATCCCACTATTTTTATTTCATATAATTAATTGGTACAATATTTTCCCTTTCATTCAAGCCTTTTATTTTACTATATTCAAGGTACACAACTTTAGTTAATTTTTCTATCCAACAATTTTGTGTTTTTTCTTAAAAGGTGGAACTTGCAAGAGAAAAAATTAAAAGATCAGCTCATTAAAGATTTAGAGCATGAGTTTGGTAGTAATATTTTTGAGGAGAAGAAAATTTTAGAAAAATCTACCAAACATCTTAAGACTGTGAGGGACTCATATAAGAGTCTCGTCCAGAACCTAAAGTACAAGCGTCCTCCCTTTATTCCAGTGAGGGATTGGAATGAGTTCATTTTGGATGCAAAGGAGAAAGGGGATGCTCAAAGAGCAATTGCACCAGCAAATGAGAGAAGAAGGTATGAAATACTATTAACTACTAGTAGAATGTAACAATGCACTAATTAGTGATATTTATATCTATATCATGTAACATATTTCAAACTTTTCATAGGTTGCAAGACACATCAAAGGCTAGACTGCAAAAGATTGGGCAGCACAAACTTGGCTCTGGTGGATATTCAAAAATTAAAGCATGAATTGTAAGTAGTAGTAAAGGAATTCCAGAGCATTATTATTAATAAAATACAAATAATTTTTTTTAATCAAAAAATGCAGGGCTCGGGATTTAATTTAGAGGCTACGACAAAACACAAAAAAATTGCCTTCAAGGAAGGATATCAAGGCGTGTCTGAATGCCTACGCCAAGCTTCCATTGGCCCAACCCAAGAGTCTCCTGCATCATGTGAATAGGTAAATATGCCAAAAAATATATATTTGAAATTGAATACTTGAGCAACAATCTATTTGATAATAATGTGCATGACATTGCAATGTAGCCTCCTAATCGTAACACATATCCTACACCTTATGGTGAAGCCCCTGATGTGCATCATAGTGTCGATGGAGGTGTTCATTTTCTATTTAAAATTAATTATGTAATTATTAATACAATTTAACATCTTAAATTGGAATTAGTGTAACCTTTTTTGTATATATTTTAGAGCATACAGAATTTCATGCTAAACGAGTGGAGGATGTTCAGAGTGATCACCATGTAGATCATGTGGCACATCCAGGTAAATAAAATCTATGTTTCATTCTTTAAATTTCTTTTTTGATTTATAGTTCTTTTACTTAATTAAATACTTGTAACACTAATATAAAATGGTGTGAATTTAACCCATGGCGTAGTTGTTATTGCAGCGGACCCCTGTTTGGCGCAGCAGCCTCCTGTTCCTAAACATATGAGGAGACATGTGTTGGCATTAGAATTAGTAGAGGAGGGGAATGAAGAGGATATTGATGCTCCTCTTAGCCGTTACCTTAGAAAAATGATCAAGAAACCAAAAAAGAAATGATTGTAATTAACATTTTTTGCTAACGAAAGAAAGTTGTCTTAATGGATGTAATTTTGTACTAGTAAATGTTGATGAATGATGTGTTAATTAATTATTCATGAATTTTGTGTGTTAATGAATGTTATCATGTGATTATAATGATTGAATGTTATATTTCAAAAATGGATGAATGAATGAATGAATGTTATTAGATGTTAATGGGGAATTTAGAGTGATGTTAGGGGGGAGGGGGAGGGGCCAAATGAGCTTCCACCTTCACATGGTTGGCCTTGTTAAGTAGAGAATATTAAACTATTCTCGAAACCAAGTGAAGCTCAAACTAAACTAATGACGTAGATTCAATGGCCTAAAAATCTAGATGAAAAATTATTAGCTTCCTTTGAATGACTCATTCTCATGTTTCTTCCTACCCATTTTACTTCCCTACTACCTGAGGAAATGATGGACTGTGTTGTATCTTGGATCAACTAGTTGAAGAAGTGGTCATGAGTCCTTAATGCACTTGTAAGATTTGTGAAAATGGTGTCAATCCAATAACTAATCAATGAAAGATCTACATCCTATATCTAGGATTTGACTTCCATACACACATATTTCAGTCATATGCATACAAACAAATCTAGAAAGGCCAACTGAACATAATCTTGATAATAATAAGTCATACTCTATTAATGTTACTCTTTTTATTTAGAAGCATCATTTTCAATGTTTTTAGATGAATACCCTCTTGAGAACATTCAATCATCCTTCTGGAAAAGTGATATGTTATCCCTTATCAAATGTGGTTGTATGTAGTTCCTTGGTTTATGCCTAACTCAAGCTTCTTGTATCAAATGCCAAGATGTACTTTGTTTATCAATTCTGTAGTCTTTTTCTGTTGTTGATAAGTGTTTTAACTCTAATTATGATTGCTTCATAATTGTTCTTTATGACTGCATGTGTATGCACCCTAAAATGGTCGCCTAGACTTTGGGCCCCATTTATTTGATTTATCAATCCTGAATCAATTTTATCAATAATCAATATTTTCAACAATATCAATTTCTTGATCAAATCTTAATTTCGATCATATATTGGATTTTTATCCTATGGGCTAACCATTTATCCTAAGTCTTTATTTGATTAAAAGGAATATTTCCTCCCCTCTTAATTAAATAAAAAGCCCACCTTTTCCTCTTATCCTAAGTTGCACAAATAAAGCATTATTCTTGTTTTATAAAAAGGGAAAAAGCACTTTTTGTCTCACATGAGGCTCAAAAGTCAACACTTCACTTTCATTGGAGGATACTTGTGCACATGGATTGCTCCTCTTTCAAGCTCCACCGCTGATTAAGACTTTTGCCTCTTAATCTCAATGGTCCATTTCACCTCATTTCTTATAAAAGAAGAGCTCTCTCCTTCATTTGCATATCCATATTTTATGCTATTGTTATGCTGCAGGTTTTGGAGCTCTCTTTGAAGACACTCAAGCTTTGAAGCCTTGACATTTTAGTTGCATTTCATAATAGTTTTGCTTTCATAGTTACCTTCATGGCATCATAGATTAGATTTCCTTTTATGCAATAGAATAGATCTCACATAGCTTAATTAGGGGCTTGAAATCTATTGTACTTTCCTTTCATAGTTTAGTTTGCACTTTCCTTTCATAGATTAGATTTCTTTTCAAGCATTGCATTGTTATCATTTAGCTTAGCTTGCACATCCATACTAGTTGCATTTGCATTTCATTTCCATTTAGATTCTTGGAGATATTGGCATTGTTGCCCTTGTCTTCACTTGAATCTCTCATTGTATGGTTGACTAGCAAGGTCACTTTCTTGTAGCTCTAGCTGAGAGCAAAACTCATAGTCCCTTGCAACTCCATGCATAGAGAGCTATGAGCCACTTTGTGAGGCCTCATTCTTGAGCAACCTTGCATGCAATGGTTCATAGAAGTGCATATTTTAGTGTGTACATTTCTGGCGCCCACCGTGGGGCTGAGTAGATTAGCTTTGTCCCTTTAATTCTGCATTTTTGGTCAAAATTTTCATCAATTTTCAGTTTGATTTTCAGTCTCTGGTTTTTTGTCTCAGAGTATCGCGCGATACTTCTCAGAAATATCGCGCGATATACCTTTATATAGCGGTGCGATACTTCGCGCTTGCTAGAAATATCGCCTGCTTTGAAGAGAAATATCACGCGATAGTTCGCCCTTGATGGACTATCGCCCGACTCGCCTGGAGTATATCGCCCACCAGTACTGAGGTATATCGCCTGGCATAAGGCGAAATATCGCGCAGACTAAAAGTATCGCCCTAGTATAGTGCGAAGTATCGCGCGATACTGGTGTTTGGACTATGTCTGTACCCGATAGTGAGCTATTTTTGAGCTATTTTATCTATCTTGCAAGTTTTGGGTTCTTAGCTATCTTTTTGAAATTTTCTAAAAATTTCTAGTGTTTTCAAATCCGTGCCACTCTGGAAAACGGGTGCCCATTTTTTTTGAAATTTTGCAAATGGTATCAAAAGTTTAAGTGTGATATATTGTTGGAAAGGTCTTTTCGAGCCTAATCCAACCATGATGGTTTCATTTTCAGATTTTATCATTTGATTAGATATTTTTGCAGATTATCTAATTTTTCATGTACTAATCATTGGTAGATTTTGGATTTTGATTCTCCTAACTCTTGTTGGTCTAACAAGTTGTGGTTGTAGGTGCTCTCATTACTTGAAATTTGTCAAAAGAATGCATGTCAAAGAGGGCTACTAATGGTTTTTGTAGGGTTGCCCAAGCATAAAAACAAAAAAAATTCTTGTTTGTTTATTTGCTTTCCTTTCAAGTGTGGCATTCACTAATTGTATTAGGAATCTTAATACCTTGTGAAAGAGATTTTGAGGTGGTAGGAGAAGTATGCTCTTCACCTTTAGGTGAATCAGAAAATCTTGACCCATCTTAAGGTTTTGGAAGCAAGGGGGTAATTGAACTCTTTGCTTGGTGTGTTTGGGAGAGATTCTTGAGATAGGGGAGTATGCTCTTCACCCTTGTGGTGAATAAAAACCTTGAACCTCAAGAGTTGATCCATTTTTGTTTAGTTTAAGAATCCTTTAGCGGGCCTGCTCTTGAGCAATCAAGAGGAACGACTCAAGTGGGGACAACCTTGTCATCATTTTCCTTGGTGGCAAGTGATTCCAACTCACTATAATCTCAAGGCTATCGAGGACACAAAACCTTGGTAGACATAACACTTGTCTTCGCTTGATGTGAGTAGCTCATGGGATTGCGACCATGGGGAAAGCATTGAGCAAGAATGCTTAAGGTACTCTTGAGGCCGCGAGGTCCTAGTCCTTTATGAGGAGCAAGAGGGGTGTTGTGAACGGAAATCCTTATTAAGAACCATAGATTAGAAGCCACCTATTTCAACCGCTTATCTTCTTAGTGCAAGGATTGATCCAAGTGGAATAACCCGGATCACCTTAAGATACTCACCATATGTGTCCCTTTGGTTGTGTTGTTTGACACTTCCATGACAAAGCCAATATCTCTTGTGGGTAACCACTTGGTGTGAGGCGAGGGGGCATCAAGTTGTGGGCTAAGTTGGTAAGTATTGAGCCTTGACTTTCTAGGATAGATTTTCTTGAAGTGTCTTCGATTGTGTGATACCAGTGTAAACGTTCTCAACATACAAACAATCGGTAGCATTCATAGGGTGCTTTTTCAATTTTGATATCACAAGTGCTTGTCTTGGCAAGGTTGCTTTTGCCCTTGTTTCAAGTGTTTGGAGACATGTTTGATCCCCTACTGTTTGCAAACCTGTCCAAATACTATTAAAATTGTGATTAAAATCAGACATTTTCACCCTTAGATTCAAAATTTGCACAAATTGGTCAAAATCAACATCAGTATCGCATTTGTCCATTCTTGGTGAGAAAGATTATCTCTAGAATTGTTACTCACATTCTTGGAGAATTTTAGTACTCTTATTGTCCAAATCACTTTCATTTATCTCAATTTTAATTATATTTTGGCCTAGTCCAACCTCCTGATTCAAAAGTGCAAGGATATTCATCCTTTGATTTGAAACACTTCTTTGATAGTGTTGGTAAAGCCCCTTCTTCTATCTTTTCATTTCTCTTTGGACAATAGAGAACTTTGATTATCCTAGTTTGGTGTTGACATTTTGTGAGGTCATCCTATTATCAAGGGTCTTCTATTTTCAGTCTTCCTTGGTCAGTCCAGATCTTAGATCTTAGGTGTTGTCATGTTGCTCAACATCTCAATGAACGTTATGGTATCAATTGCACAAGATGACTCTTAGTCTTCTTCTTTCTTCTCCATTTCCCATGTTCTTCTGAAGTCTTCTATTCCCATGGGAAATTCTTCTTCTTCTTCTTCTTCTTGATTCCTTTCCTCTTATTATCTAGTCTACATTCTTCTAGTCATCTCTTCTATTCATTTCTTCCATGCTTGATTTCTCCTCTTTTGGAACCATGAATCTTGACTATCTAGCTTTGGAACCTTTATTAAGATTAGATGATCTTGAGCTCATTGACATATTCGAAAAGTGTTGTTCCTCCAAAATTATCATGAGTGATGAATTTATAGCAAAAATAAAAGAAAAGATGATTAAATCAGATGCCTTTGCTAGAATCATAAACATGATCATATCACGATCTTCTTCTTCCAAATATTCTTCATCATCTAAATCTTCTCATTCTTCTTCACCTTCCAAGTCTTATCATGACTCTTCCAGACATCATTCTCATTCTTCATAGTCTAAGTCTTATCATGATTCTTCTAAACACTATTCACATTCTTCATCTTCCAAATCTTATCATGACTCTTCTAAACATCATTCAAATTCCTCATTATCCAAGTATTCTTCTTCCACTAGGTCTTCACCTTCCCCTTCTTCACAATCTCATTCTTCTTCTACTTCTCCTAAGAGTCTTACTTCTCTTCAGAAGACATACCATAAAGAGCAACGTGATAGTCCTTGTGATGTCTCTTCCATAAAGAGTGACACACCTACCTTTGATGACTATGATGACTATGATGATGGACAATGTAGCAATACTTATGGCACCTATGTTCCTAAGAGTCCTCCTCGTCGTGTGCTTAGGCTTACTAAAGGGTCATCCTATTGGATAGATTGTGATGGTGATCCATATGATTCTGATTTTGAGAGAAATTATGATATTTGTTGTAAACAATATGATACATCTGCTTCTATTGAGGAAGAGAAAGCTTTTCGTGCTTATTATAAACGAAGATACTATGAGCATGTCTTGTCTAAAAACTCTCATACTGAAAATAAAGATTACACTCTCCAACAAGATCATGTTAATGCTGAACCTTTGTCTTGTGATGGTCCCCTTCCATCCGCCACTTCCTCCAATACCCACACACTTCCTAAAGCTTATGAGTCATCCAAATCTTTCACAAATCCTTCATCCAACAAAGATCCTAAGACTTTCCATGCGGTTCCCTATAGTTATCCTCAAGGGCCACCTCTTAAAGATACTCAAGATAACCTTCACTTGGCTGCAAATACTTTCAATAATGTCGAACCTAAAGAGCCTAAGCCTTCATCCGCTATAATGCCTATTTCATCTAGTCTTTCACCATCTCTTCCAAAGTCTTCTATACAATCCCAACCTGCTTCCTTGTCCTTAGAAGTGGCTCCATGTCAAGAGGACTCTAAAAATGATAAAGAAAAGAACATAAAGAAAGATCAAGATCAAGAACCCTCCATGTCATCCAATCCTTTTCATGACAACTCTCATTCATTTCATGGTTCTTTTGATCCTTTACGCCCTTCCTCATTCATTCCACCATGTCTTAAATCTTCTCCTAAGAAAGATCAAGTTATTACTTACACCGTTGAGCTTATTGATAAACAAAATAACCTTACTACACTTGCACTTTCCAAAGATGATACTTCCATTAAGGTTATTAAAAATGGTGTTGTTACTTCTGATGTTAAGCCTATTGAAAATCAAGAAAAAAATGATGCACTTATGCTATCCAAAGCAACTTGTCAAGATCAAAGTCTTCCATCTTCTTGTTCTACCACTCCATGTTCATTTCCACTTTCTTCTCTTCCTACATCTTTGCAAGCTTTGAATGATCCTATAAAAGAAACTACTCATATTCAAGATGTTCATGATCTTATTGAAAATCCTAATGCTCACTCTAAAGATGTTGATATCCTTGGTTGTCATATAGATGTTGATGAACTTATTGATTATCCTTTTGCATCTTCCACATCCATCCTTGGACCTCCCCCACCACTACCAAGAGCTTCATGTCTTCCTTCCATCTTGGGTCCTTATGTCCCTTCACTTTCCCCTCCTAATCATCCTAATTCATCATCCATCTTGGGTCCTTACGTCCCTCCATCTCATATCTTTCCTCAAGATCAACATAGATACATACCCTTGAATCCTTTTCATCCACCCACCCATCTAAACCAGTCGTATTATCCTCCTTCTTCCACAAGTCCCAAGTCTTTTGGAAGTAACTTGAATGTTCAATACAAGAAAAAGAAGCAATACAAGAATCCATCAAAAAAAGAAGATCACCATGTCCCCTCTAATCGACATGGATATATAAAGTCAAAAAAGATATCTAAGAAAAAAACTACAAGACAAGTATGGGTTCCAAAACCCATCATTGAAGATATTCTCTCTAAATTATCAAAAGGAAATGAAAAGATTACGACTATATGGATTCCAAAGTCTCTCTTGAAAGAGTCTCATGTTGAACAAAAAGTGAAATTGACATTCAAGCTTCCAAAGACTTCCACTTCATCTTCTTCCAAAAACATTCTTTCATTTCATACGCCTGAACCACAACCTCTGCTAAACATTTGCCATATTCCTTCTCGTATTCCTCCATTCACATTTGAGAATTATAAAAAGCACACCAATCCTCTCTTTGAGGAGTCAAATAGCAATAATGAACCAGAATATGATTTGCATTTGGACTAGAATATGGTTTATGTTTCCTCCATTTTTCCTGTCACCCTTCAAGGTGTGTATTGACGTTGATCTTACCTTTCTTTCCATCTACCTTTTCACATTCCTTCCATTCATTATCCTTCTACCTTCTCTTTTTTTTCCTCATTTGCCTATTCCTCATGTGTTTTCCTTTCCCTATCAGCATCTTTGAGCATTTCATTTTGGATCCTTGGTATATCAATGATTTATCCTTTTGAGGAGCATTATCTAAAAAGCTTGCCTTCTTCTAAAAAAATAGAAAAAAAATAGAAAAATTCCAAAAGAAAAAAAGAAAGAGAAAAAATTGAAAAAAATTGAAAATGTGCCATGGTGAAAACCTGAAAACAGGCACCTTGGTAGCAAAAGTAAAGAGAAATAAATTCGTCCTATGGTGAAAACCACTCCCTTGTGGCACCTTGGATAAGTACCATGATGAAAACCTGGCAATCAGGCATCATGCGTAGTTCTTCTACATATTTCATCCATTCCATCTTCTCTCTTTGATCTTGACAATGTTGATCTATACATGAACATTTGGCTATTTTGTGAGCTATCTTACGATGATTTTGCTTTCATTCCATTCATGCTTAGCCTTCATATTTATTTTCCTTCATTCATTCTAGCTTGTCGCTATCCTCTTCCCCTTTGGTCTTGATCGAATAAAAAAAAAGAGTAAAACACGATGATATGAAGCCTCTTGACATGTCTACTCCTTTGGACTGCATCCTTCCTTCTTTTGCAATGTGCTTTTGTGACTTATCCTATGCTAGCCTCTCATTGCTTGTCCAAATGCGCTTTACATGACAACAATTTTTCCCTAGCTTGGGTACTCTTGAGGAGTTTGACCTTGAAGATTTCTTCCCTTCATTCTCCTTCATTTTCATGTCTTCCATTTCTTCCACCAGCTTGCTTATCCATCTTGTTTTCCACCTTGCTAGACATTGGGAATACACGATGTGATCTTTCTTGGGAGTTTGATGCCTATTTCAGTTTGGGGGCATCCTTTGTACATATTTTATGATCCTGAAAAAATACCAAAAAAAATTTGATATATGATGCTGAAAAAATCCTAAAAAGCATAAAAAGTCCTGAGAAAAAATACAAAAAAAATCAAAAAATTCAAAAAATCAAAAAAATAGAAAAAGTGCCTTGGTAAAAACCTAGCAATAGGCACCTTGGTAGCAAAAATCCAAAAAAATGAAAAAATGAAAAGAATCCAAGTGGTGAAAACCTGGAAATAGGCGCTACTTGAGGCCTTTGCACCCCTATTTGTTAGCATGCATCCTCGACACTTAGCCACTTCCCATCATGCCTTGACCTTATTTGGCTAAGTCTGGAATTGGTCTTTGTCTTTGTCTAGGGGGCATAACTGTTAGCATTGGTCTTTTAGGTGCGTCTATCTCTTGGGGCATTTCACAACAGGTGTTTTTCAACACCACCCCAAATAGTGTTTTTCAACACTACCCTTGCGTCGAGTGTTTCTTAACACTTATCAGGTGTCTTACCCAAACAGTCTCGTATGACGCGATATTTCTCATTTGCAGATGTGATACTCAGAGTCTGACTCTATGACCAACACACACGCACTTAAACAATCAACTCGATGACGATATGATGATTTTATTTTTCTTTGTGTGCTGTCTATGAGGATTTCTTTTGATGAGTGGTCTCTCCCTGAGAAGTTTTCGATGATGCATCGCTAGAAGACTGAGGGAATAAGACCATGTTTTCTTTCTTTATCTGCTTGTGGGTATATTTTGTTGATCCTAACTGTCATGAGCATTTATGCTAGTCTTACTTGACACTATGGATTGACAAGATATTATCCTTGACTGTTTTGCAAGTGCATGCTTCTAGCTATCCTGATTTTCCTGTGTCTTGATACAAGCATAATCTCACCATATCAAACTTAGGTGATCTCACTACATTCGTCATCTGGACCTACATGTCTTTGATGCCTCGGTGAGATTTCCACATTTCTATCTGATAAAGATCATATTCATATCCACATAGTTATGCTAGTGTGCATTGTATGATCTTACGACGCTACCAATAACGCTCAATGATGATAATTAGATGTCTATAAGCGTTGTGACCTTGCAAGTCAACCACTTTCATAGTAGCTTGCATTTTTAGGGTCATGTTAGATTAGTTTTGCACTTTGCATATGGAGAGAGCTCTCCTTTTTATCATCTATGGACTAGTTGGTCAACTGTGCTCATTTTCTAGTTCTTCTTGATCATATCTTTCATTTCTAGTCTTTCATATCACATCATTTTCTATCCATTTTCAGACTCGAAATCGAAATCCGAGGTCATCTTCATAGTCAAAATCGCGTTTCAAAATCTTCCCCCCTTCTGCGTAGTTGGCTGATCTTTGGAGGCCTAATCTTTTAATCTTTGTTGGGGCATCGTCATTCCTTCCTTTTCATGTCTTCCAAACTTCTAGTCTTTCATTCATAGCCATTTCATTCCCTCATTTCTCGCATTGACTACATCTTTCCAGTCAGGCTGGGGCATGTTCTATTGCCTAATGGTTTACCTATTTGACCCTTACATTCGATTATGATTTGATCAACCTTATCAAATTTCTGTCTCTCCTCTACTTGATTTCGTTTTCGATTCTGAGGGGGCAGTATTTATGGGATTCTCATCCCTAATTCTCTTGATTTTCCTGATTCAGACATCTTTTGTGAGCTTTTGCTCAAAATTTGAGATTCTTATCTCCCATTTTTAGACATTGATTATTGCCTAGTAGCGACGGTGATAAGTTTTGTCTAAAGCTTGATTTGCACCTAGCAACGACGGTGTTGGTCTAAGCTTTTGTTTATGTTTGTCCAGATGTGATCCCGAATCGACCTCATATCTAAGTTGTTTCGTGATCCCAAATCGATCTCACATTGCAACTTCATTCTTTGACTACATGTGTTCCCAAATCGATCACACATTAGTCAAAGAGGGGCAAATGTATGCACCCAAAAATGGTCGCCTAGACTTTGGGCCCCATTTATTCAATTTATCAATCCTGAATCAATTTTATCAATAATCAATATTTTCAACAATATCAATTTCTTGATCAAATCTTAATTTCGATCATATATTGGATTTTTATCCTTGGGCTAACCATTTATCCTAAGTCTTTATTTAATTAAAAAGAATATTTCCTCCCCTTTCAATTAAATAAAAAGCCCCCACTTTCCTCTTATCCTAAGTTGCACAAATAAAGCATTATTCATATTTTATAAAAAGGGAAAAAGCACTTTTTGTCTCACATGAGGCTCAAAAGTCAACACTTCACTCTCATTGGAGGATACTTGTGCACATGGATTGCTCCTCTTTCAACCTCCACCACTGATTAAGACTTTTGCCTCTTAATCTCAATGGTCCATTTCACCTCATTTCTTATAAAAGGAGAGCTCTCTCCTTCATTTGCATACCCATGTTTTATGCTAATGTTATGCTGCAGGTTTTAGGTGCATTTGGAGTTTGAAGACATTGAAGACTTGTTGTATTTCATTGCAGTTGCATATTTGCTTTCATAGTTGCATGATAATGGCATTCTTAGTATAGATTTCCTTTTATGCAATAGAATAAGCTCACATAGTCTAAATATGAAGGATTTGTAATACATTGCTATTTCCTTTCATAGATTAGTTGCATTGTACTTTCCTTTCATAGCTTAGATTGCATTCTCATATAGCTTGCATTGAATATTGGATTCTTGGAGATATTGGCATTGTTGCCCTTGTCTTCACTTGAATCTCTCATTGTATGGTTGACTAGCAAGGTCACTTTCTTGTAGCTCTAGCTGAGAGCAAAACTCATAGTCCCTTGCAACTCCATGCATAGAGAGCTATGAGCTGCTTTGTGAGGCCTCATTCTTGAGCAACCTTGCATGTAATGGTTCATAGAAGTGCATATTTTAGTGTGTACAGCATGTATGACAACTTTGTCATATGACCATACCTGTGACTGCCCCAATGTTCTAGTTTAAATTCATTTTTACCCTATAGTATCACTTGAAATCAGATAATATGCACATGCATTGTAGTAAAATGGGCATTGATTCATGGTATTAATGATTGTTCATGTAGTATCCTTCGATACCTTGAATGCAAGTTTTGAAAACTTATCTTTGTTTAGATACCACTATCTCATGTTCATGCTATAACACTTCTTTATGCATTTCATTTGTAGTTGTACCAAATGACTATGAACTAAAAACATGTGTCTAGTAACCTACTCACTCAATTAATATATGCAAATGTAACTTTTGATGTGCTATATCTATCAATGCATCATTGCTTTGTCCATACTTGAATCTATAACCTTTCAGAAGTCTCTATTATGACTTTACTTGGTTGGTCTGTTTACCATTGATTTGATCCTTTGCCATGTTGGACCTCATGTCTTTGTAACACATCATAACTTTATATCTCTATATTGGTTGTCCTTGATTTCACTAGTTTTTATATATTGTGGTAATTATATTATCTTGTTGATTTCTCCTTAGGCTCTTTGACTATTCACTTATAGAATGATTTTTTGATGAGAAAAGACTCTGATGTTTTGATTTCTCCTTAGGCTTTGAAGATTCTGAACTGTTTTATGCTTCAAGCCTCTTTTCAAATATAAAGTTTCCTTTAGTGTATATGAAAAATTTGTGGCATTGTATTCACTATAGCTGTGTAAATGAAAAAAAATCATGCATTAGATGAGTATCATGATTGGATTGGACTTGAATATAAAAAATTAAGGCTATGAGCCCTAAATTGGTAGAAATTATCAGTTTTGACATAAAACTGAAACCGGTTGGAGACATCAGTGAGGCTTCTCACTTCATGGAAACTTCCATTAAATTCAAAATCCATTCTCTCTCAACTTCAACTGAAACGTACATTCCTAGTATAGATTTTAAAAATGAATTTTTGGGACATCTTACTGTAAGAATGGTGCTAGGTAGACATTGTTATATGGTATGTCATGCATGCTTATTAGCTATCAATGATCATTTATAAGCCCATTTTTTTGGTACTGTTGTCCCTTTTGAATGTATAAATTTATGCTTATGCTCAAAATCATAATTTAATGATCTTCTTTGATATAGATAAAGCTAGGTTCCATTAAGCTAGCAAAGATATACATGAGACAAATATCTATAGAGCTGCAGTCGATGGGAAACTCAGAAAAGGATCCTCCATAGGAATTCTCGCTGCTTCAGGGTGTGCATTTTTCTTTTAGAGCTCATCAGGTAAATATTCACTTCATGTGACATGTGGATAAATGGCCTCAATTTTTATTATATTGCTTTGAGTAATGTTTTCTTTTTCCATTTATTTGTCTGCCATATTTGCAGTTTGTAGGAGGGTTTGATGCAGAAGCCATGTGTGCTTTTTAGGAACTGCGTCATCTTGTTCACATTGATGATAAAGAGTCACAAGATCTAAATTATTCTAGTTTCTCAGCTTAGTATCATTGCCAAGTAAATACCTTATTTTTATGGAGGCATAATTATAGTTGCAATAAACTATGTAATGGTACCTTGAATGTGAGTCAATATTCTATAGTCCTTGAATCCAAGAAAATGTAAGTCAATAACACCAAATATATCACTTAGAAGTCTTGTGAAGAGTCTTGGTGAGTTTAAGCCTTTTGAAGCACTTTAGAAATATTGAATACATAATTGCTTGCCGACTATTTGACAGAGCCTAGGAAATCATTAGTTCTTCAAGACAAAGATTGTTTGCACTCCATGCACTGTACAGGAACATTCAATAAAAGGACTAAAATTCATTGATTTTAAGACTTCAAAATAATATAATTAGTACATGGAATGATCAAAACTCATAATACCAATCAATGAATGCTTTTCTTATCAATGTTGCATTGAATAGAGAGTTTAATAATATAAACACCAAACTGTGTCTTCATGAGCAGATCACATTGACCAATACACCCCCCATCCCACCATCCACACCCATCCACTCATGTCAAGATCTTGTGAATCCAAGCAAATGTAAGTCAATAACACCAAATATATCACTTAGAAGTCTTGTGAAGATTCTTGGTGAGTTTAAGTGATATATTTGGTGTTATTGACTTACATTTTCTTGGATTCAAGGACTTTAGAATATACTCCAGAAGTGATTATGTAACGAAGGAAGTGAGAGGGAAGGAACTTGATTTAGGTCAATGGATATTTCAACATGATTTTGGACAAGATCTTGACATGAGTGGATGTGTGTAGATGGTGGGATGGGGGCTGTATTGGTGAAGAGTCTTGGTGAGTTTAAGCCTTTTGAAGCACTTTAGAAATATTGAACATTTCAAGGGACCAGTAGTTCTACAATTAAATCATCATAACTTTCCCATTACTTAACCATCACACATGGCACAGACTATCTTCAAACTGACAATACGTTGCATGTGTAGTACAAAACTATTAGTAATTGGTAGATTAAATGTAGATAATTACTAATAGATTAAGCATATTATTTCTATGCTTAATTTGATGATATATTTTTTATTTAAAATTTTTTTTTAAATTTTTGGTCGCTTTTTCGACAGTCAAAAGAATATCTTATTAACAAGAATGCTATATACTCGACGACTATTCCACCCACACTTCGTCGTAATTTTGACCCATAATGTTTTGTCATTTTGATGGGAATGCTATACACTCGATGACTATTCTGACCATAACCTCACAATTTCAACCAATATTGGTCGCATAGATGTAAGGCATGGTCTATAATCCTTCCAGGTTGAAGTGATTATTTTGAAGATGAGTTCATCGATAATTCAATAGCCATATACGTCATAATTGCGATGATTGTTTTGTGTGTTGTATAATTGATGAAAAAACTTTGAAAAAATTATGGTCATTTGGTCGACCAATTGGCATCTAAAAATCAACTAATCCTCGTCGAAAAACAAGCTAAAATTTACTAGTGTTGGAACACACAAGGAGGATACTTCAACTCCAAGGGTTCAAAAAAGGACCTTCAACCTTTCAAATCCAAAAACTTATTATGCTCTAATACCACTTGATGCAGAGGTGGTATGGTGTTCTTCATTTTATAAATGATGAGGGACTTCAAGAATGTTCTTCACACACAACAACTAGATCTCCACAAGGGTCATCTCCTTTGACCCACTACAACCTCCACCAAATTAGAGTGCACAAATGGTTTATGGTGCCACCACCCACTCTACATCATTGAAAACATCTCAATGTCCCTCAATCCAATTATTGGATTCAACCAAGCAACCCCATCAACTCACAAATACCAAACCGGGTACTAATTAGGCCTATTTCTCTTGTAGCCATGCCTAGACATTTTTTCAAGGTTTTCTCCAAAACTCGCAAAACACTCAAAAACATAAAAACATATCGGGATACCATTTTGGAATTTACATAATATACTTCAGGGGTTCATGCTACTCTTTTGGGCCAAATACCCAAACAATTGTTGGTGTACTGTAATTAGTCCTCTACTAGGCCACCCATTACAAAGAAAGTGCTATAAAAAATCACTCCCAAACTTCCTAACCCAAAAAAAAAGTTGAGTTACCATCCCAAAAAAATTATTTTCACATTGGAAGGAGAGTCCACGAGGTTCTACTCACCCAACCACCAAACCCTCCTTTTAAGGTAGTCTAACCAAGGAATTTCTCAACCAAGTGTCTCTAAGAATTTAAAAACCATAAAATTGGGTCTACCACCATTCTAATAACATATTATGACCATAAAAGTCATAAAATATGGTCCTCATGTGGACAAAAATCCTAGACCATGACTATCCCCAAGGGCTAGTGACCCTTCCAAGGCCGTTTCCAAGCAATCAGTGCTTTATTCCTTCCTTCCCATGTTCATCCTGCAACAAACACATAATGGAAACATTAATTACATAAAAATATCCTTATTCACATCCATTATCATCCTTGGTAGAGAGGATTAATTCATAGTGCATCATTGCATCCAAGTAACTCACTGTGCATACCCTGACTATACACGAACAATCCTTACAAAATAGGGTTAAAAACTTTTAAATACTTCACTCAATCACTCAAATCAATGCATAAATGAATAAAACAATAATAAAATCAACTTCAATCCATATTGAAAATAAAAAAAACTCTTAATTCTTCCCAAATGGAGACTGTGTCTAGGCGGCAGAGACAGGGCCAGTTGCAAACATTTTACATTTTATTGCATCAAAACATATTTTACATTGTCTCTTCAACACCAAACTCCCCTCCAATCTCTCCTCACTTCTCGCTACCCTCAAAAAATGCCTACCTTCCATCTAATAGCCTTAATAAGGTCGGTTACCCCTGCAAAATCGTGAGTAGTCAGTTATAATGATTGTTACCGGTTTGTTTTGATTTAGTTTTATTGTCTAGTTGACAACCAGTTGTCAAATTTGACAACCTCTCACCTCTAATGTATTTATATTATTAGCTAAACCTTTTAAAAGGTTTATCACACCCTTAAACCTTCTAACACCCTTATTCAAGCCTTTAGGCAAATTACACATTTGGCACCTTGAGTGCTTTTACATCAATTTTGAGGCTCTATTGGTCATAATACAAATAATAATGACCTTATAGGTCCTTAACCAATCCAAATAACCTAGGTTTAACTTAATCACTCCTAGTGACCCCTAGGTACCCTGATCCCTCACCAATGCCATTTAATGGCTTACAATGCATGGTCCTTCACAAAGGACTTAAAATCATTACGAAATATTATTAAATGACCTTTAAGGTATATTACAATATCAAATGACCCTTGATGGCTATTTTGCCTTCAACTCCACCCAATGATCTATTAGTGACCCTAGTATGCCTCCATGGTTCATGCTCTGTCCTTGGTGCTCTTGCACCAAAGAGAGGCTCATTACAATAACATCATTAAGTATAAATGAGAGGATAAGCATCTCTTAAATAGAGATGGGGAGAGGAGTTACAAAGTAACTCACAAATATATGAATGCCACTATTGATAATGTGTGTGCAATGTGTCAACATCCTCTTAAAGACGATAAAATAATATTCCTTAATAAAGGAAAATAAATAAATGACATGTCCTCACACTTGTACTAAAGGATAAATTACATGTAGGGATTGCAAAGGAATATCCAAAATTAAATACAACCAAGACAGTTTAATATTCTAACAATTTTGTATATATATTATTGATATGCCTCTTTTGGAGAAGTAGAAGAGTGTGAATGTACATGCGAAGGAATATAAAATTATATGTGACAGAAATAGATGGAAAATGGTGAAGTGCAAATGAAGTGTGTTAAGTCCATTTTATAAGCTTCAAAGGAAATGATTTTGTGCATATGTTAGATGCAATTGTAACAATACATTTTGTCTATCATTTCTACCTCGAGTAGTGAGCATTTATTTATTGGGTAGTGAGGCCTTGGGGAGTGAGCCTTATAGTAAGCACTTTTAATATATTATAACTAGTTATACTATATTGAGAGTTAACCCTCTCTATGGTTTTTCCCATTTGGGTTTTCCATGATAAAAATATTGTGTTCTCTTGTGCATGTGATTTGGTTGTTCATTTAATTACATATTTCTTTCTATTATATGAATGACAAGAAGAAAAATGAATTTTTTTAAAGAATTCATATTAAGGGTTAAAGAGTAAATATTGATTCGCCCCCCCTCTCAGTATTCCAATTGTTCAATAGGTGAACACACCAAAGTAGGGTCTTGACTAAGGAAAGTACCCAAACAACCCCAAACAATTTCCTTTTCTTTGTGTGTACAAGATTATTGAAGACATCAACCACAAAAATATTTAAATTTTTCTTATTTAATCATTTATATTTTCTTTAGTTTATTTCCTTAGATTTCTATTATCTAGCATTTGTTGTTGCATTTCTCACTTTTGGGTTTCATAAGTTAAATAAAGTGTTGAAGTGGGTCTTCTTTATTTTTTTGTGTTCCATTCATGATTAATATGATATGATTATGTTATGTGCAAAATTCCATGCATCTTATTAGTGCCCTTGGTTGTGATGCTCAAATTTAAACTGAAGACTTTTCTTCTTCTTTGTTTTCCATTCTTGTTGATATTATATTATATTTATTCTTTTCCTAGTAGATATTTTGAATAGTTTATTTATTTTGATAACCTTAGTTAATTGATCTTATTTGAATGTATGTAGAGAAATTTACTCTCAAAGGAACATAGTTTTCCTTTTAATGAAGTAAAATTTTCTATATTGCATTTTGTTGAACTCATCGTTCGATAATACATGTTTTTGTTGTTCAGTATACTTTAGTGAACCCAATGTTCTACTTTTTTTTGTCTTTGTTATTATTACAATCTTAATAGCAATTTTTTTTTAAAAAAATTCATTCCATGTCATTAAAAGGGTTATATGACGACATTCAACCAACTTGTTTTTATCACATTTAAAAAAAAAATTATTATGTTCGATAAGTAGGAGATTTTTTCCACATTAAGTCAAATGGTGATATTTCTATCAGGATTCAACTGTGTATTTTTGAGTCAAACTCATTGATCCATGTTTCATGAGTAGTGGTTCACAAGAACCCATGTCTCATGATGATTTTCATGAGAGATGGGTTCTTGTGAAATATTAGGATTCAACTATGTATTTTTTAGTCAAATTCACTGACTCGTGTTTTATGAGTAGTGGTTCACAAGAAACCCTCTCTCATGAGAATTATCATGAGATATGGGTTCTTGTGAACCACTACTCATGAAACATGGATCAATGAGTTTGAATCAAAAAATACATGGTTGAATCCTGACATCAATATCACCATTATTATGTTTCTTTTCTTTTACCACTCTCTAGCCTTGTTAAGAAGATTCAAAAAGTTATCTTACAAGTGTATGAAGGTGAGTAATTATCTCTACTTTTATTAATTGTATTTGACCCCTTTCCTTGTTGAATATAGTGTTGTCATTTATGTTAAGGTGTCAAGAAGATTGATGAATTATTTAATTATTATCATGTCATGTTAGAGCATTTGATAATAATAAATGATGAAGTTTAGTAATGATTGGATAGCTATCTTGATGTTTATGTATTGGTATTGGTTATCCATATATGTCTAATGTACTTACAACAACCAAGAAGTGTTTGCAGTAAATTTTTGATAGTTGTTGGTTAGTGATTGTTCATGTAGCTAGTGTATTATTGATATCTACAACACCACATTCTATGTAGATAAGTATTACGACTTGCAATTTGGAAGATAAGTAAGGCTATACACAAAGAAAAATATTCTAGAGTTTTATATATAATGCTCTTGTATTTATAAATTCAGAGATGACAAAATGTTTACAATGCTATTTCACTATCTATGCAGAAGGTTTTGTTGGATGTGCTAGAGGAAGGTAACACGCGATAGCTAGAGGAAGCATATGAAGGCAGTTTAGGACCATTTGAGTTCATGTTGGACAACTCATAACATGATCTTGCTCCTAGTGTAATGTGTTGGTGATTGGACTAAGCTAACTACATGTTTTGTTTGAGAAAGGTACCCTTGGAAAACTTGAAAATATTTTAAATATGGTATAGGATGACATGAAGATATAATTATCATTGGAATGCATATGTACAATGCCAATCGATTCCATTATAGATATAAATGTATAAAGGAGTGGCAAAAATTGTGCAAGTTGTATACTCAATAAAGTGGAGCATAAATGTGATGAAGTGTGTGAACTAAGATGCATATATTACATACATTGTGAAGGTAATCTAATCTAGATCAAATTAGATAGATGAGGAAGGTTAAGTTTGGAAGGTCTACATGATATATATTTTTTGTTTTTCTATATCTCATTTGTAATTAAGGTTGACTCCTCACACTCTTTAGATTAGGGGATTGGTGTCTACAAATATAATTAGGGATGGTTTTCTCTTTAGGTTTACATTCTTGTAGTTAGTACCCACAAAATTATTGTAAGTTATTGATTATTTTTGTGAGGTTGGATTTGGGTAGTAGATTGAAGTAGATATTCTCACTATGGTTTTTCCCTTATGGGTTTCAATGTAAATATGGTGTTCTAATATGTTGACGTGCTTATCATTTGCATATTTATTCTAATAGTAATATAATATATGATAATGATTTTTCATGTTTCATTGGATTTTAAGTATAATTGGCATATAGTGATTCACCTACTCTCACTATATCTCTATGCTTAACACTCACAAAATTTGTTCTACTTTTGAGGATATTTGGTGTAAGAGATGAAATTACACACCTTTCTTAATGTTACTTTACCATCTCTTCATTCCAATTCACTTCCTTTTAAATATGATGAATTAGTGAATATCTCATCTCACATTAGACCCCCCATAGATAAATGTTAAACACACTCCTTTAAATTCTTCTTCAAGTAATTCTTCTATAAGTCATAATGAGTATGTTAACATGATTGTTATCTTTTGTATTCCTGGCATTCAATATAATATAGATTATTGACCTTCTCCTTTATTTACATTGAGTTATCCATTGTCTAATGTTTTTATTCTCGCTCCTTTTGAGCACTCAAACCCTTCCCCACAAGATAAAGAGTTGCGTCATTCCCATCTTTATCTAAGAAAGAGTGCAACTTGTTACAATTTGTCAAATCCTACATGATTACTCATCTTCCTACATAATGAATTTCATAAAAATGATCAAACAAAATATTCTTTATGTTCATGTTATCAAGAGTGCATAATAAATTCCATAAAAATGTTCAAATAAAGTATTCCCTCCTTATCCTTTGGAGGCATTCCCTCCTTGAAGTAAAAAATCATAAATTTCTTCTCGTCATTTAACAATTCTGTTGGCTAAATTTTTTGTAAGTCACTGTAACCACAACTTACAAAATTGTGACTTTAGGCAACGTCTCATGAGATTTGTCTCTCCTCTTAGCAATAGGGGAGATTCCCTTCTTACTGTAGGTGGCTTCAACATGAATTTAACTAAAATTACAAAAAGGGGTGATTCTCTTAATCAATTCCTCTTTTCAGGAATGATTTGAAAACAACTAAAACTTTAAATTTAACACAAAGGGCCCATTTCCATGATAAAACTAGTGACTAAGGAGTTGACATAAGAACAACACCTGAGACAATGATCTACTTATATATTTTTGAAATAAAAACATGAACCCAAAGTCTCTACGCTTGTATCGAATGAGGATTCAATAAACAGAATAACTAGTAAGGCACAAAGTCTCTTACTGGATACTCTTAAACTTAATGAAAACACTTACAACTGAAACCCAAAGTCTTCATCTATAAGTAATTTCAGTCACTACTAACTGTAGCAATTTGATCTTTTGCAGCGCAAATTCTTCAAAATCTCAAATTAAATTATAAGTTTGAATGCAATAGACAACTCAAAGTTTGCACAATTGAATTCAAATTCCTCTTGAACAAGGCACCAAAAATCACAATAAACTGAAGAAAATGTTGTCACATAACAATGTGAATTGGCACAAAGTCTCAAAACAACTTGCCTCTTTTATTGAAAGCAATTTTATTTACATCCAAGCACAAAGTCTTAGAGTGCATATACAAACTGGCAAAAGTTTCTTGCATTGCCAAAAGATCCTTACTTACAATGAGCTCCCTTATTTATATAGGAAAAGAGTGGAGATAAAGGTGGAGAAAGAAGGGGAAAACCTTTAACCACCTTGACTTATTATCTAACTAACTAAATTTGATTTATTCAATGCCACAAGGCTTACAAAACTTGCAATATGATTACATGGAACAATTTTTCATGTGATACTATCACTTGCAACTACATTTTGTTTTTACATTACATGTAATTTGTCAAATATAAATTACAAATACATGATAAAAAATTCAAAGTCCCTTACAAGACATGAATACTATTACATCATCCTTTATTAGTTGTCATGCTAGTATAAGATGCTCGATGATTGATGTGTTCTGGTTTGGTGAAAGCATCTCAAACCAGGATATGAATCTGCATCCTTGATTGCTCTATATTGATGACATCAATTAATCGCCTTCTAAATCAGTCTTGAAAGCTTTTTATACTATCATAATTCCATTTTTCACCTCCTCACACTCCCCGTACAAGCATAAGTGGGAAGATTTTCCTATTGTAAGTGGGGTTTTCAGCTTGAATTGCATATAAGGGAAAACAATTCTCTTTTCATGCAAGACAAGTTTTGTGATGAGATTTTTAATCTTGACTACATATGAGTGTTTGAAGCTTTATCATGAACGAAAGAACCTCCATTGCAACCTTGGGAAGAACTCTCATTAAAATTTGGGGAAGATCATTAGCTGTAATACAAACTTGAAACATGAGGGGAAGTACTTGCATTGTTATGAGAATCAATACAATCAAACCTTTGAAGTCAAAACCCTCTTTTGAATCACCAATCATGTATAAATATTTCTCAATAATGTGATAGAAAGATAACTGAAACAAGGATAAATTAAATCACTCCAGAATAAACACCACTGCTCTAAATCTAGATACAAACCTTTCAACTTGCAACTCTTTATAGATGTGTTTAGAGTAATACAAGCCAAAATATATTAGAACTCTCCTCCATTAATGTAATTTTGCAGTGTTTGATGATTCCTCAACAAATAGGCGTGAATGATAAATAATTTACTAGAGAATAGAAATTGCAATGACTGATTCAACCTTGGAAGATGTGGTTTTTGATGGATATTTCTAGCCATAATGTAAGAGAACCCAAGAATGACACCTTCAAGAGTAAAAATGTAGTTTGTAGAAACCAACACATGCTACAAATATGGCATTTCTTGTCCTAGATAGGTTGTTTGGAGCTTATTGCAAGTATTTGAATACTCTTTAAATCATGCAATGGGTCAAAAAATCACCACCATGCATTTCTTAACAAAAAAACATAGGTACTTGATGCAAAAAAGCTTTGAATAGCCACGTACATGTATGGGAATAACACAAAATAAAGTTATTGTTGAATCAAATGCCCTATGTCATTTAATTAGGATCATCCTATAGAAAATATATATGAGGCTGTACTGAAATAGATTACCACAGTAATTGATCTTTTCACCAGCCATCGATATGCATTTATATCCTTTGAATAGTCATGTCTTGAAGAGCCATGACCATACATGGCTTATGTTACGTAGGGTCACGACCCTTCATAACTGATTGTTAATATTAACTACATTGTAACATATACACATATCAAATGATCTCTCTCTCTCTCTCTCTCTCTATATATATATATATATATATATATATATATATATATATATATATTACCATATCTGATCGTAGCTATATCTTAACACTCCCTCTTAGCAAGAGAGGATTGATTATCACAAGATGTAAGTGTTCTAGAAATCCCTGACTCAATTTGGAATTGGATTTAGAATAACACTTAATCACTTGATATTAGGGTTGCTGCCATGGTTCGGAATACAAGTTTAATGTACTAAACCCGATAGAAAAAAATTATCACAATCCTTGACTTAATTTGGAATTGGATTTAGTGATAAGTATAAGTGTCAAGATATTCGGCGCAATCCGAATCAAAACTTGAAGCACTAGTTATCATCATCCTTGACTTATTCGAAACTGGATTTTAGTGATAACTAAAACATAACTTCATATCAAGATATTTGACACAGCTCAAGACATTAATATAATGTACTCATCCTGATAGAAGAGTTATCACAATCCCCGACCAATTCAGAACTAGATTTAGCGATAACAATCAAGATATCCGAAACATTCTAGGACAACAAATTAATGTATTCTAATCTTGATTCACATGTTATAATCCTCGACCAATTTGAAACTGGATTTAACAACTCCAAAAAATTCATTGTCAGGACTAGTGACTATAATACATAGTCATACCTGACACTAGGTTAAGCTATTGTCTAAGTTGTCACCTAGCAATAGTAACCCAACACATATGAAAGATCATCACCTTTTATAATATAACACAAAATGAATGGGTCCATAATGTCACACATATGACATCCACCTTGACTCTTCTCAGAGAGTGGATCCACCATGGCTCATCCCAGAGAGTGGAAACCAAGACTTCCACCTTAGACTTGTCTATCAAAGACAAGAATCATTTAAGATACAAAATGATGGATCACTGAAGTTGAAACCTTCTTTTCAACAAAGGTTTTACTCCTCAACATACCAAGGTTAACTGAAAGTACACAATCTCCTTTCTAGCAAGGGGTTTTTGTAAGAATATCAGCCATTTGTTGCTCACTGAATTGTATTTGTTTTTACTATCTCATAGTCTTGGTGAATTCTAAGCTTACAAAGTATACACTATCTTGACATGGTACACTCCCTCTAAATTTGTATGACCAAGATCCTGGGGTGCCAACTTAATTTGATCTTCTAGCTTCTCCCTCTAACATATAGCCTTCTCACATGGTAATAATCATAATTCTCTGCTACAATTTCTTGATTACTAGAGAACCAACAAACGATGGTCTACTCCTTCTGAATCAAGATCCTCGAATGTCTACTAATGCAGATCCTTTAGCTTCTCCATCTATCATGAAGGCATACATTGTTTATATACTCAAATCAGTGTCACTATAGGATGTCACTTCATACCTTCCTTCTTGAGAGAACCAATATGAATAATCTAAATAGTCATAAGGTTACATCGGCTAGCATAAGATGCATTATGATCTTTTCCAAGGCCACAACATTAACACTCCCTCTTGGACTTGAGGGAAGATAATAAAGACCTCTAGTATGATGTTTATCTCAATGAGTTGTAGTCTCATGATGTATGGAATGCCTTAATCAACATCTCATCAGTGATTCTATCTACTAGTTTCCACTACTATTATTTTACCTTCAATAATGAACTCCCTCTCGATCAATATGACCGAGTTTGTTCAAGTTGACTGAATCATCTGTTTCCTTAGAAGCTAAATTTTGCCAACTTCTTGACCTTTCTGAAGATGTCAGAGATAGATTACGAATAGTTCATAAGGCTAAAATATCCTGAACATAGAAAATGATAGAAGCATACAAAATTTATTATTTAATGAATTACAAACTGCAAATTCATATGGATTAATAAAACATGAGATACTTATCTTTTCAAATATTTTCAAGTATTTCCTTTCGTAAGGTGAACCCATTAATATGATACTTGTATCCATTGTCCTTCTTTATAACTTATCGGTTTCATTCCGCTCCTTAAGATAACAAATGATCAAGTGATGATAATTCATCAAGGCTGTATAATATCATTACTCATAGTAATCACCATCATCACAAGTAGCATCTTCATAATACACTTATTAGTTGTTAGGTATGATCTCCAATATTCATCATCATTGTTTTCCAGTTGTGGTTATTGACTATGGTCTAAGAGTGATAGTTTTATCGTCACCTCTCTGCATACAATTGATATGATTGGCATCTTTGATTCAGGGACATAATTCACTGACGTTGTCTCCAGATTTAGATATAAGTCGCTATTAGCAGTGATCGATTTCACCTTCTTTATTCTACCCTTGCAATATATGGTTTGTATTGCCAATGAATCATCATATTAGCCTTCTAAATCATAGTTTCTATTCTTTAGTAATTTATTGGTGCATGATATAGTTTAAATCTTTAATTTTAACTATGTGGTCATTTATTTATTTGATGTTTCTATTGTTGGATTCAGAGGAGATCGTATACCTCTTGTTCCTTCTGCCTGTGCTCCATTTCATATAAGATTTATTCCTCATCCATTTTAGGCTCTGTCTAAGTGCTTGTACAATGACGATACAATAACAACTACAAAGATGCTTTGATTCCAAAATTAATCATGGCCTATCTTATAATGTCCCCTTGTACTATCTCTTAGAGCTCAAACTAAATTCTTATAAATGATATTGCAAGAGGTTTCTCTCCTATCTTAATTTGTTCACAATTGCACAGATGGGTGTATAGAATGCAGATGGTAAGGGTCTATGTATGACCACTTTACTATTTCCCTCTTTGATAATGCCAATTTGATGCATGATATAAATGATGTGTGTAACCAATTTATAATGCTTTCAACAATGTTTTTCTATGCCAATTCAAATATGCAAATATGTTGGTCGGTAACAGATATGCTATCAATCTAATATTCAATTACTACAACTGTGGCTTCATCCGATGATAACAATTAATGAATGGCAAGTATTTTAGCTACTAAACATAGACTTGTATGTGTCTCGAAATAAGGTGACAATTGTTGTATTCTTGTTCGATAAAAATTATTTGATGATCAATACCGATGGTTATCATGTCTAATACTTGCTATTGTTATCAAAGCACATTAATCTAAATTTCTACTTAGTCCAATTCAAGTCCAATTCAATGTTGTTGGTTAAGCATATGTCTGTGTCTACTTAGTCAATGCCATTAATCCATCTTTGTTATGAAATTACTATTGATGCTGCTATTAATCCATGCTTTCCTACCAAATCACTAATATAAATAGGTCTTCTTCATAGCTGATATCAATAGTTATTATGTTTCCTCTAATCATCAATTTGAATTTGCTGGTTGATGCTAACTATCTCAATGATTCTTATCGCTTCAACAATCATTTGCCTAATGAATAATAATATAAGTCATCATTTCTCTGATTTAATACTCATCGCTGCTATTCAAATATATCTCTATTCACAATCTCCAGATGCCACTCTGATATATATATATATATATATATATATATATATATATATATATATATATATATATATATATATATATATATATATATATATAAAAGTAATTCACTGATTATTGATTCGAGAAGGATTATGAGAAGTGTTCCTATCAATCTGCTGACTTGTACATATACAAGATGCTGACTATGTTCCTTCTGTTTGTCTTCACGTCACATGAATGGATGTTATATCAGAATAGTTTTATATCCTCCTCTATTTGTATATGTTTGCCAATTTCGCTATGGATCTTCATAGATGAATGGATCTTTATCAGGATTGTCACCGATATCGCTGTCAATTTATAACTGATTTCTTGTGAATATATTTTATTCTCTTATAGGTTAGGCTCTGATACCATGTTGTTTAATTAGGATCGTCCTATAGAGAATATATATGAGGTTGTACTGAAATAGATTACTGTTGTAATTGATCTTTTCACCAGCCATCGATATGCATTTATATCCTTTGAATAGTCATGTCTTAAAGAGCCATGACCATATGTGGCTTATTCTATGTAGGGTCATGACCCTTCATAACCGATTGTTAATATTAACTACATTGTAATATATACAAATATCAAATGATCTTATATATATATATATATATATATATATATATATATATATATATATATATATATATATATATATATATATATATATATATATATATATATATATATATATATATATATATATATATATATATATATATATATATTACCATATCCGATCGTAGCTATATCTTAACACACTAGACGAGCTATTTTGGAATTTAATACATGTAAATGACATGCTATGGCATATAAAATTGCCACCCAACACTAAACACTATAAATATTGTATTGAGACAGGTTTTTTGATAGCCAAATACATATGTTTAAATATTGTTCACATATGTGATCTACTCCAAAATCATTGCTCAACACTAAAGAATCAAAACACAACATATAGGGAGAAAAACAAGCTTTAATACATTCATTACATGGATTAAAATGATATTTATTACCTTGCATCATATTCCCTAGACGGGCTTATTGGTAAAAAAATGTATGTGTTATAAGCATGCAAGAGACAAGAAAATTGCCACCCATCCGTTTGCATTCAAAACACAAGTAAATAGAGAGTAAAGTCATGGATTCGAATGCTATTAACACATGCAATCAAAGCCAAAATCACCACCATTTCCTTAGATAAATAAAACACAACATATGGTGATTAAAAACACACTTTTTAAGCTCAAATACACATCAAAAGGTCATAACGGCTTTTAAGAAGCACATTGCACATATTGCTTTGGTGTTTTGGAATATGTAAATGCTCCAAAAATCACCACTATGCATTAAAACAAGTTGTTTGAAGCCAAATACATGTGTTTTTAAAGCATATAAAAACATGTAATTGAGACAAAAATTGCCACTATAGAGCTTAGATGGATTTTTAGAAGTAAAAACACATGTAGTTTGGGGATGTAAAGACATGCAAAGTACTCTAAAATTGTCACTATGGGTGTAGAAGAATTTTTGTTTGCCAATCACATGTATAAACAATGTGCAATAGATTTTAAAATTGCCACTTAAGGCTTATGACGAGTTGTTTTAGTCCATTTACACGTGTTTTAAAGTTTGTCTTAAATATATGTAAATGCATTTAAAATCGCCACCTATTGACTTATAGTGGATTTAAAAAAAAACACATTTAAGATATGTATTGGAAACAAAAACCACCACCTTTAAACACTTATGGGTATTCTCATGTGCATTTACAAGAAAACTTTAAAAGAGAAAACATGTAATGAGACTTAAAAAGCCCACCACATATTAAAATCTTTAATTAGAGTTCACATATTTCCTTGCAAATATGGATAGTGGATTTTTAAGTCTAGACTGCATGTAAGTGACACCCAAGATATCTTGTAATGACCAATTAAAATCCCACTTATGAGATATTTTAATCAAATAATAAAAATATGCAATCAGGCTTAAAAATCCCAATTGTTGAATGCTTAATTCTTTAATATCTTTTTATAAACAACTCCGATTGAGGCCTATGATAGATCAAAATGAGAGGAATTGAAAATTCCACAATCAGAGGGTGAAAATAAAACCAAAATCAAATAAAACAACTAAAAAAATGCCTTAGAGAGTTTTTCCTATGAAGTTTTGCGAAGGGTTGCCCCAATTTTGCAAATACAAAATTGAGGACAACATTTGGCTCTAACTGGGGAACATAGCTCATTTTTTCTTAGAAACAATGAGAAATATACAATCCATAATCTCCAAGTGGCTTAGTATTCATTGGGCTACAAAGTTAAGCATAAAAAAATATAAAACAACAAAAAAAAATGATGCAACTGATGCAAAGCAAAACATAGTTAAAACAAAACAAACTTGTGCAATCACACTTATTGAAAACAAAGAAAACCTACCTAATTAAAACTAGCCGACAATACAACTTTTAAGATGAAACCATTTATTGGCTCAACGAAATAGATACCTTTTTTTAGTAGCTTTTAGTACCTTGCATGTTCATAGGCAACTTTGTATAGATAGAGTAAGAACAACTGGAGCAATGATGTCAATGCTTGATGCAACACCTCTTGGAAGAGATGAACAAATTCACCTTTTGGAGATGAATCATATGTACCGCTACTTCAAAGTAGGTCCATGAAATCAGACTAATTCCATTGAACTAAAAATCCATGTTTATCTTCTTCCTCCATTGTATCTTCAAGCTCAGGTACAAGTGGAATTTAAGACTTTTTGTTGGCCTCCAACCAAGCAAGATATCTGATTGGACAACCCCTTGATCGAACAAAGGCTAATATTTTCTTTCCAATTGCAACTTGAGTAACTAGTTCATCAACCACCATCACCTCAGGTTGATTAGAATGAGTTACCTTATTGTTTCCTTCTATATCATGCTAGTTACAAATTTTAGACATAAGAGAATTGTCTTCAATATTGAACACAATTCTCCTATGATGTTCATTATAAGATCCTCATCAAGTTATGGATTAGATCTTTCATACAACACTCATTCAAGTTCATGAGCTTGAAACAATGATGTACTATTGTTATATTGAAAGGGAACTTCATGCATGTTCACCTTTTCATGTCTAATGACAAGATCATCTTCATTCGCTTGACATTAGAAGAATGCATTTCATCTTTCAGATTTTCATCAATAGATTTATGAGACTACATGTACCAAAAATAAGAGTCACCAATTATGTATTCTTCTTTTCATTGGAAGAGAATAACAAGATCACTAGCTTTATTTTTTGAGTGCTTCGATGTTAGCTTCACTGATGGTGCCTTAATAGAAATTTTCTTTGGTGATGAAACTAACTGGTGTTGATTCCCACCAATAGGATTACAAGAAATATTTGGTAGAAGTGTCCCTTGTACATCTTCATGAGGAATAAAGAACATACATTGAGCTATTTGATTTTTGAGGGCAAGCAACTCATTTTCTAACCTCCGCACTGCACGATCTATCCCTGTGATGGAAAAAAATAAATCAAAAGAAATATATATTTCTTCAAACCCACTTACCTCAATTCTTATCTGCTTAGCAAGAATACGAGCATCGAGCATCTTCAACTCAATCACCAATGTCTATACAATTGCAAGAGTAACCATGCTTTCTCTTTTTAACATAAAACTGACTTCGAGAATTTGTGCATTTACAAAGAACCACTTCAAATGTGTAGTTTTAGGTCGAGAAACAATTGGAATTATTTGTGTCAACTTATTTAAATGAGTGAAAAATTTATGCATAGGCATGTGAGATGCCTTCTTCAACTAGGCGAGTTGGACCAACAGGGCATGAACATCTTCAAGAGGCTTGAATCAATGTTCAAACTTGGATATGAGAGTAGGTCACTTTGTGTTGGTTTGTGGTGCAAGATGGTAAAACCAGTAAGAAACCATGCTTTGAGGAGTCTCCACAAATAGCCTTATAGACATGCCCTCATGTTCAATATCATGAACAATGCATACAATGTAAAAATAAATATGTTCATTGGGATATTGTTGTCCATCACTAAAGAACTTGGGAAAATTCTTTCACAATCCATCATGAAGAACATGTAGAGGTGGAACCAGATTCAGTGGACCAAAAACATTTCCCCAAGGATCTTGGGCCATTTACATGTCCTTGGTAAAAGCTTGAAAACTACAAAAAATAAAAATACATTATTTACAATGAAAAGGACATAGACATACTTCAAACGAAAGCATGAGGCTCTCAAATGCACATCGTGTGCCCAGTGGAGTTGCCAAAAAAATTTGGCTAAAATTTTTGTAAGTCATTGGAACCGCAACTTACAAAATTGTGACTTTCGACAACATATCATGAGATTTATCTCTCCTCTCAACAATAGGGTGGCTCCATTCTTATCGTAGGTGGCTTCAATAGGAACTTAACTAAAATTACAAAATGGGTGGTTCTCTTAATCAATTCCTCTTTTCAGGAATGATTTGAAAACTACTACAACTTCAAATTTATCAAAAAAGGCCTATTTCTACAATAATATCGATGACTTAGGAGTTGCCATAAGAACAAAACTTGAGACAACAATCTACTTAAATATTTGTGAAAAAAAAATAGGAACCCAAAGTCTCCTGCGCTTGTCTCGAATGAGGATTCAATAACTGGAATAACTAGTAAGGCACAAAGTGTCTTACTGGATACTCTTAAACTTAATGAAAATACTTACAACTGAAGCCCAAAGTCTTCAACTCTAAGAAATTGCAGCCACAACTAACTATAGAAATTTGATCTCTTGTAGCGTAAAATATTCAAAAGCTCAGATTGAATTATAACTCTGAATGCAATAGGCATCTCAAAGTCTACACAATTGAATTCAAATCCCTCTTGAACAAGGTGCCAAAAATCACAATCAAATCAATGAAATTTTGTTACATAACAATTTGAATTGGCACAAAGTCTCAAAACAACCTACCTCTTTTATTGAAAATAATCTGATTTACATCCAAGCACAAAGTCTTAGAGTGCATATATAAATTGGCAGAATTTTATTGCATTGCCAAAAGATCCTTATTTACAATGAGCTCCCTCCTTTATATAGGAAAAGAGTGGAGAGAAAGGTGGATAAAGAAGGGTAAAAACTTTAACCACCTTGACTTATTCTCTAACTAACTAACTAACTAACTTTGACTTATTCAATTCTACAAGGCTTAAAGCACTTGCAACATGATTACATGGAACAACTTTGCATGTGATACTATCACTTGTATTTACATCTTGTTTTTACATTACATGTAATCTGTCATATAAAAATTACAAATACATGGTAAAAAATTCAAAGTGTCTTACAAGACATGACTACTATTAAATCATCCTTTATTAGTCCTTGTGCTTCTATAGGATGCCCAATGATTGATGTATTTTGGTTTGGTGAAAGCATCTTGAACTGGAATATGAATCTGCATTGTTCTATATTGATGGCATCAATCAATCAGCTTTTTGAAATTAGTCTTGAAAGATTTCTATGTTGTCATCATTCCATTTTTCCTTGCACTCCTCTCACAAGCATAAGTGGGAATATTTCCTCATATAAGTGGGGTTTTTCAGCTTGAATCACATATAAGAGAAAACAATTTCTCTTTTCATGCAAGACAAGTTTTGGGATGAGATTTTTACTTTCAACTACATATGAGTGTTTAAAGTTTTATCATGAAGGGAACAACCTGCATTGCAACCTTGGGAAGAACTCTCATTGAAATTTGGGGAAGATCATTAGTTGCAACACAAACTTGCAACATGAGGGTAAGTACTTGCATTGTTGTGAGAATCAATACAATCAAACCCTTTGAAGTCAAAACCCTCTTTTGAATCACCAACTATGTAGATAGATTGCTCAAGAATGTGATAGAAAGACAATTGAAACAAGAATAAATTGCATCACTTGGAATAAAAACCACTGCTCTAAATCCGGATAGAGACCTTTAAACTTGTAACTCTTTATAGATTTTTTTGGAGTAATACAAGCCAAATGTATTATATCTCTCCTCCATTAATGCAATTTTGCAGTCTTTGATGATTCCTCGACAAATAGGAGAGAATGAGAAACAATTTGCCTAAGAATAGAAACTGCAATGACTGATTCAACCTTACAAGACATGGTTTTTTATGGATATTGAAATCCATAATGTAAGAGAACCCAAAAATGACACCTCCAGGAGTAAAAATGTAGTTTGTAGAAACCAACACATGCTGCAAATATGACATTTCTTACCCTAGATAGGTTTTTTGGAGCTTATTGCAGGTATTTGAATACTCTTTAAATCATATAATGGGTCAAAAATCACCACCATGCATTTCTTAACCAAAAACGTAGGTACTTGATGCAAAACAGGCTTTGAATAGCCATGTACATGTATGTGAATAGCATGAAATGAAGTTTTTTTAAAATCAAATGCCCTAGATGGGTTATTTTGGAATTCAATACATGTATTTTAAGACATGTAAATGACATGCTATGACATATAAAATCACCACCCAACACTAAATGCTGCAAACATTGTATTGAGATGAGTTTTTTGATAGCCAAATACATGTTTAAATGTTGTTCATCTATGCGGTCTCCTCCAGAATCACCGCTCAACACTAAAGACTCAAAATACAACATATAGGGATAAAAATAGGATTTGATACATTCATTACATGCATTAAAATGTTATTACCTTGCATCATATACCCTAGATGGGCTTATTGGTAAAAAACACGTGTTATAAGCATGCAAGGGACAAGAAAATCACCACCTAGCTGTTTGCATTCAAAATGCAAGTAAATAGAGAGTAAAGATGTGGTTTAAAATGATATTAACACATGCAATCAAAGCCAAAATCACCACCCTTTCCTTGGATAAAGAAAACACAACATATGGTGATTAAAAACATACTTTTTAAGCTCAAATACATGTCAAAAGGTCATAACGGCTTTTAAGAAGAACATTTCACATATCGCTTTAGTGTTTTGGAAAATGTAAATGCTCCAAAAATTTCCACTATGCATTAAAAAGGGTTGTTTGAAGACAAATACATGTGTTTTTAAAGCATATAAAAGCATGTAATGGAGATAAAAATTGACACTATAGAGCTTAGATGGATTTTTCGAAGTAAAACACATGTACTTTGCAGATGTAAAGACATGAAAATCACTCTAAACTTGCCACTATGGGTGTAGATGACTTTTTCTTTGCAAACACATGTATAAAAAAAGTGCAAAGGATTTTGAAATTGCCACTTAAGGCTTATGATGGGCTGTTTTGGTCCATTTACATGTGTTCTAAACTTTGTTTTAAATACATGTAAATGTATTTAAAATCACCACCTATCGACTTATAGTGGATTTTAAAACAAAACACATTTAAGACATGTAATGGACACAAAAACCACCACCTTTAAACATTTATGGGTATTCTCATGTGCATTTACAAACAAACTTTAAAAGAGAAAACATGTAATGAGACTTAAAAAGCCCACCACATATTAAAATCTTTAATTAGAGTTCACAGATTTCCTTGCAAATATGGATAGTGGAGTTTAAGTCCAAATCGCATGTAAATGACACCCAATATGTCATGTAATGACCAATAAAAAGCCCACTTATAAGAGATTTCAATGAAAGAATAAAGATATGCAGTCAGGCCTAAAAAGCCCACTTGCTGAATGCTTAATTCTTTAATATCTTTTGACAGACAACTTCAATTGAGGCCTATGATAGCTCGAAATGAGTAGAATTGAAAATGCCACAATCCTAGGGTGAAAAAAAACCAAAATAAAACAAAACAACTAAGAAAATACCTTAGAGTGTTTATCCTAAAAAAATTGCATAGGGTTGCCCCAATTTTGCGAATACAAAATTGAGGACAACACATTCTTCCACATTGTGTTTCCATTGTATTTTGGGGACAATGTATAGTATTGATATAACCTCCCATATCGAGGTAATTTTCACTTTGATAACTCAATATTTTTAGCTCATTTTTTATTTTTTATTCTTTTTTTGTGTAGATGATATCTAGTTTTTTTGTACATGTCTATATTAGAGATATATTTTAACCTTGCAGGTTTTGTAGAATTTTTTATTTTATTTCTAACTTTGTTTCCTTGTACAAATTTTTCTTGTCTAATGCATTTATTTTGTAGGTCTTCAGCTTATGGACAAGCTTCCTAAACTTCAAGAGTTTTATGATTCATCTATAGTATCCTTTTAGCATCATAATATTATTTGTTTTTGGTAGCTTTCCTTTAGCATGCATATTCACACAAGTTCATAAGATCACTAAAGTGGGGAAATAGTATAGTGTTGTAAATTGCGTACCCTTGTGATTTACATAAAGAGATGAGAAAATAAAACCACCATTTTCATAAAGTTTTCCCTATAATCCAATAATATAATACTAAGATAAAATGACATACATTCTATTTACCAAGTTCATCTCATTGGGAGGAAAATTATAGCGCCCCTCCTATTTATAGATTTGAGATGTGTAGATCTCGACATGTTTAGACCATGTATCTAGGGATGCATGGGTTATGATTGTGCTCTACTTCTATGTGATCATTGTATGCTCTTCTTGAATGCATGTATGGTTCTTTATTACTCGAGATATGAATGGATCACCACATGTTCAAGATGGAGACCCCTCAACATGTCAGTTGTTGATGTGGTTGCAATGAGATACATGTGTGTATTATTGTGTCTACTCCCTTGTGAGGTCATGTTTTATTATCTTTTTAAGTAATTATCTCACATGGTGTTTACCTAGTTTCATATACTTAAATTTAATTATGCTTGATATATAGGTTAAATTTTATTTAAGTTTGATTGTGGCATTAAAATGCATGTTTAGATATCAATATTGTTGTTAAGTTAAATGATGATGTGTTTTAAAAATGTTAAATGAAATAAAATAATATATGTGATATTTGACCCCCTTTAGGGATATTGTATGTGCTTTGGCTATTGTACATATATGAAATATATCATTGATATGTGTTGAGTGGTTCTAGGTACCAGGTATTGACTTCACTTGGCTACATAGGTCTAAGTGTACCCTAACAGTGGTTATGATGAGATGTCACATTGGTCATTCATGTTTAGCCCTCACTTGTAGCACTCAGTTGGAATATGATTTCATACGTTCTTACCCATATTATACCCATATATTGTGATGGGTAACATTCCAAAACCCTAATCCCCTATATGATTGATACTGTCTAGATGTTTACAATATTTTTTTATTTTTCATAAAGTTTAATGTTTATAGAAGTTTTATGGGTTTACTAGTTATTTAATGTTTCGAGAATTTTAATGTGGCTTATTTATATTTATTTTAATTGCATTACATAATTTCAAATAACATTTGTTTATTTTTAAATCTTACACAAAAATAATATTTATTTATTTGTGAATCAGAAAGTATTGTTTTTAATTTATTTATCTTGTATGAATTTTAGAATTTGATATGTGGAGTCAAATGTGAGAGGATTTTGATGTGTGTGTTTTTTAAAAGGATAGGAAATAGGAGGGGATAGTGTTGTTCCATTTAGTTGATCATTTGTTTGTTGTGTGTGGAGATTTTGAAGTTACAAATTTGGCTCAAATTTGAGGTAGGAGTCTCATTTATCCCTCATTTCATTTCTATTTATCATTAAAAGAAATATTTTTTGTATTTAAACCATTTCATTTGGACAAGTTTTTTATTTGTTATAGGTAATTTTTGGAAATTTCCATTTTTATGCCATTATCATGCCCATTTTTTGTTAGAATGGGTTAATTGATGATTTTATTATGAAAGAGGGGTGTTGGGCACCTAAGGACCAAAAGGGTATTCTTAGATTTTTAATTTTTAAAATTTTACGTGTTCTTGAGGGGTATTTTAATATTCACTACTTTTGAGGAATTATAGAAAAAGGTTTTAAAAAGTGGATTTTTGTGAAATTTTGATGGATTATTAAAGTGGAATGATATATTTATAGTATGAAATTTTAATTTGAATTAGTTTGGATCTTGTTTTATGTGGTTATTGTGTTTTCTGGAATTATGTCTATTTGATGGAAAGTTCTAAAATTGAGAGAATGACAATATTGTTTTAAATTCATTTTGGATTTTGATTCCATGTTCATTCAAATGTGATGAGCCTAGGGTAGGTGTTAGAGTCAATGATGGGAGTGCCTCCCAATGTATTCTTGACCCAAAGTGGCATGATAACAATGTCAGTATGAGGATTTGCTTAATTAAGTGATAACTAATGAGAATATGGACAATAAAATTAACTAAGATAATTGGATGAATCTTGCATGCTTTGATTTCTTGTATAGAGTAAGGAAAAATTAGGAAGAAATGCCTTCTTGTGGAGAACCTAATAAAGTAATATTAGGTCTTCTCATCTATATGAGTGGACTGTTATTTTCCTTGTGAATCGTCCCTTCAAGATACATGATGACACTCCCCTCTCTTGTTCTCTAATACCTAGCCTTGTAACTGGATAACACTTGGAATATTTTCATGCATTCCTTGTTGGTGTTGATTAATGGATGCCTATGTGATTTCCATTTATGTATGACTTTTGATGATTGTGTAATACACCATGCTTAGATGTTGTATATTTTCATGCTTTGGTGTTATGTATTTTACATAATTACATGACTATTGTATTTCCCCTTTTGTCTTACATGTGAATTCTTGTGTCTATTTTTACTATCCCCTAGCACAGAGGGAGTTTTCTGTTTGGTTCTTCATGTTCAAGTAGCATGTCTACCATTGTTGGGATTAGGAGGATAATAAATTGAGTATTTTCTTTAGACTCTCTCTTGGTTCTATCTATGATTTCTAATTATTTATATGAAATGTTATTGTATAGGTGGAATTAAATTTGAGTCATGTTATTTAATTTATTCATTTGACCTCTTGTTGCAAGGATATGTAATTATAATTGAACTTGGGTTCTGTAATGATTTGTGTGCATCAACATTGGCATCGAGCATTATTTCCTTGTAATTAATTTTGATGTTTATGTTTGAGTAAGAAAAATATACTTAGGAATATTTTATTTGAATTTAAAGTGAGTCTATAAATGCATTTGAATTATTTTGGAGAGTGCTGGAGATCCATTTACAACCATTTGAGATGTCTTGTTAAGGCTTGTAGTTGTGGTTCTGTATCATATGATGCATTGGTTGTGTTATTTATTGGGGTAAGAGTTAAAGATGTTTGTAAGGTCATTATGCATCTTCCCATCCTATCCTTTTGTGTATCAATGGAACCTAGTGTCTAGGGGAGTCATATCCCTTCTTACCCAAGTTATTTTATCTTTTCTATGTTCCTAATACTTAATGGACACATTTAGAATAATCCATCACATTTTTTAACTCTTAGTGATTAATCCCTACCTTTGAATTCCTCATTCATCAAGATAGATGCACGTCTGAAGAATGATAACCCAAGTGCTAGTCTTTAGGGACACTAGTGCACCCAAAAAATAGGAACAAATCTAGAGGATTCTAACATGTTGTACTACTATCCCTCTATTGTTCTAGTGTCTTGGGTGGATGATCTAGTACATTTGGGGCATGAATGTCCTTATTTTATTTTTGATGCTCTCTTTTGGGTCTAAGAATGAGGGTGTCTTGTTTATATAAGTTATTTTTTAGGACTTGGGGAGTTAAGGGAACCTCTAAGGTGGTCCTTTTATGTTTTTATGGGAAATTTTGGTGTCATGTACATCAATTTGAATTAATTTTTCTTGTAGATGGTTTATTATTTCACCTAGGAGTGCGAAGATGATATGGTTTGTTAAGAGAAGTCTTGAGGTTGAAACCTCTTGTCGGTATCCCTAAGATGTCTAAAGGATTTATCTATGTTTTCTTAGGTGTAATTAAGTTATGACATGAGGTTTCAAATGAGTTATTTGAGATAGTGAAATATTGCATGTGTTGGTAGTGCTGGTCTTGAGTTGGTCAACCTAATTGGATGTAGTGTGGATTTTGACAATTCCATCATTCCATCCTAGTTTACTTTTATGAGAGGGTGCAATCATGGTGTGTGTTTATTATTGTTAAGGATTTTTCCTTATCCTCCCCCCCCCCTCTCTATTATGTCATTTCCACATGGTGATTCATTCCTCATTGTTAGCCTTCTCATGTAGTCACCTTGTTTGTGAAATGGTGAGGTTTAGTTAAGTTGTTGTTGAGTGTCATAGTGTCCCTTGTGACACTTGTGTGCACATTTTCATGCATGTGTGACAAGACGTGTCATACAATTGGTGTTAAACTTGCTAGTGTTTATCTAGAATGTTTCAAAAAAAATATTCTAGTTTTTTTGGCTTTGTCTTTGGGGGTTCCTTAGAAGGAAATTACAAACGTGTTATAATAATTGAGACCAAAAGGTTAATTAAATAAATAAATGAAATGATACTATAATATATTGAAGTTATTGATCACCACGAACTTGCCTACATATGTAAATTGTGAGTGAGAACATAATCTAAGAACTTTTACGTCCAATCGCAGAGTGTAAGATCCCTTGATGCTCCTCAAAAAAGAATTTTCAACCCTACATGAAGTACCTAGCAATCTAGAATAAATGAATAGTAAAATTTAGTACAAGATGATATATATAATATAAAATTTCATATACACAAAAAAGCCTACACATATAATATCATGATATGGCAAAGAGTAAGAAACAAAATCATTTAATATCTTTCAAGAGAGTTCAATTGTAATTCTAATGTAATTTAATATTCCAAATTCAAGTAGTTTCGGTACTATCAAACCTTGATAGTAACCTCCATTCATGATTATAATTATTTAAGGGATCTCAATATACTTCCCTTTATGACTAAGTCATTACAAAGTTCCATAGCAAAAAGAGAATCCCCTTAAATATTCATCTAATTCCTAATTCTCTAAAGACATGATCTTTTATTTCTCATAATTAATCAATAAACCTTTAACATCACACCACTTCTATAAAGACTAAGATCATATCGCAACTTACTCTCTTCATGTTTTTAATTAACTATATATCCAATAGTTATATTAATTAAAAAAGAACACATATAGATACTTGCAAGATGGTTAAGAAAATGTAAACATTCCTCGTAGATAGGAAAAATGATAAAAATATAAATATTTAATTAATCTAATATTTTAAAAATTATTTAACAATCTATAAATTATCAACAAATAAACTAACAATTAGATATTTAGTTATAATGGATTTCCTATTTTGTCCTTTTTTTTAATCTACCATAATGCTATATACTATTCTCATTAATGAAAATTCTTTCTTGAACTAGGCATTTATTCCTTCATGTTCTCTACATAAGGTAAAAAGAAAAATTGTAAATAGATGCATTGTCATTTAATTATTTGTTTCACTATATGTCTAAAGTATTTATCAAAAAATATTTTAGGTTAAAATGATGAGGACTCTGTTTAGTTGATTAACAAAGAAGACTGATTCATTAGTATTCAAAATTGACCATTAAGATAGATTTGAAATTAAATACTATTTCTAAAGTAATGTTGCAATATTTTGTTGTGTTTTATTTATGTTAACCTAATGGATTTGATTATCAACTTGATGGACTGATATAAAGATGAATATGGGAGATTGTTCTAGTATGTTGTTATCAACCTAATATGAATGTCAATCACATAGAGATGATTATTGAAGACATATATAGCTGATTATTGAAGACATATGAAATTGATTGTTGAAGACATATGAAGTTGGTTTTTGAAGACACACATAGTTGATTTTTGAAGACATATGGAGCTGATTTTTGTAGACATAAAACAGAAAAGTGTAATATGAATGATTTGGTTGTTGAAAACATAGAGTAAAGTTCTAAAGTTAGTCAAGAGCATTATGTATGATGTAGTGATTATTGATGAGATATATTGTTGTAATTGTCTATTAAGTAGTACATATGTTGTCTTTCTAGACAACACATGGAACACTTTTTTGACAATGGAGTTAACTTATGATAATGAAATCAAGTGTAGGCATGCGAAGTATGTTAATATTGCTATGAACTCTTGATGATAGATATGAAACAATAAAACCATCATGATCTTGTTGAAATGAATATTTTTGTATATGCTATTAATCTTTATCCAGGTGATTAATGTTCATGATGTTTTAATTGTTGCTACTTAGCATATTGTGCCATTGTTAATGTCTTTGTTAGGGATTTTATCCTTTTTATTTATTCTTGAAAATATGCTTATGCAATTTGGAAGTTGTACTCACAAAGCTTAGAAGATGATATATCTAATGTTTCATGTCTAGATTCATTCTATAGTAAAAGTTAGATATGACTAAGGTATTGCTGATAATGTAACAAGTTTCAAAGAGAAATCTGAATTCTACTTTGACTAGATTATGCATTACAAAAACCCTATTGAATGATGATGTGAAATGATATATGCTTTATTTAATGGTAACTATGTACTTGCTTCAATTTTATTATTTAGGAAAAGATTCTTGTAGTCTAGAACACACACTTACCATCTTGGGATGTATTTTGAGTTTTAGGAATAGTAAACTTCATAGCATATATTCATATCATTCACTAACCATTTTCTATATAAAAATAATCTTTTTTAATTAATTTTTTATTGAAGAAAAATAAAATATTTTCTTACGTGAATGGGAAACTTGTAATTTTTACAAGATGGAACATTTGGTATATAATCTTCCATTAAATCCTTTGTAAGATCATGATTTTCGTTAAGCAAAAGCGCTTTATAATTCTAGTCATGTTATTCATTAGTGAATTATTCCTTTTTTAATCTATTTTTGAACTAAAATAGTTGAAAAGATCTAGAATTTATTATTTAAAATTGTAAATTAAAATTAAAGTGAAATATATTTACTATAATATTTTTTTCTTGATAATTTTTTTTATATTTATTTAGAATAAAGTTCATACATATTATATCACAAGTTTTTAGAATGTCAACCCCTGCATACCATCAACAAACCCTATCTTACACTACCAGCTGTAACTAATCACACCTCTTACATGCATCCAACCAAACCTAGACATTTTGAATAGACTATGTCAAGCCTTGAGCTGGGTTTCCTTTATAATGGTTTTATTTAACTAAACAAAACCACCCAAAATATGAAGGAAATTCAAAATGACAAAAAGAAGGCACCAATTTCTTCATCAAAAGAAAAAATTGCTGATCATTCTTGCATAGCCACTGACTCTTCCTCTTTCCTTGGTGACTGTGACCCATGATCTCATCCTCACCCTCGACTTGTTCCTTGTGATCCAACATTCCTTACTCTTCGGCCTCATTGTTGTCTCTTCCCTTGTCTCCTCCTTACACCACCTTCCATCACATTTTCTTCCACCCTAACCCAAATTCCTCAACCTCATCTCTATGTACAACCTTGACCTCTCCTCATCCTAGCCATTGTTGGATTCTCCTCTACAAGTTCCTCCATAGGGATCCTCCAATAATCTGATAACTGGAAGGTGCGTATGGATTTTTAAAATTCAATTTTTTCCAAGCCTGACTGCAAGACCAATCCCCAGTCAAAGGTGTAATAAACCAACATTTTCCAAATGTTCCTTCCATTAGCCTTCCTCCCTTTATAATTATCTCCTTCTCCACAAAACAAAAGGGTGAATATGGCACAGGTTTCCCAACTCATGAATTTGATCTTCCACCTTAGTGATAAATACTTGTCTAGGTTTTGAAACATGAAGGTAAGCTTTGAGACCCTCCCCCATTCTAGGCACACACACCTCTTCACCACCTGCCCTATATCCTCCACAATACCCACCTCCAATCCCCACACAAAAAACATGGACACAATGTACATCTTTGTATGATATTTATATTCATCTAGTAGATAGTCATAGCTAATAATCACTCTCAATATCACCAGGAAGAATAGATCATCCATTGAGAAAACTATCTTCATCCTTTATATGGAAATCTACCCCCAAAAAGACATCTACTGCTTTGATGCCCTTAAACTAAAATTTGCCTCTATACTTGAAAATTCTTCTTGGAATACAAATAATGTCTACTCCACAAATGTGGAAAGTCTATGTACAAAATTTATTTTGAAGGCATGCCACATGTAGAGTACCCATTAATGTCTGTACTCAACATCAACCCAATCTTCTCACCTCAAGGATCATAAATGTAGAGTAAATGCAACCTTCAAATACCACCACCATGTGTTCTAAAAATACATCTATCACTTGTAGATGATGTCACTCAACACCATATCATCTCTCAAATTCCACCATACATAATGAGTTGGATCCCATTCACTCCACCTCCTTATTATGTTGTCCTTGTCACTACCAACTTTGAAAAGGCACCCACCAATGAGTTTACTTCTCTATACGCGTGATATCTTAAAATTCCTAAATTTCATCAATTGCTTCCAAATAATAGATATAATTTTATCCATTTTACATATTTGTGATTTTCCTTTGATGATTGCATTTTTAATAACCTAAGAGTCTCCTTCGAAATGCACTCGGTTCACTTTCAGCTGGGTTTCCATCTCCACTGCTACTAAGGCTTCTTGTGACCCAGATTTGTTATTGGTTCGATCCACCAATCTCTTTGATTCCAATAATATGATACCACTTGAGGCATACCTTGCTACACATCCTTCTCTTTATGGTCTAGGGTTACCTTGTGATGCTCCATCAAAGTTCACCTAGATCTAACCCTCTTTAGGTTTCTCCCACTCTATCCCTTCCTTTGAGTTTACAGAAGGATGAACCTTGGAAGACCCATTAGCATACCTATATTGAAGCAAAGGTAACTATCTTTTCAAGAGGGTGTCCCAAAGACTAAAAGGAAATTTGAGTTAATTTTTATGGGTTACCGCCACATTGACTAATTCTGTGAAATCATGTTCAATCCTCCAACACAACCGATCCACCAATTCTGATTTACCTTGAAAGATACGACTATTTCTTTCTTTCCAAAGCTCCCATATAATCACAGATGGGAAGATCTACAATATACATGAAAAAATGATTTGGGAAAATTTACTCCCCAGGATTGAAACATCTCTTTAAGACTTAGATGAAAGACCATGGAGTAATTCAACTTTTTCAAAACAAAGTTCCAACATTCATGTGCAAATTTACAATGAAGTAATAAGTGGTCTATTTTCTCTGCTTCTTATCTACACAAAACACACTCAAAGGGTCCATTAAAACCATACCTCATCAACCTATTCCTTGTCAAGATTATCCCTTTATTTACCAACCATACAAAGGTTCCAGCCTTGGATAGACAATTTGTTCCAATAAATATGTATAGGTTCTTGAATCTCCACCTTTGTAACTTCTACCAATTTGTATCCTAATTTAACTAAATAATTACCCTTTTTAGAACCACCCCATATTAATTCATCCCTATCCCCTGATAACAAAAAATTTCTACTTCTGTACATGTCTTCCAGTTCAAAAAATTCTTCATTGGAGAGACCTAGATCCATCCCATTTTTCTAATTCCATCCGACACCATTGTGCTCCTCTTATTTGACTAAGTAATCTTCCACTTTCCTTCCCCATCCCTGCTCCATGATCCACTTCAAATTTTCATTAAATCTACCCAAAACTAGTGCTAGATGACCTTCCCAAGAATCCTCCCAAAATCTTGCCTCCTCTCCATCCCCTAGTTTCCAAGTTAGACGTTCCAAGATTATATATATACAAGTAAGCATGAAGTTCCAAATTGAAGAGAATGTCAGGTGGTTTCTGATATATAAACATGCTCGTTGACCTATTCATCTAGATATTTATAGCTGAGAATTCTTGGCTACTTTTGATTTTGATTTGTATATATCATCCAAATTAATTTGGATCCCATGGCCCCATTAATCAGCTGCCAATGCCTCAAACCTACACCCCCTTCACTTTTTGGATGACATTTTATCCCATGCTAATACTAGTATTTTTTCTTTCTCTTGACTACCATTCCAAAAAAAACTTTCGCATCTTTTATTCAATAGCTTGTATAATCTTATTGGTAATCCTCATACACATCATTGAAAACATATGTAAGACTTAGATTAATGACTTCAACATCAGGATGTGACCCGCCAAAGATAACCACCTACTCTTCCATCCTTCCATCTTCATCTAACAAGATTTTAAAATCTTGGTCTAAAGTGTCACTCTACTTGCCCCATGAAAAAGAGGACCCAAAAATTTACCTGGTAGACCTCCTTTCTCGATTCTTAGGATTCTTTCAATTTCCCTTTGTTTATACAAAGGGATATTGAGGGAGAGTATTTATAATTTGTTACAATTTACCATTTGAACTGAGAGGGAGTAATACTTGTGCAAAGTCTCCTTTATGCATCTTTCTTCTCCCATCGACGATTCACCCATAAGAAGGGTATCATCAACAAATTGTTGGTTATTTGAGGATTCTAGACCTTGAGAAATGTGAATCCCTTTCCCTTCCATTACACCATTTATTTGTGATGATTATACCAAGAAATTCTTCCATAAGAATAAATAGAGATAGAGATAAGGGGTCACATTATCTCAAACCTTTATTCAATTTAAAGAAGCCTTGTGGACTACCATTCACCAAAATAGAGAAACGGGGTGTCTTAATACAACTCCCAATCCACATGATCCAATGCTCATCAAACCCAAAACAATCCAACACCTTCAAAATACATTCCCTATTTACATGGTCATAAGTCTTCTTAATGTCTAGCTTTACCAACATCCTATCTATTCCCACACACTCAACTGAGTGGATTTATTCATGAGAAATTATAATTCCTTCCATAATAGATCTCCCAAGGATGAACCCACTTTTTCCCTCTAAAATTATTATTGGAAGAAAGATTTTTATCTGATTAGAAATCACCTTAGTAACTAATTTGTAAGTGACATTACTCAGATAAATGGGTTTGAAATGTTCAAAGGTACACTTTTCCTCCTTTTTTGATACTGAAGATATAAAAGTGTTGTTGATATCTTTTCTCATATAATTTAGCTCAAGATTCCTCTACAACTTCCAGTAGATCTTCTTTTACTATATATCAATTTTTTTAAAAGAAGCATGCCTTAAATCCATCAGGCCCCAAAGCTTTGTCTCCCCCCATACAAAACAAAGCAATGTCGACTTCTTCCATAGAGATTGGCCTTAACAAGGAACCATTTTGCTATTTTGTAATCACCTTCAAAATAATGGTTTCTACTTCCTCCATATTTGATCGCCCAGGGGAGTCAATGTTGAGGAGTGAAGAGGAGAACCTGATTTCTTCATTGCATATGTCATCCCTCTTTGTGAGCAGATTTCCATTTACATCCTTGTTTTGTTTAGGAACCTTTTAGCCTTAACCAATGAATGAGAAAATTTGGTATTCCTATTGTATGCACCCTAAAATGGTCACCTAGACTTTGGGCCCCATTCTTCAATTTATCAATTTCCTGAATCAATATTTCAAATCAATATTTTAAATTAATATTTTCAAATTAAATCAATTTCCTTGATCAAATCCTAATTCTATCATTTATTTGATTATATTTTATGGGCTAACCATTTTATCCTAAGTCTTTATTTATTTAAAAGGAATTCCCTACCCTTTTATTAAATAAAAAAAGCCCCCACTTTCCTCTTATCCTAAGTTGCACAAATAAAGCATTATTCCTATTTTATAAAAAGGAGAAAATGCCTTTTTGTCTCACATGAGGCTCAAAAGTCAACACTTCTTTCTCATTGGAGGATACTTGTGCACATGGATTGATCCCTCTTTCAAACTCCACCCTTGATCAAATATTTTTCCTCTTAATCTCCATTGTCCATTGATTCTCACTTTCTTTAAAAGGAGAGCTCTTTTTCTCATTCTAGGATCCAATTCTTTCATACTAATCTTATGCTGTAGGATTTCTTGGTGACTTTGGAGCTTTGGAGATCTTCTTGCATTCTAGCTTTCATTCTTGCATTTAGCTTAGCTTTCATGACATTTTAGTTTACTTTCCTTTCATGTTTCTAGCTTAGCTCACATAGCTTAATTAGTAAGGCTTGTAATACTTTCATTTTCATAGCCTAGTTTCATTCTTGCATCTTCATTTCTAGCATAGTTGCATTGAATTTTCATCTTGATTCTTGAAGATATTGGCATTATTGCCCTTGTCTCTTTGAATCTCCCATTGCATGGTTTACTAGCAAGGTTATAGGCTTAATAGCTCTAGCTGAGAGGATTCTAAACACCATTGTGACTCCATGCCTAGGGAGCTATAGGTCACTTTCTCAAGGTTTCCAATCTATGGATTATCTTGGAAGTAATGACTTAGAGAAGTGCACATTTTGAGTGTACATTTTGGCACCCACCGTGGGGTAGAACAATCTATTTTGTCCTTTCTTTTCATGCATTTCCGCTAATTTTTCATCATATTTTGCTTGCTATCCTTGGCTATTTTCTACATTTTTCTGACAGAGTATCATACGACAGTCTTCCAGTATCGTACGATAGTTTATTATATACCTGTGTGATACTTTTCCAGTAAAAGTATCGTATGCTTATATAGGATTCTATTGCACTGGTGTTTTATACTCTGTCGCATGCAGGTTGTACGAAGTATCATTCAGAGAGAAAGTATCACCCCAGTATACTACGAAGTATCGTGTGATTCATTTTCTAATAGAACTGTTGCACAGGCCTGGCAGTGAGTGATTTTGGTTATTTCTTTGCAAGATTTGGGTTGTTTGGTTGTTGATTTCAATTTTTTGTGTTAAGATAGAGTTTCATTTGCAGATTATTCTTGATTTTATTGTGCTAACCTTTGTGGGGCTAACAAGTTGTGCTTGTAGGTGCACCCTCATTGCTTGAATATTTTCCAAAAAGAATGCATGTCAAAGCGTCAAATGCACAAGGGCTACTAACCTTTCTTGTAGGGTTGCCCAAAGCATAAAAACAATCAAGTGCTTGTTCATTGCTTTCATTTTTAAGTGTGGCATATACTAGTTGATTCTTTTCTTAGGCACTTAATATCTTGTTGTAGGAGTCTTTTGGTGGTAGGAGAGTATGTTGTTCACCCTTGTGGTGAACCAAAAATCTTGACCCACTTCTAGATTTTGAAAGCAAGAGGCTAATTGAACTTTGCTTGGTGTGTTTGGGAAAGATTTTGGAGATAGGAGAGTATGCTCTTCACCCTTGAGGTGAACTAGAAATCTTGACCCTCAAAGGTTAATCCACTTTTTGTTTAGTTTTAGAATCTTTTAGCGGGCCTGCTCTTGAGCAATCAAGAGGAATGACCCAAGTGGGGACAAGCTAATATCGAGCTATTCTGACCCACTATAAAATCAAGGCTATCAAGGACACAAAACCTTGGTAGATGTAGTACTTGTCTTTATTTTGTGTGAGTACTTGTGGGATTGTGACCATGAGGAAAATGCTAAGCAAGAATGCTTAAGGTACTCTTATGGCTGTGAGGTTCGTTACTTGCCGCAAGGTAAGGAGTCCCTTTGGGGAGCAAGAGGGGTATTATGAACGGAAGCCCTTACTATGAACCATAGATAGAAGCTACCCAATTTTTCTGCTTAGCATCTTGGTGCAAGGATTGATCCTAGTGTACTAACCTAGATCACCCCAAGACTACTCACCATCTGTGTTTCTTTGGTTGTGTCATTGGCACTTCCACGACAAAGCCAACATCTATTGTGGGCAACCACTTTGTGTGAGGCAATGGGACATCAAGTGTGGGCCAAGTTGTTAAGTATTGAGCCTTTGTCTTTCTAGGCTAGTAAGTGCTTGATTTGTCTTCATTGTGATCTACCCGTGTAAATGTTCTCAAGCATCAAACATCATGGTAGCATTCATAGGATTTTTTTTGCTTTGATATCACAAGTGCTTGTCTCGACAAGGTTGCCTTTTCCCTTGATTCAAGTGTTTTATGACATGTTTGATCACTTACTATTTGCAAACCTATCTGTTCTCTGCTATTACTATGTTTGGAGTTGATAAATTGAACCATCAAACTGAGACTTTAGATGAATTGCCTTCAAAAACTTAAATTTTTACACTCACTGGTCAAGAATCATACAATACTAAATAATCATCGCACACTGGTCTAAGTTTTATCTTGTGATACTTCATTGCTGCTCTTGCATCACACAACTTGCCTGGAAAATATCACACCTACTACCTAGAAACTATCACATGACCTTAGTGCAAAATATTGCCTGGACATATTGTATCATCCCAACACCCTGCGAACTGTCGCACAGAGTAATCTTGCTATCTATTTGATTTGTGTCATTTTCAATCTTCCTTTGGTCGATTTAGATTTTAGTAGGTCTCCTACCTTGCAGTTGGAAGCCTATTTGTACCTTGGGTTCATGTGTTTTGACTCCTTGAATTAGTATTCTTTGATTTCACAAGAGACCTTGCTTGGAATTGGTAAGTTAGAAGTCATCCTTGTTGAAAAAGTAAACCTTTATATTCTTTGGTAACACACTTGGAGAGTCTTAGTAGTCTCTTGTCCAATTCATTTCCATCAAAAATCAATTTCAATTTCAAATATAATTTGGGTAAATCATCCTCCTGATCCATATGTGCTAGGATACTTATCCTTTGATTGGGCACCTCTGTGGTAGTGTTGGTTTACACCTTTTGCAATTTTCTATCTTACCATCTCTCTTTTGGACAATTGAATACTGTTACTATCCTAGTTTGGTATCGACATTTTTTAGGGTCATCTTATCACCAAGGGTCTTTTCTTTCATGTTGGTTATGACAAGGTATCAAGTCAATCAAGGAAAATGACCTCAAGTTGTCTTTGACCAGTTACCCTTAGTCTAGACTCATCAAAAGCGTAAGGGAAAAGAGCCCATCTTTGATCAATCCCCTAGGAGCGAGTCTAAAGTTTGGTTTAAACCTAAGAGCAATCATTGAGTACCTCCTTAACACTTTCTCAATCAGATATGGACATGAGTTACACCATGACTAGAAAGGAGAGAGAAGCAATGGATCAAAATCTTGATGACATATTTCAGAGACATAGGGACAACATGCTATTTGGTGATGAAAATAAACCAGAATCACCCCCTATCAATACTAGATATTTGGATGCCCATGAAAGGACTGAAAGGTATCAAAGATGAGCTCACCAAGACAAATGGTCACAACACAAAGACCAAAACAACAAACCTTGTGATGCTCATGTGAATGCAACATTTACTAACGACTTGTTCAAAAATTCAAGACCAAATTCTCCACTCCAAACAACCTCAAGGTATATGAGTGAAAGGATCAAAAGAATTGAGCAAGAAAGGAAAGCCTTTTTGGATGAACAAGCTGTGAAAGAAGAGAATTTTAAACTCCTAGAGGTGGAGAGACAAGCCTTGTTAGAATTGGAAAGAAAAGCCTTTCAAGAAGAACAAGATAGGCTTTTAGCCCAACAACTCAATGCCCAATTCAAAAATAGGGGTATCAATAGTGGAAACAACTCTCCACCATCTACTCCTTCAGGAACCCCATGAAGCAGAAGGCATTCAAGGACCCCTTCAAGATCTCCTAGTCCTAGAGGAAGGAGGACTTCACAACATGCTCACTATATGAGACAAACACCTCCTAGGAACTCAAGACAACCCTCCCAACAAGCTCATCATAGCTCCTGACATGGAGGAAGTAGCTCAAGTTTTGATGCTCAAGACTTCATGAGGATGAAACAAGAACCACTCTTCCAACAATATGTGGAGAGGTATCTAGAGAAAAACAAGGATAAGTTCCTAGAGAGCTTGATCAACAAGGGTGCCAGGGTTCCTTACAACTTTGATGTGGATAGAAAGATCAAGAAGCAAGGACCATCTCAAGAAGAGGAGATCAAGCAACTCAAGCATACGATGGAAAAGGTGTTGGCACCTAAGAGTTCCTTTTCACTTGACTCAATCTGTCATAATCCTTTTGACAGGAGTGTGAGCATGAAGGATTTTCCTAGGAAGGTGGAAATCCCCCAATATGACAAGTATGATGGTAATGGGGATCCACATGACTATGCATGCCAATTCTACATTATGAGCTTTGAATTCCACCAAGATGACTCCTATCTCATGAGGTTATTCACAAGGAGTCTCAAAGGTCAAGAAATGGAGTGGTTTACCAATATTACTCCCCCCGTCAAAAATTTCAAAGAACTTGTTCATAGATTTGTCCAACACTTTGCCTACAATCTTTCGAGATTTGTCACTATGTTGGACCTATGTAACTTGAAACAAAATCAAGGGGAGTCATTTGTGGTTTTCTTGCAAAGATGGAGACGTCAATGTTCTCATTACTCCAGGACCATTCCTGAGAAGGAGAAGATTGACATTCTTATTAGCAACTTGATTCTTGAGATGCGGTATGAAGTGAGGAAAATGGTCTTTGACTCCTTCGACACCATGGTCGAAACTGCATGTAGAATTGAGGACGTGTTGAAAGAGAAAGGAATTTTGACCAACAACAAAAATAACAACAATGGTCAAAACAACCACAATGCTAATAAGGAAAAAGGGAAAAACTTGCACTGGAATAAGAACAAGCAAGTGGTTAATGATGGAGTGGTGGACTCTTCTCAACCTAAGGATCAAGGTGTTCTTCACTTATCTAGCATTGTTCAAGCAATGAAGCTCAACACATCCAACCAACAAGAACATAAGCCAAGATACCAGGAAAAGCCTAAGAAAGAAAGACATCAATTTTCAAAGCTTGGTGGTTCCTATGAGGATGTCTTCAAAATGCTCATTGCCAACAATCCTGCACATCCTCAAGATCCCGCAAAGCACCATATTCCTGATGTCAAACCACATTGGTGTGATGAGAAGGCTTTCTGCAAATTCCACAATGGTATTGGACATGATATCAAACATTGTTGGAAGCTAAAGCATATTATCCAAGACCTCATTGAGAGTGGAAAACTTAAGGTGGATGGTTTGAACACTAATGTTGATCACAAGGATTTCAAAGAGCCTTTGCCTAAATATGAGAAGGGGGAAACCTCTAAACTAAAGAATGGCAAGGCCGAAATCAACTACACCTACATAGTTGCAGAAAATGTGGTCAATATGCTTGAAGTTGTGGAGGAAAATGTCAAAATGATGAGGGACAAGGATCCTTATGGTTATGATGTGGGCTCTCCTCCTATATTTGATGAAGAAATTGTGGTGGTGCTAAGGGGTCCTCACTCTAAAAGGTCATCCCAAGCTCTTAATGCTATCACAAGAAGCCAAGGTCCTGTGGTCATTAGAGGTCCTAGTTCCAACCCACCCAATAAAATAAAGCAAATGGTATCCAAGAATGTCACCACCAAATCAGCAGTTAATCCTGAAATGAGCTATAATCTTGTTGACCAATTGCAGAGAACCCCAGCTTAAATCTCAATCTTTGAACTCTTGGAATTGGCCCCAAGACATAAGCATGTCCTAGAGGATGCCTTGCATATAGCAAATGTCCCTACCAACATAGATGTCGATCAATTCCAAAACATGGTCAATCATCTTGCTAGCCCACATTACCTTAATTTTTCAGAAGACGATGACAAAGCTTTGAGCCATCTGCATAATCTCACCCTCCATATAGAAATCATGATCCACAAAATCCATGTCAGGCATGTGTTGATTGATGGGGGTCCTGGGCTCAATATTTGTTCTCTAAGTCTATTGAAAACATTGGGTTACTCAGAAGAGGTCATAGACGCCCGAAAGAAGATCACAATAAAAGCCTATGATGAGGCAGAAAGGAGTTGTAAGGGGTTGGCTGTTCTCCCTGTTAGGATTGGACTCATTGAGAAAGACATTTTGTTTCAAATTGTTGATGTTGGTCCTTTAGCATACAACATTTTACTTGGTAGGCCATGGATCCATGAGATGCAAGCAGTGCCATCCACCTACCACCAATGTGTTAAGTTCCCCTACAATGGAGTAGAAATTTGTATACCTGGGGATAGCACATTATCTGTCAATTCCATTTTAGCAGGGATTCATGTTCCCCTCAATAGAGAAGTAGAGGATTTTAATGCGACTCTAGAATAGTGAAAAGATAAGTTCAAATCAATGGACCTTGGTATGGGGGGGTATCAACTTGACTCCTTTACAAAACTTCCTGTTTCACCCAGGTCCTATGGTAAGCCTTCCCAAGAGATGAGACCCTCCTCTTCGGCCATGACCTTGTTTGGCACATTTGTAGAGTCCTTAGTTCCTATCTAGGATGAAAAAGAAGAGGTAGTTGTTAAGGACTAGATTTACAGAGAAGATAAGTACATGCACAATGAGAACTTCTCTCCCTCTCCTAAGGCATATGGAAGAGGGTACACCTTTTTCAAAAATATGGGTTATTCAGGACATGGCCCTCTTAGTCACAAATTGGATGCTAGGGCTGAACCTCTTGATCATGCTCTTTTTGGATGCAACTCTAAGAAGATGGTTGGCCTAGGGTTTGAAAGTCATGACAAGAAAATTGCTCCTATCCCTGATGAGTCAGATAGTGAAGATGAGTTGAGATACATGCCAAATTTGACAAATCAACAAGATAGGTGTGATGATTGGGTCCCTTCCACCAATCTCCTTTAGGGAGATTCAGACAATCTAGTTGCCCATACAACAATTTCAAGCCTAGAACAAGAAGAATCCACTGTTGAAGATCTTGTCCAAGAACATCAATACATGAATGGTGCTCAAGAAGGTGTCACCCTTGGTGATATTAGAGCCTCCACATCAAGACGTTGAAAACTTGCATGGTGTAAACATCCCAGTCAAGATTCAGATACAGATTCACACGAGTATGAGTGGGAGTCTCTCTCTGATTCTTCCATAGTCGACATGAATGTTGATGTCATCCATACTTATAGTTCTCATCTCAAGGTAGCTAATGAGTCATGTGTAGGATTTATAGATTTGAATCCACAGGTCACTTTAGTGGATGATTCTTTACTTGGTAGGATGAATCTTGATTTGGGTAACTTAGAGGGATACTTGATAGACTCCGACTCTTTAGTCACCAGAGATAATGCCATTCGTATCCACAATCTTGAACCTGCCATTGACCTACCTCTTGCTAATCCTCACCTCATTGATTGGTCCCAATGATATCAAGAGCCTGAGCTCTTGACATTCTAGAATGACTATGAAATAACCTGTTACCTCAATGCAATTGAACTTGTAGTCTCTTCCACCAGTGAACCGGCTACAAGCATAACAAAGATAGAAATCAAGTACCTTAGTTGAAAAATAAAAAGAAAAGAAAAAAAGAATAAGAGTTCTAATGGTGAAAACCATTGTGTGGCGGTGTCAGAACCTAAAATAGTAAAAATAAATGACGTATCCAAGGGTGAAAACCTCTCTGAGGCACCTACGGATGAGGTACTTGATTGTCTCCCAAGTTACTTTCAAGATAGATCTTTAGTGCTTGTTGAGCCAACACAAGCAGTCAACTTGGGAACAGATGAAGCTCCGTAGATAGTGCACTTGGCTTAGTCCTTGTCACCTCTAGAAAGGGAAGCATACACCAAGTTCTTATAGAGGAAGAAGATTAATTTTGCTTGGACTTACTCAGATATGCTAGGATTGGACACTAATCTCATTATGCATCACTTTTCCATAGCTCCAGGTGTAAAACCAGTCAAACAAAAATTGAGAAAAATGCATCTTCATATAGCTCTTTTAGTCAAAGTAGAATTAGAAAAACTCCCCAGTGCAGGATTCATAAGAGCTATTGATTATGCCGAATGGATCTCCAATATTGTACTAGTTTCAAAACATGACAAATCCATTCGCATCTGCACAGACTTTAGAGATCTCAATAGAGCATGCCCAAAGGATGATTTTCCACTCCTAAATATATACACGATAGTGGTCATGACCGCGGGTTATGAGATCTATTCATTGATGGATGGTTTTTCTAGGTATAATTAGATCAAGATAGCTCCTGAAGACCAGGAAAAGACTACATTCACTTGTGCATGGGGTACCTATTGCTGGAACATTATGCCATTTGGATTAAAGAATGCATGAGCTACCTACCAATGAGCTATGACAACTATCTTTCATGACATGATGCATAAGAATATGGAAGATTATGTGGATGGCACCTTGGCTAAATCTAAAAAAAGAGACACACACTTAGGGGATCTAGAAGTCATTCTAGATCGCATGGAACAGTTCCAACTAAGATTAAATCCAAAAAGGTGTGCATTTGGTGTTACCTCTGGAAAACTTCTGGGATTTATTATTTCAGCAAAAGGAATACAGGTAGACCCTGAAAAAGTCCAGGCAATCATGGCTATGCCACCTCCTAAAAACATCAGTCAAATAAGGAGTCTTTAAGGACACCTTCAATCTATAAGGAGGTTCATTTCACAACTGGCAGATAGAGCTCAACCTCTCAATAAGAACTTGCATAAGGGAGTTAAATGCATCTGGAATGAGGATTGTCAAAAGAGCATGGACCAAATCAAGAACTATTTGGAAAATCCTCCTATTTTAATGCCTCCTATCCCAAGAAAACCACTCATTCTATATGTTTCACCAATAGAATCTTCCTTGGGGGCACTACTAGCTCAACTTGATGAAAATGGGAAAGAAAGAGCCATATATTACATTAGCCGTACGCTTGTCTTATTTGAGGTTAATTACACCAGTATTGAAAAAACTTGCCTTGCAGTGGTGTTTGCTTCCCAAAAGTTATGACATTACATGCTTGTGCACACAATACACCTCATAGAAAAAATTGATCCTCTCAAGTATTTTCTCAGTAAGGCTGCCCTCATAGGTAGACTTGCTAAATGGATGATGATTCTTTCAGAATTTGACATAGAATAAGTTGAGCGTAAAGCTATAAAAGGACAAGCCATTGCAGATCAATTGGCTGATTTCCCAATTCAAGACAGTGTACCAATTCAAGTTGCCTTTCCAGATGAGCACCTTATGTACATGACTGAGAGAACATGGAAGATGTTCTTTGATGGCTCTTTTATGCAAAATGGCTCAGGGGCTGGAGTGTTGTTTGTTTCTCCTCATGGTTACATGATTCCTAAGTCATACAAACTATTGTTCCCATGTACAAACAACATTGCAGAGTATGAAGCTTTGACAAATGGACTCAAAATGGCTATAGAATGGAGAATCACAGAGTTGCACATTTATGGGGATTCATAGCTAATAATCAACCAGGTTAATGAAGAATATCAAACAAAAGATGAAAAACTGGTACCTTACAAGAAAATGGTTGATTCATTAAGATGATATTTCACATTCATCACATTTCAAAAAATCCCTAGAGCTACATTACCAGAAAATAAAGGAGAAGATGCTATGGCTACACTTGGTTCACTCCTCCAGTTAGAACAACATGAATCTAGATTTGAATTCCTAGTGGAAGAGCTACATTACCCTATCTATGACTCCCAAGAAAGCCATGTCATTTTTACCCTTTTTGGTTGTGACTCATCCTGATATGGTGCCATTTACTCATACCTCCATGATGGCATTATCCCTAATAATTTTAACCGATCTAAATGCAAAAAACTTACCTAAAATGCCTCTTTCCATACCCTTATCTTTGGTGATTTGTATAGGAGGGGTCTAGATGGGACACTTCTTAGATGCTTAGAAAAAGATGAATCTAATCAAATGTTAGTTGACATTCACGAGGGCATCTGTGGGGGACATTCCAATGGTCTTGCCATGACCTAAAGGTTGCTTAGGGCAGGGTACTATTGGCCTACCATGCAAATGGAAGTAGTAGCTTTTTCCAAGTCATGCGAAAAGTGTCAAAAACATGGTCACCTGATACATGCTCCAGGTAGGGAGCTTATTCCTTCTATATCTCATTGGCCATTTCAGTGTTGGGCCTTTGATCTTATTGGGCAGATTCATCCCAACTCATCAGGTGGACACAAATTTATCATCACTACTACTGACTACTTTACTAAATGGGTAGAAACTGTCCCACTTTCTGTTGCCTCAGGCAAGATAGTTTCCCTGTTCATTTTGAACCATATCATCTATCGATATGGCATACCTTCTAAGATTATCACTGACAATGGAGGTCAATTAAAAAATAAGGACCTAAAGAAACTCTACAAATAATTCAAGATTAAACAACATTGGTCCTCCATTTACTTCCCGCAAGGAAATGGTCAAGCAGAGGCCTCGAATAAAACCATTCTTAAAATTATCCATAGAACAGTTCATAAGAATGGTAGAGATTGGCATTTACAGATAAATTCAGCCTTGTGGGCCTATAGAGTGAGTATTCATACTCCTACAGGGGCTACTCCTTTTTCCCTTACTTATGGTGTTGAAGAAGTGTTACCTTTAGAGGTTGAGATTCATTCACTTAGAGTTTCCCTCAAAGGTCTAATTACAGATGAAGACTACTGTGCCATGAGACTCCAAGAGTTAGAACTTCTAGATGAGAAATGAAAAGCATCATTTTACCATATGAGGGTCTATCAAAAGCGTATGTCCAAAGCTTTCAACAAAAAGGTTCACCCTAGAGAATTCTAAGTGGGAGATCTTGTCCTACATGAAAATCCTAAGAACCAACAACATAGAGATCAAAAGGGTAAATTCGAACCTAATTGGCTTGAACCTTACATCATTACTGCCACTTTTGGGATAGGTGCTAATTTATTATCTACTGAAGAGGGAGAGCAACTCCTTGATCCTATCAATGTCTTGCACCTGAAGAAGTTCTATCCATGATGCCTGTTCTGTTTGGGGGCATCCTTTGTACATATTTATTGATCCTAAAAAAATTCCAAAAAAAGTTCATATATGATGCTGAAAAAATCCTAAAAAGCATATAAATTCTTGAAAAAGAATACAAAAAAAAATAAAAATAAAAAAATTGCAAAAAATTCAAAAAAAGAGAAAAAGTGCCTTGGTGAAAACCTAGAAATAGGTGCCTTGGTAGCAAAAATACAAAAAAATTAAAAAATTGAAAAAATTTGTCAAGTGGTGAAAACTTGGAAATAGGCACTACTTGAGGCCTTTGCACCCTTGTTTCTTAGCACACATCCTCTCCATCATGCCTTGTTGCCTTGGTTTGGAATTGGTCTTTGTCTTTGTCTTTGTCTAGGGGGCATAACTGTGTCCGCTTTGATCTCTTGGATGTGTCAGTCTTTAGGACACCTTGCAAATGGTGTTTTTCAACACTTTCCCAACGTCAAGTGTTTCTCAACACTTATCATATATCCTACCCACAGTCTACCATGATATGATATTTTTCCACTAGCAAATGTGATACTCAAAGTTTGACTCTATGACTTACACACACGCACTTAAACACTTGATTCACTGAGACTTGCTTGACTTTATTTATTTGTGTGCTGTCTATGATGATTTCTTTGATGAGTGTTCTCTCCCTAATAGTTTTCTATGATGCCGAGCTAGAAGACTGGGGGCACGAGGACATGTTTTATTTGTTTTTTGCTTGTGGGTATATTTTGTTGATCTTAACTGTCATGAGCATTTATGCTTGTTCCACTTGACACTAGGATCTACAATGTATTATCCTTGACTATTTTTTGCAAGTGCATGCTTATAGTCATCTTGACTTTCTTGTGTCTTGATGTGAGCATAATATTGCTATACCAAACTTAGGGAACTTCACTGCACTAGCCATCTTGACCTACATGTCTTTGATGCTTAGGTGGGATTCCCACATACCTATTTGATATAGATCATATTCAGATTCACATAGTTATACTATTGTGCATTGTATGATCTTGCGATGCTACCAATAAAGCTCGATGATGATTATTAGAGTCTAATGGCTTTGTAACCTTGCAAGTAAACCACTTTACATAGTAGCTTGCATTCTTAAGTTCATGTTAGTTTAGTTTTGCATCTTGCATATGGAGAGAGCTCTCCTTTCATCTTTCACGGACTTGTTGGTCAACTGCGCTCACCTTTCACTTTTTCTCGATCATGTCTTTCACTCCTTGTCTTTCACATCACATCCTTTTCCTGTCATCACAAGGGGTTAATCTTATCATCATATCTATATCATAAAGAGATCATTTTCAAGAACATGAGTCTATATTATAAACATGAGAACTAAACATACATCTATGAGAGAGATTATACATGAGCATATATAAGCATACATCATACATTTGAGCAATATAACAAGATAATAATACTAAAACATCCATCACAAGTGAGACAAGTACACAAGACAAATCATAAATCCAATAATCTCATATATATCAATGATACAAATACAATATGGGATCCAGAATATGGATAATGTCTTAAGATATGACTGTACATCTAACACCCTAGACCTAGGAATGACTAGCCCCATCATGTGGAGGTGGTGGGCCCATCCTATCACCTGCCATGTCCGATCTCCCAGCCCTCTCAGAGTAGAGTGGCACTCGCTGTGCCATGGGTATGGCTACTATGTATAATCCATGATAGTACCCTACCCATGCTACCTCCCTCTGGATCTCTGCAACATCATCTCATGCCGCCCTCTCCCGCCAATCTATCTCAGGTCACAGATCCATTAACTACTGATCTCGCATGACAATAGTGGTCCTCAATTGCTAGACCTCGGCCTCCAAAACTTGTATCTAAGCATGAAGATCCTCTCCCCCCTGTCCACAGGCCGCTCCTACCCTGCATCCACCCATTGGTGAGATGATCTTTCCGCATCATCATCATCTTAAACCTATCTCTATGACCATCTCTGACACCTAATCAAGACCCCTATCCTCTCTCTGCTCTCCTCCCTCCTCCATCTCCCCCATCATCATCATCCCCATCCCCATCAAATGCCTTTGGCTATGCATCTGGAACCATAAACCATGGAAATGGGCATCTCTGATGCTCTACTCTGTAAGATGCATCAAGTCCTGCATCTGCCATATCAAGGAGATAGTCCAAGGGCTCCCTGCATAGACCTATAGTCTATTGTGCCACCTGCTGGTATTCCAGCATTAGCAACCACCCCAATCCCTCATCCTCCCTGCATCAGGCATATGTGGTAGTCTCCATGGGTATGCTCTACTGCCGCCCAAACTACCTCCACACCTGAGAGATCACAAACCACTCAACAATCTCTGAATGTTGACCGAGTAGTGGCTGACTATACAACATATGTCCGAGCTCTTGATCCTGATCACTCCACTACTCACACTATTGGTATGGTCTCCACTCAAAGGATATGAGCTCATCTAGAAGCCTCCTATAGTACGTGAGGTCTCCGCTATGGGGCTGGCTGAAAAAACTTGTATACCTATAGATATAGGGGCATCTCCACTCCTGAGGCTATACTTGTGGTCACACAATGGCTATGTGCTCCCACACCCATATCTGTACGAGAATGGCCCCACATGCCCAAGTCCTGCTATCCTTGTACACTATCTCATGTAGCTCATGGTACATATTTGCTAAGATAGCTAGGCCCCATGCCATCCACCTCAGATGTGCTACCAAATTTGCCACTAACCTGCCCCAACCTAGTGGGAACCCTCTCTTGCTCCTATTAGTAACCAAGGCCTGTGCTACTATCGAGGACACAATACATGGAACCAAAAAATCATGACCATACTCCTCTATCAGCCGGTCCCAGCTGAGATGTCTACCAATGATGGTAACATCCTAGAATAGGTCCTGGATGGCCTGTCGCCCCTCTGTCAGAGTCTAATCATAGTATACCTATGCCAACAGAAAATCATGTCAGTTTTCATCATATGGAAACATTACATTTATGAACATTTATAAACATGATTATACTCACTGGATCTCCATAGTTGGGTATTTGGAGGAGCCGATATACATCTTCTAATGTGATCATCACCTCTCCAGTCAGTAGATGAAGGGTTTTGTGCTCACTATGCCATCTCTCAGCCAACGCTGTCAGCAACCCGTGATCTGCCTGAATATGGGGCATATCCAATAAAAACCCGAATCCCATGCTGATAAGATCATCTCTACCAGGAGTATCTAGAACCCTGACACAATGTAGCCTGGTCACTCTCAGAGCTCTGATAATGAGCACTAAAAATGCCTCCTACAAGCCATAACCCATAACCCAGATGTCAGAACATATCACGATGGATGTCTAAAATCAGTACAAGGAATATTAAACATAAAAATTGTCTAGACCCATGTCATATAGTTCAAATTAAAACCATGTGATATTTCTTATTATGCTGCTGTGATACTATTTTTTGATATAGTATCATGCGATACTTTCCTCAATAGCAGTGTGATACTCTTTTCTTGTACGATAGTTTGCACATGATCGCACGATGTTTCATCTAGTATCGTGCGATACTGGATTGAACATCTGTGCGATACTTTGTGGACATACAAACTATCACATGATAAAGAGCATCAAAGGTGTGCGATAATTTAAAACTATCGTATGATATTTCACATGCATGTAATTTGAAAACATTAAAAATGTGTTTTAAATGTCATAAATGACTCAAAAGGCTAGTTTTTCTAAAAACTTACCGGGGCACCATAGTGAGGAGGCCGGTGGTGCAACCAACCATGCTCAAATCAATGTGTGTGGACTGGAATCATTGCTTACTGAGCCATAATCTCTCTTTGAGTTCTCAAAGTTCTCAAAATCACAATAAGACAAATGAATATGAAAATGACCTTTTTACCCCTTATATAGCATTTTGACTTTTTGACCAATTTTCAAAACATCTCAAAATTTTGTGAAAATTGCACCCCTGGCTAATTTCAATGTCTTGGATCCATTTTTGGGATCGAAATCAAAATCCAAGTTCATCTTGATAGTCAAAATCACATTTCAAAATTTCTCCTTCTTTTGCATAGTTGGCTGACTGTTTGAGGCTTGATCCTTCGATCTTCGCTGGGGCATCTTCATTCCTTCATCCCCATATCTTTCAACCTTCTCATCTTTCATTCATTTTCATTTGTTTCATCTCTTTGAGGTTTGACTTCATCTTTATCCTATATCTTTCTCAGTCAAACCTAGTCAAACTGGGGCATATCTTCACTGCTTGATGGTTATTCTACTATCTTTCACCTTCGATTATGATTTCTACTGATTTGATCAAATTTATCAATTTAATTTTTCTCCTCTACCTGATTTTGATTTCAATTCCAAGGGGGCAGTACCTATCAAACTTCAATCCTTGATTCAGTTTTATCAATCGAACCTTGAGATTCTTATCTCTTATTTGAGACTTGACAATCACCTATTTATAGGGGTGTTGGCCTTGTCTTTTTCAATCAGCTTATCTTTGTCTTGATGTGTTCCCATCCATTGAACACATGTCTGGGTTGTTTTGTAATCCCAAATTGATCTCAATTCTGAGGGGGCAGTACCTATCAAACTTCAATCCTTGATTCAATTTTATCAATCGAACCTTGAGATTCTTATCTCTTATTTGAGACTTGACAATCACCTATTTACAGGGGTGTTGGCCTTGTCTTTTTCAATCATCTTATCTTTGTCCTGATGTTTTCCCATCCATCAAGCACATGTCTAGGTTGTTTTGTGATCCCAAATTGATCTCACACTTCAATTCCATTCTTTGACTACATGTGATCCCAAATCGATCTCACATTAGTCAAAGAGGGGAAAATGTATGCACCCTAAAATGGTCACCTAGACTTTGGGCCCCATTCTTCAATTTATCAATTTCTTGAATCAATATTTTAATCAATATTTTCAAATTAAATCAATTTCCTTGATCAAATCCTAATTCTATCATTTATTCGATTATATTTTATGGGCTAACCATTTTATCCTAAGTCTTTATTTATTTAAAAGGAATTCCCTCCCCTTTTATTAAATAAAAAAATCCCCCACTTTCCTCTTATCCTAAGTTGCACAAATAAAGCATTATTCCTATTTTTTAAAAAGGACAAAAGGCCTTTTTATCTCACATGAGGCTCAAAAGTCAACACTTCTTTCTCATTGGAGGAGACTTGTGCAGATGGATTGATCCCTCTTTCAAACTCCACCCTTGATCAAATATTTTTCCTCTTAATCTCCATCATCCGTTGATTCTCACTTTCTTTAAAAGGAGATCTCTTTTTCTCATTCTAGGATCCAATTCTTTCATACTAATCTTATGCTGCAGGATTTCTTGGTGACTTTCGAGCTTTGGAGATCTTCTTGCATTCTAGCTTTCATTATTGCATTTATCTTAGCTTTCATGGCATTTTAGTTTACTTTCCTTTCATGTTTCTAGCTTAGAACACATAGCTTAATTAGTAAGGCTTGTAATACTTTCTTTTTCATAGCATAGTTTCATTCTTACATCTTCATTTCTAGCATAGTTGGATTGCATTTTCATCTTGATTCTTAAAGATATTGGCATTCTTTCCCTTGTCTCTTTGAATCTCCCATTACATGGTTTACTAGCAAGGTTATAGGCTTAATAGCTCTAGCTGAGAGCATTCTAAACACCCTTGTGACTCCATGCCTGGGTGCTCTAGGTCACTTTCTCAAGGTTTTCAATCCATGGATTCTCTTGGAAGTAATGACTTAGAGAAGTGCACATTTTGAGTGTACACCTATCACCGTCATTCAACCAACACTCCCTTGATTTATGCCTACAATATATCTCTTCCCAAGATAACACCTCTGAAAGTTCTCTCATCAATTCTTTTTCCTTTTGGAATTCAAAATCAGTCATACCTTGATTTGTAACCTACTTATTTAGATTTTCTAGTTCCTTTCCAATCCTATCCTTTTCCAAAGATATATCCTTAAAGTGAGTTCTATTCTAGTCCTTAAATTCTCCTTTGATAAAGGCAAGTTTTTAAGTCAAATGAAAAGCTTCAGTATAATGGATAGTTGGGGCTAAGGTCGACCATTCCATAATAAGTTGCATCAAGGTTGGATTCCTAAACCATATCATTTTGAACTTGAAAGAAGACCATACTAGTATCGAGTCATCTTGAAAAAATAGAGCTATTGGAAGGTGGTCTTTTCCCTAAAAAGCTAAAATGATAGAGTCAAATAAAAAGGAACATACATTCCAACTCCCAACCACAAAAAATCTATTGAGGCATTTTGCAATACTAGAGAAACATTTCCTCTTGTTAGTACAAGTAAAGTTCCCATCTTTGGGATAAATTTTCTCCATTCTTTTATCAAAAATAAAATCTTGGAAGTCTGATTGAACCTGGACAAAAACCTAACAACCTCCACTTTTTTCTGAGGGGACCCTTGTCAGATTGAAATCACCCCCAACAATGATGAGGTCTATACCTAGAAAGAGCATGCTATTACTAATTTGAGCGCACACCTATTTTTTCTGAATGGTACTAACAGGTCCATAAATATTATAGAAGAAAAAATCCATACTCATCCCAACCATCTGCACCTTCAATAACTACCAATGAGCCCCTTTATCAACCTCTAATACCAAAGCCTTATGTTGATTCCACAAGAATGCAAGACCTCCTAAAGCACTCATGAATTCCACATAGAAACCTTCCCACATACACCATTTCCTAAGTAACACAGTAAATTACTCCTTATCAAGTTTAATTTCCTACAAGAGAATACAATTTGGGTGCTCTTGATCAAGGCACATCTTGATCATTCAATTTTTGTCATTGGTATTCCAGCCTCTAACATTCATCTTAGTTTCCTTCATGGATCCTCGAGAAGAGAAAAACCCTTCTCAAAATGTAGCTTTCTTTGACCCTTGGTGCTACCAACCATTTCCAACTTAAACTTATTTGATTTAGGTCCCCTCCTTTTTCACCAATGTTATCCTTTTTTATCTTAGTTTGGGTTTGATAGACCATTCTTTTATCTACAATATCCTCTTCCCATGAACTAAAATCACCCTAAAAGCATGATAAAACACTCTCTTTCTAAATTATGACCTTCTTTGAATCACCATTCCCAATCCTATCTAGGTCTTCTTGGGTAAGAGAATCCATATATGTCTCTACAAAGGCTTTCTCTTTCTAGAATCTGAACCACCTCCTTGTACCAAAGGAAAAAAAGAAACCTTTGCTTCTATGCTGACACCTAAATGAGCCAAATATTCCATCCCAAAAATATGAGGCATTGGGGAATTTGACCAGTCCTTAATCCTTACATATTGATTGGTTGGTACTCTAGCTGGGGAATGTAAGACATCCATACCAATGGTTTTCTCTGACCTCCCATATGAGTCCTCCAAATTTACATTACCAATGGATTTTTGGGCACTAGCAGGTATCTCCAACTAAGGTTCTTTTGCACATGAAACCAACTGACTTCTTAGAATACTACCATAACAAGGTTGGCCTTAGTGCCTTCACCCACTTCCTCTAAAAGAAACCCTTGAAAACTTTGAAGCATCAATTCAGACTCCATGAATAGATGGGGGAGATTGACACATCTAGAGTTCATCGCAACCTTCCCCATGAGCTCTCCTTTCTCCTTTGCAGTTGTTGGTCCAATCTTCTTTATTTTTAAAGGATTACATACTATTTGAAAATCTAGAGGGCCTACAACACCATCATTCCTACTCTGAATTTTGTCATATATTTTCTTTGGGGATCCTTCAACATTTATATTTACTACTAAGTAGAATGCATCACAAGTACTTTCCTATTTGAAGTCTCCACCAATTGTTCCAGAGCCTTACTATTCAATAAAGATATATTATGTTGATCCCATCTTCTATTATCAAGTGTAGTTCCTTCCATCTATCTTCTAGAATCAATCCTATCATCCATAGGAGGCATGACCCTTGCTCTGACCGGTACTCCCATTTTCTCTACACCCCTTTCTTGGGTGTTAGATTTATCCCTTTCTATACCTTCACTCAAGCGTATTAATATGTTTTAAATCCTATTATGGGTTATCCCTTTACCTTTTGGGTCCTTCAAACATTCACAGCTTGAATGACCTTCCTCCTTACAAAGTGTGCATTTTATGGTCACATCTTCCACATCTAAACTTTGTTTCCAATTTCCTTCATCGCGAGCTCTATTATTTATGGTAAGGGATGTGTTGATTTCCATAGGATGTAGATTTTGATATAAATACTATATTCTTTTTCTTCAATTGCTTTGTTTTCTTTCAAAAAACCCCTAGTTTATTATGAATACAACATATTGTTTCAAAGCCTCAATAATCATGCAAGAGGTTGTACAGTCACAACATAAAGGCACATCCAATATCTCTACTATTTTAGGGTTAAAATCTAGTTCCTAGTCCTTGATAAAGAAACCTTTACCACCCATCAGAGAAGGGTAGTAAATCACATCAAAATCCCATCTATTCCTCCTATCCTCCATTTCACCTAGCCTTTTTATATCAGTCTTGATTTGGGAAATTGTCAATAACTGAGGGCCTTCCTCCCTAGGAACCCTATTAGGTCTTGTAAAACCCGTGTTTCCATCCCAACTTGAATAGCATCCATAGGATCAGTCTTGGGTCACCATGCTAAAAAATCCCTATTCAAAAGTTGTCTACCTTGCTCTTGATCTACCCATGACCAACCATTTATAGATCTTGTAGAAAAACCCTTCCAATGACTCCTTGTACATCCCTACTCCATCCTCCCCTAAGATTCCATTCTTCGTCTCTAAAATATTAATCATATTTACTATAATATTGATGATATTAAACCATACTTAATTAACTAATTTTGGTTGGTGAGTTATGATGTAGATTCAAATTAAGCAAATGACATTAAAGTACGATAAAAAAATAAAGGATAGTATCATATTTTGGTTAAAATGAAGATCAATAAAGAATATTTATGAATAAGTCTTGTAAAAGGGGATAAATAACTATATTTACTAAATATTAATTAATGACAACCTTTGTGAGAGAGTTTCATGGTTTAGAAATCAATTATTAAGGCTTATATAAAGTATTTATACGAGACTCGAAGATGACACAAAGAGAACTCAAGGAAAGATAAAGTGGTTTGGAGAAGGGGTACATGAAGTTTGTCCAACTCAAGGTACAAAGCACGTATGAGATTGTCTAGGCTAGGGGTTTTTACAAGTAGGTATGGTGTGAGTAGTCACAAAATATGTTATTATACAGGTCCTCGAAAGTGTCATAACAAGAATCAATACCACTAATATTTTCCAAGGGTGAGAGTGAATTTCTAATTGTGTAATAGGGGGTAAAATTATTAATCTACAACAACCTAAGTTAGATATAACCACAAAAGATATAGATTAATGCAAATTCTAACTCCTACTCAAGAGAGAAATACACAAATAATTGAATGCATCACATAATGAATAAACAATCAAAATCACAATTCAACCAATAAATCATCTCTCTCTTGTCTCTCTCCTTCTCAATGCAATTGAGGCTCTCATATTTTCTCAAGTGTGATAACAAGAGAATTCAATATTTTGGTTGTAGGAATATGAGAATTAAGTCTCATTGTATATAATTTTGGACTTTAATTAGGGCAGGGTTGATTGGACAGATAACCGAAACTGATTGAATAGATGACTAAGATTGATTGATTAGAAGACTATGATAAATTGACAGTTAAGTGGTTGTATGAAACAATATATTATCCAGTTAACATGATTGATTGGAAGTAGATTGGATAGATTGGACAGTGAACTACATTTATTAATTAGAAGACTGAATTAAATGGAAATAAGAACTATTAGTAAGTGGTAGTTAAAAGAGGTGGAACTGGAGGAATAATTAGCATTAAATAAATTCAAAAAATTATTTAATTGTGCATGTGAAGAATAAATAAATAAAATAATTTATTTATTTTTAGAAGAATTAGTTCACATTGGAGAAATGGAAAATTAAATAAATTAGTGATTTATTTAATTTTAGAAGATGTAGTTAAGTAATTGGAATTATCACTTAATTAAGGTGATAATAACAATGAAGAATATGTATAATTGACTAATACAATTATTTAATTAAACTAAAGAAAATGGATTAATTAAATAATAAAAACTAATTTTATTAATTTCTAGAAGAATAATTAGGGAATCTCTAAAGAAGATTAATTAGACACTAAATAAAACCATTCAATTATTAGAATTAGAGGGAAACACTGAATTTAAAATTTGAATTAAGAAGAAAGACACAAATCAATCAAATAATAGAAATTATTTAATTAATTAAGATAAAAACTCATAAAATTGTCGTGCATAGGCAATAGGATAATTTTTAGTGTCTACATTTTGCCCCTCTTTAAGACAATACATTTTTAGGCACTGTTTCAAAGAATAATAAATAAAAATCATGCCATAGCATCCCCTAGCATGATTGTAGTAGCGACTAGGTAATATGATCCCCCCAAGAAAAAATGAGCGAAAAATATGGAAGTGATCTCAATTTGTCAAAAAAATGACTAGGAATCTAACGAAACAAATATATTAGAAAAAGTAGGTGTCTAGCAAAAGATATGGGCTTTTGAAGGCAAAAGTTTAAATGACCAGTTCAAAAGGGGAGTGTGCATGTCCATCGAGGAAGGATTGGGGGTATAAATAGGCCTTAGGGGTCAATTTCTAGGTTCATTTGCACTCATCAGATTTGAAAATCATGTGAAGAAGAAGAGGTCTTTGAGCGACTTTGAGGAGCAATAGTGGGCTAAGAGGATGACGTTCACATCGGCGAGAGGGTTAGACATATTTGTGACCAAAGGGAACCCCAACGCCGGTGGGTACATTTCCAATCACACATTAAGTATCTTAATTTTTGCAATTTGAATTTTTTTGTCTAGGTAGGAAATTACGCATGCGAAACATGTGTTAGTCGCATTTGCTGCAAGTGCAACTTATGTGATGCAAGTGATTAGGTAGTTTTTATTTAACTGATCCACATGTTCTATGGATGAGATGCATGTGCTTTTTATTAGGTGAAAGTGTAAGTTTCATTATCTATAGGTTTATAATAAATTAGTCGTAATTGCATAGTAGAATAAATTATCACCAATGTGCATGTGCATGTACAATGTGAAGCATTTGCATGATAATTATTTAAGGATTGATTATGCACATGTGTATGAAACATTCAATGCATCTACTTAGGAAATAAAATTGGCACAATTAATGAAATCATTTTGACATGTGATAGAATATAGTGTAAATGCATTTGCATGTTGTGTTTGTGCATTATGAGTGATCTTGCATCTACATTTGATTGCCGAGATTCGAGATTGGGTACTTATTACTCAAGAGAACCATCTTGAGACTCTAGCATATAGATATCACCTCATTTAGGAGGAGTATGACCAAATTGAAAAAATGTGACTATTTCATGTGACTCTGATGTCCTAGATTAGGGAAAATAGGATACTTATTACACCACTATATGTGATGCAGGAACATCTCGAGTCCTTAGCAATCTTGTGTCACCAAAAACAAGTTTGAGTTGTTCAGTTTGCTCGGTAGCTGCTCAGTTCCTTCATTGACCGAGATGGCTCAGTAATTGCTCGGTTCCTTCTTTGACTGAGTTATTCGGTTGGTTTGCTGAGTTATTTCCTGTCACTTGGTAACCTTTCTCACCGAATGGTTTATTTTGATTTCCTATTGAGGCTGACTTGTGCATTGAATTTTGGTCATAGAGTTAATGTTATTATGTTGGTATCGATCATTGGGAAGTGTGTGGACCTAGATCTGGTCATTTCTTTCTCCAATGATGGATCTGAAGGCTGACTTGTTTCGGTAGACTCTTGTATAAATGTAGTTGTTATTCATAGTTTTAGAAAGGACAGATCAATGGCAGTTGGAGGTCAAGTGTAGAAGATAAAATATATTTTTTGAAGACTGAATCCTCGCATGTTGGAGGACTGTTGTAATCAATTTGTATGTTTTTGGCCATAACTGGGAAGGCCTTACAACCTGACATGTACGAGGTTATTTGATGAATAATATATGAAGTTTTTTGTATTCTCTCTCTCCCTATTGTGTGTTTGCTTCTGTGTGTGTGATCTTTGCAAGGGGGTTGTGATTAAGGTGTGCCTTTGGCCCTTCATACCCTACTCTTGTGTCAGGTGGTATTAGAGCGAGGTTGAGATCTAAATCTAAATTTATGTGTTTAGGTTGAGGGTTCCTACTTGCAAACCCTAGTTGATATTTGTTGTGGGGTAGTAGATTGCAATCTGGCCTGCAATTGCAGAGGGTTTTCAAGATGGTTCGTGGGAGGTGAGATGGAGATCTAGGATTGGAAGATATGTTAAGGTAGATTGCTGCTAGGTTAGAAGCTGTTGAGATAGCCCAATGCCGAGGAAGACATCTTGAAGATGTTAGTGATGAAGAAATTGAAGAGGAACAAGGTGAAGCAGAATCTGCACCTGTGATGGATCAGGGTGAGGAAAGATTGTTGAAGGCATTGACAAATCTGAAATCTACACCACATTTCAATCCTCTTGAATACAATGGAAAGGTAGATTCAGATGAATTGATGGATTAGATCATTGAGATGGAGAAGTATTTTGAATATGAAAATATCCTTGAGGAAAAGAAGGTTAAGATTGCAAGCACAAAGTTGAAAATTCATTCATCCTTGTGGTGGGAACATATGCAATTAGATAGAAAAAGGAAAGGAAAAGAAAAAATCAAGGTATGGAATAAGATGGTGAATATGTTGAAAGGAAATTTCTTACCATGTGATTACCAGATTAACCTAGTTAGGCGAATGCAAATTTTGAGACAGAAGGATAGCTCAGTAAAAGATTATACTGTGGAATTCTATAGATTAGATATCAGATTTGGACATGACGAGGATGAAGTGGGAAGAATTTATAGGTACTTGAATGGGTTAAGAATTTATATTCAAGAGGAAATCAGTTTGGTTAAGTTGGAAAACATTGAGGAATCTTATCAATTTGCCCTAAAAGCTAAAGAGAAATTGAACAAAAGACATGAGCAAAGACAAAGAGGAAGAGGTGGTATATTCCCTAGAGGAAGAGGTAGATCCTATGGTGAAAATAATAGAACTGATCAAGACAAAACAAATTTGGATAAAGGCAAGACCGAGTGGAAAGGTGAAAGTTCTTCTAGAGGAAGAAGCAGTAACTACCGAGGTGGTTATAGTAGAGGTGGATTTTGAGGAAATTGTTACAATTATTGAGAAGAAGGACATAGGTCATTTGAGTGTACACATGCAAGTAAGAAGGTTGGTAGCAATAGAAATGATTTGGTGCAAGAAGACTCATTGACTAAACCAGAGAAAGAAAATAACTTGATGGTTAAGAGAGCACTATGGAGTGAAAGTAAAAAGGAAGATCTGGTAAGGAAAAGTTTGTTCAAGACTAGATGCAAAGTTTCTGATGAAGTGTGGAAGGTAATCATTGATAGTGGAATCTCAGAGAATTAGGCATATGAGGAAATGGTTACAAAGTTGCAGTTGGAAAGGTTGAAACACCCAAGACCCTATCAAATTTCATGGATAAAGGATGAGCATACACTATTGGTAAGTGAACAATGTTATGTAAATTTAAAAATTGGAAAGTACTATGATAAGGTGTTATGTGATATCATGCCTATGGATTATTGTCATATTTTGTTGGGTAGACCTTGGCAATATGATAGACATGCTATATATGATGGAAGATTGCATAAATATACTATTTGGGTTGATGGGAGAAGACGAATCTTGTTGCCTTTGATTGAATAATCTGTTACTAATGTTTGTACATATGTGAAAGTTTGTTTGATGGAAGGAAGAAAGTTTGTTAAGGATTTGAAGAAGAATGATGTGTGTTTTACTGTGATTCCTAACAAACCGAGTGAGAAGACAGTGGATAACATCCCTGAAGAGGTTGATAAGATACTCACCGAGTATAAGGAGATCATTTTTGATAATGTACTTGATGGTTTTCCATTGAAGACAAGTATTGATCATTATATGGATCTGATCCCTAGAGCTAGTTTACCAAATAAGGCACCACATTAGTTAACACCTACTGAGAATCATGAATCAAACCGACAAATCCAAGAATTATTGCAGAAAGGTTTGATTCGAGAATGTCTAAGTCCATGTGAAGTACCAGCTATATTGGCACCTAAGAAGAATGGAGAATGGCGAATGTGTACTGATTCTAGATTAATCAACAAGATAATAGTGAAATATAGGTTTCCTATACCAAGAATGGATGACATAATGGTTAGTTTGACTAGAGAAAAGTATTTTACCAAAATTGATTTGAAAAGTGGATATCACCATATCAGAATCATAGAAGGTGATGAGTGGAAGATTGTTTTTAAAACAAGAGAAGGTTTGTATGAGTGGTTGGTTATGCCTTTTGGTTTAACTAATGCACCAAGTACTTTTATGAGATTGATGAATGAGGTTTTGAAGAAATTCTTGGGTAAATTTGTAATTGTATATCTAGATGATATTCTAATATTTAGTAAGACCATAGAAGAGAATTTGTTGCACATTAAACAAGTATTGCAGAAATTGAAAGAAGAAAAGTTGTTGATTAATTTGAAAAAGTGTTCCTTCATGAAATAAGAGATTGTGTATTTGGGATTTGTGATTTCAGTTGATGGTTTGAAGATGGATCCTGAAAAGGTTGTGTAAGGAAACTTAGGTGCAGAAACAACTTCCTACACTAATCTCTAAGGGAAAGTATTGTGCAAATTCTTTTAAATCCTTACAAATTCAGATTCATTAACTACTTTAACTATGATATTGCAGCCATATACCATGCATACAGAAAATAGAGAATGACACAAAGATTTACCCTGGGGAAACCTTTCGGTAAAAACCCTAGCACTCCAAAACCTACACAATGTATTTATCAAAACTCTTACAGTTTACAATACACTTGCAATGCAAGTTCTTTCAGAAGATTTCCAACTCTTGAAGACAAATCACGACAACATAAAAATGTTCCAACAATACACAAACTTCACCGATCTTCACAACCCTAAAAAATGCTTATATCATGCACTTCCCTTTTTAGGGCAACTTCCAAAGATAGCCATATTAGGGTTTTACCATTCTCTGAGAAAATAGGAACCCAATTTATTTTTTTGGGGTGATGCCCCAAACCCCACGATTGGGGAAGAGTGTACAGTACTCAACTTTATCAGTTGCCACATGTCTTCACCCATCATTGAAACTTCTAGACATAGCTCTTACATGTCATAGGAATCTGTCATAACCATTTTAGCCATGATCTCCTTACACAATTCAAGATGCTGACACATCAAGTGGAGTGACACATCAACATGCCAACTAGACATGTACACTCACACTTAATTACATTATTTGCAAGAAATACATTTTACAAAATAAATAATAAGAATAGGAATTATCCAAGGTTGAGACACCTTATTCGTAACATTCTCCCACTTATCGAACACCTTGTAAGAGCAACATGAACATAACAGGAACTAACCACTATAGGCCAAAAGGCCCATAGACTCCGAACACTATCTGAACTTCTCAGTGCCCACTGGTTTCATTAATGCATTTGCAACATTCTTCATAATATCTACCTTCTCCAAATTTACCTTTCCATCTTCCACCATATCTCTCACAAAGTGAAACTGCACATCAATGTGCTTTGTTCTAGCATGAAAAGTTGGATTCTTCACAAGGAAAATAGTGCTCTAACTGTCACACCAAATAGTAATCTATTTTGCATCAACACCAACATCAGAACACAATCTCCTAAGCCAAATGGCTTCCTTACAAGCATGATTAGTAGCCATGTACTCAGCTTCTGTAGTGGACAAAGCAACCACAGGTTGTTGCTTACTCATCCAATTGATAGCACCACCAAACATAGTGAACACATAAGCACTGGTGGATCTCCTGCTATCAATATCACCTACCCAATCTGAATCCACAAACCCATGAATACAAACTGAATGCAAAGATCTAAAAGAGTTACCATGGTAACATATGGAGTAATCTGATGTACCCCTCAAATATCTAAATACTCGCTTAACTACATCCTAATGTACCCATCCAGGGTTAGTCATAAACTGACTTAGGACTCCCACTACTTGGGCAATGTCTAGTCTAGTACAGACCATAACATACATAAGACTACCAACTGCACTAGCATAAGGTACTCTACTCATGTCCTCCACCTCACTAGGAGATTTTGGACAATCATCTATAGATAACTTTGTTCCCATAGAAATAGGAACACATAGTGGTCTACAATCTACCTTGTTGAACCTGTCCAACACAGACTTCACATACTTACTCTGACTCAACCAAAGTTTTCTATTAGACCTATCTCTACTAGTTTCCATACCCAAGATGTACCTTGTTGCCCCAAGATCTTTCATCTCAAATTGTGCTGACAACTGAGATTTAAAATAAAAAATCATACCCTTAACCTTCCCAAAAAGCAACATATCATCAACATATAATGCAACAATAAGAAGGTGATCATTTTCAACTCTGAAATAAACACAATGATCTGATTTCGATCTAACAAATCCAATTGACAACACAAAGGCATCAAACTTAAGGTACCACATCCTAGGAGATTGCTTCAAACCATATAAAGATTTCTTTAATCTACAAACTAAGGATTCTTTACCTTTAACAATGTAGTGCTCAGGCTGTGACATATAAATCTCTTCCTCCAAATCACCATGAAGGAAAGTTGTCTTCACATCCATCTGTTCTATCTCTAAATCATATGATGCAACAAGAGATAATAGAAATCTAATGGATGTCAACTTTGCAACAGGGGAGAATATTTCACCATAATCTATTCCCTCTACCTGTGAATACCCCTTTGCAACCAATCTAGCTTTGTACCTTTCAACACTGCCATCTACATAGAATTTCTTCTTGAACACCCATTTACAACCAACAAATTTTCTCCCTTTAGGAAAAGGTACAAGGTCCCAAGTTTTTTTTTTCTCCAATGAAGCCATCTTAGCATCCATAGCCTCAATCTAGGAACCTGCATCTTCCATGCCCAAAGCCTCTTTCATAGATCTAGTCTCATCAGTGTTAGTAATCAAAGCAAAAGCACAACTGGAATCTAACATAGAATAACCAAACCTTTATGGTTTCTTTCTCTCTCTCTCGTGTATCTCCTCAAGGGATGAGGTTGAAGTTGTTCTTCCTCTTCTTCCTCTTCATCTAAACTATCAGAGATCTCCTCATCATTTGTCCCAACATGGTCTCTTTGTTTAGTCTTCTCAGGGGTAGGAGGAAACTGAACAACATATTTTTCCTTTTCTTTTTCATCTAGTTGTAGCACAATAGGAGAAGGTGTTAGCTCTCTGAAAATAACATTTCTACTATGCAACACCTTACTAGTCATAGGATTCCAAAGCTTGTATCCTTTCACACCAGCACTGTATCCGATGAAAATACATTTGATAGCTTTGTTTTCCAACTTAGATCTTTTCTCCTTTGGAACATGTGCATAAGCTTCACAACCAAAAACATGAAGATGTCTAATTGAAGGCTTCTTACTAGACCACACCTCCATGGGTGTCTTACCAACAAGAGCTAATGTAGGAGATCTGTTAACCAGATAGCAAGCAGTGGCCATAACTTCAGCTCAAAACCTTTGTTCTAAACTAGCTCCACTAAGCATACTCTTAGCCTTCTCCATCGGTGTCCTATTCATTCTCTCTGCAACTCCATTTTTCTGCGGGGTATAAGGAGTTGTCTTATGCCTCTCAATACCTCATTCTTTACAGAACTATTCAAACTCTGTGGAACAAAACTCACCACCTTTATCAGTTCTCACACACTTGATTCTTTTACCAGTCTAATTCTCCACGAGAGCCTTAAATTTCTTGAACCGACTAAAAACCTGTGTCTTACTTTTCAGGAAATATATCCAAGTCCTTCTACTGTAATCATCTATAAAAGATACAAAATATACAAAACTAGAGATAGAAGGAACTTTTACAGGACCAAAAACATTAGAATGAATAAGATCCAAAAGTCCAGAAGACTTGTGAGAACTGGAGTAGAACTTAACACAATTTTGCTTACCATAAACATAGTGTTCACATAAATCAAACTCGAGATTACAATCATTTAGCCCCTCGATGAGATTTTTAGTTTTCAAGGTCCTAAGACCCTTCTCACCAATGTGGCCAAATCTCGTATGCCACAACATTGTCTTTTCTACAGGAAGCTTGCCTTCCAAAGTGTTTGCACCCTTAGGTACACTTACTGCACTTCCATCGGAACCCATTGCCACAGTCTTCTTTATGCTCATTCAGATGGTGGGGATGAAGTGATAGCCACTCTCTTCTTTGAAATAGAAGAACTATTGCACTGAGCAATGCATGCATCAAGCTGAAACAAAGTACCTCTCCTAGTACCTCTAGCGAGTACCATAGAACCTCTCATCATCTTGCATCCATCTTTTTGAAAAGACAACTTGTACACCTACATCATTCAGCATACTTATAGATAATAGGTTTCGTGCCAAACTTGGAATGTGCATAACTCCATTGATTCCCTTTACTCATCCATCAGGAAATCTGATAGTGACCCTTCCGCATCCAACTATCTTTAGGTGAGAATCATCACCCAAGTACACCTTTCCACCATTGAACTCTTCATATTTTGAGAACTAGTTTCGATGAGAGGTCATGTGAAAAGAAGCACTTGAGTCTACCAACCACACATCATCAAATGCATGGGCTGCCAAAGCTACAATAAAAGCATCTCCCTCTTCTTGAGATTTTGCAGAACCTGAATCTGAGCCTTTCTTCTTCTTCAGTTCTTTGCAGTCCCTCTGGAAGTGCCCAGTTTTATCACAGTTCCAATATTTTGCCTTGGACTTTCCAGGAGTCTTAGAACTCCCATAGGATTTGGATCTTCCCTTCTTTGACTTGTTGTCATTGTACTTTCCTCTGTTGTTGGATCTCCCATGAACAACAAGGGCTTCCTTAGATGAATCCGAAGTCTTTCTTCGCATCTCCTCAGATAGTAGTGAAGACACCACATCATCCATACAGAATGTGACTATAGTACTTCTGAGAGCCATCACAAGATGGTGCCATGAATCTGGCAAGGAACAAAGCAAGGTCATACAATGATCCTCCTCCTCGATCTTGGCACCGAATGATGCCAATTGTGTAATCAATAAATTGAATGCGTTGAGATGATCATTTACAGATCCACCTTCCTCCATTCTTAAAGAATACAACTTCTTTCTCAGGAACAACTTATTCACCAGAGATTTGGCCTGATACGCAGACCCAAGCCATTTCCACAAAGAATTTGTAGTAGTCTCATCAAGAACATTCAGAAGAATGACATCTGCTAGAGAGAGTCTGATGAGACCCTTAGCCTTCCGATCCTTGATCTCCCAATCCACTTGAGATATCACTGCAGGTTTCACATCAAGTGAAGCAGCCTCCCATAGATCATGGTCTTCAAGCATGTCTTCCATCTTGAGTTTCCACAACTCAAAATTAGTGCCATTAAATTTCTCCACCTCCATTCTACTGTATGAGGAACTTGCCATCTCAATCTGCAAATAAGATTCAGAATGCTCTACACAAAAAAACTCCCACTCAACTTGTGATTAGCTCAAAAAACCCTACCCAACAACTAGGATCAAAAGTTGATCAGGCTCTGATACCACTTGTAAGGAAACTCAGGTGCGGAAACAACTTCCTACACTAATCTCTAAAGGAAATTATTATGCAAATTCTTTTAAATCCTTACAATTTCAGATTCGTTAACTACTTTAACTATGATATTGCAGCCATATACCATGCATACAGAAAATAGAGAATGACACAAAGATTTACCTTGGGGAAACCTTTCGGTAAAAACCCCAGCACTCCAAAACCCGCACAATGTATTTATCAAAACTCTTATAGTTTACAATACACTTGCAATGCAAGTTCTTTCAGAAGATTTCCAACTCTTGAAGACAAATCGTGGCAGCATAAAAATGTTCCAACAATACACAAAATTCACCGATCTTCGCAACCCTAAAAAATGCTTATATCATGTGCTTCTCTTTTTAGGGCAACTTCCAAAGATAGCTGCATTAGGGTTTTACCATTCTCTGAGAAAATAGGAACCCGAAACCCATGATTGGGGAAGAGTGTACAGTACTCAACTTTATCAGTTGCCACATGTCTTCACCCATCATTGAATCTTCCAGACATAGCTCTTACGTGTCATAGGAATCTGTCATAACCATTTCAGCCATGATCTCCTTACACACAATTGAAGATGTTGACACATCAAGTGGAGTGACACATCAACATGCTAACTAGACATGTACACTCACATTTAATTACATTATTTGCAAGAAATACATTTTACAAAAGAAATAATAAGAATAGGAATTATCCAAGGTTGAGACACCTTATTCCTAACACAAATCTCTATTGAATGCTCAAAAACATCTTAGCTCAATTTCGCTCAAATCACTCTGGTTTTGCTCTTGATTGTTGTGTATCAAAATGATGCAGTCAAAGCTGGTGGATCTAATTAAGGACTGACACCTTATAAGAAATACAATTTACAAAACAAAACAAATAATAAGAATAGGAATTATCCAAGGTTGAGACACCTTATTCCTAACAGGTTGAAGCTATTTTGAATTGGCCTACACCTAAAAATGCTAGTGAGGTAAGATCATTTCATGGTTTAGCAAGTTTTTACTGAAAGTTCATCATAAATTTTAGTTCAATTTGTAATGCTATGACTGAGACTATGAGAGGAGATAAAAGAGAATTCAAGTGGACACATGGAGCTGATAAAAGTTTTGAGAATCTGAAGTAGAAGGTTGCTAAATTGCCCGTGTTAGAATTTCTTGATTTCAATAAGGTATTTCAATTGGAATGTGATGCAAGTGGTAGTGCAATAGGAGTTGTGTTGAGTCAAGAAGGTAAAGCTGTTGCTTTCTTTAGTGAAAAGTTGAATGATGCAAAAAGAAAATATTGTTATCTCTATTGAGCATTAAAGGTTGTCATTAGTATCAAAGGTTGTCAATGATATCAGTCGGTTACATATATGAACCCAGTCGGTAACTATAAACAAAATAGGCTAGTCGATTAAGTATATACCCCGAGCATCAGACAGTTTACCGAGCATTAGCAACCACCGATACTGAGTGACAATAAAAACTGAGCATCAAAATAAACACTGAGTAGTTTATACAGTGTTTACCAAGGATCACATGAAATGACATAGTAATCAGGAATGACACATTCTTCTATGCAAACGGTTACAACAGAATCAGAAATTTTTTTACCAAGATCAAGGATCTTTTATTGTTGATATATGATGAAGATCTTTTGTGAATGTTAGATCTAGGTTATTTTTGTACACCATAGATCTTAGGGTTTTTCTCTAAGTTGTTGAAACCTAATTTTGTATGAGTGACATAAAGTAGTATGCTATATATTTGTATGTTTACACCATTTTGTTGTGAATTGATGTATGAGAAAAGAAGCACTTGAAGCACTAGCCAACCTTCAAGAGTATCAATTGATAGAGCAGATCAGTATTTAGAGGAAATTAGATTAAGCAGAATTAGAGCAGGCTAACCGAGTAGTTCAGAGCAGAGATTCATCATAGTAAAGGTGATATATATTTAGTACTTTATTGATCTGTATCAGACAATCTAATTTTTCATTAGTAAATAGTTACCTATTGATTTCTAATCATTGTAATAGAGTTTTGGTAAAATATCCTAACAGAATAGACTTGATATTCTTTTTGTAAATCTCTTAACTGAGTGCACACTCAAGTAGTGTTGCTAGAATCCTATAACTAGGTAGATCTAGCTGATCTAACATGTTACTCCTAATAGGGTAAGATCACCAGAAGTGATCAAAACTTGTAGCCCTAACATGCAAACCTTTTCTATCTACAGTAGTGAAGAATTTGTGGGTGTCATCCCCACCGTAGTTTTTACCTTCTAACAAGGGTTTTTGCATTACCAAAATACTTGTGTTATGAGACTGTTATATTGTTGATTTCATGTTATTTACTTTCATGAGTTGAATGGATGAATGATATATGCATTAGATACAAGTTATTTTGTAAGGTTACTACTATTTTCTATTATAGATCTGAAAGGTTGATGTGTTAAAGTTTTTATGGGCACTGATTCACCCCTCCCCTTTCAGTACCCTATCTCTCCTAAATGCAACAATTGGTATCAGAGCTCAATTCTCTTATTTGATAGTTTAACCACTGAAGGGTAAAGATCTAAGTCATGGAGAGGTATAAGTTAGATAAGTCTATTGAGAATTAGAAGATTCAGATAGAGATGTTTGTTGAACAGTATAAGCAAGACAAGGAAGAACTGAAGAAATTACTAGTTGAAAGGAAGAACCTAGATATTATGCAAAATGAGATTGGCTACCATGAAGAAGCAATTGATGATATATTTGATCATATTGGATCTAGTTCTAGAAGTACTTCTAATGCATCTGAAAGCATGATCTCTGATTTGTCTGAAAAGAATCAACATTTAACTAAACAAGTGAAAGCATTGCAAATCAGTCAAGAATCTTAGATAGTGAGAATGGTAGAGATAATGAACAATGCTAGACAGGATGAACAAGAAAGGAATCTAGCTATTGAGGACTGAAGACAATCAAATGGACAACTAAAAGCTAAAGAGAGTGAGATATAAAGACTCATTGATCATCACTTTCAAGTATTTAATCAGATGATGACTGTGAATCAAGAAGTTAGCCGAGTGAATGGAGAATTGTGTAGAAGACTTGAAGATGTTTCAATACTCAGAGAAGAGAATGAAAAACTGAGAAATGAAATAAAGACACAAAAAAAACATAATGAGATGATGAGGCTAGCTGAGAATAATTCTAAGATTGATGATTTTCTGATTAATCAAAGAATATTTGGAAGCAAAGCTAGACTAGGCTATACCGGCGAAGGAGAATCATCACAACAAGCTGAACATGTCAATGCCAATCAAAATCAGAGACCTAAAGTGTTGACATGTTATCACTATGGCAAACCGGGACATACATCTAATGTGTGTAGAAGCAAAGCACAAGGTAAACCTCCTGTCACTCCTAAGTTCAATGGTTATTGCTATTATTGTGGTAAGTATGGTCACCAAGCTTATGAGTGTAGAGATAAACTGAATGATAATGCTATCAATACTACTGTGGAGAAAATATGCTATACTTGTAATAAACATGGACACACTGCATGAGAGTGTAAGGCTAAAATGAAGCAGGTATGGACTCCTAAGCAAAAGACACAATGCAAGCCTTATCAACCAAAGAGACAAGATAATTCTTATGTTTGGGATTATAACACATGGGTTAACTATGTTGCATGTGGTAGATATGGGCACATTGCAACGAATTGTAACAGGAAAAGATGGGCTGGACAATCAAGAAGCTGGACAAGCACTGGAATGGCATGTATGCATTGTCATAAGGTTGGCCATTTAAGAAAAGACTGCAGAGATTGAGCACCAAAAGAAGATCATGTATTTGAGAGTGGAAACACTATTATAGATATCATGAGAATAAGGAATAGCATGCGGAAGAAGGCATGTAATGAGAATACAGAGTCAAGTAATGCTATCGGTGAAACCTTGTCCACTGGATTGGGTGACATCGGTACCTCCACTTAAGGTGATATAGGTATGAATGGGACTAAAATTTCAAAATGATCACATTTTACATATAGTTCCTTATATATGATGAGTACATACCAAATCTGCATAAAAAAGATGCATTGTGGTTTATTTTTTTTGAGCTAACAAAGTTACACAGTCAGTAAAAGTTAGACCGAGCATTGGTTACCTGTCAGTAATCACTATTCAAGGTTAACCAAGTATCAGTATCAACCAAGCAAGGAAATCTTGTGTTAAATGAGCTGATGAAAGTTGATAGTTGTCATCGAGCTGACAGTTGTCACAAAATAGAAAGTAAGTCAGACATTTATTGCATAAAGTTTTGAGCGGGAATATAAAAAATTCTATAAATACACGGAAGACAGAGTTCATTTTTCACATTGTGAATTTTAGAGAGCTAAGATTTCACAAAACATGTTCGAGCAAGAATCTTTCAAGCTAATTCAAGCAGTTGCAGATTGAACCGATCATAGTCTTCGATACATTCTGAGTAAGTTGAAACCCTACCGAGTATATTTTCTCAACTTACCAAAAACCTAGTTTTTTGAAATGGCATCTACTGCGAGTTCCTCTAAGGTTATGGAAGAAGAAGTTACTTTAATTGTGTCAACAAGCTACAAGGAATCTCACTATAAATTACACCCAGAAGTTGCAAGCAAAATGGATTCAGCGGGCGCTTTTTCAAGCATCCCACCTAGGGTTTGTTGATGAAAGACATACAATCATACATTCACTATAAAATTGGAGAAATTGGTGATTTTGATATGTATGTTGCGTATCAAGCTCTTTGTGATGAAAATATAAAGTTGAAACCAGAGCACAAATTGGTTGAGACACTTGGTCTTACGAATGCCCTAAATTTTTTGAAGAATTTTAAGAACGAATGGATTAGGGTTGTGCTAAGCCACTATCACAAGGGCACATTCTAGCTAGATAGATAGATCAAGGTTGCAAAAAGAATGATTATCAAGGTTGCTGGTTACCCTACTATCGATAAAGCCAAAGCATTTAGAAGTTCATCGTGACCCAATGTAGAGAAAAACATTGGCGCAACATGGGACGGAAGAGCACTAAAAATTTCAACAACTGTGGATCCCGAAGTTAAGTTTGCAGCACATGTCATTGGGTACAAAATATTTCAATTAAGAAGATCAAACAGTGTACTTTATAGTTGAGTCAACATGGCTCATAAATTGATAAAGAAGGGTCATCAGATTGACCTAGCTGAGCTACTACTGAGACAGGTTGAGGAAAACATGAAGACAATCAGGACACAGAAGTCCAATACCTGTAATTTTGGATCACTCCTAGTATGTTTATTTTTCTATCTACAAAAGTTCTTTCCCTTTGTCGGTAATACAACATGGCCTACCAACACAACAATCAATGTTCAAATTTTTGATATTATGAAAGATCTGGGAGAATAAAATCTGAAAATGTGATAGATAGTTATTTTGAGGATTTCAAAGTAAAGATGAATCTGAGAAGTATGATTCTGAGTTCATTAGTAGAGAAGTATGAGATGGACATATGTTTTTTAGTAGACACTGATCACACCATGATAAAATCTATAGAACCAAGGATAAAGTGGCTAGCACCAATGGGCTATGAGATGGATCATGATTTCACTTTGAAATCAATTGAGGCATTGCTAGCATTACCAAAATACAAAAAGGCCAAAAGGTTTGGAACCTTTGAGGAAGCTAAGTCAAGAATAAAAACTAATCTGGTCATCGATAAAATGACAAGGAAATCAAAGAAAATGAAGAAAGTTTTAATTGAGCATTTTGGAGATGTATCAAACTCATTTGAGGAGTCACTGGTTGAACCTACAACCGAAGGTTAGTTGATGTTGGTTGACAAACCATATGACAGTGAGGAGACCAAATTTGAAGAAGAACAAGAAGCTACATCGGTTCCTCCTACTAAAGCTCCAAGGAAGAGGCAGTTTCTAGTGCAAACAGGTGCACGCACAAGGTCATCAACTGCAGCATCACCACCGAAGAAAAAGGTAGCAGTAAAGGTAACAAAAAGAAAGGCTGCCACACTGACAAAGACCTATGTTAGGAAAGGACCAAAGAAGGTAGCAGAACCACCAAAGAAGAGAAGGAAATTGATAAGATGTAAAGAAGATCTAGAGGATGAAGAAGAAGAAAATAATCAAGGTCAATTCAAGGTTGTAAGCAACAAGAAATGCTCAATTGATGAAGTTGCTGAGGACATAATAGAGAATGGAGATCTCTCCGATCTGGAACTTAAAATATTTGACAACTTGTTAAATGAAGATCAAAGCAAAATTGAGGAATTTGTCATTTAGATGATGATATGCTTTAGAAAAGTTCCTATAGAGTTTACTTCACAACTCCCAGTTGCACTAAAAGAAAGGATAAACCAGAAATAGGCATATGCACTGGATACTGAGAAGAAGATGAGAGAACAACTCTTATTATTGGTAGCACCAAATCTATCTTTGGCTGAGATAAAAGAACTAATGGAATCATCAGTGCATAGATTTCAAATAAAAAAATGAGCTATGCAAGGACTAGATGAGAACCTTGCAGATCTTGATGAGTCTGGTCAACTCATCTGGACATCTCTACTTGCTATGAAAGAACAAAATGAGAAAACTGCATTTCAAATCTATCTAAGAAGAGACTCGAGTCTAAAGGTAAAGGAATTTTTATTAAGGATGATGCTATACAGGAGACACAGGAAGCATCTATATCATTTACCAAGGTAATTGATAATACAATTGTATAGGAAATTCATGATAGTTCACAGGATGCACTGGATCTTGCATAGATTCAGATTAAAGAAAAAGATGACAATGATGTACTCATTAAGGACATCACAAACGGTGATCTTGATGATAGGGATAATGATGAGGATGTGAATACTGAACTTGCACATGCACAAGATAAAGCTCCACTTACGGAGTGTGCATTCATATCTTCACTGGGTGTGCTTCCAGTTCTTTTTGAAGCTATAGACATTTTGACAAAAGAACAACCCAAAGGCTCTATCCCCGAGCAACCAAAAGACACAACAGGGGAACCAAGAAATGAACCTCCTACAGAGACAAAGCCTGAAGAAAAAGAGGCCGATAAATAAAAAACTGAAGGAAAAGAAGAGGCTAAAGCAACAGAGGCAACCCCACCAGACACAACTTCAGAAGCTCTGTCTCAGTCAACTGACACACAGGTTACTGAGGAGCAGAAAAAGAATGATAATGTGTCTACTGGGAAGAATACACCAAGGGCAACAGATGAAAAGGCTATTATAGCAATTCCAACAGAGCCCGAGAAGAAAAAGAAGAAGAATAAAGGAAAAGGGCCCGTCACTCTGGATGAAGTGATTGTAATACTCAAGTGTGACCTGAGGACCCTTAGCCCTGAGGAACTCAACAAATATGTGGAATTATGTACTAGGAAAGCAAAACAGGAAAAATTAAGACAAGAGAGTAAGAGCAAGGAGATACTGGAAAATGTAAGAGACATCTTACAATAGGTCATCCCCGAGATACATGTAGATGAGGACACACTGATTATGGACCAACTTGCTACTCTTGCTGAAGGAATCAATTCCCCAGATGTCGATGCTGACAAAAGAATTGAAGAGTGGGAAAAGTCAAAGATACAAGATAAATTAGCTAAAAGAATAAGCCAAGAAGTGGGAATCAACAAGGTTAAGCTTTCAGAGGTAATAACTGAAATTCAGTCTATTACAACATTTAATTTGTCAAATCTTGTATAAGCTATGCACTATGGAAACAATCACTGCTGAGATTAGTGAAAAGATAAATTTTTTTAAAGCTGAAATCAAAGCAAGTGCACTAGTAGCTACACCTGAGCCACAAGCTACTGCTAAGCACATACTCCAAGTTCAGGAACTCTGGCGGTTGATAGTAGATCTTAGGAAATAAGAAGAGAAAATCAGTGAACAAGTCATAGAATTGCAAACCGAGTTGCTTCCCTATCTGAAAATCTTTGAGAAGCATATAGTCAAGGCACACACACTTGTTGCAACACCAGAGAATTTTGTGTTGGACAACATCTTTGCTATGCATGCACAAGTCGGTCTTGAGCACATTGCTCTCACCAACTTGAAAGAGGAATGGGAAAACCTCTTGGAGTCACTGAAGAAAACCCATCAACACATTTTTGACAAGCTGTAAGTATACAATTTTTGTATTTGGCATTAATATCAAAAAGGGGGAAATCAATGTATATGCCAAATATGTACATAGATGCTAAGTATACTACACATTACCGGGAGCATGCATTGAGGGGGAGTTTATAAATTTTGTTAAGTATATGTATATGGAGAAGATATAAGTTTTGAGGAATATTGTCTGTATACATTAAGGTTTTGATACTAATGCCAAAGGGGGAGATTGTTACCTCTATTGAGCATTAAAGGTTGTCATTAGTATCAAAGGTTGTCAATGATATTGGTTGGTTACATATATGAACCCAGTCGGTAACTATAAGCAAAATAGGCCAGTTGGTTAAGTATATACCCCAAGCATCAGACAGTTTATCGAGCATCAACAACCACCAATACCGAGTGACAGTAAACACCGAGCATCAGAATAAACACCGAGTAGTTTATACAGTGTTTACCGAGGATCAGAGGAAATGACATAGTAATCAGGAATGGCACATTCTTCTATGCAAATGGTTACAATAGAATTAGAAAACATTTTACCAAGATCAAGGATCTTTTATTGTTGAGATATGATGAAGATCTTTTGTAAATGTTAGATCTAGGTTATTTTTGTACACCGTAGATCTTAGGGTTTTTCTCCAAGTTGTTGAAACCTAATTTTGTATAAGTGGCATAAAGTAGTATGCTATATATTTGTATGTTTACACCATTTTGTTTTGAACTGATGGATGAGAAAAGAAGCACTTGAAGCACTAGCCAACCTTCAAGAGTATCAGTTGATAGAGCAGATCAGTATTTAGAGGAAATTAGATTAAGCAGAATTAAAGCAGGCTAACCGAGTAGTTTAGAGCAAAGATTCATCATAGTAAAGGTGATATATATTCAATACTTTATTGATATGTATTAGACAATCTAAGTTGTCATTAGCAGATAGTTACCTATTGCTTTCTAATCATTGTAATAGAGTTTTGGTAAAATCTCCTAATAGAGTAGACTTGACAGTCTTTTTGTAGATCTCTTAACTAAGTGCACACTCAAGTAGTGTTGCTAAAATCCTATAACTAGGTAGATCTAGCTGATCTAACATGTTACTCCTAACATGGTAAGATCACCAGAAGTGATCAAAACTTGTAGCCCTAACATGCAAACCTTTTCTATCTGCAGTAGTGAATAATTTGTGGGTGTCATCCCCACTGTAGTTTTTACCTTCTAACAAGGGTTTCTGCATTACCAAAATACTTGTGTTATGAGACCGTTATATTGTTGATTTCATGTTATTTACTTTCACAAGTTAAATGGATGAATGATACATTTATTAGATACAAGTTATTTTGCAAGGTTACTACTATTTGCTATTATAGATCTGAAAGGTTGATGTGTTAAAGTTTTTGTGGGCACTGATTCACCCCTCCCCTTTCAGTACCCTATCTCTCCTAAATCCAACAAATATTCTATGTATGATCAAGAATTCTATGCTATTGTTCAAGCCCTAAAGAAATGGAGACATTATATGATACTGAGTGACTTTGTGTTGTATACTGATCATAAGGCTTTACAGTATTTGGGTAGTTAGAATAAGTTGAATCATAGACATATGAAATGGGTTGAATATTTTAAAATTTATACATTTGTGATAAAACATAAGAGTGGAGTCACTAATCAAGTTATTGATGCATTGAGTAGGAGAAGATCTTTGATGACTGAGATGAGAATTGAAGTTATGGGTTTTGATGAAATGAAAGGTTTGTATGAAACTGGACCCTGATTTTTCTGAGCCGTGGAGGAAGTGCAGAGCACCTATTCAAGATCAAATGAGTACTAAATGAGAAAACTATTTCATTCAAGAAGGAATGTTGTTTAAAGGTATTCAGTTGTGTATACCAAGATGATCAATGAGAACTAATTTGATAAAGGAGAAACATAGTAGTGGTTTGGCTGGACATTTTGGCATTGACAAGACATTGAATTTACTTAAGGAGAAATAATTTTGGCTAGAGTTGTATAAGGATGTTCAGAAATTTGTGAGAAGTTGTGGAATTTGTCAAGTTGCAAAAGGAGTAAGTCAGAATACTAGATTGTATATACCAATTTTTGTTCCTAAGAAACCTTGGATTGATATCAGTATGGATTTTTTTCTTGGCTTACCAAAGATAGTAAGAGGTAATGATTCTATATTTGTTGTTGTAGATAGATTTTGTAAGATGGAAAATTTTATACCCTGTAAAAAGACATCAGATGTGGTACATATAGCAGATCATTTCTTTAAGGAAATTGTCAGATTGCATGGATTACTGAGGAGTATCATCTCTGGCCGAGATAGTAAATTTGTTGGATATTTTTGGAAGACTATTTAGAAAAAGTTGGGTATTGAGTTGAGGTATAGTTCTACATTTCATCCATAGATTGATGGACAGATAGAGGTTGTAAATAGAAGTTTTGGTAATATTTTGAGATTTTAGTTGGAGATAAACCAAGTAATTGGGATTCTATGTTGGCACAAGCAGAGTTTGCATACAATAATTTAGTGAATAGGAGAACTAGAAAAACACCTTTTGAGATTGTTAATGGCATACAACCAAGGAGTATATTAGATTTGAAGGACATTACTGGTGAAAAAAAGAGAAGTGTTGAAGGAGAAGATTTTTCTGAGTTTATGAAGACATTGCATGAGGAAGTGAAACATAAATTGGATAATAGAAATCAGAAATACAATGATAGAGAAGATAGATCAAGGAGACATAAGACTTTTAAAGTTGGGGATGAATTAATGGTTCATTTGAAGAAAGGTAGATTTCCTATGGGAACATATGGGAAATTGAAAATGAAGAAATTTAGCCCTTGCAATATATTTAGGAGATTTGATAGTGGAAATTCTTATGAGATTGAGTTATCTAATGACATGGATATATCACCTATATTCAACATTGTAGATTTGTATGAGTATCATGAACCTGATGAAGAATTGACAGTACCAAATGATTATCCTAAGAAGAAGATAGAAGAAGTTGAGTAGATTTTGGAACAAAGAGTTGGCAAAAGCACAAGAGGAAAAGAGTACATGGAGTATTTGGTAAAATGGAAGAACATGCTGATTGAAGGTAGTTCGTGGATTTCACAATCTAAGTTGGATTCAGTTCGGGTTGTACCTACTGCATGATTTAGAGAATCATTTCAAACAACCCAAGGTGTCTGATGCAGGAGCATCTTGGGTCCTTAGCAATCCTGTGTCACTAAAAACAAGTTTGAGTTATTCAGTTTGCTCGGTAGCTACTTGGTTCCTTCATTGACCAAGTTGGCTCAATAATTGCTCAGTTCCTTCTTTGACCAAGTTGTTCAGTTGGTTTGCCGATTTATTTCCTGTCACTCGGTAACCTTGCTCACCGAGTGGTTTATTTTGATTTCTTGTTGAGGCTGACTTGTGCATTGAATTTTGGTCGCAGAGTTAATGTTGGTATTGATCATTGGGAAGCATGTGGACCTAGATCTAATTGTTTCTTTCTCTAATGATGGATCTAAAGGCTGACTTGTTTTGGTAGCCTCTTGTATAAATGTAGTTGTTGTTCATAGTTTTAGAAAGGGAAGATCAGTGGTAGTTGGAGGTCAAGTCTAGAAGATAGAAGATAGTTTTTGAAGATTGAATCCTCGCATGTTGGAGGACTGTTGTAATCAATTTGTATGTTTTTGGCCATAACCGAGAAGGCCTTACAACCTGACATGTACGAGGTTATTTGATGAATAATATATGAAGTTTTCTGCATTCTCTCTCTCCCTATTGTGTGTTTGCTTTTGCGTGTGTGATCTCTACAAGGGGGTTGTGATTAAGGTGTGCCTTTGGCCCTTCATCCTACCCTTCTCTTGAGTCAATATGAGAGGTGGCATTCAAAGACATTTTTTTTCATTTATTGACATGAGAGTGTACAGTGACCTTGGAAGATGTATATATGATACTATGATTTCCTATTAGGGTAGGTAGGGTTGTATATGCACCACAAGATGGTATTAGATCCCTATGTGAGTTATTTGATGTTTTGCAAGCAAAGTTAAGGATTGTACACTATGAGATTATGTGGAGGGAGATGGTCACTGACTATAAGGAGAATTTTGGTTTTCTATGCAGATTGGTGGCTAGGGGTTTGGTACCTGATAGGAGGGGACACAGGTTTCCTATGAGGTTGGGGGGGTAGTTTTCAACATGCTTATAGAGATTATTGTATTTGTAGATGCATGATATAACCTATCATTGAACACAATTATTAGGGTGTGGGGTTACATTGCTTCAATTTTGGGATTGGGAATACATAGACATGTGAAGGCCCACTTTTTATATACATCCACTTTATCCAAGACAACCATATGTATATTATTATGAGGCAGTTGTCCAAAGATAGGTCAAACATGTCATATACTGGCACCCATAGTTAGAAACACTTAGGTAGTTTGTTGGTTCCCAAAAATGAAGGATTGGATTTCCTATGGACTTGCCAATCCAATGCTGGGAAATCCAATTATTTTTGCCAATGAACAAGTTCAACCACAATAGGGGTTTGAAATTCTACAATTCTGGCTCTGTGGGACCAAGGTTGGTGGGCCTATACCTTAACCAAATTTGCTTGTTCAAAGGATTTTTATAACAGATAACTAAATATACAACTTTTGGATTCTCTCAAAGTGGAAAATGAACTTGAGAGGAATCAAATTATGAGTATCACAATTATTGAATGTTGTTTAAATACTATAATATAAATGCTTTTGAAAGAATGTTTTAAAATAATGTATTATTTGGTTTGAAATAAATACTGATGACTGCTTTCTGCTTGTAATTTTTTTGAATAGAGACTTCAACTTAAGGATAATAGATCAGTGCCTTTCTTCTATTGGGCAATAGAGATCATTCCTTTTTAATCCTATGTACAACTAAGTGAGACAAAGAACACCACTAAAATGCTCCTATCAACTACTCCTCTTTAATGGCTTTGATTATTTTATTATGCTACAATCAGTCTTATTGAATTTAACCCAAGCTTAATGAGCCCAATAAGATAGAATTAATAGATCCTAATAATTCTAATTATCAAATTGAAAAATAATAGGAATAATTTCCAAACATAAAGTTTTAAAGCAACTTTATCTTGTAGAGATAAATCACAAAGTACTGATCAATCAACAAATGATCAAATCCATAACTCCAAATTAGAGAAAACAACTAATTTATATTAATGCTCTATAAAGTGTTATGTACAATAGATCACTTGTAGAAAGTGTAGTAGAAAATAATAAGTTTTTTACATTGCTGATGATTCTTCTCTACCTTTACATTTTACACCACATATATATGTGGATGAATGGTTTTCACACCCCTTTAGGATGAAGAGACACCACCCTATGCTAAAATTTAAAAACTTCTTTAGAAAAAACTAATCAAAAACTTAACTAGTAACTACCTATCTTTCAGATTTGGACTTGGCCAAAAACCCAAAACACCTCTTGGAAAGCTAAGATTTGGATTGGAGATAGGAAATTTGATTTTCCAAACTGGGTCATTTTTAGAATTTTAAAATTAAACCATCTTTAGCCTCTGTCGGAATCATCTTAGAAGAAGGTCAAAATTCCAGCATTTTTTGAAACCTTTACTCACAGAATTTTGATTGTTCATGTCATAGAGCTTCCTTTCTTAATCCCTCAATTTTTAATTGAAAATTAATATAATTTTGTATCCCATTTCATGTACTCCATCATTAATTATAGGGCATGGAGTTTAAGAGGCCATTTTTAGGGTTTTATCACTATATAGATCTCTAAATTTTGCCCAAAATTTAGAGCTCCACCAGGCTCTTTCTAGGGACGTATGCTCCATGTGAGCATAGCGAGATTCAAACTATCTTTGGAGAAGTAGACCAAGTATCCATACTTAATCTGATGCAAAGTAAAATTGGGTGGCCCCGGGTCCCCTAAAAGTGAACATTGATCCTTTCCTCTAGCAAAAAATTGATTCTGATCATGTAACAACTCATTCCTTTTGATCATGGTATGCTTTCCCTTTATCACTTGCTTAGGATCAGAATTGGTCCTTTCTTTATCAGTAAGAGTATTTGAAAAGAAATAAATTCCATAATTTTTTAGCCCCAACATCTTATCCTTTTTTTTATTAGATTCATCATCCTTATGGACAATTCTCATTGTTTCATCAATGTGGTCCTTGGTATTTGACCTTTGTTTCATCTTTGAGGAATCATTAAGTGCATCATGATTTTTATTTAATGGAGGATCTCTATGCATTAGACCAGTTATATCAAAATGAATTTTCCTTACTTGGACAACTTCTTGCTCATAATTTTCTTTGTCTTTATACTCCATATGTTGTTTCTCATCATAAAATGGTTTTGAAGATAAATCATATTTAGGAGACATTACTGTAGTCTTATCAAGAATCTGATTAGATAGGATATTTGGAAAACTTTCAGCACTATTCCTCAACACATTCTCCTCATTATGTCTGGCTGATACCATCTTATCTTCACATGTTTGATACAACTTCTGCTCATAGGATGAATTGAAAGATGTATCACCTCCTGAATACACTTCCTCAAACATATTTTAAGTTTCATCATCCTCAAAATTATCATTAGGCATGTTATCTTCATCATGATGTCGATGGATTTGATTGCATAGATGATCTTCCTCAAACAACATAATCATGAACATAGAGAACTTGGATGCATCTTCCTTTGTATCCTCTTCAAACAATGGGTTCAAGATCATAGAGAATTTAGGCATACATTCATGAGAGTTTTCATTTGGATCATCAAGTGTTTCATCAACAAGACTAACATCTTCATTAACATTATCTCTTGAAACTTCCTCCTGTTCATTCATTTCTATTTCATCTCCACAATTTGATTCCTGGGAATTATCATTTCCTTTGTCTAGTACCTCTTGAATATGTGCTGATCCATTAACCTCCTTACCATGGTGGATTGAGAAAAAATTTGGACCATTCTTCTCAATGTGTCTTTGGTATTCTATGTTTAATAAGGTTGAAAAATCTTCCACGCTGAGAAGATCCTCTTCCTCATTTTCACATTCACTGATGTTTGATATCATAAAAGTATCATCATGGAATTTTTTTTCCTCAAACTGTCCAAAAGAATCTTCTCCATTCAAATCTGAAACCTCACTTGACTCATATGTTATTTCAGTTCTGCACTCATTCTTCTCTATGACCAATTCATTAATCATAAGTTTGAGAAAGGTAAGGAACTGATGATCATATAAAAGACCTAGTTCTTGCATTATGTTAAAAAGATCAAAGGATGGAGGTTTGCACTCTGAAGGTATTTCTTGACAGATATTAAACATCCTTATGAAGAATTGTACTGTAGATTCTTCTTCTTGTTTCTCTAAGTTCAAAAACGCGTCCAAAGGGGATATGTAATTTGGATCTTCTTAATCATCACTGAGATTTATATCAAACACAAGGCCTTGTTAAATTTTATTATAAGCCTCCTCTTCTCTTTCTTCACTATCTTCTTCTAATATCTTAAAAAGGAGCTTTAGGTCAGGGTCATCTAGTGAGATTCCCAAGTTTTTGACCTTTCTCATTAATTCTTTTTGTGAAGGCATAATTTTTATAGGTATCCTCTAATAGATATTTTCCATCCTCAAGAATAAGTGTGCAGAAGACCCCCCTTCAAATCTCTCCAAACTGAAAAATGCATCAAGTAGAGACATACTATGATCCTCCTCCATGTTGCAGCTTTGGTCTTCACACTGTTCATAACACATGTTATCTTCATCGCTTGCATCATGGAATTCATATAGAAACCATTGTTCAAATTCTTTCCAAGATGAAATACTTTGTGTAGGTAATGATTCATATGCCTCTCTTGCATTATCTTTTAATATCCTGACAAATAGTTTTATTTTTTGATCTTTTGCACAAATCTCATAGTTCTCTATAAATTTATAAAATGGATCCAAATGTTCAACTGCTGATTCATCCCATTCTCCATGGAACTTTGGTACAAGTTGTGAAAACTTAGGGAGAAACTTAAAAGGAATACAATGGAATCCCCTCAGATCCAATGGCCTGATACCATTTGGAATAAATGATTTTCTTTGAAATGGTTGTTTATTCTGATACATTCTGAATATCTAAATCGGTAGTAACTTGTTTCTTTATACATTAGGTTCTTGTCAATAGAGTCTCCACCTCTTTCAAAAAGGAAAACATTAGTTATCTCCTTCTGGGTCTTCTTCCTCAGTAGAGTCACTGATTGAAATGCTTTATTGAATAGAGTCACCACCTCTCTTCGAGGAAAATATTTCTTTACTACTTTTGAGTTCTTATCTCTAGTAGAGTTTTAATTACATCACTAGAGCTTCTAGGTAATCTTCAATGTTGTCTTTCATAGACAACTCCCCAGTAGAGTCGCCAATCTGTTGGTGCCCAAAAATGAAGGATTGGATTTCCTATGGACTTTCCAATCCAATGTTGGGAAATCCAATTGTTTTTGCCAACGATCAAGTTCAACCACAATAGGGGTTTGAACTTCTGCAATTCTGGCTCTGCAGGACCAAGGCTGGTGGGTCTATACCTTAACCAAATCTATTAGTTCAAAGGCTTTTTATAGCTGATAACTGAATATAAAACTTTTGGATTCTCTCAAAGTGGAAAATGAACTTGAGAGGAATCAAATTGTGAGTATCACAATTATTGAATGTTGTTTAAATACTATAATATAAATACTTTTGAAAGAATGTTTTAAAATAATGTATTATTTGGTTTGAAATAAATACTAATGACTGCTTTCTGCTTGTAATTTTTTTGAACAGAGACTTCAACTTAAGGATAATAGATCAGTGCCTTTCTTCTATTGGGCAATAGAGACAATTCCTTTTTAGTCCTATGTACAACTAAGTGAGACAGAGAACACCACCTAAATGCTCTTATCATCTGCTCCTCTTTAATGTCTTTGATTATTTTATTATGCTACAATCAGTCTTATTGAATTTAACCCAAGCTTAATGAGCCCAATAAGATAGAATTAATAGAGCCTAATAATTATAATTATCAAATTGAAAAATAATAGCAATAATTTCCAAACATAAAGTTTTAAAGCATCTTTATCTTTTGGAGATAAAATCACAAAGGACTGATCAATTAGGAATGATCAAATCCATAACTCCAAATTAGAGAAAATAACTAATTTATATTAATGCTCCATAAAGTCTTATGTACAATAGATCACTTGCAGAAAGTGTAGTAGAAAATAATAAGTTTTTTACATTGTTGATGATTATTCTCTACCTTTACATTTTACACCACATATATATGTGGATAAATGGTTTTCACACCCCTTTAGGATGAAGAGACACCACCCTATGCTAAAATTTAAAAACTTCTTTTGAAAAAACTAATAAAAAAATTAACTAATAACTACCTATCTTTCAGATTTGGACTTGACCGAAAACCCAAAACACCTCGTGGAAAGCTAAGATTTATTTTAGAGATAGGAAATTTGATTTCCCGAATTGGGTCATTTTTAGAATTTTAAAATTCAACCATCTTCAACCTCTGTCAGAATGATCTTTGCAGAAGGTCGAAATTCTAACATTTTTTGAAACCTTTACTCACAAAATTTTGATTGTTCCTGTCACAGAGCTTCCTTTCTTAATCCCTCAACTTTTAATTGAAAATTAATATAATTTTGTATCCCATTTCATGTACTCCATCATTAATTATTGGGCTTGGAGTTTAAGAGGCCATTTTTAGGGTTTTATCACTATATAGAGCTCTAAATTTTGCCCAAAATTTAGAGCTTCAACAGAGTTGCATGGAATCCCTACATTGGATGCGTAGTGTGGGATGAGGAGGTTGACCACATACAATTTTGAAAATAGAAGAGGTACTTTATTGGGAGGAATAACCTATCACAAAGGATCATAGATATCCAAATATCTAACAAGATACTCATGAAGTTTGGTGAGAGACAATGAGCACCGATGGGTTCAACTTAGTTTTTTGCTGTAGTAGGGATGTTAGGAGATGGGGACCAAAAATCCCTAAAGCTATCACACTTGCACAATTTGGTTGTTTCAAACCTCAACAATGAGACTAGAGATCATAGACAACAGATGGAGGGGTGACACTAGATTATGATGTATGGTTGGTGCAAAACATACCTACACTATATGTAGATCTAGGTGTACCTATTCCTATAAAGATGACCATATGTATTAGACAACTATGAAGTAGGATAGGGAGGTAGGTAAATATGGGTAGTAGAGGTGGTGGACAAGGTTGAGGTGATCATAGTAGAGGAGGTAGAGATGGGGGACATGTGCGAGGTGGTAGAGATGGGGGACAGGGAGATAAGTATAAGGTAGATGATTGTGGAGAGGATAGAGGTGGAGGTGTAGTAGCAACATGTGCCCCAATGGTTACCCTAGTGGGTGGAAAGGGTGAGGATATGGACATTGGAGGATATGTGGTAGGAGTAGAGGAGTTGATGGAGGAGGAGTAGGTAGATGTGACAAGAGAGAGTGAGGAGGAGGAGATAGAGACAGAATAATGCAGAGACTAGATTGATAGAGGATAAGGGTGATAACATGGAGTAGAGTGGTGATATGATTGATGTGACCATGAGAGGTTTTGAGGAGACTAGGGATACACTGTAGGACATACTTATAGGTCCCAATGTGGTACATATCCTTGCCACCAGATATTTTATAGGAGAGATGAGTATGATGAGGAACATGGTTAGATATTTAGAGGGGAGGTTAGATGCAACAAATATTTGAGCTTGGTAGGCAGAGGCGAGAGTAGAGACAATAGAGGGTAGGGTTGCAACCTTTGATTCAAAGACACAATTTTAGACAAGGAGGGTCAACATGTTGGAGGCATAGATAGGGAGGCTGGAGATGGAGAGATACGAGGACACAACTATAATGATCCCTTTTTGGACCCTTACTTGATTTATGATAAAATCCATTATTAGGGTTTGGTTTATATTTAGGAATGACAAATCATAATGTTTCGTACTAGGAGGATGCCAATTCCTAGTAATTATCATACATCATTATGCATATAAATTCTATTATATTAATAATAATATCTAATTCACAATATATACTTAAGCTCTAATTCCTTACTCCACTCCTAACCACAGATCTTAAGAATGATTGTAGATTTATTGTGCTAGGACGCATGCACAGTGTACAAGTGGATTCCCTCAAGGTTCTACCTATATCAGGATCTTTCCATCATGTATCCACTCAATGGTGATTAGTGAGTTTTTAAGGAATTGACCAAGTATATATTAATAATTTATATTACAAAAATATAAATAAATATATATAACACAATCCATATATAATTTCATTCTCATTAACATATATAAATCATATATATAATTGTGATTATCAATAATAATAATATATATAGAATTTTGATTATTAATAATTAAAAATATTCAATATATATGTATATACTAATTTATTATATATATATTTATTATACAACATATATAATTGTATCATTTTAATATCTATGTCCTCCATATCATTTCATCACTAATCGAAGTATATAAGTTTCTATGGTTCATTTCTTATATATAGTATTCCCTCCTTGATATAATATATATTTCTTAGTCCTTTGAAGATATTTATTTTCCATTTTTGAGTTTTTATGTTAACTAGTGATTAAATGAACTGTTCTACACCAATGAAAATAATTCTTTTTTATTTTTCATTATAAGCTTTTTCATTTGTAAAATATAGATGCAAATTGTTTAACTTTATAATATCTAGAAATTAATTTTTGATCATCTCATTGGATGAATGCATTTGAAGTCTTATTACACGAGTGAACCAATTAAAATTTACCACGTTTGTTATTTATTGTCCTTCCTCTTATTTCATTTAATTTCCTTGTTTTATAATTATATTAAAATTATTTACTTTTTATTTATTGAGATTTATTTTAATATTTTTATTTATATATACAAAGTTAATATGGATTTAGGAGGGCACTTTTTTGGAAATTTGATTTTTATCATTAAGGTCACTTTGTATGTATTTGGATTTTAAGGTTTGGATTTTCTCAAATTTAATATAATAGTTTTAAAATTAATTAAAATTATGAAATTGTGAAGGTTTTAAATTTTTATTAATATTTTATTTTGAATTATATTATTGATAAGTAAGTTTTAAAATATATTATTAATTTTTATTATATATTCAAATTTAATATTTTAAAATATTTGATTTTGATTTTTTATTATTTATATATTCTTGAATTTAACTATTTTGATAGAGTTTTTTTATTTTATAATATTAAAAAATATAATTAAATATATTTTTAAATATATTGGTGATTTTTTTAGTCTAGCTTAATTTAAATATTTTTAAATGTGTATATACATAATATATGAGTAGAATAAAGTAGTTGTGTCATTTTTTATTAAGAAAATGGTAATTGACTATATTAAGACAAAAAGATCTACATTAAATATTTTTAAATATTTATATATAGAAAGTAGAATAATGTAGTTGTATCATTTTTATTAAGAAAATGGTAATTGGGCTATATTACAGGTAAGAGAAGGCCTACATTTTAATTATTTCTATATGATTAAATTTAAAAACATATTAAAGCTAACATGAGCAATACTTATTCATCCTTTTTTCTTCTATCTTCACGAATATTATCAAAGATCACGAGTATTATTAGAAACATTTTTGAAAATAATTTAAATAATTAAATTAAAAATTTAACAAACTTCTATATCATGACTCATTTTTTGTTTATAACTATTTTAATATATTACTTTTTTTCTAAATCCAATTCTATATTTTTGTAAATTATATTTTTAATAACATTAATCTGGAAAAATATCAATTGTCTCTAACCTCAAAACCCATATAAAATATATAATATTACAATACAATCAAATATATAATATAATAATACATATCATATATATAATTTTATTTCAATCATATATAATTAAAAAATATATTAATAAAATAAAATTATAAATTAGTATTTAAATTAATTATAATTTATAAGTTATAATTTTTTAAAATAATTATAATTAAAAAATGAAATTATTTATTGTTACAACTATACTAAAACAAATAATCATAATTATGTAATTTCATCATTAATTAAAATATATTTAATTAAAATTAAGATTATGGTTAAAAGAAGCACATAATATTTTTGAGATTATGATTATATTTCAATTATTATAATTTCAACTATCATTAATGTTATAATATAATTCTACATTAAAAAAGAATTAATTATAAAAAGTTATTACTTTTACTATAACTATATAAAACATAATAATTAAAAAATTATTATACTATTACTTCTACTTTAGTTTCTACTATAACTAAAGGTAAGTACTTAGCCACTACATGGCACTTGTTTTATCTTTCATTCCATGACTATTCATTTTTTCTATAGGAATATATATATTTATTTTCTTCCTACATTTTCTCCTTTATTTTCTCCTTTATTTTCTCCTATCAGTTTTGGATTTCTTGCTTTAATAGAGATTAAAACAAGTTGTATGGACCAATCATAATTTAAAATATTTTTAAATTTTTTTTATAAATTTCATATTTTCTATAGTAAACATGTTATTTTTTGAGCATATGATTGGTTGAATTGATTTGAGTCTTATACACGAGATTTTAGAATTAAAATATTGAACAATTTCATAAATTTTTTATTAACACCAATTCATAATTATAGCGAACAAATTTATTTGTTAAAAACTTATGAAGTTAAAAGAATTTTTAAAATAAATTATTATAAATAATATTATATAAAAACTTATTATATATAATAATATAATCATAATTTATAATTTAATGCATGAATATATGCATTAAATATATAACATATTTAAAATAAAAATATTTTTATAATATAATAATGTTTCTAAAATATACACCAATTTATATTATATAAAATTAAAATAAATTTTGTATAATAATGAAATAATATATTTAGTATAAATATATAACTTATAATATAAATTATTCATTTTTTACAATTTGATTTTTTTATTTTTTAATAAATTATTTTATATAATATTATATTAAAAATATTATATTAATTATAATTTTTCTTCATATTTTATTATATACTATATTAATTTTTAAATTTAAAAATTAAAAAAATAATAAATATATATTTTAAATATTTAATATAATAAATTCTTTTATGATATTCTTTTCGCTATTTCAATTGTATAAATTCATTATTTCATTTCATTTTATTGAAAATATTCCTATTTATTAATATAATAATAATTTTAAAATATAATTTGATGACAAATTTGACATGTATAAAAATTATACTTCACATTGTTAAAAAATTAATATTTTAATTTGTACTACTAATTTATAACTATATTCTCAAATATTTATTGTATTGTTATTATAATTTTTATATAATATAATATTATGATATTATATATACAATAATATTAATCATATATAATTAAAAATATATATTAAGACAAATAAAATTCATATTACTCTTATATTTTACAAAATAATTAAAAATAAAATTAAGATTAAGATTTGAATTAATTATAATTTACAAGCAATAATTATTTAAATAATTATAATTAAAAAATTATTTATTACTAATTGTATAAAAAAATATACTCATATAATTTTATAATTAATTAAAAAATAATTATTATAATAAATTTATTAAAATTAAAATTACATTTATATTTAAGATTAAGATTATAATAATTTATAAAATTAAAGTCAAGTACTTAGCCACTATGTGGCACTTGTTTCTTAATGTTTCTTCCTTTTCCCCATGATATAATGTCTTTGCCCACTCAATATATATATAAATGTGACTAGTCATGTCGTTTGAATTATAGTATTAGTATTAATAATTTGCATTTGATTATTATAAAAGTCTTTATTGGTGGTATTATTATTAATTATAATTCTTCATGGGTGATATTTGTAAATTATAACTTTTCCCTTATTTATAATGTGGGAGACTTTAACATTAATTATTAATTAATTAGGAAACTAATTCAATTATTAATATATGGAATCTAATCATTTATTAATATACTTAATATTAACAGGAGATAATATAAGAGACACATTTAATTATTAATTCAATATTAAATAATAATAATAATTTTAATACATATAAATTATTGATTAATTTATTTAATTAGTCTAATAATACATTATATCATTATTTCTAACAATTATATTAATTGTATATGGATTAATTTATATATATATATATATATATATATATATATATATATATATATATATATATATATATATATATATATATATATATATATATATATATATATATATATATATATATATATATATAGCACCTATTTAAGATGATATTTACATCAATTATACATACACATTAGAAAATAATATATTTGTACATACATTGATTATGGCTCATGACAATAACCAAGGCATAGGCAATAGAGGGCCGGGATAGAGTGGCAGAGAAAGAGACACGTGATATTATTGCAAGCATAGAAGATTTATCCATCAAGGATACTATCAGGAAGGCAAGGGAGGTAGACCAAGATATACAGTACTAGCAGGGACATTATGAGAGTGTGGTCCCTCCTGAGTAGATAGTGCCAAGTTACACAACATCTCAGAGGTCATACATATCTAAGAGTAGTAGGGCCATAATAAATCTATCGAAGCCACACGTACAGATTCCAATGCAATTGCCACTCAAGCTAAGGTAGGTCCTTCCACAACTACTCAGTTTAGACCTACTGAATTAGAGGGCAGGGGTAGTACCAGTTGACATTTTGTATTGATAGACATATTTTGCATATATTTTGTAATCTCATGTTAGACAAACATTATGACATTGTAGTATGACACATTTTTTAGTTATATATATGACACATAGTTTTGGTGGGAGTATGTCTTATGCGTTTTCCTTCATGCACATGGTTTATGAGATGGTGTCTATTTATGATGCTTATGATGATTTATATCTATGATGATGCATGGTGACCTATATTCTAGTTTATGTGAAGACATGCTTTTATGTTTTCCTATGATGATGTATGAGATGCATATATGGATATCTAGATGCAATGTACCAAATGACAAATGATTTTCTATGTTTTTTGTATTTCTATGCATTTATTTGATATGCTTTATGTGATCTATGAGATATTTATACAAATGATGAAATGTGATGCAAACATGATGTATTATGATTTTATGTTTTCTATGCATTTATCAGATGTCATGGATGGACTATGATGTGAATTAGGATTATGATTATGATATGTGTACTAACATGCTCTGGATGTAAGATGCATTATTTTTAGTTGTGCCATAGTACAACACCTTAACATATGTTAGGAATGACTAAGACAATTGTTAATATTTTTAAATAAGAAATGAATGTCACGACTAGATGAGATAATATGACGATGAACCCTAGCTGAAATCCAAAATTCATTAACCAACTTTCTGAGTAATTATATTTCATCATTGAGCCACTTTTATTTTAGCAAAACAAGTGTTTACCTACCAAGATATGAAAGATCGAGGTAGGATTATCCCTTTGCATTTTGACAAGTACTTAGAAAAATGGATATAGCCACATCAAGACGTTGATAGATCTAGATGAGATGTTCCCTTTTCATGAAAATAGCACTTTGAACAGACAAGGAATGTTAGTCAATCCATCTAAGGGTATGGGCATTAAGAGTCAAGGTATGTGCAACGACAACCACAAGCATTTTTGTTCTTTGAAACATGTTTTCTAAATTATATACTTTTCTAATATGTGGAAATTCCTATCAAAGACACCTGAGATACCTTTCCTTAGACTTCATGACAAACACCCCACAAATAATAGACAAAGAAAAATAAAGTCACGAACCATATTGATATCTGTAATCACTTGTGAATATCCTAGAGATGCATAGGGACATGACTTGTGAAAATTAAAATAAGATAAGACCAACTTGAATCAACAATTCAACAACCATATTGATTTTGTGTCTGTGTTATATGTTTTTGACAATGACATTAACGATGATAAATACCCGATTTCAGGAATGAGGTACCCCATATAAAATTGATATGTTTGGTTTTGAGTATATTCATCCTCTATATAAGACATAATGACCATATGACAAAAGGATTTATTATGACTTGACTGGTTGATAAGACAGTTTGATCAGTTTGATTGAGGACTAGTTGATAAGTTTTTCAACTAAAGCACAATTTTGTGAAGCTCATATTTGTTGCGTTTGACATCCATTCAATGCCTGTTGATGCAAAAATATTATTTTATTGACGATGGAAATTGATAAACAAAAACTTTATTGTAGGATTTTTTAGGACATTTTATGATTTTTATGACATTTTATCATTAAAAAAAGATTTCAAGACATTTTAGGATCATGACATTGTACCTGCCCCCAGTTAGGATAGAAAGTGATTTATTGTGGAATGAGCATGATGGAATGACTTGATTTAGGACAAAGGGTAGGACTGACAAGGATGACCAATGAATTTCAAGCCATTTATGGGTGAATAAAGTAATTATTACAAAGAATGTCGAAGGAATGAGGACGAAATGATAAGTGATATCAATTTAGAATAAAGATAGATGGTGGAGCAATAATCTTTACACATGGTGCTAGATTGCCCAGTTTTTATGATGGTACTTGCCCAAGGTGCCACCGAGGTGGTTTTGACCATATGATGAATTATTTCTCTTTATTTCTATTTTTTGGTGTCACACAAGACACTTGTTTGCTAGGTTTTCATCAAGGTGACAATTTTTTTAATTTTTGTTTTTTTGGTATTTTAGTTTTTATACCTTTTTGGTATTTTAAAGATATTTTTGAAAATAGGTAATCTATGAGTTAGGTGCAGAACTTGGGTAGATGCAAGTTGTTGATAGGGTCAAATAGAGGTTAGCCCTCTGGTGTAAATAATTGATAATCTTCTGATCCATAAACTAATACAATAATGTAAGGACCTAGCCAATTAGCTTCAAAATTTCTAGGTTTTTCTTTATTAACCAGGTTTCTTTGATTTTCCATTAGCATCGAGTCTCCAACCTAAAATAATATAACTCACAATTTCTTGTTGTAACTTATATGGAGATGCTTTTGGTATGCCTATAATTGATTCAGGGCATTCTGTTGCTTCTCATCAAGTAACTCTAACTCATACAGACAAGCTACATGGTAATCTTCATCAATAATGATATTTTGCAGGGACACTCCTAGTGAAGGTAACTCAACCTCAATTGGCAATCTGTCTTCAACTCCACATACTAATGAATAAGGTGCGTCTCTAGTAGGCATTAAAAAACTAGTTTAGTAGGCCCATAAGGCGAGATTAAGCTGGATGTGCTAGTCACAACCAGCATCATTGACAATCTTTTTAAAATTATTGATTATGGTTTTGTTAGACACCTTAGCTTGACTGTTACTTTAGGGATAATATCTTGAAGAAAAATGGTGTAGGATGTGGAACTAGGTACAAAGTTCTTTGACATTCTTATTATTTAAATGAGTACCATTATTTGTGATGAGGGTTTGGGGTACTCCGTACCAACATATGATATAATTAAAGATAAACTTAGATATTTGTTTACCAATTATGTAGGTCAATCGTATAGCTTTAATCTACTTTGTAAAATACTCAGTAGTAGTAATGATGTATTTATGACTATTATTGGAGGGAGGGTGTATCTTTCCAATAAGATCGAGTCCCCATTGTGAGAATGGCCATAGTAATGTGAGGGGGTACAATTACTATATTGGTGCATGGATGTCTCCTTGTATCTGATACTTGTGGCATTTTAGAACAAAGTTGCATGTGTCATTCTCCATAGTTGGCTAATAATACCCAATTCTTAAGAGTTTCTTGGTTAGGGTGAGACCACTAGAGTGGGAACCACAAATACCTTTGTGCACCTCTTGTAATGCCATGTGTGATTTATTAGAGTCAAGACATTAGAGGAGTGTACCATCTAGGCCTTTCCTATAAAGTGTATTGGCAATAATAACATAACAAGAGGCTTATCTTATGAAGATTTTCTTTTTGTTGTGAGATAGGTCTAGGGATATGTATTGATATTTAAGGTAGACATATATATCCTTGTGAAAAGGGGAATTGGGAACAAAATTTTTGCATGTGAACTCAAATGTCAGGGATTCAAAAGTGTGAGCCATAAGCTACTCTACTAGGAATTCACTAACATCATGGGGCATGTCTAACAAATATCCCACTATTTCTATTGCATTGAAAAATTTATTATGGTCTTGAGAGATTTTATCAAAGGAGATATGATCAAAATACTTCTTGAAATCCTCTATAATGGCTTTGTATGGGATTAAATTTTCATCTTTTGTATCATAGTTATCATCAACTAACTCTAGATCCAACCTAGGCATGTTTGAGTATGCCCAAGAAAAAATGATTTTCCAGTCTCTGAAGAACTGAATGAGTTATTCTCTCTCCTTATTTGTTAATGATGCAACTAAGTGGATAAGTCTCTTGGTCTCTTTAGTGCCCAGATTAATTTCTTGTGTTTTCTCTACTAATAGTGGTGATTTCTTCTAATTCATTGGGAGTATGTCTAGTCCTCCATCCTCAGGTGCCTCAAAGAGGTTTTTACCATTGGATATGACCTTTCTTTTTACTTATGCTTGGACAAAAGGTACCTTTTAATTTTTGGGTAGTAACCTTATATTTTCATTATTGTCAATTTTGGGACTGAAGGACTGAAATGATTCATCAAAATATATAGCTCTATCGAGATCAATGGTAAATCCAACTTTGTGATGTCCAATAGGTATGCCATTTTGGAGTCCCAAGAACTCAACGATGGCTTCATCATTCACAAACATGTTTATGCTTGGCTGATATTGTTGGTCCCAATCTATTACTTCAAGGTACACTAGGATAATATTGTTATTGTCTTGGATGTAGGCTACATTAATGATTGTCAAGGTATTGATACAAGACTCAGATAAGGACTCATGGGTTTTTGAGGATGAGGCTTCAAAAGGTTCAAATCAATTCCAAAATTATTCTATCAAAGGACATCGATCTGTGGGTCTATTGTGTAAGGATAATCAAAATTTTTTCCAAAGATGGTATTTAAGAAATGTTTACTTAAAGTCTTACAACTATCCTACTCATAGTCATTTGACTCAGTATCGTAGTGGTACTCCTCAAATGTATTAACTTCATCAAAATAACATGCATCATCTTTGTTAGGAAATTATATATTTGAGGTATCTTCCTTTGGTGCTTGGTATCCTAAACCTTGAAACTTCATATTTGGTTTTGGCAATATTGGCTCAAGATTTCTTTGATTTTTCTTTACAAGACCAATACATCCATTGTATCCCTGCTTTTGAATAATGGTATATCCCCTTCTGTATTCATGGATAGGAAGTATAACTTGTGGGGCTTCCTTGTCTTTATATAACCAATAGGACAGGTCCTCTTCAATAGAATCTACACTTAATTCACCCCATCTTGTAAATACAGTAGGTGGCTCATAGAAAATGCAAAGTTTCTCTTTCCTTTTGAGTAGTTTTCTTGGATTCCCATAGGTTTGAGATGAAATGGACAAATTCCCTAGACAAAATGAATTTGTATATGTGTAGTCTCCTCAATCCTTATCTTGGATTTGGATTTTAAGCTTAGATATTGATTGGGCAGTGGATTTGGAGAGACTAGAAGAGTTTATGTAGTTGGAGGGTGATAGTGTAGATGTGCCTTGGTTGATGGGAACCTAATTTTATAGATATCCTTTAAGGTTAGTGCAATACAAGAAAGGATCAAAGGTACAACATGCATGACATTAATCTGTAGTCTTCCTAGGATCATGTTGTATCCGAGTTCTAGATCTAGTACTTCAAAAATGGTCTCATGGATGACTGGTCCTATTATGATTAGTAAGGTTATAATTCCCTTGGAAGGATGTTTTGATTATGTAAAAATAGGTTTTGAAAGGACCTGAAACCTTTTACAATAGGATTACAGAATAGGCATTTAAGCTCCAAAAGGACAAGTGCAACAACACCAAAAAAAACCACACAAATGAGTCCTTAAACAAAAAGAATAGACAAAAGACAAAGGACAGCAAAAGGACAGCAAGACAGCAAGCTGCTATCTAAACACATTTCATCAATTTTGCTGCCCGATCAGGAAGAATTTTCATGTTTGCAGTAGACAACTTCAAATCATCAATGTCATTATTCTTGTCATCCTCCATCTTCTTGAACTTGGATCTAGTACACCTGCTAGGGCCCTGATCATCTTTAGCCTCTGTGACCTCTTGGTTCCCTTTCCCATTGTCGAGCTTGTCCACTAGGATCTTCACATGCTCATTTGACACCTTAAGAATAGCATAGCTCTGCTCTACTATATTCCCAATGGTCTTCTCCAGCTTGTCAATTCTTTTTTCCATAATCTCAATTTTCCTGGTCATGCCATTACTGTTTTCAATTTTTTTCTCCATGGTAGTAATTCTGTCATCGAAGACAGCAAGATCCTCAGCCCTAGCGACAGTGTCAGTGAGCTCATCAATTGTTTGGCCCATAGTTTTCTCCCCCAGGTGCATCCTTTTAAGAACCTCCATCTCTTTTTGCAGCTGGTGAATATGGGACTTCATCACAATAATGTCAATTTTCATATTGCTAAGCGTAGTCAAAAAGGCCAAACAACCCAAATTCTCAAAATCCATATTCCCTCCCTCCGTCTTCTCAAAACCCTTGTTCCCTCCCTCCATTTTCTCCTTAGAGCTCTCCACATTCTCCTTCTCCATGTTGACCTTATCCTTCTCGTGCCCATCTTTCCCAATATTAGTCACAGCTTGTTCGACCTCATGCAAGATATTATCCTCAACCCACACATTTTTTTGGTTCCCACACTCTCTTCCACATCAAGGTTAGTGTCCACATGGTCTTCCTAATTAATATTTTCCTGAGAGGAAGGGCCCTCATCAGAGGATATAAAAACCCTTTTCACAACTTTCTTCTTCTCTTTTTTGGCTCTGGTGCATTTGCCAATGGGCTCCATTCTATTTTTGCCCTGCTTCTTAGAACTTTCCTCCCTGCTCTCCTCTCCCTCTAAATCCATTTCTATGATCGAATCCTCCACCTTCCTTTTCTTTTTATATCTCTTGGGGTTGGACTCCTGGTACTCCTCAGAGTCCCCCTCATCTTCTTCTATATCCTCCATAAAAGGCTCCTCAGAATCTTTCCCATCAGTGTCATAATCCTCAAGGGCTTTTCTATTAAGCCGGGGTCTTTCCACCTTCTTTGATTTCAAAACCTCATAAATGAGGACCATAAGCCCTTCATGGAAAGCATGATCACCCTATGGATCCCTTTTCTAGTGGAGGATAGAGGCATTCAAAGAGCTCAGCAGGTAAAAAGGAAAATTAATTTTTAGCCCATGCCTAAAGTGATTCAGAAGGATAAGATGATGGTTGTAAATTTTAGTATACTGACCATTAAGGGTAATGTAGCCAATAATCACAAATAAAGCAAGGTGCCAGGGCTTGGATATACACTTAGGATTAAAGTATGAGTTTTCCACCTTAACCATGTGATTTCTCTCCTGCTCCATATGCGCAAAAGCCTCCAAGGCTTTGTCTGAAATCTTCCTATCCCTGTAGAAGTTGATGCCCTCAGTCATCAAACATGTCGCTTCTATAATAACCTCCTCAGTCAACTCCATACTTTGCGTGCCAACCAAAATAGTCCCCTTGTTCCAAGTTTTGATGAAATTTCTAGTCACAATAACTTTCCCTCCATGCAATCTCTCCATGTAAGCCGCCAGACCCCCATCCTTGACTATTTTCCATATCTCCTTATTCTATTTCCAATCACTACAGTTCCCTGGCTCGCACCTTCTCTTCCTTCCTCCCATAGCTCTGTGAGAGATCAGAAAGCCCTTCTGAAGATTAATCCCAGCACTTTGTAGATTAACCTTTGGGTTGTAATAAAACCCTTTAATGTTTTGAAGGACCCATAAATCGTGCCAAAAAACCCCAATAATTATCTCAGAATCAGCCCACTGTCTTTCATGATCATCACACAAATTGCTACAATAAATACTCATTAATATGCTCTTCATTCAAAATGTGTTGCTTTCTAATCATCCGCTCCTTATTAATTAATGATGATCCTTCAAAAGGGAGAGAAAAACCATCATTCCACTCAATATCCACTTGGATTTTACAAGTCACATTCACAGCCCAGTCAGCCACCAAGTTGGCCTCCTTGAAATTGTGGGTTATCATACACTTTTCAAAGGATTTAATAATGTTTTTAGCCTTGCTAATAAAATTGGCTATAGTCCACGAAGGGGTCATTGTATTCTTCAAGCAATTTACAATAATTAGGGAGTCCCCTTCAATCTAAATTTTAGTATAATTCTTCCTTTTGGCTAATAGCAACCCATAAAGAGCAGCATTAGCCTCCACCACCTGGTTGGTATTAAAACCTATAGGAATGGCCATAGCCCCTTTGCAATTCCCATACTCATCTCTGATAACTATACCACAGCCAACAGTTCTAGGGTTTCCTTTAGAGGCACCATCAAAATTGACTTTAACCCAGCCATTAGGGGGACAGTCCCACCTAGCCTCTTCTCTCAGATTTCTTTTGGTATCCTAAACCTTCCTTCCTTTGAAATTCCAATTCTTATAGACTTTGGCCTCCTAGTCATCCTTTGGGTCTTGATAATTCTTGATCAACCCCAAATTATCCAAAAGAGGATTCTTAATCTTGTGGAAAATAATAGCCCAGTTGGACTCCTTGTTTCTAAAATTTTTGTCATTCCTTTCTTTCTAGACCCCCCAGCACAAGAAAGGAAGGAAGAAATTCCAAAAAGAGATTAAGAACTTATTGTTAGTAGGTACCTTCCAACAAGTGAACAACTCCTGAATGTCTTGAGGGAACACCCACTCCATATTCATCAAATCAAGGATTTTATCCCTAATTTGTCTAGCAAAAGAACAGTGGATAGTCATATGGTTGATATTATCCTCATCTTTTTTGCAAAGACAACACCTATTAGTAAGAACAAGGCCTCTTTTCCTGAGATTTTCAATTGTAAGAACTTTATCCTGCAATAAGATCCAAAAGAAAACATTAATTTTAGGAGTTAATCCCTTGAACCAAGCTTTAGCCCAACATGGTTCAGGACTATCTTCAAAGTTCTGCATGTATAGAGAGGAAATCGAGAATAGGCCATTAGCACTATATCTCCAAATTAGAGTATCCTCTTTATCAACAAGAACAACATCATTCAAAAGATTATTCAAGCTTCTAAGAGAAGGATCTATCCTAGCCAAATCAGTTCACTTATCCCCCCCAGTAGTCCTCCACATGAATGCCTAAGATCTGTTTGCAAAGGATAAACATATCATTCCAAATAGGAACCTCCTTAAGGGGTTTATCAAGCAGCCAGGTGTCATCCCAAAAGAGAATTTTCTTGCCATTACCAACCTTCCATTTGAATCCCTTCTTAATCAGACCCTTTCTTCTTAAAGCATTGCCCCAAATACACGATCCACCTTGGATAGAATCATTGTTTAAGAAGTTATTGAAATTAGAACTGCCCCTATTATATTTGTTGTGCCATATAGTGCTCCATTCTCCTGGGTTCTTGAACAATCTCCAAATGAGTTTAGCCATAATAAACTCATTTATACTTCTAATAGTGCAAAGACCAAGACCCCCTTTCCTAGTAGGTTTACAAACCTTCTCCCAAGCAATAAGAGCCATTCTTTTCTTTTTCTCCACTTTGGACCAAAGGAAGTTCTTTTGGATTTTCTCTATGCTTTCTGCAAACTTCTTAGGTATTTTGAATAGAATCAAGGCATAGAGAGGAATACTTTGAAGGGTAGCTTTGAGAACAACAATCTTACTAGCCTGGATAAGAAGAGCACTCTTCCAACTAGCAAGACTTTTGTGAAATTTATCAATCATGTCTCACCAAAAAGAGTCCGGAGGAGTAAGGTAGAGAGGTAAGCCAAGATAAGACCCTGGGAGACAATCAACCTCACAACCCAAAATTCTTTTTAACCTTTCTTATCTTTTTTCAGGAACATTAATGAAGAATATAGAGCTCTTATTCCAATTAATACTTTGGCCCGTAGTAGCAGCATAGTTGTCAAGGGATTTTTTAATGGTTTTTCCATTTTTGATAAAGGCTTCACCCATTATTATGGAGTCATCCACAAACTGTTGATGCAAACAAATCAAATCCTTGGAGGAAGGTTTCAGACCCCTGAATTCTCCTCTGTTAACCAATCTGCCAATGTGTCTACCCAAACATTCAGCCAAGATAACAAAAAGAATAGGAGATAAGGGGCCCCCTTGCCTAAGACCTTTGGAAGACTTGAAGAAAGGATTAGGAGAGCCATTCACAAGAAAAAAGAAAGTGGCAGAGGAGACCAAGTAGTGAATGAGGTCTCTACTTCTTTTATTGAAACCAAAAGCCTCTAGAGTAGCCATAAAAAAATCCCAATCAACCCTATTATAAGCTTTAGATAGGTCAAGTTTTAGTAAAAAACCTTCCTTCTTTGACATGGTCAAAGAGTGTATATTTTCATGGACTGAGATGATTGAATCCAGGATCTACCTTCTAGGGACAAAGCCATTCTGCTGTCCAGAGATAAGAGAAGGAAGAAAAAGGAGAATTCTGGAAGTGAGGATTTTTTAAATAATCTTATACACCGCATTGCATAAAGTGATAGGTCTGAACTGGTCCATACTATCAGCCCCAATTTTCTTTGGGATCAGAGCAATAAATGTACCATTCAGTTCCTTGAGGATCCTTCTAGCCCCAAAAAATTCCTTAACTGCATTTGTAACATCATCTTTCAAAATCCTCCAATATTTTTGAAAGAAGAAGAGAGGATAACCATCCAGACCAGGGGCTTTATCTCCTTCAAAGGAGAACATAGCCTTTTGAATCTCATCCATAGAAGGTATAACAGTAATAGCTCTATTTTGATCATCATTCATAATACAGGGAATACCATCCAACAACTCTTCTTGGCAATCCATATCCAGGTTCTCAGCTTTCTTTAAGAGCTCTCCAAAGAAGTTATTGGCCTCACTTCTAAATTCCTCCTCCTTCTCACTAATGGTCCCATTGACCTTAAGTCTAGAAATTTTATTTCCCATTCTATGTTTCATCATGGTCATAAAGACGTATTTAGAATTCATGTCCCCTTCCTTTAAAAAAATCTTTCTAGACCTTTGCCTCCAAAAGCATTCTTCTTTTGAGATAATATCATGATATTCAACCAGTTTAGTATCTTCCTCATTTTTTGTATGAAAAATATACCCATCTTTCTGAATGCTATCCTGGATCTCCTTTAGTTCTTCAACAATTTTCTTTTTGTTGGTAAAAATATTTCCAAAGGTTTCTTTGTTCCATTTCTTTATGTTGTCCTTCACTTTTTTCATTTTCTTTGCAACTTTGAACATTGCCGTTCCTTTAATCCTAATACTCCACCATTCCTCAATCAGGTTTTCTAGGTTAGGGTGGATTGTCCACATTTTCTCAAAGTGAAAAGGGAAGTTCCTTTTCAGTCCATTGAAATCAGCTCTTATGGTGATCGGGTAGTGGTTAGAACCAGCTCTAATATAGGCAGATAAGGAGCAAGAATAATGATTGAACCACTTGCCACTAAAAAGAGCTCTATCAAGTCTGACATGAATTATCTCATTCCCCTCTCTCCTATTGGTCCAAGTATAGTTAATTCCTTGCAAATCTATGTCATGTAACTCTTGACTATCAATAAAGTCCATAAGATCAGTTCTGTTGTCCAGATTAGGTTGGCCACCCCAAAATTTCTCATTTTCCTTTAAAGGAGTATTGAAGTCCCCCATAATGATCCAACCATCACTAGCAAAATCTATCCTAGAACTAGACACTTCCCTCCAAAAATATTTCCTCCCCCACCTAGTATTTGAAGCATAAATATTAGTCAACACCCAAGAAGTGCCATCTTTAATATGCCAGAATCTAATATTAGTCACATTGTTACCTTGGGATAAAACTTCTCCCTTAATGTAATTATAGTTCCAGCTTGTCACAATACCCCCTGAAGCCCCTTCCACATCACTTCCAAGGGACAGACCATTACTAAAAAATTGGAGTTTCTCAACTTTATCCTTAGACATCTTAGTCTCCTATAGAAGAACAATATCAGGCTTGTTGTCTCTAATCATGTTTTTGACCATGGTTTTCTTTTGAGGATTATTTAATCCTCTAACATTCCAAGATATAAACTTCATTGTTTATGGAATGGGCCAAACTCTAGGATGGTTTTTTGACTACCATCCACTAAGCTCTTGCTAGTCTCAAGAGCTCTCTTTTTTTGGTTTGAGGGTCTTCCTGGGGAAACATGGGGAGCCCCCACATCTCCAATCTTAGTGCTTCTAGTACTTCTGAGGATTGAGGATACACTCTTCATTTTCCCTCCATCTTTATTATTAATTTTCTTAACATTTTTAACTATCTTTTTCTTCTCCACTTTGGACCATCCCTCTTCATTCGGTTCTTCACATCCCAAAAGGGCATCTGCTATATCCACCTCATCACCCCACTTAGAAGATTTAGATGGGCAGGGTGATTGCTTATCAAAACCCGACGGAGTATCAAAGGTCTTCTGATTCCTATCCTCTGAACATCCCATAATCGGATAGACTTGGGCATCTTGCTACATAACCATATTTTGAGACGGTAAAGAAAATCCATAACCTCCCGACATTTATTTTTCAAATAGACACATGTCAAAGTTTTCATTACCCTCTAAAGCCCCCAAAGGCCTACTCTAGATATCTTTAGCAAAGGATTCATCAAAGCTTTTAGTTATGGAATCCTTTAAAACTTTAGTGCTACCCCCCAATTTTTGTTCAATATCTGAGTGAGATGTGTTACATCCTTCAATAGACATGTCCTTCCCTTCCATCTTTCCTTCTTTCTTCCCATTAATACTAACCCCATTTGAGTTCGTTCCAGTCACAAACTTCTTTACCCATATCTTTTTCATTTTTTTCTTTTGGGGTAAATGCTTTGGGCATTGTTTTGCCCAGTGGCCTATTTTCTTGTAATGAAAACATGCAAAGGGGGTTGATTCATACTCTATCTTCTGGACCCATGATCCAAGTTTGGTTTGAAGAGTGATAGATTCTGGTATATCCACTCCCTGTTGCACCCCAACACAGATCATGGCATATGTAAGGTGCCTTCTAGAGACCGTGACAGGATCCATAGATAGGAGTTCACATTAGCAATGCCCTTAAAGATGTCTTCCATCTATAACTCTAGAGGTAGGCCTGGAAGAGTCACCCAGACCGACGCCTTCACATTTAGATCTTCTTGCATATTCAGATTAGGACACCATTTATGCAAAATCATAGAATTCTTTCCTATTATCCATGGTCTATTACATAAGATATGCCTTAAATCCTCCTCACATGAGAAGGAAAAATCCAAACATCCTTTGGGAAGAGCAACCACCTCCACTTGGCCTTTCAAAACCCATTTCCTTTTAACAAAAGCCCTAACCACCTTGATATTAGGATGAGATCCCATGAATCTCCCCACAAGAGAGTTAGCCATTCGAGAGATATTAACATCCATTATTTGATCCAGAATAGATATAGCAAAAGTTCCCTCCTCAATATTGGATAAGATTTGCATAGGTGGGAGAGAGGACTTACCCGTTGGTTTAACGCCAAAAAGGCCTGACCAACTTTTGACAGATTCATCAGTTTTCATCCTATTCTGATCACATGGCACCTTCATGGGTCCCCCTCCCAGGTCCCCTATCCCTAGTTCAACATCAGGAATCTTACCTTGAGTCTCATTTGCATCTGTGTCCTCCTATTGACCACCCCCCCGAGGGACCAGCATCAGATCCACCATTCCCCTTGCTCACAATGTTTGAAATTTGAATTCCTCCTTTCCCGCTTGTTGTTCCTCTTGCTCACTCCATTGTTTGTTCTCCCTTGGAAGGATGTTATTCATCATCATATTCCTTGATAATAATATTCTTGGAAATTTATACACAACTCTCAGAGTATCATGAAGGTTGGACCAATTTTAAACTACAAATATTCAAACTAGCTCCACCATCTATTAATACTATTTTAAATTTGCATAGGAGGACATATACTTCTAGATGGAGGGGATAATTGTAACAAGGTTTATGTATATGAAAATATATTTCAATAAATGAAACATGGTGGGTGGTATCCAAGTATCTGACCATGGCTTGCAACTCATCTACATCAATCTCCCAGGGAACCAATGACTCTTACAAGGCTTTGTCTAGAGCTGCTTTATGATTAGGTGAAATACAATATAGTTCAAATATGGATATTTGTGCAGGAGTCTTTTTTTAAGGTGGTCCAATAAGCTATATTGACCTGTAGAAGGGATAAAGGACTTAGAGGGTACTAATGGTCTAGACGGCCCCCCTTGTACTGTAATAGTGATAGTGTACTTTATGGAAAGATTGGGATTAGAATGAGAAAAAAAAGTATAGTTGGATTTGTTATTTTGTCTAGATGAGGAATGTTTTTCCTTTATCATGATCCTATAGAAGGTTCTTGAATATAGTGTGATCTTTATTGGTTGTGATATAGTCATTGACAACTTCTATCTTGCTGTGTTCGATTAAATCTTGGAAAATATTTTTGAATTGGAAATAATTAGTAGTCTTATGTCCTTTGGTATGGTGGTAATCAAAGAAATCATTTTCATTCCACCATGCGGGATTAAAGGACCTAGCTTGTAATGTCAAATTTTTGGTAAGTTTATAGCATTTGATTGGACGAATCTTCTCAAAACTATCTCAAGTGGTTTTGCAAGAGGATTATACTTTCTTCTTGGGTTTGACCATGTTGCATAAAGTTGTTAGTTATTGGTGTTGTTTGGCGATGGATTATCAATTTGGGGCACATTTTTGTTGGTATTAGGGATGTTAAATGTCCCCTAAAAATGCAACACTAGTTGAGAAACCTTGGCATCAACTATGCCATCATTGGTGACATTCTTATTTTTAAACCAAGACTTTGATTTTTCATATGATGTAGTGGCATTAGTTTCATTCTTAATTACACCTTTCAATGTAAGAGATCTCTCAACTTTCAATCCTTTCTCAACAAGTTCCTCAAATGTGTCAATGCATTGTGAATTTAGGGTGCACATCATATCTAGTTGGAAACTCTTGATAAACATATAGATCTTATCCTTAATTGGTATGTGAAAGGAGGCTTTGGAAGCTATGATCCTCCAATGTTATAGGAAAGATGAACAAATTTCAAAATTATTTTGTTTAGTGTTACAAAGATCCATATTGTGACCTCAGTGATGATATTGTGAGAGTAATGGGAAATGAACTTCTCTTCCACTTCATTCCAAGATCTTATACCTAGAGGTAGTTGAGAAAACCACTCCTTGGAAGGCCCACTAAGACTCTATGGAAATAGTCTCATTATATATGTTTTATTATGGGATAACTCTATATATGCTACGAAAAAATCTTTGATATGGTCATGGGCATCCCCCTTTTCCTTATATTTGTCAAATTTTAGTATTTCAAAGTTAGTCAGTAAAGATGACATGCATAGTGTCTTAGCAAAGGGACAAGGGAAAATATCTTCCAATAAGTATGTTCTTTTAGGTGCATCAGTCTAAAGGTTTGTCACTTGTTGTGGAGAGTTTTTACTTAATGTGCCAGGATTTTAGTAGGTGTAAGTGGGACATACATCATATTTTGGTCAATAAATGGGTTCCCACTATGATAAAATGACACCTGATTGTATGTTGGCTGATATATAAGGTTTGCATTGGACATAGGTGCATAATATGGTGCTACAAATTGGGGGGTGTGCAAAGTAAGGGAAAGGATTATTCCCAATTGCTATTTTTTGTCCCATGAGGTTGGACAATACCACCTTTTTACTAAGATTTTGATTAACAATAGGTTGGTTAGAAGGGGGACCTTGAAGAATTAAACATGGTCCTTGATTAGGGGGCACACCTTGTTGAGAACCATTAGATTTTTGAGTAGCACCTTGAGAAACTATGTTGTTTAGTACCAGAGGATTGGACAAATTTGTCTTACTAGGCGGTGAAACTGTACTAGATGAACTTGATATTGTAGTTTTGAGGATTGATTGTGGGATTAGTTTGTGATGTGGTGGAAGGTGTAATTACATTTTAGGTAGCACTAGTTATCTAGGGATTGATATCAAAGATGGCATTGTTATATTGTGTCCCAAATGAGGTGGAAGATGTTGTGACTTGGGTGGTGCTATGAGACGTATTGCTGGAAGGTATAGTCAAGGAAATTTGTGAGGAAAATGATGTTTGGACAATCCCTATTGAAAATGTTTTGGTTTATGGTGCACCTTCCATGATGGTAGATGTATCAAATTGTGTGGGGAGTTTGGCCTCATTTGGGAAAGCAAGTAAAATTATTTCTTTTTTGATAAGTGGAAAGTAAGTAAAAGTATTGATTAGAGTTTACTGATAGTATTGCTTCAATAACTATTAGAATCCTAGGGTCTTCTAATGTATTTTGAAATTTCTTAGGTGTGCACTATGTCGTAACATTTTTGAGTAAGAAATGGTCTGTTGGGGGAGGGGGGTGCAATGTCCAACCTCCACTAGGTTGAAAATACGAAAGGTCCATGTTTCTAGTAGGGTTGAAACTTGGGTCCGTGTTAGGGTCCATCTATCCTTTGTTCTTAGCTGACTGAGTAATTGTCATGAATCCTAAAGCCCTAATGCAAATAATGATTATGAAGACAAGTACAACTCTAATTTTTTTTAAGATTTTTGGATTTTTGGGATGCAATATGTAGAAAGGTAAATGACAACTATATGAGACTATTTTTTTTATCTTTTTTATTTTTTTTAATTTTTTGGATGCAATATAGAAAAAGGTAAATGAAAACTATATGAAACTAATTTTTCTAAAATTTTGGATTTTTGGAATGCAATATAATGACTATATGTGCTAAATATGATACTAAAATGATGTCTAAGGTATCATCAAGGAAATCTTATGAGATTTTTTTTGAAATTTTTGAAAGTAGTACTTCTAGGAAAACCTAAGTGCTTGGGATAATTCTCTTGACCTCAAATTTAGGACAAAAAGGAAAATTTGACAAAATGTAGTTTAAGACAAGAAGATAATTGACTTTGAGAGGTCAAGATTCTTCTAAAATTAACGATGAGAATGTCCAAAAGATATGCGTACTAGTTTCAAAAAGGTAACTCTAAAGGTAGAATATTCAACCTTAGGGATTGCAACCAATGTTTTGTGATTTTTTTTTTGTTTTTTGGAAACTGATAAGGTAATGAAAACTATAAGTCCTAAATGCGAGGATAATGCAAAGATATGGTTCCTAAATGCATGGATAAGTTTAGACATACAATGAAATGATTTCTTATTTGTAAGGATACACTAAACATGCAAGGGAATGATTTCCTATATGCAAGGGTATATTAAACATGCAAGGGTATGATTTCCTATATGTAATGATACACTTAACATGCAAGGGTTCCTAAGTGAATATACAGTCTCAGATCCAAATTACAGGAACAAAAAAATTTAGACAGAGGCTGGGGATAGATCTGGAAACCCAAATTTTGATCCGATACATATTGGAATTCACAGATAATTATATTGAATGATTATGGAAAATGCGTCTCAGAATTTGACAATTGTGTAGCAGGATAGTAGCATTTGTGATGCAGGGTTATGTCAAATGCGACCAACTAATAGTAGATGTGTAGCAGAAAATGACGGTTGCATAGCAGAGCTATGCCAATTGCATTGTAGGGTATTCAATTGCATTGCAGGGTATTCAATTGTGTTGTAGGCTTCTATCAAATGTATCTGATTATCTGTGTAGTGTTAGTTTTGCGTCTTGTATCAAATTTCAATGATTAAAAAAACACAACAAATAATATGACTATTGTGATAATAAAATAAAAACAAACAAACATAACCTATGGCTAAGGAAATGACTGTCCTTGTTGAATCCCCTTACAATAAAATATCACATTCAATTTGGACAAATAAAATATTGGTAACACTGACTCCCCCTTACACGACACTCGCTTTTCGGGCATACCAAGCTTCAAATCTCTCAAGGCCCAGAGATCTTGATAAATTTTCTATCTCATAACGAGGAATACATGAGGGGTATCTTTGGGTTTCACATATCAAAAACCTCACGTCAACAAGTAGAAGAGATTTACGTTAGAGTAAAAGATTATTTAACTTAATTAATTTAATCATAGTGATTAATTAACTAAGTCACCTTTTTCTATTTTCACTTAAGCTAAATTTAGGAATCTTTTTTAGGCATTAAATAGTTATTTTATTTTTTTGCATGCATCCTTTAGGGTTTTCTTTTTAGGTTTTGATCTCCTTTATAAGGATTGATCCATTTTTAATTATTACATTATTTCAATTACACATTATTTTATGTTAGTCTTTTAGAGAACGTTTTGTGTTTTTAAAGTTTCTTGCATGTGATTGGATATTTGCATGTAGACTAGTAAGATCCATGGTGCTAGCTAATAACATGATCCACAAGTGAGACACTTTAGTCTGTAGTCATCTACATCAACTCCTTAGGCACGTTTTCTTGGTCTGAGCTATCACTGACATAGTGAGCCCAAGATGACTAGTGTAAAAATGGAGTTTACTTACAGTATTATTTATATAGCAGATGGGTGGATTTACTACTTTGAGGTCATTCCTTGAGGTGATGAAATCCTCAAGAAGGCCCCTCTAATAAAATAAAAAAGTGTATCTATCCTAAATAGATTGTGCAAGCACACCAAACACACCATACATGAGGTTTAATTATTAAGTCCCAAATCAAAATGTCATTTTCCTTTAAAAATAGATAGGAAAGAAAAAGTTCATTTTAAGCCCCAAAAATAGAGTGTGAATTATTTTAAGATAGATAGGAGCTACTTCCTTGCCACATATTGAAAATCCAATATCGGTAACAAAAAAGCCATAGATCTAGAAATCAAAAGTCATCAGAATGAGATTACTCATATTAATAGCCAAATTGTATTTCTCACAATAAGCCAATACTCTTCTAAAATATTTGTTGAATATTTTTTGATATTCTATATCGTTATGATGTTCTTCGGCTTCTACTACACATCTAAAATTCACATAAATATGAATTTCTTCCTTTCTTCTTTTGTACTTGAGAGGATAACTCAATTTAGGTTTTTTATGATTTTGATATTCATGCATATGTCTCAAGAGATTACATCATTTTGTAGGCAGTTGCGTCTCTATTTTTGACAAATGCATAAAAAAAATAGTATGATTGCATCACTTGTAGGTCAGATGCATCATTTAGATGTCAATTGTGTTGGATTTCCTTGCACACCCATAAATAAAAATACTGTCAAAAAATAAGGCATCAATAAAAGATAGTTGTGTATTGTAAACATGCAATTGCATTGTAAGATCTACAGTTATGGTGAATAATCCTACAAACAAAAAACATAATAACCTAGATAATATCAGAAAATATAGAACAATTATGGCTATTAAAAAGTAGTTGCATTGTTTAAACATGCAATTATAACAAATAGATCATGGATGCGTCAAATGCTCCTGTATCTACACAAAAACTAAAATAAAAAAATCAAAAACACCAGGTGTTTCACGTCAAGTTCACTAGATCTAATATGGGTAAAATTATCAATTTGCAACTATCAGAGTCAGATCTAATAACAAAAGATCTAGATTAATGCAAATTCTAACTCCTATTCAAGAGAGAAATAGATAAATAATTGAATACATCACATAATAAATAAACAACCAAAATAACAATGCAAACAATAAACCAACTCTCCCTTGGCTCTCTCCTTCTCAATGCAATGTAGGCTCTTAGATTTTCTCAAGTGTGACAACATGAGAATTCAAGATTGTGGTTTTAGAATAATGAGAACTAAGCCTCATTATATAATTTTGGACTCTAGGTTGATTGGACAGATAAGTGAAATTGATTGAATAGATGACTAAGCTTGATTGATTAGAAGAGTATGACAAATTGAAAGCTAAATGGTTGCATGATAGAATATATTATCCATTTAATATGATTGATTGGAAGTAATCTGGATAGATTGGACATTAAACTAAATTGATTAATCAGAAGATTGAATTGATCAATTAGTCAGACAAAATTGAATGGAAAGAAGTACTGTTAGTCAATGGCAGTTAAAAGAGGTGGACTGGAGGAAAGATTAGCATTAAATAAATTCAAAAATTTATTTAATTGTGCATGTGAGGAATAATTAAATTAAATAATTTATTTATTTTCAGAAGAATTAATTCACATTGGAGAAATGGAAAATTAAATAAATTGGTGATTTATTTAATTTTAGAAGATGCAATCAAGTAATTGGAATTATCACTTAATTGTGGTGATAATAACAATGAAAGTAAAATTGTTGCGCATAGGTGACATGACAATTTTTAGGGTCTACAAATTGTCAAAATTTAAATAAGTATTAAAATTATCATTATTCAAATACATTTTAAGATAAATGAGATAAACTTGATTTAATTAAATCCTTAAAAGATACTATTTGTTCTATTTCTATTTTGTTCATATTATTGGATGCTAATTTATATATTAAGGACATTTTTTTAATATTCTTAAGTCTTAACTAGTTAATGATGATAAAGAAGCATTTTGATACAATTATTTCTAGATACGATTTATACTCTTTAAACTTAAAGAATAACACTAATAAATTTGTTGCCATATAACAATAACTCTTATAGATCAATTTTATCCAATTTTACATGCTAGAGATAAGTAGCATCATAAATACAAACACCTTTGATACCTCATTAGATTAGGGAAATATCAAGGTGGCAAATGAAAACAATAAATCTAGTATAGATATCTTAAATACATTTATGTAAAAGATGCCAAGAGAGATTAATCTTGAGACACATATCTAAACTATGTCATAAATTTAATACTCTCTCTCTCTCTCTCTCTCTCTCTCTCTCTCTCTCTCTCTCTCTATATATATATATATATATATATATATATATATATATATATATATATATATATATATATATATATATATATATATATATATATATATATATATATATATATGTGTATGTGCAGGATCATGGTATACCAAACTATGGCCTTAAGTGGCAATGAAAAATTAGAAAATCAGGGTTAGTCAACTTGATGTAAAAGGTTGAACATCTTATGAACCTTATGTGAAAAAGTTGTAATAGTAGAATCTGTAGGAAATTGAATGTAGTTTCTAAACTACTAGCCCTTGTTTAAATTTTTTTTTTGTCTAATTGTTCAAAATTTTAGATTTCAATGTAGTACTACGAAAATTCCAGGGAAAAGATAAAACGTACGTGTATGTCTGACCACCTTAATCATAATCAAATGATGATATATTTTCTCAAGATTATAGATATAAGTAGTAGACTCATGCCCGGATGTGACACATATTTTTTTGTAATTTTTGGTCAAATAAATAATTAATTATGAATTTTCTGCTACAACTTTTCAGAATAAAAAAACTCGTGTCTGACCACCTTAACTAATTCAAAATTTTACCAAATTCAAAACTTTTTTTTTCTTATAGTAGTCGAAGCATAGAATGTGACGCATGTTTCAGATTTCAAAAAGGTTAAACGGTTTGAAAGTTATAGTTGTTTTTCAATCAGTATGTCAGTTACGACTTTAAAGATAACTCAATTGAAAAATAAGTAATAATTACTTATAGAACTCAAAATTTGACAGCAATTATATCGATGGAAAGTTGATAATGTCTTTAAGAAACCCTTTTCATTTCATCAATTTCAGGTGAAAAAATAGTCGTCAACTACATGGTCAAAGTCTTAGTATCAAGAACTATTTTCTGAAACACGCCTAAAGGGTTGACCACCCACGTTTGGTAATACCAAAGAAAATACCAAGCCTAATTAGATATTTGATAATATCGGATATCTGATATTTTTGGATATCCGATAACAACAGATATCCGATAAAGCCCGCCTATTTTGAAATTTCAAATACCCCGCTTTTTCCAAATTCAAGTTTCATAATAAATGTATTTTTTTAATTGTAATATTAATTGTCTACAAATTAAGTTGTATTCTTTTTATGTTAATATTAATTCAAGTTTCATATTAAATTATATTTTTGTTATGTTAATATTAATTTCATTTTAAATATTAATATTAAATAATAATAACATAGCATAAATATTATAATATGAATATTTATATTAGTATGTATTACATTATTTGATATACAAAATGATTTCAAAAAAATACCTGCACAGTTGATTTGAGGACAGACAGTTTCAACCCAAATCCTCTTGAAAATATCCAGCACACGATTTTTCTATAGACTCCTTGTAATTTTAGCGGTCTGACTATACTGAATAAGTAGATGTCAATGGACTTCCCCTCGATTGAATACAATCAATTGATTTTGTAACTCTAAAAAAGAAATTTCACACAGTTGAAGAACCACCGTACGCTCATCATCTGTTCTAGAAACTAACAGTGGCATAAAAATTGATGTAAGAACATTTAAGGTACATTGTCCACAAAAAGGTATATGAAACCTTTAAATATACATTAAAAAGTGGAGGTGAAGGCTCTAGATGTGTGTGTGTGTGTGTGTGTGTGTGTGTGTGAGAGAGAGAGAGAGAGAGAGAGAGAGAGAGAGAGAGAGAGAGAGGTCATGAGGACTTCCTAGGGGGCCTAACGCGTGATAAGGGGTACTAGGACACCTAGGAAGTCCCCATGACCCCTTTCGACATATTAGAACCCTCAAATGCATCCTCAGGGGTCATAGGACCCCTTAGGACACACTTGAGCATTCAAATGTGTTGGAAGGGGTCATTGGGACTTCCTAGGTGTCCTAGTACCACTTATCACACGTTAGGACCCCTAGGAAGTCCCCATGACCCATTTCAATAAATTGGAACCCTCAAGTGTGTCCTAAGGGGTCCTACGACCCCTTAGGACACACTTGAGCATTCCAATGTGTCAAAAGGGGTCATTAGGACATCCTAGGTGTCCTAGTATGCCTTATCACGTGTTAGGACCCCTAGGAAGTCCCCATGACCCCTTTTGACACATTGAAATGCTCAAGTGTGTCCTAAGGGGTCGTAGGACCCCTTAGGACACACTTGAGGGTCCAATGTGTTGAAAGGGGTCATGAGAACTTTCTAGGGGTCCTAGTATGCTTTATCACGCATTAGAACCCCTAGGAAGTCCTCATGATCCCTTTCGACACATTGGAACCCTCAAGTGTGTCCTAAGGGCTCGTAGGACCCCTTAGGACACACTTGAGCTTTCCAATGTGTCAAAAGGGGTCATGGAGACTTCCTAGGGGTCCTAACATGTGATAAGGGGTACTAGGATACCTATGAAGTCCCAATGACCCCTTTTGACACATTAGAACCCTCAAGTGTGTGCTAAGGGGTCGTAGGACCCCTTAGGACACACTTGAGCATTCCAATGTGTCAAAAGGGGTCATGAGGACTTCCTAGGGGTCCTAACGTGTGATAAGGGGTACTAGGACACCTAGGAAGTCCCAATGACCCCTTTCGACACATTAGAACCCTCAAATGTATCCTAAGGGGTCCTACAACCACTCCGGACACACTTGAGCATTCAAATGTGTCGAAAGGGGTCATGAGGACTTCCTAGGGGTCGTATTATGCTTTATCACAGGTTAGGACCCCTAGGAAGTCCCCATGACCCCTTTTGACACATTGGAACCCTCAAGTGTGTCCTAAGGGGTCTTAAGACCCCTTAGAACACACTTGAGCATTCCAATGTGTCAAAAGGGGTCATGGGGACTTCCTAGGGGTCCTAACACGTGATAAGGGGTACTAGGACACCTATGAAGTCCCAATGACCCCTTTCGACACATTGGAACCCTCAAGTGTGTCCTAAGGGGTCCTACAACCCTTGAGGACACACTTAAGGGTTCCAATGTGTCGAAAGGGGTCATGGGGACTTCCTATGTGTCCTAGTATGCCTTATCACGCATTAGGACCCCTAGGAAGTGCTCATGACCCCTTTCGACACATTGGAACCCTCAAGTATGTCCTAAGGGGTCCTACGACCCCTTAGGACACACTTGAGCATTCCATTGTGTTGAAAGGGATCATTGGGACTTCCAAGGGGTCTTAGTACACCTTATCACATGTTAGGACCCCTAGAAAGTCCCCATGACCCCTTTTGACACATTGAAATTCTCAAGTGTGTCCTAAGGGGTCCTATGACCGCTTAGGACACACTTAAGTATTCCAATGTGTCAAAAGGGGTCACGACCGCATAGGACACACTTGAGAATTCCAATGTGTCAAAAGGGGTCATGGGGACTTCTTAGGGGTCCTAACGCATGATAAGGTGTACTAGGACATCTCAGAAGTCCCCATGACCCCTTTCAACACATTAGAACCCTAAAGTGTGTCCTAAGGGGTCCTATAACCCCTTAGGACACACTTGAGGGTTCTAATGTGTTGAAAGGGGTCATGAGGACTTCCTAGGGGTCCTAATACACTTTATCACACGTTAGGACCCCTAGGAAGTCCTCATGACCCCTTTCGACACATTGGAAGCCTCAAGTGTGTCCTAAGGGCTCCTAGGACCCCTTAGGACACACTTGAGCATTCCAATGTGTCAAAATGGGTCATGGGGACTTCCCAAGGGTCCTAACTCATGACAAGGGGTATTAGGACACCTAGGAAGTCCCAATGACCACTTTCGACACATTAGAACCCTCACACTTGAGCATTCCAATGTGTCAAAAGGGGTCATGGGGACATCCTAAGGGTCCTAACGTGTAATAAGGGGTACTAGGACACCTAGGAAGTCCCAATGACCTATTTCAATACATTGGAACCCTCAAGTGTGTCCTAAGGGGTCATATGACCCCTCTGGACACACTTGAACATTCAAATGTGTTGAAAGGGGTCATGAGGACTTTCTAGGGGTCCTAGTATGCTTTATCATGTGTTAGGACCCCTAGGAAGAACTCATGACCCCTTCCGACACATTGGAACCCTCAAGTGTGTCCTAAGGGGTCGTAGGACCCCTTAGGACACACTTGAGCATTCAAATGTGTTGAAAGGGGTCATGAGGACTTCCTAGGGGTCCTAGTACGCTTTATCACATGTTAGGACCCCTAGGAAGTCCCGATGACCCCTTTTGACACATTAGAATGCTCAGGTGTGTCCTAAGGGGTCCTACGAGCCCTTAGGACACACTTGAGGGTTCCAATGTGTCTAAAGGGGTCATGAGGACTTCCTAGGGGTCCTAACGCGTGATAAAGCATACTAGGACCCCTAGGAAGTCTTCATGACCCCTTTCAACACATTAGAACCCTCAAGTGTGTCCTAAGGGTTCATAGGACCCCTTATCACACACTTGAGGGTTCTAATGTGTCGAAATGGGTCATTGGGACTTCCTAGGGGTCCTAGTATGCCTTATCACGCATTAGGACCCCTAAGAAGTCCCCATGACCCCTTTTGACACATTGGAATGCTCAAGTGTGTCCTAAGGGCTCGTAGGATCCCTTAGGACACACTTGAGCATTCCAATGTGTCAAAAGGGGTCATGGGGACTTCCTAGGGGTCCTAATGCATGATAAGGTGTACTAGGACACCTAAGAAGTCCAAATGACCCCTTTTGACACATTGGAATGGTCAAGTGTGTCCTAAGGGGTCGTAGGACCCCTTAGGACACACTTGAGCATTCCAATGTGTCGAAAAGGGTCAGGAGGACTTCCAAAGGGTCCTAACGCATGATATGGCTTACTAGGATATCTAGGAAGTCCCAATGATCCCTTTCAACACATTGGAATGCTCAAGTGCATCCTAAGGGGTCGTAGGACCCCTTAGGACACACTTGAGCATTCCAATGTGTCAAAAGGGGTCATGAGGACTTCCTAGGGGTCCTAACACATGATAAGGTGTACTAGGACACCTAGGAAGTCCCAATGACCCCTTTCGACACATTGGAATGCTCAAAGGTGTCCTAAGGGGTCCTACGACCCCTTAGGACACACTTGAGCATTCCTATGTGTTGAAAGGGGTCATGAGGACTTCCTAGGGATCCTAACATGTGATAAGGTGTACTAGGGCACCTAGGAAGTCCCAATGACCCCTTTTGACACATTTAAATGCTCAAGTGTGTCCTAAGGGGTCGTAGGACCCCTTAGGACATACTTGAGGGTTCCAATGTGTCGAAAGGGGTCATGAGGACTTCCTAGGTGTCCTAATGGATGATAACGCGTAATAGGACCCCTAAGAAGTCCTCATGACCACTTTTGACACATTTTAATTCTCAAGTGTGTCTAGAGGGGTCGTAGGACCCCTTAGGACACACTTGGGGGTTCTAATGTGTCGAAAGGGGTCATTGGGACTTCCTAGGTGTCCTAGTACCCCTTATCATGTGTCAGGACCCCTAGGAAGTCCCCATGACCCCTTTTGACACATTGGAATGCTCAAGTGTGTCCTAAGGGGTCCTACGACCCCTTAGGACACACTTGAGGTTCCAATGTGTTGAAAGGGGTCATGAGGACTTCTTAGGGGTCCTAACGCATGATAAAGCATACTAGGACCCCTAGGAAGTCCTCATGACCCCTTTCAACACATTGGAACCCTCAAGTGTGTCCTAAGGGGTCATAGGATCCCTTAGGACACACTTGAGGGTTTGAATGTGTCAAAATGGGTCATTGGGACTTCCTAGGTGTCCTAGTATGCCTTATCACATGTTAGGACCTCTAGGAAGTCCTCATGACCCCTTTCGACACATTGGAATGCTCAAGTGTGTCCTAAGGGGTCCTACGACACACTTGAGGGTTCTAATGTGTTGAAAGGGGTCATGGGGAATTTCAAGGTGTCCTAGTATGCCTTATCACATGTTAGGAACCCTAGGAAGTCCCCTTGACCCCTTTTGACACATTGGAATGCTCAAGTGTGTCCCAACGGGTCGTAGGACCCCTTAGGACACTATTGAGGGTTCCAATGTGTCAAAAGGGGTCATTGAGATTTCCTAGGTGTCCTAGTACCCCTTATCACGTGTTAGGACCCCTAGGAAGTCCTCATGACCCCTTTTGACACATTGGAACCCTCAAAACCCCTTAGGACACACTTGAGGGTTCCAATGTGTCGAAAGGGGTCATGAGGACTTCCTAAAGGTCCTAACACATGATAAGGCATACTAGGACACCTAGGAAGTCCTCATGACCCCTTTCAACACATTCAAACCCTCAAGTGTGTCCTAAGGGGTCCTACGACCCCTTAGGACACACTTGAGGGTTCTAATGTGTCGAAAGGGGTCATGGGGACTTTCGAGGTGTCCTAGTACACCTTATCATGTGTTAGGACCCCTAGGAAGTCCCCATGACCCCTTTTGACACATTGGAATTCTCAAGTGTGTCCTAAGGGGTCGTAAAACCCCTTAGGACACACTTGAGCATTCCAATGTGTTGAAAGGGGTCATGGGGACTTCCTAAGGGTCCTAACACATGATAAGGTGTACTAGGACACCTCGAAAGTCCCCATGACCCCTTTCGACACATTAGAACCCTCAAGTGTGTCCTAAGGGGTCGTAGGACCCCTTAGGACACACTTGAGGGTTCCAATGTGTCGAAATGGGTCATTGGGACTTCCTAAGTGTCCTAGTATGCCTTATCACACGTTAGGACCCCTAGGAAGTCCCAATGACCCCTTTTGACACATTAGAACCCTCAAGTGTGTCCTAAGGGGTCCTATGACCCCTCCGGACACACTTGAGCATTCAAATGTGTCAAAAGGGGTCATGAGGACTTCCTAAGGATCTGCGTATGCTTTATCACATATTAGGACCCCTAGGAAGTCCTCATGACCCCTTTCGACACATTGGAACCCTCAAGTGTGTCCTAATGGGCCGCAGGGACCCTTAGGACACACTTGAGGGTTCTAATGTGTCAAAAGGGGTCATGAGGACTTCCTAGGGGTCCTAACGCATGATAAGGCATACTAGGACCCCTAGGAAGTCCCCATGACCTTTCTCTCTCTCTAACCTTTCTCTCTCCTCTCTCTCTCTCTCTCTCTAGGTGAGAGAGAGGAGAGGAGAGTGAGAGAGAGAGAGATAGATTTAGCCAAAATTTTATTGGGATATATCGGATATCCAATTTTTTTTACTGGTGTAAAAAAAACAAGATTCTCTGGGTCCCTCTAGAGAGTCACATGTTTTTCCTGAATTACAGGATTCGAGTTGCAGCGAGAAGACAAAAAACCACTTTTTGGGGTGATTTTCTCAATTGCCAAAGGTATTTCATCTTTTTTTGGGGTGATTTTCTATATTACCAAAGGTATAAGTATGGGTTGGTATAAGTATGGGGAGTAGTAGTCGTTGAAAGCATAAACGGAAGAGGAGACTCACAAATGAAGATGTTGAAGTGTATAGAGAAATGGATAGGGTTGCCCATCGAAACAAGAGACAAGGTAAGTTAAATATGAATGAAGATGTCGGCATAGACCCACCTTTGAATGTGGTTTCAAGTGAAGAACATGAATGTGAAGATGAAAATGTAAGTTTTGAAAATGAGAATTTAGGTTTTGAAGATGAAAATGTAGGTTTTGAAAATGACCATGTAGATGTGGCCAATGGAAGTGTGGACATTGTCAATGATAATCCATCGATTTAATATGAAGGAATTGACAATGATAATGGCACAGAAGAACCAAATCAACATTACACATCTCCAAATTATATGAGAAATGAAGTCCCTTCAGAGGAAGAAAGAAAAACTTCAAAATTGAGACCTTCAAGAAGAACTAAATGGTTACTTGAAATTGATGAGAACATAATGAGCAATTTCGATGGCAAGAGATCAGAAAGAACCATTTGGTTGTGGGTTTCAAAACTTTTTGATCAATTTTTTAGGCACAAGACATTGGTTGAGAAATGTCAAATTTTTGTGCAATTGTTAAAGATGCAGAAGATGAGACGTATACTAGTCAAATTGAAGATTAGTGTGAACAAGAAAAAGGAGTGAAATGCTATTATTGTGAGAAATCTTTTTAGTGCTCTCAATTCCATTGGGAAGACTACCAAGGAAAAAGATAAGAGAGCCGCTAGGAGGGTTATTACAACCTCCTTGGTAAGTCATCATTTGAGAAAGACTCATTTGATGAGACAAACTTGTGTTGAATTGAATCTAAATCGTAAAACTTTGGATAGAGCACTTTCAAGAAGAGAAAGACTTGATGATCCTCTTCAAGATGATACATGGGCTTGTGGTGGGATACTTTCACATTGTGATAAGAAGCTTACCAATGCTGTGAAGGATCAAATTCAACTATTTTGGCAATCTAACTCAAGAGTGTCACCAAATGTGAAGGATGTCTTGAAGTTGAGAATTGGCATTCGAGACCGCACCCCGCATCCCAAACATTATTTGGAGGTGAGTCAAACAATGTTGTTCAAAAAATTTTGTGACACACATCCAACATTGCAAATATCACAAAGAGCTTTTGAAGCCCTGAAGCCTTTTTTTTGTGTGCCTCTTAAGATTTGAAATACTTGTTGTTGCAAATATCATGTGGAGTTTTCAATGCACCATGAATTGTTACGATCCATTCATTCTACTTTGCATAGTAGTGAAATGTTGGAGGAGTGTGGTGCAAGTGCTCTTCCAAAATCATCAAGAGACTTGCTAGATCATTTTTTATGTCCTAGAGAAGATGGATGTTTCTTTTATAGAAAATATTGCTTAAATGACAAGTGCTCAGAGTGTGGTGGGCTAGTGAAGTTTGTTGAATGTTTTCATGAGGGCTGCGAACATGATTTTGGAAAGAAAATTGTCAACAAAAAGGTATATGAAACTGTTAAATATACATTAAAAAGTGGAGGTGAAGGCTCTGTTAGGATTAACAAGGCAGAAATAACAATTATGTGCAAATATAACTAATATCAGAAAATAATAAACCACATAGAATAGAACACAAGACACACAGATTTAATGTGGTTCACCCAATCCTTGGGCTACGTCCACCAACAGCGAGTCCAATATTATTATTATCCAATGATTACAACCTGATTACAATCCGTAATCCCTTACAACCCAATTTTGCCGCAAGTACTAAAATCATACATAATGAAAATCCCTAACCCTAAGCCATATTATACAATATTTTTCTGCTTTAGGGTTAGAATGAGTTATAAGTAGTCGGCCCAAATAACCGAAAAGTAGTCAGCCTCCGGCAAGGTCGGGAGGAAAAGTGTACAGTACTTTCCTAGATAGTACTTTCCTGATTAGTCACCACAAGCTAACAGGCTCTAGATGTGAGTTGGTTACTAAAGAATGCAATGTAGCTGATTTTATTTTAGATTTTAGGAAGAATCTTTTTTACAAGTATGCAAGGCATAGTCATAGGTCTCAGTGGTTGGATCAACAATTCAGGATGTGTAAGGACACTTTCTTGATTGACACTATTATATTGGTTGTTGACTTTGCAGAGAACTATACATTGCAGCCCCAAAATGAGTTGCAAGCTCAATATTACAATTCTATTCAGGTTTCTATTTTTGTGCACATAACATATAGACATTCCCCTGATAGTACAGAAGATGACCAGGAGATAATCAGAGAGTACCATTTTTATATGAGCGATGATAGATCACACTCATCTGAGTTTGTCCAACATTGCTTTGAGAATTATTTTGAGTGGGTGTGGGAAAATAATATTGCTATGGACAAACATCTCATTTGGTTAGATAATTGCATATGTCAATTAAAAAATGCTCGTATGTTTTATTGGTTATGTAGAATGCATATAGAGAGAGGTGTACCTCATATTTGAAGTTTTTTTTAGGCCGGTCATGGAAAAGGGGAGCATGATGGAGCAGGTGCATGCGTAAAGAGAGCTCTAGTTAAGGAGCAACTGAGGATTTTAGGTGCATAACTCATTGATGCCCGTTCTATTGTTGATTGGTGTACTTCAACATTGTCACAGGGGGGGACTCTTGATTCAGTGGTGCGCATATTCTTTTGGTTGGTTGAGTTGGGCACAATAGGAGATAGGTTGGATTGTCAAACTATGAAAGATTTTTCAAAAATGCATTCATTTTGAAGCTCAGATGCTAGTACATGGACCATTTGGACATGAGAGTTGACTTTTTATTGTCCGAGTTGTCTTCAATGTGATTGGGATCAGTGTGAGTCAAGTAAGTGGGTTGATACATGGGTTCCACATTATCTTACTCCTTTATCTCTCACAATCTTTGTAATAAATGATGACATGGATTGTTCACTTGACTATGACCATCTTTCAGATCTTCTACAGCCAGGACATGTTTTTGCATTGGTTGCACCAGAAGGGAATGATGAGAGATTAGATTACTGGTTAGCACGTTGTGTACGAGGAAAGAGAAACTTGCACAACCGACGACAGATGATGATATGTTCACATATCCAATAGGATCACATGTTGTTGCAGGAACATGGTTGCACACATATATGATTAGAAATAATGGTATTCCTATGTTTGAAGACTATGAGAAGCACAAAACCATTCTCATGTATTCACACCTTGTTATAGCAGCCAATGTTAAGTTGTTGAAACATCAAGGAAAACCAAATACAAAGGAACTTTGGACTATTAGTACTGCTGATCATGAAGCAATACTGAATACTCTCAAGCACATAGATGACCCTTCAGGCACACTTCATAAGGTAAGTTCAACTCAAGTTAAAATATAGTTTTGTAATTTGCATATTTAGATGCCAAAAGGGCACTTCTTATATTCTCTATTAACTTTTCTTCTGCCTTCTGAATGCAGGGATTGGAGTGAAAATGACACTTCTTTTTTATATATAGTTGTGGAATTTGCATAATTAGATGCCAAATTTTGTATATAAAACCAACAATCGAATGTAATGTGCATAGTTAGATGCCAAATTTTGTATATAAAAACAACAATCAAATGTAATGTGCATATTTAGATGCCAAATTTTGTATATAAAAACAACAATCAAATGTAATGTGCATATTTAGATGCCAAATTTTGTATATAAAAAATTAGATGCAAAATTAGATGCAAAATTGGAAATATAAAAGAGCCCATGGGGTTGATTTACAAATATTAAAAGCCCACATTTGTATCGTCTTAATGCCATGTAAAGTGCAAAAAATGTGTTTCCTTACTATGAATGTTGTATCCTTATATAATTTGTATCGTCTTAATTTTGTATCCTTACATTTCTATTGTCTTAATTCCATTACATTTGTATCGTCAAATGTGTCCAAAGTAAAATGATGATTCCTTGGGTGAAGGGATTATGTTCAAGGATTGCATCCTAGCACCGAATGGACTATGCCATTAGCTCTGGTTGGGTGGGTAAATGCTAGGAACAATCCCATTTTGACCACTGAGTCAGTAGAACATTATGGGCCATTGCGGACCAAAGTGTCCCCAAGGTGCACTAAGCATGATTGGGCAGTGAACTTTTGAGGCTCATAACTTAGAATCTGTGAGAGGTATCAAAGATCTGTGAGATGCTACAGGATGAAGTTTTTGAGGCCTACAATAAAATCTCTCCGTTCTGGGAGATTCAAATTTGTTTGAATTTGGCACACCAGTCTCGCTTGATGCTAAAACTTGCAGTGAGGGTCGGTTGAAAGTTGCACCAATGGATTACTTCCAAACCATTCATCTCAGCACTGAATGGACTGTGCCATTAGCTTTGATTGGGCAGGTAAATGCTAGGCACAACCCTATTTTGACCACTGAGTCAGCACAACGTTCTGGACCACGCCAGACCAAAGTGTCCCCAAGGTGCACTAAGCATGATTGGGCAGTGAACTTTCAAGGCTTGTAACTCAAATCCCATGAGAGGTATTGGAGATTCATGAGATGCTACAGGATGGTGTTTCTGAGACCTACAATAACCTCTCTTCATTCTAGGAGATTCAAATTTGTTTAAATTTGGCACACCAGTCTCGCTCGATGCCAAAACTTGCAGTGAGGGTCAGTTGAAAGTTGCACCAATGGATTACTTCCAAACCATTCATTCCGGCACCGAATGGACTACACCATTAGCTCCACTTGGGTGGGTAAATGCTAGGCACAACCCCATTTTGACCACTGAGTCAGCACAACGTTTCGGACCACGCTGGACCAAAGTGTCCCCAAGGTGCACTAAGTACGATTGGGCAGGGAACTTTCAAGGCTCATAACTCAAACCCCATGAGAGGTATCATAGATCTTTGAGATGCTACATGACAAAATTTTTGAGGCCTACAATAACCTCTCTCCATTTTGGGAGATTCAAATTTGTTTGAATTTGGCACACTAGTCTTGCTCGATGTCAAAACTTGTAGTGAGGGTCAGTTGAAAGTTGCACCAATGGATTACTTCCAAACCGTTCATCCTGGTACCAAATGGACTATGCCATTAGCTCCAGTTGGGTAGGTAAATGCTAGGCACAACCCTATTTTGACCACTGAGTCAGCACAACGTTCTGGACCACGCCAGACCAAAGTGTCCCCAAGGTGCACTAAGCACGATTGGGCAGCGAAATTTTGAGGCTCGTAACTCAAACCCCGTGAGAGGTATCAGAGATCTGTGAGATGCTTCAGGAAGGCATTTTTGAGGCCTACAATAACCTCTCTCTATTCTGGAAGATTCAAATTTGTTTGAATTTGACACGCCAATCTTGCTCGATGCCAAAACTTGCAGTGAGGGTCAGTTGAAAGTTGCACCAATGGATTACTTCCAAACCATTCATCTTGGCACCGAATGGGCTATGCCATTAGTTTTGGTTGGGTGGGTAAATGCTAGGCACAACCTCATTTCGACCACTAAGTCAGCACAACATTTCGGACCACGCCGGACCAAAGTGTCTGCAAGGTGCACTAAGCATGATTGGGCAGCGAACTATCAAGGCTCGTAACTCAAACCCCGTGAGAGGTATCGGAGATCTGTGAGATGCTATAGGATGGCATTTTTTAGGCCTAAAATAACCTCTCTTTGTTCTGGAAGATTCAAATTTGTTTGAATTTGGCATGTCAGTCTCGCTCGATGCCAAAACTTATAGTGAGGGTCAGTTGAAAGTTTCACCAATGGATTACTTCCAAACCGTTCATCCTGACACTGAATGGACTACGTCATTAGCTCTAGTTGGGTAGGTAAATGCTAGGAATAGCCCCATTTTGACTATTGAGTCAGTAAAACATTCCAGACCATGTTGGACCAAAGTGTCCCCAAGGTGCACTAAGCACGATTGGACAATGAACTTTCGAGGCTCATAACTCAAACTTTGTGAGAGGTATCAGAGATTTGTGAGATGCTACAGGATGAATTTTTTGAGGCCTACAATAACCTCTCTCCATTCTGGGAGAATTAAATTTTTTTGAATTTGGCACGCCAGTCTCGCTCGATACCAAAACTTGTAGTGAGGGTTAGTTGAAAGTTGCACAAATGGATTACTTCCAAACCATTTGTCTCGGCACCAAATGGACTACGCCATTAGCTCCATTAGGGTGGGTAAATGCTAGGCCCAACCCTATTTTGACCACTGAGTCAACAGAACATTCCGGGCCACGTCAGACCAAAGTGTCCCCAAGGTGCACTAAGAACGATTGGGCAGCAAACTTTGGAGGCTCACAACTCAGACTTTGTGAGAGGTATCAAAGATCCATAAGATGCTATAGGACGGTGTTTCTGAGGCCTACAATAACCTCTCTCCGTTCTGGGAGATTCAATTTTTTTTGAATTTGGCATGCTAGTTTCGCCTGATGCCAAAACTTGCAGTGAGGGTCAGTTGAAAGTTGCACTAAGCACGATTGGTCAGTAAAATATCGAGCCTCATAACTTGGACCCCTTGAGAGGTATTAGCGATCCATGAGATGTGACAAGACCGTGTTTCTTAGGCATTCCTAGTGTATTTGTAGGGGTACAAGCAGAGTACTGATATTTTGTCCAAAAGACCAATATGTTTTGATATGGCCAAAAGGGTGTTTGATTATTGCCAAAAGGGTGTTTGATTATGTAATTAGGCTAGTTTGAAGTCTTTTAGCCATTGAGAGTAAAGGGTAAGTCTAAAAACCTTGAAACCACTTTAATAGATATCCTTATATACCTCAAATGATGAATTACACGTGTGAACACACGTAGCACATAAATCATACACATAAATTTTCTTAAGTCATGAAGCATACATGTAGTACATAAATTATAAAGCATACAACATGAATTCACTTAAGTCATGCATGTAGCCCATACACGTGAATTTAGGTTATGAATATTGTACTTGAATATACATGAATATACTTAAGGCATAAATTATACACATGAGTACATACAGACAAGCATATTTACATACTAAAAATGAATAAATGAACACACAATTAACAAATTGGATCAAATATCAAGTTTCATATATATCAAAATGAACAATAATTCTGTACATATTTATATGTCAACATATCTAGATACAATGTGGCATATGCCATCTCAAAATATGTCATATGACATCTCAAAATAAGAAGTTCAACTACAAATATCTCTAGGACATCCTATTCTATTGGTGGATCATCAAAATGGAGCCTCTTTGAAGTACTCTTTGGCTCTAATGGATCCTGCATTCAAACACAAAAGTGAAACCCCTTGAGTTAGATTAAAATTCAGAATCATAGTCAATAATAATAAATAAAATTTAAACTAAAATTGAACTCTCATATACCTCGCCTGTCTGTCTCCTCCCACGGGCAGGAAACCAACTATATGTCCTTGGTAGCATAGGAATAGTGCCACCAATGATGACTCCCACCTGTATATGTTTGCGAACATGAGATTGATCTATGAGTTATACTATTTAATGTTAAAAACTTGGTAGCAAATATATGTTTACAAAATAACTAAATTAACATTAAAACTTACCTGTGTTGAACTTTCTTCAGGGATTGTTTGCTGAGTCATCAAAGATACAAACCCTTACCATTCAAGCTCCCTCAAACTAGGAGTGACCTACAAAAGTCAAACAAATACTTCATATTATCATAACTTGACCATATTATATATACTTGATAGAAAAATACACACAAATAACTTTAGAAATGTACGTACCACGGGGCTATCACTCCGAATGGATATGCTTGTGACTCTATCATGATGATAGGGTCTCACAACATCATCACATGACACTCTCTGTCAAATAAACCATGTAAATTAAAAATGAGTACACACAATTGACAAGTATACATGTATGCATAAAAAAACTAAATTACTTAATTACCTTTCCTTTATCAACAACTGACACCTGCATCGCCTTACATTGCCCCCTGGTGGCAACTGGTGACACCTGCATTAGTATGTAAAAGATGATCATAAAAATTAGAAAACAATGTACATATACTATTATCATAATTTAAAAGGAAACCAATGAGTACATTAAAACATATGTACCATGGAAGAGTCAAGACCAAATGATATGGCCAAAAGCGTGGACCCCTCCACTTGTGCCATCTCCTCCTCTGTCATCAACTGAACATAAATGTAACACATAAAAAGACATAAGTGGGAAATTATTATAAGGAAATTCTACTAAAAATACGAACAATAAAATTTAAAAATAATGTAAAAAGTGAATGGTTTACCCTTACATAACAGTGGGAGTCCATGGCACTATAGACTCCTGACGCACATCTCTATGAGCTGCTTCAGTGCCTGTAGTGTGCTGTGTAGAATCATCCCCATCGAAGCTGAAATTATATGAATCACTATCAGTCAGGGGACCAAAGCATAGATTTTTGCATATAACGCAAGTGTGGGCCACACAAACATGTGAGCTCATGGAAGCACCAAAAGCATTAGGATGAGGAGGCAACAATGTTGTGCTCTGCGTAACCAACAGATCAGTCAAGGTGTGAATGGCTTGAATAGTCTATGAGCCAGCCTCAACAATAATTTCTGGATGCTGCACTATGGGAGGTGGTGAAATCTCGGGAGGGGGGACATATGTGCGGGATTTCATTCATTGTGAACATGGCCTATCTTGCAGAGCGCCTAAAACTGCACCCTGGTTCGGTCTCATACTCCAATAATTCACCTTGTGACTGAGCACAAATTCAGCATACAATTTTCTAATAAAATAAAATGGGACATCCAAATTGTTGTGAGGTGGTCTATCAAAAACCATCCACCAACGGTCCCAAAAGTTGTCACGTATTGCACTATTTGTGCACCATTTAATTGACAACTTGGTTTTTTTATGGTCTACTTTTAGACAGGTTTTAGGATCCACAAAAATATTAGCTATGTCATGTTTTTGTTATATTTAGGTTCATGACTTGATCATAATCAAGCCCATTGTCAAACTGGGCGTGCATGGATTCACACCAAAGAAGTGCAACATTATGTTGTTGTGTCAGTTTCTCCATATTTTCAATTATTGAGTTCAATGTCGTAAACATGGGGCCCAATGTGGGGATATTGGCATATGCGGTTTGAAATCCTCTAAGTTCATTTAGATTATCTCCTATTAGATCTTCTAAACATCGAGGGTTTGTGACAGGTACGTCTTCTGGAGGTGGGGGATTGTTGGGAGGTGGTTCTAGATTGTTTGCGGGATCATTAGGAAGGTTTTCTGATTCCATGTCTGATAACAGTGAAAAACCAAATCGATAATTACAATGAATTTTAAAAACCAATACAAAAACTCATTGCTACCCTAATTTTTTTATAAAAAACTCTATATTTCTATTTAAAAATAATAAAAACAATATAAATTAGAAGCTATTACTTACCTGGCAAATAAGGAAAAATCGGATAGGGGAAACAATATTGGATATCGGAGAGCCCTAGTTGCGTTCACATTTTTACAATGAAAAAATGTTGAACTTGGCTGGGTACAATGATTTATAATTACTGGCAAATATCGAATATCCAATAATATCGGATATCCGATATACCCTCTAGCTTTGGCTTTTGGCTTGGCCAGGTGTACTGACACCCAAGCCTACTAAAAAGTCAAGAAATCTATTTGTGCGCTTTTGGACGAGTGAAAATTGGTTTTTCTCACATCGCCACTTTTTGGCATACCATGATCCTGCACATACCCATATATATATATATATATATATATATATATATATATATATATATATATATATATATATATATATATATATATATATATATATATATATATATATATATATATATATATATATATATATATATATATATATATATATATATATATATATATATATATATATATATATATATATATCCATGCTAGTTATATCTCTTGGAGTTTCTACAATAACAAGGAAAAAATGAATTGCAATAGAGTGGTTCTCTCTCTCTCTCTCTCATATATATATATATATATATATATATATATATATATATATATATATATATATATATATATATATATATATATATATATATATATATATATATATGTATGTATGTATGTATGTATGTATGTATGTATGTATGTATGTATGTATGTATGTATGTCATAAATTGCACGCCATCCATGTAATTCTTTGTTTCATAATGCCTCTTCTTTAGCCCAAATCAAATTTTCACCTAGGCCTCCATGTCACCCCACTTGCCTAGTCATCTCCTTTTGTTTGAATCCTTGACCATGTGGACTATTTAATTTAGGACATGTGCACATTGTAGAGACATCTACGTGGTGCAAACTCATCCCAATAATCTATAGAGTGAAGGTAGTTGTTGGAGCATTACACCTACTATTTATTGTAGTGTAACACCTCCATTAACATGACAATAATGTCAAGATTCTTCTTGGATTGTTTTAAGCTTCCTTTTGGCCTCATATTTCTCTCTCTTAGCTCTCAAGACCATTCAAATTGCTTCTAGATTACTTTCACAACCTCTTTTCAACTCCTTGGTGATTTTGCAACTGCTTGGATCATCTCATTTGTTGGATCCACCATCTCTCTCACATTCAAACTCATTCTCATCTTTAATCCACCAAGCTCTAACTTCTTGGATTTTCAAAGAGTAGTAATATCACACCTCACACTCACCCATTTTAAAATTTGATATAGCATATCTATAATGTTATTGATCATTATCTACAACTAATTTTATTAGTTTTAGATCATTGATTATCATATATCTCTATCTTGGCTATCTGTGGAGGTGAAAACATCAAAATAGGGGTCTGACATTGGTAAGCCTCTTAAGAAAACAACTTGACACTTTTCTTGGCATTTGTTTGCGAGTTCAAGGAGTAGTTTGAAAGTAGCACTTTGAGAGTTCCTCTCTAAAGGAGTTGTGATATATCTTTTCTCATTCCTTTGTGTTAGTCTGGCTACTTTATATTTAGTAAATTACACCTTTTATTTACATTTATTGTAATTTCAATTCAGTTAAGCAAGATTTCAACCTTGTACCTTTTTACCATGGGTCTTTGTAATTAGTCTATACAACACACATGCATGTTGCATTGGCATCCTAAATCTACATCATAGTCCTTGAGTCACACAAGCATCTTGGATAGTGAATTAACAGATTCATAAAGTGAGTCTTGATTGTCTTCTCTTTTATTTCCAGTAGTCTAAATATTTTTAACATTTCTATCATAGAGTTATTTTGCATTCATAGTTAACCTTGATTTCCTTTTAATCAATTAATCTCCCTAGCTCACCAGAACATTAGTAGAAGTGAGGTGGTGTTGGGTCAATTTGTCCCTTGAGATTTCATCAATCTTGAGGGTGGAAAATTCCCTTCTCCATAATATACATGCATGGACACATACACACACACACACACACACACACACACACATGTGTGTGTGTGTGTGTGTGTGTGTTTGTATACATATGTGCATATATACACACATGCATATATAGATATAAATGTATAATATCTATCTATATATATGTATGTAGCTATGTATGTATCTATATGTGTGTCTGTATGTATGTATGTACATATATAAATAGATGCATAGATAGATATATACATACATATAACATTTGTATTTTCTTGATAATATGCAAACAATCAAGACCATCTTTTGCCTCGTAAAGTACACCAATTTTCTCATGTAGTAGAAAATAGCCAATACCCAATGATAAAATTAAGCAAACAAGGTTTGAGCAACATCATTTATGTATTTCACCACCTCAAAATATAAAAAGGATCATATAGAAGCTTGATCATAGCTAGAAAGATATAGACCCTAGGAGCCCCTCCCATTTCCTTTTCTAGTGTCCACACTATCTTGTTCAAAATTGCAAGCTAGGTTAAAAATTTTTCACTGATAATGGAGATTTAAAATTCTTTGTGCTTCCTCACCTTTGGTGTAGAAAGGATAGAGGGAACTCAAAGAGTTTAGTAGAATCCTTGCAAAAAGAGTCACACAACGAAAACAATACATAAAAATATTTGAGAGAATGCAAGATCAACTTTCTTATTATTAGATAATCAAGTACAATGGATATGTTACATGCAGTCATACATTCTAGGCATATAGACCCGATTCATGAACCTTTTGTAGGTTATCTTTTTATAATATCTATTGTGAACTCAAGCTACTGAGTTCTACTAGTGCTCCCTTCTTTTGTTTTCTCTGTGATACCCTCAAGGATTAATTACAAGAGTTTATAAAGCCTTCACAAGCCTTAGGTTAGCCTAAGAAAGATTACATTTTCCAATGAGAATAAAATGTATTACAGATATAGGTCAAGACCCAAATCATAAGGATATTTCTTCAATTGATGGAACATGAATCACGATCCATCAAGTAGGTCAGCCATAGATGAAGAAATGCACCATCGGGCTTTGCCAATTGAAAAATTCCTTCCTAAGATCAGAAAACACAAACTGATCATGAAACGTGAAGAATAATTGAGTCCTACTAAGAATCTGCAATATCTCATACACTAAGAAACCAAATGAAATGCGAACCTAGAAGAAGGCTAAAAAAGAGTCCATGAACACACCATAAGGTCCACAACTGTAAAAGATCCAAATTGAGAAAACACTGAAAGAAATTTGAAGACTGAACTAGTAAGAAAACATCAAACTATTTTTTTGGTTGATGCAAGATTGCCAAGAACCCAAGATGCTCTTGCATCAACCTTGCACTATAGCTAGGAGCCATCACTAGACAAATCCCCATGCCACACACTATCAACCTTCACAAGCTTTCAAATTGTAATATACAAAATACATATGCCCCCAATATGACATCATACTCACATTAATAATCAAATATTCACCCTAATACACCATGATCTACCTTTTTTCAAGCTATGAATTTTTTCTATCATTATAAATAATTTTGGTGATCTTCTTTGGAAAATTATTCCTCCATCTCACCATCAAAGAACCTCTTTTCTCTCTAAAATTAACTCCTTAATCCACCAACTAATTATTCTTTCTCCTAATAAAGGAGAATCTAATATCATCAAATGATTTGACCATTCACTTAACTTATTTAAATGAAATATTCAAACTCATCTCCCCTTCCTTTCATTACTTCTATAACAAATTTAGAATTATCTTCATCCCATAGCTTTCTCCAACCTTTTTCTCTATCAATCATTAGCTCTCATAAAAATATCCTAACCTCAACAAAATTATTAGTTTCAATCCCCAAATATTAGGTATATATTCCGAAAGTTTGACCATTATGATCTCTAAAAACCCCACCACCTCTTGCCTTCCTAAAATTGACTTTTAGCTGCTCCATCGAAGTTGATCTTAACCTGATTGTCCTTTGGGAAAAGCCATGCCCCCAAATCAAGGAATCAATAAGAATCTTTCCCACTTGACCAAGCCAAAGGAATTTGGGCTAGGTATTAGCCAATTAATTTGTTAGGAATGATAAACCAACTCTTGTCATTATGGATCTCCCCCAACTCAATAATGACACTCTCAATCAAATCTTAATCAAATCTCAATTTCTTAGTAATGATTTCTTTTTATCTTGAAATAATCTCCTATTTCCTTCCCACCAAATGTTCAAAAAACTCAAAGTTGGGATGTAGTTTCAAATGAGTTTAAGGCTTAGACTGTTAATTCTAAGATGTCATCCATTCAAAAGAGAAGAAATATTGGAAGGAGTTACCCAAACCAACCCCCATCTAGATAGAAAATCATGCCAAAATTTCAAAGTAAATTCACATTGCAAGAAAAGTTGATTATTATCTTCACTACTTCTACCAGTACACATTTTGAGTGGCTTTGCCAACCCATTCTCTGTACAAGGCTTGACTATGCTATGTGATCTTAAAGAAGGCATTGGCCTTAGGAATGCCCTTAGATAACTAGATCTTTGACCAAGGAACATCACCATCAAAATTCCTATCACAAAATAACAAATGGTAAGAAAATTAACTAAAACCCTTATCCAACCATTTTTGAAGAGATAAAGACACTTCCTTCAATTTTCAGATAGGAGGGAGAAGAAGCTTTCACTTTTTATTCAAATAGCCTCCTGCCATATACATTTTCACCAACATGGTCCCTTGAAAATGTCTTATATATTTAAATATTACATTCATTATTAACTATATTTATATAATTAATTATTCATATTTAAAAAAAATAAAATTCTAAGCTTAAAATCTCTAAGGCTATAATTTCATAAAGAGGGTCCTTAAGAAAATCTTTGTAAGTGTTTGAAGAGTTTTCACTAGCGCACGGGTCTTATAGATTTTGTAATAAAAGACAGTTTAAAATTTTAATCTCTAACTTAATGATCTCATTGTTATTTTTTAGCAACAAGAAATGCTAAATATATAATTATATAATAAAGTCTATAAGATTATTAACAAAAAAATGTATATATAATAGATGAAACAACTATTACAAAATTTTAGAAAACAAATAGAATAAACTTTCAACTTTCAACCCCATACTAAAAGTACCCTCCAATTCTAAAATCTAAAAATAATAACTTCTATTTTTCACTCAAGATTCTAAATTTACATGTAACCCAGTTTTCTTATAAGCCTAATCCACAAAAATAGGTCTTATAGGGGTTCCATATGTTCCTTTCCTTTCAAATCTCCTTTACTAATCTGTATTAACAATTCGACCGTGTCAACACATCATTACCAATTCCTTTAAAAGTCAGATTAAATATATAAATTAATTTGAACATTTAATATAAATATTCTACTTTATTTTTGGGGATAACTAATTCAAAATTATTATCCAAAGAAAAATGTATTTCTAATTATAATTTGTAAAAGAAGCTCTTATACCAAATTAATGTTTTATATAAATTTTAGTATAAATGTCCAAATGGCTTTACAGTTGAATATATGTGTTTTTTTATATTTTTAAATATATCCTAGAGAAAATCAATTTTAACTCCATTTTTGAAGCTGTTTTATAGCCGAAGACCGTTGTCTGTGTTCCCAGTTTTAAGGAGTTTCTATGTATAACATTCATGTTATCTCTTACAGACAAAGTTTCAATCAGGAAAGTTCATCTTTTAATATTCAACTCCTATTTAAACTGCAGTGAATTGGCAAAAGAAGAGAAAATGTTAAATCAATCTGACTCTTAAAAGAAAATTTGTCTCCATTATGTTGATATCTAAAAGAAAAATGTAAAACCTCTGCAGCAGGTATAAGAAAAGCTGGTTGAGCTGATCTGTGAATATCTACTGTAAGTTTTAATTCTTCATTCATTTTCACTTTTAACATTATAATCATGTTTGTGTCGTAATGGCATTATTGGCATTACAATCTTCTCTTCATGAATTCCATGTCACTTCCACTGCTGTAAAGATCATTTTCTTATACATTTTTAAATATGTTTATGGCTTTCAGTAATACTTATGATGTTTTGGTTTCATAATCATGTGAGTTGATGTTGAAGTTGGAATGATTTCAATGTGGGTTTATTCATTGTAGTATGAAATAATTTTTAGAGATGTTTTGAACAGGTATGTTTGATATTGTTATGGTGTCTAGAAAGATGGGTAGACAGAAGATAGAGATAAAGAGGATAGAAAATTCAGATGCCAGGCAGGTGTGCTTTTCCAAGAGGAGAATGGGCCTGTTCAAGAAGGCTAGTGAGCTTTGCATTTTGTGTGGGGCAGAGATTGGTATAATTGTCTTCTCTCCTGCAGGGAAAGTCTTCCCATTTGGACACCCTTCCATTGATTTTGTAATTGACAAGCTCCAGGATTTCCCTGTCTGTACAGACAGTGAGAAAATAGAGACAACTCAAAGGCTTGGAAAGCAATACAACCAACTTCTTCAAGACCATGATGCACAAAAAAGGCATTTGGAGCTCCTAGAGAGGGAAAGACAGAATATTTGTACTGGGTTTGGGTTTAACTATGAAAAAAAGGACTTTTGGTGGAAGATGAATATACAGGATCTCCACATTAATGAGCTGAAGGAGTTTGCATCTTCATTGGAGATGCTTAAAGAAAAAGTAATTGAACGTGCAGAGTATTTGCTATCATTAAGAATCAATGAAAACAACAGTACTTCTCCCTCTATGAATGAAATGTTCATGGAACAATACAATCAACAGCCTCTTTATGAGAATACTAGGTTTCAACCATCTTTAGTCCCTGACTTCTATGGTTCAATCCCACGGTCTTTATGGAATACAACAAGTTCTTATCCAGTACCATATGCTTTGATGGATGGCAACCAGGGTTTATTGAATGCAGATGGTAATGGTGATAATGAGTTTGTTCAAGATTCTGGGATCCAACCGATGTCCTTCGCAGATTTGCCCAGTCCTGGTACTGATTTTTCTCCCACTGAAAGATCGGGATCAATGAATGAACAACGGCTGTCTCTACCTTCCTCAAATATATATGATGGTGTGAATTTATCATCTATGTTAGGAGAAAGTCAGCCTTTTGGTTCCTCTCGAGCAGCAGACATGCATAAATGGATTTCTGCAGACAGACAATTGGGTTTTTGGCATCCCACCAGTGACATTACTGAAACTTCTTCATTACAATTTCAACCCACTATTCAAGGAGATGAATATGGAACCATTAGAGGGCAAGCTTGCAACCCACAATTTTGATGGAGCAGATCTTGCACTAAATAGCAAACAATTTTGGTTAGAATTAAGGCATTGATCATCACGTAGAACTAACTGAAGCACTTTCATTATGTTCACGAGATCACAAAAACCGTACTCAATTTGCGTCCTATGAGAAGCTCACGTGGGATTAACAGTATTAGTCTTAGTTATAGAATACCAGAACCTTCTGTCATTCTATGTTTTTTAATATCAAAATATAAATATGTTTTAACGTTTTTATAAAAAATTCTCTCTATTTTTATTAAATAGAATGGAGAATAGGTCATAATGTTACTAGTCAATTATCAAACAAAGTTTTCACAATTATGAGAATTTTCAAAGTCCTTATTGTAAAGGTTTTCATCACTGCCAACTTAATTTCTAGAAGCTACTAAATTTACATGTGTATCTGTTGGTTGTTGAATTCAACAATTGCTTACAAACTAAAGTATTCGACGCTACTATTAGAATGATTCTGCTTAGGTATAGAAGTTTTGTATGACTATGCTGTGTGACAAATTTATAGTTTTATTCTGTTTCGGACTTGAGCTTTATCCTTTAGTTAGACAAACGAGATTAGCTAGATATTTTATTTATAGAACCAAAATGGATCCTGTTTTATGCCTATTAGGCACAAACTTTATCAAATACCTATTCATTTTATAGACCAGTGATTACTATGTTATTTAATTGTGGATCCAATTTTGCAAAAAAAGGGCATATTTTTTGCTTTCCCTACCAGATTTGGCTTTGAATGGATTGCTGCAACACTAACCCATGTTTTTCTTTTCAATGGAAGGTGTGTTCTCCATAAGGCTTTCTTTGTTTTATTTTTTATTGGCATGACGAGAACATGTTTCATGTATTTTTATGAACTTATAAGAAAATTCAAGTACATGTAAAAGAATTAGTGATATCCTCAAGTTTGTCTTGGAAAGATTTAGGCTTATTAAGATTCTTTTTCCAATATCTTGGCTCTATTTCTCAAATCACACCCTTCAGAAGTGGAAATCTGATCAACACTTACAGTGTGTCATGAAATTCTTAACCAGAGTAGATATCTGAGCATAGATAGATCAGATGTACATGCACAGATGATGACGAGTTCTTGTGAAAGAAACTGATTGGTGCCATGGTTTATTTGAATGGATTGGAGACCAAGAAAGGGACAACATTCACTCAATGTTACACAAGACAGATTACATTTACAAGATTAGGAAGTTTGTTCCAACTATGCTTTAGTATTGTCTTCTTCAATTGGATTTCTTATTCCTTCTCAAATCTTAAGTTATGGTTATTGAGTTATTTCAGATGTTTTAATCTTGTGACTAAATAGGCCTGAAATGAATGCTCCTAAGACTGGGTGGGTGTACGTTGATGATACACCTCCTGTATTAACTCCCTACGAGGAAACTTAAGTTATATTTGGGTAAAAGGCTGTGCTTCCTTTTGTAGAGTTGCAATGCTGTTTATGAATTCTATTACATAATATAAGGAAAGAAAGACCAGATTGGAAGAGTCACACATTCACTTTCCTTGCCTGAGAAGTTTTGCATGACAATGTTTGTGTAATTTCAAGGATTTAAGTCTTAATTCCACATGTATAATTATTTGGCAAGGTTTTTGTCTGTAGTAGATGAGTGTGCAAAATACTATACTTCATCCTAATCAAGTTATCTCACTATAAGCATCAGCCCTACTGCAGGAGATGCAGTCTTAGATTGTTTAATTCAGTAGTATTTGTTAGTTTTCTCTAATTGTCTGGATTCTTCTGGTAGTAAGTGAAACTTCTATCTGAACAACTCCTAGAACAATTCTAAAGTGATAGGAAAGATACTGTAGTTTGCTTGCATTCCGAGAGTTCTACAGAAACAAGGGTATCAAAGAGTCGAACAGTACAAGCAAAAGGAAGAGTGGAACTAATCCTGATTAATCAGTTTTACAAGAACCTTGCAATTCCTTGTGTCATACCTAGTGCAGTTGTTGGCAGCTACATTGGTGTTGACATTCACTATATCAACTACACCAGGCATGTTTTCTTGAGTTAAGAGGTTTGAAAGATTTTCATTCCATCATTATAAGATTGGCAATCCTTAGAAGACACGTATTCTTCCTGTTGCGAAGAAAACTTAGTTTGCATAAACATTTGCCACCGAAACTTAATGTTTGAAGGATCCATACTTGCATAACAACTACTTCAAACTGAAAACCTAGATATATTTATGACACTTACAAAGCAAGCCTTAAATTGAAGGCCCGAATCTCTCGTGGTCTTGTAAATTACAGGATTTGTTGAGAGAAATCTCTATCTAAATGTTGTTTCCAGTTATCAAGATATTATGCTTACATCCTGTAGGATCATTGGGGATGCTTTTGTTATATTTTCTGTTAGGCAAGTAGATGAATACTCCAATCTGCTTTCTTGCTTTATAAGTACATCTGCTTTAATTTGTTGATGCTGGTAATTCTCTCATTGCAGAGATCTATATTGAATATTGCAAGATTTTGATTAGGGAACCTGATTATATAATTAAGTATCCTCAATGGTTAGAGGTGGTTACCAAATCGCCAAGCATGGTGATATACTTATATTGTGCTCAATACAAGCATATTATTGCTGCCACTTGAAAAATATTTGTCTGCCATTTATTTTCTCCAAATATATCTGCTGCAGCAAGAATAGGATCTCTTTAGACTTTCATAGCTGATTAGGACATTTCATGGTTCTACTTTTGATTGCCTTGATGATTAGGAAAGGTTTTAAGTATGTAACAAATGTAAGATTGCAAGGATTTGATGTTCACCTTGACCAGGCATAGCACGTGTCAAACAAGTGACATGCAACATCATTCGAGGATGAGCAATGTCAATGATTCTGATCTCTGAACATGCAATTGGATTTAAAGAGACATAATTACTAAGTCATCGAAGCCTGCCAGCTATTATATATTTCATGATTGTAATAAGATAGATCAGATGATAGAAATATGAGGGTATAGGATTAGAAAGAGATCTGAAGGCAAAGTGTGATGTAATAGAGACCCAAAATTGTTCAAGCTTATATTACATTGTGTTGAAATATAAATATATTGATGAATTCTAAGTTGAAAATAGGTAAATGAGTTGAGAAATCATATACTGTACTATGTATTTATGATGATAATGTGTGTCTATATTAGTGTATAAGCACCCATTTATAATTAATATAATTCAATTTTAAATTTATTGATGATTTCTTTCCTTGTATAGAATTCAGTTATTCAGTTTATTCCAGCACCATAAATTCAGCAAATCAAAACTCATTGCAGCCATGATCAGGTTTGTAGCTTATGAACCCACATTAGGTTTAGTCCTTCAATATTGCAGAAAAATCTATCAGCGACTCAAAATTTATCAGTTCATGCAGATTAGCTCATGTAATTCTAGTATTGCTTCTATGAAGATGATTATATGGAGGCACTGAAAATGATAAACGAATACACATGGTTATAGAGAATAGATCAAATGCAAAACTTAATTGTGCACTTTAATCTCTCATGTTGAGCTGACCATAACTTACTTCCTGGGACCTGAACAAATTTGAGTTGGGGAGCAATAATTTATTTAGGACCCCAAACTAGAGCATATTTATTCCTCTCTAATGAAATGTAATACACAAAATTTCCATGCAAATATACAATTATCTTAGACAATCTCTTATTGTCAACCAATTTCTTCAACCTCCTTGTTTAAACTCAAACTGTTTAACATTATTTGACCTAATGAGGCATTTTTTTGATTGGGAAAAAATGCATTTATTTACTCATCTCGACTTATTGAAACCTTTTCATCAACTCAACTCTCGCTTTAGCTCTAAACGTTGGAAGAATTCCTTTATTTGTATGAGCGTGGAGTCCAATTTTTTGCCTGGTGACCAAGGCCTCTTTTGCATATGGTTTCCATTGCCACTAACATTTTGATATTTGTACTAACAAAAGGCTTTTCTAAATTTCTCTTCTGGATTTCATTCTTCAGTTTCTGAATGCTGGATGTCATGAGCAAGACTCATGTGGATGACTACTCAGTAGGCTGTACTAACAATCACAACAGTTTATACAATGTCTGTGCATTTTTACATATAATTATGGCTACTGACAAATATAATTGAATCAAGGAAAACACAAGTTACACTGGAAATAGAATTGAATCAAGGATTAATCTGTAAAACCAGTAAAGTAAGCATTTCCCACCGACTTTGTCACAAATAGATCAAACTTTTTTTGTTTCTTACATCATTCTATCATTAAGGCCTTTAATGTTCAAGTTACAGTTTCAGTTCAATTTGTTCCATTAAATCCTGTGGAATTGCTAGTGCATACCATGTTGCAACTGTCAGCTCGCAAGTTACAACAGCATGTAGATACTTGTCTAGATATCTGATAGATAATGAGAAACTAGGAATCTCTGTGCTGCTTTAGCTTAATTGCAGTTTAAGCAATGATCGAATCCTGCAACCTGTGGCAAATCATGTCATTTCATGGCAATATACAGATATTCCAATTGAAGAGGGAAACTAAAAGCCTTATGTCTCTTAATTTTTTAAAACTTATCATAGTGCAGCTCTCCAATTTGGTAACTATTTATCCCATGAGAAGGGAATTTGTTAAGAAGCTTGAATGCCATGCTTTAAAGTTTTAAACTACAGACTCTTCTTCAAGATCTTTCCTGTTGACTGTCAAGTCAGTAAGGTTATGCTCAATTTTGACTTCTGAAGATGTACCATATATGTATGAACCAAAACCCCAAATCGTGAGGACTAAAGAAAGAATTTTATAGCCACCCATAGGGTCATGAAAGCATACAACAGCAGCAAGGCTAGTAATAGGGACTCGTACTGCATTAAGCACCCCAGCCAGTAGTGTTGATGTGACGTAAAGCACTGCCACACTTCCTAATATGCCAAGCTGAAAAGTTACAGCTCCCCAAAAAAGCACCATGTAATAAGATACTGCCCCATGTTTAAATGTATCTGCCTCTGACTTCATAGCTGTAAAATCCCCATTTACTGTTACTCCAATTGTGGTAAAAATACAGCCAAATAATGAAACCATCACCTGTTGTTCTAGGACAACATGGAATGATTTCCTTCCTAATAACTTAATAAACAGAAGCTCTGATAATGCAAAAATTAGGCCATGCAAGGCAGAACCCAAAATGTCCCAGATGTAGCCAGCAGCATATTGACCTTTGCTTACACCTGCAGGCCTATCAGAACTTGAATCTAGGCCTATAATCACCGCAGCTGCAGTTATAATTGCAACTGCATTGAAAGTGGAAGCGTTCAATTTTTTGCCTACAATAAAATAAGCAAAGATTGCTGTAAATGCAAGTGAGGATGAAGCAAGAAGAGAAGATGTTGATGCTGGTAAATATGAGTAAGCCCATGCATACATCAGGTTGTCGGCAGCGCTCAAGAATCCAAGTACTGCATATGAAATGACAAGTTGCCAACTAAGTGGTGTAGGTGAGATTCCTTTTCGAAAATAAAATGGAAATAGAAATACAGCAGTTAGAGGCCAGCCTGCTACTGCTATCCATGAGAGCAGCCACCTGCTCTTTCCACCATCAACATAGTAAAGCCGAGAGAGAAGGCTGGAAGCTGGAAAAGCTGTCATCATGGCAAAGACACTAAGGAATAAGATTACCCAGCTAATACGTGATTTCCTTTCATATATTTTCCATAGCTGAGAATAATTCGACTGCGTAATCAACTTAGATAAAATTTGTGGTCTCTTATGAGATGTACCTGCAGAGTTAAAACAACTAAAATGTTAAGCACCCTTCAAGGATTCCAAATGGTGTATGAACTAAAAGTTCAAAACCATGTTACAACTTGTAAACTGCACAAACCAATAAATTAGGATTTCTCCTTTAACAAAGAATATTCTTGATGTATAAATATATAAGTAAAAACCAAATAAAACTCACTGTGCCTTTATGATCAATCACAAGCCAAGAAAAGAACATGGTGCTTCCCTGATAACCATAGAACATGTAAAGAGGAAATTAACTCTAAATGTAATCAAATTCAACAATTTTAATGGATAGGTGATCCATGGGTACTTAAGCATTCACATTTCTAATGTGTGATCCATAGAACTTAACCGTGCCTATATCAAATATGAAATCTACATAACCTTATGGGCAAGACAAATATTTCACAGATCCAAGTTTCAAATCATTCAGACAGAGACAAGCAGGCCAATGCTCAATCACTTCTTGATTGCTTAATTCACCAGTTCCAAAACCACAAATAGAGGGTATATGCATAATGTAATGTTTGTTAATCCTAACCGGTTACTGAGAGGGGGGAGTGAATCAGTAAATACAATTTCTATTCCAATTAAACCTTATATATATATTCTTGCAAAATTAATAGAATATAATCAATCACTCATGAACAGAAATAGAAATACACAAGTCAACACAACATATATACGTGGAAACCCTCGATTAGAAAGAGAAAACCACGGTGGGACAGAACCCACAACTTTACTACTGCAGTAATAAAGATGCCCTGTTAAAGGCTTACAAAGCACTAGTAAGAGTGCTACCTGGTAAAGGGATTTGGTAGAAGACCTGTTAAGATCTTGACCTTGTTAGGAGTCGCTTTGTGAAAGGACTTTCAACACCAATTAAGATGTCACCCGGTGAAGGGATTTATACAAGAACCTGTTAGGGTTCACCCTGATTGAGGGATTTGAATCTGCTCTCACAATTCAAAGCAATGATCTATAATGACACCTTTTGTCTTATCAAATCATACCTGTTATTCTTTTGCTTTGCTTGGCTGTTGAACCCTTCTCTGTCTTTCACTTCTTAGAAGACTCTCCTTCCTTTGCTCTATACGCTCTCAACATTCAACAACACTTCTTGTGTATACCATGACCTGTATTTATAAGACATTATTCTTATTAAAAATACTTTCTCATAGTTCCACCAAGCTGTAAACTCACCCATAAATCAAGCATGCAAAAAGCTTGCAAAATGATCTTGAATTTACATTGAAACATTTGCATAGAAATAAAGATAACATTTGTTTCAACTAGGAATGCTCTGTATAATCCAGTTTTAACTAAGACAGCTCCGCATAATCTGGTTCAGATTATCATGCAGTCGACCGGTATTTAAACTTATACCCAGTTGGTCATACATTCCCTGTATGTCTTGTAAGACCGGTTGAAAACACTCTGTTTGGTCTACTGGTGCATATTACAGAGTATGATTAGTCTACCGGTGCTCCAGTGGGATTGATGTTTGTTTTTTACTTAACCAATGACAACTTAAATATGTCAACAATCTTCCCCTTTGGCATTGGTGGCAAAACATCACCTTACATTCCCTATTGTGTAGACTTCCCCTATGCTGTCTGTTAATTTCTTCTTCTTTCTTCCTCTGTATCTGAATCTGCTTACCAGTATCCTGATCTCTTCACATCCTGTATCCTGATCTTCTTCCCTTTTTGCCTCCATTGGAAAAAGGGTAGTCACAAAATGTCCCGGTTTAAATCTGTAACTTTGTGAAGATGTCCTTATATATTTTCTTCGTTGAGTGAAGAAACGGATTCCATAGACCGGTGACATGCTCAAGGTTTTTCTGTGCTGCTTACAGTGATACTATTATGTTTTCCATGTCTTCTACGATTTTGTAGTCCAGTTCCTTGATCAGGTTTTCAGCTTCGGTTGCTGTCATTTGCATGAGATCAAATGTAGGGGCAAGAAATAATTGGAATCCAATGAGATCTTGGATCCTCTTAGTCTTCTCTTCTGAAGCTTTCCTCATACTTAGAGCAAGACTGGTCATTTCTTTGCTGTATTCTATTGCAAAGGAGTTCTTTGCATCAAACTTGGAGGAAAGAACTCTTATTTCTTCTAAAGTTTTGGATTTCTTTTTAGTGATATCCTGAACAAAGACTTCAAAGTTTGAAATCCTTGTCATTAGACTTCTTGCATCCTGTAGTTGTTGCTAGAGTACTCTTGTGTTTGTAGATATTGTTACCTTTAACTCTTCAACTTGTTTATGTAGAATTTCTACTCGCTTCTTCTCATAGTGATCAATGGCTATTGTCTTCGGATCGGTGACATCTTCTCCAATTGCTTGTGCCAATATTTCCAATTGATCAATAAAGGTTCTTCATCAATATCTGCATCCGGTACAAAGTTGTACAAGATGTTCCTTACACTAGAGAGGATCATGTCCTGTTTCCTCTTAGTGAGCTCCTTAAGTTGTCTAGTTGACATCTTGCTTATGTCAACCACAGTTTCACTAACTTTGCTCTTTTTGGCTTCAGTTTCTGTTGCAAAAGTTAGTTTCCTCTTAGATGAGGATGAGTTTAGAACATCTACCGGTTATTTCTGATTCTTTTCTTGTTCCGGTTGTTCTTCCGCAAGCTTTTCTTGTTCAGTGTTGACAGCTACTTCCTCTTGTTGAGGTATGTCATTGTGTTGCACCTCTTGTTGCTGATGGAATTCCTGTTGTGGTGTTTCTTCTTGTTGTACTTCCCCTTTCGGTAGGACTACTTCCTCCATATGGACTTCCTGTTTAGGATGTACGAGCTCTTTCGGTGGAGCTTCCTCTCCATGATTTACTTGTTCTTCCGATGAAGCTTCCTCTCCATGATTTACTGCTACTTCTGGTGTAGGCTCTGTATGCCGCTCCTCATCTGCATGTTGCTTATCCTTAGCAGTTTCTTTCTCATCTACCCCTTTTTTAGTGGTCATCTTGTCTGATGACTCTCCCAGTACGTGTTCCTTTGGTAGAACTTGTTCTCCCAAATTTACTTGTTCACTAGTTGTGAACGTTTATGTGGGAACTCCTTGCTCACCGGTTTGTTCATGAGCAGTGAATTGAACCGGTGGTTCCTGCACTGTCTCAAGTTCTTCCTGTGGACCTGTTATCTTCAGAGTACTGAAGTCATATTGTTTCCAGAACTCTAGTGTATTATTATACACTTCCTTTTCATGTCCATTGATAATTTTAGCGACCCTGTTCTTTGTGTCTAGATTCATTGACACTTCCTCCATTAGAAGTTTAGTTGTCTCTTCACTGAGACCTAGTTTTACCTGTGTCAACGTTTCCTTTGCTATTTTATTGTTGGTTGCCAGACCGGTTCGCCATATTGCCATAATTCTTTGGTTCAGTTCTAGAGGAAATTTGGCCCTATAATCTCTAGGACTTCTGTTGAAATCTAAGAAAGTTTCCAACAGGGAAACCTCTATTTTTTGCTTATCTTCTTCTACTAACACATTGAACCATTTGGCTGCGTTTGATACTTCGCTAGAATCCATGACTTCATCAACAATGTTATCTACAGTCAGTGTTCGAGCCTTACCTTTTATTGGGGATGACAGTAGAGTTTGGGGAGTCGGATCATCAACTTTATCATTAGTTATGTCAACAATCATCGGTACTCTTGCAGGTTTGTTCTTGACAGAAGTCTCAGTGCTCAATATACCCTTCCCTTTCCCGGTGTCTTTGACCGGTGGCTCTATGGTTTTCTAGCATTCTTCTTCTGCCTGGTGTTGTCGCTGAAGAAGACTTGTCTAGGTAGCAACACCTTCTTCATGTACCTTGTCCACATCTCCAATAAGCACTTGACTTATCCTTCTTCTTATCGTGAAATTTGACTTGTGCAGTTTTGCTTGTTGAGTTACCTCTTCCAAAGTTAGATGATTTTGTACCTCAAGTAGAGCTTTTATCCTTAGCTCTTTCTCCTTATCAATTGAAGACTTCCATCTTCCTTCTATGATCTCTAGCAAATCATCCGGTATTATTTTGTGAAGCTCAGTTGGTGTGTAGTTGAACTTGTGGATACAGTGAACTACAACTTCTTCTAGTTTTCTTTTGTCCTCTTCGTTGCTTAGACCATATCTCCTTCCAATTGTTCCCAATCCACCTCGTTCCTTAACTCCTTCAACAAATTTTTCAATAGTTGGTTTCCTTCCTCTTGGTGCATCCTCTTTCACTAGTTTCACAGATTTCATCTTTCGGAGAAGAGGAGTTGTGTCTTCAGTCTCTATTTCTTCCTGTTCTTCCTCTTGTTTACTGGACACTGGTTGTGCTCTTCTCCTTTGAGCTTTGGGTTCTTTTGTCACTGGTTTCTTCTTTTTCGGTGTGGGAGACCTCTTCACATATACCTTTTAGGTTCTTTTACTGAAGATTTCTTCTTCAAATTTTCCAAAATTTCCTCATATGTCCCAAACCGGTATGAAGAGAGATCTAGATCACTCTCTTGTAAAGCATCCGCATAAGCCTTGGCTGTTTTAGTGGAGATTTCATAACCGAGCTCCAGTGCGTACCCAGTTCTTGGCTCCACAGCCTGAATAATGTAGTGATCGGTGGTGACAAGAAAACACACCTCATCCTTGTATGAATCAACAATAGTTGAGGGAATCCTTTCCCTAGCGTGCATCCTCAGCTGGAAGGCCTCAAAGTAATTAGTCATAATTGTACTAAACTGGTTTCCCAGCCTATTAGCCATATCACTTATTTGAATCATTACTGGTCTATCTATTAGCCATGTTACTTTGCCTATTCCCGGAAAGAAATTTTGATAATAAAAGAATAGACATACCAGTAGGGTTCCATATTTCAGGAACTTCACAAAACCGAGCTTCTTCAAATTTTCAAAAATTTGCCCTCATAGCATGGCACATATATCATACTGCGCATTGTCGTGCATGATCCGGTGTGAGGCGTGAATGGCTCCTCCCGACACACTGTTGAGGTTTCTCGATTGATAGATTTTGTACCCTATCACCGTAGATGCAAACCGAACTCCCTCATCCTCTATATTGTTGACAGTCATCAACCGACTGTCGGACTTCGACTTTGTTAATTTTGCGACAACAACATTCGCAATGGTTCTGAGAGTAAGAGCTTCCCCTTTGTCGCTATATCCGGTAACCCTTTGCAAATCCTCCTTAGTGATTGGTGTGCTTGTGCCTTTTGCTAGCCAAAACCCTGGTTCGTGCACACGACTGAGAACCAATCTTATCCAATCCGGTCAAAACATGGTTGGATAACAGACTCCATTGATCAATCCTGAAGATACGAGCTTCACATACTTATCCTTAAGCTTTCCATCTTGGCATAGTGAGAGATACTCGCTCTGGATGAAGGTTTCACCCAACTCTTCTTGCCTAGTGTGAATAAACGCATAAACATCTTTAGTCAGCAGAACTCCATCAGGCACTGATGATAGCGCACCTGTCATATCATTTTCCCTGTTCTACACTGGCATAATGTCGTAAACGGGTCGGTCAAATTGGTTTCCTTGAATAAGCCTTGATGACAGAAGATGATGATGCCATCGTATTGTGACCGGTTTACACAGAGAACTTCTTGATCTACTTTACAAAGATAATTTAGCGATGACTGTAAATTAAAGCACGAGAAGATTACTCAATCATATGAAATCAACAAATCACAATTCGCAAAGTAAAGTGAAAAGAGTAATCATCCTTCCCTTATATAGATTTAGGGTATAACAGTAATTACCAAACGGTAACATTTGTTAATTGCTATAGCATTAATTACCTTACCTAATCTTTTCCTTGACAACCGGTACTCATGTTTTTACCTGTTGATCAAACCTCGGTTGAGATGTCAGCACTTACCTGTTCGGTTCATATGATAGACTAGTAACTTCTTTCGGTTTTACTTTATGACTGCGTGAGTTTACTTCTCACCAGTCCTACCGGGAATAGTAGTCGGACTACCGATTCCCTCCAAGCCTTTTGGGCTCAGTTTGCTGAAGAGATATCACCATCAACAGATGATGATCTTTGTAATGACCCTTACCAATGGATCACTAAAAATCTCTGATTTTTGCACTTATGGAATTTCGTCAAACAATTGGCAAGCAATCAACTACACTGCTGGAAGTAAAAGACTGAATATGGGAAATTGTTGAGCAACAAATCCACACAATACAATGATGCAAACAGTGCCAATATGTTCATTCAATGAAGATATTGACTCCCTTACAATAGATTGCAACTTTCAGATTTTACAAATTATTTGGCACCTTAGAATCTAAAATATGCTTGTGAGACACAAGGAATATTGTCAAACACTTCATGTGCAACCTTCCAGCTTGCTGGTCTAATAATATCAGTCTGATATGTACTTTTAAATGACTATAGATAGCTTCCAATGCTTAAGAATCAACACATCAAAACATAAATTATCATCTAGATGCTTAAATGACACTTTGGACCCTTAACCAATGCATAGAGACGGATTTTCAATGTTACATATGCACTTACAGCCAAGTGACATTTTGACAAACATTTGTCATGCAACTCAAGAACATCACGTAATTAGAATGCAGCCTTATCTCTCTATGCAACTGAAGCATTAAACTGATTTCAAGAATATTTATCAAATGGCCTAGTCTCTTGACTTTCAACTACAAGTTTCAGAATTTTCTGAGTACAAAGACAGCCATGATTTCATACATAAACAACATTAAAACTTATTGAAATAAGTGCCAAATGAACCTGAAATGAAGCACCTAGGAGTGTGAATGAAGAAGCAATCAATATCACTCAACTTTGAGCCTTCCTCTTGCCAAATTGAATTTTTTTTCAAATTCGCCCCTGTTCTGATATGAATGCCAATAATAAATAAATGCAGCAATAAAAAGGTCTCCAAATTCGTATAGAAATGATTGCCAAGACAATAGCAATTGATTCCTCAAATACCCATAACCAAGGGATGCCTCCAAGTGAAGTTATGAACAAAAATGTGGGTCCAAGATGAAAATCGCAGTATGCTGGAAATGCCACAAAAACTACTGAAATGGTCTTCAAATAATGCCAATGCAATCCTCTTGATTAATGCATGAAAACAAGTCTTTTTGACAACCCAAATTCCAAACCCTCAATAAAGTCTGAAGACTTCAAAATATATCAAGACTCAGTCCAAATCTGAATACTCAATAATGCCCAGCATGAAATGGTTGAATACCACTTCCAATGTGCAACCCTTCAGAAGATATTTCACCTCCTCAGTTATGCAAACCCTTAGGAGTTTCCGTTCCTAAAGATCAATTGAAAATTTGCAGACCTAGATGGTGCCACAAATGCTCCAAGATGAAAATGTAGTAGAATCCTCAAATCAAGCATGTCCAAAATGAGAGGCCAAGCCCTCTATTTATTCACTTTTCTAAGAAGTTACTAAGAACTTCTAGAAACATCCATTATAAAATCCCATTATAATGCACTTTTATAATAAAAATAACTTTATAAAATAAAAAATGCAACTCAACCTAAAATTATAACATGTGGGCCCCGCATAACACATAATAATAAAAAATAGGCTCCAAAACATCTCTCCAAGAGCAAATAAGACCATCCAATCTCCAAATAATCACCAAGATGACTCTCTCACCAAAGCCATCTGCCTACGAGAGTCCATGATAGGCAAATCCACTGAAAAATAACATGTCACTAAAAAGGGGACATGACAATCTTCCTTCTATCTTCTCCTCAGCAGAGTTCTTTGATTCCTTCTTGAACCAAATCTTCTTGACTTCTTTCTTAGTCTCCTTTCCTTTGTTGCCCTTTTGATTGGGAGACGAGGTCTTATTCACCGATTTGACTGATCCTCTTCTTTTGTTCACTGGCTGGTTCCTACAATCTTTGGCCAGATGTCCAACTTTGTTGCAGGTGTAACAGACTGTCCTGGTTGCCTTCCATGGATTTACCCTTCTATTCTTAGGTGAATGACACCAGGAGTCATTATGACTATGTATGCCACAGTTAGCACAATTGATTGTGCTCCGGTTCTCATTCCTCTTAGGAAATATCAGTCTCCGTGGGGATCTGAATGCCATAGTTTTGGATCTGCATTCATCAGCCTTGTGTCCAAACTTGTTGCATGCATAGCAGTAACTCTTGAAGCTTTCCCTGCTTCTACTAGACATACTGTTGGGATGAGACCTACACTGAAAAGTCTTGTGGCCATACTTGCAACAGTTCCTGCAGTGACTGTTAGAAGTAATTGGTTTTACCGGTGCATTTTTGCAGTCATTTGTTTTATGACCCGATTTACCACAGTGATGGCAAGAAGTTTTGAAGGTCTTTTTACCTTTGACTTCTATTGATTTCTCCCTCTTTTCCTTCTTGTCATTCTTGACTCCAGAGGACTCACCGATTTCCTTGCTGCTTTGACCAGTGAACCCAAGTCCCGTGGGATCCTTGTGTTTTCTTTGAGCCCTCAGTTGCTCATCAAGCTTTTCTGAGCTCTCATTGTATCTTCTAAGTGTCTCATTTCTTTCTTCGAGAACTTTCATCTGTTCCAAATGAAAAAGCACATTAATTATATTTTTAGTTAATGTAGGCTTATTTTATCTCTAAGATCTAATTTTAGTTTGGAGATCTTGGGTCACCATAGGATTATAAATTGGAGTGTGGAGGAAGAGCTAGACACATCAAGAAGTGAATTTCCAAGAAAAGATAAGGAAGGAGAGAGAATTTCAGCGAGGGAAGCAAAGGCAATTCTTCTTGGAGATACAAATTGCTATACTTTCTACTGTAGTTTTTCAGATTCTTCTAGGGGAACAATTTTGATTAGCACAAGTTGGAGATATAGTGAAAGGGAGTATCTGAGCAAAGAAAGAGGATAGTGAGGCTGAAATTATCTTTGTATGATTTCTGTGGCAATCTTGTAATCTGTTGTATGAATTGTTGCTCCTAAAGCTGATAAATGTGTGTTTGCAGGTTTTCCCCCTCTGAGGTTTCTTGGGTATATTTGTGTCATTTGGGTTTCATGTGAATTTGCTTTTGTTGTTCATTGTTGTTAATTAATTCAGAATATTGGCTGTTTCAAATTAGATAGATCAACATTATTCTTGTTTCTATTCTATGAAATTTGTTAAGCAATTAATCTGTAACTGGGTTATAGAAATTAACATGGTATCAAAGCTCTAAACTTTGAATATGAAGCCAAATTTTGTGTCACAGATTTCAAAGAAAAAAAATAAGATTTCAGTTTTCAATTTCTTTGAGTGTTTCATTCTACAATTGCTACCAGTGTTTGATATGAGGATAGGCTTGGGGGTGCCTTGAACTACTTGTAGTGGAAGGTTCAGATTACATCAGTTTTACAGGAGAATAGGTTGTGGGCCTATGCTAGTACAAAAGTGGTTCCACCAATGAATGATCCCATTGCCCTAGATGCATATGAAGTCAAGGAGGCCAAGAGGTAGAGGATTATCCTTGATGGGGTAAGAGATCACTTGATTCCCCATCTATCGGGGAAAGACATCTTGACCAAGGATTTGATGAAGGGCAAGTTCGTATACTTCAGGAATAAGCTAAGTGTTGTGCAGAACACCTTCCTCGCTAAGAGGAAGTGTTGAGTTTTTGTAGCTCAAACAGGTGCTTTTGCACAGGTGTGGTGTTTACATATGTGGAAGTCGTCCAACCAATTTTCCATGCACTCAACTCATGTAAAAAGTGAAGAATTTATAATCTTTAATGAAAAAGCACATTAATTACATTTTTAGTTAAAGTAGGCTTATTGCTATACTTTTTGTTGTAATTTTTCAAATTCTTCTGTAGGGAGGATTGTGAGGCTGAAATCATCTCTGTATAATTGTTGTGGCAATCTTATAATCTATTGTATGAATTCTTGCTCTTGAAACTTTCTGTTGTAACATGTCTTTGCAGGTTTTCCCCACTGTAAGGTTTATTGGGTATATCTATGTCATTTTGTTATTGGTTTCATGTGAACTTTATTTTGCTGTTCATTGTTGTTAATTAACCTAGAGTATTGGCTGTTACAAATCACATAGATAAACATTATTCTTGTTTCTATTATGTGAAATTTGTTGAGCAGTTAATCTAAAACTGGGTTGTAGAAATTAACAAAGGTCTTCATCAACCTCTACATCCACCACAACCAAGACAATTGCTTGAATAAAAATAATAAGTGATCATTGCCAATGTTTGAAAACTCAGACTCAACAGCCCAAAATAGGATTTGGACTTGGACTCAGCAAAAGACTTGGCTAGGACTCAGGAAAGAAAAACCAAAAAATAAGGGCTTTTAATCTATTTTTCCATTTGCAAGCAGTGGCAGAGCCTTTCATCAGGATTCGTGAGTCCAATAAAGGACTCACACAAGTGTATAGCAAGAACTGTGAATCTTTTGTTGGGACTTGCCAGGACTTGGCTCACGAGTCTGTGGCGAGTTGATTTGGCAAGCCACAAGACTTGCAAGTCGTGGTGAGTTTGGCAAGTCTTCCAACTATGGTGATTGCTATACAATTTACCCCAGACTATTGAGAATTTTTACAAGTAGCATGGCTAGTATTCTCACAGTGATGGCACATGACAGCAGAAGATCTGGATCTGAGCACAGAAGCGAGGTCAACATTGAGAGGATGCAGCGCTAGTCTTCTTTGAGAGCACCCAGTTATGTAGGGAAGGCACATGTATGCTTGTACCAACCTCACAGTCCAAAATTAGACAGATTTGTTTGCATGGCTAGGGCATACTTTCCAATATGGTGTATTGGAAGGGTAAATTTCTGTTATGTTGATCCATCAATTGTAAGGATTGGGTTAAGGAGTGTAACTCCCTGTTTGCTTTGTATGCATGCTTTGTTTTTGTTTTTTGGCCTAACCTTCTTCATCTACAAAAGAATGGCAGGGGTGCGAGTGATTTATTCATTCCAGTTTTGAGCTAGTTCAGTGTATTTGTTTTTAGATATGGTGAAAAACAGCTGCAGGTTTGAGAGTTCAATACTGTGTATTCATATTTTGGTTTTCAGTGTGATATTTTTGTACATTCTTGTATTCAAACTCTTAACAGTTTTCATGAGAATTGTCAACTTATGTTTCCTGGTGTTTAGGGTTAAATTTTCTGAAAACTTTAACACAAACCTCAACAAATAGTTAGCAAAGTATCATTCATAATCCATGGCTACCAGCAGCCTTTGATGTTTAGTAGGCTCCTAAGCAGAGTCAATTGTAACAAGGGTCATGTAAAGGCTAAAACCTACAACTCACAAAAAATTTACAAGGCCTTCCTGCATGATCACAGAATGTTAAAGGAGGCTTTGAACATTGAATCACAAGGCATGTGACATTGTTTCTACACTATCATCTAGAGTTCACCCATATTAGGGTCTTCTTGCATCTTCTTGCACTGTATGATAACGCCAACATGTGGAAAATGAGATTTGGCAAGCATCTTTTGGAAAACTCCAGCGGTAAGTTTTGAATAACTTGAACACAATTTTCTCAAGCTAACTCTAAGCTATAATATAACCATGCGCCCTGGACTTCCATCTCATTCTTAAGAGAAGACTTAATGCTGTGAAACATGATACCAAGATGGAAGGCAAAGGAGGATGAGTAAGAAATGATAAAGAAATGTGTAGATTGTGTTTTAAGTCACAGACAAGCCACAGGCCAATTCGGCAAAGATAACCCCCCTTGTGGAAGCTCAGAAGACACAAGGGCATTTCTTTCTACCATTGTCTATGCAGCACCCAAAATGTACCTTTGACTGCAATTATTAATTAATTAAAAATTAGAATACAATGATTTTTTTATTTTAATCAATTCATAATTACAGTCAGTGGTACATTTTGGATGCTGCGTAGACGTTTCTTTCTTTCTACCTTATATATTACTCAAGTTTTGAATCTTCAGATTTTGAGCTCGCAACTGAACTCGGAAGAAAACAAAAACCCTGCAAGGGCATAGCTCCAGTTTGGTGTTTGAGATCGTCCTTGTGGAAATTAAAAAGGGGATTTCTATCTTGTTCAAATTTTGTATCCTCAGGTTTTGACCTCGTGACTGAACTCAGGTATAAACTAGACCCCGTGACGTAGCTCCAATTGGACGTCTGATTTGTGGAAGCTCAAAGTGGGATTTCTATCTAGTTTTGACTCTGTGACCGATGTCAGGTATAAACCAGACCCCATGAGTCCATCTAGACATGGTTCTACAAAACATATATCACCTTCAGGTTTGACATCAAAACCCATAACTCATCATCAAGGAACTTTGCTATTGTGCCATGGTGACACTCATATGTATAATAACATAGTAAATATTTTCGGAACATTTTCATGAGCACACATTCCACAAAAATGCATAATTTCCTGTAGACTAGTCCAGAGAGATCACAGGTCCATTGCAGCAGGGTTTACCTCGATTAATCTTCGTGCTTATCACAATGCTATAAAAAATTCTATGCACCAGCACCTTGTTCTTAAAAAGAGCGGGGAGACAGTGATAACCCCTGTACGCTAAAGGAATTGGGCGTTGAATCTCTAGCATGTGATGGTATTAAATACAATTACTACAATGAAAAATTGAAACTCGTAGCCCTAATAACCCTTTATGCTCAAGCCAAAGAGTATTGAATCTCTAGCATGTGATGGGATTAAATACAATTAACACCATGAAAAATTGGAACCCATTTCGTTAATAACCTCTGTATAGTGTATGCCCATGACAATGAGTATCCATCTTTAGCATGCGGTAAAATCAAATACAATTAGTAACATGAAAAATTGAACTCTACAAACACAAGGACTCTTGTACTGTGTCTACTTTAAGTAAATGGAGAAGAAAACCAACTACATAAGAAGAAAGTTACAGAGCAATCGCGACTCATTTCACTAATAGTATAAAATTTTGCTTACTTGGGTTAATGTCACGTTGATCTGGCTCTTCTTCCATGAGGAAGGGCTAATGGTGGACACAAACTGTATGTGTGTATACGACCAGAATTCTTTCAAAGGCAATCACATATTTTGATATTGTTGAAGTAAGGCAGTCGTGTTTATATGTGGATTTTGAGGTAAATGGTTAAGGTGTAAGAAAATACTGTCCACGTTTAATATCTGTACAAGAACGGAAGGATTAGCAACAATGTGAATTACATTTATGGAGTTAGGTAAGTTTGACGATTCAAGAACTTCTTCCAAGTCAATCATACTTCAATGATGCAATCATGATTACATGCGGGTTTCTGGATCAACGATTAACGTGCCAGAAAAAAGTGTCCACATATTTTTTATTCATGCACTGGAACGGAAGGAGGATAAAGCAATGTAAATCCTTTTGTGGATATAGGAAAGTTGGATTAAAGCCATATCCTGAGCTGCCTTTCACAGTTTTATTTAAAAAGCACGGAGCTCCCGTTGGTCGGTCGGGGGTGGTAACTGGTAATGGCGAAAACTGACATTTCACTTCCGCCATTCATTTTGGGCTTACTTTGACTCGGTTGTGCTTCATATAATGATTGTTTTGTTTTTTGTTTTTGTTTTTGACTGGGTTGTGCTTTATATAATGATAGTTATGGAGATAACTAAAAAAGCATTTTTATAAAATAAAGATTTTGAAATTGTTTTGAATGTTTCTTTGGTATGAAATATTTTTTGGTTGGCAGTATAGACGCTTCCAAATTATATATAGGAGTGAGGAGCCATAGTGGAGTGGAGTGGAGTGGAGTGGAGTCGAGTAATAAAGTGGGGATAAATGATGATGGTGGGCCTTAGAGTGGGGCATGTGAGATATCAATACATGTTTACTTTTTAATTATTAAAGGTAATGAAATTAATAATAAAATGTACAAATCAAAAGTAATTATAATGTGTATAATATTTATAAATAATTTGACAAGTCAAATATATTAATAATGTATTTGATAGAACTCATATTGATTCAATTGTGGTAGGGTATGCAAGACAAAATATTGAACTTTGTATTTATACATAAAATAAAATAGTCCTAATATGTGTATTTGAGGCAAATATTTTACTTAGTGTGTTGTAAATGCATAGTTCTAAGGTTTAAGCTATATTGTAAGTGCATATCTCGAGTTTACATTTAGATTTTTAATGAATGCGTATATGTATTATCTGCAATGTATATTTTCTTCCTCTTGTGTTGTAAATGTTATCTTATTTCTTTTTTATGTGAGACTACTTGTTGTTTACAATAAAGATGTTTGTCCTAGTCAATTTTGCACTTGTGAATGTCTATGATTGTAGTTAGGGATATATTTGTAGATGCAAATGGGGTTATATTGTTTATGCCTCTCAATGTCTATATGTTCTATAACATGTCAATTTTCTACCCATTATGGTGCAAGTTGTATTGATTATGCTTGTTTGTTCAATACAATTGCTTAGAGTTGTAGCCAATAGGGTTGTTGTGGCTAGTTGAGAGGGAAAGCATAGATAAGATGTTCTTCCCACCATGGTGCAAGTTCTACAAACTATTAATGACCACCTCTTCTATAGGATGTTTTGGTGCTTTGCAAATTCCTATAGGTTCTATATGATATAAATGTTCTACCCATTGTATTCTATGCCCCTACATGAGGTTTTGATTTAATTATTTATATGACCTTGAAAACATCAAAGTAAACTTCTAAGAAAGAAAATTGTATATATATTTGACGCAAGGACATGGACCTTAGGGGCCAAATGATGGCACACCCTACAGATCCAGCCCTGCTCAACAACTCGCGGAAGCAACAACAACATAGTGAGAGGGAGAAAGCAGGATCATTCATATATTAACTTCATTCAAATTGATTCATACATGTCGGGCTGTAAGGCCTTCCCGGTTACAGCTAGATATTACAATGAATTACATAAGTCCTCAAACATGCGAGGATCTGCCAACAATCTTGATTCTACTATGTTCTATCTCCTATCAAAACTGACCTTAAACTCTAACCAAACAACTATACTTATACAAGAGGCTACCAAACTGAGTCGGCCTTCAGATCCACAATCAACGGAAGGAATGGTCAGATCTAGGACCACACACTTCCCAATGATGGATACCAACATTAAATCCATGACCCATAATCAATGCACAAGTTGGCCTCAAAGAAACTCAAAATAAACTACTCGGTAAGCAAGGATGAGTGAACAATAGACAAGCATCGCCGAGTGCCAGTGAAACAACTGACCGCCCAAGAGATAATTGACCACACTCGGTAACCAAAGGAAACCGACCAACTACCGACCAACTCGGTCAAAGCAGGAATCGAGCAACACAGACAAACTTCAAAATCTTTTTGGTGACACAGGATTGTCAAGGACCCGAGATGCTCCTGCATCAGACACCTAGGGTTATTTAGAAATCATTCTCTGAATCATTCGACAAGTTTGATCTGAGCTGCATCCAACTCAGACTGTGAAATCCATGAATTGTCTTCAATCGGTATATTCTTCCATTTTACCAGATATTCCATATACTGTTTACCTCTTGTACTCTTGCCAATTCTTTGCTCCAAAATTTGCTCAACTTCTTCATTCTGCTTCTTAGGATATTCCATCGGTACTGTCATGTCTTCATCAGGTTCATGGTACTCATTCAAATCAGTAATGTTGAAAATCGGTGATATGTTCATTAGGTAACTCAATCTCATATGCATTTCCACTGTAAAATTTTTTCAAAATCTTGCAAGGTCCAAACTTCTTCATCTTCAACTTCCCATATGTTCCAACAGGAAATCGACCTTTCTTCAAATGAACCATCACTTCATCATGACCAACATCAAAAGTTTTATGTCTCCTTGATCTATCAGCTCTGTCTTTGTATTTCTGATTACTCTCTTCTAGCTTGATTTTCACATCTTCATGCAATGTCTTCATGTACTCAGCAAATTTCACTCCTTCAACACTTCTCTTACTTTCATCAGCAATGTCTCTCAAATCAGATATACCTCCCGACTGTATGCCATTCACAATCTCAAAGGGTGTTTTTCCAATACTCTTATTCATTGAATTATTGTATGTAAACTCTGCTTGTGCCAACACATAATCCCAATTACTAGGTGTGTCTCCAACCAAACATCTCAAAAGATTTCCCAAACTCCTGTGTACAACCTCTGTCTATCCATTAGTTTGTGGGTGAAATGTAGAACTATATTTCAACTCAGTGCCAAAATTTCTCCAAAGAGTCTTCCAAAAGTATCCAATAGATTTACTGTCTCGGTCAGAGATAATACTCCTTGGTAATCCATGCAATCTGACAATTTCCTTAAAGAAAAGATCTGCTACATGTACTGCATCTGATGTCTTTCTACAAGGTATAAAATGTGCCATCTTTGAAAATCTATCTACCACAACAAATATAGAATCATTACCTCTTACTGTCTTCGGTAAGCCAAGAATAAAATCCATACTGATGTCAGTCCAAGGTTCCTCAGGTACAACAATCGGTGTATACAATCTAGTATTCTGACTTACTCCTTTTGCAACTTGACAAATTCCACAACTTTTCACAAATTTCTAAACATCTTTATACAACTGTGGCCAAAAATATTTCTCCTTAAGTAAATTCAGAGTTTTATCAATACCAAAAAGTCTAGCCAAACCACTACTATGTTTCTCCTTCATCAAATTAGTTCTCATTTGTCCTCTCGGTATACATAATTGAATACCTTTAAACAACATACCTTCTTGAATGAAATATTCTTCCCATTTTGTATTCAGTTGATCTTGAATAGGTGCTCTGCACTTTCTCCACGGCTCAGAAAAATCAGGATCAGTTTCATACAAATCTCTCATCTCATCAAAACCAAGAACTTCAATTTTCATCTCGGTCATCAAAGATCTTCTTCTACTTAATGCATCAGCAACTCGGTTAGTGACTCCACTTTTATGTTTTATCACAAATGTATAACTCTGCAAGTACTCAACCCATTTCATATGTCTCTGATTCAACTTATTCTGACTACCCAAGTATTGTAAAGCCTTATGATCAGTATACAACACAAATTCACTCGGTATCAAATAATGTCTCCATTTCTTCAGTGCTTGAACAATAGCATAGAATTCTTGATCATATATAGAATATTTTCTTCTAGCATCATTCAAATTTTCACTAAAGAAAGCAGCAGGTTTACCTTCTTAACTCAACATAGCTCCAATTGCACTACCACTTGCATCACATTCCACTTGAAATACCTTATTGAAATCAGGCAATGCTAAAACAGGCAATTCAACAACCTTCTGCTTTAGAGTCTCAAAACTTTTATCAGCTCCATGTGTCCACTTGAATTCTCTTTATCTCCTCTCATAGTCTCAGTCATAGCATTACAAATTGAATTGAAATTTCTTATGAACTTTCGGTAAAAACTTGCCAAACCATGAAATGATCTTACCTCACCAGCATTCATAGGTGTAGGCCAATTCAAAATAGCTTCAACCTTTTCAGGATCCATCTTCAAACCATCAGCTAAAATTACAAATCCCATATACACAATCTCCTCTTTCATGAACAAACACTTTTTCAGATTTATCAGCAACTTTTCCTCTTTCAATCTCTGCAAAACTTGTCTAACATGCAACAAATGTTCTTCTTTGGTCTTATTGAATATCAGAATATCATCAAGATATACAATCACAAACTTACCCAAAAATTTCTTCAAAACTTCATTCATCAATCTCATAAAAGTGCTTGGTGCATTAGCTAAACCAAAAGGCATAACCAACCACTCATACAAACCTTCTTTTGTCTTGAAAGCAGTCTTCCACTCATCATCTTCTTTGATTCTAATATGATGATACCCACTTTTCAAATCAATCTTTGTGAAATACTTTGCTCAGTCAAACTGTCCATTATGTCATCCATTCTTGGTATAGGAAACCTATACTTCACTGTTATCTTATTGATTACTCTAGAATTAGTACACATTCACCATTCTCCATTCTTCTTAGGTGCCAATACCGTAGGTACTGCACAAGGACTCAAACTTTCTTTGATCAAACCTTTATCTAGTAACTCTTGAATTTGTCGGTTCAATTCTTGATTCTCGGTAGGTGTCAACTGATGAGGTGCCTTATAAGGTAAACTAGCTCTAGGGATTAGATCCATGCAATGATCAATACTTATCTTTGGTGGCAAACCATCAGGTACATTATCAAAAATGATATCACTGTACTTGGTGAGTAACTTATCAATCTCCTCAGGGATATTATCCTCTATTTTCTTACTCGGTTTGTTAGGGATCACAGTAAAACATACATCATTCTTCTTTAGATCCTTAACAAATTTCCTTCCTTCCATCAAACCAACTTTCATAGATGTGCAAACATTACTAACATGTTCTTCCATCAAAGGTAACAAGATTTGTTTTCTTCCATCAGCCACAATAGTATACTTATGCAATCTCCCATCATATACAACATGTCTATCATATTGCCAAGGTCTACCCAATAAAATATGACAGCAATCCATAGGCATGATATCACACAACAATTTATCATAGTACTTCCCAATCTTCAAATTCACATAACATTGTTCACTTACCAAGAGCGTATGCTCATCTTTGGTCCATGAAATTTGATAGGGCTTCGGATGTTTCAATCTTTCCAACTGCAATTTTGTGACCATCTCTTCAAATGCCAGATTCTCCAAGCTGCCATTGTCAATAATTACCTTCCAAACTTTGTCATAAACTCTACATCTGGTCTTGAAAAAACTTTTTCTTATCGGATCTTCCTTTTTGATTTCATTCCACAACGCTCTCCTTACCATCAAGTTATTTTCCTTCTCAGGTTCATTCGGTGACTCTTCTTGCACCAAAGCATTTCTACTGCTACCAACCTTCTTACTAATGTGTACATTCAAAAGACCTATGTCCTTCTTCTCCATAATTGTAACAAGTTCCTCAAAAATTACCTCTGCTATCACCACCTTAGTAGTTACTGCCTCTGCCTCTAGATGAACTTTCACCTTTCCACTCAGTCTTGCCTTTGTCCATATTTGTCTTTTCAGGTTCATATCTACCATTTTCACCATATGATCTACCTCTTCCTCTAGGGAATCTACCACCTTGACCTCTTGTCTTTGCTCATGTCTCTTGTTCAATTTCTCCTCGGCCTTCAATGCAAATTGATAAGCCTCTTCAATGTTCTCTAACTTGACCAAACTAATTTCATCTTGGATGGAAACTCTCAAACCATTCAGGTATCTAGCAATTCTTTCCACATCATCTTCATCATGTCTAGATCTGATATCTAATCTATAGAATTCCTCAGTATACTCTTTTACTAAGCTATCTTTCTGCCTTAGACTTTGCATTCGCCTAAATAGGTTAATCTGATAATCACAAGGTAAGAAATTTCCTTTCAACTTATTCACCATTTTATTCCATACCTTGATTTTGTCTTTGACTTTCTTCTTCCGATCCAATTGCAGATGTTCCCACGACAAGGATGCATGACCTTTCAGCTTTGAGCCAGAAATTTTCACCTTTTTCTCTTTAGATACATTCTCATACTCAAAATAATTTTCCATCTCGGTGATCCAGTCTATCAATTCATCAGAATCCAATTTCCCACTGTATTCAGGAGGAGTGAAATGTGGTGTTGACTTCAAATTTGTCAATGCCTTCAAGAATCTTTCCTCACCCTGATCCATCATAGGTGCAGGTTCTACTTCGCCTTGTTCCGCCTCAACTTCATCATCACTAACATCTTCAAGATGTTTGCCTCTTCTCTAGGTTGTTTCAATAGCTTCTAATCTAGCAGCAAGTTGTCTCAACATGCCTACCAATCCTGGATCCGCTTCTCGCCTCCCACGAACCATCTTGAGAACCCTCTGAAATTGCAGGTCAGATTGCAATCTGCCACCCCACAACAATTCAACTAGGGCTTCACAAGAAGGAACCTACAAACCTAGATCCATAGACCTAGATCCAGATCTCACCTTGCTCTGATACCACCTGATGCAAGGATAGGGACCTTAGAGACCAAATGATGGCACACCCTACAGATCCAGCCCTACTCAACAACTTGCGAAAGCAACAACAACATAGTGAGAGGGAGAAAGCAGGATCATTCATATATTAACTTCAATCAAATTGATTCATACATGTCGAGTTGTAAGGCCTTCCTGGTTATAGCTAGATATTACAATGAATTACAGAAGTCCTCAAACATGTGAGGATCTACCAACAATCTTGATTCTACTATGTTCTATCTCCTATGAAAACTGACCCTAAACTCTAACCAAACAACTATACTTATACAAGAGGCTATCAAACTGAGTCGGCCTTCACATCCACAATCAACGGAAGGAAGAGTTAGATCTAGGACCACAGGCTTCCTAATGATGGATACCAACATTAAATCCGCGACCCATAATCAATGCACAAGTTAGCCTCAAAGAAACTCAAAATAAACTACTCGGTAAGCAAGGATGACCGAGCAATAGACAAGCATCGCCAAGCGCCAGTGAAACAACCAACTGCCCAGGAGATAACCGACGATACTCGATAACCAAAGGAAATTGACCAACTATCAACCAACTCGGTCAAAGCAGGAACTGAGCAACACAGACAAACTTTAAAATATTTTTGGTGACATAGAATTTCCAAGGACCCAAGATGCTCTTGCATCAGAATAGGTTACAAACACTCAAATTATACAACTAAGTTATCAAAAAATAAAGTTGTATAGGGAAATCATTTTATAGTATTATGTTCAAGCATCACTGTGAACTTAACAAGTCAACTTACACACAATAAATTGTCATCCATTACAAAAATAGTGAAAGAAATATTGTTTACCAATAAAAATACAAATTTTATCATATTATGTTATCTTGATCTCACTCTTGTTTGTTTCATGTTTCTTATTGTATATAGATGATAAATGAAGCTTGAACTAGAACTTGACTTGCCCAAAAAAAAAAACACAACAAGGTGGCATGGACATAAAAGAGGAGTTACACTCTCCCATATGAAGATCCTCTAGTTATTACTGAGAGTACTCTAGAACATGTTCGATTAATACAAGAGGTTATTATACCTCCAAGTATGTAGAAAAAAACTATGATAGAATGAGATTGGTCAACAAAGGACATGAGTGGGGACTCTTGAAGATGTTGAGGACAATGGTATGTCAACAATGATAGCTACCTAAAAATGGAAAATCCCAACAACCACGCTCACCAACTACTTAGGTGGCATTACATCCACCTCCAAGAAAGATCTTCCAACTGTCCTAATTGAAGATGTAGATGCTCTTATATTGGAATGGTATAAAAAGATGGTTACAGTTGGTCATGGCCTTGAGATAATCAATCTCAAAGTAGAAGTAGCCCAATTTTTCAAAACTAGACCCAACCCTTTTAGGAATAGTTTGTGTGGGCATTCCCAATAGACTAGTTTTAAGAAGCATTGATCATCTAGAACTTAGCTTGCAGATAGTTGGAGGTCTTGATCAAGATAGGGTAGTCAACCTCATACTTTTTGTTGTATCTACCTTCTACAAGACATTGTCTAAGTTGTATGATGAAAATCCATACGGTTCTCAATAAATATGGAACTAGGATGAGACTAGTATTCAAGCATACATGAACAATGTGACAAGGGCATTGGTGAGAAGAGGAAGGAGTGTCTCCTTCATAATCCCTAAGTGTTGGTGTAATTAAGGTATTTTACCTTGGTTAATTCACACATAGGTACTAACTACACTTTACTTAAGCTTACTTAGGGACCACATAGGAGCTTTTAAGCTCACATTTCCACTTCTGTGGTGTTATCACTTTATCACTTTCTACCTTTGTTAAACATGTTGTGCATATTTTATTACACATTAGAGGATGATCCACCTCTGGTGGACATGTGATTCCACCTTATATGGGTAATATTTTTTTCTCTTGATTATCATATAATGAGAAAATGAAACTTGTCATTGTCTCATTCATTCTATTGTACATACCTTGGATATTATTGTCAATCAGGATTGTGCCTATAGAAAGATGTGGAATCTAGCTATCTAATTGAAATATGGAAACACTCTCAGGCTATGGGTATCCTATGGAAAGGGTGAATCTCTAAGATTATAAGGTCGGTTCCTTAATGGTCCTCACCTAAACTAAATGATAAGGGGGAAAGAGATATAAAGATATTCTTGTGAAATGTGAACTTAAAACCTAATGGGTGATGCATCGAATAATAATCAGATTTGTACCTGATAAACTTCACAAGATTACTCATAAAAGACACTTCAAACTCACAAGCTCAATCTAACACACCTTGTTAAATTAACTCTTATGACATGTCTTGGTATTCTGTGAGGCCTCACCCTAGACCTGTCATAGCTTTTCCATTATCGTTAAGGTAGCCCTAGTAATTGGCTTAATGTTTTAATTAGCTTAGTAGATTTTACTCCTTGTGACAAAGATTTGATTACAGTAGATGAGAATACATTACATTTTATGATGCTTTCTATACTCACAATGTTGACTTTATGATACATTATGACTGACATTATGATGATTGATTTAGATGAAATACTGAGATGTGCAATTAGGGAATTTATGTCGATATGAGTTGTTAGGAAAGTGAAAATCAAGAAATGAATAAGGTTGAGATGTGTATTTCATTTTGGGCTAAATGTTAGGTGATGAATTATGGATGACTATTTTATGATATAAATATGAATTCTAATGTATGGTTATTTTGATTTATGAATGTTGTGATGATGTGATGAATTTTATATGCTTACATAAGTAACTAGGAAATGAAGATTTGACTCGATGATGATACAATGAGATTTTTAATTGTGAATTGAAAGTTAATTACTTAGGTGAATTTTATGAGTGTCATGATGACATTTAATTACAATTGAATTATATGTGCAATGATTATGCTACAAGCTTAATTTAGTGATGAATTGAATATTTCATGATGAGTTGTATGTATGTTATAGATGAATGATTATGCCATGTGAATTATGATATTTTAGATGAATTATCTTGATCATTAATGTTATGAATTTACATATTTTTTTATTTCTTTGGACTACTAATGTTGGACTTTAGTGTGTAGGGAATTAGACCATGGTAAATTCGGGGAACTAGAGCATAGAATTTTGTGTAAATCAGTTCGAGCCAAGGTTGCTTCTAGTGAGAGGCAAAAAACTCATTGTATCGTATTTAATTCATGAAATTAATGTGCATGAATGTATTTAATTGTTATGTAATTGTAATGTAATTAATGTTGAGAATGCTCAAGTGGATATGCCACATGGCTTGTGATGTGTCATTTTGTTTGTGTCACTTGACACTTGTGTGTGTACTTGTGGCCATGACATTTCCACTTAGGGATTGGATGCCCATCAACCTAGGATAGAACCCTTGAGGATTCTCATGAGAATCCCTTGGTTAAGGAGCTTGAGGTGGAGTCATTTCATGAATTTCGAATTTGAGCTTTACATGGGTTTTTGGGGGGCTTAAAAGGTGCCTAGGGGTGTGTTTAGGCCATTTTTAGTAAGCCCACTTGATATACCTATTGGTAAGGGGCATTTTTCTATAGTTGACCAAAAGACCCCTTCAAAAGTTGGATTTTAAAAATGGACGAAAATCAACTTTTGAAGCAAGGTCTTAGTTAAAGTTCCATCCAATGAAGTTGCAAGTCTTTGATCCACCTTTTTTTGGCCAACCTTTTTAGGAATCCATACTTGGAAACCATGTAAGAAACTTGAGAAAACCATCCAATGAGATTGAGATCCTATCCCTAGGAGATTGTGTGGAGGCCTTTTTAGAGGGGACTCTTCTTTTGGAAGAGTTTGACACCCACTCTCTAAATTTGGAGACTTTGCTAGTTTGGAAAAAAAAGGCTTAGAGGAGGCTCTTCATCAAATTTCTTCCTTAAGCTTGGATTCTAGGTTGGTGGCATTCATCTTTCTACTTGTTATGTTTTCATGTGAATGAGCTCTCAAGAATATTTTCATTCTTGCATGGAGAAACGAGTTTTGTGTTATTATGTGCTTAGTGTTTGTGAATCTTATTATTGTATGTGAGTAGCTTTTATGTGAATTCTTGAGCTTGTTGTAATGTATGCTTTCTTGTTATGTAAATGTAAAGCTTTGTTTCTCTTGAAGATTTTTTTTTGTTTTGTATTGTTAAGGGAGTTTTCTCAAGACCACACTCACTCTTGGGAGGGAAGAGTAGCATTGGGGGTGAAGGGAATTTTGGGACAACCATGGGTGTAGAGTCTCTCCTTGTTATGGAGAGGGAAGAAACATGGATGTATGGGCTCCATGTAGCCATTTATTTTTGGGGGTCATAAGGGATTTTGTGGCTTGAAGCTTTGGGGGGCATAAGGAGGTTTTGTTGTTGGGTTGAGATTTTGTGGCAAAATATGTGTTGAGAAAGTTAAGAGTAGACTTGTCTTGTATTTTTATGAAATGAGCTTTCTCCCCTTGAGTTTGGTTTCACCTTCACCCCAATTTTATGAGTCATTTGAAGACTCTTGTTTTAGCTTCGGATGAGAGTTTAATTGTGAATATTGTGTTATTGTGATTGTGTTTTGTTGGAGAGTGAAACCTTGTCTATGTGATGGTTCCCCAAGCTCAGGGGTGGCTTCATAGAAGCCTAGGTTGGGAGGTGAGCACTCCATGACCTATATTTATTTTATTGCAAGATTGGGAGCCATTCAAGACTTCATGTTTGAAGTTGTAATCTTGAAAGAAGTTGAGAATGTTCTCAAGAGTTGATTTGGATCCTATTGGTTTTATGTTTATTGTATTGTATGGGAATCTTAAGGATCCCTTGAGCTCAATGTATTTTGTTTGTAATAGAGTTTACACTCCAAAACTTGTGTTTGTATCATAGTGATGTTGCATCAAAGTTTTTGAAGAAATGTATGGCTTTCCTTTGATAGTTTTATGATCATGTGAGAATATTGAAGGGTGACCAAAGGAAGATTTAAGTGTATTCATGTTATATTGAATAAGAGATGGACAATGTATTCATCATTTGAAAGATTAAGAATTGTTGGAATAGTTTTTGTGAAGACATTGTTTACTTACTCATTGATAAAAACTTTATGTAGACATGTTGTAAGATTATAAGAAAGAAAGGTGATTGTAGTATCATTATAGTCCTTTGTAAAAGATTCATTTGAATAGAAATGTTAGTGCAAAAAAAAAGAATTTGTATCATAAACTCCCTCTCTATTATTTAAGCTATCTTGTTATTTTGCTATTAGTAGCCATGTGAGAAACAATTTACTTTAAAAAAATTGGCAACTAGTTATGTAAATTGTTTATCTTTGATCAATTAGTAATTTATATATAAGTTAGAGTTTCAAAAATATTTCAATACTTGGATCAAGCTCTTTCACCTTGACTAAATTGAGATAGCAAAACTATAAACTATGTGCAAAAGAAAGAGTAAATAAAGGAAGGTGATTGTAGTATCATTATAGTCCTTTGTAAAAGATTCATTTGAATAGAAATGTTAGTGCAAAAAAAAAGAATTTGTATCATAAACTCCCTCTCTATCATTTAAGCTATCTTGTTATTTTTCTATTAGTAGCCATGTGAGAAACAATTTACTTTAAAAAAATTGGCAACTAGTTATGTAAATTGTTTATCTTTGATCAATTAGTAATTTATATATAAGTTAGAGTTTCAGAAATATTTCAATACTTGGATCAAGCTCTTTCACCTTTACTAAATTGAGATAGAAAAACTATAAACTATGTGCAAAAGAAAGAGTAAATAAAGGTGAGAAGAAAAATGTCAAACAAGTGAAAAAACACAAAGAAAAGTGAAAAAGAGACTTATAGGTCTCTGGAAAATGTATGGAAAAAATTTCCATATATTTTCCAATTTCACAGTCATTTTAAAATTATATCCTACATCTACTTGACAAAAAATGATATTTATATAATTGGCCTAGGAAGGATAAAAGCCTATCCTACCCCCTCCTAGAAGTCTAGCCCTTTTGGGGGACCCACTTGGGTCTCCACCCCAAAAGGACTCAAAAAACCCTTCAAGAAAAAAAACAATAGAATTTAATGTCAAAAAAATATAATAAATAAATGTTATGTGAAAAAATATTTCACTTGGCCGAATGCTAGAAAGCTTTTTATTTTTAACAAATTTTATTTAAAAAAAATATAGAAAAAAAATGTAATATAAAAAAATCTTGCAAAGTTTAAAAAGTGGGGGGTGGGGCGGTGTACCCTAGACCACCCACCACCCGCTGCAGCAGGGCCGCACTGCCTTGTACCCCACACCACTCACCACCCGCCGCGGCAGGACGCACTGCTAAGGCAGTGCGGCCCTGCTACGACAGGGTATGCACTGTAATGGTAGTGTGTGGGCCCGCTGGCAGTCCCCAAAAGGGGGACTTAAAACTTATTAAATTTTAGAAAAAAAGTTTTGTTAATTTTTTTTAAAAATATTTTATTTAATTTTTAATATTATTAAATATATTAATAGATAATTTACTATTAATTAATAATATTATTTAATAATATATTAATATTATTTAATAATATATTAATATTATTTAATAATATATTAATATTATTTAATAATATATTAATATTAATTAATATATAATAACCAATTAATATATTAATTAATATTAATCAATATTATTATAAATTAATTAATATTCTATATTAATTAATATTTTTAATTAAGTATCAGTTTCTATTTTATTTTTTTTCATCGGTAAAAGGCCGAAGCCAATAATTTTATTAATCATTAAATCAGTGATACAAAAAAAAGGAATCCCGCTCTGTGCAGGGGCTGGTAGGAAAGAGCGGGGTTGAGAAAACCTCTAGACTTGCCTGGGACCATAGTCCGGAGTCTGATAGAAACTAGTTTCAAGAGGGCATACCCTCTAGGATCAGATACATGATCATAGTACATACTTAATACAAAGCTATTTTAAGTAATGATTATTCTACAAAATCTTTATTTCCTTGAAAGCTTTCCTTAGAGTATTTGCGTTCCTTGATTTTGTCCCTTTCAATTCTTCTAAAGTCAATCTCTAGGGAGAGCTGAGCCTATATTGGGGCTGGTTCCCTAATTATCCCTCTTGAGATAAGCTTCCAGAGGATGATTCCAGAACCTGAAAATTCAGGGCTTTGGCTACGATCTTTGTTAGTATGTCCATATAGAAGTTTGTTAATCCGAAATTTTGAAAGCTAACTATAGAGAGGTAATTTTCTTAGAAGGGAAAGATTTGCTAAAAGAAAGAAAATACTTTTACCTCTAAGTGTACCACCTATTTTAGCGAAGATGGCTGGTCTCGTAGCCCTGCTACCAATATAAGATCTAAAAGTACTATCTAAACCACTTATGGAACTTGCACTACTTTATATATCTCCCTTGATACAAAGATAGTCGAAAAACTTATGTTTGAGAAATGTGCTAAACATCTTGAAGATAAAGAGCTTATCCATTGATCTTAATAAATGTAAATTTTTAGATTTTGTGTAAGGCATAAAACCTCACTGTGGATATCTATATTATAGTCTAATATGCATTTATTTGCATACATAATTAATCCATACACCAGTGTAAAAAAAACCTTTTAGACAAAGCATCAAGATAATTTTATTAATCCACAAAATTAAAGAAACAACTTCTATGCATATTATCATATTGACAAGATAGAGTGGCCTTGTAATATTGAACCCATAAAAACTAGAATGACCCAATGATCCTTTTTCTGAAGCTAGTATAATGAATTTGTAAGTTGTTTTTGATGTATCATATTACCTTGGATTAGTTATCTTAAAATTAAGATAAGACATAAGCCTCTAGCAAAATGGTAGAAAATATTAGCTTAGACAACAATATTCAATCCTAAAATTAGGTATGAGGTATCATTTTACCATGAATACATTAGGTATGTTCTACCTTCAGCTAATGAGGGAGGTAGCATTTATATCATTCCACATTAGTTTTTATTTTAATTTATGTCTGGTATTTATCTAAGTATGGGTGTCTTGGGACACTGCTGTCACCTAATTAAGCATCACTTTCTATTAATTAGTATGTTTACTAATTAATGTTTTCATTTACTAATTAGGTAATATAGTTAATTGATCATTTATTTTATTGGAAATCAATTTGCGAAATTGTATTTATTGACATCTATTTTAGTAAGCCCAGTTAATATAGTTTATAATATTAAAATTTATCTAAATTGTTTAGCAAGTTGTAACTAGCATTTTTATTTAATCTTAATTAAAATTAATCATTTTCAGTCAATGGTTATTTTAATTAATCAATTAGTTATTTGTAAATCAATTAGAGTATGATAGATGAATCTATTGGTCGAATTTTGTGAAAATTAACATTATGCTAATAGAATCGTCTAACCATTAGTTAGCCAACTAAATTCGTTTAAATACTAGTTTTTTTTTAGTGACTTAATTTACTTGTTGAGTGGTCATTAGGATTAAATAAGCATTATCAGTATATCTAAGACTCCTTTATAATTTGATTGGAACACAATATTAAATATAGATCAAATTAACATGATAACCGATGTTTAAATCAAATGGATTAGACTAGCCCTCATAGTCGTTGAGACATTCAACCCGATTAATGGGGGAGGGGGGGGGGGTGATTGTTAACCCTTCGCCATGTATCCCTTCAATCAAAAATTAGCCTTCCCACTCACAGCTTTAACTTTTCAACTTAAGTCAACTTTAAACCCTAAATCAAAGTTAGCCACACCTTCTCTATATCAACTGTTTAACTTTAGTTGACTATTAACCCTAAACATAAACTTATAACCTTTAAAAAAAAAAGTTGGTGTGTTTTTGAGTGAAAAATTATGGGCACGACACTTGGTATCAGAGCCTAGGTTTCAACATTGGAACCTAAACCCATTACGTTTCTCCAAGTAGACCCAATTTTATACATATATTTTTTTGATAAATTTTAATAGTTTTAATAAACAGTATGATGGACCTTCATTACATTATCAAGGGAATTCCTGTGACCCTTGGGATCCATCAAATTATTATAATTCCAATTCTGTATAGGATGGATCACTCTTTGGGTTAATTTGATTCCATAATTCAGCTTAATTATTTATTTATAGGAGATAGACTAGGAACATCAAAATATCTTAATAACCCAAGATAATGGGTCAATGTAAATTGAAAACATGTTTTTCCATAAGAGTTAATGAGCGTACCTAGATAAACAACTTAAGAGGGTTATGGACAGATTATGTTCAGTGTTGATGGAAACATGAATTAAAATTATTTTGACCACATTATTAAGTAAGATTAAGACGTGGTTATTCACTCAACACGTATCAAGGAAAGCATTAGTTGTGGAAGGATTCACATAATGCTTGAATGGAGAATAAATTGGAGGTTATACAAATGCTCAACATTGGAACCACCTACCCTTATCTTGTTCATAATTTAAAACCTTATTATTTATGATGGAAATGTTGTTATGGTAGTGCTAGCAACTTAAACTATTTGTGAGGAAACATTTAGAAACTTCTTTATTGAGAGTCTTGGCTGCATAATTTTTTTGATATGTTCTTTTCAACATTAATAAGAAATACTTTATCAAGCACATGTTAATAATAGAAGGGTACCCTAGGAATAAAAATGTAAAGATTAACTTGGCCAAAAGATTGATCAACACGTAACGACCCCACTTTGAAAATATGAAAGCGAAGACTAATATAGGTAAGTAATGGAAGATTCAACTACCTAAAAATTCCTTTAGATTTCATAAATAAAACTTAAGGGGAGTTCTTAAGAAAATATTATCAAATTACCAATCAATCTAATAGTGTAATGACTATAATACGATAGTAAAAATGAAGACAATACATGTGTCAATAGAGTTACTTGGTAATTGAATATGGAGACCCTTATTGAGATACACTTCCAAGATGATAAAAGGGCCAAGGTAGAAAGGTAACCTAAAATTCTTTTGTGTCCTAACATATTTGAAAGGCAATTACAAATTTACCAGGAGGTAGATGACAGCTATGAATCAATGACCTCCTTGTCAGTGTTTTGTAAAAATTTATATGAATTGTAATGAAACTTTGGACAATCAATGACAATTTTTAGGAGACTAAAATGGAGCCAACAGAGATAATATACATTTAATCTAGCATAAATAACTTGACTATCCTATGTTGTGGTAATTATTAGTGCATAAGTAAATTGGAACCTTGTTAATGCATTTATAAATAGAATAATATAATTTAGGGATTGTACTTTTGGGTAGTCCCTTGTGCATTGCAGAGTTAGCTCAAAAGTAAATCACCTGCTATAAAGTAGAATTTTCTTTTGAGGCATGCTATATGGATGACAAATGAGAATATAAACCCTTTGGATGGACGTGCCTTATCGAGTCCAATAAGATGGAGAGCTTGACCTAAACAAACATAAGACATTATTGCGAGAGTGATTCGTTAAATCCTTATAGATAGTCATTAAACTATTAAAGTATAACATACTATATGTCTTTACTATGTGTATGAAACTGGTAGGCAACCCTCCTCGTGATTCAATGTAATATGCTTGGTAGTATTGTGTAGAGTGGATATTGAGTGGTAATATTGAGAGTAGTATGAAAACTTAATGAAACATATGTATAGTAATATAAATTAACTAGTAGTATGCCTTTTGTGATGAGTGAAGTTATATATGAAGTACCCTGAGTGAGTGACTAGTTCTATAAGCTAGGAAATGTAGTGGTGGACATCAAGTGCCAACTCACCAAATAGAACCACTTGAGAAGTTTCTTGAGGGTTGTGATGCTCAAAATATTCCTATGAATTAATTATATTAGTTGAGGTATCTCTAGTCATTCCTATATTCATAAAATTAATAACCTTATAGATGTTGTAATAGAGTTGTTTTATACCTTATTGGCCTAAGTGTGTCGGCCATAAAATATCGTATAAGAACGATGATGTATTTCATGAGACCTAAGTGAACCACGTTGCAGTGGGAACTCCTCTCGGTGAGAGGAGGTTGTTGTGATGTGAATACCCTGGTAAAAGAACTTTATAGAGTAAGTAAAATGAATATTAGTAAGTATGCAGTTATCTCCTTAGTTTTTGTATGTCTACCTCCCTCCCCAGATAAATATTTTCTTGGAAAACCCTTAATGCTTTATCCTTGTCAGGACATAATTAGTATATATTAAATATTGTCATAATAAATGTATGACATGATTTCCCCATCTCCCTCTTAGTGACCTCAAAGGGTCACATAGTTCATGTAATGATTGTGGTAGAATATGGATTGCTAAATTTATCTTTCTGTTATTTTACTTTCACTAATACATTTGGGGGCATTTTGCGACGGCTATGTGTCACAATAGCCACACCCATAGATGTCGCTATTTTTTAGTCGCAAGTTGCGATGTCTATGGGTAGCCGTCGCAATTGCGACGCCCTCCCGTCGCAATGTCGCTAAGATTTGTTAGCGGCATGGGCGTCGCCCTCCCGTCGCATGGCTTCGGAGGGCCGTCGCAATTGCGACGGGCCTCCCAAGCAATTGCGACGGGCGCCTGCATCGCATTACGATGGGCGCTCGTCGCAATTGTGACGCCCGTGGGTGGATAAAAAAAATAAATTATTTAATACATTGCTAATGAACCACATTAATGCTTTTTTCTTTCAACAAATGAGGACAGCCACTGTAAAGACAACATGATAATGTACACTCACTGTAAGGATAGTCACAAATGAGGACATCTCATAGTGACTGTCCCTTGTGTAATTGCCACTTGAATGTATTGCTATTCAGCCACATTAATGCTTTTATTCTTCAACAAATGAGGATAGTCACTCTAAAGACAACATGATAATGTACACTCACAGTGAGTGTACATTATCATGTTGTCTTTACAGTGACTATCCTCATTTGTTGAAGAAGAAAAGCATTAATGTGGCTGAATAGCAATACATTCAAGTGGCAATTACACTAGGGACAGTCACTGTGAGATGTCCTCATTTGTGACTGTCCTTACAGTGAGTGTACATTATCATGTTGTCTTTACAGTGAGTGTACATTATCATGTTGTCTTTACAGTGTCAATATATGCATTATTACTTAAACTGAAGAGTACTCTAAATAATATGTCATTGTGGAGTTCTGATTGCTTCCAATTTGATATACGCTTGTTCTACTTATGTATCCAGCATCATGTAAGAAAAGTTGATGCTTTTAAAATAGATTCATTTAGCCATGAAATGCCTGTGCATGTTACATACAAGATTCCAAGGCCCAAAACTGATTACTCATTATAATTCATGTACAGAATGATAATCAACCACAACGAGGCATGCGTAGGCGCTGCTTAGATTTTGAGGCATCAGAAGCTCGTAGAAGAAACTTGACCAATGGCTCATGGAATGCAACAAACTTATTGCCTAAAACAGGAGCATTGGTAACCACAGATGATGGTTTTGAAAAGAACACTTCACCATCAATGTCACGTGAGGGAACTACAATTTCTGATGGCAAGCAACTTGTAGTATATAAGAGAGATGCATGTACAGATGCTGGGAGAAGTTCCCAATCTTTATCTGTTGGACAGTTTTCATCTTGCTCTTATAAAACATTTGAGGGTAACTCAGACAAGTCTGACAGCTCACTTAGAAATAATGGGCATTCTTCTATGTCAGTGGGTATGCCAACTGGGATTGGTTTGCATTTAAATAGCCTTGCCTCTTCAATGTCATTAAATTGTGGAACTGGGCTGCTAACAACTTGAAAGGGAGCTGCTGGCATGCAGGGAATGCTGACTTCGTCTGGAGTGAAGGAGGCTCCCAGTGACAGTCGAACAAGTTCTTTACTTCCTGTAAGCTCAGGTGGAAATATTTCAGTATCAAAAAATACAAGCATGGCTCCTGGAATGCTTGTGTCAGTTGTGGAAAAGACTAGAATTGATCAACAGGAGGTGCAATCTTCTAGAAACACACAGATTGGAGTCAAAAAGTCCACTACATGTTTCCGATCCCTAACAGTTGGCATAAAGCCATTGCAATGTAGGCAACCTTTTAAAATTGAATATATGAACTCAAGTCCACTTGACAAGAAGAGGCCAGTGCTACAAGATATTTCTCGACAACCTGGATTTGGTATAGGGGAAGAGTATAATCAGAGCAGTCCTAAGAAGAAAAGGTAATTGTAGGATTTTATCAACTTTACAAAGATTTGTCTTCATTTGTAATGCTTTGTTGTCTGGATAATTTTGAATTCACTTTTGCATCCTTTTCTTTAGCTTTGACTTTTTCTTTGAATGCCCAGAAGAAAGTCTGCCACGACTGGGGATAAAGAAGGCTGCAAATGTCGCAATTGTAAAAAGTCAAAATGCCTTAAATTGTGAGTCTTTGTGCACTAGAGTGGGTTTATTATTTGGTTCCTATGTCTTTTCTATTTGTCTTGGAACTTGAACATTGCTATGAAGGTCTGTGTGTTAGCACTTAAGAAAAGCAAATTGCAATCCAGAACATTCTACGTACCTCTTAGATGCAGCAGATCAGATAATTAAATAAATAGATGTTTTTGGATTTTTGCATTTCAATTCATGTATTGACATGACTAGATTTATAGTTTTAATTTAAATGAAATTCTTACTAGTACTCTTGCAGGTATTGTGAGTGTTTTGCAGCAGGAGTATACTGCGTTGAGTCCTGCACATGTCAAGAGTGCTTTAACAAACCTGAGTATACAGATATGGTTGTTGGCACACGCCAGCAGATAGAATCACGCAATCCGCTTGCTTTTGCTCCTAAAATTGTTCATGGTGCTGACTCTCCACCAACTAATGGGGTGAGAAAATACTGAGAGGTTTTCCTTTGTTCTGGTGTTTTCTTTTTATAGTATCACTATTACTTAACTATCTATGGAGAGTTCTTATCTTTCTCGCTATCTTACTTCAGCAGAGAGAGTGCACCGAGACTCCAACATTGGCAAGGCACAAAAGAGGCTGCAATTGTAAGAAATCAATGTGTCTGAAGAAATACTGTGAATGCTATCAGGTAGATATCTTCAATTGATTGCTTAATTTAAGGTTAAAGGCTGGAGAGTAGTTTATGTGTATTCTGATTAGTGCTCGTATCTTTTATTTTAGGCAGGGGTTGGCTGCTCAGATGGCTACAGATGTGAAGGTTGTAAAAACACATTTGGCAAGAAAGAAGGTATCTGATCACTTTTTTCAAATATCGAATGCATCATATTATCTCAATCTATACATGAACGATAATACAAATATTGAATGCATTATATTCTGTCATTCTATACGTGTACGATGATTCAAATATCGAGTGCATTATATTATCTCAGTCTATACATGAACGATAAATTTCATTTGCAACTTGTATAGGAGGATCAGATGACACAGAAGACAAAGAATCTTAGGATGAGGTATGGGAGAAGGCTATATCAGAGGAAAAGCTAGGGCTTTGTTACTGTCCCTTGTGACAGTAACAAAATTTGATGAAAATAATTTTTTTTCACTCAACTTTGACATTCACAACTTCCTCTTTTATTATAATAAGAAAAAATACAGTGACTTTAGAGAAAATAATGAAACTAATACAATTGCAATACGGTGGTATTTAGAACAAACAGAGCTTCACAACCATCAAAGAAGAAAAAAGCACATGCATATATCGAGTACTCCTCAATCAGAGAGATAGAGAAGAATTCAAAACATACCCAGACTGAACATGGCCATACCAAGACCAGCATCAGACAATATTCTTATTGACTGCTCTAGGATAGCTAGCATTTCAACTTTCCATCTGCAAAATAGATTATAAAAACATGAAAATATATCAGAGATGTTTGATATTGATACAAAACAACACAGATTCATTTCTTCGTACACCTGTATATCATAAAAATCCTTGCACACTTTGAAAAATTGTATTGCCTTTTACTTACTCAAAAGTAATTTACATAAAGCAGTCATTTGATTAACATGGATCCTAATATTCACAAGTACATGGTCATGTGCTCCATCGTAGCATCTTATAGATTTAGATCTGTTCTCTGAAATAATTCAATGTTTTGTTTACAATCCACAAAAGAAATATTTTCCCTCGTCTACTTAATCCTAAACAAAAGGCCATATAGCAATATAGATAGAACTATATAATAGAAACCATAAACAATGGTAACCTTAGCAGCAGCAAGAAATTGTTGCAAAAACTTTACCTTATCATACCCAGATTGTTGCTTTGCCTGGCGGAGGGAAATTTGATCAGTAAAATTGACACAGAGTATGCTGTCTCCATTGTCATGCTGGATAACAAAACACCAACTTTAATGGGCATGTACTGTCCCTTGTGTAATTGCCACTTGAATGCATTGCTATTGAACCACATTAATGCTTTTTTCCTTCAACAAATGAGGACAGTCACTGTAAAGACAACATGATAATGTACACTCACTGTAAGGATAGTCACAAATGAGGAAATCTCAGAGTGATTATCCCTTGTGTAATTGCCGCTTGAATACATTGCTATTGAACCACATTAATGCTTTTTTCCTTCAACAAATGAGGACAGTCACTGTAAAGACAACATGATAATGTACATTCACTGTAAGGATAGTCACAAATGAGGAAATCTCAGAGTGACTATCCCTTGTGTAATTGCCACTTGAATACATTGCTAATGAACCACATTAATGCTTTTTTCCTTCAACAAATGAGGACAGTCACTATAAAGACAACATGATAATGTACACTCACTGTAAGGATAGTCACAAATGAGGACATCTCACAGTGACTGTCCCTTGTGTAATTGCCACTTGAATGTATTGCTATTCAGCCACATTAATGCTTTTCTTCTTCAACAAATGAGGATAGTCACTCTAAAGACAACATGATAATGTACACGGGCTGTAAGTGTACATTATCATGTTGTCTTTACAGTGACTGTCCTCCTTCAAGTGGCAATTACACAAGGGACAGTCACTGTAAAGGCAACATGATAATGTAGAGAAACGTTGTCATTTGTATTTTCAACAGTGCCGAGAGAGATTCCCTCCGCGAAATCACAGCTACAATTTCTGAGTACGTTGGGTTTATTTTTCTTTTGTCATTATTATGTAATCTGGTATTCAGCTGTTAGAGAGCTAAAATACCCAGAAATGAGGACATATCTGTGTTGAATTTATTGTTAGCGGCTTTGGTTATTTAGAAGTTTAATTTTATTTGTTCATCTTTCAAGCACAAACATTTTGTGGACCGTAACATCTTCATTGTTTCGGGTATGCAATGAAATAGCCCTAACTTGCAACTACCTTCACGGTACTTGTGTACATTATCATGTTGTCTTTACAGTGACTGTCCTCATTCAAGTGGCAATTACACAAGGGAAAGTCACTGTGAGATGTCCTCATTTGTGACAAGGACAGTCACACATGAGGACATCTCACAGTGACTGTCCCTTGTGTAATTTCCACTTGAATGTATTGCTATTCAACCACATTTATGGGCCCGTTTGGACCACAGCACACAGTAGCATCTACAGAGAAGAATATCCCAGGTGTAACAAGTTGTAAGAATATACCAACAGTTCTAAGAAGTTCCCTAGCACATAGTAGCATCTACAGAGAAGAATATACAACATGAGGGCAGCCACTATAAAGACAACATGATAATGTACACTCATTGTATGTGTACATTATCATGTTGTCTTTACAGTGACTGTCCTCATTCAAGTGGAAATTACACAAGGGACAGTCACTGTGAGATGTCCTCATTTGTGACAAGGACAGTCACACATGAGGACATCTCACAGTGACTGTCCCTTGTGTAATTGCCACTTGAATGTATTGCTATTCAACCACATTTATGGGCCCGTTTGGACCGCGGCACATAGTAGCATCTACAGAGAAGAATATCCCAGGTGTAACAAGTTGTAAGAATATACCAACAGTTCTAAGAAGTTCCCTAGCACATAGTAGCATCTACAGAGAAGAATATGGGTCAACGAGGTTGACTTCAAAGCCATGCAATCTAATGGTAATAGTAATATCATAATTTGACATACTATCAGAAATACTTCCTAAATAGACTATTCAATCTTATAAGAGATGGATTCATGAGAACTATTATTTATGAAATATGAGTCAATGACTTTAATTTAAAAAATTACACAATCTAATTCTTGTAAAAATATCAAAATTTGACACATTGAAAATACCTTCCAAAAGTATCGTTAATTGATTAATATGAATCACTACTCATGAAATATAATTTTATAAACCTAATCTAAAAACTACACAATAAAAATCTTAATAGCAATATTGTAAGAAACTATTCCCAAAAGCAAGCCTAACAAAATTTGATGAAAATAATTTTTGTTTCACTCAACTTTGACATTCACAACTTCCTCTTTTATTATAATAAGAAAAAAAATGTCTTTTTAGATATACCTCATGAACCATACTCGAATAATCTATCATTTTTCTTCTCAAAAACATATTTGCAGAGCCTGCTTCTTTTACTTGTTTGTACTTTTATCTCTCTGATGGAAAGGGTTCCTTCAGGACACATTTTTCCAAGTTCACTGCTTGAGATATTTGAGGAGGGTTCCCTTGCTTGAGTATCCATCCAACCCATATTTGAGTAGTTCTACAATTGCACAGTCTAAATTAATAATACTGACAATTGAATGACGAATGATGATACATAGAATTGATATAAACTAATCCTAAAAACACTAAAACATTATTAATATATTTATATATCATAAATAAAATTGATATAAAAGATCTGGAAAGATACATTAAAAAATAGAAAAACAGTAATTTATAATAGAAGGAAACTTAAATTGCTATTTAAAAAAAAAACAAGAGTCTTAAATCTTATCATTTTGTTTCATTATCATCCATAAGTACACACCTCTAGCATAATAATTATATTTTACCACCCATAAAATGAAAAAAAGATTTTCACAAGAGAAATTGAAGCTAGATTATAAAAATGAACCATCTTATTGGAAACTGGAACTGTTATCATACCCAAAAGGACTACAAAATTTCACCTTATCATACCCAGATTGTTGCTTTGCCTGGCGGAGGGAAATTTGATCAGTAAAATTGACACAGAGTATGTTGTCTCCATTGTCATGCTGGATAACAAAACACCAACTTTAATGGGCATGTACTGTCCCTTGTGTAATTGCCACTTGAATGCATTGCTATTTGATGCAGGGTCATCCCTAATGCAAGCCAAAGACACCATGATTGAAGGAAGTTGCCATGAAACCAAGGAGTCAAATCCTATCAATTGGAACATAAGATTTTCACCTTGTTTTAGTGCATTTCTGGTGAAAAATGAACTCTGTACGACTGTACAGATGGTGGTTGGATGATAAATTTTTCCTGGAAGTTGTAATAGTGACATCTGATGCTTTGGAAGTTGGTTTGATTGATTCTCTTTGTTTTATATCTAAGTTATTTCAAATTTTCTGTGCATTGTTTACAAACCCTCATTTTCAGGGTTTGACTGATGTAAAGACCTTAACTCACGTTTCAACCATTGGAATTCCTTCTTCCTTGGTGGAATGAGAGTTAAGGATGTATATTTGTATATTCTAAAAGCCCTGAGGCAGGGGGTTGCATCTGCATTTGTTGAGAGCGAGCCCTAGATCAAAAACTACCATGTTTTTGGCTGGGAAGATGGTAATCAGAATAAAATCAGAAGCTTGCATCGTATTGAGGACTTGAAAACTTGTGCATTCTTGTTTATCTGGATCAGGAGAACACTCCAAAACTCTGATCTTGGTTTCATACACTCATTTTCAATGCTTTGTTTTGGAACCCACACCTAAAAGCATGCATTAGGTCTGCGGACTCAATGAAGACATTGATATGCTGGAGTGGAGTCAGGGTCTGGGAGTTGGTGGTCTGTTAGAAATCCAAAAAGGGTACTCAGAAAACATATAACTTCTTAGAGTCCTTTGGCAAGTTGCAGAGTTATGGCTGCAGAGCAGGTTTGGGAGACCTACTAGGGTCACTAGGTCAGTTTGTTATTTTGATGTCTTGGGTTGTTTAGATCACAACCAATGCATGATTCTTGTTATTTAGATGATATCTAAGGGGTTTCTAAGTTTTTCTACAGGAAGTAAGATCTAGAACCTTAAAAGTCTCTTTTGATAGAAAATCAGGGAACTTGTCCCTAAAAGGAAATTTGTTATTGAATGGGATTGAGTCCATAAGTTGTTGTGTGATCCTTGAAACCTTCAAATTCATTACTTTGCAAAGTTTAAACATTAACCTATAGAAATCAGAGCCTAATTGATTGGTTGAGTCATTTTGGTGTCTTGAAGTGGGTTGGGACATAGATCCAAGTTTCTTGCTGACTACTCTGCATCACTATTGAACCACATTAATGCTTTTTTCCTTCAACAAATGAGGATAGTCACTGTAAAGACAACATGATAATGTACACTCACTGTAAGGATAGTCACAAATGAGGAAATCTCAGAGTGATTATCCCTTGTGTAATTGCAGCTTGAATACATTGCTATTGAACCACATTAATGCTTTTTTCCTTCAAGTGGCAATTACACAAGGGACAATCACTGTGAGATGTCCTCATTTGTGACAAGGACAGTCACACATGAGGACATCTCACAGTGACTGTCCCTTGTGTAATTGCCACTTGAATGTATTGCTATTCAACCACATTTATGGGCCTGTTTGGACCACGGCACACAATAGCATCTACAGAGAAGAATATCCCAGGTGTAACAAGTTGTAAGAATATACCAACAGTTCTAAGAAGTTCCCTAGCACATAGTAGCATCTACAGAGAAGAATATACAACATGAGGGCAACCACTGTAAAGACAACATGATAATGTACACTCATTGTATGTGTACATTATCATGTTGTCTTTACAGTGACTGTCCTCATTCAAGTGGCAATTACAGAAGGGACAGTCATTGTGAGATGTCCTCATTTGTGACAAGGATAGTCACACATGAGGACATCTCACAGTGATCGATTGTCCCTTGTGTAATTGCCACTTGAATGTATTGCTATTGAACCACATTAATGCTTTTCTTCTTCAACAAATGAGGACAGTCACTCTAAAGACAACATGATAATGTACACTCACTGTAAGGACAGTCACAAATGAGGACATCTCATAGTGACTGTCCCTTGTGTGATTGCCACTTGAATGTATTGCTATTCAGCCACATTAATGCTTTTCTTCTTCAACAAATGAGGATAGTCACTCTAAAGACAACATGATAATGTACACTCACTGTAAGTGTACATTATCATGTTGTCTTTACAGTGACTGTCCTCCTTCAAGTGGCAATTACACAAGGGATTTGTGTTTTCAACAGCGCCGTAACCCTCCGCGAAATCACATCGGGATATAAGGGCAAAACAAACAAGAACTTTGTCATTTGTATTTTCAACAGCGCCAAGAGAGATAAACAAACTTAAAACTCAGACTTAAGAAAGATGAAGGCAATGCTTCAAAAGGCCGATGCCCTAAACACGAGAAAACACAATACCACCATTAAACGATGTCCTAGTCACTGTATCAATGCTGCCAGCTCCGTACCAGTATGCTAACTGCTCACTTTCATCCTGTGATAAAGGTAACTTCATTAATCATACTTGAAATGGCAGCATACGAACTAAAGCTGATGAACATTTATAAACTAAAAGTTTAAAACTATAGATTACAAATGTAGTAGTTTCATACGAAAAGAACTTGATGTCTAAAATTTACCATTAGAAGTATCCAAAGGAATACCACAGTACTGTTGAACTTGGAGAATCAGAGATGATCTACACAACAAGGTTCAACAGCTGTAAGGACTGTTACACCATCTTTAGCATTTGAATACATTTTCTCCTTGGCTTCTGGTGGATCCTCAAAGACCCCCAATGACGTTTTCCCTACAATTATCAATTGTCTGTTAGTATAAGATATTAATAAATAAGCATTAATCACAATATTAGGCAAACAATGTTCTTGATGTCTGAATCTAAATCATAGAAAGCTCTAATAAAGCAGTTCTCAGTTTCACATTAAACCAAGTTTCAATTTCAAATGGTTATAATAATTTTTGCAAGTTATAAGTAGCTGGTTACAGTATATGACATAAAAAGAAAAAAATCATTTCTATTCTTTTCTTCTTTTTCTCTTTCAACGAAGCTTTTGCACCACACAAATGCATACCAAGAATTTCTCAGGAGGTTTCAAGACCATTGCATACCAAACTTCTTCTCTGTAGATGCTACTGTGTGTCGTGCTCCAAACGGGCCCATAAATGTGGTTGAATAACAATACATTCAAGTGGAAATTACACAAGGGACAGTCACTGTGAGATGTCCTCATGTGTGACTGTCCTTGTCACAAATGAGGACATCTCACAGTGACTGTCCCTTGTGTAATTGCCACTTGAATGAGGACAGTCACTGTAAAGACAACATGATAATGTACACAAGTACCGTGAAGGTAGTCGCAAGTTAGGGCTGTTTCATTGCATACCCGAAACAATGAAGATGTTACGGTCCACAAAACGTTTGTGCTTGAAAGATGAACAAATAAAATTAAACTTCTAAATAACCAAAGCCGCTAACAATAAATTCAACACAGATATGTCCTCATTTCTAGGTATTTTAGCTCTCTAACAGCTGAATACCAGATTACATAATAATGACAAAAGAAAAATAAACCCAACGTACTCAGAAATTGTAGCTGTGATTTCGCAGACGGAATCTCTCTCGGCGCTGTTGAAAATACAAATGACAACGTTTCTCTACATTATCATGTTGTCTTTACAGTGACTGTCCCTTGTGTAATTGCCACTTGAAGGAGGACAGTCACTGTAAAGACAACATGATAATGTACACTTACAGTGAGTGTACATTATCATGTTGTCTTTAGAGTGACTATCCTCATTTGTTGAAGAAGAAAAGCATTAATGTGGCTGAATAGCAATACATTCAAGTGGCAATTACACAAGGGACAGTCACTATGAGATGTCCTCATTTGTGACTGTCCTTATAGTGAGTGTACATTATCATGTTGTCTTTAGAGTGACTGTCCTCATTTGTTGAAGAAGAAAAGCATTAATGTGGTTCAATAGCAATACATTCAAGTGGCAATTACACAAGGGACAATCACTGTGAGATGTCCTCATGTGTGACTGTCCTTGTCACAAATGAGGACATCTCACAATGACTGTCCCTTGTGTAATTCAAGCGGCAATTACACAAGGGACAATCACTGTGAGATGTCCTCATTTGTGACTGTCCTTATAGTGAGTGTACATTATCATGTTGTCTTTAGAGTGACTGTCCTCATTTGTTGAAGAAGAAAAGCATTAATGTGGTTCAATAGCAATACATTCAAGTGGCAATTACACAAGGGACAATGTCATGAGCCATGACATATTGAACTTAGTATAATAATAAAATGATTAGATGATATATAATAATCTATTATTAACGGTATATAACAATAATATATAATTATTATCAACAGATAATAATAATATATAGTTAGCATAATAAGTAATATGTTAATTAAATAATATTAAAATATTAATAAGTAATATAATTATGATTATAATTATAATATAAATTAATAATAAATAATTATTAATAAATTATATATATTATATTATAATAATATATTAAGTAATAATATTAAATCAATTATTGATATAATAATTTTAATATATAAATAATATTAATAAACCTCTCAATATAAAACAATATGTTATCACTATAATAATATTTATTATAATATTATTAATATTACTAACATCATTAATTATAATATTTAATAATAACAATAACATTAATAATAATAATAATAATAATAACGTTTAAAGCAATATCGAATATCTGTAATCGATATAAATCTACGTTAAACATCTGCATTATCTATCACGATGAGGAATGAAGAAGTGATACAACAATCACTAGTCATTACACATCGATACCATGAGAGGATGATTAATGAACCAAATACTATGAAGTCAAGATCAACATGATATGAATAAGGGATAGGTCGCTATGTGTTTCAGAAGATGTATTGATAAGCAAGAAGGATAACCATTCATATATTATAAATAATCATTAATTGCACAAGTTTAGACAATGGCATATCCGATAAAGCAATATCAAACATGAAGACCCACTAGCAAATATGCACCATCACTTCCTATGTTATCATGACAATAACAGAAACTAGATTGAATTCTACTATCTATATCAATAGACACCACATAGGAGGATATCGACTAAAGGATTGAAAGATTATCGATTGTCTGAGATAAACCACATCTTGTAGAAACACAAAAGCATCAGTGATTATATCACAAGCTATCGATGAATGAGGCATCAGTCGCGGATAATAAGTACAATGTATCCTTAAGTATTAACAGGAATGGAAGTCAATTTGAAGATCAAACTCCATTACCAGCAATCAACCAATAAATGGACAATTATCAGAAAATGATATCGACTTATATCAAAGTAGAAAGATTGGATATAATCATAACAATATGGGATAAGGCAAGAGTTAATATCAATTGACTAAATACTAATGATAGTTAGACCAAACTAATACAAACACAGTGGATGTTAACTACTGGTTGCACTACCAATTAGGGAAGATTACCTTCATAAAAAGATTACCTTCATAAAAAGATTTGATATTGAGTCAATCTGGGAGTTATCTATGATCAGAAAATAATGAAATAATATTATGCGAACTGTTGGATTATGGAAAGGTGTGATTAACAAAGGGACATGGAGGAAGAAACAAGACATGTCTCATTCATAGCATCTCTTCATTTGTTAAAGACAATATAAGAATGCATTCTCGTCAGTCACTCAAGGCATCATTGGAACTTTATTTACTTATCCATATTTGGATATACTCAATAGAGCATCTGCCTTTGGCAGTTTGGTTTCAAGTTTATCATTGCAGATCAGAGACAGCACCATGATTGCACAGATAGAAAGGATAGTCAGAAACAGCATCAATATTTGAAGTTGCAAGCATATAATTCAGAATCTGAAATAGCAACATATCACTCATAGCGATATTACACATTTGCATAATTACATCATCATATCAGACACAGCAAATACATTGCTACAAGCAATACTTATTGATTGTATATCGATATTGTTTATATTAGACATAGCATCATTATACTATCACTATAAGTGATAGGAAACATCATATTCATAGCATATTTCATATCATTATATCTGATAGTGCTATTAAACATATTGGTATCAATATCATCTTGCACACATATTGTGATTGAATCTGAAATAGCGGTTGATATCTTAAGTAACCTCCATTACTTAGTTTAATTGTAAGTATCTGATAGAGTAAGTCTGAGAAGTGGAGTAATTGTTCCTATTTTCCAAGTTAGCCAAAAAGGGGACATTACAGACAATCACTGTGAGATGTCCTCATGTGTGACTGTCCTTGTCACAAATGAGGACATCTCACAATGACTGTCCCTTGTGTAATTCAAGCGGCAATTACACAAGGGATAGTCACTGTGAGATGTCCTCATTTGTGACTGTCCTTACAGTGAGTGTACATTATCATGTTATCTTTAGAGTGACTGTCCTCATTTGTTGAAGAAGAAAAGCATTAATGTGGTTCAATAGCAATACATTCAAGTGGCAATTACACAAGGGACAATCACTGTGAGATGTCCTCATGTGTGACTATCCTTGTCACAAATGAGGACATCTCACAATGACTGTCCCTTGTGTAATTCAAGCGGCAATTACACAAGGGACAGTCACTGTGAGATGTCCTCATTTGTGACTGTCCTTACAGTGAGTGTACATTATCATGTTGTCTTTAGAGTGACTGTCCTCATTTGTTGAAGAAGAAAAGCATTAATGTGGTTCAATAGCAATACATTCAAGTGGCAATTACACAAGGGACAATCACTGTGAGATGTCCTCATGTGTGACTGTCCTTGTCACAAATGAGGACATCTCACAATGACTGTCCCTTGTGTAATTCAAGCGGCAATTACAGTGAGTGTACATTTGTGACTGTCCTTATAGTGAGTGTACATTATCATGTTGTCTTTAGAGTGACTGTCCTCATTTGTTGAAGAAGAAAAGCATTAATGTGGTTCAATAGCAATACATTCAAGCGACAATTACACAAGGGACAGTCACTGTGAGATGTCCTCATTTGTGACTGTCCTTACAGTGAATGTACATTATCATGTTGTCTTTAGAGTGACTATCCTCATTTGTTGAAGAAGAAAAGCATTAATGTGGTTCAATAGCAATACATTCAAGTGGCAATTACACAAGGGACAATCGATCACTGTGAGATGTCCTCATGTGTGACCTTTGTGAAGGCAAGTGCCAATTTGTACCCAAGTTACCAATATTGTGGCAAAAGTGGGAATGAAGCATTTAGGGGTCAAATTGGGCAAAGAAGTGTAGAAGTGGCCTATGTGAGGTCTAAATAGCATAACTAAGTCATGGTTAGGGTCTTATGGTGTTTGAACAATAAGTTTTGAACCAAAATCCCAAAGGTTGTAGCAAGTTGTTAATGTTGTCATTCACAACATTGACAACATTTGTGCAAGGGAGCATTTTTGAGTAAGATGGTTATGTAACTATATGAAACCATTGAATTAGGCATCAGATCAACTATAAGAGGCCTCCATCGATCTGTGCAAAAGGTTGGGGGGAAAAACATTTAGAATTAAGAAGATTTGTAGAGTAACACGGTTTTAGTGAATTCTTGAGTTTTTTTGTTTCTTTGTTGTCAGTTGATTAATGGATTAGATAGCTCGCAGTGTCTATTGGAAAAGTTAGTACAAGTTGTTTTGTTATTCTGTGTTGTGTTTTTTTTGAGTTTTGAAGCATTCCAACTAGTTTGTTAATTCTTTTGTTAAGTACCCTATCGTTGGTTTGAACCAGGCAGGTTGAACAAATGGAGTCTTAGCTCATCATTCCATTGTCAATTTTGTACGGGCTCTTGGAATGGGTGAGGAGACTCCATGTACTATATGTTTGGAAGGAGGGGCCCTGGGAAGCTCATTTTCTATGTTTGCAATGATGTCCTAGGTGAGTCAGTTGAGCACAGTTAGGGATGACAAATCATTACAAGAAGATTACAACAAGTTGAATGCATTGGTTGCTTCAACTAAAATCTCATGGAGAGGTAGACACACATCTAAAGAAGCCCCAAGTCAAATTAGAAGATTGGGTGAGTTTCTTTGGTTGCTAAGAAAACAAACTCTTAGTCAGACTGTCCAAGTTGTGTCAAAATACTTGTTTTCAGGCATGGCTGTAGGAGTTGGTGTACAAAAAATCTAGGAGGAGAAGACCTTAGATATCTTGGAGTTCTCAATAAAGGGCATCTGAATCCTAATCCCTTTAGGTGGCTTAATATAAACAAAAAGGCTTGACAAAGGCCTAATTGCTAGTAGCCTATTTTTGGGTGCAATTGGCATGGTTTGATGAACCGGATTGAAGTACTGATGAAAAGTATAGGTGAAGGAGTAATATTGAAACCAATAGAGGTCCTAGTGGCCAGCCTCTCCATGGAGTAAAGTTCTAGTTGAATGTGTTTCAATTTGTGAAGACAAGACTAGGAGTGTCCTAGTAGCTGGATTGGTATTGAGCAGAGTTCATTGTATTTCTTGTTGGTGTGCACTAGTTGAAGGAGTGGGATCTTGGGTAGAGATACCTAAAGAGTGTAGGGATATTAAGTACCCTATCAAGTCAAAACATTGGCCTAAAGAGACCCTAGTGAAGGATAGGGAGTGAGCAAGACAAAGTGTTACATCAATTAACAAGATCATTTTTTGGTAATTGTGTACATTATCATGTTGTCTTTAGAGTGACTGTCCTCATTTGTTGAAGAAGAAAAGCATTAATGTGGTTCAATAGCAATACATTCAAGTGGCAATTACACAAGGGAATATCACTGTGAGATGTCCTAAGTGTGACTGTCCTTGTCACAAATGAGGACATCTCACAGTGACTGTCCCTTGTGTAATTGCCACTTGAATGAGGACAGTCACTGTAAAGACAACATGATAATGTACACAAGTACCGTGAAGGTAGTCGCAAGTTAGGGATGTTTCATTGCATACCCGAAACAATGAAGACATTACGGTCCACAAAATGTTTGTGCTTGAAAGATGAACAAATAAAATTAAACTTCTAAATAACCAAAGCCGCTAACAATAAATTCAACACAGATATGTCCTCATTTCTGGGTATTTTAGCTCTCTAACAGCTGAATACCAGATTACATAATAATGACAAAAGAAAAATAAACCCAACGTACTCAGAAATTGTAGCTGTGATTTCGCGGAGGGAATCTCTCTCGGCGCTGTTGAAAACACAAATGACAACGTTCTTGTTTTTTTTGCCCTTATATCCCGATGTGATTTTGCGGAGGGTTACAACGCTGTTGAAAACACAAATGACAACGTTCCTTTTTTTTTTGGCCCTTATATCCTGACAATGTCGCAATTGCAAGTTAGGGCTGTTTCACTGCATACCCGAAACAATGAAGACGTTACGGTCCACAAAATGTTTGTGCTTGAAAGATTAACAAATAAAATTAAACTTCTAAATAACCAAAGCCGCTAACAATAAATTCAACACAGATATGTCCTCATTTCTGGGTATTTTAGCTCTCTAACAGCTGAATACCAGATTACATAATAATGACAAAAGAAAAATAAACCCAACATACTCAGAAATTGTAGCTGTGATTTTGCGGAGGGTTACGACGCTGTTGAAAACACAAATGACAACATTCTTGTTTTTTTTGCCCTTATATCCCGATGTGATTTCGCGGAGGGTTACGGCGCTATTGAAAACACAAATGAGAACGTTCTTGTTTTTTTTGCCCTTATATCCCGATGTGATTTCACGGAGGGTTACGGCGCTGTTGAAAACACAAATGACAACGTTCCTTTTTTTTTTTGCCCTTATATCCTAACAACGTCGCAATGGCGACGTTGCCAAATGTATTGTCGTCATAATTACGACGGTGTCGGGCTATATTTGAAAAAAAAAAGCCAAAACCGCATGACATTTGCCTGCCGTCGCAAATTGCCGTCAGAATTTCACCCCAAATGTATTAGTGTTTGTTTCACAAGTTGATTTTTTTGATTGCCAATAATGTAAAAGTAATTAATTTATGTGTTGGGTTGCTTAGCCAAACTTTATTTTAATGTCCTTATTTTCCTCAAGGACTTGTCTTTACTTATTTTGTGAAAAAGTTTTACCAATGTGGCCACTTTTTGAATCTCACTTTGATGAAATGTTCTTTTCAATTTTTCAATTATGGATTTTATGATTATTTGATGAGACTCTTATGGTTGCAATTGTTGGCAAGTCCTTTCATGGTAGGTTGTATGAGGGAGAAGATTTATTGGGGAGATCCATCATATTTTATTAATATAAATAGGGAGGGAATGTAAGGAAGTTCCCCATCACACTATGTTCACCTTTTTCATTAGCGCTATCTATGACCATGCTAGTAGCCTTGGTAAGAATATTTTATGGATTGTGATATGCATAGTCCTTGTAAGATTGATTTATGATCTTTCTTCATAGATATTGTGATATTATCAAAAAATATAATATAAAGTTGGTACAAACTAAGGAATTGTAGAGTGACAAATGATACCTTTAGCATAATATTGGACCTATACTCCAGATATTGAACTTCATAGGGACCAACATCTAGAGTGATGTTAGCATACATTTGAGATATGTTGTAAGGAAGATGTCCCTTGTTTTAGTGCATTTCCTTGTGACCTCAGATCCAACATTGGTGTGTTGAATGGAATTACCTTACGTGATCTTGTTGCTAGAAGAAGTTATGATAAATATGTAAAATAATATTAGATTGTGATGTTTGGATAATCAGTTCAATCGTACAATGTTTATAATTTTAAATGTTAGAATTGATTAAAATAAGGTAAAACATAGCCTTAACATGTATCAACATTAGAATTCCTCATTGCATGAGATCAACGTTTCAAAATTGATCCAATGGACTAAGATAGATGTCAACCCTGGAACTTTAACCCTAAGTGGCATAACTTCCGAGAGGAAGTTCATACCTAGGGGAGGGGAGGATGTGAGGCCTCACCCTAGACCTGTCATAGCTTTTCCATTATCATTAAGGTAGCCCTAGTAATTGGCTTAATGTTTTGATTAGCTTAGTAGATTTTACTCTTTTAGACAGATTTGATTACAGTAGATGAAAATACATTACATTTTATGATGCTTTCTATACTTGCAATGTTGACTTTATGATACATTATGGCTGACATTATGATGATTGATTTAGATGAAATACTGAGATGTGCAATTAGGGAATTTATGTCGATATGAGTTGTTAGGAAAGTGAAAATCAAGAAATGAATAAGGTTGAGATGTGTATTTCATTTTGGGCTAAATGTTAGGTGATGAATTATGGATGACTATTTTATGATATAAATATGAATTCTAATGTATGGTTATTTTGATTTATGAATGTTGTGATGAATTTTATATGCTTACGTAAGTAACTAGGAAATGGAGATTCGACTCTATGATGATACGCTGAGATTTCTAATTGTGAATTGAAAGTTAATTACATAGGTGAAGTTTATGAGTGTCATGACGACATTTAATTACAATTGAATTATATGTGCAATGATTATGCTACAAGCTTAATTTAGTGATGAATTGAATATTTCATGATGAGTTGTATGTATTTTATAGATGAATGATTATGCCATGTGAATTATGATATTTTAGATGAATTATCTTGATCATTAATGTTATGAATTTACTGTTGGAAACTGCAATTGAAGCAATTTTTGTATTGTCATTGATGTCAAACCTTAATTGGTAAGACTATTTCTATTTAAGAAAGTACTATATCTATTTGAGTGTTGCTACGGGGATAGGCAAGGTTGGTAACAACAACACCTAAGGAAAGGTTGAGTTATCTTGATACTTCAATGAGTACTTGATTATGTGGCACATGTTAGGAATAAGGTGTCTCAACCTTGGATAATTCCTATTCTTATTATTTGTTTTGTAAAATGTATTTCTTGCAAATAATGTTGATGTGTCAGCATCTTGAATTGTGTGTAAGGAGATCATGGCTAAAACAGCTATGACGGATTCCTATGACACGTAAGAGCTATGACAGGAAGATTCAATGATAGGTGAAGACATGTGGCAACTGATAAATTTGAGTACTGTACACTCTTCCCCAATCATGGGGTTCGGGGCATCGCCCTGGAAAATTTTTTGGGGTTCCTATTTTCTCGGAGAATGGTAAAACCCTAATACGGTTATCTTTGGGAGTAGCCCTAAAAAGTGAAGCGCATGATATAAGCTTTTTTAGGGTTGCAAAGAGATATGATGTGAGTGTATTGTTGGAACGTTTTATGCTACTGTGATTTGTCTTCAAGGGTTTAGAAATCTTCTGAAAGAACTTGCATTGCAAGTGTATTATAAGCTATAATAGTTTTGATCAATACATTGTGCAGGTTTTGGAGTGCTGGGGCTTTTTACCGAAAGGTTTCCCCAGGGTATATCATTGTGTCATTCTCTATTTTTCTGTATGTATGGTATGTGGTTGCAATATCTTTGTTAAAGTAGTTAACAAATCTGAAATTGTAAGGATTTAAAAGAATTTGCACAATACTCTCCTATAGAGATTAGCATAGGAAGCTGTTTTCGCACCTGAGTTTCCTTACAGCACAATGATAAGACAATGTATTATTTATCTTAGTAAGAATGAAGACTAAATTGGTAGGCTTAACCGAGCATAAGTGAAGAAATCTAGTTTAATCCAAGTCTTGTTTGTGTTGATCGAGCTAGTGAATGCCGAGTAAAAATGGTGTTGACTGAACACCAATTAATTACCGAGGAAGACAGTGTTAGCTGAGGGAACAGTTTATGTGGTGACCGAGCTTTCTAGAGAAGATCGAGAAGTTGGACATAGTATTGACCGAGCGTTAGTATTTTGCATTTTTTGAAGAATTCAGATTTCCAGCCGACATCGTTGAATTCTTGAATTATGTAAAACATGTTGACTTTATTTATTGATTGTATGAAAGTATTTTTAATGCACTGTAAAACATTTTATCGTAAATCTTTAAGAGATTCAAGATATTTCAAAGATAAGTCGAAGAACATAATGTAAGACGGATGCAATGAATCTGACCTAACCCTAAGATCTACAAAGGAGATTAAGCGGAAAAAGATGTATTGACCTAATAGAGGTAGTATTAAGGAAACCTAAGCGAGAGGTTGAATACATGGAAAGAAGTGAATGTTGGAAGTATTGTTATTGACTGTCTAAGCAGAAAAGGCTGAAGGAGAACTGTTGTGATCGCTTGAAGGGTTCTGAGTAGATCAGTGATGGAGATGGAAAAGGTTCATAGTTAGTAAGCCAACATATGTGTACATAATTGGATCTGATATTTGCAAAGTAAGTTGTATGTTTCTCAGATCAATATTACGACTACTTTCTAACCATTGTAACAGTCAAAATCCTTTTAATAGAGGTTGACCTAACAGTCATAGGTATAAATCCTTTGAACAAGGTTGCATTCTAATGGAGTGTATGTAAGTCCTATAACAAGGTGCACTTTTAACAGAGTGGTTGAAATCCTTTAACCGAGTCACACTTGACAGTGTGTTTGTAACCTTTGACAAGGTTGGCTTTTCACCAAGCTCACTTCAAAAGAGTGAACATAATAGTAACATGTTACAAAGTGGTTTTTCCCAAATTGGGTTTCCACTATAAATCTTGGTGTTGATACTTGTGTGAATGTTTTGGTTTGAAAATTTCTATGTTTTACAAGTTAGATGCATTTGGATAAGTGAACTACACTGTTATATGTTTATGTTATGCAATCAGTAATGACCGAGTAGGTGTTGGTTATTAGATCTGATTTGTTGAAGAGTTTAAAAGATTATTTTATACATCTGGACCTGAGAACAACTGATTCACCCCCACCTCTATGTTTTTCTAAATCATATTAACATTTACATATTTTTTTATTTCCTTGGATTACTGATGTTGGACTTTAGTGTGCAGGGAATTAGACCATGGTAAATTCGGGGAACCAGAGCATAGACTTTTGTGCAAATCAGTTCGAGCCAAGGTCACTTCTATTGAGAGGCAAAAACCTCATTGTATCGTATCTAATTCATGAAAGTAATGTGCATGAATGTATTTAATTGTTATGTAATTGTAATGTAATTAATGTTGAGAATGCCCAAGTGGATATGCCACATGGCTTGTGATGTGTCATTTTGTTTGTGTCACTTGACACTTGTGTGTGTACTTGTGGCCATGACATGTCCACTTGGGGATTGGATGCCCATCAACTTAGGATAGAAGCCTTGAGGATCCCCACGAGAATCCCTTGGTTTGGGAGCTTGAGGTGGAGTCATTTCATGAATTTCTAATTTGAGTTTTACATGGGTTTTTGGGGGGCTTAAAAGGTGCCTAGGGGTGTGTTTAGGCCATTTTTAGTAAGCCCACTTGATATGCCTATGGGTAACGATCATTTTTAACCATAGGACAACCCATAGTTGACCAAAAGACCCCTCCAAAAGTTGGATTTTCAAAATGGTCGAAAATCCACTTTTGAAGCAAGGTCTTAGTTAGATTTCCATCCAATGAAGTTGCAAGTCTTTGGTCCACCTTTTTTTTGGCCAACCTTTTTAAGAATCCATATTTTGAAACCATGTAAGAAACTTAGGAAGACCATCCAATGAGATTGAGATCCTATCCCTAGGAGATTGTGTGGAGGCCTTTTTAGAGGGGATTCTTCTTTTGGAAGAGTTTGACACCCACTCTCTAGATTTGGAGACTTTGCTAGTTTGGGAAAAAAAGGCTTAGAGGAGGCTCTTCATCAAATTTCTTCCTTAAGCTTGGATTCTAGGTTGGTGGTATTCATCTTTCTACTTGTTTTGTTTTCATGTGAATGAGCTCTCAAGAATATTTTCATTCTTGCATGGAGAAACGAGTTTTGTGTTATTATGTGCTTAGTGTTTGTGAATCTTATTATTGTATGTGAGTAGTTTTTATGTGAATTCTTGAGCTTGTTGTAATGTATGATTTCTTGTTATGTAAATGTAAAACTTTTTTTCTCTTGAAGATTTCTCGTTGTTTTGTATTGTTAAGGAAGTTTTCTCAAGGCCACACTCACCCTTGGAAGGGAAGAGTGGCCTTGGGGGTGAAGGGAATTTTGGGACAACCATTGGTGTAGAGTCTCTCCTTGTTATGGAGAGGGAAGAAACATGGATGTATGGGCTCCATGTAGCCATTTATTTTTGGGGGTCATAAGGGATTTTGTGGCTTGAAGCCTTGGGGGCATAAGGAGGTTTTGTTGTTGGGTTGAGATTTTGTGGCAAAATGTGTGTTGAGAAAGCCAAGAGTAGGCTTGTCTTGTATTTCTATGAAATGAGCTTTCTCCCCTTGAGTTTGGTTCCACCTTCACCCCAATTTTATGAGTCATTTGGAGACTCTTGTTTTAGCCTTGGATGAGAGTTTAATTGTGAATATTGTGTTATTGTGATTATGTTTTGTTGGAGAGTGAAACCTTGTCTATGTGATGGTTCCCCAAGCTCAGGGGTGGCTTCATAGAAGCCTAGGTTGGGAGGTGAGCACTCCATGGCCTATATTTATTTTATTGCAGGATTGGGAGCCATTCAAGACTTCATGTTTGAAGTTGTAATCTTGAAAGAAGTTGAGAATGTTCTCAAGAGTTGATTTGGATCCTATTGGTTTCATGTTTATTGTATTGTATGGGAATCTTAAGGATCCCTTGAGCTCAATGTATTTTGTTTGTAATGGAGTTTACACTCCAAAACTTGTGTTTGTATCATAGTGATGTTGCATCAAAGTTTTTGAAGAAATGTATGGCTTTCCTTTGATAGTTTTATGATCATGTGAGAATATTGAAGGGTGACCAAAGGAAGATTTAAGTGTATTCATGTTATATTGAATAAGAGATGGACAATGTATTCATCATTTGAAAGATTAAGAATTGTTGGAATAGTTTTTGTGAAGGAATTATTTATTTATTCATTAATAAAAAATTTATGTAGACATGTTGTAAGATTATAAGAAAGAAAGGTGATTGTAGTATCATTATAGTCCTTTGTAAAAGATTCATTTGAATAGAAATGTTAGTGCAAAAAAAAAGAATTTGTATCATAAACTCCCTCTCTATTATTTAAGCTATCGTGTTATTTTGCTATTAGTAGCCATGTGAGAAACAATTTACTTTAAAAAAATTGGCAACTAGTTATGTAAATTGTTTATCTTTGATCAATTAGTAATTTATATATAAGTTAGAGTTTCAGAAATCTTTCAATACTTGGATCAAGCTCTTTCACCTTTACTAAATTGAGATAGCAAAACTATAAACTATGTGCAAAAGAAAGAGTAAATAAAGGTGAGAAGAAAAATGTCAAACAAGTGAAAAAACACAAAGAAAAGTGAAAAAGAGACTTACAGGTCTTTGGAAAATGTATGGAAAAAATTCTCATACATTTTCCAATTCCACAATCATTTTAAAATTATATCCTACATCTACTTGGCAGAAAATAACATTTATATAATTGGCATAGGAAGGATAAAAGCCTATCCTACCCCCTCCTAGAAGTCTAGACCTTTTGGGGGACCCACCTGGGTCTCCACCCCAAAAGGACTCAAAAAAACCCTTCAAGAAAAAAAACAATAGAATTTAATGTCAAAAAAATATAATAAATAAATGTCATGTGAAAAAAAATTTCACTTGGCTGAATGTTAGAAAGCTTTTTGTTTTTAACAAATTTTATTTTTTAAAATATATATATATATAAAAATTTAATATAAAAAAATCTTGCAAAGTTTAAAAAGTGGGCGGTGGAGTGGTGGACCCCACACCACCCACCACCCGCCGCGGCAGGATGCACTGCCAAGGCAGTGCGGCCCTGCTATGACAGGGTACGCACTGCAATGGCAGTGCGTGGGCCCACCGACAGTCCCCAAAAGGGGGACTTAAAACTTATTAAATTTTAGAAAAAAAGTTTTGTTAATTTTTTTTTTTTACATTTTATTTAATTTTTAATATTATTAAATATATTAATAGATAATTTACTATTAATTAATAATATATTAATATTAATTAATATATAATAATCAATTAATATATTAATTAATATTAATCAATATTATTATAAATTAATTAATATTCTATATTAATTAATATTTTTTTAATTAAGCATCACTTTCTGTTAATTAGTATGTTTACTAATTAATGTTTTCATTTACTAATTAAGTAATATAGTTAATTGATCATTTATTTTATTGGAAATCAATTTGCAAAATTATATTTATTGACATCTATTTTAGTAAGCGCAGTTAATATAGTTTATAATATTAAAATTTATCTAAATTGTTTATCAAGTTGTAACTAGCATTTTTATTTTATCTTAATTAAAATTAATCATTTTCAGTCAATGGTTATTTTAATTAATCAATTAGTTATTTGTAAATCAATTAGAGTATGATATATGAATCTATTGGTCAAATTTTGTGAAAATTAACATTATGCTAATAGAATCGTCTAACCATTAGTTAGGCAACTAAATTCGTTTAAATACTAGTTTTTTTTAGTGACTTAATTTACTTGTTGAGTGGTCATTAGGATTAAATAAGTGTTATCGGTATATCTAAGACTCCTTTATAATTTGATTGGAACACGATATTAACTATAGATCAAATTAACATGATAACCAATGTTTAAATCAAATGGATTAGACTAGCCCTCATAGTCGTTGAGACATTCAACTTGATTAAGGGGGGGGCATGATCGTTAACCCTTCACCATGTATCCCTTCAATCAGCAATTAGCCTTCTCACTCATGGCTTTAACTTTTCAACTTAAGTTAACTTTAAACCCTAAATCAAAGTTAGCTAGACCTTCTCTATATCAACTGTTTAACTTTAGCTGACTGTTAACCCTAAACATAAACTTATAACCTTTTTAAAAAAAAAAGTTGGTGTGTTTTTGAGTGAAAAATTATGGGCATGACATATTCTAATTCTTTGAAGAGGAAAACAATAATATTTTCTCAGTTTTAACATTGAAATGAAAGACACAGTCATAGATCTACACTCTTATATGTTAAATTTTGCATTAAATTCTGAAAAGATATTGATTAAATAAAGGTAGAACACCATATTTGAATCAAATCACTCACAATAAATGTTGAGCATAGAAAAATTAAGAAGGAATAAATCTTTGTATATAAATAATCAGGAAATATGCTACAAACCATCAAGTGTCCAATACAATCTATGAAAATTTGCAAGATGCAAAATAATGGCCAAAAGTCAGAACCCTCAATAAAGGTAGAACATAATATTTGAATAAAATCACTCACAATCAATGTTGAACACATAAAAATTGAGAAGGAATTAATCTTTGTATATAAATAATGAGGAAATCTTCTACAAGCCATTAAGTGTCCAATACGATCTGCCAAAATTTGCAAGATGCAAAATAATGGCCAAAAGTTGGAACCCTCAATAATGAGGTCCAAAATGAAGATATAGACCAAGAATCAAGAAGGGTTGGATAGAAGAGAAAAACAAGGAGACAAAGGAGTAAAATTGCTAAAAACATGTAGTTGACCACCTAAAAACTCCTCTCAACTCAATATGCATGCATGTGGCCCTCTAGATTGATGTACAACTACTTCAAAACTACCCCAAAATCATGAAAATCTCTGTGGTCGCATGCGAGAGGAAAATGTACCAAATTGGAAACATAATTGCATGTATCATGCATGTGACTACTGAAAAAGACCTCTCAACTGATGTGGAACTAATAACAAACTCAAAAAAACCTCAATTTGCATGTAAACTCCTAAACAATGCCTACCAAATGCTAGAAGAAAAAGAAAACCCCCTCTGATACGATTGTCCATGAAGGAAAACAAAATGCCATACTTGGCCATCCATGCTCATGCATAAAAAGAACTCCTCTTTGGAAAAATTTAACTCCAAGTCAAAAAATAAACTCCCACATGCCAAATTTAGAACTCCACTTCCTCTATTTATGTAAATATCTCCAAAAATATTTAGTATTTTTTTGTATTAACATAGTTTAAATATCTGGGTTACATCACCGATTTAGAAAATATCTGAGTTACAACACAACTTTATATCCTCAAAAAGAGAAAAAACTTTGAGAAACTATTGGGTAGCACTTGAACAACTACCTATGGAGAACAATTAATACAACATGAAGTAACCTACATTCTAGTATAACTGTTAATACAAAAAAGAGTCAAAATTTTCTTGAGAGAGATATCCTTCCAATCATCTGGTAATTGCCTATCTTCCATCCTTAGCCATATGTCCAGGTACTGTTTGAATATGAGTCACTTTGTTGGTATCAACATGTCTATCTCCAATGCATAATCCTTTGATGAACTAGTTCAAGTTATCAAGCTCTCTTTGACTGATCAGATCTTTGTGAATAGAAAAGTATTGGCATGAAACTAGGTCCTTCTTGTTGATCAAGATTTGGCCTTCCCGCATCAACACCATAAAATTGTCTCTGGAAATTTATAGAGCAACAACAACTTGTGAGATAATTTGAAAATGTATGAGTTTAAATCCAAACTCAGTAAGTTGTCTCCTCTTTTGAAAAAACTCTCCATTTTGTTCCTTCCAAAGGAACCATAGAATCTCACAAGTTAGAACATACCAAAAAGTGTTATCTTTCAGATCAAAGGATTCCACAAAAATAGCTAAAATTTAACTCCATGATAGGCCAGGTCTACCATTCCAAACACTGGGTGGCCCAGAGAAAATGGACCAGACACCATGGGCATAAACACAATCAAAAAATAAATGCTCAAAAGATTTAGGAACAGAACACACACCACACATAATAGGACAACCTAAACCATGAGGCAAAGTGTTCCCAACAACAAGTTCTCTCAAAAGAAATAACCATCTATAACAAGATTTTTTTGGTTCAGAAGGAGAGTGCCAGAAAAAGTTAAAGATAAAATGCTACCTAGAGACTGAACATCCCAACCCCTAGCCATGGTTCACTTCGTCAAAAATAGAACAATCCTCCTTTAGCATATTGTATATCTTCTTAGTAGAAACATTACTAAATATGGTGTCATCTTTCCATTTTATCCACTGTAAGAACTGTTAGTGTTCATAGTATGCCCAAGGAAGAAGTTACCCACATATTTAGCAATAATAGTGTATGTCTTTTTATGAGTATTAGGTATGTGATATTTAGCTGAGATTTCATCCCAATACCCTAGCCGATTGTCAACCATAATATCTTTAACTAGAGAGCTACCATATTTGTACCAATTTTTAGCAGAACAACTTTGGGTTAATGCAAGAGGTCTTCCATTAGCTTCAACTCCCCACCAAATTGATCTATCCAAAATAGAATAAGTAGGAGGACCACCTTTGGCTCCCCTAGATAGGATAAGGTTTCTGTGAGGCCTCACCCCGACCCATCATAGCATCTTTTCTTATTCGCATTTTGATACATTGATACACTTGTTGATTTATCCTAATAGAGACTCGAGATACTATATTTTGATGATGATTATTATGCTGTGTGGATTACCTTATGATGTGTATTAGAAACTAGAGTATGTCGTGATTTTGATTATGCATGTTTAGTAATGTGAATTAATGAGAATATTGGATCATGTTTAGATTTGATCACTTTACAGATGATATGTCATGATGATTATGTAATTATGATGTTTAAACATTATTGAATGAAAAATTTGCAATCAGGACTGAATTCTACATATAGATTACGTTGTTAAATCATGAATTAAATATGTATATTTTATGTGATTTTTCTACCTTGAACTACTGATGCTCGATGTTTAGTGTGAAAGTATGAGAACCATGGAATTATTCAAAGAACCAAGGTTAAACCTATGTGAACTGAGTAAGCCAAGGTTTAATCTGATATGGGATTAAAAGCCTTGTTGTAATGTGAACTCGTTGTAAATGTGAATTTGCATGTGTGTTATTAGTTAACTTCATGCTGTCGTTTAGGACATGACATTTTGTATGTAATGTGAAATCGTTAGTGTCACTTGACACTTGTTATGTGCTTATTTAAATTCATCTTTGTTTCTAGCCACTTCTAGAGGCCAATAAGAGGTTCTAAGGGTCATTTTTGGCATTATTTAAGTACCTAAGTGATAGGGGTATCGGTTAGGAAGGTTTTGAACATGTCCTTAATTCTCTAGTGACCTTGGTAACCCATTTTATGACCCATTTACCCTTAGCTACGAAATTGGATAAGTCTTGACCTTTACCCAACTCCACCCTTTCCTTTCAATCATGCATTTATCATGGGGGACAAGGAAAAACAATAGGACCATAGGGTTAAGTCTGCATTTATTGATGGTGGGTGGGTAGAAATTGGAGGCCTTTTTAGAGGCCCTTGGTAGAGTTAGTGGGTGTTCACCCACTCTCTACTTTTAGAGACATTAGGGTTTGGATTGAGAGAGGATAAGTGGATTAGCTCTTCTCAAACTTCTTTTGCCATAACACTTGTGAAGGTTGGTTACTCACTTCCATGGAAGCTTTCTTACTTGTTCAATAGATTAGCATGAATTATTGCTCTCTCATGCATATGAATTGTATTATTGTTGTGATATTGTGTTGTAAGGGATGGGATTTGGGTTTGGATCCATGTAACCTTCTTGTTTTATTTTGCTTGAATGAGGGAGTTCTTGTTCATGGGAGTGAGGCATTACTCACCCTTTGGGAAGGGAAGAAGTGGCCTTTGGGTGAAGGGGTTAGTTGGGCTCTCCATGTGGTGAGAGTCTCTTCTCTTAGAGAAGAGGGACAAATTCATGGTGTATGGACACCTTGAAGCCATTGGTATCCTTGCATCTTGAGGATGTAGATGAGAAAAGTATGTGTATGGAGATTTTGTTTATATAGCCTTGAAGAGGCAATGAAATACTAATGTTGAGAAATGTTGAATACCATGGCATTCTCCCCTTGGAAAAGCCCACCTTCACCCTCTTTCAATGAGCTTGTAAGACTCATTTGTGTAGCCTTGGGAGGGAGTAAATTTTTGTATATGCATTTGTGTATTTTGTGAGCATTTTGTTTGTTGAAGCATACTCATTTAGCCTTGGTTCTCCAAGCTCGGGGGTGGTCTCATGGAGACCTAGGTTGGGAGGTGAGCATCCCATGGTTCTCCCCCTTTTTATTATAGGTATGGATGTCTTGATTCATGTAGAAGAAGCTTGATGGAGTCCATTCTTTGGATGTGTTTGCATGGAGACACCACATGTCTTTGTTTTGGTAGATCTTGGAAGTAAGATCCTCAATTTGATGCATTTTTTAATGAAGAAACCTCTCCTTGTAGTAGGAGCATACTTGTGGATTTGGATAGTGTTTCCTTCTCTTTATTGGAGCACCATGAAATTGTATATTGTAAGGGAATTGAGAAAATCATATTCTTTGATACTATCATTCATGTATGGTTACCAAATGTTATTTCATTGGTTGAAATGTAAATAAGGATTCCTTGCTTTCATGTTGATGCATTCTACTTAATTGAAATGGAGGTGTAAATCTCTCATGTTAAGTGTTTATCCAAGTTGATAAGGAAGAAATAATGTATTGTTTTAAGGAAGAAATTTCATTGAAATGAATATTGGGAATCTCTTAATGTATTGATTGAATTTGTTTATGTTCATTATATTATATCCTACCTTAGACAATCTTCAAACTCAATAGAAACTACTTGAGATAAGAACAACATTACCACCTCTAAATCTCTTCAAATTGAAGTATAAATCAATGAACAAGTAAACTAATGGATTACTATGTGAAATTTCTATTACAACAAATATATTCAACCTAAAAATCTCCTTAGTTTAGTCACTAATAATCTATGCATTTAAATGGATAAAAAAAAATAAGCAAGCAAAGAAAGGAAGGAGAAGCCATATTTGCTTACAATGACATTTTCCAAATTTCTAGAGAAAATTACTCTCTGGAATTTGTATGGGAATGACATTATTCCCATACCATAGAGAATATTCTTCTTCATTATATTATGTTCCTGATTAGTATTAACTTAAGCCTAAACTCCTAGTCTAACCTAGCTTTTAGACACTAATTCCTATTAATATAAAGTTACTAAACAATGACTTAAAGGCTTACTTCATCCAATGTATTCTAGTGGGACCCATGCCAAGATTATGTCCCTTGCCTATGATGCTATTTTCAAATCCATTTTAAACATAAAATAATCCTACCCTTATCCCTGCGTAGGATTTTGGGGTTGCAAGTGGGAAGGCAACATTAATGGGAGCTTGCATCATGTTTTATCTAATGATCAAGCCTGCCCCCAAGACCTGCGCCCATACCTCACATTACCATGCTAGAATTAATACTTGACTTGATGGACAAGTCAACCCACCTTGTACTTTTCCATGCGTACTTACCTCTGTTTGAAATCTGCATTGTATAAAGGTAATGGAAGCTTGCTTGTAATTGGGAAGGATATTATTAGTTGGCATATATTCCTCCTCCCCAAAATTTGACATTCTTCTCTACCCTTCCCTACATACCTTATGGTCATTTCATCATACCTTTTTGCTATTAAAATAAGGCCATGCCTCTCCCTTGCATTTTTCCTAGGCCTTGGGGATAGGACTAGTTGGTGGGTCCTCCCAAATTCAAATTTTGGGCTCCTAAAACATAAAACTTGTTCCTTATTTTCTTCCCCATATGAAATTCAAAATTCTAGGGCTTGACTTGTCTTGTCATGGGCATCCACCACTTGGCATGTGGGACCCATGATGGGATGGGGAGGGCAGAGTAGGCTTAGAGTTATAGGGCTAGATTAGAAGCTTATAGGATTTGACATGTGTCCCTTGATTGTAATCATGTTTATCAACTTTATTGGGATAATTGTCTTGTAGTTAAAATATGTTAATACTAATTATAATTCATAGGTAGTATGTCTTGTTAGCTAATTAGTTTAACCAATTAATTTATTTTGGATCTTTCTTCTATAAACTAATCAAAGGATTAGTGAGTAAAGAGTTTAGTGTTAACATGTTACACTTCCATATAATCTATTGATTACTAATTAATAGACCTTAGGTTAGATTGGATAGGCCTGTAAGTTAGGGGATTCCTCTTAGTTGATAAGGGATAATTTTAGTGGATAGTTTAATTGAAGGTTGATAATATTTCCCTCATTCTATTAGAATGTAATTAGGAGCCTTGTTATAGATAGATAGTGTAGTAAGTTATAGGTTTAGTGTTTGATAGATTAGAGTTTAAATTGAATTTTGGCAATAAGCCCTTAGATGATGTTTTATTGATTAGTCATTAACTTTAATTGGATGATAAATGAAAGTGATTATTACTTGGTGGTTTTATTGTTCAACTTTTAGGGTAATGAATCAAATTTGTTTAATCGATAGTTTATTGGGAATGCATTTAAATCCTCCTAGTAATATGATTACTTACTTAACACTTAGCCCAATCAATTATTGAATATTTAACTTATAGGATCCTCACAATTAATTAGTTGAAAAGTCTAGTATGTGGACTTATCCTTAATGGTTCAATTAAACATAGTTCATTGCCATATGTTAATTGGAACCCTATCATTAACGTAATTGCCCCTTGAACCTTCACCGTAGGACTAATCATCCTACAGTTGAATTGAAATCTATCAAGAATCATAACCTTATTAGATATTATTGAGAGTGTAGCCTCATCATGTTAAAGTGTATATTTAATACTCTAGGTACTGTGAGTACACCTTGAACATAAGTCCTTATGGGAAACTGTATAATCTAGGGTTCCACCTTTGAACCCGACTCTTACAACTTTAGTTATAAACTTGATCCTAGATTGCTTCCGGCATAACTAATGTCAACTTACACTTAACCCATTGAATGACACTCCTTGACATATCGTTTCATCTTTAAAAAAAAAAACTGGTTGCATTTTTAGTTGATTATTTTGGGCATGCCAGTTTCTAACTTGGGACCATGCCTTCCAAATGGATTGAAATACTTTGGAGCCAAATATGGATAACTGCAAGTTTCCAAACACCTTATCACATAGAGGAACATTGATCCACCATTTGCCTTTTTGGATTCCCAATATAGAGATGTTATTTTTGACCAAAACCTTCCATGGTTCCTCACCTGAGAGGGCTTGAATGATCCATTTAGATGCCAACACCATACCCTGAGCTTTTAGATCTTTAATGCTCACTCCACCCTTATTCTTAGGTAAGAAACACCATTCTCATTTGACACAATGCTTGTTCTTATTTCCTAATCCATTAGACCATAAGAAGTCTCTCATAATCCTTTCCAAACTATTAGTTTGATAGTTGGCAAACAACCATGCAGAGGAGAAATAAATATGGTGAGTAGATCAGACTTTCTAGACCACTTGCAGTCTCCCTACCAATAATAAAATATGTGTTTTCCATTTCAAATATTTCTTTTCAATCTTTGAGAAGAGCCATGTCCACATATCCTTGAGGGATGGTTCAATAGAAAATGGGATTCCTAGATACTTGACAGTATCATTTAGCCCCAACCACTACCACCCTTCACTCATTATGCACTCCGAGGGGGAGGGAGACCATCCAATTCTAGAGGATTTCTGGGGAGCCACTTTAGCCCCAGAGACCAAACAAAAGAGTTGAAGCCTGTTATTCATGTTATCAAAATTATTTTCATCCAACTCAGTAAACAAAGTAGTATCATCTGCAAACTGAACATTAAGCAGTACCTCCTGGTTAGGTAGAGTGATACCTTTAATTGGAGGTCCTAATTGAGGTGATCTAAGAATATGAAAGAGAGCATCAACTACAATTACAAATAGGGTAGGTGCAATTTGGCATCCCTCATGTCTTATAGATCTTTGTAGAGTAATACTGTCAGTTAACTCACCATTCACATCAATGAATGTAGAAGAGTCCTTAAGTAGAATACCAATCCATTTATATAAGTAGGGAGGAAAACCAAAAGCTTGCAACATACCCATAAAAAAGGGAAATTAAATTCTATCATAGGCTTTCTCAAAGTCTAGCAAAATCATCATTGCATTTTGACCATCATTCTTAGCTCAGCGCATTGCTTCCCAACTTGTTATCAGATTTTCTAGAATGAATCTCCCTTTAATGAAGCATTTTTCAGTTGGGGATATAAATTCATTAAGAAGACCTCATATTCTCCTAGCTAGCACTTTATCCACAATCTTATAAGATAAATTCAATAACATTATAGGTCTCCAGTTCTTGACTTGTGACTTATCACCATCCTCAGGTAACAACTTAATGACCCCTTTGTTAAGGTCATCACCTAATGACCCTTGATTGAAAGCATCTTCATATAGTTCTAGGAGTTTAGAACCAATCCACTCCAGATTATGTTTGTAGAATTCAACTGGGAGGCCATCAAGGCTAGGTGATTTATCATTTTCCAAAGAGAGTATTGTAGTCTCTATCTCCTCAAGTGATATAGGCATGTCAAGCTTCATAGCCTCACTTTTGAAATCTTTTTTGGAATAAGCTTGAGACATTTATCAAGATTGGATTTGTTAACAAAAATATTTAGCATTTAAAAAAAAGAATAATTAATAATTAGGTGCTTTATAGATTTGCACTTAATAATGATTATTTACATCATCTTTTATATGAAAAATAAAAACTTTTAGCACTTTACTTTATTTATTATTACATTAATAGATTTAATATTTAATAAATAGTAAATCATATTATTTAATAAATACTAAATCTTTCAATGAATAATGTAATAAAAAATAAAATAGTAATATTTCATATTTATTCTATATTTATTGGATAATATAAAATGACTAACAGATAAATATAAAATAAATATGAAATACGCATAAAATATAATTAATATTTCATATTGTTAATGCAATGCCTCAAAAATCACCTTGGGTAAAAGCCCTCATATGAATCAACCACTTAGGGTATCAACCCTAATTTGCTTTAACATTTTTCATTTGTCAATTTGCAGATGTCTCTATGGCCGCCGCCTACAAGAATCTATGCACTAGGTTTTTACAATGAATTATGGAATTTTTTGATGGATATTCAACATCTATTTGAGGCATCCTGTCAAATTTTATACTTCTATAGGCACGCCTTTCCACATGTGCGCTAAATTCAATATAATATAAAATATTTATGTGTCTCTCCTTCATATATTCAAGCCCTAAAAAATGATGAAGAAAACTCTATTTTCCTACAAATTTCTTTTTATGTCTATTATAGAAATACATAAAATATGCTAGTCATTCACTCGCAATTCATGACCAAGGTTTTATAGCTTTGTCTCTTTTACACTCAATATGCCATTCAAAAGAATGGAAAAACTAAAACCCTTACAGGCTGAGCTCTGTATGAAAAGAAAAACTTCAAAGAAAAGCTTTCTTTCTCTCTGTGCATCTCATATTTGAAGTTTTGTTGCAGATATATTTGGAGGGCTTTGTCTTTGCAAGTTCCTTTTTTGGCTAGCCAAAACTAGGTTTAGTTTGTTGATTCTCCATTATGACTCATGATATTATCTTCATATATTTCACTTGGGTCTTCTTTCTTGAGACTTTGTAAACAAAACCCTCTATTTGTTTGCTTTGAAAGCACTATGTGTTTAAGATTTATGCACTGTGGCCCATATGCAAAAATCCTTCTTTATGTCGTGCTTTCTCAATGTAATTCTCTAGTGTAGATTTTATCTGTCATTATGAAGAATGGAAAAACATTTACTCCTTGCATAGGTATTAAATAAAATTGGTCTCAAATCCCATTACACTTTTCTTTCAACCAACCATGTTCAAACTTCTTGTTCAATCAATGAAGCTATGAACCTCTCTTCTATGCATTACTGATCCATTAAATTCTTATGAATATGCTATGAATATCTAAACCTTGTTGATTTTTCTATTAGAGTAATAAATTGTTTACTTATTAATTAAATTATATTGATTTAATTACTAAGTCACTTATTATCTCTTTCTGCTTAAGCTAAACTTTAGGCATATAATAATTAATTGCTTTATTAATTATTATTGTGCAGCCTAGGTTTTACCTTTTTAGGGTTTTGATCTCCTTTTATAAGGATTGATATCTCTTGTAATCTAATTGAGAAACATTCATTTTATTGAATTGCAACTTTTGTTTTTTCACATCAAGAATGTCTCGTCTTTCATGGATCCATGTGTTTAGGCCTCTCTAGCTTCTTGATTCTCTCTCTTTTTATGACAAGTGTTTGCATGCATGTGTTCTTGGGAGTTGTGGGTTATTTACTCATCAATTCCAATATGGTATCAAAGCTTTAGATCTATTTGCCCCTGTCCTCTTCCTGACAGATTCGACCGTGTTTGTTAGATCTATAGTTTTAGAGGGTTTTTTATTAGATATGGGGGGACCTCTCTTTCTGGTCATCTTGGCTTCAAATGGACCTCATGGTTATGTTCAAAGCATCCAAGAACCCCTAGATCCATATAAAATTTGTCTAATTTGGACAAAGTTGGAATCTGTGGCAAATTATTTTTTGCAATTGGCCCTGACATGAATCCCGAGGTAGTCACTGGTATTTTGGAGCATTTTTGGCTAAAAAAAACTTTACTGTTGAGCTCGCAGTGGCCAAAAACCCCTAGATCCATATAAGGCATGCTTGATTCAGACATTGTTGCATTTTGAGGCAAATTTTTTTTGCATGCCAAGTAGTACGACCTTGGCACACAATTCTAGGCAAAAATTATATGGTCCTGGCACATAAATTGAGGCAAAAATTGAATGGCCCTAGCACACATCCTGAGGTTGTACAATGATTTCCAAAAAAAATGTAAAAATATATATTTTTTAATTATTTTTTTGCTACGATAGCCATTTGGCTGTCAAATTTAAGCCCGTCATTTGCTGACATCAACATGCATCAACATCATTTGCACCTTTTTTGGGCCCTCTAGCACAACAATTGGTATTTTTCTCATAACTGGAGCATACGGTATCAAAATCAGGAAACAAGATATCGTCACAAAGCTTGTTCCGAGCTCTATCCAGATCTAGAGGTTTGAATTTCTGATTTTTCTTTTTTAATGGTGTTTTTATTGTCAAAGCCAGATGTTCAGTTTTGCACTCTGGGAGCTCTATCTTGCCCATTCGGACTCAGTTTTGGGAAAATGATATATCGTTGGAAAACTTGTTCTGAGACCTTTTGAGTGCTGTGAGTTATTTTTCCGAATTCTTCTCTAGGTATATTTTATTCAGTTTCTTGCATTTTTGCAATTTGGTAGATATCTTGGATGTTACAGGTCCTGGAATCTATTCCTTTTGTGGAATGGATCATCTTAGGTTGTTCTTTTGTTTTAGTAGCCTTCACTCTTCTTTGAGCAGTGTATGCTTCACTTTTGTAGCATTATTTTATGCACATGCACTAAGATAAAGTTCCATTCTATTGCATGTATGGGATCTTGCACATGTTCGTGCTCTATGTACTTCCACTCCATTATAAAGTGCCAGGGGGTTTGATGTTTGCCTTTGTTTTCCATCTACTTTTTTCATGTGAGTGTTCCTCCAATGACATTAGCCTCAGGTATCTTTATTTGTGTTTGTACTCTCACTGCACCTTCGATGTTCTTAGTATCATGTAGTTCATATTAGATGATATTTTTTAGTGTACTTGTCATTACTCCCTTGTCAGCATTATGGGGGGGTTTCTATTGTTGGTTCTACTTCTTCCTTGGTTTGATAGTGTGAGCTATGTATTCAATATTTGATTCTATGTACTAGGTAGATGCAGTGGCTGGGTACCTAGGCATTCCGGTGAGATGGATCATTTACCATATGGGCACTCTTTCTTTCCTATTTTTGGACACACTCTTATAGCTTTGATGATTATCTCTTCAGACTTTTGGTGTTTTTATGCCATCTATATTTTTGAGTTTATTTGATTTCCTTTGTTTGCTTCCTGATTTGAGTAGTGTCATTTGAGGGCACTTGTACAGATTGTAGTATTTTGTATCTTCGACTTCAATTGTTTGCCTTTGTTTGCCTCTTGATTCGAGTAGTGTCATTTGAGGGTCCTCATGCAGATTACAGTCTTCTCTACCTAGTCATATTTTAAAGGAGGATTTTTAGATCATCAGTTACTTCTTGACAGAGTTTGCAGTTTCTTGCTTCAGTGATGTTGTACATGTTCATCCTTGTTCCTATTCTCTGGAACATTCCTAATTTTTGGAGGCTTCTTCAGTCCTTCAAACTAGTCTTTGTCTCTTTTGGAGTAGAGTTTTTCCCATGTGGTTTTCTCTATTTCTACGCTTTATAGAGACTCTCATTTGTACTTGGGTACCTGATCAAGCCTTTTGTTGCTGGGACCCATTTGCTTTCATTAGTTCTTTCTAGGTTTTTAGCTTCTCCCAAAGTTCATCTTAAGGGGGGGGGGGTGTTAGAGTAATAAAGTGTTTACTTATTAATTAAATCATATTTATTTAATTACTAAGTCACTTATTATCTCTTTCATCTTAAGCTAAACTTTAGTCATATAATAATTAATTGCTTTATTAATTATTATTGTGCAACCTAGGTTTTACCTTTTTGGGGTTTTGATCTCCTTTTATAAGGATTGATCTCTCTTGTAATCTAATTGAGAAACATTCATTTTATTGAATTGCAACTTTTGTTTTTGCACATCAAGAATGTCTCCTCTTTCATGGATCCATGCTTTAGGACCTATCTAGCTTCTTTCTTCTCTCTCTCTCTTTCTATGACAGGTGTTCTTGGGAGCTGTGGGTTGTTTACACATCAAATCTAATATTTTCTACTCATTGAAATTCATTTCTCCTTTATCATTACTATAATAACATATATTCATTTCTCTTTTATCATTTATGCTCTCCATTGTGACAAAAGATAAATGACATGTCTGCTACCTTGATCTTACTAGCATCTTTTTATCCTAGACTAAATATACCTCTTGATCTTATTTTCTTTTGACTGTCCTTCCATTAATGTGGTATTCATATGATTACCTATAATGAACATGATTGTAGATGCACTTATTGGTTTGTAACATGCACCCTTGGAATTGACATGAAACACTATTATTATGAAGCGTATCAACATAATGGTAATTCATAGGCACATATTTTGTTCCCATAACCAATTAGTAACTCTTGTACATAATGTTGTATTTAATAGATTACTGGTAATGCCATTTGTTGATGTTTCTTTTGGGCATATTAGGCTCTTTGGCTATTCCTTCAAGTAAGAATTACTTGTAAGATGAAGTTGATGTTTGTTCACTCACTAAATATTCTATGCCACTAATTTGAAAGATAGTTGCACTTTTTATCATTTCATTGCATGATATTTAAATTATATCTTTTCTCTACCTGATTGATATTGAAGTCACTGTAGCTGAATATTATTCTTATACCATTAATAACCTTGTTTTGATCATGCTTGGTTTTCTTCCTTATTGCAAATGACAATGACTTTAGATTTTCTTGTCTTGACACTATAAATTCTATCCTCAACTCCTCCATCAGGGACTTAGACAAGTGTCCTATTTTTCATCAACAAATCTTCACTGTCCTGAATCTAACTATCTTGTACTTCTATTGGGCTGAATATTTTGGCATCATTGATGTCTCTATTTATTCTCTTGAATCATTATGCTATCTAATCATATTGTTACTAATTTTTTAATGTGAAAAAATACCTGGTCTTTATTGCATATAATACATGCTTTGTGGCCTCATGTAATTTTGTCATAGCATGATGACTATATATATTATTTCTTTGACCATACATCTTGAAATTGTAAATTGGAAAGACCCTTTTTATACTTCCATACCATGGTTGAACATGAAGCTCTCATGATTCCTATAGATGAATATGTAGCATAATATGTTTTATTTATTTCACTATCTGAAATAATTGAGTTTCTTCTCTCTTCATTGCTTGATTGATGAGATGATATATGCCAGTTATTAAATTCAAGAGTTGTCTTTAATGCTAAACTTCTATTCATGTGGAATGTATCATTTGCATTGCCATTATTTCTTGTATCACTAAATATCACTACTATACTTGTAGTTGTTCTCATACCTCTTATGTTAGTCTCTATCATGACTAATACCATGATTATTTCCCCTTCATTGTTGCACTTTATAGATAAAATTCTAAGTCTAGATTTATTTTCTTACTGCTCAAAAACATTAGATTCTAATGATATTTCTCTTGTGCAATTATTGTTGTCATTTTAGGATGTCCTTCATGACATGTTACATTTGTTATGATCTTGTACCGAATTCATGCCTTTGCACTTGGATCATATTATTCTACTTCTTGTAACTTATGGGCATAATGATATGTAACCTTATGTCATAAGATACTGTAGAGCCTTGTGTTCATTGACCTGTAGGATTGTATCCTTCTTTCTCATGTGATGATAAATTTTTTCTTGAAATAGTTCCTTTCATATGTGGATAACTGTGAATTTTATGATGTATTTGCTCAATGTTATGGTCATCATCACTCTAAAATTAATTTATTGATACCATTAGCACCTGCCTGGAATACTACACATATACTTATGGTTACATCCCTTAAATAATCAACTACAACCCTAAAATAATCAGTTACAATGCACTATTCATATGTTAACAAAACTGTAATTTCATAGTATGACTTCCACTTTAACCTCCATTCCTCATTAGTTATTCATGACTCTCGGTGTTCATTTCTTTTCTAGAACAACTTTATCACTTATTTCTTATTTTCTTACATCAACATAGTGTTCCTTCATATTTCTGATTTCACTTTTAGCTTTAAAGATGACATGCCAGTCATTCTATAGATTGGATTGCACCTCATTTTTAGTCATGAATGTATGAACCCGTACCTACCTACACATGAAGCTATCTTGTTAGTTAAAAATATTATTCTCTAATTGTTTTCCTTTCTGATTACTTTTCCCAAATTTTTGTATTCATGTGACTAAAATATGCTTATATGGAAGTCAATTCTAGAGGTAGGGTAACTTAGGCCTTCTATTGCTCAGTTCTTGGACTGATATCATTTTTACTAATCTTGTAGGTATACTGAGGGAGTGGGAGTGCTTTTGAAGTTAGCTGATTTAGGATACAACTTTAGTCTGCCATTACCTCAAGCAATGGTGTATCTTACCCTTTTCTTTATTCTTAACTTCTATACTTGATTACATTTCTTTTTGCATAGTTTTCAAGAGCTATCCATGACTTGTGTGGAAATAGTTTCTGTTTCTCTTCCTTTGTAAATACAATAAAAGAACTTATATTGTTAGATGTACTTGGAATATTCTTTCGTAACATGTTTGCATATGAATGTAATAATATTATTTCATAAATGACATGAAATGTTCCCTTCTTTCTTTATTCATTTCTTCTCAATTTAAACACTCATTTGAAACTTAAAGTTTAAAATGAATCAAATGTACCTTCCATCTTAGTTAATTAGCTACCCAACTCTGGCTATTTGAGCTAGATGCGGAAATAGGTAACATTTCTGGTGACATATTAGGGGTGTTTGCCTACTAAAAAATTAAGACCAGCTGACTTTTGCAATCTATTGGGCACATATTCAACTTCAAACTTAAAAAAATGAAACCTTCTCAAAACTAAAAACTGAAAAACACACTGAAATTGAAACACAACGAAACAACTAAGTTGTTGAAACCATGAGTGTTGCATATGCAAAAAATTTATGATGTGAAATAGAGAGATAAATTAGTCCATATTTGACCTAATGAATGTCTTTTGTATGCAGTACTAATTATTTCAACAACTCAAAAAACTGAAAACAACAAAAGTTGATGAAAAATATTGAATATGTGCTTGGTGCACATCACTCATGTGATACAATGAGCTATGCATCTCTTGTTTCACTTGAACCATGTCTTCCTTGGACATCAAGATGTTTTCCAACAAATTTAAAATAGAAACTGTATGTGATGAAATCTTTCCTGTTGGGAGCAAGCTAAAACATTCAAACGTTAGCAATAAACATGTTATTCAAATATAAATCTAACATTTAGTAAAATACAAAAACCAACTAAGAAGCTTTCTCCACAACCTTTGATGAGCAATAATCAAATGCACCCAAGATTTGCTTGATTTTATCTCTTAGAGATATATGTGGGTGTGCTTTCCCAACATAATATCTAAATTCCACTATGATTTGCAAATGATAAATGCAAGAATAAAACTACCAACTACCATGAAAATGGAATTGAATGAGCTCAAGGACTAGTTATGAAGAACTAGCCTCAAGTATTCAATATGAATGAGCAAAGTAAATGTGATCTAGCATGTAACTATTCTACCATTAATGCAAGCAACTTCCAAACATGTTAGATAAAAACTAAATGCAAGAAAACTCTAAAAATCATACTAGCATGATAACTCTAATGCAAATGATGGATGAATTACTCTTGGCAAGGCTCCTATTTATAGGATTTTGGAGGGCTGGGGTGAGGTGGATCACATGTGGCATCCACATAGGTGTGACATGAAGGACACATAAGCCATGCAAGAGTCCAAGTTTTCTCATGCACATGTGCGGGCAACTTGAGATGTGATGGGTAAATGTGTACTTCAAGTACACATGTGTAAGAAGGTTTAAGAGAAAAAGTCTATTTTCATGCTTTTAGAATGTGTAAGAGATGTCATCAAGGTTGTAAGAAACCTTGTTGGGGATTTTTTAGACTATTTTGAAAAGACAATTTTTGGAAATTTTCTCACACATGTGTGAGAAAATAATTAGGGCTAATGGGTGTAGGAATTCAAAAATTTGCTTAATTAACCTTAGTTAATTAAGAAGTAGGTCTATTTGTTGAGAGTGATGTGTGTAGGGTAGGCTCTAGGTTCAAATTTAGGATTAATTTAATAAAAAAAACTAATCATGGTTTAGAAGAATAATAGAATGTGAAGGGATTTAAATAAATTAGAATTTATTTAACAAGGGTTTATGTGGGGAAAGGATATTAAATAAAATTTAATGCACTTGCAAGAGGGGTATTAAATTTTAAATTTGAATACTATAGAACAATGAGCCAAATTTAATTAAATAAGCAAGACGAATATAACTAAAATAATTAAATAATTATAATGTTATGGGACAATTTTAAGTGTCTACAGAAAGCAAATTGGGAATGTTGCTTCTATGTATGATGATGAAATGAGGGAGCATGTATGATGTAGGGCAACAAATTAAGATTCATGCTCTATATGATGGATTCTCATTCCTTTCCTTATAACACATATCAACATGGTTCTCCTTATTACTCCTAACACACAACCAAAAACAACTAACTACATACTATTAATTGAAATTGAAAATTGTGCAAATTTGCACTTTTTGAACTCTAAAAATTGACTACCCTAAGCTACTAGATCCAAATCTCCAGATCAGATGAAACCATTGCAAGGATGGTTAAAATAGCTACGTGTCCTCTTTATTCTAGAATGTTTAACCCTTTCACAAGTAACAATTAGGATCTAAAGTATGAAAATAAACTTGATGAAATGATGTAACAACTCTGATGAACAAAAAAAAAACTTACCTACCCACTCATATCTATAATTCGTAACATTGTTTGAAAACAAGTATGTAGAGTGGTCTGCTAGTCTCTCATTTGAAACTTCATGACCAGGTTCAAGCATTAAATTTGGTGGTTTTTTATCCTCTAACCTAGCTATATGTGTGATAGGAAAACCCCTTGAGTGCACAAAAAATGATGACCCAATACTATCCTCTTGCTGATGTGCAACCTTCTTGATATTATTTGCCTAACTAGGATGAGATTTTACCTCTTTGTCAACTATTTCATTAGCATCAACTTCTTTTTTCAGTTTGTGTGTCAAGTGGATCAAACAAAATGATGAATTCTTTAATTTGGTCATGCAAAACATGATAATATATCTTTGGAAGTGTTAATCCACTATCAAGATGGGAACATAATTTGTCTATAATTCTAGAAAAATAAATCTCTTGCTTATCATCACTAGTCTTCTCATGTATATGGTCACATTCCTAAAAATTTGGAAGCATATTCAAATTCATACCTTGCTCAATATGCTAATGTTCTTTAGTTTGTTGTTCTTGGTGTTGTATCTCATCTTTTGTCAAGTTTGGAACAACAATTTCCTGCTTATGATATTCAAGAATTGCCTCTTGCATAAATGTTGTTTGTACTTGTAAATCTAGACAAGTCAACTTCTTCCTTTTGTCTTGTTGTTTAGTACTTTTCTCAAATATTAATATTGGAAAATTGTCATCATTTCTAGCAATAAAACTAGACAACTTAGTAAATAGATCAAATATAATCTCACTTTCTATTTCAATATAACCAAGAAGCTCATTAAACCAAAAAACCATACCTTCTTCACCATCAAAAATATGTGTTACATCATCAAGGATTTCTTCACTTTCCCGTTGCAAACCTATCCTATCACCTTGAATATCATATGCATAGACTTTAGAAGGTACAATATCTAATTTTTCTTCACTAGACTCAATATTTTCTTTCTCAACAGCTTGAGAAAATAGATTACCACTAAAATATTGAGTCTCTGGCAGATTTAGAGAAGCTTGTTCTAGAGGTGTAAAATTTTCAATAAGCTTTTCATAAGGCTTAATTTTCTCAAGAAGAGGTTCAACACAACTTGAGAAGGAAAACATACAAGGTTGTTCCTTTACTGGATCTTGAAATGAAGGAGCATTCCTAGAACTTGGAATTTCACATTTAGAGAGTTTAGGAGGCCTACCTTGCAAGAAAATTAAAATTATGACCTCGAGAATCTCCTATTTAGAAAATAATAGTTGTGTCCTCTCATGTTCTTTATTCAACTCACCCATTGAAAGTGCTAGTCCATTATCGAGACTAAAGAAATTTTTTACCAAGGTAGTGGGATACTACACTGATCTTTTACAAGGTTTGGAACAAAATCATTTTGATAGTGCAAGAAGTAATTGCCCAACCTAGCTACATCCATTTGATTGAATGGTTGTTCTTGATAATTTTTTGCTGCACATTTATGTAAAACCAAATTTGAAAAACCTTTTGGTTGTGATGTAGCTACAATCATGACTATGGATTTGTCTATTGAAGGTTCATTTATCTATGGGACCTTTGATAACTCTTCCATCATTGACTCCTTTTGTCCAGGTATTTTTAAATCATCTAAAATTGGTCCATATTAATAAGAATCTTCTTCATGTGATCTACAATATTGAAAGACGTAAAACTAACCTTTTGCTAATCTCTAGGAACAACAAAAATATTTTGCACTCGTACTAGTTGCATTGGTAATTTTGGCTGATCTTTACTCACCAATGGTTGATTTCTTGGTAGAATCTAAAAAAATTTGTGCATTGTTAACCCCAACATAGTCACCTGGCTAAAAATTCATCAAAGCCACCTCAGAAGTGCTTTGCTGATTTTGAAAAATCCAATCCTCGACCTATGCTATGTTATTATAAACAACTACAAGTTATTTTGATGTGTATGGAATGTTAGGATTGTAGGGTTGATTTTTTCTTTGATTAAATCCCCTTCCTTGTATCTAATTTCTAGCTTGATAATTAGGCATTCTTTGCTGATAAGGTGCTTGATAGGGTCTATTACCTTGATTTTTCTGCCTTTTTAGGCTTGTTATCTTATTGCCATAGGTATGCAAGGTCTTCAACATGCTTTCATTTTTCTCTTTAAGCTCTTGATTTTTCTCCTTAAGCTCTTGATATGGGGCTATAATGATATGTTCTTGGGCTGCAACAGGTGATACAACTTGTGTATTTGGATGGATTTTCACAAAATAAGGCATTAGAGGTTTTAGTACAATCTTAATAGTTTATATCAATTTGTTTTCTACCCATTTTGACAATGTTAAATGCTCCTCGTAAAGTATGACCCCTCATAGACTAAATCTACTCTTATATATCACTATAAGCACCTTAAGATAAAATATGAAAGTATAATCATTAGATGACTTCATAGAAATAGGAATCCTGTCCCATGTCCCTCTGAAATGATAATTGAAATATGACATTTGCTCATTATTTTGCCTCTTTATAGTAATCAATTTCTCAACTAATGAGAAATGATCAAATTTTTCCTCAAATTTTTGGTTCCATTTCTCTCCCAATTCATCCCATGAGGCTATAGAATTAACAGGTATCCCTTTGAACTAGATAAGGGCTTTTACTTTTAATGAAGCTACCAAGAGATTCAATGCAATGTCTTGATGAGTTACCTAATGTATACCACATAACGAAGCCATGTCCTTGATATGATCAATAGCTAAAAATTGATCCTCTCCTGTGAAAAATGATAGACCTTTTAGGGATGCCAACAAAATATCATGATGTTGGGCTATATTCAATGGAATTACCAAATTGAGCACAACAAAAGGTAGATTTTTGGCCATTGAAGGTGGAAACCAAAATAGAAAACACCAAATCTACTAAAAACTATAATAATAGTCACTAGGTGTTGAAAGATTACCTTCTTAAAGGTTGTGTAATGTTGTTCACACCAAAACAACAACAAAAATGTAGCTCAAACAAACTAAGAATCATTTCACGTCCCACTAGGCGTGCCACAAATTGTTGTCAATAAGGATTGTGCCTATAGAAAGATGTGGAATCTAGTTATCCTGTTGAAACATGGAAACACTCTTAGGATGTGGGTATCCTATGGTGAGAGTAAATCTATGGGATTAAAAGGCTGGTTCCTTAATGGTACTCAACTTTACTAAATGATAATAAGGAAAGAGATAGAAGGACATGCTTGTGAAATATAAAATTAAAACCTAAAGGGTGATGCACCAAAAAATAATCATATTTACAGTTGATAAACTTCACAAGATTATTCATAAAAGATATTTCAAACTGAATAGTGGTAAAATGGATTCACCCCTATTCAGATGTAAAGGGGGAAATATGAGATCTATTCTCAAACCCAAATTCCCAAAGAAGAGATCCAATTTGATCAACCAAGAGGTTAATACACAATCGAATCAATTTATGAGGAATATGGAAGAGAGAGAGAGATAGATAGAGAGAGAGAGAGAGAGTAAATCCAATATTTCCTTATGAATGTAATTATGCTTGAAATATGGAATAATTGAAATACAAATACTAACCTCAAATTAGGGTAGATCTAGAAAATGTCAAAGTCTCATGTCTATGTATACTTTTAGGCAATTCTGCAACCTGTTCCGGACTGGAAATGCTGAGACAGAGAAAACCCAAAAATCTTTCTCCAAGATGAGCTCAGGTCGAGTTTGACCCTCATAAAAGGTCAAATACTACATTCTTTGTTTGAAGTCCGATTTGAATTTTGTTTGCAGATCTCGAAAGTTTTCCGAAAAGGGTATCCAAATTTGCTCTCAGATTTGAAATTCCACACCTGTACCTGGGAGAAAATGGGGGTTTTTGTTGTATGGAGGGCTTGCCTTGGTCAAACCCCAATTTAGGAATTAACCTTGAAATTGAATTGAAATATATTATGCATAAACAAAGTAATTGAAAAAAATCACCTCGCTTATGTTGAAGTCCTTGTAGAGGATTCAAATCCTAAAATCCACAAGTAGGAATGCTTCAATGGATGTAGGATGAATGTAGGATGTCTCCAATCAATGGAATTTGATCTTCAACACCAATCTTGACTTGATCTTTGCATATGAGAAGGCTTGAATGAATGTAGAAGGATGGATCATCAAAGGGGGCTCCAAAGAGATTGAATCCTTCAATAGCTAACAATGGATCTCCTTGATGAATGAATGCTTGAACACTTGAATGCTTGAGAGCTTGAGAGCTTGCAATTGCTTGTGATGTGATTGCTTGATTGTGGATGAGAAAATGAGAGAGGAAGGTCTCCTTTTATAGTGAACTAGGGCACAATCCTCTAGAGGGGCCACCTTGGAGAATTAAATCCCAATTAGGTCCTAACCTTTAGAAAATATACCTAGTTTAAATGCAATTAAAAGATTTACCATCTCAAAACCCGAAATGGCCAACCCAGAGGCGGGAAAATAAATATCCCGAAAGCCTGATGCTTGGAAATCCAAGATTTTTGAAATTTGAATGAGGGGGGGAAAATCAAGGTTGGACCTGACCTAGTCAAGTTCAAGCTCATCCTGACCTAGACAGGATCAACCTTGAATTTGACCCTGGGCCTAGATTCAATTAGAACTAGGTCAGGAGGTCCCGAGGATGCCCAGAAACCTAGAAATGATATTAGAACAAGACAAAATGTCAGGGATAGACATAAAATCCTATAATTACTATGATGAAGGATAGGAGGACCTATTTCTAAATCCTACATAGAAAATAGAGCCACAAAAGAGGGAAATTAAGGAGAATCCTTAGGATCCTAACCCTAATTTCACCTAGAATGAAGAAATTAAGTGCCAAGAAGAAGTGGAAAGCGGGGAGAAAGCCAAATACATGCAAAGACCCGATCAAGGTGCTTAACATGACCCCAAACCACTTACTTGGAGGGTGAAATGATCTTATTAGGGAAGTGCTTCCATTTTAAGATGATACATTAAGTCCCCACTTTAGCAAGAGTATGGACTCGATGCAAACTCTTGGTAAAGGAGATCATAATGAAAAGATAATATTATTGTAATCCAAGGGATAAAGAGAAACCTTAAGCCCCCAGGGAATCAAGTCTTTGTTGACTCCTAGATCACAATAAGAGAAACATCTCTAGAGAGAGAAAAAAGGTGTGATTACTGTTATACACTAAGTTTGCACGCTTGTTTCAAGCTCTCGTAGTCTTGATAACCTAGTATAACATGGGAATCATCTCCAGGTTGTGGGACCTATGCTAACTGAGATGAGACCTCCAGGTTCTAGGCTAGTTCCTCTTGGATAATCACCTTAATTTGCTTCTAGACATGAAAGTAAAACTTTTGAGGGAAAGGGATAGAAGGAATGCTTGAAAGGGAAATGACTGAAAGCAAACTACCTACTAGGTGATACACCGAAATGAAGGTATGAATTACAACATAAAAGATGGATTCAATGAACAAACTTAGGTCTAGGAGATCACAACTTACTGAATGGGCTTGCATAAGTGTTTCATAGAAGGGGTCTACAAATAAAAGAGGGTATTCAGGGAGAGAGAGATTCTTTCACAAACAATAACACTCTGGATTAGACAACAATCTATGACCTACAAACAAACATTCACCTTTGCAACTGGGTATAGGAATGAGACAAGACTGTTAAGGGGTTGTAGTATACCCACAAAAGCATTCACATCAAATCATCCACAAGAATACACAAAATTGCAGAAAGAAAGAGGGACCAAGAACCCTAAGATATCACTGAGAAACATATAAATACTGAATTCATTAAGAGCTAACTCACACAAGAAGGCATAGGGACATGAGAGATGTCACAAAATATCTTCAATATCTGAACTATCAATGGGAATTTTACAACTGTAGAAAACTAGAGGGTAAGAAGAATGCCACAGATAGATTTCTAAGAAAAGATATTTTTTCTCTTTACAATTGTCCAACTCTCTGCTCTAAAAGCTCCAAAAATTTAATTATATACATCTCCTCTATTACACACAGGTAGGAGAAAAAAATCTCATTAGGGTTACATAAATATACATAAAATAATCCAACCCTAAACCTATCATTTCTGATCATAAATGTTCATGAAAATATCTCAACCAATCAGATATATCTTTGTGTGTCCATCCCTGTACTGAATTTGTGTGCAGACAAAAAACCTTGATCCAACTACTTCTCTGCAAGTTGGGCCTGCCATAACTATCAAATTTGATACTCTTAGAAGGAAAATCCACCAAAATGGCTGTCTAGATCTCTGCATCATTCTCTTTCCAACTGCAACTGCCCCTGAAATCATAAATTTTTAGCTACCCGCGCCTTCGCATTTGATCAACAGGAACAAACAAAAGAAAACCTATGAAAGACACTGCAACCCTCCTTTGAAAAAAGTCAAAGGCCACATCATAACAATCTAGACCAATAAAAATTGGCCACCTCAGCAAACAGACCCGCAGAAGTCAAAAGAATCCGGTCCCTGACCATCGGACGGTGGTCGCATGATCGCATGGGATCGGAAGATCCCATGAGATCATGTGACAATCGTTTATCTTCCTCTATTACCACTCAAGATACTTGGGCCCACAATAAATGCCAACTATCCCAACGTGGACCAATAAGAAACCTGCATGTCAGATAGACCCACAACAACGTCAGTCAAAACACCTAGAGAATCGAATGGCTGTCGCATGATCGCATGGGATCGAAAGATCCCATACGGTTATGCGATAGCCGTTGATCTTGGATCAACTAGCACCTCTGCAAAACCACTGACCATCGGACCCACTAATGGCCCTATCATCACCCAGCCGGCCACTGAAAAATGGACATGCCACCACTCGAGGACCTACCACTGGAGACTTGGCAGTAAAGTGGATCTAACGGCCATCGCATGATCGCATGGAATCAGAAGATTCCATGCGAACATGCGACCACCGTAGATCTTGGATCAACTAGGGATGACCTTATACTTTAGGTCCAATGTAAATCTTTGTTGATACCACATCAATGGTTGTCGCATGATCACAAGGGATCGAAAGATCCCATGTGGTTATGCGACCACCGTTGGATCTAATTGCAACCGAGATCTAGGCCCAGGGAAATATTAAAGGCCGGGACGTAGGAAACTTAGGAAAATAAGGGGGACCCTAGTGACAAACCTTAGTCGCATGATCGCATAGTATGAAAATGACTTATGTGATCATGCAACAAACCACTTAAATAGAACAAGGGGTCACAACCTTCTAGCATATGGGTTATTTGGATTTAGTGGCCCGAAAGGGTAAATATTAAATTAGGATGGGCCATGGGTATTTTAGGGGATCATGGGGTTTAAATGGTCACACATGAATTTTAATGGCCTTCAAACTAGAGGACTAAACAATTGAAAAGGCATATAATCATGGAAATTTTTGAGGGGGCTAACATAGGATTAAAAATGCCAGATAGAGCAGACCAGGCCAAAGTGCATAGGATGGGAAATTTGGGGTAACATTTTGGCAATTTCTGCTGGATGTCAGCCTGCTAGACATGGAAACCAGTGACCTTGAGCAATTCATTGGGCATGGGGTCATTTTAGGAATGCAAAACTTTGATAGAGGGGCAAAACTTGAACTAGAAAGACAAACTTGTGTACGGACACTTTTTGGAAAATAGGAAACTAACCTAGGAAAATAGGGAAAGAAAAACAAGAAACGTAATTACAAGAATTTACAAAGAGGGATTAACCTCAAAGTAGGGCTTCAAGTGGAAACCATTTACTAAAATTGGCAGGGGAACCCCTTCAAGTTTTGATAGCTGGAAAGCATTAGGTCCCTTGCACTCTGTTATAACAAATGGTCCACCCCAGAATGAATCGAGTTTTGTATGTCTGCCAGGCCTAGACCTGAACTCATCCCATTTGAGAACTATGTCTATAACCTTGAAATTCTGATCCTGACTCTTCTATCAAAGCTCCTCTTTGTCTAAATCTGATGGAATTCCATATCCTTCATTAACTTGTCTCTGAGTTCTTCTAATTCCATCAACTAAGCATATCTGATCTGTAAGGGATCTCCTTCCTCAAATAGGGCATACTTAGTAGCCAAGTCCAGAGCTTGCAATTCAGTTGAAATGGATAACTTGGCCTCTCTACCATACACTAACACATAAGGAGAATTCCCAATGATCTTCTTTGGGGTAATTCTGTCTAACCACAAGGCAAACTTCATTTTGGTATGCCAATCCCTTTGGTTATCTTGCAGGGTCTTCTTGATTATCCTAATCAAATTCTTATTTGTTGATTTAGCTAAGCCATTGCCTTGAGGGTAGTAATTTGAATTGGTATTCAGGTAAATGCCATTCTTGACTACCCATTCTGAGACTTTGAGGCTTGTGAATGCCAATGCATTATCTGATATTATGGAATCTGGAGTGCCAAATCTATGAATTAAATCATCATAAAAAATTAATACAACACTCTCATTGGCCTCTTTTAAAGAAACTACCTCTGTCCATCTAGTGAAATAATCTGTTGCAGTGATTATCCACTTATGTCCTGTGCTGGATGGAGGATTGATCATGCCAATGAAGTCTATACCCCACTTCATGAAAGGTTGCTCTGTTCTGACTGGCTGTAGGGGCAAGGCTACAAGCCTTTCTTTTCCTGCAAACATGGCACACTTGATGCATTTTATCACATAATCATGGCTATCCTCAAAGATAGATGGCCACTAGTATCCAGCCCTCATGATTTTAAAAGCAGTAGTCCTAGGAGAAAAGTGACCTCTAGAAGGTCCATCATGAAACTCAAATAGGACATTAGCTATCTTTTCTGAATCTATGCATCTTAAAAGGACACCACTATGATCCTTTCTGAAAAGAACTTCATTTATCAGCACAAAAGGAATAGATTGTAACTTATAATACCTCCTTTTTGCTGAATCTAGGTCTGCAGGACATTGTCCTGTCTTCAAGTAATTGATCATATTAGGCAACTAGCTTGTTGCCTTGGCTTTTTCTTCTATAGAATGCACCACCAGAGATGCATCTATTGTTTCTGATTTCTTTGAACTTTCATCCTCTACCAAATTCTCACAAAGACCTCTTCCTCTAACTAGCTTGGTAGTTTGAATATCTATGTCATACTCCATCACCTTGGTGATCCAACCGACTCTTTTCTCATTTAGGTCTTTAGAAAGCAAAAATTCTTTGACACTTGGATGAGTAACCTTCAAGTGTACCTTGCTCTAGGTCAATAAATATCTGAACTTTTTAAGGCTCTTTACCACAGCAAGTACATGTTTTTCTACAAAAGAGTATCTCTGTTCATACTCTTCTAAACCTTTGCTAAAGAAAGCAATAGGCTGCCCCAATCCTTCTGAATTTTCTTGAGTCAACATAGTAGATATAACATCATGACCTCCATAAGCATAAAGGATAAAATCCTTATTGAAATTTGGGTTTAACAGGGTAGGAGCTTCTGTCAAGGCTTCTTTGATAGCCTTGAAATTGGCTTTCCCTTCCTTAGTCCAACTAAAAGTTGAACTCTTCTTTAACATGGTTGTCAAAGGCTTTAGTAAATCTGCAATGTTAGGCAAGAAACGCCTAACAAAATTAATCTTTCATATGAAAGATTGGAGACTTTTCTTATGATGAGGCAATAGTAGTTCTAGGATGGCTGCAATTCTCTTAGGATCCACTGTAATCCCTTCTTTGGATACTACATATCCCAACAATTTTCCTTCATGAACTGCAAACAAACATTTCTTGGGATTAAGAGATATCCCAAATTCTCTACACCTTTCAAAAATCTTCCTCAAATGTTTGATGTGATCTACTACATGTTTTGAATAGACAGTTATGTCATCTAAGTAGACCAACACAAACTTGTACATTAGGCTCTTAAAGGCCACATCCATTGCCTTTTGAAAAGTAGCACCTACATTTGACAAACCAAAGGGCATCTTTTGATAAGCCATGGTTCCCCACTTGGTTGTAAATGTAGTCTTGTATTGATCCTCTTCATTCACTAAGATCTGATTGTATCCTGAATAGCCATCCAACAATGAAAATCTCTCAGATCCAGAGACACATTGTAAGATTTTTTCCATAGAGGGTAATAGATGGCGGTCTTTTAGAGAGGCCCTGTTAAGATCCCTGAAGTCAACACATAACCTCAACTCCCCATTCTTCTTCCTGATAGGAACAAGGTTGGAAACCCAACTAGTATGCTTAATGGGGTAGATGATACCACTTTCTATTAATTTGAGCACTTCCTTATGCATAAGTGGTTCAAGTTTGGGATTAACAGGCCTTTGCTTCTGCCTCACTGGTTTGGCATTTGGTTCTAACTCAATAGTGTGCTGAGCAAGGGCTGGATCAAAACCTTTAAGGTCTTCATATTGCCATGCAAAAACATCACTGAATTCTTTGAATAATTGGGTATAAGCTTTCTTTTCCAATTTAGTGTTCACTTTTCCAAATTGTAAGCTCTTACCTGGTTCCAACTCTAGTTCAACACAATGTTCTTGTTGGACTACTAGGCCAACTTTGCTTCTCTTAACTTCATCATCCTTGTTGAAGACAATCTCTAAGGTAACAAGACCTCTAGGCATCTTATTGGACTTCAGTTGTATCACTTGATCACCATAATTTTGTGATAATCTCTCTTGATTATGCCTTGAAAAGACATCTTCTTCAAACAAGAACTGCAAAATTTGTTCATCATTGTCAAACACCTGCCAATTGACATCATTATCAGGAATAGATGGTTTGACAATCACTTTGATAAGCTTTTGATCTACCTCTTTTGAAACACTATTTGGAATGTCATACTGAGATCCAACAATAGCTAATCTATCTGCATTTTGATTTAGCTTCCTAGGGATGGCAACAATATTGAAAGCATGAAACTCTTCAATTGCATCCCAAACTCTATGTTTGTATGCTTTCATGGTGTCATTTTTGGTTGCACTTATCCCTCTTACTTGGCTGACAACTAACTCACTGTCACCATAAACTTTTAAGGCCTTAAGCCCTCCTTTTTTAGCCCACTCTAGTCCATTGACTAGACTTTCATACTCTGCAGTGTTGCTAGTGCAAGAGAAATTGAATCTAAAGGTGGTGTAGTACCTTTCTCCTTTTGGGGACACTAACATAGCACCACCACCAGAACCATGTCTACTTCTAGCCCCATCAAAAAATAGCTCCCAAACCTGATTATTCTCATCCTCTGAATCAGTGTCCTCTTTGAGAAGGCTTGGCTCTATGGCTCCACTTTCTTGTATTAAATAACTTCCCAAACCAAAGTCCCAAACAAGATTTTCTTGGGCCTCTAAAGCTCTTTCATCCAGTAAAATATCAGGGATACTTTCTATCTTAGTGTCCGCTTCACTTATGGTTTGGAAGTCACTGTCATTAAATATGGGGCAGTTTACATCGATGGCATTGGACACATATGGTTCTATATGGTGTGCTGCCAATGGTTTTGATTTAATGGTGACCTTGGTCCCATACCTTGTATGAAATAACATGTGAGACCAGTCAGAAGATAGGTAACCTCCTATCTTAGCTGTAAACTCTCTTGAAAGACATATAAAAAATAATGCAGGGAGATCTATGATATATATATCAAGGAGGATGGAAAAATTAGGACTAGCATGTAGGATTAGACTGGTATCCTTGGCCACACCTATAGTATTGACTGAGGATCCATCAAGTTGTGTAACCTTCTTTTGGAAGGGCTCATATTTTAGTCCTAATTGGTCAGCTACTTTCTTGGGCATTACAGTACTAGTAGCTCCACTATCTACCATACAGCTATGTACTAAAAATTTTCCAATGATTAAAGATACATAAAAGGGAGGTGGCTTTAAATTCCTACCTTGAATGGTATTGGCCTTGGAGTTGCTACTTGGAGCCTCCTTTTCTTGATCAGTGTTAACCAACACTGGCTTTGCAGCTTCTTTTGTAGGTTGAGGAGTTTTTGCCTTTGACATAGCCTTCTTCAAGATTTCAGGCTGTCCTGGAAGAGCCAAAGAGTCCCACATAGACATGGTGACATTCACCTTCTTCATGTTTTCTATGATATTGAAAGGTGTTACATTGTGTACTCTTTGTTGTGCTTTTACTATGATGGGCTCCACTTCTTTGAAAGTATGAACCTCTTTACCTGTAATGGCAGGAGTCTCCTTAGGTGTGATGGGATTAGCTTGCTGCAGTGGCTCTGTAGATGTAGTGGCCTTAGCATTAGAATCTGCCCTTTCCATGTCTTGAGCTCTTCTCTTTGCTCTTGTATAAGCAACAAAAGCAACTTCATCATTGACTCCATTGAAGTCTGGTTGCTCCCAATTGAAAAGAGTGGTCTCATTCTCTTGTGATTCTTGTTGAGGGACTGACCCACTGGATGAGGCCTCTGATTGAGCTTGTGAGGTATTTTAAACCATTAAAGCTTGGTTCATCCATCCATTTGAACATGTAGCCTGATTGTGAGGCTGATTACAAGGAAAGCACCATTCATTATCCACAACAATATTGTTTTGACTAGGAACCATATCCCTCACTGGATTTGCAAAATTTAGAGGTGTAGGGTTATATGGTTGGAATGGTCTTTGATTAAAATTTTGTCTTTGTCCTTGATAGCCTCCTTGGTATGGTGGCCTATTTTGTTGATAAGGCTATCCTTGATTTTGATATTGTTGATTAGGACCTTGACCTTGTGGCTGAAATGGTGGTCTGATTCCTTGACCTTGTTTCTTCAAATTGGTGACCTCTTTAGTCAAGGTTTGCAACAAGTTTGTCATTTCTTGCTGACTGCTCTGTTGGCTATTCTTTATTTCTTATATCTCTTGAGAGAAACTTGTTCTCAGCTCTTGACCACTGGTACTAGCTCGAGGTGCTAATATGGTGGGAATAGGGGTAAATGGGGGTACTTGTACGGGTGCAATGGGTTGAAGGCTAGTAAAGATGGGCATTAGAGGCCTTCTAGCAATCATGCCTGCTTGGATTAGACAGTTTTCAGCCTTGACAGCTATGTCAAAAGCTTGGGGTAAAGAAGTACCACCCATGGATTGGATCATGAAAGAAATTTGACCATTCAAGCTTTGCAAATAATATAGAAAAGCATGGTCAGTTGATGGTCTTACTGAGATTGGAATTCTATTCCATGTTTTGAGGAATCTACTATTGTAATTTGTCATTTTCTCTTGAGGGTCTCTCTTAATGGTTGTTAACTACTCAACCAGAGACAAGTTGTCTGATTTATCCTCAAAATGCTTACTTAATGCATCTCCTAATTCATCCCATGAAGTAATGGAGCCAACAGTTAAAGTTCTAAACCATTCAAGAGCTTTACCTTTTAGAGAGGCTGCTAATAATTTGGTGGCCACATTTTCTTGGGTAATATTGTGTATGCTGCAGATGGTGGTCACATCTCTTATGTGTTCAAAATTAGTTGTTTGCCCTTTGCCTGTGAAATTAGGTATACTCTTTAGTGCCACCAAGGGCACATCATGATGTTGAGCAAAGGATAATGGACTCCCTTGGTTGAAAGGTGCAAAGGCAAACTATCTTGCCATTGTAGGAGTTGGAAACTGAAGACCAACAACTATATGAGTTGTATTTGCTGCTGGATTCGAATCCTCTTCTAGATCTCTGGTTAGAGATCTACCTCTTCTTTTGGAATGAAAGGGAAAAGGTCTCCTTTCTAAAGTATCAGGAGGTGTTGATTGAACTCTCCTTACAGGGGATGTTCTTTGAGTTGACCTACCTTTGTGACTTCTTCTTGAGGGCTACTCTGAAAATTGAGTAGGCTTTGAGCTCCTAGTCTCAATCTTTCTCATAAACCTTAAACAAGGTTGGCCTGGATCTTTGAAATCAGTGGAGTCGCCAGATATACTTGATAGAACAACTTTTTAGAAGTTTGCATTATGCAATTTGTATATCAGAGATAACATAACCTTCAAACAAGGATCTCATTTGTTTGTAGTAGTCCCACTGGGCGTGCCAGAATTGTTATACATTGGCACCAAGGTGGGGAATCCTTGAGCTTGCATTTGCACTGATAGTCCTTGTGTATTGAACTTCTTTAATCCTTTTGTAGATGAACCAACAGGAACACCTTTGAACATTAATTTGATCTTTTACAGTCCCACCAGGCATGCCAGAATTGTTATACACTAAGTTGCACCCTTGTTTCAAGCTCTTGTAATCTTGATAACCTAGTATAACATGGGAATCATCTCCAGGTTGTGGGACCTATGCTAACTAAGATGAGACCTCTAGGTTTTAGGCTGGTTCCTCTTGGATAATCACCTTAATTTGCTTCTAGACATGAAAGTAAAACTTTTGAGGGAAAGGGATAGAAGGAATGCTTGAAAGGGAAATGACTGAAAGCAAACTACCTACTAGGTGATACACCAAAATGAAGGTATGAAATACAACATAAAAGGTGGATTCAATTAACAAACTTAGGTCTAGGAGATCACAACTTACTGAATATGCTTGCATAAGTGTTTCATAGAAGGGGTCTGCAAATAAAAGAGGGTATTCAGGGAGAGAGAGATTCTTTCACAAACAATAACACTCTCTGGATTAGACAACAATCTATGACCTGCAAACAAACATTCACCTCTGTAACTGGGTATAGGAATGAGACAAGATTGTTAAGGGTTTGTAGTATACCCACAAAAGCATTCACATCAAATCATCCATAAGAATACACAAAATTGCAGAAAGAAAGAGGGACCAAGAACCCTAAGATATCACTGAGAAACATATAAATACTGAATTCATTAAGAGATAACTCACACAAGAAGGCATACGGACATGGGAGATGTCACAAAATATCTTCAATATCTAAACTATCAATGGGAATTTTACAACTGTAGAAAACTAGAGGGTAAGAAGAATGCCACAAATAGATTTCTAAGAAAAGATATTTTTTCTCTTTACAATTGTCCAACTCTCTACTCTAAAAGCTCCAAAAATTTAATTATATACATCTCCTCTATTGCACATAGGCAAGAGCAAAAAATCTCATTAGGGTTACATAAATCTGCATAAAATAATCCAACTCTAAACCTGTCATTTCTGATCATAAATGTTCATGAAAATATCTCAACCGATCAGATATATCTTTGCGTGTCCATCCCTGTACTGAATCTACCTGTAGACAAAAAACCTTGATCCAACTACTTCTCTGCAAGTTGGGCCTGCCATAACTATCAAATCTGATACTCTTAGAAGGAAAATCCACCAAAATGGCTGTCTAGATCTCTGCATCATTCTCTTTCCAACTGCAACCACCCCTGAAATCATAAATTTTGAGCTACCTGCGCCTTCGCATTCGATCAACAGGAACAAACAAAAGAAAACCCATGAAAGACACTGTAACCCTCCTTTGAAAAAATTCAAAGGCCACATCATAACAATTTGGACCAATAAAAATTGGCCACCTCAGCAAACAGACTGGCAGAAGTCAAAAGAATCCGGTCCCTGACCATCGAACGGTGGTCGCATGATCGCATGGGATCGAAAGATCCCATGAGATCATGTGACAACCATTGATCTTCCTCTGTTACCACTCAAGATACTTGGGCCCACAATAAATGCCAACTGTCCCAGCATGGACCAATAAGAAACCTGCATGTCAGACGGACCCACAACAATGTTAGTCAAAACACTCGAAGAATCGAACGGCTGTCACATGATCGCATGGGATCGGAAGATCCCATGCGGTTATGCGATAGCTGTTGATCTTGGATCAACTGGTACCTCTACAGAACCATTGACCATTAGACCCACCAATGGCCCTATCATCACCCAATCAGCCACTGAAAAATGGACATGTCACCACCCGAGGACCTACCGTCGGAGACTTGGCAGTAAGGTGGATCTAATGGCCATTGCATGATCACATGGAATCAGAAGATTCCATGCGAACATGTGATGGCCATTAGATCCACTTTACTGCCAATTCTTCGATGGTAGGTCCTCAGGTGGTGACATGTCCATTTTTCAGTGGCCGATTAGGTGATGATAGGGCCGTTGGTGGGTCCGATGGTCAATGGTTCTGTCAAAAGAATCCGGTCCCTGACCATCAGATGGTGGTCGCATGATCGCATGGGATCGAAAGATCCCATTAGATCATGCGACAACCATTGATCTTCCTCTGTTACCACTCAAGATACTTGGGCCCACAATAAATGCCAATTGTCCCAGCATGGACCAATAAGAAACCTGCATGTCGGATGGACCCACAACAATGTTAGTCAAAACACTTAAAGAATCGAATGGCTGTCGCATGATCGCATGGGATTAGAAGATCCCATGTGGTTATGCGACAGCTGTTGATCTTGGATCAACTGGCACCTCTACAGAACCACTGACCATTGGACCCACCAACAGCCCTATCATCACCCAGTCGGCCACTAAAAAATGGACATGTCACCACCCGAGGACCTACTGTCAGAGACTTGGCAGTAAAGCGAATCTAATGGCCATCGCATGATCACATGGAATCAAAAGATTCCATGCAAACATGTGACCATCATAGATCTTGGATCAACTGGGGCTGACCTTATACTTTGGGTCCACTGCAAATCTTCATTGATACCGCATCAATGGTTGTCGCATGATCGCATGGGATCAGAAGATCCCATGCGGTTATGCGACCACCATTGGATCTAACTACGACCAAGAACTAGGCCCAGGGAAATATTAAAGGCCGGGACATAGGAAACTTAGGAAAATAAAGGGGGACCCCAGTGACAAACCTTAGTCGCATGATTGCATAGCATGAAAATGACCTATGCGATCATGTGACAAACCACTTAAATAGAACAAGGGGTCACAACCTTCTAGCATATGGGTTATTTGGATTTAGTGGCCCGAAAGGGTAAATATTAAATTAGGATGGGCCACGGGTATTTTAGGGGATCATGGGGTTTAAATGGTCACACATGAATTTTAATGGCCTTCAAACCAGAGGACTAAACAATTGAAAAGGCATATAATCATGGAAATTTTTGAGGGGGCTAACATAGGATTAAAAATGCTAGATAGAGCAGATCAGGCCAAATTGCATAGGATGGGAAATTTGGGTAACAATTACCTCACCCAATGAGAACTTATGTCCCATTGTGAATCACACAGGAAAATGGCACAACTGGAAAGATGGAATTGAACCGCCTAGTGAATGTGGCTACTCTGTAGTCAACCCATCAAGAATTCATCCTTAGGAATATTCTATTCCATAAGAATAAAACCAAAAAACAAAAGAGATCTAGTCTTAAGGACACTTCCGACCTTAATGGATCAAATTATATGTGTATTTGAAATTGGAGGGATCAAGAGATCCTAAAATATAAACCCATGCTTTAAGGATTAATTACTAATCCAAAAAGGGAAAAAGTATCTTGACAAAATAATATGTGTATTGAAAAGTGTGTGTGTGCAACAGGTGAGCAGAGCGTATGCCCCCACATTAAAGTCATTGCTGACACTTTAACATGGGCAATGGCTTTAACAGAAACATAAACAACTCCATTGATTACGTTTCCACGTCGAGATGCCCCAGATGAAGACAAATCAAGGGAAATATCATAGAAACATACAAAGAACATAGAAGGGATCTACTTACTATGGGGTCAGTATGATCATAAGATAATATATATATGATATTATTGCAAATGAATTGACATCATTCCCAAAGAAAGTAGAACTACAATCACAAAGGAGGAAAGATCACATAAGATATACAAAGGAGAATCTTTTCAGACCATGACATGGAGACCAAAAAGAATTAGTGCTACCATATCTCGAATCCAAGCAGATTACACAAGGAAACATTTATGAACAATAGCACAATTACAACATAACATTGAACAATGCATAGAAGAATAGAGATACATATAGAGGAATTTGAACAACAGTTTCAATTCCTTTATCACCTTGCACGAACTGAGTAATAAGGATCATATAAAAGAATCTAACAACATTTAGCAGACACATTATGGGAGAAGCACAGTACAACAGGCATACACACAACAAAGCTACCACAAAGGACAAGCTGATCAAGCGTGCCACCTACTTTTCCCATTTCATTGTATATCATTTAGGGAAGGTGGGTAACTCGCAAGAGGGACTATATCCAACATAGTAGGGATGATAGACAGTTCCAAACAAGGATCCTCTTGAGAATCACAATGTTTGACACTAGGTGTAAGAGTTAATTGTGATGAAAGCATATTAGGTAAATCAATGTCAATGTCAATAGTCTCATATTCATCATTAACATCATCAGTATCATCAAGAGTATCTTCTTCATCCAAATTAATCAAAATAGGATCTAAGATATGAATATAATCATCATAATCATGCATGTGAACATCATTATTAGTAACAATCTGTTCTACCACATTAAGCATAGGTTTATCTGTAGAATGTAGAGATCTTTGAGCTTTAGCATGAGCACGATGCTTTTTACGATGTTCATTAGCAGATCAATTTCATTTTGATTTATTTGAAATAGGTTGAGAACTAGGAGGAAAAATCATAGGATCCTTCATAGGTTCTTTAGGAAGATCAATAGGATTATTATCCATAGGAGAAACAATCACAGGATCTTTGATAGGTGCAGTAGAAGGAACTTGATTAACAGAGCTAGAGGTCATAGTTAAAGGAGGTATCAAGGGTGTAGGTAAAAGACCATGATTAAGATCCCTAGGAGGTGAACTTAATTCAAGAATTTTACGATGTTTGTAAGCTTGATATGATCGAAAAAGATTATCAGGTTGAAGACATGAATTAGGTAATGAAGGCCAAAATAAATCCAGAGCAGCACAATCTCTAGGCCTAGAAGGTTGATATAAACTATGATTAATCATCTTTACTTCTTCATCATGAATGAACTTAAGACACTTATGGATAGGTGAAGCAATACCATGCATGGCAGTTAACCAAGGCAAACCTAGCTTAAATTGAAATTGATCAGAAGTAGGAACAATAACAAAGGTAGTGTTCACAATCTTTCCACAAAGTTCAACCGGTAAAGTAATAGAACCAAAAGATGGATAAAGAAAACCATTGCAAGTTTGAGTCCACACATCCGATGTATCATAAAAGTCACGTTGTAAGCTTTTCATAAAAAGATTTTCTTCAGTGATAACATTGACTAAGGATGTACGATCAACAAGACAACCATGAGTAGGTTTCTAAGCAATCCTAGTAGCAATGTAAAGGGGACCATCAAGATCTTTAATAGTCTCAGAGTCATCAAAGGTAATCACAAGTTCCCGAGGTCTTTTATTATTAAATTGTTGTAAAGGTTTAGGTTGAGTTTTCATTTTAGGTTTAGGTTTTGGTTGAGGTTGAGATTGAACTTGAGGTTGAATCTGAGGTTGAGATTGAAGTTGAGGTTGAGGTGGAGATACATATTGAACAACATGCTCCACTTGATTAACAACATGATTGCGATCATCCATCTTTGAATCATACATAATGTCCACAGCAGATGGTTGAGCAATAGTATTAGTATCATGCGTAGGTAAAGGGTTCGTATAGATTTGAAGGTTCTAATTAGGAGGAGAGACAAATTGATTCCCACTACTATCTGGATTATCAATAGATAAAGCCTTAGAATCAATTAGATCTTGAACATTATGTTTTAAAGAATAACATTTCTCAGTATCATGACCATTCTGATAATGATATTGACAAAAATAATTTTGATCAAAAGATTTAGATGCAATCGTAGTAGGTAAAAGAGGTCAAATAGGAGGTAAAGTAATCATATTAGCAGCTAACAACCTATTCATAATAGCATGTAAAGATTCAGAAAGAGGAGTAAACACACAATTTAATCGAAAATAAGTGGATACAGAAGTGGCATTGTGAGATGCAACAACAACTTGATCAGCAACTGCATTCGCTTGTTTGTTTATCTTGACATAGTTGTTGAATTTTTGAAATTTTTTTGAATAAGGAGTAGCATCACTCTTATCAATGGGAACAGGAGCCATTGGAGTGTTACTCTCAAATTGACTCACTTGTAATTGATAATGATGAAGTGCTACACAAAGTTTTTGAAAAGAGGTAAATTCAGTAAGTAGAATCTTATCTCTAATATCTTTTTGTAAATTTGAAATAAACATACGTTGACTATCAATATCAGGAACATGATAGGAAATCTGAGCATACAAATGCTTAGATCTACCAATAAATTTTGTCAATTTTTCCTTATCACTTTGTTTACAATGCATCAAATCAGTCAAAGACACTTGTGGGCCAATATTATTTTGAAATTATTGAATAAAGGCATTAGCAAGTTGAGGAAAGGAATCAATAGAATAAGGAGGCAAGGAACAATACCATTGTAAGGCCTTGTCATGGAAGGTCCTAGAAAACAATTTGGCTAAAATCCTATGGTCATGAGCATAATCACTACAAAGGATTTGGAATGTTTTAACATGATGAACATGATCTCCTTTTCCATTTTAATTCTCAAGATGAGGCATCTCACCTTGCTGAGGAACAAGAGTACGAATGATGTCTCAGGACAAGGAACTTCCCATGTCACATGTAAGAATACTAAACTTGTTTTGAGTTAAGGAAGCAAGTTGTTGTTGTAAGGATGATACAGTTTGAGCCAAATTGATGATTGTTGAATCATTAGAGGAAATAGGAGTAGTAGAAACATTAGACACACTAGGTAAAGTGTAAGAAGCTACAGGAATAGAAGACACAACTGGAGGAACACTAGGAACTACAGTTGGAAGTAGATTGGAATAAGTGAAAGGAACATTATGATATGAAGGTTGTGATGTAGGAAGGGACACATGAGGAACACTCATAGGAATAGAGGGAACAGTCATAGTCACCAAAGGAGGAGTCTAGGTAGGAATACTAGGTCAAGGATTAGAAGGAGGTTCAACACTAGTGATAGGAGGAATCAACCCTAAATCTTGAGCTTCTTGAACTAAAGGTTTAACTTTTGATTGCACAAGGTGAGTAATACCACGCAAGAGGTTAACACCTTGATCACTATCATAGAGAACTTTCTTAAGAGCTTCTATAGCTTGAATGGAATCTTGATTATGGTTCTCTTGAAGAATCCAATTACCCATTTTATCAAGTTCAGTGGAAAGTTTTTGGACTTGCTCATGAGGAACTCTTAAAGCGTCATCCTCATCATGAGATGAGTAAGAAGAGTTTTGCTCCATAGTAGGATTGGAATCATGAAGAATCAAGTTATCATCTGGGATCCTAAGGAAAGGAGAAGAAGATTTAGGATCAAAGGCACCCATGAGTCTACAACTTCATCTAACCAGAATGTTATAAGTAGAACTAGTGGTAGTAAAGCTCATAAACCAATGTAATGTAAATGAACTAAACTAAGGACACATAAAGCATGAATATGAAATCTAATTAGCATGCAAGATATAACACAAAGGAAAAATCTAATACTAACAAGATAAAAGGAAAGCACAAAGAGGTATCCAATTCTACAAAAGAAAAGAGAGTAAGTACGTCGGGTTCACCAAAATCAATAGTGGTAAAATGGATTCACCCCTATTCAGATGTAAAGGGGGAAATATGAGATCTATTCTCAAACCCAAATTCCCAAAGAAGAGATCCAATTTGATCAACCAAGAGGTTAATAAACAATCAAATCAATTTATGAGGAATATGGAAGAGAGAGAGAGTAAATCCAATATTTCCCTATGAATGTAATTATGCTTGAAATATGGAATAATTGAAATACAAATACTAACCTCAAATTAGGGCAAATCTAGAAAATGTTAAATTCTGATGTCTATGTATACTTTCAGGCAATTTTGTAACCTGTTCCGGACTGGAAATGCTGAGACAGAGAAAACCCATAAATCTTTCTCCAAGATGAGCTTAAGGTCGGGTTTGACCCTCGTAAAAGGTCAAATACTACATTCTTTGTTTGAAGTCCGATTTGAATTCTGTTCGCAGATCTTGAAAGTTTGCCAAAAAGGGTATCCAAATTCCCTCTTAGATCTGAAATTCTGCACCTGTACCTACAAGAAAATGGGGGGTTTTTGTTGTATGGGGGGTTTGCCTCGGTCAAACCCCAATTTAGGAATTAACCTTGAAATTGAATTGAAATATATTATGCATAAACAAAGTAATTGAAACAAATCACCTCACTTATGTTGAAGTCCTTGTAGAGGATTCAAATCCTCAAATCCACAAGTAGGAATGCTTCAATGGATGTAGGATGAATTTAGGATGTCTCCAATCAATGGCATTTGATCTTCAACACCAATCTTGACTTGATCTTTGCATATGAGAAGGCTTGAATGAATGTAGAAGGATGAATCATCAAAGGGAGCTCCAAAGAGATTGAATCCTTCAATAGCTAACAATGGATCTCCTTGATGAATGAATGCTTGAACACTTGAATGCTTGAGATCTTGAGAGCTTGCCATTTCTTGTGATGTGATTGCTTGATTGTGGATGAGAAAATGAGAGAGGAAGGCCTCCTTTTATAGTGAACTAGGGCACAATCCTCTAGAGGGGCCACCTTGGAGAATTAAATCCCAATTAGGTCCTAAGCTTTAGAAAATATACCTAGATTAAATGCAATTAAAGGATTTACCATCCCGAAACCCAAAATGGCCAACCCAGAGGCGGGAAAATAAAAGTCCCGAAAGCTCGATGCCCGAAAATCCAGGATTCTGGAAATTTGAATGAGGGGGCAAAATTGAGGTTGGACTTGACCTAGTCAGGTTCGACCTCGATCCTGACCTAGTCAAGATCAACCTTGAATTTGACCCTGGGCCTAGATTCAGTCAAAACCAGGTCAGGAGGTCTCGTGGATGCCCAGAAACCTAGAAATGATATTAGAACAGGACAGAATGTTAGGATAGACATAAAATCCTATGATTACTATGATGAAGGCCAGGACCTATTTCTAAATCCTACCTAGAAAATAGAGCCACAAAAGAGGGAAATTAAGGAGAATCCTCGGGATCCTAACCCTAATTTCACCTAGAATGAAGAAATCAAGTGCCAGGAAGAAGTGGAAAGCGGGGAGAAAGTTTGGGAATTGGTTTCTATTTTAAATTAGTTTTGTTTTTGTGAAATTTTGGATTAGTTGATGTTAAATTAGATTTGGTATTCAATTTGGTGGTTGAAAACCTAGGATGAAATTTTAAGAAATTGTGTGAATTTTCTCAATTAGGGTATTTACCCAGAAAAGATTGATATTTTATTCTCACTATGTTTTGCATAGAAAATTAAATTTGAAATTGCATGTGAAATCATATTCAAAAGAAATTAGTTTTGTCTAAAACCCTAGTTTTCCATTAAAGAAATCAATTGGGAAAATATATATGTGTTTTAATAAGGGGGGAAGGGGGGGGGGGGGTTGTTATTTGAATTTATTATTTTATTATTTATTAATTTTCAGATTGAATTTTTTTTTTAAAAAATTGTTTTTTATTATTATTATTTATTAATTTTTGGATTTAAAATTTGAAATTAAAAAAAAAATTTAATTATTAAATAAATATTAATTGATTTTTTACATGTAGGTTTTAATATTAATGTTTTCATTCATATTTATATTTAGAAAATTAATAACATTATTTTATTATTAAATACATGGTGTTTTGATATGCATAGAAATTTTAGTTAAATACATATTTATAAAGTATACATGCATGATATTTTATTATAAATAGATAGTTATGTATGAGATAATTATATGAACGCTTTTGTAGTCAAATGAGCTTTAATCAACAAGATGATTGTTTAAGTCAACTGAAATTTATAAATTGGTTTTGGGTACTTTTGCATGTTTTGAGACTTTGATTGTAATTGGGGAACTACGTTGGCTAAATTTGAAATTGTATACCAGAGGCTCTAGGGTATTTTTGGAATGCGTGAGTTGCTTTTTGTAATCGTTATTTTAATCTTAATTTTGAATTAATCTTTTATATGATATGTGGTCACCTTGTAATTTTATCATGTGGTATGAAGGTTGTCCTATATGGTTGTGTTTGGGTTACATATTTCACATGGGGAAATATGGTCTCGATCTCTATTGCAAACCTTGTTTTATTGAAGCTTATGATTTTAAGGACACTTTGAGAGTGTTGTTATATTATTGTGGTTATGTGAGAACCAATGTGTTCCTATTATATTATGGAACTAATTGGAGGATTATTGTTATCTAGTTTGTGAGCCTAGGTAGGTTAACTAAGTGTATAGGTGGGGAGTGGCTTGCAATAGGCATCGGGGCCTGCAAGTGGCTACCAAGATAATTTATTGCACGTGACTTTTTAAAGTGATAACATAATAAAATCTACTAGGATAGAAACATTAATAAGATGTCTATGTTCCTCACCCATGCCTTGAGTGCTAGTACAGGTTAGGATGGTTTGTGAGATGATGCTTGCCGCCTGCGTGGATTTGGATATAGCGTAGTTGGTACCTTGTCTGTATGAGAAGATTACTGATACCACATAGTCACTAGGACGCTAGAGTCTTGAAAGACTGCCAGGATAACTCTAGAGTTGGCTCATGTGATGACACTTACCCATATGCATCTTAGGTTTCTTACATGTGTTGGTTGCCTCTGGCTGAGTATGTTTTACTTTGGTTATTCTATTGTACCTTTTGAGATAGAACGCTTTCAAGATCCATTTATTAGTTTGTGTTGTGTTTGATTTTTGGTGTTTGATATCTGAGTGGTCCCTTTTGTTATCTCCTCAACACAATGGGAGTGGACCATTTAGGTTCCACGAGGTTAGGTGGTAATGATTCTTTTACAATTTGAGATTCCAATGTTTGTGTACCAGTGCCGGATGATCCTTGTAGTAGTTGTACCTTCTTGTTCCTCATTGTTGGAGATGTATTCTTATTTTTCTTATTCTATATTCTTTTACCACTGTATCAGTTATTTTGGAGATATCATATTGTACTTTGTGTTGATTATTGTTACATGCCCTGCGACATGTGTAGTGGATGTGGGTTATCAAGTATACCTTGTGGTATCGGTTGTATTAGAATTTCTTGTATATGATGATGTACTTATTTACATTATGTGGAGACTTTGCATGGTTGTTTCATTAAGTGGTTTAATTAATATTTATGTAATCTACGTCAAGGAACCCATGAGATTTGTAATCTATGTTTGAGTTGTAATTATATTGTATTGCTTCCACATTGTTAAACATTGTTGTTGTGTATACTTTTAAGAAAAAAAATTATTCTGTAAACTTAGTTGCATGTTTCGGTTAATTTCTCCTGGGTTCCCTAGTGGGGCATTACACTTGGTATCAGAGCCTGAGTTTTTACATTGGGAACTCTGGGAATTTGTACACCCACTAGATGTCTAAACATTTAAAAAATTTGAAACAAAAATATAGACATATAACTCTTTTGTATTTTAGACTATTGTTTATGAACCTAGAGGTATGAAATTAGACTTGTATGTTCGAATTGGATTTCATATGAGTGTTGCATTAACTAGTTTTGCATGAACTTCTTAAGTTATTATTTGATGTAAATACAAATGCGTGCTTTATAAAATTGATTACTAGATATTTTCTATAATGGTGAATGAATAAAGATTTAGATCTATTTAAATTGTTAAATAATGAATTATTGATAAATGTGATTTTTGGTTTATTCTTAAACCAGAATTATATTGCTCTTAATGATTGTATATCATGTCCTTATTTTTTGGCTTGTCTTTAGATTTCATTTTATCTTTAGTCTTAGTAAGATTCTTCGTGATTGAGGGATGCATATCCTTATTTATTTTTAGGCTTCTAGGAGCAAGCCTAATTTTAGGGGAGGTGGATGTAATACCCCTCCTATAGTTTGATTTTCAGGTTAATTGGTTAGACTCTTTTAGGCCACTTTTCATTTTTGTATAAATCCTCAAATAGATTTGATGTTATGTATATTATTCTTATGGTTTTACTGGCCCCATACTTGCATGTGTATGGTTGGTTTGGCTGTTTTATATTTCTGTTTGACATGTCTGATGTGGTTGAGGGATGGAGTCGTAGTTACTTGCTTGCGAGATCCACACGATCGACCGATCCATGCCATTTCTTATTTATATTTATAAACATATGTACATGCTTGTCTTTCATGCAGATTTGCAGGTATAGGGCATCAACTTCCTTGAATTGCAAGGATAAACATGCCTTATCGCAAAATCTCAATGGTAAGAGAGGGGAGATACCACATAAATCCAAATCCCAATCCAAGCCATTGATTGTCCTAAATATTGGGCAAGTATCTGTTGCTACCCATCCAAATTCGTCAAGGTGACGTGAATTCGTGAGCCCTTCCTTGGTGTTTGTTTGATATGGAGTTAGTTATTTTTTGAGTTTTAGGAGTTAAGTGGATTTACTTGTGTGAATTATTTGATTTAAACAATTAAATTAGGACTAATTATGAGATTAGAATAGTCGTATTTTATTAATGTAAAAATATTGGATATAGAGAATATTTAATTATTAAGGTTAATTAAATATCTTTGTTAATTAAAAGATTAAATTTGGAATAAAATAGTTTAATTAATTATTAAATATAAGTGCAAAATTAAAATGCATAGCTGATTTATTTATTAGTTTGCATAGTTATCTATGTGCTAAAGTATTTATTGATTAATTAAGTAATTCTATTCAATTACGTTGCACATTCAGTTTAAGTAAAAATTGAATTAGAATCTAAAGTTAAAAGTTGAGTTAGAAATTATAATTAAAAAAGTGCATTATTTTATTATTGAATTATTTTTATCATGCAAAGTGAATTGATAGAAACTAGGTAGAGAGAGTTGAGTTCTGTTTTAGGGTTTGCATGTTTTAGAAACCCTAGGAGGAATAGGTCTTCTTTATGAGGGGTTTCTGGGTATTATTTTCAATTATGTCTATCAGGTTTTGGAGGAGCTTTTGGATGAATTGGAAGATTTTTGGAAAGTTTGGTTTTGGTGAGCATTGTTTCGAGATTTTTTGAAAGCTTGGATTTCGAAGGTTGGATTATATCTTTTTTAGCTTCGAATGTTTTAGCTGTTGGTTGAGGTAGGGTTTGAAACCCTCTTTTTGTAAAATTCTTTTTTTGGAAAGATTGTATGCTTCGTGTCTGGGATTGATTATGTGAATGATTGAGAATTGGTTCATGTTTTAAATTAATTTTGTTTTTGTGAAATTTTAGATTAGTTGATGTTAAATTAGATTTGGTATTCAGTTTGGTGGTTGAAAACCTAGGATGAAATTTTAAGAAATTGTGTGAATTTTCTTAGTTAGGGTATTTACCTAGAAAAGATTAATATTTTCTTCTCAATATGTTTTGCATAGAAAATTAAATTTGAAATTGCATGTGAAATCATATTCAAAAGAAATTAGTTTTGTCTGAAACCCTAGTTTTCCATTAAAGAAATCATTTGGGAAAATATATGTGTTTTTTTAAAAAGGGGGTTTTGTTATTTGAATTTATTATTTATTAATTTTCGGATTTAGTTTTTGTTTAAAATATTATTATTATTATTTATTAATTTTCAGATTTAAATTTTTTAATTTAAAAAAAAGTTGATTAATAAATAAATATTAATTGATTTTTTTACATGCGGGTTTTAATATTAATGTTTTCATTCATATTTATATTTAGAAAATTAATAACATTATTTTATTATTAAATACATGATGTTTTGATATGCATGGAAATTTTAGTTAAATACTTATTTAAAAAGTATATATGCATGAGATTTTATTTTAAATAGATAGTTTTGTATGAGATAGTTATATGCACACTTTTGTAGTCAAATGGACTTTAATCAACAAGATGATTGTTTTAGTCAACTAGAATTTATTATTTGGTTTTGGGTACTTTTGTATATTTTGAGACTTTGATTGATTGTAATTGGGGAACTATGTTGGCTAAATTTGAAATTGTATACCAGATCAGGCTCTGGGGTATTTTTGGAATGCATGAGTTGCTTTTTGTAATCATTATTTTAATCTTAATTTTGAATTAATCTTTTATATGATATGTGGTCACCTTGTAATTTTATCACGTGGTATGAAGGTTGTCTTGTATGGCTATGTCTGGGTTACATATTTTACATGGAGAAATATGGTCTCGATCTCTATTGCCAACCTTGTTTTATTGAAGCTTATGATTTTAAGGATACTTTGAGAGTGATGTTATGTTATTGTAGCTATGTGAGAACCAGTGTGTTCCTATTATATTATGGAACTAATTGGAGGATTATTGTTATCATTTTATTGTTATCTAGTTTGTGAGCCTAGATAGGTTAACTAAGTGTACAGGTGGGGAGTGGCTTGCAATAGGCATTGGGGCCTACAAGTGGCTGCCAAGATAACTTATTACAAGTGACTTAATAAAGTGATAACATAATAAAATCTACTAGGATAGAAACATTAATAAGATGTCTATGTTCCTCACCCATGCCTTGAGTGCTAGTACATGTTAGGATGGTTTGTGAGATGATGCTTGCCACCTGTGTGGATTTGGATATAGCATAGTTGGTACCTTGTCTATATGAGAGGATTACTAATACCACATAGAGTCACTAGGGTGCCAGAGTCTTGAAAGGCTGCCAAGATAACTCTAAAGTTGGCTTATGTGATGAAACTTCCCCATATGCATCTTACATTTCCTACATGTGTCAGTTGCCTCTGGTTGACTATGTTTTACTTTTGTTATTCTATTGTACCTTTTGAGATAGAAAGCTTTTAGAATCCATTTCTTAGTTTGTGTTGTGTTTGATTTTTGGTGGTTGATATCCGAGTGGGGTCTATTTTTATCTCCTCAACACAGTGGGAGTGGACCATTTAGGTTCCATGAGGTTGGGTGGTAGTGATTCTTTTACCATTTGAGATTCTGACATTCATGTACCAGTGTTGGGTGATCCTTGTAGTAGTTGTACCTTCTTGTTCCTCATTGTTGGAGATGCATTCTTATCTTTCTTATTCTATAATTTTTTTACCATTGTATCAGTTATTTTGGAGATATCATATTGTACTTTATGTTGATTATTATTACATACCCAACGACATGGATAGTGGATGTGGGTTATCAGGTATACCTTGTGGTATCGGTCGTATCAGAATTTCATTTATATGATGATGTACTTATTTACATTATGTGGAGACTTTGCATGGTTGTTTCATTAAGTGGTTTAATTAATATTTACCTAATCTACGTCAAGGAACCCTTGAGATTTGTAATCTATGTTTGAGTTGTAATTATATTGTATTGCTTCCACATTTTAAACATTGTTGTTGTGTAAACTCTTAAGAAAAAAAATTTAGTTGCATGTTTAGGTTAATTTCTCCTAGGTTCCCTAGCGGGGCATTACAAAAATTCTCATAAATTCCCACCAAGTAGTGGAAGAAAAAGAAAATCCCCTCTAATATAACTCTCTATGTAGGAAAACAAAATACCCTCCTTAGCCATCTATGCTCATTCAGAAAAAGAACCCCTCTTTGGAAAAATTGAGCTCCTAGCTAGAAAATGAACTCCCACATGCCAAGTTTAGGACTCCACCTCCCCTAATTATGAAAATCTCTCCAAAAATATTTTTTATTTTTTTAAAATGAATAATTAATAATTAGGTGCTTTATAGATTAGTACTTAATTGTTATTATTCACATCATCTTTTATATGCAAAATAAAATCTTTTAGCACATTATTTTATTTATTATACATTAATAGATTTAATATTTAATAAATAGTAAATCATACTATTTAATAAATACTAAATCTTTCAATGAATAATGTAATAAAAATAATATAGTAATATTTCATATTTATTCTATATTTATTGGATAGTATAAAATGACTAACCAATAAATATAAACTAAATATGGAATATACATGAAATATAATTAATATTTCATATTGTTAATGCAATGCCACACAAATCACCTTGGGTAAAAGCCCTCATATGAACCAATCACTTAGGGTATTGACCCTAACTTGCTTTAACATTTTTTATTTGTCAATTGTTTGATGCCTCCTTTGTCACTGCCTATGAGAATCTTTACACTAGGGTTTAACAAAAAGTTATGGAGTTTTTTTTATGTATATTCTACATTTGTTTGAGGTGTCTTGTCAATTTTTACACTTCTATAGGTAGGCCTTCCCATCTGTGTGTTGAGTTCAATACAATATGAAACATTTATGTGTCTCTCCTTCATATTCAAGCCCTAAAAAATGATGAAGAAAACTCTGGTTTCCTACAAATTTCTTTTTATGTCTATGATAGAAATACTCAAAATATTCCAGTCATTCACTTGCATTTCATGACGGAGGTTTTATAGCTTTGTCTCTTTTACAGTCAACATGCCATTCAAGAGAATGAAAAAACTAAAGCCCTTACAGTCTGAGCTCTATATGCAAAGAAAAACTTTAAGGAAAATCTTTGTTTCTCTTTGTGCATTTCATATTTGATGTTTTGTTACAAATATATTTGGAGGGCTTTGTCTTTACAATTTCCTTTTTGGGCTAGCCACAACTAGGGTTAGTTTGTTGATTCTCCACTATGACTCATGATATTATTTGCATATATTTCACTTAGGTCTTCATGTTTGATACTTTGTAAACATAAATAAACAAAACCCTCTATTTGTTTTCTTTGAAAGTACTATGTGTTTAGGGTTTACACACTATGGCCCATATGCAGAAATCCTTTTGTATGTCATTGTCTCTCAATGTAATTCTTCAGTGTAGGTTTTATCTATCATTATGAAGAATAGAGAAACATTTTCTCCTTGCATAGGTCTTAAATAAAATGGTTCTCAAATCTCATTACACTTTTCTTTCAACAAACCATATTCAAACTCCCTGTTCAATTAATGAAGCTATGAATCTCTCTTATGTGCATTACTTCTCTATTGAATTCTTATAAAAATACTATGAATATCTAAACCTTGTTGTTGATTTTTCTACTCATTTAAATTCATTGCTTCTTTATCATGATTGTAATAGCATATATTCATTTCTCTTTTATCATCTATGCTCTCTATTGTGACAAAAGATAAAGGACATGTCTGATACCTTGATCTTACTTGCATCTATGTACCCTAGACTGAATATACCTCTTGACTCCACATCCATGGTGAAACATCATTTTGGAAAGGAAGGAGAACATTCATGTCTTCTCGGATGATTTCTCCTAATGAGTTTGTAGAATCATTCTTAAACTGAATTTTGTGCTTGATCTTGATTATCTATTGTCATTACATATTCACCATGTCTTGCTCTCATAAGGCTAATGTCCACTATGGTTGTTGTCATGAGCCATAACTGATATATTATATAATGTGGTGCACTAAAAAAAATATATTTCATTTTGGATTTAATATATAGTTCATTATTCAATTTCATATAGACAATAGATCAATATAATCTAATGTTTCAAATAAATATATAAATAACATATATAAATCATTATAATAATAAACATATAAATAAGTTAGTAATAATCAAAGATTACTAGTAAATAATGATATTAATAAATGGATATTTATTAATTCTATTAGTAACAAATGAAAGATAATATGGTGGAAGAATGTGTCCGACTTAAGGGAATAAATGGACTATGGATAAATATGAAGTACTAAACATATAAGTTAGCAACTAATCAACAAATAGAGATTAATCATGAAGCAACAATAATAAGGAAAAAATAATAAATTACCATAATGTTAAGGGATACAATTATTAGTCATATAGAGGTGACATTTGGGAGATGGAAATATAAAATAATTCCCAACACTTTTGGAAAAGGGATATAGGAGAAAATGGAGGAGGAAATATAGGAGAAAATGAAGGAGGAAATATTGGGGAAAATGAAGGAGGAAATATAGGAGAGAATGAAGGAGGAAATGTAGGAGAATATTAAAAGAAAAATAATTAAGAAATACACTTGAGAATAAAATGAAGAAAACATGGGATAAGAAAAGATAGTTCATGTGGAAATCAACAAGGGTAAAAAACTTTTAAGAATTTATATTATTTAAAGTTATGCATATTTTTCTTGTTATTTTAAGTTATTAACATTTATTTTTATGACTTGCATATATAATGGACAACTATATATATGAAATGAGCTTGGTCATATATGACATGATGAATTGTCAAATACATTTATAAGAAATAAATTTATACTAGCAGTCGCATGCTTTTGTGCATGCAACAAGAGCTGATAAGAGTGAACACAAAATAGATCAATAATAAATTAATATAAGATTTCAAAGGATGCAGTGCACCCATTAAGAAAAAAAAAATAGTAGTAGCCATTGAAAATAAGAAATTTTTATTTAAATTAAATATATAATAATTATAAAGATGTTTATTATTATATTAAAATAGTTAATTATAAAGAAAAATATTATTTTCAAATAGTTTTTATAAATAGAAGTAATTAGAAAGAAAAATATTATTTTCAAATAGTTTTTATAAATAGAAGTAATTGAATATTTTGTATTATATATATTAAAAAAATAATATCTAAAAAAATAATGAAAAGAGGAAAGTTATTGCAATCAAATAGAAAAGATAAAACAAAAGAAATATTAAAAACAAGGTAACTTACTATTTCAAATCAATTTTTGCTAATTTCCAACTAAAAAAGAGGGAAGACCCATAACCGGAAAAGAAACTATCAGGGAAGAGGGCTGACAACTTTTCGGGAGGAAAAATGCATTTCCGGGAGCAAAGCTCCCACATAAAGCCTATCGACTTAATTAATTATATACTTAAACAAAAGTAACTTAAATATATTGGTAAATATATTTAATAAGAGATATGGACATATATGATTCATATATAATTGATAAATAATTAATAAGTAATCATAAAAATATAAATTAATTAATCAAAAATTATAATAATGAGAAATATCCTAAGTAATTAAGGAGTATATATTTTATAAAATGAAGGAATTAGAATGTTTAAGAGTCTATCCCCTTATTCTCTCATTATAGTCCTAAGAGTTGATAGATTGTGTTGTGTAGGGAAAGGCAGAGTAAATATAGAGGATGTACTTGTGTCAAGCATCTTACGACAAGTAAAGCCACACTCTCTCTACGGTTGAGTTTAGGAGAGAAGTAAGGAATCGAGACTTAAACATGTTATTTGCTAAATGTATTATGAACTTGGATGCTTATACATAAGCATTACATCTAACATATATTTGTGATATAAAGATGATAATATATGCTAAGTTATGGAAATGAGTAATTCAGTCATGTTGAAGAAAAGATTCCCAAAATGGGCTATGTTCACAAAGGAGCCTCAAGTAGACCGTTTCCATACTCAGAACAATAATTCTACCATCTGCCTTAGGGTTAGTGATTAGGAGAGGATTAAGGAATTAAAGCTTAAGTATGTATTATTTCTAAATATGATGACATATGATAACTATTGAGAATTGACATTCTCTTATCTTGAAACATTATAAATTACCCTTCCTAAGTATGATTCAAATTCTAAATTAAGAATTTTAAAACAAATTAAGTAAGACCCTATTAGGGATCATTATAGTTGTTGAATGATTACCTGTTGCTACAATGAAAGTAAATAATGTTGTTTTTGTAATCTAAAGCTATATATGTTTCTGACTCTTTATCTAATTTCTCCCTTTGACAATGTTATAAGGCCATACACTGATGTAACCTCAAATTTTGTTGCTCATTCTTTGATTTTTTGTAGATGCTTGGATAATTTTATTTATGAATGTGCTATGGTTGTATATGTTCACTCATTTTTATAATACAATAAAATCACCATGATAGTACTTAATCATCATTTCTTTATTCACTCATGGCAGTAGTCATTTGATGATGTTGTTCTTGAGATTCCACCGTATCTTGGGACATTGTAATGTTGCCAAAAATCATTAATTCTATGTTTGAATGTTATCATGACTTCCCTTACATATCACTTTTGTCTCTTTACTGCCTTTGGCTGAAACACTTTCCTCATGATTAACTGCACCTGTATATTCTTAAGTGGCTGCTTGTATCCCTCTTCTCTATGTTGTAGTATAAACCTACTTTTGATATCTTAAAATCCTATAGGTGATACTTTATGATAGAATTATATCTAGTGATTGGGATTATTCTTTCTTATGTTCTTTTGTCTATCCTTCCATTAATGTGGTATTAATCTGATTACCTGTGATGAGCATGACTATAGATGCACTTATTGGTTTGTAACATGTACCCTTGGAATTGACATGAAACCATGTTATTATAGAGTGTATTAGCATAATAGTAATTCGTAGACACATATTTTGTTTAGATTTATCAAACTTAAGAATCACCTATTTTGGGGATTCATGACAACTAATGTAAGATACTATAGCATCTATGACAATAACTATGACACTAGATATGATAGATTCCTTCCTTAGGTTCCCATGCATGAGAGATGATTTATGAAAACTATAAGAGCATATGTAAGTGACTATTTTGGGTGGAATTTATGATTTCAAGGTAGTTGGCATGAGATTTATCAAGTGGGTTTACAACAAGTTGTTTTGTGATACCATGGTGGTACCACTCTTAGGAGTTTCTATATATTGGGGGCTTGTGCTAGTGGTGAGATAGAGTCTATTCAAGTTTTTTTTGTAAGGGTTATGTTTCTGAATTAAATACTTGAGGGGAGTTTAGAGTGTTGTTTTGTAATCACATATTGTTGATAGTACATGTCAATTATCTCTTCTTGGTGGAGTTTTTCCTTAAAATGGTTTCTCCATGTATTCATGGTGTTACATGTTTAGTTTTCTACGGTTTTATCTTTTTGTTGTCATAGTTGATAGATTTTTCCCATTTGGTAAAACGCTGTTAGATTTTATTTATAGTTAATTTGATTCTAGTTCTATTTCTTTCCACCTCTTATTTTCTAACAATAGTGTGTTAATGTTTTGCAAACTCTTTAGGCAATGAGAACAATTTGATGATTACTAATAGAAACTTGGGTGAATAGTTATTGGAAATTCTTATGGCTTAAAATAAAATTGTTGGCTAATATCTCCAATACATCTAAAGCATTAGTGAGTTAACATGACAAGTCCTAGTTTATTTTTTCACATTGTGAGTATGCATTGCATCAATAAAAGGTTACTATTAAACATGAACATACTTAATGGCCCCATAAAATTATGGTGTATTCATCGAGTGCAAGTATGTTAGCATATTTGGAACCATTTGATTAGAGATGAGGTAGATGACCATGTGGACTTTAATATCTCGAGGAAATAACAATGAAAGTGTCAAACTAGAGTTTTGAGGAATATTTGATGAACCATATCAATAACTAAGAATTGAATGGGAGAAGAAACAATAAGTATATGATTAAACAAATTATCACGCCTATGATCTAACATTATTTTAGGAGCAATTAAGGTTCCCATCAATGTTTAGTATTCAAGATATAGCTACACATGAAGATCCACGCTCCACAAGAAACTTAAGACAAACCTCTTAGAATTGAAGATTAATTGTATGTGACCATAACACATTTATTGCATATTATATTTTGGATTTCTATAATAAATTATTTTTCTCAACAATAATAATTCCTTGAGTCTAATATTAAACAACACTCCCGTGTCTAAATGCATATGCATATGAAGTATTAATTTATGAAGATGTGAGAAGTTTTATAACTTAATTTTTTTAGTCTTTGTGGATGAACACATTCCTTTTATACTATTAATGCACTCAATTTACCTTCTATTGATTATTGGATAATTTTCTTTACCATATCTCACCAATACATGGAAAATATCAATCTCAACGTGTAGATTTCTATAGATAATAATTATTTTTCAATTATTAATCTCTTTACATTTTCTCTGTTAGATAAAGTTAGTAGAAATATATTAGAAGTCTACAGTGAACCTCAGAATATCAAAGATTTTTGTGTATTGAATCAAATGCTTATAGAGCTTTCCATTGTTTTTCTCTTTATATGGTCAGGTATGGAGCACATCTAGCCCTAAAGGTTATTGCAATCTAATATACATGAATATTAATGTGTTATAAACAAGTCTAGTTTATTTGCAATGAGTTAGTTCATTAGATAACTATTCCCAATTTATTTTGAATGGATCCATATGAATTGAAATGTAATCTAAAATATCATCTAAATTATTTAAAACTATTTCTTAAAGTCCAAATTATTTGGAACTAGTCTAGAGTATTTAATATATCTTTAGTTGTTCTAAGTGTACTTCAAATATGTCTAGTTTATTGTGTAGCATTTTAAAATGTTGATTGAATTATTATAAGTCAAGTTTAATTGAAAAAAAAATCTTTATTGCTTTCATTTTGGAATATAGCTAGTTTATGTAAAATATGGGAATGAAATTCAACTTATTTTAAAATTTAGATTAGGTCTAAGATTATCTTAAATAGTAGTTCATTTAAAAAATGAAATCTAAATTATTTATAAAATTTGAGGATAGAGACTTGGAGTGAGTTCTAATTATTTGAACTAGTTTTATTTGAAATAAAATCTAAATATAAAATAATAAATTTAGGAAACCTAGACTTAGAATAACTCTAAATTGTTTAAAATAGTTTATTGTGCAATACAAAAGGGATGCAACAATGCATATTAACTAGGGGGAATGACTCATACAGTTAATCTACACCAAAAATACTTCACAATGCTTACTAATGTTGTTAATGAATCTATAATATTTGCTAAAGTTTTCATCTTCTTGATGTATGTCTTAGTATATTCCATGGTATGATAAAAGTGACACTAGACATCATCATGATTTGTTTGTGTTAATAAAAATGTATAATTAATACAATAAAAGCTATATGATGTGTATGCAAATGTGAACTATGTTCTTTATTCAAGATTGCCATAAAATAATATTTTGTAGATGAATAAATTAGCAATATAAATCAAATCAATGAACCATATGTATGCATAATTATATGGAGAAACCCTTTGGAGAAAAAATTCTTCTCAAAAGAAAGAGGATAAGTATTTATTAATTTTACATTTTGACAACACTTTGCATCACTTACATACAAATAAATAATAATATGAAACTACTATTTGGGTAAGTGCACCAAGATGGTGGATAGTTTAGTGGCCACATACAAAAAAAAGAAGAAATTTTGCATAACTCATGCGGGTTCCATAAAATTCAAAATTGTGCTAGGCTTAGATTTACCAAGCCTAGAAAAAACCAATTAAAAAAGAAAAAAGATCCTCAAAACCCATACAGGTTTTGAGGAACATTATATTCTACAAAATCTGCAACGTTGGACCATTTCCAACACCAAAAATGAAGGAATAGTTTAGTGGGGAAGAAAATTTTCATCAAAACCCGAGCGTGTTTTTCTTCCATTTGCATTTTTCATCAATTTGCAACAATGACACCGCATCAAAAAGGCAATATATTAGTGTTTTGATTTTTTTTGTTTGTATTTTAATTGAAGTAGGGTTTTTTAATTGATTTTTTTAAAAAGTTTTGATATCAGATTCTACAAAGAATTCCCCAAAATGAAAAAGAAAATAAATACCTCATGCACAAGAAACATAAGAAAACCCCAAAAACATTGAACATGAGAAACAAACGCAACCACAAAATCCTCCTCCACAACCTCAAAATAATTCTTCTCAACAACCACCGCCACCCATAAACCCTCCACATCCTCCATTAGATCATGTAGATGCCACACAAGATGATCTCATCAAACGCCTTACACATAATAGTGCCTAAGTTTCTATATTGGTTAATAGGTTGAGGTCCTGTAGTCTTGACCACCACTTAACCCTTGCCTTTGTTGAAATATAGCTTCGTTTGTGTTTAAGTATGCCAATTAAATATAAGCGCGCGCGCGTGCGTGTGTGTCTATATATATATATATATATATATATATATATATATATATATATATATATATATATATATATATATATATATATATATATATATATATATATATTGTTATATTTGGCACACTACAAAAAACTGATCAAATGAAGTATATATACATTGAAACATATTGCAGATACAATGAGCATCGCGTACTGCAATGTAGACATGATGGTATCATATACTATAATATATACATTGCAAACATGATAAGTATCGTGCACTGCAATGTATATTGTAGTCATGATAAGTATCGTGTACTGCAATACATATTGTAGTCACGATAGTATCATGTACTACAATTACATTGCAGTCACACGATAATTATCATGTGACTGCAATTACATTGTAGTATACGATAACTATCGGGTATAATCCCTAGCTATCAAACAAGACTTAGTCATATGGATTAACATACCGGTTCTGTAGTTATTTGATTGAAATTATATTAATGTAGGGTCATGACCCTACATGGAAACTGCCATGTACGGTCATGACTTTACATATTAATATATATACTAAAAGGAAGTTGTAGAATCAATCAATCAAAAATAGGCAATTGCATTCTACAACAATATATATAGATATATATAAATAATAAATAATATAATTAAATCTTCTGATCTAATATTCCTTAACATGGTATTAGAGAAAGGTTATTAGAGAAGATATATTTTATTTATTTTATTTGATATTTCAAATAAATATAATAAAAATTTATATTTGTGTTTATTATAATATCAAAAGGAAATGGCTCATAGTATGAGAATGGAAGATAGACTTGAGGGTGCATCCAACTTTATATCTTGAAAAACTAGAATTACTTATCTACTTCTAGAACTCAAATTGGAGGATTATATAGAGAAAGAACCAAAAATACCTGAAGATGAAGCAAAAAAATCCACTTGAAAAAGGCAAAATAACAAAGCTAGGAAGTTGATTATTGACTCTGTCAAAGACTCTATACTTCCTAGCATTTCAAGATTAACCAATGCCTTTGAAATATTCAAAACCATTCAAGACACGTTTGAAATCAATAATGCTAGTAGATTATTGACTCTAAAACAACAACTTATGAATGAAAATGAACAAGGGTGAAACAATCACCTCTTATTTTTTGAGAATATTAGAATTAAGGGATCAACTCTTTACCATTGGAAATAATATGGATGATCTAGAACTATCCTTAATTGCTCTAAGAGGATTACCTATCTCTTGGGAATCATTCATTCAGTACATAAGTGCAAGACCTCCATTACCAAAATTTGAACAACTAAAAAATGATTACACTCAAGAAGAATCAATATTAATCTCAAGAGGAATAGGACCTAGCAAAGAAAAAGAAGTTATGGCACTCCACATGTCTAACAAAAAGAAAAAGTTTTCAAAAAGGAAAAGGAGTACTAAAACCTTCAATAAAAAGGATCTTTCAAAAGTACAATGCTACAAGTGTGAGAAATATAGACATATTCACAAATATTGTCCAAAAAGGAAGAAAATACAAGTATCACTAGTTGAAGTCAAAGAAATGGAAAATCCACTCTTCTTCCTAGCTTTTTATAGTGAACTAAACTCAAATAAGAGTACATGGATAATTGATAGTGGAGCCTCCAGACATATTACTAGATTTAGGGATCAATTTGAAACATTCAAAGGAAACTCCTCAGAAGAAGTTACTATCGCTGACAACTCTACTTATCTCGTGAAAGGAATTGGAGATGTTCAATCAAGATAAGAGGAGTAATCTTACAGTTAAAAGAAGTACTATATGTACATGGAATAAAGACAAACTTAATCTCCATATCAGGACTAGTTGATCAAGGATATAGAGTCACATTTAATGAAGATAAAGTTCTTCTCTGGACTAAAAATTCAAATATCAAGAATGTCATTACTATAGGGTCTAGGGAAGCCAATCTATATAAATTCTGTGGTGAACAAAAAATTGCCTTAATTAATGAAGTTCAAAACAATAATGAGATATGGCATAAAAGGTTAGGCCATATTAGATATAGTGCTCTTCCAACTCTAAAAAGAATCACCCTAGGGATACCTCATCTTAAATCTAAACAATCAGGTATATGCAAAGGATGTGCCTTAGGAAAAAATACAAAAGGGTCCTTTCCGACAAGTGAACACAAATCTAAAAATGTATTAGAACTTATTCACACACATCTATGTGGTCCTATGTCAACACACTCCCTGTCAAGTGCCTTATACTATGTAATCTTTGTTGATGACTACTCTAGAAGAACCTAGATATACTTCCTGAAACTAAAAGATTCCAATGAAGTTCTATCTAAGTTCAAAGAATACAAAGAACTAGTTGAAAATAAAACTGAAAAGAAAATAAAAACTCTAAAGTTTGACAATGGAGGTGAATATACTTCTAATAGCTTTAAAGAATTATGCAAATTTGTTGGGATTAAGAGGGAGTATACTGTACCATATAATCCTCAAACAAAATGAACTAGTGAAAAGAAAGAACAAAACCATTATCGAAGTAGCAAAAGCCATGATGCATGACCAAAACATTCACATATCCTTCTGGGCTGAAGCAACAAACACAATAGTATACATACAAAATAGGTGTCCTCATGCTATCCTAGAAAATACTACACCAGAAGAAGTGTTTATAGGGAGAAAACCAGACTTAAGCCATCTAAGAGTGTTTGGTTGTTTAGTTTACATCCATGTTCCAAAAGAAAAGAGAACCAAATTAGAACCATCTGGGAAGAAAGGTATATTCATAGGATATAGTGAAGATACTAAGGGATATTGAATCTACATCTCTGGCCAGAGATCAGTAGAGATCAGTAGAAATCAGCAGAGATGTAAAGTTTGAAGAAAGTTTCATATCCACAACTACTGAGGATGATTCCATAATAGATCTAGATAAAGATCTTACAACTGAGAATGAGAGGGAGAATAATACAATAGATTCAGAGCCTACATCTTCAAATGTTGAGCCTATATCTTTAAATATTGAACCTACAAGTCCAAATGTTGAAAATAATGTAACATCAAATAACACCAAGAGACCCTTATGGGAAAGAAAGATGTTTGAAGAAAATAATGTAGAGCCAGATCTAATATTCAGAGAGAACAAGAGAAGAAGAACACAAAAATGTTATGTTGCCCTTCTAACTGAGCTTGCAGAATCCAAAATTGATAGTGTTGAAAAAGCATTAACAAAACAAGCTTGGAGAGAAGCCATGATTGAAGAGTATCAGTCCATTATGAAAAATGATCTTTGGGACATTGTGCCCAGACCCAAAAATAAATCAGTAGTCTCTTCAAAATGGTTATTCAAGATCAAATATGCTTCAGATGGCAGTATTGAAAAACACAAAGCTTGATTTGTTGCCAGAGGATTCTTACAAAAGACTGGGATTGACTATGAAGAAACCTTTGCTCCTGTAGCTCGATACACCTTTATGAGAACCATTCTTGCAATTGTAGCATCTAAAGGATGGAAAGTACACCAAATGGATGTCAAGACAATTTTTCTAAATGGGAAAATTGAAGAAGTATACATAGAGCAACTAGAGGGATTTGTCACACATGATAAAAATCACTATGTATGTAAGTTAAAGAAAGCTCTTTATGGCCTTAAGCAAGCTCCTAGAGCATGGTATGAAAGGATATACAACTATCTCACCAAACTAGGGTACTCCAAGAACTTAGTAGATCCTAACATCTACTTCAAGGTAGTAAATAGTGATATGCTAATTCTAGTTCTATATGTTGATGACTTGCTTATAACAGGAGAAGATCACCTGATCACAAAATGCAAACAAGACCTAGTAGATGAGTTTGATATGAAGGATATGGGCCTACTACACTACTTCCTAGGTCTAGAAATTTGGCAAAAGAAAGATCACATTTTCTTAAATAAGGAAAAGTATACTACTGAAATCCTTACCAGATTTGGCATGATGGATTGTAAACCATTGTATACCCCAATGGAAACAAATCTACAAAAGCTAAAAAGTGAAGCAGAAGATTCTGAACCTACAGATCCATCACCGTATAGACAAATTGTTGGATCCCTCATGTATCTGGTAAACATACGTCCTGACATCTGTTATGCCACAAATGTACTAAGTCACTTCATGTGTGAACCTAAGAAAATACATTTAATGGACGTTAAGCACATTCTGATATACTTACTAGGCACCATTGGACTTGGCTTGAAATATGAAAAGGTTGAGATTCAACTTCAGGGGTATTCTGATTTAGATTGGGCATACAGTTCCACAAATCGCAAGAGCACCATAGGATGTTGTTTCAGTTTAGGATCTGCAATGATATCTTGGTTCAGTAGAAAACAATCGGCTATTGCTCAGAGTTCCACTGAAGCAGAATACATGGCTGCCTCTATGGGAGCTAGAGAAGTAGTTTGGTTAAGGAAGCTATTGTTTGATCTATTTGGAAAACCTCTAGTACCTACCATTATTCATTGTGATAATCAATGCTGCATCAAACTCTCAGTAAATCTAGTTTTCCATAATCGATCAAAACACATAGAGATTCCTTACCATTACATAAGAGATATGGTTAATGGGAACATCATCAAACTACTGTATATCAACACTGAGGAAAAAAATGATGACATCTTTACCAAACCTCTTGCAAAATTGAAGATAGATTATTTCAGGAGAAAAATTGGTATGACTAGACTTTAAACTTGTTGGGATGGAATTCCTACTCTTGTACTTTGTACTCATGAATATATAAATAAAGTTATTTTTGAAATATTTCATTGTGTTCAAGAAGATGATGATCTTCTATATAATTGGGGTTACTATTACAAGGTGACAATCTTGACAATAGTTAACCAAATTTCAAGATTGACACCCTAACGGGTTGTCCTGGATTGTGTCAGATATCTTGATACTGGAATGTTATTATTGTATGGTGTAATAACTCATATATCATGATTGACACCTTAACAGGTAGTCCTAGATTGTGTTGGATATCATGATATCAGAATTTCTAAAGTATATATCATGATTAAGACTTCTTTATGTTGTCCTGAATTGTGTCAGTAATCATGACATACCATGACCTTCCACAATACATCTTAAACCATCTCTTACTAAGAGGGAGTGTTGAAATATAGCTTCGTTCATGTTTAAAAATGCCAATTAAATATAAGAATATATATATATATATATATATATATATATATATATATATATATATATATATATATATATATATATATATATATATATATATATATATATATATATATATATATATATATATATATATATATATATATATATATATATATATATACTATTATTGTTATGTTTGGCACACTGTAGAAAACTGATCAAATGAAGTATATATACATTGAAGCATATTGCAGACACGGTAAGCATCGTGTACTACAATGTATATTGCAAACACGATGGTATCATATACTGCAATATATACATTGCAGTCACGATAAGTATCGTGCACTACAATGTATATTGCAATCATGATAAGTATCATGTATTACAATACATTGCAGTCACACGATAGTTATCGTGTGACTACAATTACACTACAGTATACGATAACTATTGGGTATAATCCCTAGTTATCAAATGACACTTAGTCGTATGGATTAACATACCGGTTCTACAATTATTTGATTGAAATTATATTAATGTATGGTCATGACCCTACATGGCAACTGTCATGTACAGTCATGACTTTACATATTAATATATATACTAAAAGGAAGTTGTAGAATCAATCAATCAAAAATAGGCAATTGCATTCTACAACAATATATATAAATAATAAATAATATAATTAAATCTTCTAATCTAATATTCCTTAACAGTCTTGATGCTAGAAAGAATGACCAATAGTGCAAATGAGGTTTCTAGGGAGGTTACCAAATGGGGTTCATGGAGGGATAGATATCAAGCATTATATGCGGATGGGTTGTCATATGATGAAGTGAAATAGAAGGCCATACTTAAAAGTGACACATGTGCTCTTTTCACTGATCTTAGTACTAGTAACACCCTAGAACAAAATATGACTTGGTTTCATATACATTGGTGTGTTCACAATAGGATGAAAACATATTTTTGGGATAAGTGGTATATGGTCTTTGACCAAGCACCCTGTAATAATTAGGTGTCTATATTTTTTGAGAAAGCTATATTGTGAGTTTATCCTTGATGAGAAGCTAAATTAATTTGACATCCAACAGTTCTAGGGTAGAGGGAGAGGCTCTACGCAAGATAGACCTGGGGCCCATAGGGTGGTACAACCACAACATAGGAGGCCTCTAGCTAAAAAAACCCATGGTTCATGTTATGGTCCCAATAGTTGTGCAGGAGTCTATAGATTTACAGACTCTTCATGCAGCCACATCGTTTACTCATACTATATATTCATTCTTAAACAATTTATTTACTACAACAAAGCTTTAGTGTCCAATTAGACTCATTTCAATTTACTTGCTTTCTCTTTTCATTTCTTAAGAGTAATTGAAATTTTTAGATTAATCAAAAATATTTGAGTAAATCAGAAAGAACACTTTGTCTTCCCTACATTTTGGTGAACATATTCTAATTTGTATCTATTCATATATAATATATATCCATGTCTTTGCTAGGTTATATTATTTGAATTCCTCTAGGATTAAGAGAGTTTATCTTCTATGAATCTTGAAGCTTCATATTGTATTGTAATGTACATTTTTCATGCATGTCTACCAGAGTATTTCCAACTATAATATTTGACAAAAATCCCCTAGCTACTATGCTTTGATGGATGTAAATAACCTATTTCAAAGCTTTCATTTTGGCACAGGCAGGGAAGATGCTGATGTTTCTAAAGCCTTTTCAACAAATAATGAGCCTGCATATCCTGCAATCATAACATTCCATGAAATGACATCTCTTTAAAGCACTTTGTCAAACAATCCACATGCATTGTTTGGGCTTCCATATGTAACATAAATTCATTGATATATATTATACTTGATTATATATGATTGTACATACACGAATATCTGTGGTCAACAAACTAGGTTCTCCACATTCTTCATTTCTCTCTCAATATGCAGCATCAACTTCCTCAAGTGGTTATAGGACAATGAAGCTCAACGTCATAACCCATATTTAAATTTTTTTTTTATTGATAACCATTGCAATTGTGACGTCAACCAACAATACTATTCAACAAGAATGTTGTACTCGCGATGGCATCCCCATCAAAAAAAATTACATATTGTCCTCGCAATTGTGATGATTGCTGAGTTTGGCCAATGACACTTGCCAACGGGAATGTTGTACTCGCGACGACATCGTCATAAAAAATGTTTACACAACACCCATCACAATTGCGACGCCATCTCAGTGCTCCCAACGAAAGTTGACATTGAAAATGAGAACTCATTGAACATCATATGAGCGGCTATTTCTGACGGCAAGACCATTGGAATTGTGACGACGTCCCTGACTGTCGCACTTTACAATGCAAAAAATCTGATGACTAATTGTGACGGTTTGTTGTCGGTTGTCCGACAATTAGCCGTCAGAATTTGACACCAAATGTATTAGTGATAATTGTGATTGGAAGCAAACACATCCAATCATAATTACCAACTCGTGTGACTGGGGACAAACTCTTCCAATCACTTCATTGCCTCAAATGGGGAGAAACACATCCATTCACTAACAACCAAGAAATGTGATTGGGGACATACACATCCAACCACAATATAAAAAGTTTGAGAACCAAGTCCTCGTTGTTGCATATGCAGCCACCATTGAAGATCATTGCCACTTTGATCACAAATAATATGAGATGGTTGCCTCTACAACCTTGAAACTAATCTTGGCTTTAGTTGTTTTCACACAAATTATTTTGTTACTAAAACAATTTTGTAACCCTATCGCTAGTGACTGACGAGAGGTCATTGAGTATCATCTAGTTTCCTATGCCTCCATCCTCCAATTGATTTGCTACTTTCTTGGCAAATTTAGCTTTGAGACTCAATTTTATAATGCCCCTTAAATGTAGATGTCACGTACAAGAGATAATGCATCCAATGAGAATTGAGACAATTACAATTTAAAATGACATTTTTTTATATTTTTTATTTATACAAGAATATATATAATTAACATAAATCCTCCACCTGGAGACACATACAATTGCACAAAAGTAGAAAGAGACCCTACACTATACCACAAAAATGACAAAATCCTCGCATCTATTGGCTACTCAATAAATGATGAAGCTTTGTGATGACCAACATAATCCAACCTGAATAACTATGATTTTGCAGTGCTAAATACTTATACATGGACACATTTTCACAAGATCATGTTGATAGGTTGATATGTCTCTCTCGAGTTCCTCTAGTTTCAACTGGCTATCAAGCACATATGCAAGTCGGGGTTGTATTGTTGGAACGATGTTGCACCAGAAGAACAGGTCAAAGTTTATCTAACATTACATGGCCATCTACTTTGACTAACACATTTTCATGCTTGAGGTCTCTATAAATGTCCCTTTGTATGTAACCCAACAATAAATCATCTATTTGTTATCTCTTCTTAACGAACTTGTGCTGGTTGCATGAATGAACCCAAAGTAGAACTCCGCCTAGTAACCTCAACATTCACATTGTCACCATTGTTGCAAAATAGATCAAATAAATCTTCAAACAAATCAGGCCATACGAAATGTGTTAGGTGCGAGACTAAATCCCCGTAGTTGACCAACATATACCAACCTCCTGATCAAGCAAATGGCAAACAAGAATAATGGGTTGATCAAGACAAATGAAGGCTGGCTGACCGCCATTGGATTGAGCACTCGCCAGACAACTAGGAATAAGTCACAAGAAATTACAAGCCAATCGATGGTCAAGAAAAAAAAAGATTAATACCTCCAAATAACAATCACTGATATTAGAAGAGTCCTCATGCCTCTAACCAAGGTACCATGAACAATGAATACGCAGCATAAAAATTCGCCATGATAACGTCTCCTGCAGTCCAAGATCAAAAGAAAATGCCCTCCTATCACAAATCACTGAATTCACAGTCCAAACCAATATGGTCAGAATAGTTGCTCAACAAAACAAACACGATGCCAAACACTGTAAATTCGGCCTATATATGGTTGTCAGAGAGAAAAGTGCTACCTCAACAAAGAGATTATAAAAAATCCACGCAGTATGAATTCTGGCCACCAAACTCACAATGCCTTACAGCGTCACAAACCATCCAAAATAGTGTCGCTTCTGCCAATTCACTCAAATTACAGAGGATTGCGAGTTGGCAACAAAGAGATCACATTCCAATCAATACGATTTCTCCAGTAATTCATACGATCCATTCAACAATATTAATAAACCATTCCATAACCAATTTTATCACGATTCTGTTCATTGCAAGCATAGTTTAATATTCAGGCATAGGAGAATTTCAATGCTCTCATATCATATAAGAAATATGGGCAGAGTTGAATAATATTATGCAAATATCTTTTTATTTAATACATTTTTAATATATGTAGGATTTCTATTTCCTACATTATAGGAAACTCCTTCAACAATTTATCTAAATATAATGAATTATCTTACCAATTTATATAATAACAACTAATTATTTTGATATCTACAATAACTATGTGAGTTATTATTAAAACTCACTTTTATAATAACATATCACACAATATTATTCTAATAAATATTCAGTTGTTGCAACAACTTAATATTTTTTACATTTATGATATTAATAATAACTCGTTGATGTGAATGCTAATTCCTAACAAGTTCAACTTGGGTTTAGGTTCAGGTTAAGTTTAGGTTTAAGGTTATAAGTTAAGATTAAGGTTAGGGTAGGGTAGGGTTCACTTAGGCTTAATACAAGGGTTAGTGTTTAATTATTGTTCTACCATAAAGGCTCATTATTACATGCTAGGATTAGAGTTTAATTAAGGTTAGGTTAAGGTTGACTTAGGGTTCAATTGGGATTAGTTTATGGTTAGGGTTAGAATAAGAATTCATTATGATTACAATTCAATTAGGGTTAGTGTTCACTTAAGGTTATGATTAGGGTTAAGTTTTAGGTTAAGCTTATCATTATAGGCTACAATTAGGGTTATATTATGGTTGGTTTCAAGTTAGGGTTCAATTTGCATTAATGTATAATTAGGGTTAAAATCAGAGTTCATTAAGACTACAATTCAATTAGGGTTAGTGTTTGCTTAAGGTTATGATAAGGGTTAAGTTTTGGGTTATGGTTTTGTAATGAAGCTTAGAGTTGGGATTATGATTGGGATTTAATTAGAGTTACAATTAGAGATCATTAAGCTTAAATTCAATTAGGATTCAATTAAGGTAAGGGTTATTTTTAGGATTAGAGTTCAATTGGGTATGTGCAAGATTGTGGGGGGCCAAAAATTGGTGATAAAAATGCATTTTTCATCCACGCCAAAACGTGTTGGTTTTTAGTAGGCATGGGTGTCAATACAGCTGGCCAAAGAAAATACCTAAGCAAAAACATATCCGATATTGGATACATATTTGATATCGAATATCAAATCCGATATCGGATATAAAATTCGATATCGAATATCATATGCGATATTGGATATTAAATCCAACATCAAATATTAAAAGTATAAAAATTTCAAATACTTTACAATGACACCAACGTTTTGCCATTGGTGTCATTGTAAAGGTATCAGATATCCGATCTATATCCTGTCGGGATTGGAAAGATAAAGTATTGAGAGAGGAGGGGTGAATTAGTACCCTCAAAAACTTTTAATTCTTAAACCTTTGCAATAGTAGACATCTTTTAACTGACTGATTTCATTGTTTGTAACATACATTCATATAACTGAAAATGTAAAGTGCATGTAAAAAAAATAAAAAATCATACATAAAAATAAGTACTCATGACTCATATTTTGGTTATGCAGAAACCCTTGTTAGAAGGTAAAAACTGCAGTGGGGATGACACCCACAAATTCTTCACTATTGCAGTAAATAAAGTATGTCGGTTAAGGCTACAATTTTTTATCATTTCTAATGATCTTACCCTGTTAGGAGTAACAAAAGATCGACTAGATCTACTTGTGAAAAGATTTTAGCAACACAATCAAGTGTGCACTCGGTAAAGAGATTTACAATAAGACGGTTAAGTCTACTCTATTAAGAAATTTTGATCTGCTACAATGGTTAAATTGATAACAATAATGTATCTGTAAAATGACAACTCTATCTTGTCTGATTCAGATCTATGAAATAACAATCAAATATCACCTCAATGTGATGAATGTAACCTTATGTCCTGCTCGGTAGCCTTGTGTGTGTTATGATAAAATTGATTATGTCTCTAATAAACTGTCTGACATAAACCCTTGTCTAATCTCCTGATGTCCTTAGTGCGGCTATTGCTTCATGATGTATATTTCAAAATGACATTTTTACAATTATATATCAAACAATCTTGACCTAATTAGGGTTACAATATCTTAGAAAAACCTAAGATCAACGGTATAGAAAAATAACCTAGATCTTTCATGACATAGGAATCATCACAAAAGTTAATGATTATATCCATATTAAATATGTATTGATCTTGGTAAACCGTTTATATGATCGGTGTAAACCGTTTGCATAGATATATGTGCCATTTTTTATTACTATGTCATTTTCTGAATAACTCGGTAAACATTGCATTCACTGTTCGATAAATTACTGATGCTCGGTGTGTATGAATACTCAGTGTTCACTATCTCAATACTCGGTAAATTCCCGATGCTCGGTAAGTGTACTCGGTTAAACCTGTATTCGGTTAACTTGAAGTTATGCCTTGACTTTTCTCGGTCTAAAGGCTTTGTCTAATTGACCGACTGACTTGTTGTCTCCTTATACCATCCTTTACCAACTGAATAACTTATTGATACTAATGAAAATCCATTAATGAACAAATAGAGATAATAATCTCCCCATTTGGCATTAGTATCAAAACTTTAAGTATATGGCACCGATTAACTCAAAAATATACTAACTCCATATATATACAACTATATATATACATTGACTCTTTCTTTTCTTGACTCCCCCTTTGTGCATGCTCTCGGTGGTGTGAAGTGAAGTACATAGTGGCATATATACATAGTTTTCCCCCTTTTTAAAATTAATGCCAAAAAAAATAGAAATATGTACTTACAACTTGTCAAAAATGTGCTTGTGGGTTTTCTGCAGTGAGAGTAAGAGGTTTTCCCATTCCTCTTTCAAGTTGTCAAGAGCAATGTGCTCAAGGCCGACTTGTGCATGAATGTCAAAAATATTCTCCAAAACTAAAATCTCGGGAGTAGCAACTAAGGATTTTTCCTTCTCAACATGTCTTTCCATTATTTTCAGATGGGGAAGCAACTCGGCTTGTAGCTCAGTGACCTGGTCACTTATGGTGTCTTGTTGCTTCCTCAAATAAGATCTCAACTGCCTAAGTTCTTGAAATTTTGAAATATGCTTGTGAAAAGCATTTGGATTGGTTAGAGATAAGTTTGCACTGGCTTGGATCTCTTCATCTAAATTTTTAATCTTCTCACTAACATCGGTAGTGAAATTTTCAACAATGCATAATTTGAACAAAATTTGAATAATTTCCTAAGTAATAGATTCCAACTTGGTTATTACCTCAGAAAGCTTCACCTTGTTGACTGCCACTTCTTGGCTGATCTTCTCTGCAAGTTTCAATTATATCTTTGCCTCTTCCCTTTCCTCTATTTTCTTTTTTGTATCTATGTCTGGGGCATTTATGTGACTTGTTAGAGAAGCAAGTTGATCAAGTATAGGAATATCCTCATTAACATTGATCTCTGGAACTAATTGTTGTAAAATGTCTCTAACTTCCTCAAGTATTTGCTTGCTTTTACTTTATTTTCTAAACTTTTCGTGTGCAGCCTTCCTAATGCACAAATTTTCATATTTTCTAGGTTCTTCGGGGTCTAAAGTTCTAGGGTCACAATTCGGTATTTCAATTACTTCTTCCACTATTACTGGACCTTTTCCATGTTTCTTCTTTTTCTTCTTTTTAGGTGTGGGGGATTTAGAATATGGAACTAGAGCTTTACTCTCCATATTTGTCTTTTCAGGCTCAGTAGACACACTTTCTTCTTTCTGTTGCCCTATAACCAGTGTCTCAGTTGATTGTCTTGGGGCGTCGGTAGTGGTGTCTTTTTGTGTTGTCTCTGTTAGCTTATTCTCCTCGGTTACTTGTGATACAACCTCTGTTTGATTAGGCTCATTTGCAGCATTCTGCTCCGTTGTTCCCAGTTCTGTGGTGCCTTGTTCCTTTGTTGTCCCTTGATCCTCTGTTGCATCTTTTTTTTTCTTGGGGGTTGAGCCTTTGGGTTCCTTCTGTGTTATTATTTCAATAGCTTGTACTAAGATCGGTAAGTCACCCGATATCACACTAGATGTTGCCTCGATAGGTGCAATTTCTTCAGTTTGATCTGCGGCAGTAGTAACATCTTCATCATTGTTTATGTCATTTGGATCTCCATTTGTGATGTCTTCAATAAGAACATCATTTTCCCCTATTATTAATACTTACTCGAGAGGATCCATATATACTTCTCTATATCCCACTGGATAAAAGTCAACAACAATGGTAGTGTCTAGTACCTTGGTATATGATAATTCAATAGGTTCCTTGGTAGCCAGATCTGCATCATCTGAGTGGAGTCCTTTTCCTTTCCTTTTACTCTTCTTCTTGGGTATCACTACCAAAGCTAACTTATCAGCTTCTGCTCGGGAAGTAAGAATTGTAGTCCACAAGAGTTGACTATTATCATCAACATCCTTGAGTTTTCCTGCCATAATGTTTAGTGCTCTACTTTTCACTAAAAATCTTTTTGAATATTGTGTCATTAAATCTTCAATCTCGGGAACTAATAGGGTTGGCATTGCCAATATCAATGAATGTTCCCTCGTCTTTTTCTCAGTGTGCAAGGCATAAGTCCATCTTGCTAACACTTTATCATACAAACTTTTAGGTACATATTTGGCAAATTCAACTAGTACCTTTTTAAACTTGATCATCATTTGTATGATTGCTTCTTCTATCTTTTGTTGATCCTCGATTGATATATGTACATAATGATTCATCTTTGGGTTACTAAGGCCACCAGTTTCCTTTATTATTTCAGCCAATTCATCAACTGTTGGATTCTTATTTACAACTACCTTGAACTTATCTTGGTTTTCCTCTTCATCTTCTTCATCAATGTCATCCTTAGCCCTTATTAATTTTCTCCTCTTCTTTGGTAGCTCGATGGTGGCTTGTGCACCTCTCTACTTCTTTTGGTAAGTTTTAGTAGGAGCGGGCCTTGAAATTTTTACAACTCCTTTCTTTAGAGGTGGAGAAGCAGTTGTTGTAGACCTTGTCCTTTCTCTTTTATGTACTTCTGTGTGCTTCCTCTTACATGTGGCCTTGACCAGTGAAGACTGAATGTCTTTATTTGAATCGGTCGCCTCTTCATCATGCTCACTGTTACCTATGAGTAATTATTCCTTGGTTGCCTCTTCAACTGGAATATCCTTAGATGCATTGACTTCTTCTACATCATCACCAATTTTTTTAGTAATTTGTCCATCATTTTCTTTGACTTCTTGGTCACCTTGACTCCAACTAGATCCATTTTAATTCTTTGTTTGGCCTCTTCATAGGCTCCAAACCTAGTTGCCTGAGGATCTTTGGGCTCGGCCAGTAAAGCCTTTATTGACCTAGAAGCTCGGTCAATGTCAATTTCATAGCCCATTGGTGCCAGCCAAGTTGTTCTCGGTTCAAAATTTTTTATCAAAGTGTAGTCGGTGTCTACCAAGAAACAAATTTCATCTTTGTATTGCTCAATTAGTTGTCCTGGTATTTTGTTTCTCTAGTTCATTCTGTCCTTGAATTTCTCAAAATAGACATCCATGATGCTGACAAAATCTTGTCCCAAACTTTGAAAACAATTATTTATTTGTAAAGTGACCGGTCGGTCAGTGTTCCAATCAACTTTACCGATTGAGGGAAAAAAGTTCTGAACATATAAAAATATATGCAACAACAATGATCCAAACTTACACTTGTTAGACTTCTCCGACCTAATGGTTTTCATGTTTTCTTCTAATTGCTTCAATAATAACTCCGTGAGGTTCAGTTGAAATCTTTTCTTCACAATTTTATAAGTGATGTCCATAGCTCCACATGGCATGCTATTAGGTTTGCTAGATTGAAATATTTTGTAGCCAATGGCATATGCACTTAACCTAGTTTCTAGATCAACAATGGTGTTGATTTTCATGTCTCTTCCGTCCCATTCAACTCTTGTTTCTTTTTCAATCTTGGTCCTTGGTGCACTCCTTAGTGCTTTGACCTTATCGGTTATGTTATAACCAGTGACTGCATGAATGATATCCCTTGAAATCTTAACTAGTTCATCCAACCATAAATTTCCCTCGTGTACTCGAATCAGTACAACCCTTATCCATTTGTTCTTAAAAAGCCTCAGGAAATATAGGGCATTGACCAGACCTTTTACCTCCAAATGTGTGTGTTCATCCTTTAGTTTCCCGTCGACACTTAGCTCTTGAAAGGTGGATTGGAGCTCAAAATCATCGATTTTTCCAATCTTGCAGTGAATATAAGCGTGAATGTATTTGACTAGAAAAACCCTAGGTGGTATGCTTGAAAATGCTTCGGTCTTGTCAGTTTGAGATGCAACTTCCAGATGAAGTTTATACTTTGGCTCATTACAAGTTGCAGACTTGATTAAGTTAACACTCTTATCACTTCAAGTCTTATATTTCTTGGCTTTTGATGAGGATGCCATTGAACTTCAAATTAGGGCTTCGAGATAAATCAACTATATAGCTCAGTGAAAACAAAACTTACTTGTGACTGTGAATTCTTAGCTCATAAATCCTTCAAATCTATGCTCAAATCGCTCTCGAATCTTTTTGCTCAGTTCTTCACTCGAAATCGCTATGTTCTCCTTTTTCACAATGTGAAAAATAACTAAGTTCACTGTATATTTATAGCAAAATTCAAATTCCTTCTCAAACTTTCCACATTAAATGTTTGACCTACCACAACTCAATAAAAGTAGTTGCGCTCAGTGTATACTTCAAAAGATCATATGCTCAGTTAACAATATGACTTCACTCGGTTAGAACCACAACTCGGTTAACCTTGCCAATAGTTACCAACTAGAAAATACATACTTAGTCTCAAGCTTATACCAACAATATACAATTAGAGCTCAAAACATATAAAACCATAGTGCATCTTGTTTCATACAGATTTGGTATTCAATCACTAGATATAAGGAACTCTTTTTTAGATATAACCGATTAGAAATTCAATTCCATACATACCTTTATGACTTAGGTGGAGGTGGTTATGTCACCCAATCCAATGGACGAGGTGTCACCAACTGCATTGTTTGAACCTTCATTATCACTTGATGCTTTTCTCCACATTGGGTTTCTTATCCTCATGATTTCCTCAATTATATTGCCATTTTCATATGTTTGTGTCTCTAGTGCTCGGTCTCTGCAATCCTTACTTAAGTGACCGACTTTATGACAGTGTAAACATGCCATACCAGTGCCTGTCTAGTTGCGAGATCTACCTCTCTAGTTCTTTCCCATGCAATTTGTTTCAATATGTCCATACCTTCCACATGTCATGTAATTAACCCATGTATTGTAATCCCAAGTGTATGCATTACCTTGTCTTCTTGGTTGATACATTTTGTTCTATTCTTCCGGTGTCCAGACTTGCTTCATCTTTGTCCTGCATTCTTGTGCAATGTGTCCATCCATGTTGCAAGTGTGATAGTGTTTCTCCATGTAGGGTTTCTTAGGATTTCTATTCAACTTAGATCTGCACTCATGTGCCTGATGTCCAAACTTGTTATAGTTATAGCAATAACTATTAAACTTAGGAGTGGATTTAGGAATACCTTTTGCTCTGCTCCTGCAAACATTTGTTGTGTGGCCTAGTTTTCCACAATGATAGCATGATGGCTTCTTGGTTCTTTGACTTGTGTAGCCCTTGTTCTTTTGTTTAGCTTGTCTTGATGATTCTCCTTGCTTGGTGTAGCCTAAACCAATAGTGCTGCCAATTCCTCTTTGACTAATTAGAAATTAATCTATCTTCTTGGAAGTGTCTTCAACTTTCTTGATCATCTCATTATGTTGTTGCATTTTGACTTCATTCTTCAATCTTTCATTTTCTTCTCTTAATTCATCGATGTCTTCCAGTTTCCTTGTAAGCTAACTGTTTACTCGATTGACTTCTTGACTTATGACAACCATCTAATTGGAGATTTCAAAGTGATGCCTGGTGAGTCTCATTATTTCAGATTCCTTTTCTTGTAGTTTCTCAGTCATTTGTCTCTTGTCTTCAATAGCTAAGTTTCTTTCTTGTTTTGCTTTCCTAGCATTGTTCATAACATCAATCATCCTAACCATTTGTGTCTCTTGACCGATCTGCAAGGCATTGACTTGTTCAGTAAGATGTAGATTCTTTTTAGATAAATCAGATATTGCTCCTTCAGATGCATCAGATATACTACTTAATCCAGATCCGGTGTTCTCAAATGGGTCATCTATCTCTTCTTCATGATAATTAGTTTCACTGTACCGAATTGCCATATCCTTCCTTTGAATTAGTAACTTCTTCAGTTCATCTTTGGCTTGCTTGAATTGTTCAATGAATATTTACATATGTACCTTTTGATTCTCAATAGTCTTGTCCAACCTATATCTCTCCATCCTTAGATCTTTACCTCTTCAGTGGTTAAGCTTCCTTAATAAGAGATCTAGCTCTAATACCAATTGTTGGTATTGGAAAGATAAAGTACTGAGAGGGGAGGGGTGAATCAGTACCCTCAAATTTTTTTAACTCTTAAACCTTTGCAATAGTAGATATTTTTTAACCGATTGATTTCATTGTTTGTAACATACATTCATATAGCTGAAAATGTAAAGTGCATGTAAACAAAACAATAAATCATACATGAAAATAAGTACTCATGACTCAAATGTTTTGGTTATGCAGAAACCCTTGTTAGAAGGTAAAAACTACAGTGGGGATGACACCCACAAATTCTTCACTACTACGGTAAATAAAGTATGTCAGTTAAGGCTACAATTGTTGATCACTTGTGATGATCTTACCCTGTTATGAGTAACAAAAGATCGACTAGATCTACCTTGTGAAAGGATTTTAGCAACACAATCAAGTGTGCACTCGGTTAAGAGATTTACAATAAGACGGTTAAGTCTACTCTGTTAAGAGATTTTGATATGCTACAATGGTTAAATTGATAACAGTAATGTATCTATGAAATGACAACTCTATCTTGTCGATTTAGATCTATGAAATAAAAATCAAATATCACCTCAATGTGATGAATGTAACCTGTTGTCCTTCTTGGTAGCCTTGTGTGTGTTCTCATAAAACTGATCCTATCTCTGATAAACTGTCTGTCTTAAACCCTTGTCTGATCTCCTAATCTCCTTAGTACGACTACTGCTTCCTGATGTATATTTCAAAATGATATTTTTACAATTATATATCAAACAATCTTGACCTAATTAGGGTTACAATATCTTAGAAAAACCTAAGAGCAACGGTATAGAAAAATAACCTAGATCTATCATTACATAGGAATCATCACAAAAGTTAATGATTATATCCATATTAAATATGTCTCGATCTTGTTAAACCATTTATATGATCGGTGTAAACCGTTTGCATAGATATATGTGTCATTCATGATTACTATGTCATTTCCTAAATAACTCGGTAAACACTGCATTCAATGTTTGGTAAATTTACTGATGCTTGGTGTGTATGAATGCTCGGTGTTCACTAGCTCAGTACTCGGTAAATTCCTGATGCTTGATAAGTGTACTCGGTCAAACTTGTATTCGGTTAACTTGAAGTTATGCCTTATCTTTGCTCAGTGTAAAGACTTTGTCTACTTGACCGACTGACTTGTTGTCTCCTTATACTATCCTTTAGCGACTAAATAAATTATTGATAATAATAAAAATCCATTAATGCTCAAATAGAGATATCATATCCCATATTTGATACCACTATTATGAATTAATCTTAATGCATTACATATATAATGCATTACATGTATAATACACTACATATGGAATAGGGAGAGAGATAGAGATGAGGGGACATGGAGACAATGAGAGAGAGAGGGAAGGAGAAGGGGAGAGGTAGAGTGAGAGAGAGAGAGGGAGGGAAGGGGAGAGGGAGCGAATGGGATGTATATAGTATAATATAGAGTATATAATTTAATATATAATATATAGTATTAAAATATTATAATATATAATATTATATATCATAATAATATGTTATATATAATATATAACATAAATAAAGAAAAAATATATACATTAATATCCAATATAATCTATATTACAAGTATAAAAATTTCAAACACTTTACAATGGTGTCAATATTTTGTCGTTGGCACCATTATTGGATTTGATATCCGATTTCGGGTATGTCTGACACAAATTAGCAACCTAGATCTTTGCCTCAAGATTTCTATGGATTTTGGCTTGGGAATTCCAAAATTAGAAAGTCAACCCAAAAATGGGTTTTTGAAATCTCCTTGTGTTTGCAGACTTCGACCATGTAGTTAACGACTTTTTTAATCCGAAATTGATGAAACAAGAAGGGTTGCTAAAGGAGATTCTGAGCTTTCCACCGATATAAATTCTATCAAGTTTTGAGTTTAATAAATAATAATTATTTATTTTCTAAATGGATTGCGTCAAAAGTCCCGATTGATAGGTTGATTGAAAAACATTTATAACTTTCAAATAGTTTAACATTTTTCAAATCTAAAACATGCATCACATTCTATTCTTTACATACTATTAGAAAAAAAAATTAAATTAATTAAGTTTTGACTATGTTAAGGTGGTGTTAGACACGAGAGTTTTTATATTTCAAAAAAGTTATAAAAAAACCATAATTAATTATTTATTTGAAAAAAAATTACACAAAAATATGTATCACATCTAGACATGAGTCTTCTACTTATATCCAATATATTATAAAAAAATATTATCATTCGGTTGTGGTTATGGTGGTCAAACATACACCCTTTTTTTTTAAAATTTATGTACTACTGCATTGAAATTTCAATTTTTCACCAAATAGACTTTTTTTTGCAAAAATAATTAGTAGCTTAGAAACCACATTCAGTTTCCTACAAATTATCTTCTTACATCTTTTTGATATAAGGTTTAAAACTTGTTCAAGTTTTTATGTCAAGTTGCCTAACCCTATTTTTCTGAAATTTCATTGCCACTTAAGGGCCTAGTTTGACATACCACGATCCTGCACATACCCAGCTATAGTTAGGTTTAATTAAGGTAAATGTTTAATTAAGGTTAGGATTAAGGTTCAATTATGGTTGGAGTTGGGGTTTAATTAGGGTTATGGTTAGAGTTCACTTATGGTCAATGTTCAAATAAAGTTAGGGCTTGGGTAAAATAAGAGTTTCGTTTAGTGTGCAATTAGGGTAGGGTTTTATTATGATGAATGTGAGGGCTAATGATTATAGTAGGGTTACAATTAAAATAGAGTTGAATTAGGATCAAGATTAAGGTTCAATTAGGGTTATTGCTCACTAAGGGTTAGGGTTAAATTAAGGTAGAGGTTATTAAGATTTAGAATTATGACTAAAATATAATTTAATTGGAGTTATGATTCAATTAGGATTAAATCAAGGTAAGATTTAGGGTTTAATGGGGATCAATGTTAGGGTTACGATTAAACTATGGTTGAATCAAGGTTAATGTTAAGGTTTTAGGATAAAGCTTGGGGAAAGGACTAGGGTTAAGGCTGGTTCTAGAGTTAATTTAAAATAGGGTTATAGTTTGGCTCAATTAGGATTATGGTTCTCCAATAAAGTTTAGGGTTACGATTAGGGTTTGACTACATTTTGGGTTAGGGTTGAACTAGGTTTTAAGTTAGGGTTAAGGTTAAGGATAAAGGTTAAGGCTAAGTTAGGTTTATGGCTCAATCAAGGTTAATAGTCTTGTTAGAATTCAATTAGGGTTAGGTTCTACCCTAAAAAATATTATTATAATGTTAGGGTTAGGGTTAAATTGAGTTTAGGGTTTAATTTAGGATTAGGGTTCAATTATGGTTAGGATTTGATTAACATTAGGATTAAGGTTCTATTTTAATCAATTTAATTAATAAGTTAAATGGTTAAGTTAGGGTTAAGGTTCAATTGGGGTTCTAACTATAAAATGAATGTATATGTAATCCTAATTTAATCTTTAAGGCTAACACGAAACCTAATCCTAATCATAACTATAGCCATAACTATAATCCTATTCATAATCCTATCTCTAACACTAACCCTAATTCTAATTATAACCATAACCCTATTCCCAACCCTCACTCTATCTCTAATCCTAGCTATAACCTTAATATTTCCTCTCATTGCAACCATAACCCTATTCCTAGTCCTAACCCCAATTCTATCTCTAACCATAACCCTAACCTTAATCTTAACCCTAACTCTAACCTCAATTATAACCCTAACCCTATCCCCAACCCTTAATCTAATTATGACCTTAACCCTAATTCTGTCTCTAATTATAATTGTAACTATAACCTTAACTCTAATCCTATCCTTTATTATATCTCTAAATATAAACCTAACCCTATCCTCAAGCCTCATTTTAATTCTAACCCTAAACCTAACCTTAATTCTATACATAACTATAATCCTAACCCAAACCCAAGCCCTATTCTTAATAGTAATTTATCTCTAATCCTAACTCCAACACTTACCCTAATTCCATCTCTAGCCCTTACTGTAATTCCATCTCTGACCATAAACTTTATTGTAACCCTAATCCCGACCTTAATCCTATCCACAACCCTCACTCTAGTTCCAACCCTAACGCTACTTCCATCTCTAACTATAACCTTAACCCAAATCAACCCAAACCCTAATCATGACCTTAACCCTAACCCTATCTCCAGCCTTCACTCTAATTCTATCCAAAACTCTAATCCTAACTCTATCTTTGACCATAATCATAACCTATATGTATCCTTAATCATAACTCTACCCCTAATCCTAACCCTAAAATTAACCATAAATCATTTACTTTATCACTAACCCAACCCAACCCTAACCCTAAATGTAACCCACCCTAACCTAATTCATTTAATATTTTACATGTGCTATAGATGTTGCTAGCATAGATAAATGTATGTATGTATGTCCATACATGTGCTAGGATTTGTAATAGTTGTTAAGTCATTCTAAGCATGTGATCTCATGAGGGGTACTTCAAAATCTATTTTTAAGGAGTGAGAGGTCGCATGAAGTAAACAAACTATGCTACAAGATTAATTGAAATCTTTTCCTAAAACATAAAAACCCCTACTTTTTAGGACTATAGATTTGAGTGGGTTGAAAAGGTGTAGGGCTACAAATTGACCCAACATCGTAGACTTTTTTTGTACCACTTGTCAAGCATTTAAAGTTTTTCAAATTTTATCAATTATTTTTATATTCTTTATATTTATTTACTCATGTAAATTGAATATGCTAAATAACAAAATGGATGAGACCACCAGCTTCCATAAATTTTAGAGCTTAGAGTTTTAAACTTGAACAACACTTCAAATTTAAAAGGACGACCTGCTTTAGAATATTCCTTAAAAATCTAAACAACACCCACTTAAATTTTTAGGAAGCCCCTCTCCATGGCACCCCAACCTAAATCTTTATAGGTACCTACTCGAGTGAGCTATATTTTGAATCTATTTCCAACATTAAAAAAAAAGACTCCAAACAAGATATTAGATGACATGGCTATATAACATTCAACACGTCTTTTGAATCAGGATCCTACATTGTGAATCTTTGATCAAATAATAGATCATTTTTGCTAATCTTTCCTCTTCAAACAAAAAAATCAAGAATCCTAACATTTAAATAAATTAGTACAATTGATCTATATATCCTCATAAATTAAACGTGTTTCCACTCACCTCAAAGTACTCTATGACAATAAATGGATGTAGCTCGAATTAGTACCCTATGAAATAATAAATGGACATGGTTTGAATTCCATGATGTTGTTATTCCCCACACAAAATATAGTACCATCATACACCTTAGTACAAAAACCTAATTTTACTTACCACATCAAATTTTTGTACGATTTTCACTAGCTTGATCCTCATAATTCGTTCCACAATGTTATAAAAATGTAAAAGATCGATGAAAACACATTGAATTATGTTAATTTGTATTTTTGCAGTCATACCATTTTGTATAGAGAATAACTGGAGCTTGAATTGCACAAACCTAACCTTAGTGTCATTCTCAATTTAGTTATGATTAGGAAAGGCCGTGCCCTTGAGGACCATTGTAATTTGCAGTTAAATGTTAAAGTAACACTCTATGTTGTTATAATCCAAACTTGCACAGTTACGATAAAGATCAAGAGAAGGAACGAAAGCTTAGAAAAATAAAAATCCTACATATAACATCGTTACTACATCTGGATAGAAATGAGTTTTGCAGGGATCCAAGGTACTTGATATGTCTCCTCTAAATATTTCTTCAAAGGGACACAATCCTAGAAGAGAATGCCCCTCACAAGGATCACTGTAATCAAGGAAATAAGACCTTATAATACATGAGACCAAATGGATTCGGGATAAGGCAATACTGTAGATTTTATTATTTTTTTTGAAAAATTAGATAACATTTACATTTGGAGAGGATTAAAAATAAAATGATGATAATATTATTGTGAGTTGATGTGTGAATGTATTACAATGTGGTTTTCATAAAGCCTCTCAAATATGGTGTAGTTTCTAATTGAATTTGTTCATATTACCTTCTAAATTATAGATGTTTTGAATTATTGAACAACAATCTATTATTTTATTGAGTTGTCTCATAACACTCGAAAAAATATATAATTCTCCAAATCTACAAACCCTTGATCTATCTAGACAACAATTCACATTAAGTTAAACAAACCCCTTCTTATCTTTAAGAAAACAAACATTAGAATATATGCATTCTTTAGTTCTGTTAGCATTAGAAAAAGAAAGCAAAAGTAACATACATTTCTCATACAAACATGATCTTTGAAAAGGTGATGAAAGCATACTTTGTTAAACTTTATCTATTAAATAGATATCTAGTAGATACTCTCCAATAGTACAAGCATGTGAAATTATGAAGGCCCCATCAAATGTAGCAAAGATGTCCGCAAAAGTACAAACACAGTGTGATCATACTTAAATGTGGAAAATAACAAATATCAATTTTGACCAATTTAATTTTCAAATGTTTTGAAATATGTTTAAAAATAAACAATCTGAAATCATGCCTCCACTCAACTCGGAATAATTTTATTACTTTTTTATCACAATTCACTTCTATTATAAGAATATATTCAAAAGTAATTGTTGAAATATAGTTGTCACCATCTGTAAAAACTACTTCCCTTATTTTTAAAAACTTAGGATCAAACTCTTCCCGGCCGCTCGCTTTCAGACAAAAATAGAAATATATATAACTCAAATTGCCCTCTGTTAATTGCACTTTCTGCCCTTATACAATACTTGGTTGAAATTTCTTAATAATAAATTGCAAAACCTAAATTTCTTTTCGCAAATATTCTCTCCTACCATGTTGTGCTTCTGTTAGGTGTTTAAAATATTGGAAAAACTAATTGCCCATTTCTAACGTCTCTTGCACTGCATCTGCCAAATCTGCAGGAAGGTCAAAATCACTCGTAATTTTGGATCTGCACTAAATCGAAGGTTTATATTGACTGGCTGATAAGACATGACCCTCCATGCTTCCCTTGCATCCAATGATTTAAGCCATGGTCCCTAATACTATATTCGAAACATCAAATAATATTTACATTTGTAATAATAATATTATTGAGATTTATACAAGAACGTGTTACAATATGACTTTTATAAAACCTCACCAATGTGACTTCCAAAACTACCAACCTATGAGAATTAACTAAACCTTAAATCTTCTAGCATCCAAGAACTTTCATATATTCCGTGTCTGGGTAAAGCTACCGAATTCGCATGTCCATATGTGGTAGTTTTGCACATTAAATTATATTGGCAACACACTGGGAAAAGGCCTTCTGATTTCACTTAAAATGCAGAAATATGCTTTTAACTTTTATTGCTTGTATCCTGGTAGAAATAGATTTTTCTCTTGGCCTTCCTCAAGGCATTGGTTTAGAAGTAAAGAATGAGGTGGGGAAACCACCTCTCGATTGTTTTCTGCGGTGGAAGGTTGGTCACTTGGTAGAAGCATGTCTTGAACTGTGATGAAATCATAGAAAGGCTTTTGGCTGGAAAATGCAAAGCCAAATGATTGGTTGCTCTCTCTCTCAATGCAGGATGGCCCGTGTTAGGAAGCAAAGCTAATAGAAGAAATAGTCGGGATGTTATGGGGAGCTTGCGAAGAGGCTTCTGGCCTAGGATTGATAGTGCAGGTACTGATTGTTGCTTCCTATGAAGGCAGGCCCTTTGACATGCGGGAGTTTGAAGGGCTGACCAAAATAGGGTGTTCAATTAGCTATCTCGTTTGATAATTATGTGTATGTTTGGCAAAGGTTAGTCCCAATTCCCCAGAGGAGGATTTCCCTTCAGAATTCTCGAGGAGAATTAAACATCACAAAAAGGCTTAGAATCATGAGGCATGGAGTAATTATGAGAAGATTCTATGGGAAAAACAAGACTAATCCATTTATTAAAATAATATTCATATTGCATGTTATATATATATATATATAAAAATAAAATTTAAATTTATTTCACAAAGTACTTGATAAACTTTACAACGTGTCCGGTGATGCTGGCACGATACACCCTTTGATACCATGTAAAATGTTTTTGACCCGGAGCTATGAATGGGTGAGATCACATACAGGTGACCTCATCCCAATTATCAAAGCTGAGACTCAAACCTACAATCACATTATATCAGCGAAGACATGACACTGCAATCACAATGACCCAGTGAGGATTTGAACCTTGGTGTTCACAACAACACCACCACTACTTAACCAACACACTATAGAAAGAACCCATTATAAATAATTTAATTGTTTCTTTAGAGTATTGTAATTTGTCTGTATTACCTTAAGGAGCATTTGGCATATATATTTTTTTCTATTGTTGGGCTCCAATAAATTCAGGGTGTTTTATCTTTTAAAGGGTCTACAGATATCTTCACAAACATTTATATTTTACCAAGTTTCTCTTCAGGATAAGGTCCATATTGCTGCACCTAATTAGAACATCAGATATATGCATGCCACATGGAATAATTATGGGAAGATGCAAATAAAACAAGAGATTAATCCATCTATTAAAATCACTCTGAGATCGCTTGTTAAAAATAAGTAATTGTTTCTTGAGGGTACTGTGAATTTTTGTATTGCATTAAGAGTCACTTGGCTCCTGTAAGTCTTTTTTTCACATTGGTAGGACCCAATAGAAATCTGGGGTATTTTACTTTTTTAGTTTAAGTTTGTAGGAATCTTCACAAACATATCTATTTTACATAAGTCTCTCCTCAAGACAACGCCCATATTGTTATGCCTAATTAGAACATCAAATAGACACTTAGAATCGTGAGACAAGGAGTAACTATGAGAAGTTGCGAAGGCAAAAAGAAGATTAATCCATCTATTAAAATGACTCTAGATTGCATGTTAAAAGTAAGGTATTGTAATTTGTCTATATTGCCTTATGGATCACTTGGCTCTTGTATGTTTTTGTTTTTGAATGGGTGGGTCCCAATAGAAATCTGGGGTATTTATATTTAAAAAATGGATTGCTGGTATCTTCACAAAATATCTATTTCACGGAATCTCTTTTCAAGACAATACCCATATTCCTATGCCTAATTCGAACATCAAAATAGATGCTCAGAATAATGAGGCATGGAATAACTATGAGAAGATGAGACCAAAAAAGATTGAAAACAATAGCCTCAACAATACCACTAAGACAATTTGTAATTTGCAGAAATTAAGAATCTCCTTCGACATTACAAAGCACCGTGGGAATTAACACAAAATTCTGCCTTATTAATTGATCAAAGTGTCACAATAAATGACCCTGCTAGGAATGATAGGTTAGACATTAACGATATTAACATACTTGCCATGTGACATTCAAATGTTGAGCACCAACCTCTAATGTCATGTTCCTACATTGTGATCCAGGAGTCTTTGAACCTTGCCTGTGGTTACAAGTAAAGAAGACACTAATTTTATCTACAGGCAAGACTCAAAGCCCGTTAAAGTTCATTCAATATGGTTGACTGGTCCAAAATATGCCAGTTCTACTTATTACATGAGGATATCATAGACAAATGCCCCTAAAGATGACATGAGTTTAAAAAACACAGTAATGGCAAGGTTTTGACATCTCAAATTCAACAATTGATATTAACAACATTCATCTACATGGTTTATCCTTCAAGAATATCAAGAGTTATACATTCAAATGACCTCTCCATAGCACCAGTTTCATAATTGGGAAGCAATGAGAATTTGAAAGACCATATGTCAAAATTAGAAAGACCAGTTGTCTCGTGTAGGAAAAAAGAGCACCTGCACTCAAAAGAAATGTCACGAGTTCTACAATTATTTGTAATCCATTTAAGAAAAATATTCTGCTTAAAATGAATGTTTATGCCTGAAGTTGTTGAATCCTCGATTCCTAAACCTGAAGACCCTGCTGCAGTTGCATCCAAAAATGCACCCACATCCACACCCACTGCGCTCTATTGTATATATAGGAAACTAAATCCCATCTTGTTGATGAAAGAAACCTCCCTTTATCTTCAAACCCACTATTGTCTAACAACCCATTATTCCTTACCAACCTCTATTGTTGTGTGATTCTCCATTTCAGTTTTCTTGCACAATGGCAATCACATCAGATCTATTTGCGTTCTAGTTATCACCTCCTCTTCACAAAGAAAATGCATGATTTCAATTACATTTTTGACGGGTAATGGCCATCTGGCAATCCTTGCATTCCAGCAACTAACTCACCTTCACACAAAAAATGCATGTTTGCATGTCATTTCCAGTTGAGCATCTTTACAACTGCTGAATGATTAGTAATTCCAGAGACAAATATTGTCCTCTTCTTCCTATCATTGAGGATGTAATACCTAGGAATTTTTCCTTAACACTCATTTTATGCAGTTAAGCTTTCTTTCTTGGACAGAAGACAAAGACGGAAAACCATAGAATCTCGGTCTGCACAACCACAAACAATGGCCCACTGTGCAATCTATATGCTCTGAGAACTATACAACAGTTAATCCCTTGAGATCTGAGGTACTCAACATGATTGAGATGTTTATAGAATTACAGCGGAGGAGACTATCATCCCCTAGGACCTTACAATAAAGAATGTTGCCAACTTACCATCACAGTAGTAAGGAATAAGAACTATTTCTAAATATAAACAAAATAGCCAAAACAGGATCAATGAGCTCTGAAACTATTGACTGATATATTGTAGATAAAATTGGATGGTCTATTTAGCCATCCTTAAGATTTTTTGTCTCTTTGTGGTGCTGGCAAAAGCATCTCTGGTTCAGCACGATGAACAAAAGCTATAGGATCTCTTTCCCGCACTGCCAATGAGTTTTTCCCATCCAAATCATCTGCAAGGCGAAGTGCTTTCCGTTGCAAAAGCATTAGAAGAAACCGTTGACTAGTCATAAGGATCCCTGGGAATAAATCAGGCATCAAAGGTATCATCCCTTGTACTAGACCTGTCATTTCTGAAAATAATAGTGAACAACCAATTATAATTTATAACAAGAGATGGGTGGGAAAAAAAAATGAAAATGATGAAATTCAAAAACACAAAAAATGTTACTTCTGGACAACCTGATAAAAATGTAGGTTGCCTGAACTGTGGCTCAAGTAGTTTCCAGAGCCTTTTTACAGTATTCAGAGAGTATTCATCTTCCTCTGAAAGTGATACAATACGTCTTGAATCAAAGAATATGCTCGACAAAGGAATAGGCCATGATTTTGGTTGAAAAGAGTCAGGAAGAAAAGGAATTGTTGCTCGAAAAGCGAAAAAGGTCCAAAGCTCGGCAAGTGCTTCTCTTGACAAAGCATCCACAGCAAGGACAAGCTGCATACAACAATGGTTATGGTTGCTAAGACAGAAGCATGAACGATAAATATTATAGAAAATCCTAGTGATCAATGTTTAGATTTGAACACAGATGCCAATGCTATAGACATTGATTAGTCCACTTAAAATGAGGTCACCTGTTTCTTACCAACTAGGTATCAGATGTATGATGATATACAAACACCTCCTTTTATTTTTTAATATAAATACAAATGAAATATTTGCATATGGGTAACTTAAAGATCCACAGTACAAAGAACAGAACTTCACCATATACAAATAAGTTGAATACTCTTCAATCAGGAAGTCCAGACAACTTGGAATATAAGACTTACGTACAAAGTACATCTTCAGAACTTTTTCTTGGTTGTGTTCAGTATTGAAACTATCTATTTTATCTATTAAATGTGAGTTAAAGAAGCTTTAGTGAGGATGCCAATTTTTTATCATTTTGTTACACTATCTAATGGGCCTATTAGACAGAAACCTTGACTTGCTTTTTGCATTTTCAACATTGTCAGACTGATTACCCCCTTCCAAAGGATATTTGTGGACCCCATAGACACATAATACCAGGTCATGTTAATAAATTATTGCCATGTCTGCAATCCAATTTTTTTTGTGTAGATTTTGCCATTGGTCCAACTCCAAATGATGTCTGATAACTATAGAATGAAAGTGGATCCTCAGAAACCATGCGAACCAGAGTAAACATTAAAAACCAACTTTTGGACTTTATTGTGGAGGATTTCTCATCTTCTCAGAAATTTTCATAATAAACATCATCAATGCTTGTAAAATTGTTGCAGGAGAAGAACATCTTCAAGGCAAGTTTTTCAACCTGTATGTTTAAATTTTAAAGATTTCAAGCTTCCATAATCCATAATTTAAAGAAAATAATCTTCCTCTACTCAGTAAGAAAAAAAACAGAAATGCAACTATGTTGTTGGGCAGGTAAGTCAACAATTCACAATATTTTCTATCAGTGTATGTATCTATACATCTATTGTTCTAAATATCAATTTATCCAATTTGTGATTGATTTTTGGATACCAATGTCTCAAACCATACTTTGTGGCCCACCATCAGGATCAGTGACAAGATTATACATATGAGTTCCTTGTATAGATAACATGTTATAGTTATACAATAAGTTGAAGATACAAATACAGAAAAACCATCAATTAATGATCGGTAGACATTTATTAAACAACTGTCTAAAACATTAAATTATTTTCCATGTCCCATAATTTATTTTTCTCTTTACACTAATCATCATGATTTTTGAGCATTTGGATAATAGGTTTTACCATTGTCCCTGTTAAGATCATTAGGATGCTTCATGATCTCAATGGTCTCTCTCACCTTCCCTTCCATAAATATTATTTCAGAATTTAATAGTTTCTAAGTCCACACCATGTCCTTTAGGAGTATTTTGTTCAGTTTAACTGCACACTTATATGCTAAAGTTTGATATGTGAAATTTGTGAAAGTTAACTCATACTACAATTCAAATGTGAATTCAATGCGAAACATTAATGATCAAGTTATAGCATATATATTATACATTTGATGATAGCACTAGGCAACTGCATAGTTTCAAGTACTTTCAACCGTAGATTACTAGTCTATAACCATCATCGTTCATGTACCATCTTAAATTTAAACCATAATCTTGTAATATCATTCAACTACTACATTGGAATACGATCATACAGTAACAATATCCTCTAACTACTAATTAGGAATGTGATGAATGCAGGGACGTGTGGATGGTCTAAAGGGTTGCCTACCTAATAGATGAATCTAATGTATTGCTTTGATTATTCAATCAATGTAAAATGTTGTGAAAACAATGTGATAATTCAAAGAATAAAGAACTCCTCCGGCAGGGCCATTGATCCTTGCTAACAATCTACATACTGGGAAGTTCTTCAAACAAAAATTGGTCCTCGAAGAACCTGCCAAGTGAGGCTTTGCATTCTTATGACATGGCAAAGTCTCTCCAATGAGAAATGCTTCATTAAGGTGTCAAAAATCATTTGATAATACAATGCCAATCACTGACATACAAAGGAGCATCAAAACTCATTTGATGCAGATATTGGAATTCTCTTGGAGTGAGGAAGGTATAGGCTTCTATTATGCCCTGAGGCTGACAGAAAACTATTGTAAGTTGCCAAGAACGTCCATGGCCACTTTGGTGCTCTTAAAGTAAAAAATTAATGAAGAGTGTGCAGTGGTGTAACACTTCACCCAACTACTATTGATGCACCTCAATGGAGACCTTCATTTGGTGATCTCTCAGCCAGATGAACATAGGTCATTGTTTATCATTCAGCAGAGTCCTTGAGGTCTTATAGGTGAAGCAAGTCTCCCTTAGAATAGATAACTCAGTGGATGTTTCAAATATTGTGATGCACGTACTAAGTGTTACTTTACAACCATTCACCAAATATTCGACAAAGCCAAAGATCATTTCTGCAGGCTCCAACAACAATTTCCTATGCAGAATGCTCCCTCCAGACAGAAATACCAGCAGATTCATTGTATCAATCACAACTCATTTGTAGCTTCCCATCCTCACCCCCTGTTGTCTGCTACCTCATTTAGTCACTGAAATATTGCAGCCACTGGACAGAGGGTTAATAATCATCCCACAATAAACATCTGGCCTTAAGCCATGCCTAGCCTGTAGGATTTGTTCATGGTTCCAAGGTACACCAAAGGGTATCAAGTGTCCAAGCTTCTAGCCTCACCATAGAATACCTTCTGTCTTAAATTCTAGTGATTGCACTGTACCAACAGCAGCCACTCCTCCACACTCAGATATCTTTTTTTAATACCACCATGCACGACCACGAGAAAGGAATATCCACACTGCAAGATATGGCTTGGATTACCTTTACAGGGACACCATTAATTTCTCCATGCCTCCAGAATTTTCGCCCCCAGCCTAATATTGCATCTCAAAACATCTCCATTCATGTACTCATCCCAAAGAGCCAGCCACCCAAGGACTGCTTCTGAGGCCTCTAGTAATGAATATATGAGTAATGGTGAGGTCAATGGAACTCCAGGTGAGATGCAAAGCCATTCCAAATGGATCAGGAAAGCAGGATATAAGGACCTTAGGCACTCGGGAGTCAGGACTATATCTCTGCCTGCCAAAAAGATCAAGGTGATGGCAGTGCAGATCCTGGCAACCTCGTAAACTTTTGATTACTGGGTGAGCGAACTTTTAAATATATACTATATTTATGAGTAATGGGAGTTTCCATAGTGTGGTATTACTTAGACTTTTTGTTCGATTTTTTACTCTGAGTATTTTTAATAATCAAGCTATCACTTTGATGACTATTTTCCATGAGTTGTCATTTCTCTATGACTTCTAACTCGTGTACATTGGCCAATAGTCACAAGGCAACGAACCACACAACACATAGGCACCTCTAAGCATTTCTTTAGTGTAGAGTAGACAAACAGAGATTTAAAACTCTTTGTTTTTAGTTTGTGCACAATTAACTTTTTAGTTTTATGATTTTATAAGTGTGGCTACCCTTTTTGAGAGCATAGGTACGTGCATTTTATTTTGATCTGCTGGTAGTTTGTGGGGGATGACTCATAACCAGTAGTTAGCCAGCCTCTCAGACACTCATTTCATTTTAAGGGGCTCAATTAATAATATATTTTAATACCCAACCAAATATAAGTGCATCCAGATGCATAGAAGCTTATCTCTATGAGGCTTCATTAAGAATTCCATCCACTCATTGTATTATCCTTGATCCAAAAAATGATTGCCAGTTCCAACAAAAAGTGAAGGTTCTTTAATTTCCAATCATTTCCATTTATAATAAAAATGTAATGGGTGATAAAATATACCTCTTTGAGAAGCAGCTCTTGAAGAAAACTTCCCTGAGGTGCAAAAAGAAGGGAAATAAATTCTTTTGCAGCTGGATCAATAGGAGACGGCACTCTCTGTGATTTATCAGTACCTGCAGGTGCTGAAGTCAATTTTTGGAATGTTGCAAACCCATTCATGATATCCTCAACCCTTTTAACCTCAAGCCGATCACTTTCTCCATATAAGAAATACTTAAGAGCAGCACGAGTCCTAGGACTGGAAAAGAAATAATAAGGTTAGAGAAATGAAGTTTACATAATCCATAATTATTAAGCAGAAAGACTTCCAGATAAATTGCAACAAAAAGGATTAGAGCATTCATGTAGCAGACATTTTGGACCATACTTTGTGATCCATATTCGATCAAGGCTTTAACCCTTTTTGTTGAAATTTGTCCAGAAGTCTACTTAATAATTAAGCTTGTGCAGAATCATAGTGTTAAACAGACATAACTACAAAGTATCGTCTGAAATATCAATGGTCTGAGATATCAATGCTGTAATCCTTTTTGTTGCAATTTATTGGTCTTTCTACTTAATAAATTAAACTTTTGCAGAATAATAGCATCAAATGAATATACATAGAAATGTAATGAATTATGAATTAAATTCTTACGTGTTTAAAGTTTCAGGAATACAACAAAGATCATTGCATACCTGTCATCTGTCATAAGTCGCTTGGATAAGTAAGGATAACAATCATTTATGATTGCATAATTTGGATCTGCCTTTAATCCAATACCTTCAAGCACTGCAAATGCTTTAAGAATGAGTGCAAAATAAGGTGGAATCACAAACACATAATCTTCAGAAATCTTTGCCAAGTCCTCTGTTACCTGCGATGTCAGAGTATTTGAAAATATTCTGATATTTAGTAATAGAAGAGTAATCAATTGATCTATAGCATGAAAAAACTCCAAAAAATGAATAATTATTCACTTAAAAAGTGCAACATAGAGACGAATTTAAATCAAAAACTCTATTGGTAAAACTAAAATCTTTACATGAACTGAAGCATTTCTTTTAATGTCTAGAATATTTTATTTTATTTGGCCAATAGGCCATTATTATATCTGAAGAGCACACAAGAAATACTGAGGGGGGGGGGAAGGGGAGGGGGGGAATCAGTATTTCAGAATTTTAAACTTTTGACAACATGAAATCATATAAAAACTTAAAAGAGCAACCATCAAGACGCAAACACCAGATTTCGTGTGGAAAACCCTTTTGGGTAAAAAACCACAGCATACAATAGCTTTCGCTAACAAAAAAGGACACCAACCCAGATTACATAAGTGAGCACCAACTCATAGAGAGTGCCAACTTCATCCAGCAGAAGCACCCACTTCAGTTTGAGCACCAACTCAAATGCAGAACAAAAAAAAAACTTTCAGAACTCACGCACAGCACTTCAAGTTCAAATACACCCTGCAAGAATTACACAACACCCCTGAAAGATTTCTTGACTCACGATTTTGGATAAGCTCGACTTCTATCATACACGCTTGACTTCATCTCACATGCTTGACTCCATAACCTCCTTCCAAAATCTGTAACAAATCTTTCTTCAATTCTGACAGTAAATCTCCTACAGAATTTCCCTTTTGTTCTACTTAACAGGTCTGCAATGATCTTCTACTGCATGTCTATCTGCTTTTTTTCTTTTACAACACAACTCACTCCGCGACCAAAATGGATTTCCAAACTTTATTTATATCTTCAAACATATCACTGCCTGTAATCACACAGTCACCAATTTTTCTTTTACCACCCAGCTGCACACCTTATTTGATTTCAGTCATACATCAGCAATTAACACTCATTTTTTAATATGTATTTCAATTCTCTCATACTCATCTCTCTTCAGAAGCAAAGCATTTCTCCATATACTCTTTCTGCATAAAACTCATACCACACACAAACAGCAACCACACTTACATTGAACACCGATAATACCAAAGAAAAACAACTCCTTAAAAATGCTGCTCACTTCACCAACAGATATCAATCCCTCTATATCATTTTACACACGCACATGATGACCCATGCACAGTTTTTGTTTTTCACATTGCATGTCACATAGTTTATTTGATAAAGTAAAATCACAATGCCTAACACATCGAAAGTGATTTCTCCAGTTTTCAAAAAACACGGGATCAAATTAGGACAAGCCATCCACCATAACACCCAGCACTACTCCTTTTTTATTTTGTTTCCAAACTGAACCCAACAATTCAAATTCACACGGCTCAATTAATGACCACTCAGCATGGAAATAACACAGCACTCATTTAATTTAAAGAATGGCACCCAAGCGTTCACAAAAATAACACAGCACTCCCTTTGAAAAAAAAACGACACCTAAGCATTTATAACCAACATAAATGTATGTTGTAGCAAAGTCACAATCCTGTCAGCTGCAAAGATACCAATTCCCTTATTTAATTAATGGAGTTACACAAAGTTGGAGCTGCTGACCTTGAAAATGGCCCTTCGAACAACAAAAAAAATCTCATAATTGTTGTCGGGATATTTGTATGTACGGGTTATTATGTTAATAAAGTGTTATGTTAGCCTCGGTCGTTAGTGACCGAGAGGTTAGACAGTTACGACACGACGTTTCGGTCGTGCCGCTTCGGGTAGTTTATATACCCTCTCGAAGGATGGACACGGAATTTGTATTATGCTATGCTTGTACTGTGTGAATCAGGAATGATCAATAAAACACTTATGTTCTCTGATGTTCTGTGAGTTACTTGCAATTCCGTATTATGTCTAAGCAACAGTAAGTTTACCCCAGCGGGCAAACATTTGGTGCCGTTGCCTAGACGCACTCGGGAAGACAAGAACTGGATGGTGTGCGGACACGATGGGCTTACCGGTTGGTAAAATTAATCCGGAAGCAGACGACGCATGTACAGAACTGTACAAAGGTGAAGACAACCAGACGAGGGAATTTAGAAGCCTGTTCCAGGTAGCAATAGAAACTTACGTCCGTCGGGAGGCCACCGGAGAGGAAGTCCCAACAAGTGTCGTGTGGGCCGCAATTGAGGCTAATCCTGCAACCAACCGATTGCTAAATCACCTCCCTCGCTTGTTGGCACAGGCATCGCTCGCACAACGCGCTCGGCTGGAGGAGATTGCCCGAGAGGAACGCCGTCAGGAAATTCTCCGCGCATACCACGCACAGGAACACCTCCGCCGCCAGGAGGAAGGTCATGGCAACCGTAGGGACTCTGAAATGTGAAGACCAACCGAAGGGAGAGGACACAGAAACAATTGTAATGCGAAGTCATTCAATTGACAATGTTGTAAACCAACATGAATGAATAAAATAAGTGTTCTTTAAAAACAATGTTTTGTCTTCAGTTTTGATGCCAACCTCTTAAATAAAGATAGAAATAAAAAGGTACCAGATGATGAATGCGAGGCCGCACATAAGGCTTTAATTGTAGTGCAACAACTTGAACACCAACGCAGGCTGAGGCAACTTGCCCAGGAGCAACTTTCCGCAGCGTTGCCTGAAGAGGACCTCGGAAGTGGTATGGAAGGTGCACAAGCCGACAGGGAACAGTTCACTTCGCCTGACCATCAAAGAGTGCGGAGTAGGGAGGAGCTGCTTGAAGAAACACAGTTGAGGAGGACCTTACTTCAAGAAAGGAGAGATCAGTTCGAGAGTCTGACCCGTACACTAGGTACGGAGAACCAAACTCAAGGAGGAGACGGTACGGCCGAAGGTGCTATTGATGCACAGGCAAACCTTTTGTTTGAGCCAACGAGTCCACATAGTACGGTACCACCAATTACACAGGTGCAAGGGCAAGTGCCACTGGTCAAAACTACACACACTAACCAAGCAAGTGCGGGTATGGGTGCTGGCACAGGCAGTACCGGAGCACAAAATCCAAGGCGAACACAACAACCAGTCAAACCACCCATGGCGAACCATAAAGAGAAATTGGCCAAATTTTATGATGACAGTAAGGATGATCCAGTACAGCATTGCCGTACCTGTGAAACCATCTGGTTAGCCAATGGGGTCACTGACCAGGATGAGTGGATGAAGCAATTTCTTGCCACATTGAGAGGAGTTGCTATTGATTGGTACTTCGACTTGGATAAAACGCAGGTAACCACGTGGGACCAACTTAAGAAGGAATTTGAGGAGTTCCGGCTCCTTAGGGATGACAATGAAATAGTCTCGAAAATCTACGACACAAAACAAGGTAAGAAGGAAACCGTACGAGCCTATGGCCGCTGACTAAAGGAGTTAGTCGGGAAAATGGACAGCCAACCAACAGATGGCTTGAAAAAGAGATGGTTTGTTGAGGGTTTGAATTCTAAATTACAGCGGAAGATGAAGATAGTACCCCCGATGTCGTATGACAATGCATATAACTGGGCCACAGACTTGGAAAGTGACCACAAAACGTCGAAAAAGAAGAAAAGTAAATCCTCGTCGTCGGATGATGACACTTCTGAAGAAGAAAGCAACAGTGATGACGGACCGAAGAAGAAAGTCACGAAGCTCCAAAAAGATATGGAGAGAATGCTGAAGGAATTTAAGTCAATGAAGGGGGGTACGAGGAAAGACGACGAACTCTAGTGTATGGAATGTAAAGAGAGTGGCCACACAAAGGGTGCCTGTCCCAAAAAGGCATTCTGTGACATCTGCCAGATTATGAGACATTCCACAAAGAAATGCCCATACAATCTAAAGGCACAAAACCAGCAGGTGCTCTTTTCTCAAGAGTAGTCATCCACATCGGGGGCCACGGAGCCAAACAACAACGCATCTTAGGGGGGGCTACCGAGGCAGGCGGCGAGGTGGACGAGGGAACAACAATTCCACTCGTAGTAGAATCCAATATGATGCAAAAGGATGCCCGATGATCCAATGTAGAGCGTGCAGTCAATGGGGTCATTTTGCAAGAGACTGCAATAATAATGAAGCCCCTTAGAAGCTGTGTTGGTGGTGTGGCCTTGACAACCACGAAGATGCCAATTGCCCTAAGTCCGGCGTGGGGACTAACCTGTTGCACATTGAAGGAAATACGAAGACAAAGGAAGCCATATTGGCCCTCACTTGGGGGCAAGCCAAGTACCTCGATCCTTGTACGGAGAAACAGAGGATGCTGGAAGCACGGGAAGAATTAGAAAAGGCCATGAAGGCCCAACAAGAGACACAAGAGCGAGCGGGGCCCTATAGGCGACGAGATGCAAAACAAAACATTCTACGGAAAATCCTTCAACTGGAGGTACCGGTGAAACTCCAGGACCTCCTGCACACCATGCCGCATTTGGGGACAGCACTACTAGGTACACAGGCCAACCAAACCAACACCATGCACAAGGACACCTCCATTCCTGGAGGATCCGTGACGGATCCAATTGTTGTCTGTCAATAATGGCAGACACCCAGCCGTGGTGGAGATGGGCATTCTTGGCACCATCTTAACAGACACTATAGTAGATGGCGGATCGGGAGTAAATGTCCTACCAGAGGACACGTGGAAAAAATTGAGGAAGCCTACCTTGTGGTCACCAACATTTAATTTGCTGGGTGTTGATCAACATGGGATCAAGCCCCTTGGGACACTGATGGCACAACTAGTTACGATTGGTGCATAGCCGTTTGTACTTGACTTTGTCGTCATCCCACTTAAACAGAAGGGTTACGACACCATCTTGGGACGAGGGTGGCTAGTGGCAGCAAAGGCAAACCATAACTAGAAACGGAATACACTTTCAATGGAGAGTGGAGGCAGGAAATTTACAATTGACCTCCGGATTCAGTTGGTGAGTGAAGAAATCGCCTCTTCCTCAGGGTCAGAATCTAAAGGAGAAAATGACGGATGGGACGAAGGAAGGCATGGAATGGAACCAAATGAGGAGGGTGTACTAAATTTGGGAGGATGCTCGGAAGATGATACGGATTCACTCAATGGACTGTTCCATTGGCAAATGGAGGATTACGAGATGTTTTCACCCTCATGCAATGTATTAAGTATCGAGGAAGAATCAGACAAATTCCCCCTAGAGCACGGGGAATATAAGGAAGGGAATGCTGCAATTGATACTGCACCAGCACATCAGTTTAGTGACCAGAATTCCATGAGGTATGAGGAACCATCCGTGAAACCCTTGAATCTCGGCACGAAAGCAGAAGCAGAAGTCATCCTCATTGGGGATGACTGGAATCCAGTTTTAAAGCCGCGGCGTTCAAAATCTTTATTGAATACAAAGATGTATTCGCGTGGACGTAGAAGGACTTGAAGGGGATCCCACCCGAACTATAAGCTCACCATATTCCGTCGATGCCAGGTGTCGTATCAGTATGACAACGGCCATACCGAATGAACAAAAATTATGCCGCGAAGGTGAAAGAGGAAATCGAACGAATGCTCGAGGCCAGGATTATCTTCAAGGTTCAAACTAGTGAATGGGTGTCCCCCATCATGATCTCTCTGAAGAAGGATGGGAACCAGATCCGGATTTGTGTCGACTTCTGGTGCCTGAATGCAGTTACTATTAAAGACCCATTCCCCATCCCGTTTACAGATTCTATCCTAGAGGAAGTGGCTGGCCACGAAATCTATTCATTCATGGACGAATTTTCTGGCTACAATCAGATATCAATAGCAGAAGAAGATAAACTAAAAACAACCTTTGTGGTGGAAGACAAAGTATATGCCTACAACTGGATGCCATTCGGTCTCTGCAACGCACCAACGACGTTCTCAAGAATAATCCTTCGTATATTTGATAAGATGTCCATCGGTAACTTTAAGGCTTTCCTGGATGATTGGTCCATCTACAGTGGGGAGGAAATGCATCTGAAGGCCCTCAGTGAATGTATGGACAGGTGCCGAAGGGCACGACTTGCACTTAACCCCAAGAAATATAGGTTCATTGTGCCTTACGGAAGGCTGTTGGGGCATATCGTGTGCAAAGCGGGACTCAAAACCGATCTTGATAAAGTTCGAGTAATTGTGGATATGGAATCTCCACGAGATGTCACTGGGGTTAAATCCTTTCTGGGACATATTGGCTATTATCGAAGGTTTATTAAAAATTTTGCCTAGATATCCTATCCTCTCGACAATCTCACCCGAAAAGAACCCTACGTGTGGGGAATAGATCAGGAGGAAGCCTTCAGAGAATTAAAATCATGACTGTTGGGGCACCCATTTTGGCTTATCCGAACTGGGACAAAGAATTCCACGTGCACGTCAATGCTTCCAACTATGCCATAGGTGCGACATTGGCTCAAGTCGGTGACCATGGGTTGGATCACCCGGTCTACTTCGCCAACAGGCTACTCTCAAAGGTAGAAAAGAATTATAGTACGACGAAAAGAGAGGCCCTCGGCATGGTCTATGCTGTGCAGAAATTTAGACACTACCTGCTCGCGACCCCCTTCACATTTTATGTAGACCACCAACCATTAATGTACTTGGTGAATAAACCAATAATCCAAGGACGGGTAAGTCGATGGTTGTTGTTGCTGCAAGAATTTACCTTCACCATTATAGTACGGCCGGGCAAAAGTCATGTGATTGCAGATCAACTATTGAGAATCAAATCTGAAGAGCCCGCCGACGGGGTGAATGATGATTTCTCAGATGTGCACCTATTCCGTATCGCGATTTTACCGGTGTGGTACACCAGCATTGGTGAGTACCTCTCTACGTCGATGTTCCCCCAAGAAATGCCACTAGGAGAACGATGCAAACTAGTCCTCTGAAGTCGAACGTTCCAACTTATTAACGGGCTTCTCTACAAGATGGGGCCAGACCAAGTCCTCCGACGATGCGTGATGGAGGAAGAAGTTCCAAGTATTTTGAGGGAAGCACATGAGGGCTCGGCGGAAGGACATATGCGGCCTGATACAACAGTGAGGAAGGTACTATTGGCCGGATTGTGGTGGCCGACACTGCACAACGACGCCAGGGAGTGGGTCATTAGCTGTGATACATGTCAGCCGGCCAGGAAACCACTTAAGAGGGATTTCATTCCCTTAAACCCCTCGTCTGCTTAGGAATTATTTGAGAGATGGGGACTGGATTTTGTGGGACCTTTCAAAACTAGTAGACCACAGCGATGCACGTATATAGTGGTGGCTACAGAATACCTAACAAAATGGGTGGAAGCACGTGCCCTACCTGACAACATGACTGTGAGCACAACAAGGTTCATTTATGAACAAATCATCACTCGGTACGACATTCCAATTCAGCTGACAAGTGACAGGGGAGGTCACTTCGTGAACCATGTGGTAAAGCTCCTCACGACAAAATTTAAGATTTTCCATTCTCTATCCAGCCCATACTATCTGAGAGCGAACGGCCAGGTTGAGGCCACAAACAAGATCTTGGTCTCTGTAATTTACAAGTCTTGTGGCGTGGAGAAGGAAGACTGGGAGGAGACGTTACCCTCGGTCTTGTGGGCCTACCGCACCACCTACAAGGTTACCACGGGCCAGACGCCCTTTCAACTGATGTACGGCCAGGAGGCTGTCGTTCCAATGGAATTTATGGTGCCAAGTCTCCGCATAGCTATTGACAACAAACTCAGCAACACGGACAATCTTCGGGAACGTCTGTACGCCCTAAATAAACTAGATGAACGAAGGATGATGGTACAATGGGCAATTGATGTCGTTCAACAATGAAGGAAGCATTGCCATGATAAACACATTCGACGGGCAAGGTTCACACCGGGACAACTTGTTCTTAAGTACAACAGGCGAAATGAGATTAAGCCCAAAAAATTCAAGGTGAAATGGTTGGGTCCCTATAAGGTCCGGGAAGTCGGCAGCAACGAAGCAATTAAGTTGTGGGTGCTTGACGGTATGGAGCTTCCTGACACGGTCAATGGCTCGAAACTAAAAATTTTTCACGAGGGGCGAACGAAGAGGGGACCCAAACGGACAAAATCTATGAAAAAAAATATTTAAAAAAAAAAAAAAGACGACAACTTATGACCCAAAAGCCGAAAAATGAAGAAAAGTTCATCGTACGGTGCATAAAGCCCATACAGCCAAGTCACCGTATGGTGAAAAGAACAAAGAGGTTGCAAACCGTACGACGCAAGAGAAAGACAACCGTACGGCTGGAGAAATTAAAAGAAGACCGTACGACATACAAGGAAAAATGCAAACCACCATGTGCGGAAGGGAGTCAAGAAAAAAAAAAGAGAAGCACTGTATGGCGCAAAGGAAACATAAATATCGACCATACGGTAGCTTTAAACAATGAAGGCACGAGGTCGTACAGTCGACAATCATAGGCAAAGAAAGGAATGACCGTACACTTTCCCATCATATTCTGCATGCAATCGTACGGCACATAAAGATGTCCGTACAACCAGGAAGAAGGCCGTACGGTGGCAAGAGAAAGAGGTTGCAAACATCAAGTATATTTCGTACGACAGGACAAGGAAACACAACTGCGAAGGGGAAAATAAAAAGGAGTGTACGGATAGGATCATTGGCAGACGCGGAAAAAAAAATCAAATACCTACAAAGAGGTACTTACCGATGGCAAGAGGTTTTCAGCATGGGGTCACAACAATAGAAGAAAAATTGGAAGAAACAACTCCAGACTTCAACACCAGCAAGTAGCAGCGTTGCCAGAGGCAAGGGCCCAAGGGCTTTACAGCTGGGAATCCGAATCGCTGGGAGCATGGATAGCACTAAGAAGAAAATTCGCCCACAGCTGCAGCCACAGACACACAAAGATGAAATCACATGGAAAAATGTGGCATTTAAAGGGCTGAATGGTTTGGAGTGCCAGACTTGATGGGAAGAGACTTCTGACACGGATTTTCTCAAGGGGTAGTTATGTAAAGCACAGGTACATTGGGCAATTCAAATGCCTCTATTTTCCATTAAAGAATATGAAGGACCTATGCGGGGCATGATAGATACATTTGACAAATTTAGTACGACCAGCACTCTCAAATATTCTGGGACAGAGATTTAGATTATATTCACAACTGTCGAAATTTCGAGGGTTTTTGGTATACCTGGAAGGCAAGGCAAAAAGATAGATATGAAGCCTCAGAAAATGTCCCGAGAGGACAAGAAGTACATTAAGTTAGTGTCGAGAAATCTAACTTTGAGTGAGTTTGAGTCTGTAGCGGGAGCATCTGCAAAGAATCGCGGAATAAAGAAGTCTTTCGTGGCTCCAGGAGATTGGCGGTGCCTCATGGATGTTATCAAAAGTAGGCTGACAGGTTCGAGTAGGGCTTCCGACATTGCCTTGGCACATCTCATTTTCATGAATGGACACAGGAATGGTACCGTGTATGACTAGGCGTCCATCTTGGTGGAGAGGATGTTTGAATTCATGACACTTCAGCACCGGACTTTTTACATGCCTCACTACGCCATAGGCTTGTTTCTCAACGCCTCCAGAGAGCAGATTCCACTTGACAAGTTGAGGATGAAGCCGGTCCGCATAGCCACAGGAGAGCCCCCTATCTTCCATTGGCCCCATCTCGACACATGAGGGACACAGGTAGGGTCGAAAAGGAAGCGCTAGGTACTCTCGGAATTAGAAGGAGACAATGCAGATAGCGGCCGCAAGGATTCTAGCGAGGAATCGGAAGCCAGCGAGAGTGCGACAATGGGAGGAGCCATGGGATACTCAAACATAATAAGTATGGAGATACCTACTCTGCCCTTTGAAGTTGTTTCAGATCAAATTTTATTCACGCCGCCAGACACTTCAGCCACAGTCTCCATGCTACCATCAGCACCATCTGGTACCACTTTGGACTCAGTACTGATGCCTAGGTTTGGCGAGTTGAGAGCCCCAGTTGATATGGCACCGTCCAGTGAGAAGGCAGTTGCGGTATCAGTAGCAATGGGGTTGGCAGAGGATCAATCCACGGAGGGGATGGTTGAGGCCAGAGCCGTACCTCCGAGAGAGGAGTTAGAGTAGCCACGCCTGGAGAGTGAGTCTCAAGTCACTCTTGATGTAGTTGGGAGGGAGGCCTTCGTGAGAGTGGGCCCAGGGTGCTGGAGGAACCATCGAGGAAGTTACCGGTGGAGAGTAGGGACGCCTCCGTGATGACTTGGCTAGATCAGTTTAAGATGCCCCCAATAGCACTGGCAGCACCTAACCCTCTTTCACCACAGTGGGCGATGGTAGTTCACCCAGAGATAGTAGACCTCAACTCTGTGATTTCACCAGATAGACACGAGATGGAGATAGAGGATGTACCTGAGAGGCAGGCTCTGACACAGGGACAGGGACAGTAGCACGAGGCCAGTAATGAGGAGCCGTGAGAGCCGGATGGTGAGCCTAGGGAGGTGCCGATGAGAAGGTCCAGGAGGAGTGTGTTAAAGCAGTAAATGGCGGATGTAGCCACAGGAGCCGAACGGGTCATAGGCTCAGTAGATTTCCAGGCTTAGGATGAGGTCGCTCAGGAGTTGGAGCGCCTCTTGACTTTCGTATGGGTGGGGTGTCCCATTGCATTTGCGGAGTGTTTTGAGTCGAGAGGATGGCCTACCACAGAGTCCCTCACCATGTTGGAGGATTGGGCTCTCCGGGAGACAGTAGGGGAGAGTAGGATTCAGACCCTACTCCGAGAGTTGGAATAGGCATTTCATGAGGGGTATTTTACTCTCCGGCATGTTGAGCATGTCTCTTTCGTACATGAGGCTACAAGGCTGGCAGCAGTGACAGCTTGAGAGGAGATGGCCTCACGCCTTATAGCTGTGAAGGAAACCTTGGTTAAGGAAACGGAGTCTTGGGCAGTTGAGAGGAGCAGTATGGCGACTGAGTTAGAGGCCCTTCGAGCACAGTTGGAGACCGAGCGTACCGAGAAGGCTCTGTTAGAGACTCGACTTGTCAATGCTCTGGAGAATGTTGATGCAAAGGAAAAGGCAGTCCTGGAAGCAACAGGAATGGTAAGGACAGCTATGGAGCTGAAAATGATAGCAGAGCGTGACTTACGGGTGCAGACTAGTCAGGTGCATGAGTTACGGGCCCAGGTTGCTTCCCAAACAGCAGCGTCAGCACCATCTTCGTTAGGGACGCTTCATACGCCCCCTCCTGAATAGTACTTTTGTTGTGTACTCAATTTTGTATCATTTCCATTTTGTACGTCGTTGGAGACAGCTTATTTTTTTCGTTGGGGGGGGGGGGATGATGTTGTCGGGATATTTGTATGTACGGGTTATTATGTTAATAAAGTGTTATGTTAGCCTCAATCGTTAGTGAGAGAGAGGTTAGATAGTTATGACACGACGTTTCGGTTGTGCCCCTTTGGGTAGTTTATATACCCTCTCAGAGGATGGACACGGAATTTGTATTATGCTATGCTTGTACTGTGTGAATCAGGAATGATCAATAAAGCACTTATGTTCTCTGATATTCTGTGAGTTACTTGCAATTCTGTATTATGTCTAAGAAATAGTAAGTTTACCCCAGCGGGCAAACAATAACTCCTTTAATTAGATGCATTGATTCCATATTTTAAAACAAACACAACCGCCTACTACAATTAAAAACATAGAAGTCGATTGTTTCAAAATCCAAATATTGACAAGACATCAACACTGATTTGGCATGAAAGAAATGAGATGTACACATCGTCAGCTTAAGCTGACAACCAAGAAGCTTAGAGACATAGGCAAGCTTCTCAAGCAAGCAACCAAGTAGCTCAGACACCTCAAGAAATTTTCTAAAATATATACGACCTTGATCATCAACCTTTGACATCAATGACAACATATTCAACAATATCATATTATCAGCTCTCTTGATGAAGATTTAAATTTATGTCTAAATATTTTATTTTTTATTTTTAGCAATTCTTCGTGATTGTCCTTTCCTTTAATGAAAGGAATAAATAGAATAGAAATTTGCAAGTAGAGGAGTGAGCTGGAGGATGTTTCTGTGGAATTTCTTCTCTCCGGCCACCATTTCCTGGTTTGAATATATAATTCACACCCCACTGCAGCATTTTAAGAAGGTCTAGATGGTGAATATCTAGCAGCCTCCTCAATTCTCCTCATACATATCCAAATTCCAAACATTGCCTTGAGCCCAGAGATCATTAACTGTATAGAAATTGCAGGAAATCGATCTGTCAATTTCCTGCAATTTGAAGGGTCCTAAATCTAGGTCCCAGCTAGGTTTTGGTTAAAACTTGCACAACTACTCTCAATCTTATGGATTTCAAAATACACCAACATTGCATTTTCTACAATGCTGATAGATCTTGCATCTGTTTCTAATTACGTGAGAAAAATTATTTGTGAGTTTGTTTTTAGGCGGAACTGGCCATGACCTAGGAGTGGTCGCAAATGAGGGCAAGAGCATGCCCAAGTTTAAGAACAGCAAGGTTTATGGCAACATTCAAGATTAAAAATAGGAAAACCTAAGTAGATGAGCTCTAGCATGCTCTACCACAATTCACTGCCACGAAAGAGTATTTGCTTGCTTCCAAGCCAAGCAATTTGTCCCTCAAAGAAACTACTAGTTTGTCTTTTGATGTATTAACCACACAACAAGCATTTGACACTATCAACTTCAAGAAGAGGATATTCATTATGGGAGGAGCCAGCAAAGTTGGAACTGTAATGTCCCCAGTCGGATTCATGCCAAATACTGATTTAACTTCTGATTTCGGAGGAAATAATTGAAAATGAAATCCAATGTATGACATTGATGAAATCAGAATTTGACAATAACAAACCCTAGGTGGGCAGAATCATATAAAAACCCTTAATTTTTTTCTATTTTAATCCAGAAAATATGTTACAATTAACTAAGTTGCCGGTTCGGGTTCAGGTTCAAAGAACCGGTTTGCCGGTATGGCAAGATTTTGAAAATGGGTTTGGGTTCGCTATTACAAAAACATGTAGAAATCATATATATATGTGTGTGTGTGTGTGTGCAGCCTGGAAGCATGAGTTCAAATTAGAATGTCACATAGTATCATAAAAACAACAAAAACACCATAAACTTGTAATCATAGCATCACGAATCATAATCATACCATCATATACTTGAAGTTCAACATCAAAGATTCAAAATATTAAAATGTCAAATAATAAATCATAACATCAAGTTCAAGTTGTTAGGAATAACAGTCCACCAATACAACTGAGAGGAAGGGGTGAATCAATTGTATGACAGATTATTAAACTTTAAACTTTGAATAGCAGCAATATCAAATCAAATGAATACAATGAATGCCAACACAATAACACAATATTTGTTGTCGAGGAAACCCTATTAAAGGTAAAACCCCGGTGGGAATTAGCACCCACTAATGATGTACTGAGAGTATAGTATCCTTGTTAGAAGATCTAGCCCTATTAGGAGCTGATTAAAACATTACAGTACACAGTCCTTGTTAGAGGACAGACCCTGTTAGGAGTCAAGAAAAGAAGTAGGCTCAATTCCCAAAGAAGGTTATGACCACCTTCAGAACTCACTGTTCGCAACACAAGTGTATGTAAGGAAATGTTATTCCTAACCGGTTACTGAGAGGAGGGGTGAATCAGTAAATACTATTTCTATCTTCTATTAAACCTTGTATAAAGATTCTTGTAGAATACACAGAATGTAAATAACCATTCACAAACAAAAAATGAAATACTCAGATCAACACATCATATATACGTGGAAACCTTCGGTTAGAAGGAAAAAACCACGGTGAGACAGAGCTCACAACTTCACTACTGCAGTAATAAAGGTGCCCGGTTAAGAGCTTACAAAGCACTTGTAAGAGTGCCACCCGGTAAAGGGATTTGGTAGAAGATTGGTTAAGATCTTGACTCTGTTAGGAGCCACCTTATTAAAAGACTTTCAACATCAATTAAGATGCTACCTGGTTAAAGGATTTGTTAAGATATAGCTTCATTCGTATTAATATATATATATATATATTATATATATATTATACATATACTAATACTTTATTATAATGATGAAGTTGTAATAAATGATACATTATATTATTATCATTATTATATTATTAATATAGTAATGATAATATTATAATACATGATATATATTATTTATATTATCATTACTATATTAACAATATAGTAATGATGATATTGATGCAGTATCGAAATAACAATGTAATATTTTATCAAACCTTATATATACAATGCCGACTACCCTATTGTATTGGCTTACATTAACAGTCAATGTGTTAATGTAAGCGACTGTTAACAACAGTCACTTACATTAACACAAGCGACTATTGTATATTGTATGCGATGATTATTGTATATTGTATGCGATACTTATTGTTATTATATGCGCTGATTACTATATACAATGTTTATTATATGCGCAGAGACTAATATGTGTTATGAAGCGCTGTGTTTATCATATGTATTGTTTTGTGAGGGTCACGATCCTTTGGATGTGACCGCTCACAAATCAATACATATATATATATATATATTGTATGCAGTGTGGGTTTTGAATCAATCAGTTAAAACATTCATTGCTATTCTCCCCTCACTGCATACAATATATACATTCAAATAATCAGAGATAATCATATACATATATCTGCATTTATAAAAAATATTACTGAATATATCAACATTGAATATATTCCCAAAGATCTGATTTCCTAACAGGATTTATACAAAGAACCTATTAGGGTTCACCCTGATAGAGGGATTTGAATATGCTTTAACAGAATAAAAGCAATGATCTGAATTGACACTTTATGTCTGATTAGATCATACATGTTAACCTTTCTGCTTAGCCTAGCTGTTGAACTTCTCTGCCTTTCAGCTCTTGTGACTGTAGCTTCTCTCAGAAGATATCTCTCTCCTGCTCTATATTTTCAACAACACTTCTTTTGTGTCCTATGACCTGTATTTATAAGAAATTAATCTTATTAACCCCTTACTCATAGAACCACCAAGCTGTAAACTCACCCAAAAGTCATGCAGCAAAAAGCTTTGCGAGATGATCTTGAGTTTACCTTGAAACATCCGCGTAGAAGTAAAACTAACTCTTGTTAAAAAGCTAACTCCAGTTCTAAACGGTGGATGCGCCATATAATCCGGTTTTAAATCAGACAGCTACGCATAATCTGGTGTAGATTATTATGCACTTGATTGGTATCAATCTTATACCCGGTTCATCCCCTGTATGCACTATAAGACTGGTACTATGTACTCTCTCTGATCTACTGGTGCATATACTCTGTTTGGTCTACCGGTACATACTACAAAGTAAGAGTGAAATACTGGTGTACCTATATCGGTGGGAATGATGTAATTTCACCAATGACAACTTAAATTTGCCAACAATCTTCCCCTTTGGCATTGGTGGCAAAACATCACTCTCTCATCACAGTTAATTCCCTATCATGTAGACTTCACCTGTGTGTGTGCTTTAGCTCTTCTGTCTGTAGACTTCCCCTGTTCTTGTGCTAACTTCTTCTCTATAGCTGAATCAACTCTGTATGTATCCTTTCTGATCTTCTCCCCTTTCCCTGATGTCTTCTTCCCCTTTTTGCCTCCATAGGACAAAGGGTTATGTGGTACTAACTGGTTTACATCTGTAACTTTGTGAAGATGTCCTTGTACACTTTCTTCGCTGTATGAAGAAAAGGGTTCCATTGACCGATAACATGTTCTATATTTTTCTATGTTGCTTTGAAAGAGACAATTATTTTCTCCATGTCCTCTACAGTCTTGTAGGCCGATTCACTGATCAGATTCTCAGCTTCAGTTGCAGTCCTTTGCATTAAATCAAATGTTGGGGCCAGAAATAATTGAAATCCAATAAGATCTTGAATTCTCTTGGTTTTCTCTATAGATGCCTTTCTCAGAATGAGAGCTAGGCTTGTCATTTCTCTGCTGAAATCGGTTGCAGATGTATTCTTTATGTTAAACTGGGAAGACAGAGCTCTTATGTCTTCAGAAGTCTTAGATGTCTTCTTTGTGATATCTTGTACAAAAGTATCAAAATTTGAAGCCCTTGTCATCAGACTTCCTGCAACTTGTAACTGTTGTTGAAGTACCCTTATGTTGGTTGATACCGTTACCTTTATTTCTTCAACCTGTTGCAATTTCTCTTCTAGTGAGGCTTCTTGTTCCGGTGGTGGATTTGAGTGCTGCTCCTTAGCTATATGTAGCTCACCTATAGCAATGTCTTCACCAAATGTGGTGTTGTCAGTAGTCATCTTGATCGATGACTCTCCCAGTACTTGTTCACTTGATGTGAACTGTTCCTTAGGAACTTCTTGTTCACCGATTATAGGTTCTTCACGAGTAGTGAATTGAACCGGTGGTTCCTGTTCTATCCTAGGTTCATCTTGTGGACCTGTTTCCTTGAGAGCACTGAAATCATATTGTTGCCAGAAATCTAGTGTCTGTTTGTAGACTTTGTTCTCACAACCATTTATTATCTTGGCAACCCTATTTCTAGTATCCAAATTCATTGATGCTTCCTCTATCAGAAGTTTCATAGTTTTGTCACTAAGACCAGATCTGACCTATGACAATGTTTCCTTAGCAATTCTAGTGTTGGAGCCTAGACCGGTTCTCCATTTTGTCATTAGTCTAGTATTTAGTTTAGGGGGAAACTTAGACCTGTAGTCTCTTGGAGTTCTATTGTAATCCAAGAAGGTTTCCAACAAAGCCACTATTATTGCTTGTGTATCTTCCTCTCCTAACACACTATACCATTTAGCCGCATTGGCTACTTCTCCAAAATCCATTACTTCATCTACTATATCATTAACAGTCATAGTGCAAGCCTTACCATTTTCTAGAGAAACAAGAATGGTTGGAGGAGCTGGATCGCCACCTTTGTCATCAGTGATATCGACGATGTCCGGTTTAGCCAATACCGTTGCTTTGACCTAAGCCTCAGCTCCCAGAATTCCCTTTCCTTTACCAGTATCTTTGACTGGTGGCTCAGTGGTCTTTTGGCATGCTTCTTCTGCCTGTTGTTGGGTTTGAAGAAGCTTAGTCCATGTTGCCACACCTTCCTCATGAACCTTGTCAACTTCTTCGACAAGCATCTAACTGACCCTTTTTCTTAACAGAAAGTTTTGCTTGTGCAATTCTGCTTGTTGAGTGGCCTCGTCCAGAGTGAGATGATTATGAACCTCAAGCAGAGCTCTAATCCTTAGCTCCTTTTCTCTTTCCATTGAAGCTTTCCATCTTGCTTGAAGAATTTCTTGGAGATTGTCACGGACAACCTTATGAAGTTCGATAGGAGTAAGATTGAACTTGTCAATGAAATAGACTACTGCTTGTTCTATTTTCCTCCGGTCTTCTTCATTTGCCAGATCATACCTCCTTCCTACTGATGCCATACCACCTGAATTCTTTAATGCTGCCATGTATTCATCAATTGTGGGCTTTCTTGCTCTTGGTGAATCTTCCTTCACCGGTTTAGCAGATTTCCTCATGCGAACCAGAGGAGTTGGGTCCTCAGTTTCTGTTCCTTTTGTTTCTTCTCCTTGAGCGCTGGTCGCTTGTTGTGCTCTTTTCCTTTGGACTTTCGGTTGATCTACTACCGGTTTCTTCTTCGGTGTAGGGGTCCTCTTGACATAAACATTCTTAATTGGTGCCCTTTTCTTCAGATTCTCCTGAATCTCTTCAAAGGTCTCAAATCGGTAAGTGGACAAGTCCAAATCACAATCTCGCAGGGCATCTGCATATGCCTTTGCTATTTTTGCAGAGATTTCATACCCCAGTTCTGGAGCATACCCGGTTCGTGGTTCCATTGCCTAAATGATGCAGTGATTGGTGGAGACTAGAAAACACACATCGTCTTTGTAGGAGTCAACAATAGTTGACGGAATCCTTTCCCTAGAGTGCATTCTTAGCTGGAATGCCTCAAAGTATTTAGTCATGACTTTTCCAAATTGGTTTCCCAGTTGATTGGCCATATCACTGATCTGGATCATGATTGGTCGATCGGTTCCCCAAGTCACCTTACCTATTCCCAGAAAGAAGTTAGAATAGTAAAAGTAAAGGCATACCAGTAGGGTTCCATACTTTAGGGATTTCTTCTTGACGATGCCGAGCTTCTTCAGATTCTCAAAAATCTGTCCTCAAAGCATTGTGCAAATATCATACTAGGCGTTATCGTGCATGATCCAGTGAGTGGCATGAATGGCTCCTCCCAGTATGCTATTCAGGTTACTTGATTGATAGATTTTGTAACCTATCACTACTGATGCGAACCGAACTCCTTCATCTTCAATGTTGTTGACGGTCATTAGCCGACTGTCAAATTTTGATTTCGTCAATTTGGCGACCACGACATTAGAAATGGTTCTTAGGGTGAGAGGTTCCCCTTTGTCGCTGTACCCAGTCACTCTGTGCAGGTCCTCCTTGGTGATTTGCGTGCATGCTCCTTTTGCAAGCCAGAAACTAGGTTCATGCACATGACTAAGAACCAGTTGTATCCAGTCCGGTCAGAAAATGGTTGAGTAACAAACTCCGTTAATCAGCCTAGAGGACACCAGCTTCGCATATTTGTCTTGAAGCTTTCCATCTGTGCACAGCGAGAGGTACTCACTCTGGATGAAGGTTTCACCCAGTTCTTGTTTCGCATGAATGAAAGCGGTGACATCTTCTGTCATGAGAACTCCGTCGGGCACAGATAACAGTGCACCAAACATGTCGTTTTCCCTGTTCCGGACTACCATGATGTCGTAGACAGGTCGGTCGAGTTGATTTCCTTGAATCAACTTGGCCAGATGATGATGATGCCATTGTTATCAATCAGTTTACTCAGAAAGTAGCTTGATTGGTCTTACAGATATCTTATCGATGATCAAAGCACGAGAATATTACTCAAGCATAAGAAATTGTTAATCACAAATCGCAAAGTAAAAGAAAAAGAGTAATCATCCTTTCTTTATATAGATTTAGGGCATAACGATAATTACCAAATGGTAACTATTTGTTAACGACTATAGCATTAATTACCTTGCCTAACCTTTCTTTCCTTTTTCGCCAACCGGTATTCAGGCTTTTTCCTGTTGAACAAACCCCGGTTGATCAACGCTTACCTGTCCGGTTTTACTTACTGACTTAGTGAGTTTGTTGCTCACCAGTCCTACCGGGAACAGTAGACGGGCTACCGGTTCCCTCTAAGCCTATTAGGCTCAGTTTGCTGAAGAGATATCACCATCAGCAGACGATGATCTTCCCTTTGTCTTCTCCTCAGCGGAGCTCTTTGATTCCTTCTTGAACCAAATCTTCTTGACTTCTTTCTCGATCTCTTTTCCCTTATTCTTTTCATCGGGAGACAAGGTCTTCATCACCGGCTTGACCGATCCTCTTCTTTTGTTTACTTGTCGGTTCCTACAATCTTTGGCTAGGTGTCCAACTTTGTTGTAGGTGTAACAGACTATCCCGGTTGCCTTCCATGGATTTATCCTTCTTTTGTTAGGTGAATTACACCAAGAGTTATTATGACTATGCATGCCACAGTCAGCACAGTTGGTTGTGCACTGGTTCTATCCCTTTTAGAGAATATCGGTCTTGGTGGAGATCTGAATGCCATTGTTTTGGATCTATATTCATCAGCTTTGTGTCCAAACTTGTTGCATGCATAGCAATAGCCTTGAAGCTTCCCCTGCTTCCACTGGACACACTTGTGGGGCGAGACCAACATTCAGTGGTCTTGTGGCCATACTTGCAACAGTTTTTGTAGTAACTGTTAGTTGGCTTTACCGGTGCATTTCTGCAGTTACTTGTTTTATGGCCCGATTTTCCACAGTGATTGCAAGAAGTGTTGAAGGTCTTTTTACCCTTTTGTTCTACCGGTTTCTTCTTTTCCTTCTTGCTTTTGTTGGCTCCAGATCACTCACCGATTTCCTTGGTGTCTTGACCGGTGAACCCAAGTCCTATGGGATCTTTGTGCTTTCTTTGAGCTTTTAGTTGCTCATCAAGCTTTACTGAGCTTTCATTGTATCTTCTGAGGGTTTCATTCCTTTCTTCAAGTTCTTTCATCTGTTCTTTCAGTTGATACAGCTCAATTCCCAGCCTCTTGCATGCATCATCTTTATCATGCCAAATCTTTTGCATGTTGGCATTTTCTTGAGTGACTATTTGCATGTCTTTTTGAAGTTGCAGAACGACAAGATCACTTTCCCTTACAACTTCTTCAACCAGATTTCTTGCTTTCTCAGAGGCTATTAGTGATTTAATTGCAGTGTTTCTTTCATCTTCAACTTTCCTCTTTTTCTCAATCAGTTCAATCATTCTTAGGGCATTATCTTCTTGCTCCCTTTTTAGGTTGCAGATCTGATCGGTTAGGATCTGGTTTCTCTCCATGAGCTCAGAGACTACCTCCTCAGCTTCATATGATCCACTTCGCCCAGAGAGTTCATCAATTGTTTCATTTCTCTCACTCAACTACAGAGCCAGCTCCTTTCTTTTAGCAAGGGATCTTCTCAACCTATTCTCAAGAGAGGCAATGATGTCATTGGCTTCCTCAAGCTGCTTCTGATACCTGTAACCGTCCATGATCTTTTTCTCAAGCGATTAAGCTTTATATCTAAGAGAACTTAGCTCTGATACCAAATGTTATTCCTAGGAGGGGTGAATCAGTAAATACTATTTCTATCTTCAATTAAACCTTGTATAAATATTCTTGCAGAATAAATAGAATGTAAATAGACATTCACAAACATAAATAGAAATACTCAGATCAACACATCATATATACGTGGAAACCCTCGGTTAGAAGGAAAAAACCACAGTGAGACAGAGCTCACAACTTCACTACTACAGTAATAAGGTACCCGGTTAAGAGCTTACAAAGCACTTGTAAGAGTGCCACCTAGTAAAGGGATTTGGTAGAAGATCGATTAAGATCTTGACTCTGTTAGGAGCCACCTTGTTAAAGGACTTTCACCATCAATTAAGATGCTACCCGGTTAAAGGATTTATACAAAGAGCCTATTAGGGTTCACCCTGATAGAGGGATTTGAATATGCTTTAACAGAATAAAAGCAATGATCTGAATTGACACTTTTTGTCTGATTATATCTTACCTGTTCACCTTTCTGCTTAGCCTGGTTGTTGAACTTCTCTGCCTTTCACCTCTTGTGACCGTCGCTTCTCTCAGAAGATATCCCTCTCCTGCTTTGTATTTTCAACAACACTTCTTTTGTGTCCTATGACCTGTATTTATAAGAAATTAATCTTATTAAGCCCTAACTCATAGAACCGCCAAGCTGTAAACTCGCCCAAAAATCATGTAGCAAAAAGCTTTGCGAGATGATCTTGAGTTTACCTTGAAACATCCACGTAGAAGTAAAACTAACTCCTGTTAAAAAGCTAACTCCAGTTCTAAACAGTGGATGCTTCGTATAATCCGGTTTTAAATAAGACAGCTCAGCATAATCCGGTGCGGATTATTATGCACTTGACCGGTATCAATCTTATACTCGGTTCATCCCCTGTATGCACTATAAGACTAGTACTATGTACTCTCTCTGATCTACTGGTGCATCTCCACTGTTTAGTCTACCAGTGCATATACTTTGCTTGGTCTACTGGTACATACTGCAAAGTAAGAGTGGTCTACTAGTGTGCCTATACCGGTGGGAATGATGTAATTTCACCAATGACAACTTAAATTTGCCAACAAGAAATACACAATTTTTGAACTATCTGATAGCAACTGTCTTTGCTTGATCAGTTCCAATGAAGTATATAAATTATCCTCTGCTCTACATCCAATAGACACAAGCTCGCAGCTTCCACAATCTTTTTTTTATATCACATACATTCCGCCATATGTTTTCAAAAGAAAAGATCTTACATATATACCTTATTACAAAAAAAATGATCAAGTTGGCCAATTAGGCTTTCCTAATATACAAATGATTACATAACTCCTTGCTAAGATACACACAGTATCTAAGACAAGTATACAACAATTACAATTCAATAATTAAGGACAGACATCCGTAATTCATGCTCGTCATCCATGATACACGCTACAACTCTGAAGTCGGCTTCCAAACAGGTCTTCTCCAGAACACACCACAACTGACGTCATCCTGCTTTTCGTACCTTGCTAAGATCAGTGAACATTCTTCAGTATACTATCTGTCATCCCTTAAGCTTGCATATGCTGAATCCACATCGCCTGTAAGATATACCCAAAACTCAGAGACTTACTCTGTCAACTTCCACTATCACAGTCCAGTAACCAGTCTTCACCAAATCCTCTATAACTCAACCAATATGCAATATTACATCATGCGATCTTAGATATAAGATCACAACACCTTCCTATATACACATCTGACTTCGCACATTCTGAAACATCCGTACAGTATCCTTAAACTGTAATAACCAGTCTGTTTTCCTCACAAAGACATATGTTGACATCAGTGACAAAACCCGAATGACAACAACATTGATAATGTAGTGATTAAACATATTAAATGTATCCAACAATCTCCCCCTTTGGCATTGATGGCAACCTATGGGAAAATCCATCAACCCAAATCTGTTAACCAAGAATACTATCTTTCCTCATACAGTCTCCCCATATAGTAGGGATTTTCTCATAGTATCTCTCCCTTTTTGACAACAATGGAAAAGGGTGCCATAACTCATCAACTATCTTCTGTTTTAGTCTTCAGTAATCAGGTGCCAAATCACCCAAATGTATTTTGTAAGCTCCCAACGATCACTCCCCCTGAGGAGTAGATCCATACATCAAGTCCAGAAAATGATAAGATTCTAAAAACCTCTGGACTGATGCATCTCTACATCATTTAATTCTCACTAGGAGGGGCCCACACCCTAAGCATACCTCTGAGATACTCAAAGGCATCTTTTGGCAACGGTTTTGTAAAGATGTCTGCTATCTGTTCCTTTGTGCTAATGAATTCCAACCTTATTTCTTTCTTTGCTACCTTGTCTCTGCAGAAGTGATACTTAATAGAAATATGGTTAGTTTTAGAGTGCATCACAGGATTCTTTGACATATTTACTGTACTGGTGTTATCACAATGGATAACCACTGGTTCAACAAAAGTTATTCCAATATCTTTCAGCATTTGTTTCATCCAAACAATTTGAGTGCAGTTAATTGCAGCAGCAACATACTCAGATTCGGCAGTAGATTGAGCTATACAATCTTGCTTTTTACTTGGCCATGAAACCAACTTTTTCCCAAGGAAAAATGCACCTCCACTAGTACTCTTCTTGTCATCAATATTCCCTGCAAAATCAGCATCAGTATAAGCATGTAGTTCAAAGTCATCATTTCTATCATACCATAAGCCATATTCCGTTGTTCCTTTCAAATATCTAGATATCCTTTTTACAGTAGCTAGGTGTGTCTCTTTAGGTTCTGCCTGATATCTAGCCACAATTCCAACAACATTAGCAATATCTTGTCTGGAGTGAGTCAGATATTGTAATCCACCAACCATTGATCTATACTTGGTCTGAAAAACACTCTTTGTCTCATCATTGTTAGTTAGTTTGTGACCAGTCACCATGGGTGTACCAACTGGTTTATAGTCTTCCATTCCAAACTTTTTCAACATTTCTTTAAGATACTTAGTCTGAGAAATAAAAATACCATTCTTGCTCCGATTTATTTGTAGTCTAAGAAAGAATTTCATTTTGCCTATCATAGACATCTCAAATACATTCTCCATTTCTTTAGAAAATTTCTTACACATTTCATCATTGCCTCCAAAGATAATATCATCAACAAAAATTTCTATTATCAGAATTCCATCTTCACTAGTTCTTAAATACAAGTTACTGTCAGCATTACCTTTTCTGAATCCAAGCCGAAGTAAGTATTTGTCTAACCTTGCATACCAGGCCCTTGGAGCTTGCTTTAGTCCATACAGTGCCTTCTTCAATTTGCATACCATGTCTTCATCTTCTAATAGAGGAAATCCATCAGGTTGTTCTATGTATACCTCCTCTTCAAGATCCCCATTCAAAAATGCAGATTTCACATCCATCTGATATACTTTGAAGTCTTTATGTGCAACATAAGCCAAGAATAGTCTCACAGCTTCTATCCTAGCATCAGGAGCAAATGTCCCCTCAAAATCTATGCCTTCTTGTTGTGAATAGCCTTTGCATACCAATCTTGTCTTGTTCCTTACAACAATTCCTTCTTCATTCATTTTGTTTATGAAAACCCACTTAGTTCCTATCACATTTTTGTCTTTAGGTCTAGAAACCAATTCCCAAGTGTTATTCCTCTTTATCTGATCTAATTCTTCCTGCATAGCTTTGATCCAAGATTCATCTTTACAAGCTTCATCAGTAGTCTTTGGTTCAACTTGATAAATCAAACAAATTTCTTCCCTTGTCTTTGATCTAGTCACTATTCCTTGACTTGCATTACCAATAATTTGATTTTCAGGATGATCTTTTTTAACATACCTCGGAGTCTTAGGAATCTCAGTAGCCTCATTTGTGTCATGATCACAAGTCTCATTTTCACATTTAGTTTCAATATGTTCTTCTATAGTAGCAGCCTCCTTGATCTCTGTATTCTGATTACATTCATACATTCTTTCTTGTATCTGAAACTTTTCATCTATCTTCACATTGTTACTTTCAATCATCTTTCTTAATCTCAGGTTAAAGCATTTGTAAGCCTCTCTTAGTGGAATAGCCATGAAAAATTCCTTCATCACTTCTAGCATCAAATTTCCCTATTTCATCATCTCTTTTGATATAGCATTTACTACCAAATATTCTGAAATATTTTACATAAGTATGATTAAACTACAATTTATAAGGAGTCTTGTATCTTCTCTGATTTGAATTCTGTTTAATGTGTATACTGTTATCCCAACAACTTTTCTCCAATGCACATGAGATACATTTCCTTCAAGCAACATTGTCCTAGCAGCATCCAGTATTGTTCTGTTCTTTCGCTCTGCTATCCCATTTTGTTGTGGAGTTCTAGGAGCAAATGTCTGCCTTTGTATTCCATGCTCTTCGTAATATGAATTGAATAGATTTGAAGTAAACTCTCCACCTTTGTCTAATCTCAAACATTTTATCTTTAGGCCTGATTCATTCTCTACTTTTGCTTTGAATATCTTGAATTTGTCAAATGCTTCTGATTTCTCTTTCAAGTAAGTGATCCACATCATTCTAGAAAAGTCATCAACAAAAAGTATAAAATACCTTTCACCATAGTATGATCTTGTCCTTGTAGGTCCACATAGGTCTGTATGTACCAGATGCAACTTTCCTTTTGCTGTATATGATTTACTTTTATAACTACTTCTAGTCTGCTTTCCCATAACACATTCTTTGCACATAGTGGTTTTACAATTTTAGGTAGGTCTCTTTGGTCAAGCTTGCCTTCACAATATTATCAAAATTCACATGACAAAACTTTTTGTGCCATAACCAGCTGTCATCTACCTTCGCAACAAAACAAGAAGCTCCAGATGTATTTAGCTCAAATACATTACCTCTAGATTTAGTACCAGTTGCAATCAATTTTCCCATCTTATTTCTGATAAAACACTTCCCATCAATGAATTTCAATTGATACTCTTTGTCCATTAGCTGTCCAACACGCAACAAGTTATGCTTAAGTCCATCAACAAGCAATACATTGTTAGTATTAGTCCTTCCATCCAAAGAAATAGATCCTACTCCTATGATAGGTTTAGGAACATTGTCTCCGAATCTTACAACACCGCCATCATATTTCATTAGTTTAACAAACTTGTTTTTGTCTCCAGTCATATGATGTGAACAACTACTGTCTATAACCCATTCAGATTTCTTATCAACATGTGATACTAAAGCTTTTTCCTCATGTACTGGTTTTTCATCTTTAATAGCAATAAATCCATTTCCCTCATAATCACAATTATCATCATAGATACCTTCACTAGCATAATAACATTCGTTTTCTTTTGAATACTTAGGCTTTAAAAACTTAGGTTTGTGTTTAGGAACCCTTGTAGGACATCTAGATGCAAAGTGACCTATCTTATTGCATGAAAAACATTTTAAAGGTAACTTTCCTTCAAATTTACCCTTACCTCTATTTTCTCTTCTAGCGATCAATGCAACAAGTTCATCTAGCTTTCTTTCTTCTTCTTGTATCTGTTCCCATTCATCAGCATATTCACCAAACTCTTCTTTTATGTTTTCACTATTGGTGCTTGGAATTGCAAATATTATCTTTCTGTGAGTAGATGCCTTAAATGTTGTCTCAACTTTAGGTACAAAATCTCCCATTTCTGCAGCTTCAAAGGTAGTTAGCTTTGCAATTAACATTTATTCTGCTAAAGTTTGGAGTTAAAGATATAATCTCTTCTATAGCCTGAACCTTAGTCTTGTAAACAAGTGTCAATGATCTAAGAATCTTTGCAATGACTTCTTCCTCTTCATAAGTGCCTCCAAAGTTTCTGATTCCAATCACAACCTCAATGACTCTTTGTACATAAGCTTTAATGTTTTCATCATCTTTCATTTGTAACTTCTCCATCCTTGTTTTCTAGTTCTGTAACTTCACTTGTTTGGTAAACTTGTCTCCTTCATACAATGCTTCTAATCTTGTCCAAATCTTGTGTGTTGAATCCAAATCTTTCACCTCAGTAAATTCTCCTTCAGAAAGTGCGCTGATAAGTGCTTCCCTTGCGACCATGTTATATGAAAATGTCTTCTTTTCATTGTCAGTAGCCTTATCCAATTCATCTTCAGCCTTCATGGTTACAACATTCTTTGTGATCATCCAGTAGTCAATACCCAAACATAGCAAATGAGTTTGCATCTTGTTCTTCCAACTGTCAAAGTTTTCAGGATCAAATTTTGGACTATCCTTCCTATAGAATGCCATCTCCAAGAAATGAGTTTGCATCTTGTTCTTCCAACTGTCAAAGTTTTTAGGATCAAATTTTGGACTATCTTTCCTATAGAATGCCATCTCCAAGATCACCTCAAGCTGTTAAGCTTTCTCTCTAAGGACCAGTAGCTCTGATACCAATTGTTAGGAATAACAGTCCACCAATACAACTGAGAGGGGGGGGGGGGGGGGTTAATCAGTTGTATGACAAATTATTAAACTATAAACTTTGAATAGAAGCAATATCAAATCAAATGAACACAATGAATGATAACACAATAATACAATATTTGTTGTCGAGGAAACCCTGTTAAAGGTAAAACCCCAGTGGGAATTAACACCCACAAATGATGTACTGAGAATATAGTATCCTTGTTAGAAGATCTAGCCCTGTTAGGAGCTGATTAAATCATTACAATACACAGTCCTTGTTAGAGGACAGACCCTGTTAGGAGTCAAAAAAAGTAGGCTCACTGCCTAGGTAACTGCCCAAAGAAGGTTATGACCACCTTCAAAACTCATTGTTCGCAACACAAGTGTATGTAAGGAAATACACAATCTTTGAACTGTCTAATAGCAACTGTCTTTGCTTAATCAGTTCCAATGAAGTATATAAATTATCCTCTGCTCTACATCCAGCAGACACAAGCTCACAGCTTCCACAATCTTCTTTTAAATCACATACATTCTGCCATATGTTTTCAAAAGAAAAGATCTTACATATATACCCTATTACAAAATAAATGATCAGGTCAGCCAATCAGGCTTTCCTAATATACAAAAGATTACATTACTCCTTGCTAAGATACATACGGTATCTAAGACAAGTATACAACAATTACAATTCAATAATTAAAGACTGACATCCGTAATTCATGCTCGCCATCCATGATACACGTTACAACTCTAAAGTCAGCTTCCAAATAGATCTTCTCCAATACACACGCCACAACTGACGTCATCTTGCTTTTTGTACCTTGCTAAGATCAGCAAACATTCTTCAGTATACTATTTTTCACCCCTTAAGCTCGCATATGTTGAATCTACATTGCCTGTAAGATATACCCAAAACTCAGAGACTTACTCTATCAACTTCCACTATCACAGTCCAGTAACCAGTCTTTGCGAAATCTTCTATAACTCAACCAATATGCAATATTACATCATGTGATCTTATATATAAGATCACAACACCTTCCTGTACACACAACTGACCTAGCACATTCTGAAACATCCGTACAATATCCGTACATTGTAATAACTAGTCTGTTTTCCTCACAGAAACATATGTTGACATCAGTGACAAAACACAAATGACAACAACATTGATAATGTAGTGGTTAAACATATTAAATGTATCCAACAATCTCCCCAATGCATTAGCAATATCCAACACAAGTATCATTGTTTCAAGTTCAACTGTTCAACTAATGGATTAATAATTTATTGTGTGGTCCAAACTAGAAGTTCAGACCATGGTCCTAGAAAGGAATTAAGAAAAATACATTGCAACAAAACATTTTTACAGCCATAATAGTTGGTATTGAAAGGTTTTGACATAATAAACTAATACACTTTTCTGTCCATTTGGGCATTTCAAGACTTGCATTAAGAAAGAGCATTCTGCAATCTATTCCTATACAAAGCAAATTACAAAGTTGGACACTTCAGCTCACAAGCTCATAACAGCTTTACTGAATTCAATATAGCATTATAGATCTAGGAATGAGAACTTCTGCAATGTTCTTGTGCCATGGGTCTGGGAGATGAGTAGCCAGGTTCTCCAAAGGTCCAGTTCCTGGGTTAGCTGAGGACTTGTACACAGAATCCTACAAATACTAAGAGCAAGATGACCTACAAGAAAAACCCAATATCATTATGTCAGTTAAAGAAAATTCTACATAATAGTTTCCACCAAACTGATTGTTTAAAACACCGGCATTTACAACCCCAAGGTGGAACTCAGTAAACTAACATGTTAGAAAGGTTTTTGAATTTGCCATTAGGCTTGGAACTTACAATTATAACCAATGCTCTTATTTTTTAGACCCCTTAACAATGCTACCCTATTTTATCAATCTATAGGTATGAAGACTTAAACATGAAATATCCCTACATTGCATTTTCTTGGTATTTACCTAAGATGTCCAGTTCCCCCCCTAGCCCCCGGGACTAGCAATGGTCCGAATTGGACGTGGTCTGGTTCGAACCAGCCCCCTGTGGGCTGGACCCACAGGCAGACAGAAGCAGAGCCACGGACCAGTTCAAACCATGGCTGGTCCGGGGGTCTAGGGAGGCAAACTGGACGTCTTAGACAATTAACAATGCCCAAATTGGATATTCAGATTTTTTTTAGATTTTTTGCACCCACGGTAGGATCCCTGCAACTAGGGTCTACAGCAGGTGCACAGACCACCCCTGATGTTCAGTATGCTGAATGGCTGCCTCGGAAAATTTTGAAATAATGTTTCCTTCTGTTGAAAGTTAAACAACTTGCAGGCTTGAATTATGATTGTGAAAATTTAACAATTTCAGACTTCAACATAGAAAGGAATCCAAGAATATTAAACTGTGAATAATATAAATTCACAGCCTGCAAGTTATTTGAATTTGCAGAGCCAAAAAATTGATTTCAAGCCAAAAAAAATTATAAATGGCATTGCCAAACACTTGCCATAAACTCAAAAAAAAATTGATGTAAACCTACAGATATGTGTACCAAATCATGAGCCCTAAATCACCAATCGCATGCCCTGAATCACTTGTGTGTGTTTTTAACTGCAACTACAAAAGAGGAATTTCATAACAATTTGGTCAAGTTTTGTTGAAAAAACCACGAGTTTCTCCAGGTTAACGACAAATTTTCTTGCAAGTTACTAACCATTTTGGCTTGTGGGTACTACAAGTAACCAACAAGTTTTGTGACTATGGTCATGTTGTGAGGTTTTCACACCATCGCCCCATTGCAAATGGGGGCCCCCCTTTTTCGCATTAGATGTGAGTAGTCTTAATGGTAGTATGGAAACATTTTGAGGTCATAGCAGCAAGTCAAGGTCTTAGAGTGGTCTTAACTGCAAGTTCAATATAAAGGGTTTGTCTTGGGTATAAGTCAAAGTTTTGTGGGAGGTAAGAGATTTTAGTTAAAACACCAAAGTTCAAATCCTTAGTCAACTTGTAACGCTCAAGCCTTGTAAAGGGAGTGTAAGTAGGATTAGCATTATCAAGTGAAGTGCATAGAGTGCATGAAGTTTGGGCAAGGATCAGATTTGAATTCTACACTTAGTCATTTATTAAAGATGATCAAATTTATTAAAGATGATCAAGTCAAGCCCAAGGGCTTGTCAAATTCCACCTTGCACTATGTTGATGAAGCCCAATTCAAGTGTGAAGTCTTCCATGCACTTGGAGCCCTACGGGTTGTCAAATTCCACCCCAGCCATGTGTTGAATGGGCCCAAGGTGCATGCATTTTCTGATCAGGTATAAATGAGTCGAAGAGTTTGAAATCCGAAGTGCATTGAGCCCAACAACATGACATTCTCTGTCACACCTTGGAGCCACACGGGCAGTCAATTTCCGCAAAGGTAATGTGTATTGAGCCCCATGGTTGAGCAATTACTACTTGGGGTAAGGTATAGGCACCCAACATCATGTTGACTGTGCCCAAGCAGTGAGCATTTTCCACACCAACATCATGTTAACTACACCCAAACTCAATGACCATTTCCGCTCCACCACAGAGCACAAGAACCAAACAATTTCTGACCTCATGTGCGAGCCCCACAAGAGGGAATTTCCGAAAATCCAAGGTGTATGGAGCCCCTCGGAATGACAATCTCCACTCCAAGTAGGCACCCTACAGATGCACATTTTCCGCTCCATGCCTAGCCACCTTCCGAAATTCTCCTAACATTAGAACAAGATCAAAATATTAATAGGGTGTTATTGGCATTTGCTATGATGAAATTCTGAGTTTGATGGGGAGAAGATTGTTGTCCTACATTTTGTCACCACAAAATGTAGGTAACAGTATGAAACTTTTGAACTTAGTTTCGTGTTTCTCTATGTTGATTCGCTATTTAATTAGCCAATGTTGATCGATCAATAGATCTCAATTTGTTTAGTGAATCTTTTGTTGAAGGTTTTCGTCAAGTCTTTTTCGTTTTTTCAGTTTGTCTTCCTGTACTTGATTTTTGAATCCTTCAATGTCCTTTGGTGTACTTTTGAGTGTGTTTTTAGTCTTTTTGTTCCGTCCAATCTCTTGCTTTCGGTTTTCCCTTCGATTTGATCTATCTTAGGGCTTAATCGGACTTATCAATCAAAAGATATGACCATTAAGTGCCCAAAAAGTGGACTCTCCAAGCTCAACTGCATACTTAAAAAATAGATGTTATTTTCTATAGTTGAGTTGCACTTTTTGAAAAATATAACATAAATTCAATTTATGTTATGTTTTTAAGTTACTTTATCACTTAAGTGACTATAGTGCACTTTATGTTATATTTTGATGTTGAGTTGCTTTTAATTTTTCACTTAAGTAACTTTATCACTGTATAGTTCTAATTTAATGTTGAATTTTACTTTATGTTTTAAATAAACATATAAGTTAATATTGCTTTATGAAATAATTTTTGCACATTATATACCCCTTAAGTGATATTAGACTCAACAAATAACTAGACATGTGCTAAATTGATCACTTAAGTTGTCTAATGCAACAACATGTCTTCATTCTCCACTTTTCATGCAATTGCATCTCTAGAATCCAATTTGCATGTAAAAAGAAGCTAAGACTTGTTAAAAAACATGTCATTACATATATGCAATCCCTCCTCTAGAGTGCGATTTGTATTTGGAGTGAAAAATAAAACATGTCATTGCACCTCTAGAGTGCGATTTAAGTGTTTTGACACAAGTTAAGTCAAAAACATGCAAATACAAGTTTTAAAAACTCATGTAAAAGCACTTCTAGAGTGCGATTTACATGTAAATAGTTTTTTCTTTCAAAATGCAACACATGCAAATACCCCTCTAGAGTGTGATTTGCATCATCCAAGTCCTCTACATGTAAAAACGTAGCATGTATATGCACCTCTAAAGTGCAACTTGGTCGGGAGTTTCATCAAAAGTGTTTTACATGCCAAAAATAACACATGTATATGCACCTCTAGAGTGCAACTTGGCTGGGAGGATGCATCTAAGTCAAAAACATGAAAAAATAAAGCATGCGTATGCATCCCAAGACCCCGATTTGGCTGGGAAACTCTTTCCAAGTCTTCTACATGCCAAAACGTCACATGCCATTGCATCATTAGAGTGTGATTTGCACTAAGGGCATCATTCCATGCCAAAATGTGACATGTCATAGCACTGGGAGGCTGCGTTTTTACTTGGAGATATTACTCAAGCCATTTTGCTTGCAAAATAACTTATGTTATTGCATCTTGAGAGTGTGTTTTGGCCGGGAGACTTCTTCCAAGCCATTTACCCTCAAATATAACTTATGTTATTGCATCTTGAGAGTGCGTTTTGGCTGGAAGTCTTCATTCAAGTTAAAAACACTCAAAAACATTGCATGTAAGAGCATCGGGAGGCTGCATTTTTGGTTAAAGTCTCATTACAAGGCATTTGTTTGCAAAATAAACCATGAATGTGCATTGAAAGAGTCCGATTTTCCTCCATATGCATATTTCTTTCTTCCAAGAGGAAGTTTTGTGCATTCTCAGCCCAAAACGCTTCATGCAAGGGCATCATTTGAATGCATTTTTCATCAAAAACGCCCAGCAAGCTTGTTCTTGGCAAAACGTTTTACATTGGAAGGGTTTTGAAATTTGTTTTTGATCAAATGCATTTAAATACGTGGCATGCTATTGCATCTTGAGATCATTCTTTGCAATTTGGAATTGGTCAAAATCTTCTAAGTTGTTGGATGCAAATACACTTCAAGAGTCTAATTTTGGGAAACACAAGTTCGTCTCAACTTCTCCTTCCATTTTTGGCTCAATGAGCTCCAAGTAAGTAAATGCATTTGATTTTGCTTATGTTTTTCACTTATTTTCCTACATTGTTGCATTTTATGGCTCATTTATATCCATTTGTTCAAATGCAGCCCATGTATTTTGCATTTTTGTGTTTAAATAAGTTGAAATATTCTCTTTGCCAATGCATAAAAACTAAGATACCGGTGTGTCCGGTTTTATGCTGGATGCGGGAGCGGGTGCGGCCTGGTGCTGGTGCCAGTCTGGGTGCCCTGTGGGTGCCACCCGGGTGCCACCACAGTCGCATTTGATGCAGGTGGATGCCTGTTGTATATAAACATTCACTCCTCCTTTCTTCCCCCCTCACGTTTATGTTCAATGCATCCTTTTATACATGCGTGGGAATGGAGATACAAGGGGGGGCTTGGAAGCATCACGACTGTTAGTCACGTATATGATAATGATTCGTATATAATTAATACGAAGTATATATTATTTCATATTTTTAATGGTATTTATATTTTAGGATTAGGATATTATTTAATTAATATACATTTCAGAATACGGACTATATTATAATATATTCATGTATTGAATATTATATATTATTAAATTATTATTTTATCTATTTCTTTATATTTAATATTATTGATTTCTTTATTTTATTATTTAATAACTTTTTATTGTTTAATTCTTATTTCAAAATCGGTGGCATGACATCATCTTAATAATATATTTATTATATAATTGTATCATATTATTATTATTAATTTATTTATTTATTATTATTTTTGGTGTCCTGTGGGTGCCACCCGGGTGCCACTTGGAGATGATGAGAATGTGAATTTTTTTGAGAATCCTTAAGATTCTGCATCTTGTGTCTTGAGTCTTGAGTCTTGAGTCTTGAATCCTTGATTGATAAACATTGTGATTGAACGATACTAGCAAGTTTCAATTTGAATATTTGTGTCTATGAAATTTTAACTTGAAGTTGTTGAACTAATATGAAATATCTTGAATCTTGATAAATGCTGATTGGTGAATTATCATTATAATAATTCAGAAATTCATTCTATCAAATGTTTTATTTTTGTATAATTCTTGCACTTCTTTGCATATATCATATATTAGATTATACACACACACACACACACACACACATATCCAAATGCATCCGCACCCCCTAAAAAAAAAATTTCACACATCCCGCACCCGCATCCCGAATCCGCACCCAAATCGGTAACTTAGTATAAAAACCATCCTGCACTCAAAAACGAATTTGCATGTAGAACATTAGTTTCAAGTTTGTCATGTTTGAGTCGATAGCAAGAGGTATGTTTTTGTTTTTCATTTTTGTTTGCTTGCTTGTTTGTTGTTTGTTTTTTAAGAAAGTTGAAATCATTTCCTCAAGAATGCAAGTGCATACATACATGCCAATTCATCTTTCATTCTTCAACACATGTTGTAAAATCAATATCGTCCTATAGAGAATATATATGAGTGCTGTATTGAAATAGATTACCATTGTGATTGATCTTTTCACCAGCCATCAATATGCATTTATATCCTTTGAATAGTCATGTCTTGAAGAGCCATGACCATACGTGGCTTATGCTATGTAGGGTCATGACCCTTTATAACCGATTGGTAATATTAACTATATTGTAACATATACAAATATCAAATGCTCTTAATATATATATATATATATATATATATATATATATAAATAATTGACTATTAGATTAATATAATTATATCAATCAATTCGATCCTATATTTCAACACTCCCTCTTAGTGAGAGGAGATTGATATTCACAAGAAGTGAGTGTTATTGAAATCCCCGACTTAGTTCAGAACTAGATTTCTTTTAAATAACACATAACCACTTTGAATCAGGATTTTCGGCATAATCCGGAACATAACTCAACCTGATAAGAAATTTATCAAAATCCCCGACCAATTCGGAACTGGATTTAATGATAAATATAGGTGTCAAGATATCCAGTGCAATCCGGAGCAAAACTTGAACCATTTGTTATCATGATCCCTGACTAAATTCAAAACTGGATTAGATGATAACTTACACACAACTTCATATCAAGATATTCGACACAGCTCGGGACATCATCATGATGTACTCATCCTGATAGACGAGTTATCACAATCCCTGACCAATTCAGAACTAGATTTAGCGATAACAATCAAGATATTCGGCACAATCCGAATTAAAACTTGATTTACATGTTATAATCGCCAACCAATTCGGAACTGAATTTAACAACTCAAAAATTCAGTGTCAGGAATAGTAACTACAAAACATAGTCATACCTAACACTAGGTTAAGCTATTCTCTAAGTCGTCACCTAGCAATAGTAACCCAACACATATGAAAGATTGTCACCTTTCATAATATAACACAAAATGAATGAGCCCATAAAGTCACACATATGACATCCACCTTGACTCTTCTCAGAGGGCGGATCCACCATGGCTTTTCCCAGAGAGTGGAAACCAATACTTCCACCTTAGACTTGTCTATAAAGGACAAGAATCATTTAAGATACAAAATGATGGATCACGGAAGCTGAAACCTTCTTTTCAGCTAAGGCTTTTATTCCTCAACATACCAAGGTTATCTAAAGGTACACAATCTTCTTTCTAGCAAGGGGTTTGGCAAGAATATCGGCCGTATGTTCTCCACTGAATTTCATTTGTTTGTACTGTCTCATAGTCTTGGTGAATTCTGAGCTTACCAAGTATACACCATTTTGACATGGTACACTACCTCTGAATTTGTATGACCAAGATCCTGGGGTGCCAACTTAATTTGATCTTCTAGCTTCTCCCTCTAGCATATAGCCTTCTCACATGATAATGATCATAATTCTCTGCTACAATTTCTTGATTACTAGAGAACCAACAAAACATGGTCTACTCCCTCTGGATCAAGATCCTTGAATGTCCACTGATGCAGATCCTTTAACTTCTCCATTTGTCACCAAGGCATACCCTGTTTATATACTCAACTCAGTGTCACTGCAGGATGTCATTTCATACCTTCCTTGATCCTTCCTGAGAGAACCAATACGAATAATTTGAATAGTCATAAGGTTACATCGGCTAGCATAAGATGCATTTTGATCTTTTCCAAGGCCACAATATTAACACTCCCTCTTGGACTTGAGGGAAGATAATAAAGACCTCTAGTATGGAATACCTTAATCAAGGATTCTATCCACGTCCATCTCATCAGTGATTCTACCCACGAGTTCCCACTACTATAATCTCAGAATTGTTTTACCTTCAATAGTGAACTCCCTCTCAATCAATACAATTGAGATTGTCACAAGTTAACTGAACCATATGCTCACTCTGAAGCTCAAGTTCATCAACTTCTTGACCTCTTGAAAATGTCAGACTTTTTCTGAATCTGAATTTCATATGCTTTTGTCCTGAAAGTATGTCAGAGATAGATTACAAATAGTTTATAAAGAGAAACTATCTCGTACAAAACTATAGATGATAGAATCATACAAGATTTATTATTTAATGAATTACAAACTAAAAATGCATATGCATTAATAAAGCATGGAATACTTATCTTAAATTTTAAATATTTCCTTTCGTAAGGTGAGCCCATTAATACGATATTTGTACCTATCGTCCTTCTTCATAACATATCAGTTTCATTCTGATCCTTATGTTAATTTTCTTCTTTACAAATCACATCTCATTATGATAACTACTGATTAGATGTTGACTTCATACATTATCAGTATTTGATTATATTACTTTGCCTGCAGTGATCGTTAAACATATGCCATGAGGATCAAGATTTGATCCGAGTGATGGGATTGATATCTCATATATATCTTTCAAACCCCCATCGGTTGCATCCTTTAAGGGACATGCCACTTCTTCACATGAGTCAATTTTCTAAGCAATTTGTACCACTGTAATATCCCTACTTGGGGACTTAACTTCTCCTCATTTTTATCGAATACTCTCATTGAATGCTTGTATCTTAGAATTATGTCATTGTTTCTGATTAGTCTTCTAGAAGGTCTTATTATGGATTTAAGTTAAATGTAAAGTGACGATTTGAATGAATGATGATGCATGGTTTCTTCTATCTTTCCACATCACTTCATTACTAATCGTTGTATGTAATTGATTGTCTATCTTTAAGTCTTATGATTAGCTTGCGTACTACGGTGCTTGTGGAGGACAAATCACTTCCTTATTTTCCTTAATTCCTAATTTTTATATCTTCCTCTAGTATTCATTTATCATATCAATGTCCTCTTACACACATAGATGTTAATTCAACTATTATTCTCCTGCCTTCTCATTATACACGAAGCCTTTCTTATTTATAGACAATATCATGCCGAGTGTAATCTGGATGAACACGTAACACTATCAACTAGCTTAAGGTGGTCAACTTTTGTTCCTTCCTCATTTCATAATGAATGGTAGAATTACTGTGCTCAGGTAGAAACAGTCTCCAAGAGTTTCCCTCATGAACAAAGCCCGTTTTGGGATCTTCACCTCATTGTGACCGTATTACTCTTTCCTTCACAAACTCCCTCTTCATTATGAGCATTGGAAAAACATAAAGTTTCCAACTTATCATAATATCCTAAGTTGATTGCTTACGGTCAATGGTCTGATGAATGATTGTTGTATTCTATTGTGAATAAGAATTATTTCGATTCTATAGTGAGTTTGAATTAACTTAGTAAATACGAATGTATTCAGATTTTTCAATAAGCATCGATTAATTCTATTCCTATAGTAAACACTAAGGGTTTCCTCTGAATAAGGTCTCCCTTATTCAGTGGCAGTTCCTTGATTTATATATATTGGAATCGTTCACTATTATGTAATGACGAATAAGTGTATCATTGACAAATTACGTGTTGTAGATTAAATTGCAGTGCATACCTTTATGATTGCCGCTGCTCCTTACTTAATCCGTATACTAGATGTATATTATTCTCAAACTACTGCCCAATGGAAAAGCCTCCATCGCATATGGTTATTATGAATCAGGTTTCGAGAAATGTGAACCGTCCGTTAATATTTTCGTTAATCTCTGAACTTTCGTCACTAATATTCTGGCTTTTTTAATTTATTTATTTTATTCTATGGTCGATCCTCTCTATATGACATCACAACAGACTCCTTAATCTCTGAACTTTCGTCACTAACATCGCAGCAGACTCCTTGAGGCACCACATTGACTCTGCATACCCCTCTGAAAATATAGGAATGCAAATCGCACTCTTTTAAATTGCCCTTTTCAAAGACGGCCATATTTTTGCTCCCTTCTTCAAATCCTTGCTGTCTAAAAAGACACGCAATCCAGCCTTGGAGAGAGATTGAGAGAGATGATTAACCAGAGTCTCTCTCACATCTTTTCCCCTAAAACTCAAAAAAACGTCATGGCTGAAAAGGTCAAGCCCTACGGAAGGCGTCCCTGTCAATTCCTCTCGCTTGCTGCCCAGAAAGAATTCCCTCATCCTCTCAAAGTCTTTTTCAAAACTTGTTTGATACTCCTACTTCTGGGCCAGAAAATCTTTTCTTATGGCGGCAAAATCTTGCTCAACCAGAATTAGTCTTGTGATAACTATATCCAGTCCTAGAGAATATCTATGGTCGATCCTCTATATATGCTGATCGATGCAAGGATTAACTTCTTGAGTATTCCTCCCCTAGTCTGCCAATCGTCTGTATATATCCCTCAAGGGATCATTGGTAAGATCTCCATTGTTTTATCCATGACTGAATTTACTTGTTCCCTGAGTAGACGTGCTTGATTGCTTATGATTTGTGTATCTTCTACCATTACCGTAGGCCTGAATGTCTTCCTTATTCCTCCCATAGATTGTTGACTATATATCTTGTTCTTCCCTGTAATGATCAAAGACTTCAAAACATGGGTCGCAGTTCATAGTATTGTCGGCAAGATCCAATCATTGATTGGACGTTTTCCACTTCTCTCCGTCTATTAAATCGTCTCCACATCTCCAAGCAGAGTGTTTTCAGACTCTAAATTGCTAATCAGATTATAGATTATATATACTGAGTGTTCCTGACGTGCTCAGTGAAGTCCCATTCTATTCTCTTATAGGTTAGGCTCTGATACCATGTTGTAAAATCAAGATCGTCCTATAGAGAATATATATGAGTGCTGTATTGAAATAGATTACCATTGTGATTGATCTTTTCACCAGCCATCAATATGCATTTGCATCCTTTGAATAGTCATGTCTTGAAGAGCCATGACCATATGTGGCTTATGCTACGTAGGGTCATGACCCTTCATTACCGATTGGTAATATTAACTATATTGTAAAATATAAAAATATCAAATGCTCTTCATATATTCATATATATATATATATATATATATATATATATATATATATATATATATATATATATATAATCGACTATTAGATTAATATAATTCTATCAATCAATTCGATGCTATATTTCAACACATGTAATTGCATCTCCCAAGTCCATTATATGTAAAAACATGTCATTCTCCAATACATGTAATCAACTCTCAAGAATCTGATTTTGGTAAAAGGTCACTCTTTTAAATACCAAAATTACCATTTACACATATTCATGTGCTTCCAACTTGAATTCTTGGCCATACAAATAAAGCCCCACATGCAATCCATCTCCACAAGTCCAATTTTGCTCCTATTTGCCCACATACATGTGCATTTGTTTCATTTCCATCCAACACATGTGTGTTCTATGAGTAATGTTAAGGCTAAAATTTGCACACTGTTAAACTAAACAAATTTAACAATTTTGCCTAACATGGGATTCATTTTTGCATGTGGGAAATGCATAACTTGAAATGAAACCTCCAGATTCTAAGCCGGTTCCTTTAAGATGATCACCTATAACCCTTCAAAAAACTAATTTAAACTTTGCGGGAAAAGAGATAGAAGTTGCAGAAATGAACATGCAAACTGAAAACTAAACTTAGGAAAACCAGGTGATACACCAAAGAGAGAGGAAACTAAGAAGATAATGACTTTTCTTTTTGGAAACTGTAAATTCTTCCCTTGAAATTGAAGCACTTCTATTCTATATAGGTGTGCATAAATATTTCATAATAAGGCCCTTAAATGAATTAACGAGGAGAAATTCTTCACATGAAAATCCTATGAATTTTGGACACAAACTATAACCTGCACACAACATACATTCCTGCAACAAGGTAATACCTGAGACAAAGAACAACAAGGAGTTATCAACTCACTTACTATTCCTATCAATCATGCACTTGACACATAGTCACAGAAAGAAAGAAGGCTTGAAACTAATAGAAAACTGCTCCAAAATAATGTCAATATATATCAGTCTCCAAAAGAGTTACAAATCTTTGCATAAAACTGCCAAGGACAAAAATATGTCACAAAAGTCTTCCTCTGCATAATCAGAACTGAAGAAAAATGAGTCAAAAAATCACTAAGTATAATACACAACCCCTGGGTCGGATGCCAGAAAAAAGCCTAGAAAAGAGGACCTAATAACTCATGAAATAAAGTCCCACCTCTGAAAAAGATCCATTGAGTCATAATAATAGCTATGACTCATCTTCAACTACCCTTAAAAAGCTCTAAAAGGCCATAAAGACCTCTCAATTGTCAAGACAAAGTCAAATCCGACCCATAAGTCCTACATGAACTCAAGAAGCTCCTAGATCTGCTCTAACAAGCCCTATATTCCTTCTGAATGTCTAGACACCTCATCCAACTCCTAAGAAGTCCTTAAGCTATTAAAACACCCTTATCTCTCCATTTCGAAAATTGACTTAAGGAATAATAAATCAACCCCTAATTGTTATATTTTAATTTTTGCAATCTTTTAAATAACAATTAATTGATTTATAACAATATAAATTAATTGTCTATTTAATTACAATCATTTACAAATATTAAAATGAAAATAAAATCAATCCATTTTTAAAAAATAACATAAATAATATAATAAAATATCACTTCATGCAAATAATATATTACTATATTACCTATGTTAATTTTCAGCAAAGTGAATGAATTTTATTTTATTTTCTAAAGGTTGAAAGAAATCCGAATAAAACAAAAGACCCCCCGGATTTCAAAATTCATACAAAAAAAAATGAATTAAGTCGCTCAACCCAAAAAACAAAAACAAAGAGATCTCACTTTTATTCAATTCATTTGATTTCTTCTTGGAAGAAAACGTGAGCCAAGGAGAAGGGTTTCGAAACCCTTACGCAGCCGCCATTGTTGGAGAAGGTAAACTACATGTTCTTTGCCACCATTGCTGGATTTGTAACAAATTCATTGAAAGGTTCAATGCTAGATGCCACCTCTTGTCTGAATGCGTGGCCGCCATGGAGAAAATTCCGGATTCATGGGTTTTTATTTATCAGGTATCCATCACTTTGGCTTTTTCCTGAGTTTTACGCTGAGTATTTCTGAAGACTCTACTATCAACTTGGCAAATGTTTTTGAAAGTTTTTAATGTTAAAATACCAAGCCCTAAATGGCGTTTCCTAGCATTATTCTTCCTATTTCCTTTTTTGCAGTATTATTTGCATCATTTCCTTGTTCTTTTCTGTTATGAACTGTAAAAAATGGTTTTCAATACTATTCTGCCTCACTTAAGAAAAAACGTGGCTTCATGATGAAAACGTGACTTTCATCACTGCTAGATGGAACCTTGAATTTAGAAATAAAACTGTGACCTCTTGCTTTATTTGCTGTAAATCCGCATCTGGGTAAATTATTATAAACTTGTAAGAATCAGTATTTTGATTTTCTCCATTAAATTTACTGATGGTCACTGTGTTTGGATTGGGAATATTTCATGGCTATTGTTTGTATAAACTCTGGTTTCTTTCCCTTGCATTTTCTAGACGCCTCTATTCATTATAGCAGGTTTTATAATTTCTGTGCGTGTTTGACAATACTTGATGCTCATCTCCACTCATTGTATCTGGGACTGTAGTTCTCTTTCTTCTCAGGTGAAAGCATTATATACATTTTCCAAAAAATGATAACACACAACATTCTGGTTTTTGGGCAAGGGTTTATCTTTTTGTTTCAATCCTGTGAGAATAACATTGACAGAATTTATCTTGGCAAAATACTTCCTTCAGCATACTTTTGCCGTTACTCTTCTTGTGCTCCAAAAATATTCTTTGAATTCTGCATTTTCTAGAAGAAAATGCTTAATCTTTCCTTGCATTTTAAGTGAAAATTTGTACCTTTTCCCTTCTTTGAGCTGTGAACTCATACAAAAGACTACAAGCTTCCTGCTTAAAAACTGTTGAATCTTTAAAAAAAACGGTGCTTCTGATATGGGTTTTGAATAAAATACATAGTTTTATCTTGTTTGGTACTTGTGGAAAGCACCATGAACCATCTCTACGTTTTTCTCCTCTGAATGTTCAGCACAAAGATTTTTTCCTGCTTCATACTGTTGTTATATGAAAAGACTGCTGCTCAATTGAATCCATTTACTTCACTTCAGTCATGAATGCTACTGAAAGGGAAAACTTGCTGTGTTGTGGAATTTATTTACTTTGAAAATCTACATTGCCTGCTGTTCTGATAAGAATGCTTACTGTTGTCTCCAATTCCTTGAAAAACTGTATCATGTATTAGGATTTGTTTATCTTGAACATTTTTTGTAGAAAACTAACATTCTGAAAGAACTTTGTTGTTCTTGTATCCCTGAAAGACTGGTGTGGTTTATCATTGGCATTTAATTCAGTTAATCTTTTGACAAGAATTTTATCTCCTTATACTTTGTTCATAGCTTTTGTATCACGTGGGTTGAGCCTGTCCATCCCTAAAAATGCATCTGCATCCTTAGGTTCTTGAAAATCATTGTCCCGTACTTTGTTTACATAGCTGTCCCTCAGCTAGGAAATCCAGGCTATCACATAGAAATAATTTTCTTGCATTTGTCTAAAGATGACTGAATTTAAGTAATAAGCTTGATCATGCTGAACTTGAGTTTATTTTGTTTTGAAGATATGCTCATGATATTTAAAGATTATTTGCTAGCTTTTCTGGTACTATATGTTAATACTTACCGGTTACTGGGGGGGGGGGGGGGGTGAATTAGTAAATACTCGATGTTATACTTTTAATTCTGAACTTCTTTGATTAACCTTAACTGATAAATAGAATATAACAGTCATTCATAAACAGAATCACACAGATCAACACAAGTATTTATACGTGGAAACCCTCGATTAGAAGGGAAAAACCACGGTGAGACAGAGCTCACAACTTCACTACTTCAGAATGAAGGCGCCTTGTTAGGAGCTTACAAAGCACTAGTTAAGGTGCTACCCGGTTAAGGGATTTTACAAGAGATCTGTTAAGATCTGAACCCTGTTAGAAGCTGCCTGGTTACAGGACTTTAAACATCAACAAGATGTTACCCTGTTAGGGGATTTTTACAACGAACCGATTAGGTCCACCCTAATATAGGGATTTGAATATGCTTTCACTACTGATAAAAGTAATGATCTGTTATGACACTGAATGTCTGATTAGATCATACCTCTTTCTCTGGTTGCCTGGCTGTTGATCTCTGCTACCTCTATGTTTGTAGCTCTTCTCTCAAAAGATGTCTCTCCTCTTCTCTATGCAATCACCCATAATCAACAACTTTCTTACGTCCTATGACTTGTATTTATACAAGAGTTCACCGTAATGAAACCCTTAGCTCACAGAACCACTAGACTGTAAACTCACCAATAAATCATGCAATTAGCAAAAAGCTATGTGTTACGATCTGGAGTTTACCATGAGATTATCTGAAGAAATAAAGCTAACTTCAGTTAAAAAGCTAACTCTAGTTCTCAGCGGTGGATATCCCGTATAATCCGGTTTTAACTCAAACTGCTTCCGCAGAATCCGGTGCGGATCTTTTAGGCAGTTCGACCAGTGTATCTTGTACCCGGTTCCAACTCTGTATTAACTCTGAAACCGGTATTGGATTGCTCTACCGGTGTATACCATTCATTGCATCAACCAGTGCACACACTCTATTTACAGTCTACCGGTGGCTTCTAAGTAACATGAGTGACCGGTGAACTTTTACCGATACATGAGGTTTGTAGGTTTTACACTAATGACAACTTAAATTCCTAACAATCTTCCCCTTTGTCATTGGTGGCAAAACTATACACAAAACCATACTCACTTACTTGTCTTTCCTGTAGAACACTTCCCTTGTCTAAGTGCTCCGGTGGTAGTTGGCTGGATCCTCTTTTTTTGTTCTGCTCTTCATCTCTCCTTCTGTTCACTCTCTGTCTTGCTACTTTCTTCCCCTTTTTGCCTCCAGAAGACAAAGGATTATGCTTCACTTCACATTTGTAGTTTGGTGAAGATATCCTTGTAAATTGTTTTGGCCGAGTGAAGGAATGGTGCCCATTGACCGGTTACATGTTCAATATTCTTGAGGGCTGCTGTGAGGGAGACAATTATGTTTTCCATATCTTCAACAGTCTTGTAATCTGGTTCATTTATCAGAGCTTCTGTTGTAGTGGCAATGCACTGCATTGAGTCAAATGTTGAGGCTAGAAACATCTGAAATCCAATAATATCTTGGATTCTTTTACTTTCCTCTTCTATAGTGTTCCTTTTAACAAGAGCCAGACTTGTCATTTCTCTGCTATAATGTACTGCAGATTTATTCTGTATATCAAACTAGGAAGATAAAGCTTTGATGTCCTCTGTGGTCTTAGCAGACTTCTCTGTTAGATCTTGCAAAAATAATTCAAAGTTTGAAGTTTTGCACATCAAACTTCCTGCCACTTGAAGTTGCTATTGTAACATTCTCAGGTTGGTTGATACATTAACCTTGGTTTCTTCAACCTGTTTGTGGAGGATCTCCACTCTTTTCTTCTCATAGTGGTCAATGGCCACTGTTTCTGGATTTGTTAGATCTTCACCGATTGCTTGTGCCAGAACTGCTAATTGATCGATGACTGGTTCATCTTCATCAACGTCAGCATTTGGTACAAAGTTGCACAGGATTTTCTGTACTGAGGTCAGGACCATGTCCTGTTTTCTTTTGGTCAGCTCTTTCAGCTGTCGTGTTGACATCTTGCTGATGTCTACCACTGTATCGGTGACTTTATCTTTCTTGGCTTCCTTCTCCTCTGATAGCGACAACTCCCTCTTGGATGAGGAGCTTGGTAAATTTGCTTCTTCCTGTTGCCTTTGCTTTTTCTCAGGTTGAACTTGCTCATTTTGGACTATGATCTCTTTTTCTTGTCCTTTATACTCATCAACTCCTTGTTGAGCTGTGTTTTCTGTTTGAACCGCTACTTCCGGTAGAACTTGTTCTGCCGGGGGTTCATCTTTTCCTAGAGGATTGTCCTTCGGTTGCTCTTCAGCCTGTATATGTTGTTCCTGATCGGTTTGTGCATCCGGTTGTTCTGTAGCTGTGTGAAGTTCACCTAATGGTACTTCATTTTCTATTTCTTGTTCAACATTTATGTGTTTACTAGCCATGCACTCCTCTGTTTTAGCGTTTTCTTGCAATAATTCATCTGGATCCTGAGGACATAAATTGTCCAATGTACTATAATCATAATTTATCCAGAATTCCAAGGTCTCTTTATAGACCTCTTTATCGAGTCCATTTATTATTTTGGCAACTCTAAGTCCGGTTTGCAAATTTATTGACCCCTCTTCTAATAGAAGTTTAATTCTATCTTCACTTAGGCCAGGTCTAACTTGAGACAGGGCTTCTTTATTTATCCTTGTATTAGCTCCTAGACCTGCTCTCCATTTTATTTGAAGCCTAGAGTTCAATTCTGGTGGGAACTTAGACCTGTAATCCCTTGGGGTTCTGTAGAAATCCAGAAGAGATTCCACTATTGCTTTAATAACTCCCTGCTTGTCGTCTTCTTCTAACACACTATACCACTTGGCAGCATTGTCTACCATACCAAAATCCATTATTTCATCAACAATCTCACTTACTGACATCGGTTTAGTGTTACCTGTGCTTGGTGAGATGAGGACTGTTGGTTCATTGATCTTGTCATCAGCGATATCGATGACCGATACTGTGGAGCTTTTTCCTGTTTTCATTATTGCTGCTGTGAATTCATCAATGTTTTGTCTTCTTGGTCTTGGCTCGGGCTCCTTTATCGGTTTGCTTAAACCCTTCTTCCTTTTAATTAAAGGAACAGTATCTTTAGGGTCTGTCTCCTCTTGTTCTACTTGCTGGGCACTGGATACCGGCTCAGTTTGCTTCTTTCAAGCTTTGGGTTGCGCGGTAGCCGGTTTCTTCTTCGGTGTAGGGGTCCTTTTGTAGACATTCTTTATGGGTGCCCTCTTTAATAGATTCTGTTGAATCTCGTCATAGGTGCCAAACCAGTTCGCACCAAGATCCAGATTGGCTTCATTTAGGGCATTAACATATGCCTTGGCAATCTTGGTAGTGATCTCGTATCCTCGCTCAGGAGCATACACCTCTCTTGGTTCCACTGCTTGAATAATGCAGTTATCGGTGGTGACTAGAAAGCATACGTCGTCCTTATACAGGTCAACAATTGTTGATGGCACTCTTTCTCTTTCGTGCATCCTCAATTGAAATGCCTCAAATGTTCAGTCAGTGCACCTCTTAATTGGTCCCCCAGTTGATTGGCCATCTCGCTTACTTGTTGCATCACCGTTCTATCGGTCTTCCATACAACCTTTCCGAATCCAGGGAAGAAGTTGTAGTAGAAGTAGAGACATACCAGAAGGGTCCCGTACTTAATTGATTTCTTCTTCACGACTCCCAGCTTCTTCATATTTTCAAATATTTGGCTTTGAAGCATTGCACAAATATCATATTGGGCATTATCGTGCATTATCCGATGTGCAGCGTGAATAGCTCCACCCGATATGCTGTTCAAGTTGCTTGACTGATATACCTTGTACCCAATTACTGCAGATGCGAAGCGGACTCCATCATCCTCAATGTCCATCACGATCATGAGTCGACCATTAGGTTTTGACTTGGTTAATTTATTGATGACGGCATTTGAGATTGTTCTTAGGGTTAGAGCTTCCCCTCGGTTGTTGTATCCTGTCACGCGATGGAGATCATCTTTGGTGATCGGATTGCATGCACCTTTTGTTAGCCAGAAACCTGGATCATGAAGACGACTAAGGACCAGTCGAATTAAGTCTTCATGGAAGATGTCCGGGTAGCGTACTCCGTTGATAAGTCCAGAAGATATTAGCTTGGCAAACTTATCAGGAAGTTTCCCTTCTTCACATAGTGCCAGATACTCTCCTTGAATATATGTTTTGCCCAACTCTTCATGTTTGGCATGGATAAACGTTGTAACGTCTTCAGTTAGGAAGACTCCTTCTGGTACAGACGAGAGCGCACCAGCAATGTCGTTTTCTCGGTTCTGAACCGACAAGATGTTGTAAGCTGGCCTGTTCGCCTGATCTCCCTTGAACAACTTTGCGGAGTAAGATGATGATGTCATTTCAAATAGTTGACTGATAGAAGAAAGCTTTGATCGGTCTTATAGATCATTGCTCACGATGATCAAAGCACAAGAATATAGCTCATAAAAAGTCATTAATCTTAGTGAAAGCAAAGTAAAACCTATGAGTAATTCTTCTTCCTTTTATAGGGTTAGGTCACAATGGTAATTGCCAAATGGTAACTATTCATTAAACGGCTATAGTAATAAATGCCTTACCTAACCTTTCTTTCTGTTTTTCTTAACCGGTGATCCGCCTTTTTCGGTTGGCAAACCTCGGATGATTTTTTGCTTCTCTGTCTGGTTAAGCTTGTAGACTAAGTGAGTCTTGATTTTCACTAACTCTACCGAGAACAATGAAAGGTCTACTGGTTCCCTCTAGGCCTTCTTGGCTCAGTTTGCAGAAGAGATATCACCCTCTATACGAGATGAGCTCTCCTCAGTCTTCTCAGCGGAGCTCCTTGACTCCTTTTTGACCCAAATTTGTCTTGCTGTCTTCTCGGTCCTTTCTTCCTTGATAATCTTGTCAACCGGTTTGACCAGTTCTTTCTTCTTGCTGAGTGACCAGTTCCTGCAGTCCTTTGCCAAGTGTCCAACTTTGTTGTAGCGATAGCAGACTATCCTGGTTTCCTTCCATGGTTTCACCCCTCTTGGATTGGGTGACTTGCCCCAGGCGTCATTGGGGCTGACTGTTTCACAATTTGTACAATGGGTTGTGCTTCGGTTCTTGTTTTTCTTGGTGAATACTGGTCTAGGGGATCTAAATGCCATTGTCTTTGATCTGCATTCTTCAGCCTTGTGTCCAAACTTGTTGCATGCATAGCAGTAGCCTTTGAAGCTTCCCCTACTTCCACTGGACACAGATACAGGGTTTGACCAGCATTCATTGGTCTTGTGGCCCTTTTTGCAACAGTTCTTGCAGTGACTGTTGTTGGGTCTTATCGGTGCTTTTCTACAATCATTTGTTTTATGACCCGGTTAACCATAATGATTACAAGAAAGGTTAGAGGTCTTTTTACCTTTGTGTACCAGCAGCTTCTTCTTTGTTTTCTTGCTTATCTTGGCTCTAGAAGATTCACCAGTCTCCTTAGTTACTTCACCGGTGAATCCAAGACCGGTTTGGTCTTTGTGCCTCCTTTGAGCTTTGAGTTGCTCATCGAGCTTGGCCGAACTTTCATTGTATCTTCTTAGGACATCATTTCTTTCTTCAAGGACTTTCTTTTGTCCCTTGAGTTGATACACCTCAATCACCAGTCTCTTACATGCATCATCCCTCTCCTTCCATGCCTTGTGTATGCTGGTGTTTTTTTGGGTGATATCCTCCATGTCCTCGTGAAGTCGTAGAAGCATTAGTTCAGTCGCCCCTACATCGTCCACTGCCCGGTCCCTTTCTCTTTCAATAGCAGTCAAGGACTTAAGTGTTGTATTCCTTTCATCTTCAGCTTTTCTCATTTTCTCGATTAGTTCAGTCATCCTTAGGGCATTCTCTTCTTGCTCCCTCTTAAGGTTGGAGATCTGATTGGTCAAGGTCTCATTCTTTTCCATAAGTTCAGATACTGCTTCCTCCGCTTCATTAGATCCACTCTGCCCAGAGAGTTCATCGATGGTTTCATTGCTCTCATTCAATTGTAGAGCCAACTCCTTTTGCTTTGCCAGTGATCTCCTAAGTCTATTCTCCAGAGAGGCAATACTATCATTGGCTTCCTCCAGCTGTTTCTGATACCGATAGACCTCCATGATCTTTCTCTCAAGTTGTTAGACTTTTAAGTATAGAGAACTTGGCTCTGATACCAATTGTTAATACTTACCGGTTATTGAGAGGGGGGGGTGAATCGGTAAATACTTGCTGTTATACTTTTAATTCTGAACTTCTTTGATTAACCTTAAATGATAAACATAATATAACAGTCATTCATAAGCATAAACAGAATCACACAGATCAACACAAGTATTTATACATGGAAACCCTCGATTAGAAGAGAAAAACCACGGTGAGACAAGCTCACAACTTCACTACTTCAGAATGAATGCACCCTATTAGGAGCTTACAAAGCACTGGTTAAGGTGCTACCCGGTTAAGGGATTTTACAAGAGATCTGTTAAAATCTAAACCCTATTAGGAGCTGCCTGGTTATAGGACTTTGAACATCAACAAGATGTTACCTTGTTAAGGGATTTTTACAACGAACCAATTAGGTCCACCCTAATATAGGGATTTGAATATGCTTTCACTACTGATAAAAGTAATGATTTGTTATGACACTGAATGTATGATTAGATCATACCTCTTTCTCTGGTTGCCTGGTTGTTGATCTCTGCTACCTCTGTGTCTACAGCTCTTCTCTCAGAAGATGTCTCCCCTCTTCTCTATGCAATCACCCATAATCAACAACAACTTTCTTGCGTCCTATGACCTGTATTTATACAAGAGTTCACCGTAATGAAACCCTTAACTCATAGAACCACCAGACTGTAAACTCACCAATAAATCATGCAATTAGCAAAAAGCTATGCATTATGATCTGAAGTTTACCATGAGGTTATCTGCAGAAATAAAGCTAACTTTAGTTAAAAAGCTAACTCCACTTCTCAGCGGCGGATATCCCGTATAATCTGGTATTAACTCAAATTGGTTCCGCAGAATCTGGTGCGGATCTTTTAGGTAGTTCGACCGGTGTATCTCGTACCTGGTTCCAACTTTGTATGAACTTTGAGACCGGTACTGGATCGGTCTATCAATGTATACCATTCATTGCATCAACCGGTGCATACACTCTGTTTACAGTCTACCGGTGGCTTCTAAGTAACATGAGTGATCGTTGAACTTTTACCGATACATGGGGTTTGTAGGTTTTACACTAATGACAACTTAAATTCCTAACACTATACAGTGACTTCTTCCAGCATTCTTCTCACACTCTGTTTAGATTGTACTGTTGTTGTTTTTATTAAGTTGTAAGGTTTTAATTAGAGAAATGTTGTCCCTTAAACAGATTCTGAGTAATTGTTTACTGTTCCATATTTGCATTCATAATACAATAAAAGGTTCCATGAAAAGTCACACATGCCCCTTTAATACCGTATTTATTCTTTCGCTTGATCTGAATCACTCCTACCACTGACATGTTGGGCTCAAACCCTTGTGGGAGCCACAATTACGTCCACATGTCAGTGGTAGGCGTGATGCTGCACAAGAAACAAACGCATTAGCAATAAAACTGATTTCATCTTGAATTTTGGATGTAAATGCGTATGCAGAAGTTAGAATGATGAAATTGTTGGCCATTGCTTAGATCATATCGATCTAACTCATTTTTATTTGCAGGATTTGGAGCAGAAACATGGAAAGCATAGCAGCGGAGTCAAAGGCTCAGAAGATCTTCAACGCAGCCAATCATTCTAGGCAATGGCTGGCAACCATGACTCATTTATTTTCTGCATTTACATTTATGTTTGTAGATCAGATTTCAATCTTTCTATCGTTGGTTAGTTTCACAGCCTGTGTGAAACGTGATGAACACTTGATAAACAAAGTTACATTTTCGAAAAAGATATCTGGTATATGCTTGTTTTCTGTAATAGATTTTACTTTTCATCATAAAATGTAATTGATATGCATGAAAATAACTAGCATTCAAGGCTCTACTCAAACTTTGAGCCACTAGATGAAAAATGAGTAACAATTTTGGCGACATCTGCTATATGTCTGCCTGCAAGACATTACAAAACCAGTAGCCTGAAACATTCATTGGGCTTGGAGTCACTTTCAGATTTAGATTGTTATTTTTAGTCCCGTGTGATTTAAATGATTCATAATGATGAAGTAGGCTCCCCTTCATCATTATGAATGGTATAGATGACTCTTGGCTGAAAACAAGAATGACTCATCTCATGGCTGCAAAAACACCTAAACAGCAGTATTGTGCAAAATAGAACAATGCTAGGTGTATGCAGATATCGTAACCAGGTAGTCACATTTATATATGTGTTGCATTAGGACACATGAATTTGTTCAACTTGCTATGTATGAGCACATGTATGAATGTGCCTAGTTGGCAATTGTATTTGCATGCAAGTAGGACTGTTCTATTTTCTACAGTTCTTCTGAAGACTTGGAACCCTTTATTGAAAGTAGGAAACACTAGGAAAAACCTAGGAAAACTGTGCATAACAGCACTTGGGAAAACAACAGAAACTCAAAACAATAGTGCAACCGCACTTTATTTGCAACCTAAACTAATATTTACAAATAACCTTGAAGATCATACCTCAAAACAGTGTTTAAGGTGAATATCATTAACTGGTATAGGCAGCACATTTCCCTCCATAGTTGACAACTGATATGCATTGTGCTCCTTACATTCTATAATCACAAATGGGCCTCCCCAAAAAGAATCAAACTTAGTATGTTTACCTGGCCTGCTCCTCAGCTCATCCCATTTAAGAACAATATCGCCCACATTGAAGTAGCGCACTCTTGCCTTTCTATCAAAATTCCTTTTCACTTGCATTTGCTGATACTCCATAACTTGCATTGCTTTAGACCTTTTCTCCTCTAATTCCATCAACTGAGCATAACGTACTTGCATCAGATCTCCTTCCTCAAACAAAACCAGCTGACTAGCAAGGTCAAGAGCTGGCAGTTCGGTCATAATAGACAACTTCACCTCCTTACCATAAACTATCATGTAGGGTGAATTTTCAATGATCTTCTTAGGTGTGATTCGGTCAACCCATAAAGCAGCTTTCAGTTTAGAATGCCACTCACGTTGATTCTCTTGCAAATTCCTCTTCAATATTCTGATCAAATTCTTGTTCGTAGACTCTGCTAATCCATTACCTTATGGATAGTAGTTAGAACTATTGCTGAGATAAATTTCATGCTTGAGTGCCCACTCAGTTACCCTTAGACCAATGAAAGCAAGAGCATTATTAGAGATTATAGAATCAGGGATTCCAAATCTTTGAATAATATCATCATAAAAATTCAGAACAGCAGTTTCATTAGCATTCTTTAATGCTGCTACCTTTGTCCAGCGAGTGAAATAATCAGTTGCTTTGATTATCCACTTGTGCCCAGCACTAGATGGAGGGTTTATTGGACCTATAAAATCAACGCCCCATTTTATGAAAGGATGTTCTGTTTTAATAGGCTGCAAGCCTTTCTTTTCCAGTAAACAAAGCACACTTGGCACATTTTCTGATATATGCATGGCTGTCCTTGAAAATATTAGGCCAATAGTAGCCAGCCCGCATGATCTTGAATGCAGTAGTCCTTGGAGAAAAATGACCTCCTGAATGTCCGTCATGAAACTCATGTAATACTTCTTCAATCTGATCTGAATCAACACACCTGAGAAGTACACCACTATGATCTTTGTGGTATAAAACATCATTGATCAACACATATGGAATGGACTGCAACCTATAATATCTTCATTTTGCCTTATCTAAACCAAGCGGGCATTGACTTGTCTTGAGGAAATGAGTCATATCCTTCAACCAACTTACTGTTCCATCACTTTTATCTGCTAAATGAAGTATTAAGGCTGTTTCAACCTATTCCATCGCTGGAATTTCTTCACCAGTCAACTGTTCACAAAGCCCTTTACCTCTAACAAGCTTAGTAACCTCAATGCTCATGTCACTCCATGACCTTGGTTATCCAACCTGCCCTCTTCTCATTCAAATCCTTGCTAAGCAAATATTCTTTGAAACTGGGATGGGCTACTTTCAAGTGAATTTTATTATGAGACAGCAAGTGTCTGAATTTCTTCAAACTTTTAATGACGGCAAGAACGTGCTTTTCAACAAAGCTATATCTCTGTTCATAATCTTCCAACCCCTTACTAAAGAAAGCGATTGGCTACTCCAACCCTTTTGAACTATGTTGGACCAGCATAGCAGATATCACTTCATTTCCCCCATAGGCATACAGGATAAAGTCCTTGCTGAAATCTGGATTCATTTGAGCAGGAGCTGCTACTAAAGCCTCCTTGATGGCTTGAAAAATTTTCTTTGCTTCTCTAGTCCAATTGAAAACAACATTTTTCTTTAGAAGAGCAGTTAGTGGCTTTAATAAATCTGCAACATCAGGCAGAAAAAGCCTCACAAAATTAATCCTTCCAATGAAAGACTGCAATCCTTTCTTGTGATATGGCAATGGAAGCTCTAAAATGGTTGCTACTCTCTTAGGATCTACTATAACACCTTGCTTAGAAACAATATACCCAAGTAACTTACCTTCATGCACAGCAACCACACACTTTTTTGGATTGAGAGATATCCCAAACTCCCTGTAGCATTCAAAAATCTGCTTGAGATGGCTAATGTGATCTGCTGCCTTCTTGGAATAAACTGTGATATCGTCAAGATAAACCAAGACAAACTTGTACATTAAATTGCTAAAGGCCATGTCCATAGCTTTTTGGAAGGTTGCTCCCACATTTGACAAGCCAAAGGGCATTCTTTTGTATGCCATGGTACCCCACTTGGTTGTAAAAGCTATTTTGAACTAATCCTCCTCTTTGACAAGAATTTGGTTATATCCTGAATAACCATCCAACAATGAATACCTCTCCGAACCAGAAACATACTGCAAGATTTTCTCCATGGAAGGCAATGGATGACGGTCTTTCAGAGAAGCCCTCTTTAAGTCTCTAAAATCTACACACAGTCTCAATTCCCCATTCTTCTTCCTAACTGGGACAAGGTTAGACACCCAACTAGTATGTTTAATTGGATATATAATGCCACTCTCAATTAGTTTCATAACTTCTTTATGCATAAGGGGCTCTAGTTTAGGATTGACAGATCTTTGCCTTTGTCTGATTGGTTTGGAGTTAGGCTCTAACTCTATAGTATGACGAGCTAGTTCTGGGTTAAAACCTTTTAGCTCCTCATATTTCTAGGTAAATATATCACTATACTCCTGAAATAACTCAACATAAACCTGTTTTTCAAAATCTAGAACAATTTTCCCAAACTTCAACAACTTACCTGGTTCAATTTCCAAATCTGCATAGTGTTCTTGCTGGATCAATAGGTTGGTTTTGCTATTTTTAACCTGGTCATCTGTGCTAAAATTGGACTACAATGTAACAAGTCCTTTAGGCAATTTATTGGTCTTAAGTTGCACCACTTGGTCTTCATAATTTTGCTTCAGCCTGTCCTGATTAGAAACTGCAAAAACATCTTCCTCTAGCAGAAATTGCAAGATCTGCTCATCACTTTCAAAAACTTGCCAGTTTACATTATTATCAAGAATCGAAGGCCTAACAATAATCTTTATATGTTGTTGATCACACCCCCTTTTAACATTGTTAGGAATATCAAACTATACCCCTGTAGCTGCCAACCTATTAGCATGTTGATTCACTTTCCTAGGAATTGCAACAATATTGAAAGCAGAGAAATCTTCAATAACATCCCATACTCTAAGTTTATATGCTTTCAAAGTATCATTTTTTACAGAAACTAGTCCTCTTACTTGATTTACTACTAATTTGCTATCACCATGAACCTTCAGAACTTTAATACCCCTCTTTCTTGCCTATTCGAATCCGTTAATTAAACCTTCATACTCTGTGGTATTGTTGGTGCAAGAGAAACCAAATCTAAAGGCTACATAATACTTTGCTCCATCAGGAGATACTAACATTGCACCTCCACCAGCACCATGTTTACTTCTGGATCCATCAAAAAACATATTCTAGACCTTGTTTTGTTGTTCAGAATCAGTTTTTGCCTTTTTAACTAAGTTTGGCATCACCAAACCAGCTTCTTCGAACATGTAATTACCCATTCCAGCATCTAGAACAGAACTAGAATTAGTCTCAAAAGCATTCTCTGCAGCCCACTCATCTAAAAGTATATCAGGAATTTCAGCAGTAGATGTACGCGAAACAGGGGCAGCATGATCATCTTGGCCAAAAATGACATAATTTGCATTTACCGTACTAGGCGTGTAAGGCTCTATTATATCCTTTGCAAGTAACTCAGACTTTATATTAACCTTTGTTCCATATTGGGTGCGAAAAATCATGTGAGACCAATCAGATGAAAGATAACCTCCTATCTTGGCTGTAAATTCTCTTGATAAGCATAGACCAAAATAGCGAGGTAAATCTATCACATGTCTTGTGGAATAGAGAAAGTAGGGCAGGCATGTAAGGTTAAACTAGCATTTTTTATGAGACCTATAGAATTCACAGATGTGCCATCTAATTGGACTATTCCCTTTTCAATAGGTTCATATTTCAATTCTAACTAATCAGCTACCCTCCTAGGCATCACAGTACAAGTGGCCCCACTATCAACCATACAATTATGTACTAAATTTTTCCCAATTATTAAGGAAACATAAAACAGAGGAGGTCTCACATCCTTACCTTGAACCGTAGTATTTAGCTTGCTGTCCTCAACGGTTGCTTGCTCAGCATTTGTCATAACTACCTTCACACGATCATTAGCAGCTTGATCTTGCATATCTACTCCACTCAATGTTTTTTTCAACATTTCAGCTTGCCTAGGAATAGATAGGGAATCCCACATAGTCATTGACACATTCATTCTTTTCATGTTGTCCACAATGTTGTAAGGTACAGCTGAATGCACCTTCTAGTGTATCTTATCAGTAGCTAGACTTGCATCTTTGAGAGGTTGGTTGCTAATTGGTTGACTTGAAGGCTTTTGTAAAATACTTGGATTAGGTGTAAGTGATGGTCTTGTAGTTATAGCTTCCTTATCCTTACCGGCTGTTTGATCCATGTCTAGAGCCCTTTTCTTTGCTCTACTATATGTTATAACTGCAGGATCACCATTTACACAATAGACCTCTTCACTTTGCCAATTAAGGAACCCAGTCTCCACGGTATGTATATCCTGCGGCTGTTCGGGCACACTAGTAGATGTATCCGACTATGAGCTTACAACATTTTGGACCATGAGAGCCTGATTAATCACCCCATTAGAACATGTAGATTGATTGTGTGCTTGATTGTACGGATAACACCAATCTGCCTCTGCTATCAAGTTGTTTCGAGCAGGTACTACATCTCTAACCGGATTTGTAGCATTTAATGGTACTGGATTGTACACTTGAAATGGCCGTTGATTAATATTTTGTCGCTGCCCTTGATAATTCCCTTGATATGGCTGCCTATTCTGCTGGTATTGATATCCTTGGCCTTGAGTTTGATATGGCTGATTAACTCCTTGTTGTTGATTATACTGTTGAAACGCTGGCCTTGGGCCTTGATTTTGCTGCTTCTTCATACTGGTTAACTCATTTCCCAAGGTCTGCAAAAATGTTTCTATCTTTTGTTGACTACTTCTGATCTCTTGCAATTCACTAGAAGATCCGGGAACTAAATTTTCATTAACTCCAACTGTGGACAATATTGGAACAGTAGGTATAGCAGCAAGAGGCGGTATATGTAAAGGCATATTTGACTGGATATCTGGAAAATATGGTATAGGAGGCCTAGGAGCTATTTTTCCAGCTTGAATAAGGCTATTTTATGCTCTTAAAGCTATAGCATAAGCTTGCTGTAATGACTGACCTCCCATAGATTGGATCATCACTGATATATCACTATTGAGACTCTTTAAATAATACAAAAATGCATAATCAGCATAAGGCCTTACCGCAGCAGGTATCCTATTCCAAGTTTTTTGAAATCAGATATTGAAATTTGTCATTTGCTCTTGTGGAGCTCTCTTGATAGTGGTAAGTTGTTCAACTAAAGAAAGATGATCTGACTTTTCTTCAAAAAATTTGGTAAAAGCATCACCCAATTCATCCCAAGTGGATATAGAAGCCACTGGTAAACTTCTGAACCATTCTAACGCCTTTTTCTTGAATGATGCAGCCAACAACCTTATAGCCACATTTTCTTCAGTTACATGTAAAGCTGCTACATCCCTTATATGGTCGAAAGGCGTGATCTGACCTTCTCCTGTGAATTTTGGTAGTCCTTTCAAAGCAGCCAGTGGTATATCATTGTGCTGTTGAAGATTCAAAGGGCTGTCTTGATCGAAAGGTAAAAAAGCAAAAGTTCTTGGTACAGCCATAGTGTGAGACTGTGTTGATAAGCTCGCTGAAACCAAGCTTGAACTAGCTGCTACAGTACTTGAAAATGTTGAAGAAGTACTTGCACTTGAATTTGAAAGACTTGTACTCACTGTAGCAAAAACATTACTGCCCTTTGGAATGCCCAAATCTTTTGGGAAGGAAAAAGATGGCTCTTCTTTAACGCTTGGTGATGACGAATGCCTTACAGGATGATCATTACACAATGATCTTCCTCTTCTAATATATACTTTTGGGGGAGATGACTGAACTCTCTTTGCACGAGGAGTTCAATCAAGAGTCTTTCCACTTCTTCTGGGTGGGGATAGCTGTAGATACTCAAATGATTTTGAGCTCTTGGTTTCAACTTTTCTCATATAAAATCTTGCATTGGTCACCTTCCTTCACCAACGGAGTCGCCAGATGTGCTGAAACTTAACTTCTTAAAAGCTTGCAAACTTACTCTAGCACATCAAAACAGCAAGAAACTCTAAATCTGACTAGGTCCCACAGGGCGTGCGAAAACTGTTAAGGCTAAAATTTGCACCCTATTAAACTAAACAAATTTAACAATTTTGCCTAACATGGGATTCATTTCTGCATTTGGGAAATCCATAACTTGAAATAAAACCTCCGAATTTTAGGCCGGTTCCTATAAGATGATCACCTATAACCCTTCAAAAAAACTAATTTAAACTTTGCGGGAAAAGAGATAGAAGTTGCAGAAATGAACATGCAAACTGAAAACTAAACTTAGGAAAACCAAGTGATACACCAAAGAGAGAGGAAAGAGAGAGGAAACTAAGAAGATAATGACTTTTCTTTTTGGAAACTGTAAATTCTTCCCTTGAAATTGAAGCACTTCTATTCTATATAGGTGTGCATAAATATTTCATAATAAGGCCCTTAAATGAATTAACGAGGAGAAATTCTTCACATGAAAATCCTATGAATTTTGGACACAAACTATAACCTGCACACAACATACATTCCTGCAACAAGGTAATACCTGAGACAAAGAACAACAAGGAGTTATCAACTCACTTACTATTCCTATCAATCATGCACTTGACACATAGTCACAGAAAGAAAGAAGGCTTGAAACTAATAGAAAACTGCTCCAAAATAATGTCAATATATATCAGTCTCCAAAAGAGTTACAAATCTTTGCATAAAACTGCCAAGGACAAAAATATGTCACAAAAGTCTTCCTCTGCATAATCAGAACTGAAGAAAAATGAGTCAAAAAATCACTCAGTATAATACACAACCCCTGGGTCGGATGCCAGAAAAAAGCCTAGAAAAGAAGACCTAATAACTCATGAAATAAAGTCCCACCTCTGAAAAAGATCCATTGAGTCATAATAATAGCTATGACTCATCTTCAACTACCCTTAAAAAGCTCTAAAAGGCCATAAAGACCTCTCAATTGTCAAGACAAAGTCAAATCCGACCCATAAGTCCTACATGAACTCAAGAAGCTCCTAGATCTGCTCTAACAAGCCCTATATTCCTTCTGAATGTCTAGACACCTCATCCAACTCCTAAGAAGTCCTTAAGCTATTAAAACACCCTTATCTCTCCATTTCGAAAATTGACTTAAGGAATAATAAATCAACCCCTAATTGTTATATTTTAATTTTTGCAATCTTTTAAATAACAATTAATTGATTTATAACAATATCAATTAATTGTCTATTTAATTACAATCATTTCCAAATATTAAAATGAAAATAAAATTAATCCATTTAAAAAAAATAACATAAATATAATAATAAAATATCAGTTGATGCAAGTAATATATTACTATATTACCTATGTTAATTTTCAGCAAAGTGAATGAATTTTATTTTCTTTTCTAAAGGTTGAAAGAAATCCAATGAAAACAAAAGACCCCCCGGATTTCAAAATTCATACAAAAAAAATGAATTAAGTCGCTCAACCCAAAAAACAAAAACAAAGAGATCTCACTTTTCTTCAATTCATTTGATTTCTTCTTGGAAGAAAACGTGAGCTAAGGAGAAGGGTTTCAAAACCCTTATGCAACCGCCATTGTTGGAGAAGGTAAAAAACTTGTTATTTGCCACCATTGCTGGATTTGTAACAAATACATTGAAAGGTTCAGCACTAGATGCCACCTCTTGTCTAAATGTGTGGCCGCCATGGAGAAAATTCCGGATTCATGGGTTTTTATTTATCAGGTATCCATCACATTGGCTTTTTCCTGAGTTTTACGTTGAGTATTTCTAAAGACTCTATTGTCAACTTGGCAAAGGTTTCTTAAAGTTTTTAATGTTAAAATACCCAACTCTAAATGGCGTTTCCTGGCATTATTCTTCCTGTTTCCTTTTTTGTAATATTATTTGCATCATTTCCTGGTTCTTTTATGTTATGAACTGTAAAAAACAGTTTTCAATACTATTCTTCCTCACTTCAGAAAAAACGTGGCTTCATGCTGAAAACGTGACTTTCATCAATGCTAGATGGAAGCTTGAATTTAGAAATAAAACTGTGACCTCTTGCTTTATTTGCTGTAAATCCGCATTTGGGTAAATTATTATAAACTTGTAAGAATCAGTATTTTGATTTTCTCCATAAAATTTACTGATGGTCACTGTGTTTGGATTGGGAATATTTCATGTCTATTGTTTGTATAAACTCTGGTTTCTTTCCCTTGCATTTTCTAGACGCCTCTATTCATTATAGCAAGTTTTATAATTTCTGTGCGTGTCTGACAATACTTGATGCTCATCTCCACTCATTGTATCTGGAACTGTAGTTGTCTTTCTTCTCAGGTAAAAGCATTATATACATTTTCCAAAAAATGATAACACACAGCATTCTGGTTTCTAGGCAAGGGTTTATCTTTTTGTTTCAATCCTGTGAGAATAACATTGACAGAATTTATCTTGGCAAAATACTTCCTTCAGCATACTTTTGCCGTTACTCTTCTTGTGCTCCAAAAATATTCTTTGAATTCTGCATTTTCTGGAAGAAAATGCTTAATCTTTCCTTGCATTTTAAGTGAAAATTTGTACCTTTTCCCTTCTTTGAGCTGTGAACTCGTACAAAAGACTACAAGCTTCTTGCTTAAAAACTGCTGAATCTTAAAAAAAAAACGTGGTTCTGATATGGGTTTTGAATAAAATACACAGTTTTATCTTGTTTGGCACCTGTGGAAAGCACCATAAACCAACTCTACATTTTTCTCCTCTAAATGTTCAGCACATGAAGATTTTTTCTTGCTTCATATTGTTGTTATATGAAAAGACTATTGCTCAATTGAATCCATTTACTTCACTTCAGTCATGAATCTACTGAAAGGGAAAACTTGTTGTCTTGTGGACTTTATTTACTTTGAAAATCTGCATTGCCTGCTGTTCTGATAAGAATGCTTACTGTTGTCTCCAATTCCTTGAAAAACTGTATCATGTATTAGGATTTGTTTATCTTGAACATTTTTTGTAGAAAACTAACATTCTGGAAGAACTTTGTTGTTCTTGTATCCCTGAAAGACTGGTGTGGTTTATCATTGGCATTTAATTCAATTAATCTTTTGACAAGAATTTTATCTCCTTATACTTTGTTCATAGCTTTTGTATCACGTGGGTTGAGCCTGTCCATCCCTAAAAATGCATCTGCATCCTTAGGTTCTTGAAAATCATTGTCCTGTACTTTGTTTACATAGCTGTCCCATAAAAGTTCCTTAGATTTGATCTTTATTTGTCCCTTTGTTGATATTAAAGATTTTGCATGCGATTCTTGAGTTTTCAGCTAGGAAATCCAGGCTATCACATAGAAATAATTTTCCTGAATTTGTCTAAAGATGACTGAATTTAAGTCATAAGCTTGATCATGCTGAACTTGAGTTTATTTTGTTTTGAAGATATGCTCATGATATTTAAAGATTATTTGCCAGCTTTTCTGGTACTATATAGTGACTTCTTCCAACATTTTTCTCACAGTCTATTTAGATTGTACTGTTGTTGTTTCTATTAAGCTGTAAGGTTTCAATTAGAGAAATGTTGTCCCTTAAACAAATTCTAAGTAATTGTTTACTGTTCCATATTAGCATTCATAATACAATAAAAGGTTCCATGAAAAGTCACACATGCCCCTTTAATACTGTATTTATTCTTTCACTGGATCTGAATCACTCCTACCACTGACATGTTGGGCTCAAACCCTTGTGGAGCCACAATTACGTCCACATGTCAGTGGTAGGCGTGATGCTGCACAGGAAACAAACTCATTAGCAATAAAACTGATTTCTTCTTGGATTTTGGATGTAAATGCATATGCAGAAGATAGAATGATGAAATTATTGACCATTGCTTAGAGCATATCGATCTAACTCATTTTTACTTGCAAGATTTGGAGCAGAAACATGGAAAGCATAGCAGCGGAGTCAAAGGATCGGAAGATCTTCAATGCAGCCAGTCATTCCAGGCAATGGCTGGCAACCATCACTCATTTATTTTCTGCATTTACATTTATGTTTGTAGATCAGATTTCAATCTTTCTATCTTTGGTTAGTTTTACGGCCTGTGTGAAACGTGATGAACACTTGATAAACAAAGTTATATTTTCGGAAAAGATATCTGGTATATGCTTGTTTTCTGTAATAGCTTTCACTTTTCATCATAAAATGTAATTGATATCCATGAAAATAACTAGCAGTCATGGCTCTACTCAAACTTTGAGCCACTAGGTGAAAAATGAGTAACAAGTATCTAATCAATACTCTGAACACCTTGTTCTTCATAGATCTATCATGGCAAGCCAAAGCTTAATCCTCTCATGGATCCAATCCATTCCAATGATGTATTTACCCTTTGGAATTTCTATGTTGCAGCACAAGATATGTCAACACCAACAAAAGTCAAAGGAAAGATGAAATATCAATATGATAAAGAGCTGGCTCATTCCACAGCCTCACTCGTCTCATCATCTCTAGATCAAAGCGCAGATACAAGAATTGGGTATGTTCACATGACCAATTTCTTGCAAACGCTTGAAGATCCTACCAACAGGGAACTATGGTGCATCTAGAGGAGTAATATTCCCTTGGTTTCTACTTTCCCTATGGCTGCTCTAGAGCCTGAGTTTGTCTTTGAATGTGCACGTCATTTCAATCCCAAAGGCAAAACAGTCAAAGATGCAGATGGAAAAGTGATTTTCAGTTTGGATCCAGATGTCATTGAACAAATTTTCAGGATTCCTGCAAACTTTGAATGTGCAAACTTGTCTAAGGATATATCTATACAGTTGTGGAACCAAAACAAGTCAGATTATCAAAGATACATAAATGACCAATGGCTTGTTAAAAAAAGATCAAACTTTTCCAGATGGCCAAAGACAATACACAAATCTGACTTCTCTCCAGAAGTTAATGATATTATAACACTCCTCAGTAGAATTTGAGGTCTCAAGGAATCTTGTAATTTGGAACCATGGATGTATAAATTCATTTTTCAAATTCTTGAAAACAAAGAACCTCTCTACTAGAGAGAACTCATAAGCACAACATTGTGCGAACAGTTGAGCCATGTGGGGACATCAGTACCTTTCTATATGAACTCTTATTTGGTCTACATTGTTGTAGCCATGGGGACATTTTCTGGACTCTCCACCAAAGGTGATCGATCACCGGTGCCCATTTGGGAATATGATGATCAAATCACGCTTACACAAAACAAATATCATTACAGGAGGGTGCAAGATGCGTTCTTTGGGCATTTCATGTGCCTTTTTGATTCGACAATGCTAAGGACGTTCACGTTGGGCTTCAGACAGTTAGCATCTTCGTGATCTCCGGGGTCGCACCATCGACACAACTTTTGTGGTGTGTCACTCTTCATGCAGTCTTAGGCAAAGTGGCCCCACTAGCTGCACGCCTGACACTGAATCATCGGTCGTTCCTTCAAATCGTATTATATTCGGCTTATGTTATCGTTACCTCCTCTTCCTCCACGCCGGTTGTTTCAGAACCCGCCAGATGATGCATTGTTATTCATCTGTTGGTTAGGGTTTGCTGCCCCGGAGGTAGATGGTTGCTCCTGTGTGAAAAGCACATGTTGGCTTCTCGTCTTCATATTGTATGGGCATTCCTTAGTGGAATGACCCATCACTTGGCAGATGTCGCAAAATGCTTTCTTTGGGCATGACCCCTTCGTGTGGTCGCTCTCTGTCATGTCCCTCATTTTGAAATAAGATTTAAAAATAAATAAGAATTAATAATAGAAATGTTAATGATATTAAAATATTTGATGTCATCGTATAAATATAAATATTATATATATGTAAGATATAATTATTATATATATATAATCATAATATACATCGAAAATATATTAAATATGATTAAATAAAGTAACAAATCAAATTAAATTAAATAAAAGATAAAATAAATTATATCTATATTTACAATCTAAATAAGTGACATTAACAAAATTATGATTATTGTAATTAGAGCCAAACATAAAATTAATATAATTAATCAATCTCTAAGACACATAAGTTATCGTTAAAGGATATGAGCATAAAGTTGCGATGAGTATTAATAAACTAATATTATAAACAGCAAACCATATAACCCAAGAGGCAATAATCTTCACTTGGGTATACACTCCATGAAGATTGTCAACTCATAGTGCTGTCAAGCCACGATGTTACAGATTAGTTGAAGTCAGTGACATATAAATTAATATCGACTTGTGTATTGAACAAGGAATATTGAACTTCAGTCATATTATTAATGTCAACCAATAATTAAATCAGCAATTGATGATTAGATAAAGCATGAGAGTAATCTGTTAAGGTATGTTGAGGCAGTCCAGTCAAGCAATTATGTGAGGATAATTCCATGTCATGTCAAAGAAAGTGACGGTAATATTGCAAGCGCTGAATATCAATGATTGGTTGCAATATCAATTACGACAACCTTGTCAAACTATCAAATCCTCAACTGTTATGAATTCAATTCAAGGGAACGAAGCAATAACAGCTATTGACCATTAATTTATACATCTTAATCATATCAAATCAAAAGTGACAAATACAATAAATGGTAAAGATTGGTATGTGTCATTATCAGTCATCGATATTCTTTATTGATCCCAAATAACCGGTTGTATTATTGGTCAACACAGTGATCAGATCGATTCATAGCAGCACACCAGAGGTTACGTACATGAATTGATACAGTTTGGATTAGAACAACAAACAAATACTTAATCAACTGTCCCGCATTTTGGAAGGATGATTAAGTGGATATTGATATCATTTCAGATGGTGACAACCCAGTGTCCTCTTTTATCCAATTGATTTATCAGAGTTGGATTGAGTAGTAATAATTAAGCTATCTGCGGTTATCGACTACGTAGCCAAAGATATAATTTAAGGAAGGAATCAACTAATCTATGATTAGTTGAACATTTAATTAATTATTTATGATGGACAACAATTAGAATTATATTATGAAAACTCATCACCCAAAAGACATGAAACGTGTCTCAGCTGTTACAACCCTTCATTCACAATAAATAATATATAAGGTAGTTGTTGTCGGGATATTTGAATGTACCGGTTATTATGTTAGTAAAGTATTATGTTACTCTCGGTTGTTAGTGACCGAGAGGTTAGACAGTTACGTCATGACGTTTCGGTCATGGCCCTTCGGGTACTGTATATACCCTCTCGGAGGTTGGACACGGGAGATATTATTGTATGATCATTATTATGTAAATGTCCTTACCAGTCCGGAATGATTAATGAAAGTATTTATTATTCTCTGATATATTCTGTGTTTATTATATTTCCTGTACTATGTCTGTGCAATACTAAGTTTACCCCAGCAGGGAAACAGTAGTCCCATCATTGAGGGAGGAGGAAGGGAAAAAGATAATCAAAAGGCAGGAATGAAGTTCGAACCAAATATGGAAGGAAGTTACTGCATCATTACTCATAATGAGACAATGGATCTCTACTCAAGAGATCATCAATGGGAGATTGTAAAATCGAAAGCCTTTTTATCATAATATTGGCACGAGTTTCAAGATCAGGCTGCTATACTTTCAAGTATCGGGTGTTTGGATTTAGCTATGTGTTCAAGGAGACTTCACCTAGTGAGCCATTTAATTTATAATTATATCATTTTATATATATATATATCTTTCTATTTTATTTATGTATATTAATAAGATATATATATATATATAGACGTGAATCTTTCTATTTTTATTTATGTATATTTATATATATATTTATATTTAATCAAGATACACGCATATTTTATGTGAATTCTTTAATAGATTTAGATTTCTTTTATAGACAAGTCTAACTATGATTTTATAATCAACATTTATACATTTACATGTTCCCTAAAAAAAGATGATATGGATTCCATATAGAATGAATTTTATATTCATTAGAGATGGATTCCTGTATCTGGAGGGGGCTAGAGGAAATTGTTATAGTTTCCCTAGTCTCGAGATTGTTATAATCTCACATAGGCAAGATATATACTGATGCCAATCATATGCATATGCGTAGGCTTGGATAGCATTTATTGCTTCCAAGAGATTCTTATGGGTAGTGCTCTATGGGATGACATGTCGATAGCCCGGTTGCTTAGAGTGGATCTTATATCCCTCAAGCTGAGAATCGGGAATTCTGTGAAGCCCGACCTAGAGGCAGCCTTAAGAATCAAATCACCCCTTACTAACTTAGAGTAGAGTATGAGTCTTGTAATATTGTGTAATATTTTGTACTAACATCGGTTTTGCAGGACATTAGAAAAGGAGAATAAGAAGGGACATTACACTCTCCTTGCACACCGTGCACCACATCTCTCCTTCACAACTGCATCCCGTGTTCCCCTTCATCGTTTTAAACTCCATCATCCTTTCCATGTCTTTCTGGAAGGCTTGCACCTTCTTATTGGATTCGTCCTCATTTTTGTTGCTCTCGTCTAATGATTCATCACTTTAGGATGAGGACTTACTTTTCTTCTTCTTCTTTGACATCTTATCTTCACTTTCCAAGTTCATGGCCCTGTCGTAAGCGTCTGCGTACGATGTAGGCGACACTATTTTCATCTTCTTCCAGAGGGTGACATTTAATCCCTCTACAAACCATCTTTTCTTTAGTTCGTCGGCCGGCTAGGTTGCCATCCTCCCCAACAATTCCTTAAGCCTTCGATTATAGGCTCTTAGAGTTTATTTTTTTCCTTGCTTCGAGCTATATATTTCTGCAACTACTTCATTGTCATCCCGAAGCAGTCTAAATTCTGCTTGGAATTCCTTGTCCCATGAACTTATCTTTGTCTTGTCCATGTCCGAGTACCAATCCACGACAACTCCTTGAAGGGTCGCTGGGAACTGGTGGACCCACTCATCTTTATCAATAACTCTATTTTCTGTCCAAATAGTCTCGCAATTCCGGCAATGTCTCATGGGATCCTTCTCGTCACCCGTGAACTTTGGTAATTTATGTTTTTGAGACATTTTTATGTTTCCTTTGGTTGTGCTCCCAAACTGGTTGGGTTCGATCCTAACGGATTACTTTGACCACCGTGCGGTGTCCCTCCGACACTCCTTGCCCCGGTGTCTTCAACTTCCCTCGCTTCTCCCACTTCCCTTCGGTCACTCCGGCATCGGATTCCCTCCCGTAACAACCCTGTGGTCACCTTCCCTGACTCCTCCGTGGTCCCCTTCAGGCAACCCTTTGGTCAGTTGTCCTTCGGCGAGTTTCCTTAACCTCCGTTAGCATTCTACTTGTTGTCCGAGGATTAGCGCTTCCTGTGTGGCTTCCAAGACATCCGGTTTGTCCTTATTATTCCTATCTTTATTCAATAAATTGGGCATAAATTCTCTAGCAACACATTATGTTTAAATAAGACACTTTTATTTATTCATATCTTCGTACAACGCGAGTCAACTATGTGACCTTGTCATTACAGACTTACTTCTTTATTTTCCCTCCTCGAGGCTTTACAATTGATGGGTTTGTCCTTCGCCAGGTTCCATCACGTTATTCTTCTTCTCGACGCTCATTCTCAACAAAACTTTGCAAGACCCATTGTCGTCGTTGTTCCCGTTCAACTTGCTCCCTTCGATTCGTCTGCACGAGGGATGCTTGCGCTAGCAAACGGGGCAGGTTATGCAACAACCTGTTTGCGGTAGGGTTGACATTCAACGCGTCCCAAACAGTATCTTTGGCAACTTCCGCCCGTACAGCCTCCCTTCGTACCAAAAGTTTCTATGGCTGTCCGAAACAAAATGTGGAAGTTTGTGGTTAGTGCATGTTCCCCATGGAAGAGCTCTGTAACTCCTTCATCGTAGGTGCAAACATTTTCGTTAACAGGGAGTCCCATTTATTCACCGTAGTCCATGATGTCCGTCACTTCCCGGATTAGGTCAGCAACAACGCCAAATGTTTACCGTCATGAGTAAACTAGTTTCATACATGCTACAGAGGAAATGTAAAAGCATAACACAAAAACAATGCTTCCGGAAACCAGAATGTTATTCCATTAATGTTATAACTCAGAACATAAGACCGCACATCAATTCTATATTAATTAGCCCTTTTCCTATTCATGACAAGCATACATATAAAGTTCGAAGGGTTGCAACTCAACCGTAAAAACATAACGCCTTCGGTAATTGACTTCCTAACATAATTAATTATCCCCGAAACATATAACTATTCCCGAAACATAATTTTTCCGATCGATGAAGTAAAAAATAGTCTATTCAATCCATCTAATAATCAAGTCAAGCAAATACATACAAGTCAATCAAGCGATCAGGCAATTCATTGAACCGGCAATTAGCATTGAAGTCTCTCCAATAAAACAATAACACATTTGGCTTCAGTACAGCCAATCATCGAACCCAGCAAGCAATTCAATCACCACTCAAATAATAAAGACCTTGATTTGATTCAGATAAGGAAGAAGAATTGGGTAGCAAATTCATTGAGGAATTTGTGTATATATTAAGATATACACAACTGTTGATATATTGCAGATTCAGACCAGATACACAATCCATGGTTGAGACATACTAGTTGCAGCACTTGAATCCGTTCAACAGCCATCCTTCAGTTCATCACATCAAACAAATAGCAATACACACAATCAGTAATCAGCAAACGCATACCATTAATCAACGTAATTCAAACCAGTAATATATATACGGGATCCATCACATCTAATCTGCAAATTAAACCATAACATTCTTCAGTAATATCAGTCATCGATCAAGGGAAATTTAAGGTTATTGATTTAAATCACTCGCAGGCAGACTGGTTCATTCACTGATAAGGCAAAAAGGGTTGCAGATCACATAAAGCCACCAACCAAGATATTAAACTGTAAAGAAGCACAAAGCAGACATACTAGCGGATTCATGACTTAGGAGGGAGAAGACCAGTTTCTTAAAAGAGTAATAATTGATTGAGAGAGGGTCTATTTATCAGACCAGATCAATCATAATCAAATCAACTAAGAGGAGGTTTACACATGAAGGAATCAAGCTATTATCAACCTAGGAGGGTATAAACTAAGGCAAATTTAACAAGGGGACATTACAAGTAGTATCAAAGCCTGTTCCTGCCAGCCTAAGGGAAACTAGTTGATGCAACCTAGCCAACGAGTGATTAGGGCTCTAGAAAGGGAAAAGAGAAAGGTCACCTCCCAAAACAATACAAAGACCCTTCAAAGGGAACAGGAATTCAGGGCTTTCGTGAAAAGAAATGAGAAAACAAATGAAGCCATGCTCGAAATGCTACAAAACATAAGCAACACTGTAAGAACCAACTGAGGGAATGGTGGGAATACAAACTCTAGCGAATACATAAGTGATAATGAGTTTACCTCAAGAACAACCCCTAAGACTTTTTTGCCACCCTTTATCCCTAGGGAAAGGTCTCCGAGAGAAGATGAAGAAGATAATAATCCAAACATGGGAGAACTTGCCATAGAATACGCTAGACTTGACCCCGAGGCAAAAAGAAGCATCCCCTTTGCGGCATTTTGTGAAGGCAAGATGAAAAACATTTCTAGGAGAAGAAATAATAGCCCAAACCAATATATTCAAAACAAAATAGGAAAGCTAAGCATTCCAAACTTTGATGGGTCAGGAAAGTTCACGGCCAATGCATGGATCCAAATACTTAAACCTATTTCACCTTTAGTCCGTGGTTGAAAAGGATGCCATGACATTCACTATATTACATCTAGAAGGGTTTGCCCATGATTGGTGGCACCATGGCATAATTACCCAAGACCAGAAAAATATAAAAACCTATGATGTTTTCAAAAGAAGACATTGAAAGATTTGATCAAACCCACCCCCAAAAGCACTTTAAGAAGTTAACAAGGATAACGAAAAGAGGAACTCTTGAAGACAACATCGCAAAATTCCAGAAGTTATCCGTTATGGTCCCCAAAATATACATATTCATAGAAGGGTTGTCGGATAGCATACGGGAATTGGTAAGTGCCTTGGCCCTTCTTACACTTAAAGACACAATTCTTAAGGCCGCACGTCTTGATGCTGCTCAAACAAGTGGAAGGGGGAATTCCAAACACATGACATCTAAAGATAGAACTTTTAACAATAAAGAAGATTATAAAGATAGACATGATGCAAGGATGGAAAATTTTTGTTTCCATTGCAAAGAAAAGTGGAAGCCGAGACACATTTCTGAGCATGACAAGAATAAAAGAGAAAAAGTATGGTACAAGTGTGGAGATGAATGGAGGCATGGACACATGTAATCCAAGGGACCTCAAGCAGAAAAACTTGTGTTTCAGATGTAAAGAAAGATGAGAGCTAGAGCATAAATGTGGGAAGAGAAGCCAAGCCCATAGAATAGAAGCAATGGAAAAAGAGGGAAAAGAAAAGCTAAACAAGAAAACAAGGTACGATGAAGGAAGTCTTCACATCACCCAATCAAAAGAAAAGGAGACAATAAACAAATGGAGCTTTATGCAGGAACAAATCTAAGGATTAAAATTATCCAACATGTCAAATTGAATTTTTTTTCATAGAACATTACAAAAAACATGGAATTGGATATATTATACCAAATGGTTAAGTTAATGTTTCTAGCCTAGTTGATTAGATTACTCCAAGATATGGACCTTGTCCTATAAGTTTTCTGCAAATTCTGAAGATATAATACTGATGGAGTATTAATACTTTGCTGCAAATCGATCTACTACAATTCTGGGCTGAATGTTATTGTTCTGGAAGTCTGCAATAAATTCTGGAAATTATATTTTATTTCTGCACTAAATCGCCAAGGAGCAGATTGCTAGAAGAGCAGACTTAAGATTGTATTGTGTGTCCTCTATCCACAATCTTGCTCCTACTTATATATTAACCAAGGGTCTTGTCTTTTCATAAGACACAACCCTTCTAGGTTGGCCCTCCATGAAACAACCTATTCCGCTACAAATCGGTGCCCTTGTCCATAAACTAATAGTTAATTATTAATTAACTACAATAGTCAAATACAAGGCATATAAATATGCCTAGCAAATCGCCGATCTGTTCTAGGGAGATGTATTTATCATGAGGCCATACATAAAGGAAATTACATGCATTTTAGATCTGTCTAATCTAAAGAATAAGAGCATTAATATGATCAAGTTATTAGGATTTAACACTCCCTCTTAACTTGATAATATAAATGAGAGAAACATATCTAGCAACATCATTGTTAATATTTTCCAGATTTACCTAGGAATAATCAAACTATTCAGGACTTCCAAACACTAAGCACATAATCTAATATAACATGTACAAGCAAGGAGAGATAGTACCCGAATTTAGGTTCTAAATCAAGGAGAGATAGTACCCGAATTTAGGTTCTGAATTTGTCTTCAAATCAGTACCTTTATTTCTCTAAGATGTAGGTGCAGAGTCAGCCTACTTAGGTCTTCTACAGTCCCACCAATCTGTTCTTATTCGCTGCTGCCTAATGCATGACCAAACTGCAATATAGAACCCTGTGGAAGTTCGCCACTTTGTAGGGCATTATTCTGCCCTAGTTCGCCATTCCTAGGGCAGCAGCTGTATGCCCTAGGTCTGCTCCAAATTTGTATGCCCTAGGTCTGCTCCAAATTTGCCCTTTAGGGAGGGAAGCACTCTGTCTAATTCGCTTCTCAATGTTGAATGGATGAACTTGTAACTCTGCTCAAGTACTTATCACATTATGTTTTCGGTGTGTTCCTTGAGCAGATTTACAATCTCTATTTATACACATAATGATGACTCTTCAAGAGTCACAACCCTTCCTCAAGGCTAGCCGACTTGTACCTAATAATTATTCCAAGTCGTCCCTCTTGGAATTAATCCAAGTCGGCCCTTATTTTCATTTAATTTATTATTATAATTATTTCAAGATCAAAATACTAACAATCATTACGATGACTAAGCATAGATTTGTACTCTATATCTATCTAATTCTTCCAAGCATGTAGTATCATGGTACACATAATACTTGTCATATTACTAAACCTGTAATATGAATTATCACTAATACTTGTGATAACAGTATTACATGTGATGCAATACACAGGATAAAATCCGGAGAATGATTAAATTCTTCCTTTTTATCCAAATTCTGACTCATAGGCACTGACAAGCCTATATCACAATATGATCCTAAATTAAGATCTGCCAGTACACAGGATAAAATCTGGAGAATGTTTAAATTCTTCCTTTATCCAAATGTGACTCATAGGCATAGAAATGTCTATATCACAATATGATATTTAATTCATCCAGATTTGCCAGTAGTTCCCTACTGTTTTAGAACATTATCTCAAAGATTGTCATCTCATATAATGTCTATTCATTATCACAGAGATCGTCACCTCTTTAGATAATAAACACAAATGGTGAAGCCCATAATAGTCAATAGCCTGACAATAATAATTTAACACAATCATTTTATTAATAATCAAAGAATACAAATGAGTTATAATTCAACCATACCAAGTCTTTTTCTGAAGTGATCTATCTTCACTCGAGAGAGAGGTTTGGTAAGAATATCTGATGTCTAATCTGCAGTACAAATGTATCTTAACTTGACAATATTCCTGTCTACCATATCTCTTATATAATGGTAAGGAATTTCAATATGCTTGGATCTGTCATGAAAAACTGGATTCACAGAAAGCTTGATGCAACTCTGATTATCACAATGAATGATAGCGGGATTCATGGGTTAACCAAATAATCCCACAAGTAACTTTCTAAGCCAAACTGCTTCCCGAGAAGCCATTGCAACTACAATGTATTCATCTTCTGTGGAACTCTGTGCTACTGATGTCTGCTTTCTGCATATCCATGATATCATCGTTGATCCTAAATGAAACAACATCCTGAAGTGCTTTTCCTATCAATAACACTTCCAGCCCAATCTGAGTTTGTGAATCCATGTAAGTCCAAGTCAACTTTCTCATACTTGAGCCCAAGGTTAAGAGTGCCTTGTAAGTATCTCATAATGTGTTTGACTGCAACCAGGTGAATCTCCTTTGGTTCACACATAAACTGACTTAAGGCATTAACTGCATAGCAAATATCAGGTCTTGTATTTACCAAGTACATGAGAGACCCAATCATTTGGTTATAAAGAGTAGAATCAATAGAGGGTGATTCTTCTGCTACTTCCTTAAGTTTGTGTAGGTTAGTCTCCATTGGAGAAAACATAGGTTTGCAGTTCCACATTCCAAATCTCTTCAAGATGTCTAATGTATAGTTTCCTTGATTAAGTATGATGCTGTCAGAGTTTTTCCATACTTCCAATCCTAGGAAGTAATGAAGGAGTCCTAAATCTTTCATATCAAATTCTCTGATTAGATCTTTCTTGCATTGATCTATAAGATGATCATCACCTATTATTAGTAAATCATCAACATATAGTATCAAAATTATCATATCATATTTATCCTTTTTATAATAGAGATTTGGATCAGCTTCATTCTTGGAGAATCCTAAACTGGTGAGATACTTATCGATTCTTTCATACCGTGCCCTTGGAGCCTATTTAAGCCCATAGAGAGCTTTCTTTAGCCTGCAAACAAAGACTTTAGGGTTATGAGTTTCAAATCCTTCAAGTTGTTCCAAATATACCTCTTCAGTAATCTTTCCATTTAGAAATGTTGTTTTCACATCCATCTGATGTACTTTCCATCCCTTCGATGTTGCAATAGCTAGGACTGCTCTTACAGAGGTGTATCTGGCAACTGGAGCAAAGGTTTCTTCATAATCAATTCCCTCCTTCTAAGAGAATCCTCTGGCTACGAATCTGGCCTTATATTTTTCAATGCTACCGTCAACAACATGCTTGATTTTAAATATCCACTTAGAAGAAACAACAAATTTTCCCTTGGGCCTTGGAACAATTTCCCAAACATCATTCTTAATAATGGATTGGTATTCTTCTGTAATAGAATCCTTCCAACGTGTATGTTTAATAGCATCTAAAACATTGGTTGGTTCTGATTTAGATAAATCACTCATGTTTGCAGCATAGCTAGAGAATCTTTTGGGTCTTTTTCTTTCTCTAAAGGTTCCTGCTGGTGCAGAGAAGTCTTGCGCTTCTTCTATAGTCTTAGAGGCCCAAAGTGGTCTTTTCTTAGGATTTTGAGTTTCCTCAAGATTAAGATTTTGAATTTCACCTTCAATTTCTTCAATGTTCTCCCTCTGAAACTCAGGTTCATGATTTTCTTCAGAACTAGGTATATGTGAAGGATCTTCAAAACTTAGGGCTCTTTTGAATGCTAAATCTTCTTCAAATATTACATCCCTACTAAGTTCAATGTTTTTTTGACCAGGTATGTAAACTCTATATGCTTTGGATGTTTCACTGTATCCAACAAAAATACCTCTTCTGCCTGAAGGTTCAAGTTTAGTTCTTTTCTCTTTAGGAATATGAATGTAAACAGGACACCCAAATATTCTAAGATGACTGATATTTGGTTTAGAATTAGAGAAGACTTCCTCAGGAGTTTTATTCCCAAGGTGGGAGTAAGGGCATTTGTTTTGAATAAAGACAGCAATACATGTGGCTTCTGCCCAAAGATAGAATCCTAAATTTTGGTCAAGTAGCATAGCTCTTGCAGCTTCCACAATTGTCCTATTCTTTCTTTCTGCTATCCCATTTTGCTGAGGATTGTAAGGAACAGTACACTCCCTCTTAATCCCTGCTTCTTTACAAAAATCCTTAAACAAATCTGAAGTATATTCCCCTCCATTATCAGTCCTAAGAGTTTTAATTTTGTGTCCTAATAGATTTTCAGTTAAGGATTTGAATTCTTTAAATCTTTTAAGGATTTCTTCTGATTCTTTACATTTCAAGAAGTAAATCCATGTCTTCCTAGAGAAGTCATCCATAAAGAGTACATAGTACAAAAATCCTCCGAGAGAAGGAATAGACATAGGTCCACATAAATCTAAGTGGACTAATTCTAAAACATTGTTAGTTTTTCTAGTGCTATTTTGAAATGGACTTTTGGTGTTCTTACCTAGTGCACATCCTTTGCATATGCTTGAATGATCTTTGTTCAACTTAGGTAAACCAGTAACCATCTTCTCCATAGTTGATAAGGCTTTGAAGTTTAGGTGCCCTAACCTTCTATGCCATACTTTGTTTATATCTGCAGCTTCATGAACTAAGGCTTGAATAGGTTCCGAACATAGTTCATACAGGTATCCCTTCCTTTGACCAATCAATTTTGATTTCTTAATAGAAGAGTTTTTAGGCCAGGTCATTACCTTTCCATCCATAAATGCTACCTTATATCCATCATCCTCAAGTGTTGTGACAGAAATTAGGTTCCTCTTGATTCCGGGTACATATAGTACTCTTTTGAGGTGTAAGGAGATGCCTGATTTTAGTTTCAAGGTGCAGCTTCCAACTCCTTTGACTGGATGTGCAGAACTGTCACCTATGGTAACTTCTTCATTGGTTTCCTCCATCATTGAATCCAATACTTCTTTATACCCCGTAATGTGTCTGGATGATCCACTATCAATTACCCAAGAGTTGAGTTTGCTAGATACATCATTTGATAGTGTTGAATACAGTACATAATTTTTAGGATCATAGTCTTCTTTTGTCTTAGTTACCTCTGTGAAATTTACTTGTTGTTTCCTATTCTCAGGGCAGTCTGACTTATAATGTCCAAGTTTCTCACAATTGAAGCATTTGACTTTAGATATGTCCCTCTTGAATTTAATATTGCCTTGAGGGGCCTTCTTCTTCTTAAAGTGTTTCTTCTTTCCTTTGTAGGAATTTGTGTTGAGAACATGAAGTTCTTCATCTCCAGTTTTCGATTTTAGTCCTTTCTTAAGTTGCCTAGATTCTTCTTGAAGGCAGTCTCCTTTGAGTCTGTTGAAGTTTGGGAGTTTGTCTCTAGCACTTACTCCTTGTGAGAATGTTTCCCATGAATCCGGTAACCCATCTATAGCCATAAGTGACAACTCTTTGTCTTGTTATGGTCCTTATGCTTGCAAGTTCATCTCTTAGACTAGCCACCCTTAGGAAGTATGAATTCATAGATTCTCCCTTCCTTATTTTTATATGATTTAGTTGCCTTTTTAGTGCAAGGGTTCTAGTTGCATTGTTAACCTCATATGCAGTTATTAATGCACTCATCATATTAAATGATGTCTAATGTTTCATTAGCATAGGTACTATTTCATTTTTAACTCCATCCAATATGATTTTCATGGCTTTCCTTTTTCCTTTAATCCAGTTAGTTTTATGAGGATCAGCATCAGGTTGCTTGGATTCCTTATCAACAAACTGTATTACATCATTGTCTTCAAGAGCCATCATAATTCTGAATTTCCATGCAACGAAGTGTTCTTTTCCATCAAACCTGTCTTCGGGTCTGATTGCGTTGGCCATTGAAGGTAGAAGGATGTTGCTTAGATATTTTCAAATTTCATTGTCAATTTGCAAAGCCTAGGTTTGACAACTTGGCTCTGATACCATGTAAGTTTTCTGCAAATTCTGAAGATATAATACTGATGGAGTATTAATACCTTGCTGCAAATTGATCTAATACAATTCTGGGCTGAATGTTATTGTTCTGGAAGTCTGCAATAAATTCTGAAAATTATATTTTATTTCTGCACTAAATCGCCAAGGAGCAAATTGCTAGAAGAGCAGACTTAAGATTGTATTGTGTCCTCTATCCACAATCTTGCTCCTACTTATATATTAACCAAGGGTCTTGTCTTTTCATAAGACACACCCCTTCTAGGTCGGCCCTCCATGAAACAACCTATTCCTCTACAAAATCGGTGCCCTTGTCCATTAACTAATAGTTATTTATTAATTAACTACAATAGTCAAATACAAGGCATATAAATATGCCTAGCAAATCTGTTAGCAATATTAAGTTGTCATTGGTGTACATCCACAAACACTATGCACCAATAAGGGGTCACCAGTCACTCACAACACTTAGAAGACACCGGTAGACAAGCAACATAACGTATGCACCGGTAGATAAAGAAAACCAGTAGACCGATCTAAGAACACACACCGGTCTCATTGTGCATAAGTTGAACCGGATATAAGGTTACACCGGTCTAAAATGGCCTAAAGATCCGCACCGGATTTAGTGGATCAGTTTGAGTTAAAAGCCGGATTATATGGGACATCCACCGCTTAGAAGTGGAGTTAGTTTTTTAACCAGAGTTAGCTTTATTCATGTGGATGTTTTTTAAGGTAAACTCCACATCAAAGCGCATAGCTTTTTGCTGATTGCATGATTTATTGCGGAGTTTGCAGCCTGGCGGTTCTATGAGTTAAGAGTTTCATTACGATGAACTCTTATATAAATATAGGTCATAGGACACAAAGAGGGTTGTTGTTGATAATTGATGATTGCATAAAGCAGAGGAGAGATATCTTTTGAGGAGTGCTACAGGCACAGAGGTGAAGAAAGAAGAGAGATCAACAGCCAGGCAAACTGGAGATGAGATCAATAGGTATGATCTAATCAAACAGTCAGTGTCAAAATAGATCATTGCTTTATAAGGAGTGAAAGCATATTGAAATCCCTCTATCAGGGTGAACCTAATCGGTTCTTTGTAAAATCACCTAACAAGGTAGCATCTTTGTTGATGTTCAAAGTCCTGTAACCAGGCAGCTCCTAACAGGGCTCAGATCTTAACAAATCTTTTGTAAAATCCCTTAACCAGGTAGCACTTTAATCAATGCTTTTGTAAGCTCCTAACAAGGCGCCTTCATTCTGCAGTAGTGAAGTTGTGAGCTCTGTCTCACTGTGGTTTTTTCTTTTAACCGAGGGTTTCCACATATAAATACTTGAGTTGATCTATGTGATTCTGTTTATGCTTGTGAATGACTGTTTACATTTTGTTTTACATTCAAGAATCTATTTACAAGTTTTAAGTAGCATCAGAGATAGTTTTTACTGATTCACCCCCCCTCTAAGTAATCGGTGAAGTATTAACAATTGGTATCAGAGCCATTGGTTCTCTATACTACTAAGTCTAACAGCTTGAGAGAAAGATCATGGAGGTTTACCGGTATCAAAAACAGCTAGAGGAAGCCAATAACATCATTGCATCTCTGGAGAATAGATTGAGGAGATCACTTGCAAAGAGAAAGAAGCTAGCGTTACAGTTAAATGAGAGCAATGAAACCATTGATGAACTCTTTGGGTAGAGTGGATCTGATGAAGCTGAGGAGGTAGTATCTGAACTCATGGAAAAGAATCAGATCTTGACCAATCAAATCTCTAATCTAAAGAGAGACCAAGAGGACAATGCCCTGAGGATGATTGAACTAATCGAGAAAAAGAGAAAAGTTGAAGATGAAATGAACTCAGCAATCAAGTTGTTGACAGCCTCTGAGAAAGCAAGGGACCGGGCAGTGGAAGCGGTAAGGGCAAATGAACTTATTATTCTACAACTTCAAGAAGACATGCAAAGTGTCACCTAAGAAAATGCTCACATGCAGAAAGGCTGCCATGACAAGAATGAAGCATGCAATAGACTGTCTCTAGAATTTTATCAACTGAGGGAACAGATGAACTAACTTGAAGAAACAAATGAAATTCTGAGAAGATACAATGAAAGTTCGACCAAGCTTGATGAGCAACTTAAAGCTCAAAGAAGGCATAAAGATCAAACCAGTCTTGGATTCACCGGTGAAGTTACCAAAGAGAATGGTGAGTCTTCTAGGGTAAAAGCAATCAAGAAGGATAAGAAGAAACCGCTGGCACAACAAGTGAGAATATCTTTAACGCATCTTGCAAGCATTGTGGGAAACCGGGTCATAAAACTAATAACTGCAGAAATGCACTAGCAAGGACCAATAACAGTCACTGCAAGAACTGTTGTAATTATGGCCACAAGACTAGTGAGTGCTGGTCCAGTCCCATATCTATGTCCAATAGTAGCAAGGGAAGCTTCAAGGGCTACTGCTATGCATGCAACAAATTTGGACACAAGGTAGAAGAATGCAGATCCAAGACAATGGCATTTAGATCCCCAAAGCCGGTATTCACCAAGAGAAACAAGAACCGGAGTACAGTCAACTGTATGAACTGTGGATTACACAATTACACAAGAAGAATGAACTCTCGGGACAAGCCAACCAACACAAGAAGAATGAACCCAGGGAAGACAACCGGGATAGTCTACTATCACTGCAACAAAGTTGGACACAAAGCCAAAGAGTGCAGAAACCGGTTATCCAGTAAGGAGAAGGAACCGGTCAAACCTGAAGAAAAGACCAACAAGGAAGAGAAGACTGAGAAAACAGTTAAACAGATTTGGTTCATAAAAGAATCAAAGAGCTCCACTGAAGAGAAGACAGAGGAAAGATCATTTGTTGATGGCGATATTTTATCAACAAACTGAGTCGTGAAGACTTAGAGGGATCTAGTAGATCCTCTACCGTTCCCAGTATGACCCGTGAGAGTCGAACTCACTCGGTCTGCAAGGTAAACCGGTAAGGCAAATTATAATCAACCGGTCGGGAAAACGGAAAGAAAAGTTAGGTAAGGCATTTATTACTATAGCTATTTAACAAATAGTTACCATTTGGTAATTACCGTTATAATCTAACTCTATAAAAGAAAGGAGAATTACTCACAAGTATTCACTTTACTTACTTTGTGATTTGCGAATTCTTGTGCTAAGTATTATTCTCACACTTTGATCACTGAGAATCACTGTTTGCAAAATTGATCCAAGGTACTTTCTGCAAATTACCGGTTAGCAAGAATGGCCTCATCATCCGCTAACGTAGAGCTGATCAGGGGAGATCAAATTGAACGACCTGCTTATGATATCGCGCTAATTCAGAACAGAGAAAACGACATGGCTGGGGCGCTCTCGTCTATACCAAAAGGAGTCCTCCTAACTGAAGAGGTTACAGCATTCATTCACGCAAAACAGGAAGAATTGGGTGAAATGTATATTCAAGGAGAATATGTGTCACTATGTGAAGAGGGGAAACTCCCAGATAAGTATGCCAAATTGATATCATCTGGACTCATCAATGGAGTATACTACCCGTCCGTCTTCCATGAAGATATGATCCGACTTGTTCTCAGTCGACTTCACGAACCAGGTTTCTGGCTCAATAGAGGTGTATGTATTCCTATCACCAAAGACGATTTGCACAGAGTGACTGGATACAGCAACCAGGGGCAAACTCTAACCCTAAGGACCATCGCCAATGCCGTCGTCAACAAACTGACTAAGTCCAAGCCTGATGGTCGACTCATGACTGCAAACGACATTGAGGATGATGGGGTTTGGTTTGCGTCTGTTGTTCTTGGATACAAGGTGTATCAGTCAAGCAACTTCAACAGCATACCAGGTGGTGCAATTCACATTGCGCGCCGTATTATGCATGAAAATGCCCAATACGACATCTGTACAATGCTCCAAAGCCAAATATTAAAAAATATGAAGAACCTCGGAGTCGTGAGGAAGAAGTCAATGAAGTACGGGATCCTATTGGTATGTCTCTATTTCTACTACTCAAACTTTTTCTCGGGATTCGGTGAAGTTGTATGGAAAACCGATAGACCGGTTATGCATCAAATCACAGAGATGGCCAATCAACTGGGAGACTAGTTAAGAGGTGCAATGACTAAACACTTCAAAGAATTGCAACTGAAAATGCACGCAAGAGAAAGGGTGCCATCAACTATAGTTGAGCATTACAACGACGATGTATGCTTTTTGGTTACCACCAACAATTGCATCATTCAAGCAGTGGAACCGAGAGATGTATATGCTCCTGAGCTGGGTTACGAGATCTCTGCCAAAATTGCTAAGGCATATGCCAATGCCTTAAATGATGCAAATTTGGATCACGTTGCCAATCGGTTTGGCACATATATTGAGATTCTTTAGAATCTGTCAAAAAGGGCACCAATCAAGATTGTCTACAAAAGGACCCCCACACCTAAAAAGAGGCCGTCAGAGCAACCCAAGGCTAGAGGGAAGAAAGCTGAACAGGTACAGAGTACCCAAGAGATGGATCAAGAAGAGACAGAGACCGAAGAAACAGTTCCTCTGATTAGAAAGAAGAAAATCGGTAAAATGGCAAAGGAGGATCCACCTAGAAAAGCCAAGCCCACAATTGACGAAATTGTGGTAGGACTGAAAGAGTTTGGGAATTTAGGTTCTGTTAGAAGAAAATATGAACTAGCCAATGATGAAGACAAAGGAAAAATTGAAGAAGTCGTAGCGTTCTGCCTTCATAAATTCAATCTTCATCCCGATGGACTTCACACAACTCTACCTGAACATCTAGAAAATATTGAAGACCGGTGGAAAGCCTCAAAAGATAGAGAAAAGGAGCTAAGGATAAGAGCTCTTCTAGAGGTCCAGAATCACCTTACTCTAGAAGAAGCCACAGAACAAGCTGAACTTCATCAGAAAACTTTCGCAACTATAAGAAGGATAGGCCTCATGCTTATTAGAGAAGTTGAGAAAGTACACAATGAAGAAGTAGCAATATGGACCAAACTTTTTCAGACCTAGCAGCAAGCAGAACAAGAAGCAGCTCAAAGAACAGCGAAACCGGCAGCTAACACCGGTAAAGGGAAAGGAGCACTTGGAGAAGAAGCACCAGTATTAGTGGACATAACCAAAGATTAGGCAGCAAACCCAACAGTTCTCATTTCTCCAAGCAAAGATAACATTAAACCTATGCATGTTGAGGATATAATTACTGAGGTAATGGACTTTGGAGAAGTGGACAATGCTGCAAAGTGGTACAGTGTACTAGACAAAGAGGACAAACAAAAGTTAATTGTAGGGATAGTAGAAACTTTCATGGATTATCATAGGACTCCAAGGGACTACAGGTCCAAGTTCCCACCAGAACTAAACAACAGGCTACAATCAAAATGGCGAACCGGTCTAGGCACAAACACCAGAATCACTAGGGAAACATTGCTTAAGGTCAGACCTGGATTCAGCGAAGAGAGAATAAAGTTTCTATTAGAAGAAGCATCCATGAACCTAAAGACATCAGATAGAGTTGTAGAGATATTAAACGGATACGAGAATAGAGTCTACAAAGAGACTCTAGACTACTGGCTTAAGTATGACTTCAGTGCATTGGATAAACTAGGTCCTCAGGATCAAACTGCACAAATGCAAGCACCACCGGTCAGATCCACAACTGGTGAAGCATTTTCTACTGAAAAGGAAAAAGCTCAAACAGAAGAGTTCATAACTAATCCACAAATAAATGTTGAACAAGAGGCATAAATTGATATACCCGTAGGAGAACTTCATACAGCTGAGGAGCAACCAAAAAAAGAAGTCCCACTGGGAGAACAAGAACAAGATGCTGAAGTCAATGAGCAACTGGAAAAAGAAGCTCAGACCGAGGGAAAACCTCCTAAAGAACAAAATCTACCAAAAGAAGTTCAACCGAAGAACAGAGCTCATCAAGGAACATAAGATAATAAGGGACAAGACGAAGACATCCCAGTCCACACCGAGCAACTTAAACCGGAGCAAGAGCAAGGACAAGAACAAGGAGACATTCCAAGCTCCTCTTCTAAAAGGAAGTTGTCATTTGCCGAGGAGAAGGAAGCAAAAAGGAGTAAAATCACCGATACAGTGGTAGACATCAGCAAGATGTGAACCAGGCAGCTCAAAGAGCTGATCAAAAGAAAATAGGACATGGTCCTAACCACTCTAAAGAACATTCTGTGCAACTTCGTTCTTGATGCTGACGTAGATAGCGATGAATCGATCATCGATCAGCTAGAAGTGTTGGCACAGGCAATCGGTGAGGATCTCACAGATCCGGAAACAGTGGCGATTGACCACTATGAGAAGAAAAGAATGGAGACACTCCACAAACAGGTTGAAGATATCAAAGTGAATGTGACAACCAACATGAGAATTCTACAACAGCAACTTCAAGAAGCAGGAAGTTTGATGAGTAGAACATCAAACTTTGAAGTGTTTTTGCAAGATCTGTCAGAAAAGTCTGCCAAGATAACAGAAGAGATTAAAGCCTTGTCCTCTCAGTTTGATATTAAGAACAAAACTGCAACATCCTATAGCAGAGAAATGACAAGTTTAACTCTTGCACTAAGAAAAATTGCTGAAGAGAGAAATAAGCGGATCCAAGATATCATTGGATTTCAAATGTTTTTAGCTCCAACATTTGACATCATGAATCTAACAACAAATTCTATAGAAGCTCTAATCAATGAACCAGCCTACAAAATTGTGGAAGACATGGAGAATATCATTGTTTCTCTGATAGTAGCCCAAAAGAATACAGAATATGTAACCGGTCAGTGGGAACCGTTCCTTCACTCAGCCAGAACAATATATAAGGATATCTTCACTAAGCTTCAAATGTGAAGAAACACATTACCCTTTGTCCTATGGAGGCAAAAAGGGGAAGAAGGAAACAAAGAATGAGCTGATTAGTGCAAAGGCAACAAATTACAGGACAGTGTAGAACGTTCACCCGGAGCACTCAGTTAGGGGAATTCCGGAACAGGGGAAGTAGTGTTCTACCGATACAAGGCACTATGATTAGTGAGTGAAGTTTGTGTATAGTTTTGCCACCAATGACAGAGGGGAAGATTGTTAGCAATATTAAGTTGTCATTGGTGTATATCCACAAACAATATGCACCGGTAAGGGGTCACCGGTCACTCACAACACTTAGAAGACACCGGTAGACAAGCAACATAACGTATGCACCGGTAGATAAATAAAACCGTTAGACCGATCTAAGAACACGCACCAATCTCATTGTGCAAAGTTGAGCTGGATATAAGGTTACACCGGTCTAAAACGACCTAAAGATCCGCACCGGATTTAGTGGATCAATTTGAGTTAAAAGCCGGATTATATGGGACATCCACCGCTTAGAAGTGGAGTTAGCTTTTTAACAAGAGTTAGCTTTATTCCTATGGATGTTTTGTAATGTAAACTCCAGATCAAAGCGCATAGCTTTTTGCTGATTGCATGATTTATTGCGAAGTTTGCAGCCTGGCGGTTCTATGAGTTAAGGGTTTCATTACGATGAACTCTTATATAAATATAGGTCATAGGACGCAAAGAGGGTTGTTGTTGATAGTTGATGATTGCATAGAGCAGAGGAGAGATATCTTCTGAGTGCTACAGGCACAGAGGTGAAGAAAGAAAGAGAGATCAACAGCTAGGCAAATCGGAGATGAGATCAACAAGTATGATCTAATCAGACAGTCAGTGTCAAAATAGATCATTGCTTTTATAAGGAGTGAAAGCATATTGAAATCCCTCTATCAGGGTGAACCTAATCGGTTCTTTGTAAAATCCCCTAACAGGGTAGCATCTTTGTTGATGTTCAAAGTCCTGTAACCAGGTAGCTCCTAACAGGGCTCAAATCTTAACAGATGTTTTGTAAAATCCCTTAACCGGGTAGCACTTTAATCAGTGCTTTTGTAAGCTCCTAACAAGGCGCCTTCATTCTACAGTAGTGAAGTTGTGAGCTCTGTCTCACCGTGGTTTTTTCCTTCTAACCGAGGGTTTCCACGTATACATACTTGAGTTGATTTGTGTGATTCTGTTTATGCTTGTGAATGATTGTTTACATTTTGTTTTACATTCAAGAATCTGTTTACAAGTTTTAAACTGCATCAAAGATAGTTTTTACTGATTCACCCCCCCTCTCAGTAACCAGTAAAGTATTAACAAAATCATTGATCTGTTCTAGGGAGATGTATTTATCATGAGGCCATATATAAAGGAAATTACATGCATTTTAGATCTGTCTAATCTGAAGAATCAAAACATTAATATGATCAAGTTATCAAGATTTAACATGTCCTAGTTGAACGTTCCTGCCTCTTGTGGATTGATAAGTCTAAGAGATGGATCTTGTCCTAGTTTGACGTTCCTGCCTCTTGTGGATTTGTTACTCCAAGAGATGGATCTAGTCCTACTTGGACAAACCTGCCTCTTGTGGGTGTGTTACTCCAAGAGATGGATCTAGTCCTAGTTGGACATTCCTGCCTCATGTGGGTTGATTACTCCATGAGATGGTTCTTGTCCTGGTTGGATGTTCCTGCCTCTTGTGGATTGATTACTCTAGGAGATGGTTTTGGTCCTGGTTGGATGTTCCTACCTTTTGTGGATTGATTATTCCAATAGATGGTCCTACCTGTTGTGGATTAATTACTCCAAGAGATGGTTCTAGTCCTAGTTGGAAATTCCTACCTCTTATGGATTGATTACTCCAAGAGATGGTTTTGGTCTTGGTTAGACGTTCCCACCTCTTGTGGATTGATTACTCCAAGAGATGGATCTAGTCTTAGTTGGACGATCTTGCCTATTAACGATAGGTTACTCCAAGAGATGGTTTTGGTCCTAGTTGGATGCTCCTACCTCTTATGAACCAACTAAACTATGTATACATATACTCATGTGTCTCATGTGTATCTCGTGTCTAGATATATACATGTGTCTACTTCATGTATGCTTCGTGTCCTCATGCATTAATGTGTATACTCTATGTATTCTCTGTGTCTTCATGCATCCAAGTGTATACTTTGTGTTTCATTGTGTATGCCCCATGTGTGGCTCTACATATTTAGTTAATATAGAATATGAGAATAAATTAGAGAGAATCTAGAGATATTGAGAAGAAGCTTCTGATGAGGAAATAAATGAGCTTGCTAGAAAGAGCAAGACGCAAGAGCATAGATCATGCAAGATAAATGGAACATGAAAAACTCATTGTGCATTAAAAGCTATTCATATTGAGAAAATTGAATAGGAGTTGTCATTTCTTGAGGGAAAGCAATTTTGGGAGGGGAGGATTTTCATGTCCCCCCATTTGAAACCATATTTGCGATTGGTATGATAAATCGATGTTGTATGAAACAGAGGAGATGAAAGCTCCTTATATAGATTTACAAAGACAATGTTTCTAAAAGAAACAATCGTGAACTAAAGACAACACTAGAAACTACCGAATGAACTACAGATTAACTAAGATGACCATTAAAGAAACATTACAATATTCTAATACCCTCCCTTAATGGTCATCAACTAAAAACCCTGCAGAAGCCCGTATATGTCTTGTGATCATAAATTCTTCAGAACATTCTACTGCTGCTAAGACCCTCCATGTATATGTAGAATGTCAATGACCAAGAGTAGCCAAAATCCATCCAAAAAAATAGAGAAGGCTGCCCCATTCTTTAGAATGCTTTACAACAAGAGACAAGACACACACCAAGAACAATTGCCACAATTTTGAGGAAAAATTGGCAAACCCTCCAAACTTTTGCAGATGAGCACAATGCCCCAAAATAGATTGCAAAAATTCATGATTTTTTAGGGAAAAAATCGCCAAACCCAATAACACAACTTTGCAAATTACAAAATCCAGAAACAATTTTTGAGGATAAAATTGAAAAACCAAACAAATAGCTAGCACAAAATCCAAGACATGGATCAGCATATAAAACATTTTTTTTAAGGAAAAAAACGGTAAAACCTTTTTACAAACCAAAGAGCCCTCCCTCACAAGAGCAAACCCTTAATTTTGAGAAAAAAATTATAAACCCAAATTTATTTATTTTTCAAGGGGATGCTCACAGAGGTGAAGCACTACAAAGGTGTGCTAAGTGTTCCATTCATTCTCATGAGAGATGGGTTATTGCGAACCACTACTCATGAAACATGAGTCAATGACTTTGACTCAAAAACTACACAGTTGAATCCTGATAGCAAAATCGCAACTTGACTCGTTGTGGAAAATATCTCCTACTTTTCAGTTGGTGAGCTTAAGGGGTTTTATAATAAATGGTTCATAAGGCACAACGCTTGCCGCAGGTTTTGCAAATGGGGTTGCAAGCAAAGTGGGCTTAACCTCGGAGGAAACTTCGTGGTTAAGCGCGCTTAAGCTGGAGTAGTACTGGGATGGGTGACCTCTCGGGAAGTCTCGGTGCTTCACCTCTATGATCATCACCTAGATGCAATGAGTGCTAAGTGTTTTAATCATTCTCATGAGAGATGGGTTCTTGTGAACCACTACTCATGAAACATTGGTCAATGAGTTTGACTCAGAAGCTAAACAGTTGAATCTTGATAGCAATATCACAATTTGACTTGAAAATATCTTCTACTTATCAATTGATGAGCTTAAGGGGATTTATAATGAATGGTTCATATGGCACAATACTTGTTGAAGGTTTTGCAAATGGGGTTGCAAGCAAAGTGGGGTTAACCTTGGAGGAAACTATGTGGTTAAGCACACTTGAGCTAGAGTAGTACTGAGATGGGTGACCTCTTGGGAAGTCTCAGTGCTTCATCACTGTGAGCGTCACCTAGATTCAATGAGTGCTAAGTGTTCTATTCATTTCAAGAGAGATGGGTTCTTGTGAACCACTACTCATGAAACATGGGTCAATGAGTTTGACTCAAAAACTGCACAATTGAATCCTAATAGCAATATCACATTTTTCCTTGTTGTGGAAAATATTTCCTACTTATCAAGTAATCTAGCAAATAAATCAAGCTATTGCTTTTGAATTATATTTAATACTTGCAAACCGGACAGGGTTTCGGCCTACGAGATGGGCTAAAGTTTGGAGAGACATGGTCTTTTCCTACCTTTGACAAACTAGGGACAAGGTCCATGGTTTTGTCATTGTTGAGTTAGGGATGGGGTCATTTAGCTTAGTAGATTTGCAAGGTATTTATGGCGAATTCATGATTTGATCAATTGCCAATTGTGCTATGATTTATTGATCTGAGTATTGTTGATCTTTGACAAGACAATTGAAGGAGAATTACTGTAGAAAATCAAGATAAGTTCTATTTTTACTTTTAGGATTATTCAGAAATTGTAAATTGAATATCACAATAAAATTTTGTCAATTTTGATAAAATTATATTTATAAATATGATGCAATTCTCATCTTAAATTGGAAATTGTTTTAGGGAAAAATTCAGGAATATCTCAAATAGCAACATTACAATTGGTATGAGAGCATTGATCTTGCTAGCTTGTGAATCAAAAAAAAATTGTTAATACAGTTAGGCCTCAAGGCAGGTTGAGGTGCCCTAAAGGCAAAATCTTTATAATTAAAAATTTAATAAAGATATTCATAATATTTCCAAGACTCATTTGGGATCCGAATATCCTCCAAAGGATTTAGTCAAGTGTCGAAGAAATTCTGAAGTGTCCTAATTTTTGTTGCTCAAGGACGAGCAATCTTGGGTAGGGTGAACTGTAATGTTGCTTTTTTGAAATAGGATTCAATAACAAACAAATAAATATAAAAAAACTAAAATAAAATATAATATAATTAAAATTTAATTAGTTTTAATAAATGTTGAAAGGGCATGAAATGAAGAGTTGTGATTCCCTCAAATATGAGATATATAAGGGAGATCGTTCATTTGAGGAAATCCATGCATTATTGTCATTTAATCAATTATCAATTGGGAATGAAGGAATCGATTGATTTGGAAATAAATGATTATTCTCAAAAGACGGCAATTAAGGATGAATTGTTGTGACTTGTGACTCTTTCAAAGGGTAGAAGTCATGAAAGGCTGTGAGACCCTCAAGAATAAGATATAAAAGGGAGATCATTTCTTTGGGAGGAAATCATCAAGAAAGGAATAAATGAATCATAAATTGGGAATGAAGGAATCAATTTGGAAGTAAATTATTCTTCTCAAAGGCAATAATGAATGGTGGTGACTGAATTCTTGTGAAGGGTGGTGACTCCTTCAAGAAATTAATATAAAGGACAAATCATTTCATTGGAAGAATCATGGAATGAATCATCAATTCATAAAGAAAACAAGCATTCTGATTCAATCAATCAATTGGAAATAGAACATTACTGATTTTGCAAGTAAATTAAAGTATGTTTTCAAGAGTAGTAATAGTGTGATAAAGGGTGTGACTCTTCCAAAGAGAAGACATATATGGAGATCATTCTAAGAAAACATCAATACATCATTACTCATCAATGTATCAAGGAAGGATTAATGAAGGTAGAATCATCAATTCAAAAATTCATCATCAAATATCAATTCTTTCATATAGATACAAAAATCAGAAATCCATTCAAGAATCATTATAAAATCATCAAATCAATCAATCATTGTGCTATCATCAATCACCCAAATATCATTCATTCATCAACAATTAATCAACAAACTATATAAACCTCAATCATTCAATTATCAATCATTCAAACATCAAACGTTCATGCATCAATTCATTCAAGCAACATTTAAGCATCCACTCATCAATCCTTTGAGAAATGTCAATAAAGAGAGATCAAGCAATCAGCAATAATCTAGCAAATAAATCAAAAAAAATAGCTTTAAGTTTGAGTACTTGAAAAGTCCAGGCCCATGGGGTGGGCTAAGGTTTGGAGGGGCAGGGTCTTTTCCTACCTTTGAAAAACTCAGGATGGGGTCCTTGGTTTTGTCACTGTTGAGTTAGGGACAAGGTCTTTTAGCTCAGCGAATTTGCAAGGTATTTATGGGGAATTTGCAATTTGATCAATTGAGTATTGTGCTATGATTTCTTGATCTGAATATTGTTGATCTTTAGCAAGACAATTGAAGGAAAATTATTGGAGAAAATCAAGATAAGTTATTTTTTCAGAATTATTCCTAGAAATATTAAATTGAATATCAAAATAAAATTTCATCAATGATGATAAAATTATATTTGTAAATATGATACAATTCTCATCTTAAGTTGGAATTATTGTTTTACAGCAAAAATTAGGAATATCGCCAAGAAGGGACATAACATGTTTCCAAATTTACCAGCAATTCTTTAAGTCTACAATTATAAGCTCGTACCTTGTCATGCTTACCTTGTTCTATATTGTAAATTTCTGCTACTATTTCATTATCATCACAAAGCATTTTAAAGTCTTCTTTGAAGGCGTTCTTTAATCTCACCCATGTATTTATGGAGGCTTGGTCAACTTATGTATACTCGTCAATTGCTACACCTTGCAAGGTGGCTGGAAAAACCTGTAACCAAATTGCTCTATCATCTTTCCCATTTGTTGCCCAAATTGTTTCACAAGTCTTACAATGCGTAATGGGATCCCTTGATCCATTGGCTGTAAACTTGGGAAGCTTTTTCTCTTCACCACTAGGGCTTACGATGATCTTATTTTGATGCAAACATAGAGCTAGAATCTTCTTGCTAGGGATTTTTTATTTGGAAGTTCCAGCACTTCTCTTGCACACTCAGCCATGCAAGAATCCTCAACTCTTCCCTCAGCTTCAGCTTTGCTCGCTCTTGTTTTCCCTTCAAATTTTCATTTATAAACCCTTGGCTTGACTTCTCCTCCAATCGACAACCTTTCAATGCCTCAAAGGCTAGTCGTACAATTCTGTGAAGGAACATAATTTTGTCTCCTAACTTCCCTCGTCCAAAGTAGATTGTCTTGACTTTCCAACTCAACTGCATTCTCGGAAATGGCTTCAACTTGGGAATCAAACAATTGCATTTTCTGCAAGTATTTCTTGTAATATTCTCCTCCATTCCCTTTGCTTGACGATCCTTTAAACCTGATCTAATGGTCTTGGCCACCTTGTGGCCTCTTCTCACCTTTATTGGGATCTAAGGGCATTAATTACTCAAAATTGACCCAGTTTATTTTAAAGCGACGATGTCAAATGTTTACTTTTCTCTCTCATAGAATAAATACATGAATTAATAATAGAGATGACAGGTCATACAAGATAGAAGAGTAAAATATATCTTTATCACACAGAATTTTTTACAGAATACTAGAGATGGTTAGCAAACGATCAAAGTCAATCCGACTAGATCATACTTCTTCCCTTGATGATACGCAATCTACTTAAAAGACCTAATGATTGCCAACAGGATTGCAGGCGTCAACCAACCGACACTTATGATTGTAGAAAATCAGCAAAATTTTGTGATAATTGTAAATATTTATCTTGCCACCAACATAACATTTACACCTGGAAAGGGTCGAAGATTTGTAGAATCAAATTGTTCAGCTAAATCATGCAATCCTGTACTGTATCTCTCTCATTTCATTAAGGGAACACAAACAACCATCTACCAGCAAACAAGATTCCCAAAGTAGGACAATCTTAATGCTTTGCATAACAACTATCGGAAGAGAACCACAAGATTTGCTATCCACATCATTAAAAAAACTGATGCTATCAGCACAAAAGTCCTACATAACCAAAAAGGAAAAGGGAAAGGAGAGAGAATTTAACACAGGCAAGATAAACATCTATAATTTTCAAAAATATTTTCCCAAGGTCTTGCAGGGTACACCCAGAGTACTGCTCAGGTAGTACCTTTGAAAGATCCCAAGCACACAAGCTTAAAACAAGTAGACAAGATGCACAATAATGGACTAGCAAACAAAGATATCAATTTGAATTCTAAATTCTAAAGATGCTTATTACAATGGCAGCTCAATATATTACTGATTGCTCCTCGTTGGGAGTTGTAGAGGAATATCGATGAATTATAATTTCAGTTATGCCACTCAATGTATGCTCAGGGTCCAATATCAGAACTAGTAATGATCAATGCCAATATATGTATGTAGGTATTGCAAGTATAGAGTCGCCAACTCTAATTGCTATGATCTCTGAGAAATATGCCCGCAATCTGGTATGTGTCTGATGTGTGCCCAATTCAGAATGATATCTGAAGCTATAAAATGTTATTGCTGGTGATATGGCTCAGAGTATATGTGGCTCGCAACACCGAACTCGACTCTAAGAATGATATTAATAATGATCACCGATCTCCAATAGAATGTATCAATGCCATGTCCTTGAGATCTCTATGGTTACCGATCATGTTGGCTAAAATTTTTGTAAGCTACTAAGACTACACCTTACAAAATTGTAACTTTAGGCAATGGTATAATGAGATAAATATCTCCTCTCATCAATAGGAGAGGCTCCCTTCTTACCATAGGTGGCTTCAACAGGATTTCGACTGAAATTGAATAAGGGTGATTCTTTCAACCTTTTCCTCTTTTTTCAAGAAAAGATTCACAAGTAAAAACAACTTATTAATTCTACAAGGATTCCCTACTGCTATGATAATACCGATGACTTAGCAATTAACGTAAGAACAACTCCTAAGGCAGAAGTTATTAATATATTTGGTAGATTAAAACAAGGGCCCAAAGTATCTTTCAATTAATCCTATTTGAATATAACAAGAATCAGTAATGAGGCTCAAAGTCTCTCACTAATGATTCTGAAATTAAAAGAAAAACACTCAAAATTGAAGCTCAAAATCTTCAACTCTCAATATTTATAGCCACTATTAACTATACCAATCCTCCTCCTGTAGCTCAAAGTCTCTCAAAAGGTGAACTGAACCTCCAATGATTTACACAAGTTAAGCTATGAAATGAATTCAAGAACGATTAAACAATGTAACATAAGAAAACATCATTCAATCCCAAGATTTGCAACACAAAGTTTGAAAAATACTGTTACTTTTATTCACTTTTGATAATTCGTACAATGAAACACAAAGTTTTCACCACACAAGTTCTCAAGTATAGCCTTTCTTCCTTAAAACAAAAGATGATCATATTTACAAAGAGCTCTCTCCTTTATATAGGAAAATAGGAGAGAGAAAAGTGGAGAGAAAAGGGGAAACCCTTAACCACTTTGATTTATTCAACAACCTATTAACTACTTTGACTTATTCAATGTTACAAAGCTTAAAGCACTTGCAACACGATTACATAATACTGGTATACAAGAATATGTTTTTCTGTAATTACAATCATCACATATACTACATGTAATCTGTCAAACACATGCTATAAAACAAAGAGAAAGTGTCTCAGACACTTAGGAATCAGCATCAGAGGGTATTTACATAAGCCTCGAACTTGCGAAGAGACTCATGTATAATAGCTGGATCAGGTGCACCCGTATGCTAAGCAATCACAGTAACCTTGCATAAAACATGAGACTTGGTATAGCTGGTTACTTGACTTTGGAGCTGATTCAAGGACATTTTATATTCCATGAATCGATCAAGAATAGTGAGACTAAAATCAGCTGAATCCAGGTGAAGGTGAATCATTTCTCAGAACCTTATCACCACAACTCCTTTAATCAGCTTACCATCTTCTAAGAAAACTTCACAAGACAATTTATTGAACTCATTTGTCATCTGACATTCTTGTTCATTCCATGAATTCAATGCTGACTATAGATCTATGACCAATTGGTTCAAGACTCTTTCCTTATTGATCATTAAATCAAGAGACTCAAAATACGTGTCAACTGAAGAAATGATTTCAAATTGACACAACCTTTTAATATTGAACTCCTACATGGCCCTCCAGACATTTAAATCTTCATTTAGAACTTTCAGTTGTTGATGAAAAGATGAAATAAGTTCCCTTATTTCATTGACAGTCATGTGTATGTGCCTCAAAACCTTGTATGAGTCTTTAATCACCTGCATCCCTTGTATTTCAATTTGTTCACACCACTCATCAACTGCTTTCGCCTTCTTGTGACACTTCTCATAATCCTCAGGGCCTAATACTGAAATAGGAGCAGCATTTTGAGAATTGTTCATCATTCCAATGGTTTCAATGAGGTGTGCATTTTCTTCTTCTAGCTTGTTTTTCTTCTCCCACAACTTATCATTCCTCTGTGTGAGTTGTGCAACAACATCCTGAGCATCTTGTTGACAACTCAAACATGTCTGCTTACCAAGCTCTACCCTTGTGATTTTATAATCAGAGGGCTGCCCCTCTTCTGTAGACCTATCAATCAAAGGCTCAGCAATTTCAGCATACTTGGCATTGTCTTCCACCACGATCCTTGACACCGTTTTGGTCTTCTTGTTCTTTGGAGCTTTTGGCTTTGAAACTTGTTTGAGATCAAAGCCCTCCAATGAAATCTCTTCCTTTTTTGAGTTATGGCACTTAGCCAAGAAGGCAAAGAAAATGAAGATGTCGTTGTTGCAAATGTAATGGCCAAAGTGGTAACCGGATCCACATGTGCAACTGTAGCCACAAAAGGGGGAGCCTCTGTTAAGATTGCCATAGGAGTAGGGCTGTTGTGAGTAACCTCAGACATGAAATGTTCCAACTACACTGAAGTAGTATCAAGCACTGTCATGGAAGAAATGGCCATAGGAGGAATAGTCATGGAGTATGCATCAAACACACTCTCAAAGTTGTGATAAGAGTCCTCAGATATAACAATAGGAGTAGCTGATGAAACAGGCAAGGCAGGAGTCACCATGACTGAGTCCATAGGAGGAATCTGCTCCGTAGAAAATACATCTATAGTTGTACCCAAAGGTGAATCAGGAGACTCGTCTGACACAAGTGCAGAATCAGGAATCGTTGTGGTAACTGAAGTATCCACGAGAGGATGAACATCAAGTGAAGATACCTTAGGTGAATCAGGCATCTCATCATCACTAGATACTACTTGAACCTTTTCAAGTTCTGTGCTTTTAACCTCAAGAACTCTCCTAGTATCCTTGCCTCCCTTGATGGTAAGCTTAGGAATCATAGACACGACGGGAATGATAGGATCAATTGCTAAAGAGGATGTGCCATCTTTAGTTCTACCTTTAATATCCGATCTCTTACCAACCGAGCCACCATGATCAAAGTCTTTTCCCAATCTTATTTTGATACTTTTCAATCCCCTTCTTTTTAGCCAAATGTTGGTATTTGCAAGAACGGACTGAAAACGATCCCATACAAAAACACTCTCTTTTCCTGACCAAGATGGAGACAAAACAAGCAAATTCTCAACATGATTGCAAGTGTAAACAGGATCAAGAATGTCACCATCATCTTCAACCCCAGGAGGAATGTCAGCAAGGTTGAAGTCAATAATTTGTTTAGTAGTCTGGCGACAGTAATCCATCCTTCGTATATCTGCCTCGGTGTGAAGATCAATCCATATGTCCTCTAGTCAATACACATGCACAAACTGCCTCATCATCTTATCATTAAGCCCTCGCCAGTCGAAATGACTCCTAGCCATGAATTTCTTCAAAGTGATCCTCTGAAGCTCATACTCCATGTTTTTGGCTTTTGGAATTGTATCTATGGAGTATCCTCTGATCTTCAGTGGGTTTTGTGAGGAAGTGTAATGTGTTTCGAACTTTTGATGCATTTCGATAGCCATGAGTTGCCTAGCCAACTCCATGAGAATGATCTTATCTATCGGGTACCTTGGGAGTGTATGCGGTTCACCTTTGAAGTAGCCCACCCACATGTAAGTGTAATTAGGGAACTAGAGAAACAGGTAGCCATACTCATTCACCTTGACCCACGCCTCATCGGACACATGCTTGTTAGGAAGACTTTTATCAAACAAGCACATAAAATGCCCATAGAAAGCATCCCGCACCCTGCGGTAATGAGAACGGCTAACTTTCAACACAAGTTGGGGGAAATATTCCCATACAGGAACCAATGATCTATCCCCTTTAGTACATAAACCAGAGAAGGAGCCAAGCGAGGCAAAGATGTACACTAGGTATGAGTTCATATAAAAAGTACAAGTATTGACAACTTGAGAAAGCTGCTCACATAGCATCATTGATCATTTCTCCCCAAAAAATCTTCTTCTTAGATCGAACAATGAGAGAAATGTATTTGTACATCCAGGGTTCAAAGGTGTTTGATGTCTTTAACCCTGCAAGGCGACTGAATAAGGTGATGAGGTCACTAATCTCCTCCTTGAATTCAGTGCGACGGATTCCCTTTGGCCATCTTGCAATGTTAGGCCTTTTGTTGAGCAGCCAATTGTCATTAATAAACTTTGTGCAAGAAGAAGTGTCTTCATTCCACCTCTCAAGAGCTTTTTGTTTGGTCATATTAATAACCACGGGAACCGGTGGCACTTGGAAGATTCTATCAATGGTCTCTGGATCGAGCCTAATAATAGTCTTACCATCTTGATCTTTGATGGTCCTGGATGATGAATCAAAGTTCTTCGCACATGCAAGCACGAACTCTGGCTCAAGGGAAGCCAATGGAAAAGTGGAAACAAGATGGATACTGCTCTGTTTGATGGAAACCATGTCTTTTGTAACCGCAGCATCAACCCTTTGAAGGAATTCTTCAAAGTTCATGTGTGAGATATCGGTGTTTTGACCTCTTCACAATAAGAAATAACTTGTGAAGGTGGGACAGAAATATGATATGAGTCATACTGGTATTTCATCTTCTTCTTCTCTTTTTCTTTGGCAAGTGTGATTCCTTTAGACATAGCAACTTTATGAGGTTGAGCAGTTGTAACATAAAAACTCCATAAAGTGAGAACGTCTTCTTGAGAAGGATCCAACATAGAATTTCTTAGAATAATGAATGGTGTATAAAGATGACTGATTTTTTTTTGGAAAATGAATTGGTTTCAGCTCAAAGAGAACTCAAGAACGAGTTTCTTGTGGGTAATTGCACATGAAGACAGTGAAAAATTTGAAAGATAAGAAGGCAAGTGAATGGATGGATATCATTTATTTTTATAATGGAGTTTTGAATTGACCACCATTATGAGTTTTACGTCATATGGCAGTGGTAGGGACAACAATTTATGCAAGTGGACTTTTGGAAGATAATACATGTATGGACTTGCATTGGATTTTTTCTCTTCTTCACCATAGAACGGGGTTTTTAATCCCGACTGCATATGCAAGCAAGATGAAATTCTTGCATATGCATCTTGAGAATAGAAGATAGAAATAGAAGAAACATGAATTTAATCACATGTAAATCAAAAATGAAAGTTTACATGTAAGTTAAATAACTTGGGAAGAAAAATAAGAAAAAAGACTTAAGGAAGAAATTACCTCAATCCTCAAGATGAAATCTTTCAAAATCTTGAGCAAAATCTGAAATAAATCCAATAGATTTTCGGATTTAAGAAAGATTGGATTGAAAGAGTATATATAGATCACATTCCTAGTCTTTTTCCTTCAAGTTTGGATAGTCAACATGCATATACAGCCAAGTGGGAAAGAATGAGAGATAAAATGCAAAAAAATAGCAACCATTTTGACTATTTCTTATGTATATGGAATGAGGAAGAAAAACGGTGTATATGGCATAAATCCCAACCAAAATGAGGAAATAAATTAATGAAAGAAATAAATAAATCACCAAAATCAATTCTTGGGCTGAGAAATTGATTGAAGACACTCAAATCCTCCTTTCATGAAACAGTTGTGAAGAAGAATGACCAAGGGCAGACTGTTTTTATCAAAATGCATATGCTTTGTATTTCAAACAGCATATGCAATGCTTACAAAAATTGACGCCCTAGAATGAAAGAGCAATTGGGGAAAGGAAAATGCAGTTTGATGATGCAAAGACACATGCAAAGAAGCATGTAATCTTCCCCAAATTCGACATCCCAAAGATTCAAGGCTGGAAACACATTGTTTGAATGCAAAGTCGATATGTAAATGCTTGGAGAAAAGACGTCCAAGAAAGCACATTAAAAACGCTATTTTGGAGAAGACTTTGCATAGTGTATTATGCAAACACTCTCAAAATCGACGCCTAAAAGGAGAGCATTAAAAACGTTGTTTAAGAATGCCTTTGCACATGTTTTTAACATATGCAATCCCCTTAAAATCAACGCCTTAAGGAAACGCAATGAGTAAAGAAGTGAATACGCACTTTTAGGATGACTATTTCATGAGGTTTAAACATATGCAATCCCCTTTAAAAAACGACGCCCTTAGTAGATTATTAAAAATGCTGTTTAGGAAGGATGTTTACATATGTTTAAAATACATAAAAAGATATGTATTTGAGTTTGAAAACGACACCCTTAGTGATTTTCCATTTACACTTTGATTAAAACATGTCTTCTATGTGTTGGCTAAAAATTTTGTAAGCTACTAAGACTACACCTTAAAAAATGGTAACTTTAGGAAACATTTCATGAGATTTCTCTCTCCTCTCAGCAATAGGGGAGGCTCCTTTCTTACCGTAGGTGGCTTCAACAGGAGCTTAACTGAAATTAGAAAAGGGCGGTTCTCTCAATCAATTCCTCTTTTTTCAGGAATGATTTGCATACAACTACTACTTTCTAACTTAACAAAAAGCGCCTTATTGCTACGATAATACTGGTGACCCTAGAGTTGACATAAGAACAATACCAAGGGCAGCAGCTTTCTTTTTATATTTTGTGAAACAAAAACAGGAACCCAAAGTCTCCTGCACTTGTCTCGTGAGGATTCAAGAAGAATAACAAGGCACAAAGTCTCTTACTGGATACTCTCAAATTAAATAAAAACACTTACAACTGAAGCCCAAAGTCTTCAGCTCTAAGTAATTGCAGCCACTACTATCTATCACAATTTGTCCTTCTGGAGCACAAAGTCTCCAAAAGTTCAAATTGGCTCTGAATGCAATAGGCAGCTCAAAGTCTGCACAATTGAATTCAAATCCCTCTTGAGTCAAAGCATAAAACTCACAATCAATATTCAGAAAATGTCGTCACATAACACCTTGAATCAACACAAAGTTTGAAAGCAAGTTGCCCTTTATATTGAAAGCAATTCAAATTTACATCTAAGCTCAAAGTCTTAGAGTGTAGGTACAAACTGGCAAAATTTTCTTGCCTTGCCAAAAGATGATTATTTACAATGAGCTCCCTCCTTTATATAGGAAAAGAGGAGAGAAAAAGGTGGAGAGAAAAGAGGAAAATCTTTAACCACTTTGACTTATTCCCTAACTAACTAACTAATTTTGACTTTTTCAAAGTTGCATGTCTAATGCACTTGCAACTTGATTACATGTTACAACTTTGCACGTGATACTATCACATGCAATTACATATGTCAAATACAAATTACAAAGACATGATGAAAATATTCTAAGTGCCTGACAAGACACGACACCTATTACATCATCCTTCGTTTGTCTCCATGCTGCTACAGGATGCGTGATGGTTGATATGCTCTAGTTTGGTGAAAGCATCTTGATCTGGAACATGAACCTACATCCTTGGTTGTCTCTTGAGAAGCACGTTTGTTTCTTTCCATCTCTGCCTTGAAAGAATTATTTCTGATTGTAGTCTTTCAAACCTTTCTGGGGAGAAAGATCCAATCTTCTTATCCAGCTTGTGCTCTAATTTTGATTCATTTGATTCCCTCGAAGTTGAATTTCTCTTAAGGGTGGCCTTTGAGCTCTCTTATGGGCTTCCCTTTCTCTTTGTATCCTTTCTCTTTGCTCACGTTCCAATCTTTCTCTAAGCCTCCTTTTAATTCTTTGTCTTTCTCTTTCAAATTCAATACCAACTTCCTCCTCTTCCTCCAAGATGGCCCGAGCAACTGAATAGTGTGTGTTGTCTTCTCTTTGATTCCAAATGAAAGCCCCTAAGTCCGAAATGATATCTTCCTGCCTTACATTTATATCCAAGCCTGGTTTGTCATGTCCCCATTTTGGAAATAAAACTTAAATATAAATTATAATCATTATACAAATTATAAATAATAATGATTGAATATGAAATAAATAAAGAAATAATATAATACAATGACAATTAAAGATTACCATTATAGAAGATACAATACAATTCTAGAATATTAAATATAAAAATAAACAAATAAACATAATTACGATATAATATTATTATGATTACAAGATGAATAATAATATAAGTGTAAATGATAATAATTCGAAATAAATAAATAAATTAACATTAACTACTCTATTAATATATCATAATATGATATATAATAATAATAATAGAATATGTAAAAATATAATAATATAATCTAAATGGAAAATATTTATTAAAATAGATTAATGATGAAGAAGTCGGCAACCATTGGTTATAGGTCGCGACTTCCTCCGTGACTCATGCGGACATGCATAAAAGCCCACACACAGGATACAGCAGAGGGAAGACTTGGGAATGATTTGACAGAATTATTCTTGGTGTTGTCTTAGCAAAGTCTTCGGAAGTCAAGGAGACACATTAATATTACACTTGGAGAGATTGAAAGGAAGGGAAAGAATGAATACGGGGAAGCACTAATATGTTAACGGAAAAAAGAGGAGTTTTCAGATGGTCGAGGAGACTCATGCGATAGACAAATTGGAGCGGACATCTCTCAATGGCAATATGATTACCTTGGCAGTTTCCATACTATATCAGTAATAATATAAATAGTGATTGAGTTGTTCACTTCATACACGACAGTAAGTGCATAATATTAATGTTTGAAGGAGCGAAAGAGCATCATAGAAGTCACCACAGAAAGACATGTCAGCGGCATGTTCTACAAATACAAGCAGCGATGACTTGAAATATAAAAAGAATATATTAAGAGTGCCCAAAAATGACGAACTCTCAAGGTCATCTTCTACCATCTATATTATGACACAAGTTGTTAACGATAATGGCTGGTAACATTATTCATCTGCATACTTGTAAGACACGACAAAGTATATATAGATATGGAATACGAAGCGATACACCGAGAAGTATAGGAGAAAATACGATCTTACCATTCAATAATTATAATTTTCATCTTATGAAATCAGAGAGTTATAAGGGAAATATTCAGATAGGGACGCATGATGATTTGGGCATTTTAATTAGATACAGCTGTGTCAACTCCAAAGGCATGAATACGATATTTCTAACTTCTCAATCGCATGTTTATACGGATATAAATCAGGGATAGGGATCACACATTTATCACGTCTTTCACTTTATATATGAGCTTACATATATCTTTTGATCAATCATAACCATTTGTGAATTAAGGAGATCCAAATTGTGGTTCATGGAAGTCATATCACTAGAAGACTTTATAATTTCAAAGTTAGAGTTCAGATCCATTAGATTTCCACAATCCATATTACTATGAGTATTAGTTTCTGGATTCAATTGTGTAGCATTTTTTTGACCAACGTTTCGGATCATACTACATGATCCATCATCAGGGTGTTGCTAGAGAGAGAGAAGAAACATAGAATGATATGTTGCAGATCTGGCATGCAATAAAAAGAAGAGGGAGAGAGGAAGAGGGGAGAGAGAAGACATCTGTGCACGTAGATCCACGATGACAAGACCGACAACCAATGGCAATTAGAGAAGGGGGGGAAAACACCATTCCCATTGAGATAACAGGAGAAAATATAAAGATATAACAAATATAGGGCAAAAGTAAATAGACATAAAAGAGGGAAGAATTGATATATATATATATATATATATATATATATATTCGCAAGTACGCACAAATAAATGAACATAAATACATAAGCAAGACCCAAATTAAATTAACATAAACGAAATTAAACACGAACAGAAACAAATTATAAATTTATTTAAGTTTATGTTAATAAACATAGACAAACTTAAAAGAACATAAACACGAAGCAATAAACATTAACTAAAAACAATTATTAGTATTTATTTATGTGTATTGTGAGTGAACACACATAAATAGATAAAAATAAATAATAATAAACAAAAATAAAATAACACAAACGCAAATAAAATAAGCAAAAACAAAAACAAATCTAAGCCTAAATAATTATATGTTTATGTTTATTAACATTTATGTTAATAAACATAAACCAAACTAAATAGACATAGATAAGAAAAAATAAATAATTATTCGCTTTTTCATTCTTGTCTGTCTTATTTATTTTTTCTTATCTATGTCTATTTAGTTTGGTTTATGTTTATTAACATAAATGTTAATAAACATAAACATATAATTATTTAGGCTTAGATTTGTTTTTGTTTTTGCTTATTTTATTTGCGTTTGTGTTATTTTATTTTTGTTTATTATTATTTATTTTTATCTATTTATGTGTGTTCACTCACAATACACAAATAAATACTAATAATTGTTTTTAGTTAATGTTTATTGCTTCGTGTTTATGTTCTTTTAAGTTTGTCTATGTTTATTAACTTAAACATAAATAAATTTATAATTTGTTTCTGTTCGTGTTTAATTTCGTTTATGTTAATTTAATTTGGGTCTTGCTTATGTATTTATGTTCATTTATTTGTGCGTACTTGCGAATATATATATATATATATATATCAATTCTTCCCTCTTTTATGTCTATTTACTTTTGCCCTATATTTGTTATATCTTTATATTTTCTCCTATTATCTCAATGGGAATGGTGTTTTCCCCCCCTTCTCTAATTGTCATTGGTTGTAGGTCTTGTCATCGTGGATCTACGTGCAGAGATGTCTTCTCTCTCCCCTCTTCCTCTCTCCCTCTTCTTTTTATTGCATGCCAGATCTGCAACATATCATTCTATGTTTCTTCTCTCTCTAGCAGCACCCTGATGATGGATCATGTAGTATGATCCGAAACGTTGGTCAAAAAAATGCTACACAATTGAATCCAGAAACTAATACTCATAGTTAGAGTTCAATCAGACTTTTGCTAGGGACAAAAATGTCCAAAATCTATGCCAGCCTTTCTCAAGACAAGTCTGGCATCATTACTGATAAAACACAATATACTTATGTTGAAATACATGTTGTTCATTAAGCAAGCCTCTATTGTTATTCTCAGAGGGGTGCAATCGTCTAAGGTTTCTCAGTCAAGAGAATCTAACTAGATATATAACTGGATTATCTAGAGAGTTGTAACAATCTTAGACAAAAATACTAAGAAGTTCCACAAGGGACATTACATGGTTGCACAACTGGATAGTCAGCATAGGAAGGCAACACAATCTTAGATCATTCTTTTTAGTTTTGCCTCTCACATTTCAAACTTTCTTGATTCTCCTTTTCAATCATTCGGGCCTTTTCTTCTTCCTTTTCTGGTGTTGGCTTGAGATTCTCCTGACAAATCAATATGATATGCCTGAGTAGCTGTGACATGAAGATTCCACAAGGTAAGAATATCTTCAAGTGATGGATCCATTGCACTTTTTGGATGCACAAGTATGGATTTTGGAAGACTATGAAGATGGAATATGACTGGAAAACTTTAGGACAGCGAAGAGGTGAATGAATTTTAGCTCAAAAATGATAAAGAAGACCCAAAAACGAGTTTCTTGGAGGTGATTGCATGTGTGAACAACGAGAATTATGAAGGGAAACATGTATGGAAATGAGTGGATATGACGTCTACTTAGAATGAATTGTTATGTTTTCATCATAAGCAAATGTGCAAGCAACCACCATCATGAATTTTTAAGTCAGATGGCAATGATATAACAAGCACGGATAGAGTGTGTGTAAGCATGAAAGTGGGATTTTGAAATGGATTTGCATGTGCATATCAATGAGCTTGTTTTCTTTGGCAGTTTCTTTCAAGAACGGAGTTTTCAATCCCGACTACATATGCAAGCAAGATGAAGCACTTGCATATGCAACCTAGAGAATGTAGACGGAAGAAGGATAATTAAAACAAATATAACATGTAAATCTAAAATAGAAATGAAAACTTACGTGTTAATCAAAAACCAAAACATGAACTTGGAAAGAATTGGGGAAAAACTTAAGGAAAAATTACCTCAACTCACAAGAAGTCTTGCCAAATCTTTGAGCAAAATCTGAAATAAATCCAAAAGGATTTTCAGATTTAGAAAAGATGAGCTCAAAAGATCATATATGGACTTTAATCCTAGTCTTAATCCTCTTATTTTGGAGAGTCAATATGCAATGATTGCCAAGTGGGAAGAAAAAAGAGATTAATTGCAAGGAAATAGCAACCATTTTGACTATTTCCAATGCACATGTAATGACAACAAAAAACGACATCTAGGGCACCAAAAACAGCTTAGAAATGATGATAAACAAGCTGCAAATGAAAGGTAATGCCCAAGAACTCATCTTAAAAGCAAAATATTTGATTTGGATGAAGAAAAATGGCCAAAAATGGGCCGTTATTGAGCAAAAATGCTAAAAAACGTGCCCTAAACAAGCTGTTTTTAGAGTAAAATACTTTCTAAAATGCAATTTTGATGATCCAAGAATGATCCTTGAGCAATTTAGTGCAAAAACTCCCCTATGGGGAGCAAAAATGATTGAGTTTTGACCATGACTCTTGTGATTTTTGGCTTCAAAATCCCATTTTTCTCAAAAACCTCCAAAATAAGTGGGTTTTTTTAAGTCAAAAACACATGTTTTCCTCTCAAAAATTGCCACTTCTTGCTTTTTAATACCAAAGGCAAGTTAAAACAAGTCAAAATGCACTTTTTGAAGGGAAAAACATGTATTTTTAGCTTCAATGGTTTAAAAACGTTTTTTTTATATGCATTTGCATATGAAAATAACACTTTATAACTAAAGTGATTAAATACACACTTTTTGAGTGCAAATACATATTTCAAAAGACATGTATTTGGTTTTGAAAAAGCCACTTTTCCACTTAAGTTATAAAACAGGATTTTTAATATCAATTGCATATGCAATTGGTCTTAAAAAAGCCACCTTTTCACTTAAGTTGTGCATACATACTTTTAGATATCAATTGCACATGTAATTAGGCTTGAAAAAGCCACTTTTTCACTTAAGTTGTAAAACATAACATTGAAATGCATTATTTTAAACTCAAGTATATGCAATTGCATATGAAAAGCCCACCTTTATGCATTTAATATTTAAATTTTATTGGAAGTGGGTTTTAAAGATGACTTGCATGTGGATGATATGCAATGAATGATAAAAACCCCACTTTTATACACTTAAGTGATTAAATTTAATTAAATTTAATATATAACTATAGTTTTTAATAAAGTAACATGAAAATAGACTAGAAAAAGCCAATTTTCATTAAATCATTATAAACTATGGTCAAATCAACTCAGAATGAGTTGAAATTTAAAAATGGATGCCAAATTCCATTTTAGATATTAAAAATAATTTTATTTCGTGCAAATGACAATAAAAAGCCCACTTATGGAGGTTTTTTTAATAAAATGAGCAGTCAGCCTGAAAACCCCACCTTTTGCATCATAACTTGAGTTATACAACTCTGTTTGATGTCTAAGATAGCTCGAAACGAGCGTATTTCAAAGTGCTATTGACTCAAGGGAAAAACAAGATTAAAATCTACTCATAAGAAAGGAAAAAATAAAGAATAAACATGAAGATTGTCAAAAATCAAGTGCTCACAGTCAGAGAAGAAAAACTCGTTCTAACAAGCATTTAGGGGATTTAACTTGACGAAAACCTTCAAAAAGAACGCATAAATAACGATACATAAAGTACATTTCAAGGATGACGAACTGATTTTATGACACCTTATCAATGTGTTGAAACATAGAGGATGCACCTACGAATCCATGAGAAAATTGCGTAGGGTTGCCTCAATTTTGTGATGTCAAAATTGAGGACAACACTATGAGGAAAAAGCCACCCAGAGAGTTTTTAAATACGTTATATTTGATATGCAATCGCATATAAAAATAACACTCATAAGGATTAAATATGCTCTTTAGAAGTTCAACTACATATCTTTATAAAATATGTTTTTGGCCTAGAAAAAGCCACTTTTACACATATATATGCAGTTACATATAAAAATAATGCATTTAAAGTGTAAAAGACTTAATTTCAAGAGGTGGGTTTTAAAAAGTATTTTGCATGTTGATAATATGCAATGAAGAATAAAAACCACACCTTTTCGAAGTTAAGTATTTAATTTTGAATTAATTTAATATTTAACTATAGTGTTTTAATAAAGTAACATGAAATTAGATTATTTTAAAGCTAATTTCACGAAATCATTAAAAACTATAATCAAATCAACTCGAAATGAGTTGAAATTTGAAAATGAACTTTAGAATCCATTTAACATTTTAAATATAATTCAAACTCGTGCAATTGACTTTGACAACCCCACCTTTTAAGGATTTTTAAAAAATATGCAGTCAGCCTGAAAAACCCCGCCTTTTGCATCATAACTTGAGTTATACAACTCCGTTTGATGTCTAAGTTAGCTCGAAACGAGCGTATTTCAAAGGGCTATCAACTCAAGGGAAAATCAAGATTAAAAATTGCTAAACAAAAAAAAAAAACAAATAAAAGGACTTAAAGAACGCGTGAAATGTGTGTTACAAAGAGCATTTCAGGGATAACGAATTGTCTTTATAACGCATTATCCAAAACATTCAAATCATAGAGGATACTTCTACGAATTGACAAGAAAATTGCGTAGGGTTGCCACAATTTTGTGATCTCAAAATTGAGGACAACAGATCGCCAATAGATTTATGTTTCGATCTAATCCAATGATGTGGCTGCAAACTCCAAGCAATATGATATTGTTGTGATTAGCCTTTGAATTGTGTATCGTCAATGGTACAGTATGCTGCAATCGATGGATGTGTGTCTCTAATATGAAATAAGATACCGCAGAGGTTATAAATACCTAAGGTGGGCTGATCTTGCCGAGGATGAATGTTGATCGAACATGAATTGATATCACTATGATGCTGCGATCCCATGGGACAATGTCGCCAATCTGATGCAAGAATCGCTGATGTTTGCCAATCATTCAAACCAAGAATATTATCGCTGATCTGCAATGAAGGATAGTTTGAATCTATTAGTCCAATTAGGTCTCGAAGAGACTTCACCCAATTGGCAAAATAGCAGACTGGGTAGGATATCTCACGTCTGAAACTACAAATCCAATTAAATTCCAAATGGGAATCTCAAAGACATATATAAGCAAGTTTCATTGATGATTATGATCTACTAGCAAGCTGATTTTAATATGAAACTCTAACAATGCAAATGAAGTGAATCAGTCAACCCAAATGGGCACCCAAATGCAATAATTCAAAAATAGGTCCTAACTAAGTAAAGGTGGCGTACAAGTGCACCCCCTCAAACACGCCCCCTTGTAAGGCTAATTAGCTTAGGGGGACCATATGATCTAACAGCAAGTTATATTTAGGTCCGAGCTAAGGAGGGGACAAGACAACTTTGGGCATTACCCAAGGACTAAACTGAACTGTACCAGTACATATACCCAAATTAAAGGTGCAATATCCAATTGCAAATTATTATTATTATATTTTTACTAATAATTAATATATATATCATAATATTATATTTGTATATTAATATATTTATAATATTTATGTTATTAATATTTGTATATTATAATATTGTATTATCTATCAATAGTATATTATTATATAAATATTTATTAAAATAATAATTTATATTATATATGCCTATTTTTGTACAGACAAACCCAAAAAGAACCCAACCTCCCCAAAAAAATCAGTTAGATCCAAGAACCAAATCTGCAAACCTCAACCAAGATCCAAACCAGAACTGGTAACATTGCCCAAGACTAGAATTACCATCAAGAAGTAACCTATAAATTATCAGCTACTAGCAAACTATGTCAAACAATAAATCTGAAACAAATTTTTCAGAGCAGATACTGTAATTAAGCAGAAAAGTACGAAGACATCACCCAAAATTAAAGAAAATCAGGCATGATAATCCTGTAAATAATATTTTAGTCATATTGTAAACCAAAATTCAAGGAATTGCATTGTATACTGAGCCATTTTGGTTTGTAAAACAAGGAAAACAATGTACCCTGCCACAAGAGTGAACATGTTATAAAGTCAAAACCCAAAGAAGTAAAATTATAAGCTTAGGATCTCACACTTGCATATAATATCTTCATTAGGAACTAATACAAATGCTAATTAGATAGAAATTATCGAGTAATTATCTATGCATCATAACCATAGGTGAAAATAATATACTTTTTTCTGACTAGCTCGTTAAGTACCATGAAATTTCCACCATGCCAATAACAAAATAAAGCATGACAACCTTGACATGATTTAAATTTTAACCAAACAGGCATGTTCCTAGACATGTTTCAGAAGATTGCAACACCGATGCTCTAATAATTTTGTGCTCTCAAACCAAATTTTGCATCCTGGCTTCTAGACTCCTGTCATCATACTTACCAGCACTTCCATGCTTCTTATTCATGTCTTGTTTCAATAGTTGCTTGAAAAATTTTGCCATGATCTCTGTTTTCAAATAAAGAAATAGCTCGAGCAGTTGGAACAGATTTCCATATATCAACATTTCCATTGAATTGGCGTTGCCATTGCATTTTGAAATTAAGCTATCTCATGATGGTTTATTGACAAGCGATGTGATCCACATAGACTGTGAACAATAGATGCTTTTATAAAGAATAAATGGCACAGTTGCTGACCACCTAGAGTTGACAAACAGTGCTTGTTAACTTTTTTGCATGGCACAAGCAGTCTTTGATACATTTTACTCCCCTCTTCGGTCCAAAAAACAGCTCAGAACTTATAAGGCAAATAAATTTTGATAAATTGTCTCCTCCAATTATCACCTATAGATGTTTCATTTTTCCAACAGTTCTATTTAGTCATTTATTTTCAATAAAACAAAGAAATACAATCAATGAACATTTTGAGTATCATTCCCATGGGCTATTTGGCAATTATCAATTCCTTTGAAATGTTAACGCATGAATTTATTTATTTGAAATGTTTTCAAAGGTGGAAAGGATAAAAACCTGTTGAACATTCACTTTTCGTGCCCCTCCTCCCTGTGTCAGTTGGCCAAAGACACGGCTAAGCTGAGGAACAACTTCAGTAGTTTTCACAGGATCCACAAGTTCAGGTGGTACAAATCCCAACCTTACTAGATCATCTGCAACTTTCCCGTAGTCAGAGTTGACAAGATGAGACATATATTCTATAAATGTATAACGCTGCTCCTGTGTGATCTGTATCAAAAGAAACTTTATTTAATTCTACTCCCAAAGCTTGCATAGAAGATTGAAGATGACAATGCATTTCTTTATCAAAATATTACCAACAAATCAATGTCAATGTTATATTTTAACACAGTTATTCAAGACAAGACAAATAAAGAACAACAATGCCTTTTGATTCATAACACCAACAACCATTTTTATGCGTTAATAGTAAAAAATGTAGAAATTTCATAAACCAGAAGAATGAACACCAGATTATACCTCTGTCATCAGCCCATAATCCAAGACACAAAGACAACCATCTGTAGTTCTCAACAGATTTCCTGGATGGGGATCAGCATGTAAAAATCCACTCTCTAGAAGCTGCACCAAGTAGCAGTTTAGAGCTGTATTAACAAGAAGCAGTAAGTCCGCCTCACTGCTCTCAGATAACTTCTCACCTTCAATCCACTGAGTTAGTAGTACCTGTTCCATTTAATCAACAGATTGGATACCTCAGACTCACTGAATAGGACAAGGAGAACAACAATACACGTAATGAATTATGCTTAGTTCAGAAATAGTTACATAGGTATTGGAAATAGGTCACAACATTACTGGTGAATAATCATACTAATCTATAACACAAGCTCCTACTCCAGAAATATGTTTTCCAGCAAACAGACACTGGCGAAGGTTTCCATTTGTGTGTGGCATCAGATTTGTGTTATGGCCAGCTCACGTGTGGTCAACTTGTCTATCATTGAAATTGATCTTGCAGGCATGAGAACTCAGGAGCATCGAATTGCCATAATCTATTGTCCACATTCCTTGCCTTTATGCTGCAGATTGCTCACTTCTATGTTCTGATAAAATTTACATTGACATTTCTATAGCTGTTGCAGGTGAAAAAAAAACAGAGATCTAGTGTAACATCAACAGTAGTCCCCACAATGACAGAGAAGTAGAGCAGGATAATATTACAAGAGTAGATCTGAAATCTTAGATGAAGGTAGATATCAAAATATTGAAAGAAGAAAGCAAAGCCACTTTCAGGAGGAAACCTTCAAATATAATAAATAAAAAGAGTAAATCCAAAATAATAATTCTAAACAAAGATCTGCTCTCTATTTATATAGGAAAAATTAAGTCAGAACAAACAATAAGCTGAGTAGCCAAAAAGAGAAATCATGATATACTCCTAGAAAACTACCCAAATAGTGCTACATGTAAGCTAATCAATTCTCTGATCATCCATAATAACATGTGCAGGGGTAGGTACATAATAGTCAAAGTATATAAATAATAGTGTCACTGCTGCTTCAAATCAATACCTGCTCTTACCCAGCATTCACTGCTTTACACTACAATTACTTTCCAAAAACCCACATAATGTCTTTGTTTACAAAAATTACATATTTCACATGCTTATAGTAATGATATTTATTCACATTATTAATTGCACATTTAGTGCACAGTGCACACTAGAAATTACAAGTATTTTTCTTACTTGATGTCACCAGTTCTTCTCACCATCAAGTAACATACTGATGCCATCAACTGAGATCAGCAGCCTGGAACCTATCATAGCTTCTTAGGTTATCATCCCTCAGAAGAGAGATGTGCGTGTTCATATATAGTGTTTCCTTCTTGTTCAAGTTGTTATCAATAATTACTGCACCTTCTCCATTGAACCTCACATATTCTGAACAGCCTATAGGCATAGTGCATGATTTCCATAACATTATATGCTGTCCAGTGGCAGCCTGTCATATATTCTCTGCTAATATTGGATAATTGTGGACAAACTTCATTGGCTACATTAATGTGTTTGGTTTATTTTTCAATAACTAACTGTGTCATTCATACATTTTGTAAATATGAAAATTTTCAGACTTTTTTAATGTGGAAGAAGCCAATTTTCAAACAAAATAAAAAGAGGTATTCCTTCCTAGTTATACACGAGTATAAAGTCTTTTGGGATCTTTCTATAACCAAAACATTGCCAAAGCTATTTGCATCATAGTTCATAATTATAAACAAGATTTCCCTTAACTATATAAAGTTGTGACTCAATGACTGATCTAGACCATGTATTCAATAAATCAACCAAAGTTAATTCTTCACAGTTTTTGCGAGTGTCAGATATTTCCACCTAATGCCACATCCTAAACCATATAAGTACCCTAATGTAGATTTTTGTAAGCATCTTCAGAATCTATAAGAGAATTTTCAATGCTAAACCATGAAATGTTCAAGCTCGAATTCTCATCAGCTGGCACAGCACTATCAATTCAGAAGGAAATATAGAATGACTGGCTCAGTTGTAATGTCCCCTCCCACTTGATAATTAATCTGGATGAATTTTCTAACTTCTATTCCCGGAGGTTAGAAAATAAAATAAATAATAAGGTAATAATGTGAATAATTAATTATAAGGAGCCAAAAGCTAAAGTTATATCTCCTGGCAACTAATTTTTCACTTATATCATTAAAAGGGGGTTCAACTATGTTATGACTTAAGTCTTTCTAGGCCATACTCATGGTGGCAAATTATTTGATAAGAGCTAAATATTTTCCTAAATCACCAAAGTCTTGTATTGGAGGAAGAAATCGAGGTTTTAGGTTGAAGAAATTATATAACACTTGATTGGGGTTGAGTTTCATTATCAAACCATATTGCTGTTTAAGAATTTCTCTGCAAGAAAAACCATCTCTTGGATTTCAGGATGCAAACCCTAAGAAACCCATGCTTGGACGCAAACCCAAGCAATTTCAATGCTTTTTCACTCAGCCGCACTTTACAGAGGAAGCCACAACCGAAGATTGAAATGGATTCAATTCCAGTTTGAGCAGAATTAGATTGATTAGTTTTAGATTATCAAGACGCCTGTTTAGCAACCAATTTGTCAAGAAGAATTCACAGTGAATGGTATCAACAGAAATTGCAGCATACAAGGAGGACTTGGGACGCCAAAAAGCAATCTGAAATATACAGTGATTAATATCTGATAACAGCATTTCAAAGAAATCAATACAAGCTTCTGGCATTGCATCAATAAAAATTCTGAATGCTCCTTCGAGCCAAGATTCATACAGGTATTAATAATTTTGTTATTTCAATAATAGAAATCAGAAAGTCTTAATTTCCATTGAAAGTTCATTTTACATCTATATCGTATGAATTTCCACTATTGCATGCCCAACCAATTTATGTTATGAAATAAACTTGATGCATTAAACAAGTCAAATCTGTAATTTCTACCAAGATCAGAGGATAGGATATTTCATCAGTTTAGCCCTCCCTTAAAATATTCTTCTATGAAAGAAAAAAACAGATACTAAGAAACTACACCATTAAATAATTAATTCCATATGCTCACCTTCCGGGAAGTGTGCTGCAAGAAAACTCTAGGGACCACGATATTTTTAAGGGATTTCATATTTTCTGCAAATTGCTCTGCATTCTTCCCCTGCAAAGAACAAGGATAATTGAATCTCTTCTTGTAATCATGTAGAAACCATTGTCATTTTGATACTGGCTCTAAGGTTGTATTATTACCTCCTGCACATAATCAAGTTCATCAAAAAATCGGAAAGCCCAGTTATCAAGAAGAGCAACCAAGTTTGATTCTACAAAAGGAAGAGACTGTAAAGCCTGTGAAGCATTGCGAAGCAAAAATAGATCTCTTGAAATTCCTTCCAAAACACCAGGCCTCTGAACTTTCACTGCCACCACTTCCCCTGTATCTCGAAGAATTCCTTTATAGACCTGACAAAAGAAGAACGCCATAAACCATAAAATATCAAAGTGGTAACACAATTTCTTGCTGAAAGAATCAGCTATAATTGTTCACAAATCTTGTACCATTTTCAAGTTCAACTAACAATTTTAGGAAGGGTCTCTCTCATCTTGTGAGTTCTAAAATATTGAGCTAAATATCTTGAACAAAGAAAGAATAACGGATTTATCCAAAATTGAAAAGAAAAAAAAAATGTTTACAGGTGCCTTAGTCACACATTTTGCTATAAGACAGTTTTGAATCTTTGTAAAGTGGGACCAAGTATTTATTAGACTAGAGATATATTATTCATTAACTGAAGCACACAGTAGCAGCACTTAGACTTCATTATATTATCATGCAGACTCTTTGATGATAGATTGCATAATCTCACGATGCACCGCATATTTGATGATATCCTATCCAGTTGATTACAATGCAAAATATGATGATCTCTTTCATGTTTAATTAAACATTTTTTATCACTTGATTCTGTTGACTAGTTGATCCAGCATTCATTTGAGGATTATTAATTATTTGTCATTTTTGTCACTTTGTAAGTGTATGATACTTCGATCAGTTTAATGTTTCATGATGTAAAAATACAGGTGACCATGATATTTAGTTTGGATGAGATGTACACAGAAAGAGACCATCTTGGGACACACTTCAAGGTAAAAAGGAAAAATAAGGATCGTATGTGTAATGGAAGGGATCTCCTTTCTGCCCTTGTTATTTTGCTATACTATAGCCCTGTTTTAATTGATACCCATTTGATTGATCGGTGTTTTTAGATCATTAAACAGAGGTTAAGAATAATTTCCCTGACAAGAAGTAATACAATAAACATGTCTAATTGAGTGTATGAATGAAACAATTAATGTTTGAAAACACCATAGGCATTTATTATTTTTCCCAAGCAGTTGATACCTCAAGCCATGTCAATAGTCTTCTCTTCTTTGTCTAGCATCTTATAGTAGCTAACAGTGGTCTTAACTGGAAAGGACCGTATCATCTCTTCTGCCAGAGATCTCAATTTAGCTACTTGTGGTCTGGACCTGTTCGTGGGATAGTGAGATTTTGAAGGGTGCTTAAAAGATTTTTCTTCCTTAAGGTACCCTTCTGAAACTTGTAAAATCTTTTCATTTTTCTGTTGGATTGTTCTATGATTGGTTTGAATACCAATGTAAGTAGGGAAGCACATCTACATGCCTTGAACCAGCAGATTTACAATTATGATTTAGGTTAAAGGTATTGGGCACTATTATTGATTATTCTTGATAAGAGCTGAAACTAGAAGGGTTGGACTGATTTACTGCTTAATGAATATATTTACAGACCTCATATTGAATTTCCCCTCAGCTGAGCGTTAAATCACTTAGTGAGTAGACAGCAATTTAGTGAATGTTTACATGTTCTTTTCCTCCTACACTTTGTGTACCTTCTCAATGGTACTTGGGTTATGAGCATGGACATTCCTGGATGTTAGGACCATGAACACTTCAGGAGAAGTTGATCTTGCTGGATATTGGATTTGCTATGGTTGTAGTCTACTAATTTTTATTTCAGTTTTTTATAGGTAGCAGTTTAGGTTCTTTTTCTTCTCTTGATCATGTTTATATATGGTAGCACATTAGGTTACTATTGTTCTATGGTGTAGAACCATATGGTAAGCAGACTATTGGTTTTTTTGGAGGATGGTATGCTTTAATGTACTGTTTTGAAAAATTTTGTATATATCAAATTATGTTAAATTTTTAATTTACATATAATAACATACATACCAGAACCTATACTTTTTCCAATTGGTATTTCTGATAATTAATCAAATTTCAACAATTGAATCTCTTTTAGCGATAGCAATCAGATTTGCTAATAAACAACAAATGTTATTAACTTAAAATTTCAATGTCTACTAAAGATCAATCAACTTAGCACAATGGTGATTTCAGTGTGAAATTACTCTTCAGAAATTGTTCATTTTCGTCCTTCAATCCCTGCCATGAGACGTTTCATCTTCAGGGTAAATGAACCACAGTTCCATGCTCCAAAGGAGTAATAATTAGATAGTAAAAGTAGTTTTCTTTGTATGGTGGTTACTTCTCCTTGTTTGGTATCTCTTATATATCTTTTTCCTTCAATAGTCATGATTCTTCAGATGCCCTTTGACATTTGATAAGATTAAAATTTAATTCTATACTTTTATAATTATGGTATTTATTATATTTATTTTATGAGATTTTAATTTATTATTATATCCCATTTTGAAAAGGGGATATTACAGTCCACCCTTCTCAAGATTGTTTATCCTCAAGCAATCACAACTAGAATACTCTTAGAAAATTTCTTCACTTGATTGAGTCTTTTTGAAGATCTTGACATCCCAAATCAATCTTGGAAATTTGTAATTCCCAATCCTTGATCCAAAATTAAGACCTATATGCTCAATTTCAGAAACTTGAAGATAATTTGGCATGAGAACGTGTTGATCATCCTAAACATTCATCTCTGTTAACTTTTTATGCAAATTGGCAGTTGTCTTCAATCTTCACAAAATTTGATGCTGGAGAAGGTAACATGCTGACTTCAGAAACATTAGTGTTAACAAAGGATGTATCTATTATTCTTGGACCAATGCTTGCAATCTGATTTATTGATTTTGGCTTCCACTCCTTGTTAGGTCCTCCTGCTTTATAAGGAGAAACAAATAGCTGAGATCTAATATTATAATGATTAGCCATGGCAGAAGGCCTGCCCATAAAAGATGTTGATATAGAATTAGATGCTTGGGGTTGCCCTTTTGATGAATGATGCTCCCTATCCACAGTTTGAGACTTACTGACATGACGATTGTAAGAAAAAGAATGTACAATTGTAGAGGCAGCATGTTGCGATTGAGTTGGAACTTCTTGTGCATTATTTGACTTCAAAACATGAGTCATAATGCTATTTCTAGTAGCAGTACGCCAAAATCTTACCAAAGCTTGAACTTGCGAAGTGCACACACTTGATCATTTCCTATTAAGGTATAAAAGGACCTCAGTCATAGTGATTGGCACAAAACTTGTGCCAGGAACATTTGTCTTAGACTACGCATTCAATAATATTTGTAGGAAGGTAGGTAGAATTCGAGTTAACCTTATTTCCACCCTTTATACTCATGAAATTTGTAAAAGACGTGGCCTTTTTTATGTTAATGGGAAGATTTTTATAATCTGCATACATGGTGTGACAATCATCTTGTATTGGGCTTTGTGAGAATTCATATTATTTTGCTTCGTGGGGAGCATTTGACCCAACATATCTATCATTGTATCAAACTTCTTTTCAAATTTATAGAGAAGTTTTTCCCTTGCTATCTGCAGTATTCACTTCTTTTGTCATTTAAACTAAGTTACCGGTTCGAGTTCGGATCGAAGTTCGGATTCGAAGAACCCGTTCGCAAGTTCGACAAAATTTTGAAAAGGGGTTTGGGTTCGGGTTCGAAAAAACATGTAAGATTTTTAAAAATATATATATATACACATATTTATGAAGCCTAGAAGCATGAGTTAAAATTAGAATGTCACATAGTATCATAAAAACAACATTTAAATAACAAAAACACCATAAACTTATAATCATAGCATCATGAATCGTGATCATACCAATCATGATTGAATATATCAATCATATATATTGATCATTAAACAAATAATTATTAATTAATAAATAGTTAAATAAATATATTAATATGGATAATATATATTTCATTATTAATTAATAAATAAATATATTAAATGAATAGTTATTAATCAATTAATAAATAATTAAGTAAATATATAAATGAATAACTATTGATTATTAATATATATATATTAAATAATTGAATCGATACTAATTATTATAACATATCGAAGGACTCATACCATATACTAAGGCATCTACCTCTTGTGTGTCTCATTACCACCGAACGGCTTTTTTGGAAGCCGAACGACGCATGTGGAAGTCGGGAAGCCTGAGAGTGTGGAAGTCTGGAAGGTTGTTACCGTCGGGCGGCACGGTTGATGAGAAGTTGTCTACCTCCGTGCAGTATTGTGGGTTATCTACCACCGTGCGATAGTATGGATTATCTACCGTCGAACGGTCCTCACGTACAACTCCTACCTCCAAACAGTGGTCCCTGGTCCCTGTCATCCTATTGGGAATCATCAGACAGAAGAATCTGGAAAATCGAACCCTGCCCGGACCCACAGGCGAACTGGACCCGGACCACGGACCAGTTCGCACCCGGGCCAATTCGGAGGGGTCTACGGCGAACCATGGTAACTTAGCATTTATATGAAATAAGTTCTCTTTGATTATAAATGTATATCTGTTGGCTCTATTGCTGAATTGCATATGAAAAAAGACTCACAAGCTGGCAAAATCCAGCTATAATACCATTCGCAAGGTCTCATTTGGAAAATTTCACATATATCCAATCAAGTTCAATTTTACTTTCTATAAAATATTATATCCACCAGAAGCTATACTTTTTCCAATTGATATTTCTAACAATTAATCAAATCTGCACAATTAAATATCTCTTCTAAAGATAGCAATTAAATTTGCTGATAAACAGCAAATGTTACTAACTTGAAATTTTAATAATGTCTACTAGAGAATAAATTAACTTACAACAATGGTGATTTCCATGTGATATTACTCTTTAAAGAATTGTGGGTTTTCATCCTTCAATTCCTTCCATGAAGAGTTTTGTCCTCAGGGTAAATGAACCATGGTTCCATGCTTCAAAGGAGTCATAATCATATAAAAAGTTGTCTTCGTACGGTGGTTACTTCTTGTTTGTCTCTTAGATATCTTTTTCCCTCAATAGCAATGATTCTTCACATGCCCCTTGACTTTTGATTAAATTAATCTTTATTTTACAAGTATGTTATATTGTGTGTGTGTGTGTGTGTGTGTGTTGAAATAATAAAACTTAGAGAATAATTAGAAGGTTTGATGATAAACTAAGGATCAAAAGTATCCTTAAAAAAAATTACAAAGATTTCTCCAAAATGAATAAGATTGACAACTCAAAAAAGCTAAGGATAAGAGCTTAACTAAAGAATAAAAGAAAGTTACTAATAACTATCCTAATACCCTAATTGATCATTATAAACTAAATATACCAATATTATTTTAATACCCTCCCTAAGGGTCAATCTACGAACTACAACAAGTTTGTCCCAAAATTTTACAATTTTTTCTAGACTCGAGGACGTGGTAAGAATGTCTGCAATCTAGTCCTTAATTGGAACATATTGCAACATTACTGATCCATCTTCTACGAGTTGGAGAATAAAATGACAATGAAGCTCCACATATTTTGTTCGCTCATGGAAGACTGAATTTTTGGCAAGATTTAGCACCCCTTGGTTGTAAGAAAACAACAGTGAAGGCCCTACTTGAGACATTTTCATGTCAAAAAACATCCTCCAAAGCCAAACTGCATCATATGTTGCTTTGACAATTCCCTTCCTTTTGTCAAGGAAAAAGCAACTACCTACAACTTCTTACTGGTCCATGTGACTACACCCGTACCAAGACTGAAAACATACGCAAAAGTAGACCACCTATCATCAATAGAACCTGGTCAATCTAAATTTGTGAACCCAACCAGCTTAGGATCTTTTCTTTTGCTATACAAAATGTCAAATTCAAGTGTCCCCTCCACATATCGAAGTACCTGCTTCGCTGCAACCCAATGTTCTATATTTGGGGCTATCATGAAACAAGAAATGTAACTCACAACATAAATCAAGTCTAGTGGCTATAAGGTAGACAAGGTTTCCCACCAATTGTTTGAATGTTGACTCATTGATCACCTTTGAGTCTGATTTGGCTGAAAGTTTCAACCTTTTCTATTGGAGTTGATGAGTAAACAACTCACAGCTCCTAAGAACACTTGCATGCAAACACCTATCACAAAAAGAGAGAGAAGCAAGAAGCTAGAGAGGCCTGAACGCATTGATTCACGAGAGAAGAGAAATCATTGATGTGCAAAAACAAAAGTTGCAATTCAATAATGAATAATCTGTTAAGAATACAAAGGAGATCACTCTTTATAAAGGAGATCAAAACCCTAAAAGGGTGAACAAACCTAGGTTGCATGATAATAATTAATAAAGCAATTAATTATTATATGCCTAAAGTTTAGCTTAAGTAGAAAGAGATAATAAGTGACTTAATAATTAAATCTGTTATCCTGCATTTTGTCATTTTGTCACCACAAAATGTAGGTAACAATACGAAACTTTTGAACTTAGTTTTGTATTTCTCTATGTTGATTCGCTATTTAATTAGCCAATATTGATCGATCAATTGATCTCAATATGTTTAGTGAATCCTTTTGCTGAAGGTTTTCGTCAAGTCTTTTTCGTTTTTTCAATTTGTCTTCCTATACTTGATTTTTGAATCCTTCACCGTCCTTTCGTGTGTTTTTAGTTGCTTTTAGTCTTTTTGTTTCGTTCGATCTTTTGCTTTCGGTGTTCCCTTCGATTTGATCTATCTTAGGGTTTAATCGGACTTATCAGTCAAAAGATATGACCACTTAAGTGCCCATAAAGTGGACTCTCCATGCTCAACTGCATATTTTAAAAAATTAATGTTATTTTCTATAGTTGAGTTGCACTTTTTGAAAAATATAACACAAATTCAATTTATGTTATGTTTTTAAGTTACTTTATCACTTAAATTTATCACTTAAGTCATTATAGTGCACTTTATGTTATATTTTGATGTTGAGTTGCTTTTAATTTTTCACCTAAGTGACTTTATCACTTTATAGTTCTAATTTAATGTTGAGATTAACTTTATGTTTTAAATCAACATATAAGTTAAATATTGTTTTATGAAATAATATTTGCACATTATATATTCAAATATACAATGTAAATAGTTATTTTTGACCCTTAAGTGATATTAGAGTCAACATTTAATTAGACGTGCTAAATTGATCACTTAAGTTGTATATTGCAACAACATATTTTCATTTTCCTACTTTTTATGCAATTGCATCTCTAGAATCCACTTTGCATGTAAAAAGAAGCTAAGACTTGTTAAAAAACATGTCTTTGCATATATGCAATCTCCTCCCAAGAGTGCGATTTGCATTTGGCGTCTAAAATAACTTATGTCTTTGCACTCCCAGAGTGCGATATGCTTGTAAAGGCACAAGTTAAGTCAAAACTCATGTAGTTGCAAGCTTTAAAATACATGTAAAAGCACTTCTAGAGTGAGATTTACATGTAAAAAGCTCTCTTTCAAATGCAGCACATGCAAACACTCTCCTAGAGTGCGATTTGCATCTTCATAGTCCTCTACATGTAAAAACGTTACATGTAGATGCATTTCTAGAGTGCGACTGGCTGAGAGTTTGTCAAAAGGAGTTTACAAGCTAAAAATAGCATATGTATTTACACCTCTAGAATGCGACTTGGCTGGGAGGTTGTATCTAAGACAAAAACATGCAAAAACGTAGCATGCGTATGCATCCTAAGACCCCATTTTGGCTGGGAGGTTGCATCAAAGTGTTTTCCATGTAAAAACGTTACATGCTTTTGCCTCCGTAGACCCCGATTTGGCTTGGAGGCTTCATACAAGTCTTCTACAAGCCAAAACGTCACGTGTAGATGCACTTCCAGAGTGCGATTTGGCTGGGAAACTCTTTCCAAGTGTTTTACATGCCAAAAAGTTACATGTCTTTGCATCATTAGAGTGTGATTTGCACTAAGGGTATCATTCCATGCCAAAACGTAACATGTCATAGCATTGGGAGGCTGCGTTTTTGCTTGGAGATATTACCCAAGTCATTTGCCCTCAAAAATAACTTATGTTATTGCATCTTCAGAGCTGGAAGTCTTCATTCAAGCTAAGAACACTCAAAAACATTGTATGTATATACATTGGGAGGCTGCGTTTTTAGTTGAGAGTCTCTTTTAGAAGTTTTTGCTTGCAAAATAACTCATGTACATGCACTTCTAGAATCTGTTTTTCCTCCATATGCATGTTTCATTCTTCCAAGAGCAAGTTTTGTGCATTCTCAGCCCAAAACACTTCATGTAAGGGCATCATTTGAATGCATTTCTCATTAAAAATGCCAGCAAGCTTGCTCTTGGTAAAACGTTTTGCATTGGAAAGTTTTTGAAAGTTGTTTTTGATCAAATGCATGTAAAAACATGGCATGCTATTGCATCTTGAGATCATTCTTTGCAACTTGGAATTGGTCAAAGGTTTTTAAGTTGTTGGATGCAAATACACTTCAAGAGTCCGATTTTGGAAAAGACAAGTTCGTTTCAACTTCTCCTTCTTCCATTATTGGCTCATTGAGCTCCACGTAAGTAAATGTATTTGATTTTTGTTTATGTTTGTAGCATCGGTTAGATAAATAAATGAGACTATTAATTATTATGAGAAATGATTTACTACACATATATTATATATATTAATATATATAATAATTTATATTATTTATATATTAATATACATATATAAAGTTAATCTTGACAGTCCCAACCGGTGCTGAGAGGGGAGGGGTGAATCAGCACCTCTAAAACTTTACTCCTACAAATCTGATGAAGTTAACTTACAGTTGAAAGGAAAACAGATTCTTTGCTTTATTCTTGAACCGGTCTCTTTTATCTTTATGTTCATTATCAGAACATCTTGCAGCAATATGTCCTATTTTGTTGCAAGAGAAGCATTTCAAAGGGAGCTTTCCCTTGTGCTTCCCTTTGCCTCTGGGGAATCTTCTTGCAATGAGTGCTTCAACCTCTTCTTGCTCCATCTCTTCTGAGAGTAGATTCTCAGCAAGGTTGCCAATCTTACCAGTAGAGCAGTTACCGGTTTCTCTTCCCTTTTTAGTGGAAGAGCTATTGGCAGAAAACTTGAAAGTTGCTTCCTGAATGGGTAAGCTATTATCAAAATTACTTAATTCAAAGGCAGCCAGCTTACCGATTAGGGAGTCTAGAGTGACTTGATCTTTGGTCACCGATCTGAGCTCTTGAATGGTAGAGATCTTGATGGCATACTGAGGTCTGAGAGTTCTCAGTATTTTGTTGATTACTTCCTCTTCACTCAGCTTTCCTCCGACGCATCTGATGGAATTGATCACTTCTTTGATCCGGTTGATGTATTGCTCGATGTCTTCTCCTTCATTCATCCTCATATCGTCATACTTTCCTCTGAGGCTTTCCACCTTGGCTCTTTGAACATTACGATCCCCTCCATAAACTGTTTGTAGCTTGCCCCACATCTTGCAGGCAGATTCAAGATGTTCAATCTCAGCATAGACATGATCGGGTAGCGTGCTAGCTATCATATCCATAGCAGCCGTGTGCTCGGTCTTGATCTTCAGTTCATCAGGTGTCAACGTGCCAGCAGGTTCAGTGTACTCGTTGGCAACATGATTCCGGTATTGATCTCTAGTGGTCTTCATATATAGTTTCATTCTACTGCACCACAAGGTGAAGTTTTCCTTTGAAAACTTTGGTCCTTCCTTTCTCATCATCTTATCTTTTTCTTTGAGCAGTTAAGCGATAAAGAAAACAAGACGAAGCTCTGATACCAATTGACAGTCTCAATCGGTGCTGAGAGGGGAAGGGTGAATCAGCACCTCTAAAACTTTACTCCTACAAATCAGATGAAGTTAACTTACAGTTGAAAGGAAAACAGATTCATGCATATAATAACAGTAAGCAACCAATCACATAGTGACACTAGATTTATCATGTGGAAACCCGATTAGGGTGAAAACCACGGTGTGAGGAGACCTCACAAAATTTGTACACAAAATTTGTACTTTTCTGGAGTACGCCCTGTTAGGAGTCTTCCCGGTTAGAGAATAATAACGCATTTGCTAGATGCGACCCAATTAAGGGATTTGTTATAATAAGGCCTGTTAGGACCTGCCTAGTTAGAAGACTTTGAACACCTTGAAGGATGTCACCTGGTTAAAGGATTTGATACAAGGGACCTGTTAGAGTCCACCCCAATTCTGGGATTTAACTATTGTAGTTTGTTAGAAAACAATAGAGTGAATGACCTTTTACAGTTGACTACACACAGTCTGATAAGATCTCTGTTCGTGCTTAACTGAGAAGTAACACTGGTCAATACAGGTGTCTTCTCCTCTACTTCTGTGCTTCTTAACATAGTTCTTTCTTTTTACTTCTTCTATCTATTTTACCCTGGCTTTAGTAGCTTACAGGTTCACTCTTTTTCACGGCAGAATGAAGGCAACTACTATTTGCCTTGAATAGAAGAATATATAGGGTCCTAGCCCTAATTGAGCTCATTTTAAACATGACCTAACTTTAGATCTTCATCGGATACATTGCTCATTGGAGTACCAGTTTACTGAGGAAACATCCGATGTAAGCCCTTGCTTTATCTGTCCAATGAAGAAAAGCAACAGTTGTGCGTTAAGCGATTTTCCTTCACAGGAGATAACACTTCGATTTAAAGCCACTGATCTTGGCTTTAAATCCTCCAGACTTGCCTCAATCCGATTGCCAGTTTTAAAGCCACTGATCTCGGCTTTAAAACCTCCAGACTCGCTTCAAAACTGATCATTAGTTTAACTCAAAGACTTCCGGATTTAGAGCAAAAATTCTCAGTCAAAGAGTTAGTTAGAACAATTAGTCTGACTATGACTTCCTCGATTCAAGAACGGAGTCATTAATATACCGATTCCAGTTAAGTTCAGTTCTTCATGCTGTGAACAGGTAAGAGTCCCTGTTCCAGTCCCTTCCTTGGCTTATCGGTCGCGCCGTCCTCGGTTTGTTGTCCCTTGCTTAGCTGATTGGTTGCACCATCCTCGGTTGTAACTATTGACACCAGTTAGCTGATTGCTTGATTTTATCTGTTCTGGTCTACACCGGTTGTAGCACAGTCCTCAGCAGATGCTGGAAACCTCTTTTCCTTTACTGTGTACATAGCCCAATGGACTATGACTTCCTGTATAGTGATCCTTATATAGATCTCCTTGGTTCTATAGATGACAAGTCTCTATACTCTCTTTGCCAGTCATCTATACTCTCTTTGCCAATCAATGACAACACTAGTACCGGTAACAAACTTACCGGTTATCATCGCTTAATGCCAACAAATCTTATAATAATTATTTAGTAAATTAATAAATCAAACTAATGAATAGACATGTCCCATGAAGGGACATGCCTCTTCTTGTCATTGCCATGTATAAATCATTGGGATCAATGCATTTGGAAGATACATAGACAATAGCAGTATTACTACATTTGCATTATGTTGTCCTACATTTTGTCACCACAAAATATAGATAACAGTATGAAACTTTTGAAGTTAGTTTCGTGTTTCTCTATGTTGATTCACTATTTAATTAGTCAATAATGATCAATCTGTAGATCTCAATTGATTAGTGAATCTTTCTGCTAAAGGTTTTCGTCAAATCTTTTACGTTTTTTCAGTTTGTCTTCCTATACTTGATTTTTTAATCTTTCGGCGTCCTTTGGTGTGTTTTTTATTATGTTTTTAGTTGTTTTTGGTCTTTTTGTTTCGTTCAATCTCTTGATTTCGGTTTTCCCTTCGATTCGATCTATCGTAGGCATTAATCGGACCTTTCAATCAAAAGATATGGTCATTTAAGTGCCCAAAAAGTGGACTCTCCAAGCTCAAATGCATATTTAAAAAATAGATGTTATTTTCTATAGTTGAGTTGCACTTTTTGAAAAATATAATATTTAATCACTTTATGTTATGCTTTTGAGTTACTTTATCACTTAAATTTTTAACTTAAGTGACTAAAGTGCACTTTATGATATATTTTTACATTGAGTTGCTTTTTAATTTTTCACTTAAGTGACTATATTAGTTTATCATTCTATTTAAATGTTGAGTTTTACTTTATGTTTTAAATAACATATAAGTTAAATATTACTTTATAAAATAACATTTGCACATTATATGCTTTATATTTTGTGTTAATAGATATTTTGGACCTTTAAAGTAACATTTCACTTAACATTTTAAATAGACATGTGCTTAAATAATCACTTAAGTTGTGTATAGCAACAACATGTTATCAAATTCTTACTTTTTATGTAAATGCATCTAGAGACTCCATTTTGCATATAAAGTATGAAAAATAAAACATGCATTTACATCTAGAGACTCCACTTTACATGTAAATGGCTTCAACATGTTTTACTCTACATGCAAATGCCTCTAGAGAGTGCATTTTTACTCTTGGAATGTTTTTAAGTATTTTAAAAGTTGAAAAATAAAACATGCATTTGCATCTTGAGAGTGAACTTTGCATGTAAAGTAAAAATATAAAACATGTAAATGCATCTTGAGAGTGAGCTTTGCATGTAAAGTAAAAAATAAAACATGCATTTGCATCTTGAGAGTGAGCTTTGCATGTAAAGTAAAAATATAAAACATGTAAATGCATCTAGAGAGTCCACTTTACATGTAAAAGGGTAAAACTTGTTTTAAAAATATGTCTTTGCATATATGTAATGCCTCTCCAAGAGTCCACTTTACATGTAAATGACTTTTACATGTCTTTTGCTTTACATGTAAATGCATCTCTAGAGTACATTTTACACTTGGGTTATTTTTAAATGTTTTCAAAGTCAAAAATAAAACATGTCATTGCATCTTGAGAGTGAGCTTTTCATTTTTTATCAAAAACATGACATGCAAGAGGTTTTTTATTTTTTTTGTTCTTGTTTACTTGCTTGTTTGTTGTTTGTTTTTGAAGAAAGTTGAAATCATCCCCTCAAGAATGCAAGTGCATACATTCATTCCAATTCATCATTCATTCTCCGACATATGTAATTACATCTCCCAAACCCATTACATGCAAAAAAAATAAAAATAAATAAATGACCTTCTCCATTACATGTAATCACCTCTCAAGAGTCCGATTTTGGTAAAAGGTCACTCTTTTAAATACCAAAATTACCATTTACATATTTACATGCGCTTCCAACTTACATTCTTGTCCATAAAAACAAAGTCCACATGCAATCCACCTTCACAAGTCCAATTTTGCTCCTATTTGTCCATATACATGTGCCATTATTTTCATTTCTAGCCAACACGTGTGTTCTATAAGTATCTAATCAATACTCTGAATACCTTGTTCTTCATAGATCTATCATTGAGAACCAAATCCTAACCCTTTCATGGATCTAATCTCCTCAGATGATGTATCTACCCTTTTGAATTTCCATGTTACAGCACAGGATATGTTAGCACCATCAAAAGTCAAAGGAAAGATGAAATATCAATATAACAAAGAGCTGGCTCATATCACAGCTTCACTTGTTTCATCAACTCTTGATCAAATCTCAAGATACAGATATTGGGTATGTTGACACGACTAATTTCTTGCAAAGGCTCGACAAAGTCCAGGGAATGGAAAAGCTTTTGGAAAAGCTACAAGGGGATCTGGAGAGCTGTCAAGCAATAGAAGTGGACATCATTAGCAATCTCAGACAAATAAGATGCAAGGTTCTTACCAGAGCTGATAACCTCTTCACTGAAGAGGAAATGATTATAAAATTGTGAACTCAGCACATACAGGTGCAATCAAAATTGAAGCTATTTCAGAGACCATGAAGATTTCAGATCTTCCTATTATTCATGATTGTATTGCCAAATATAAGGCTTTCCTTGATAATTTCAAGGATTAATTCTCCTTTCTTCATCTTTCTTCTTTAGTTTTCATGCTTTGTAGATTGGAGAAGATGAATTGTATGCAGTGCAATTACATGTAATTCAATTGCATGTCCTTATGACATGTAATCCAATAATTCTTCTCACCTAGTTTTACCAGGTCAAAGTGGTTGAGTTCCTCCCACTTTTTCCTCATTTTTCTCATTTATTTTCCTACAAAAGGAATGAGCCCTCATTGTAAATCCCATCTTTATTTTATGCAAGAGAGCTCTGCCAAACTTGTGCAAGCATAACTGTGATTGTGTAGTACTATTTTGGAAAAAAATAAATAGAAAGAAACAATTGAAGTTGAAGCTGTGACTGAGTGCAATTGTGGTGAATCAAATTGGAAGCTATGACTGCAATTTGGTTTCACTGTCTTTTTGTTTATGTGATCCTTGTGTTTTATTAAGAGCAAATTGAGAATTAGAAACAATCGGAGCCGAAGCTGTGACTGGGAGCGATTGTGGTAATATAAAACTAGAAGTTGTGACTGTAGGTTATATTACCATCTTATTTTCATACACTTTGTTAGAATAGTTAGAAAATCTCTACTTTTGGAAGTCTGTGTGCCCCAATGGTAGAAGTGTTTCTTATAGAATAGATAAACAAGTCTTAGAGCCAAGTCGGTATGGTTTTCAATCAGCTTGTGAGTTGGTGTTGGTTTATCGGTATCACTGTTTCCATCTTTTAGATAGAAGTGTAGTTTAGAGATTAAAGCTTTGCCCATTACTCATTCTTCAGGTAGGTGGATTCCTTCTTGAAAGATAAGAAGAAGGAATATTTGTAACATCCTATTTTGATAATCTCTTAACTTCTTGCTTACCTTGAGTTGATCCAAGGAACCATGAGAAGGGGGAGCCTTCCCTTTAAGGGAGGAGAGACATTGTCTCATACGTTGTGGCTGGTATCCCTATTTTGTAACTGGATTTTTCCTCAAAACTGTCAGTTGCAAAATATCCACCCAACACAGTTGATCTCACAAACTTAACATAGTATCAAAACATTAAGTGCGTGAGATTATTTCTTATCTCCATGTTCAAACTATATTATTCTAAACTGTGACTGGGACTACCTTGCTTTACATTTTGTCGAGTTGCAGTTGATTGGGTGGTTTTATTGAGTTCATGTGTTGGGATTGCTGGGTCGGCATTGTTATCACCAACACGTCCCCCTCGCACAAGAAGTCTTCTGCCATCTCTATCGACTCAATTTAAGAAAGCATAATCTGGTTCGGCTACAACAGTCACAGAGATTGAGTGTATTATCATGGCTCTTATAGAGGAACATTTGGAAGAAGGGAAACAATAGCGGCAGCCCACACATAATCAGATTTCATATATATTACTAGAAAATATTTGTGAAAGTCATTGGAGATACCTATCAAATATATAATCATTGAAGCTCGCTAAGTATTATAAGATAAGTTTAAGGCGACCATAGTATTGAAGATATCGCGGCAATCACTAATATTTAATTACTTGTGGGGCCCGACTTCATTTCTGAAGTTCATTAGCGCTGATATTTCCCAAGCGATATAATTCCAATATTGACGATATCATGCACATTAAGCGAAGGAGATTAATATTATCACCAAGAAATTATGCACAACTATAGTTGGTGACAGCAATAATATAATCGTTGGACTTGGCAACAAAGTGCTACGTGTATGAAGACTAGTAAGCACTTTCAGCATCGATGATAATTATCAAGACATCGCATTCTGAGACACCAATATTTGTAGGACCCAACTCATAGCACTCTTGGTGCAAATATTACATCTGACGGCACAAAGTGAGAATCCAAGTTTGTGAAAGTCATACTAATAGTCCCTGAAGTGTTAACCACCAAGAGAGAAGGTGTTGTCCGTGGATATATATGAAATGGGTCAACGAATGAAGAAGTTAGAATTTACGATGGAAATGTGGATAGAGCCGAAAGATCATACACGGGTGACTAGAAAGGGTCACCTACTATTGTCCGGCCTAAGATCGCAAGTCGCTGATGAATAAATCTCCACAAGTTCTTAACGTAGCATCCATCTACTCACAATTGGTTGTCTATCATCAACTTTGGGATAGTTGTGGCAAAACGCTCATTGTCGCTGCTAAGAGGTTGTCAGAAGTCAGTGTTGGTTGCATGATTCATTGCTGAGAGTCATTACCAAAGAATGTACATCATGGTCACAAGTCCATAATACAATCAGGACAAAGATTGAAGGACGAAGATCCGTTAGGAAGATAGTGGGCTCGTTTGTAAACTGTGGCAAACCCCTGAACGGTGTATTCACAAGATATTTTTCATGAAAGAGCGCCCACGGTCTGTGATTAGACCGAAGAAGCATTGTCACGAAAGACACTAGTACAGTCTGTTAGCATCAAATGATGGTAACCGGTAAAACTCTCTACTGGTCCAAGTATTGTCATTGACTGGCAAAAGAGATAGAGATTTGTCATCTCTATACAGGCTAAAGCTCTAAGAAAATCTACATCAAGAGAAGCTGGTTTGGCAAGAAAAGAACAACTGTAATCCATTGTAACCAGTCGCTACACTAAGCATCAGTAACCAGGCAATGCACTCAATTAGGAAAGAGAGTATTCCAGTATCAATCAAGGACCGAACTGCAACTGGTATAGACAATTGCCAACTAGTGTCTATAAAACAACCAAGACAGTGCAACCGGTAATCTGCGCAAAAAGGAGCACACCGAGGACGTGCAATCGGCAAGCCAAGAAAGAGACAACAGCAGGGCAAAGACTCTTATCTGTCTATAACATGAAGAACTCAACCGATATTTTATAGGACTCCGGTATGAATTGAGGAAGTCATAGTCAACTGTCTATTCCAACCAACTCCTACCGGGATTTATTGCAGTAAATACGGGTGATCTAGAGTCATCTTGGTGATTAATTTGAGGCGCAGGTAAAGGATTTGAAGCCAGAATCAATGGTTTCTTGAGGCGCGACTGAAGGATTTAAAGCCGGATTCAGTGACTTTAAATCAAAGTGTTATCTCTTATGAAGGAAGGTTGCCTGACACGCAACTGTTGTCTTCTTCATGAAGCGGATAAAGCTAGAGCATGCATCAGATGTTTGCTCAGTAAACCAATACTCAACTGAGTGTTGTATTCGTAAGAACTCAGGATTAGGTCATGCATTTGAGGAGCAGTTAGGGAAACAAATCAGTGTATAGTCTTATGCCTGTTGTGAAGAAAAGTTGCCTTCATTCTGCCAAGAAAAGAAGAGTGAACCTATATGCTACAGAAGTAGGGGTAAAAGAAAGTAAAGAAAGAGAGATAATAGATTGTGCAAAACAGCACAACAGTAGATGAGATTACACCTGCGGTGACCCATGTTGATTCTCAGTTGAGCACAAAGAGAGATCTTATCAGGCTAAGCAAAGTCATCTGTAAAGATCACACTTCTATTGTTTTCTAGCAAAATTCAATAGGCAAATCCCAGTACTTGGGTGGACTCTAACAGGTCCCTTGTATCGAAATACCTTAACAGGGTGACATCTCTCAAGGTGTTTTAGAAGTCCTTTAACCAGGCAGGTCCTAACAGACCTTATTGTAACAAATCCCTTGACCGGATCGCATCTAGCAAGTGTGTTTTTATCCTTTAAACGGAAAAGCTCTTAACAGGGTGTACTCCAGGAGAGTACAAAATTTGTGAGGTCTCCTCAAACCGTGGTTTTTACCCCAACCGGGTTTCCACGTGATAAATCTGGTGTCATTTTGTGATTGTTTACTTACTGTTATTATTTGCTTAAATTTGTTTGCCTTTTGTGCTGTAAGTTTACTTCACTGGATTCAGTGAAAAAGTAAGAAAGTTTTTATTTAAGTGCTGATTCACCCCTCCCCTCTCGGCACCGATTGGGACTGTCACAGTCCCGTACACATCAACTTGGTCATAGAGAAGAGAGTACGAACTTGCTACGAGTAGTCATCGATGAATTCGAGAAGTAGTGTAGACAATCTCAAGTCATGAACGACAATGTATTATTTTATTGTTGTCAGGTTTGTTGAAAATCAAGTGCTTTGTAGTTAAACAACAGAGATCTCCTTAGGTAATTGAAGAGCACAATCATGTAATTCCAGTCAATACATGTAATATGCAATAAAGGAGCCTTTGTGAACATTATGGTGTGAATCCATATCCATGTGTATTTGAGAAGGATACGTAATGAGCTATTGAACATTGTTAAATTTGTCAACAAACCCGCGCGGGTACCCTGTAATAAGATTTGTGAATATCTCGAAATGTACACGATGAAAGCTTTTCAAACTTTGAAGGAAGTGACGCCTTAGTATCCCCTAAACATTGGAGAAATTTGAAGTATTTTTGGTTTAGTATTCCAGAAGTTGTTGAAAGCCCTAGGTCGCGGTGTGTGTGGAATTGCGCAAAATAACAATTATCATTATAAGAATTTGCATTTGTGGATTGTGTATTGGTTGATCAAGTTATGTAATGAGGTCAAAGGAATGTGATGACTTTTCACTATCATCAACTTGATCATAACTGTAATGGTGACTTCACAATTATGTTGAGATACATATAACTATTTGCACAGTACAGAGGGAGTCTGACATCTTCAAAGAGGTTAAGAAGTTGATGAGCTTCAAAGGGAGCAGATGATTCAATCAACTTGTGACAAACTCGATCATATAGATTGAGAGGGAGTTCACTATTGAAGGTGAAACAATTCTGATATCATAGTAGTGGGAACTCGTGGATAGAATCGTCAATTGAGGCAATCCATACATCTTGAGAGATCCTTATCGACATTTTTTTCTTCCCTCAAGTCCAAGAGGGAGTGATAATGTTGTGGCCTTGAAAAAAAGATCAAAATGCATCTTATGCTAGCCAATGTGAGTCGGTAGCCTTATGACTATTCAATGCAAAAGTAGACAATATGGACATAGAACTGACAATCGGGAATCTGGACATCTGTACCCACTGGCCAAAATCTTATGTAATGAAAAAATTTATGTAGTCACATCCGGCAGTGGCGCTGAGTTGAGTTATCTTCCGAAGAAGAAGAATACATACAAACTATGACTTACTTCTTTAAAGAGGAAAAATTAACATTCAGAGGGAGTCTGACACTTTATCTATTAGAAGCAACCTTGGACGAGAAGGTCAGAAGGTTGATATCACATTCAGAAGAAATCTGATGAACCATCAGAGGAAACCTTGCATGAGAAGGTTAAATGTTGATGTTAGTACTCAAATATTCAAAGGGAGTCTGCCAATCCATTATAGACAACCTTGGGAAAAGAGGTCAGGAGGTTGATGCACGATCTTGAGCTTCAGAGAGAGCAACTAAAGGATATGCATTTGTGGACATCCAAGAATCTTGATTCAGAGGGAGCTGACCATGTCAAGATGGGTTCCTTAATGATCAGCAGTTAGAGGACTGTGATTCTTAGGATGGAATTTCAGCATCAGTGATCCAATATTTTTATCTTATAGAGATTCCTTATCACTATGTATGAGACATGGTAGGAAGGAATGTGATCCAGTTGGAGTATATTAATACAAGCGATCAAACAGCAGATGTTCTTACCTAACCACTCCCCAAGGTGAAAGTTGATCACTGCAAGAAGAATCTTGGTATGGTTGAAATATAAAATTTTGATTTGCACTGATAAAGATGTTTTATGTGTAAACTTCTTTTGTCAGATGTGTGACTTTATAGGCTCATCCATCTTGTGTACATTTCTAAGACGCGACAATCTCTTAAACAATGAACACTTGTATTTGATGTTACAAGGTGACGATCTTGTAATGGAGATTCGTTATGGTAGACTTTTGATATGTCAGTGCACATACCATAATAGGGTTATACGTAAGGGGAATGTAATGTTCTCAAATTTACTATATCCTTGTATCACAATCTGAGGTGATATGAAAATCAGGTATCATGATCTAAGGTGATTCCTCATATCACGATCTACGGTGATGTGAAAACTAGGTATCATGATCTAAGATGATTCCTCATATTACAATCTAAGGTAATATGTAAAATCAGGTATCACGTGTTAGGTGATTCCTCATATCACATGTTAGGTGATATGCAAAACCAGGTATCACATGTTAGGTTATTCCTCATATCACATGTTAGGTGATATGAAAATCAGGTATCATGATCCAAGGTGATTCCTCTATCACGATCTAAGGTGATGTGAAAACTAGGTATCATGATCTAAGATGATTTCTCATATTACGATCTAAAGTAATATGTAAAATCAGGTATCACGTGTTAGGTGATTCCTCATATCACATGTTAGGTGATATGCAAAACCAGGTATCACATGTTAGGTGATTCCTCATATCACATGTTAGGTGATATGTAAAACTAGGTATCACATGTTAAGGTGATTCCTCATATCACCATGTTTGGTGATATGTAAAATTGGGTATAACGAGTTAAGGTGATTCCTCATATCACATGATAGGTGATATATAAAATTGGGTATCACAAATTAAGGTGATTCCTCATATCACATGCTAGGTGATATGTAAAATTAGGTATCAAATATTAGGTGATTCCTCATATTACACGCTAAGTGATATGTAAAACTCAGTATCACATGTTAGGTGATACTTCATGCCACGCATTAAGTGATATGTTATACCAAGTTATATATTCACAAGTTAGGTGGTATATATATACATGTCATAACAATCTTATCATGAGAAATGTGATACATTATAAATGTTATCTTTCGTCTGAAAATATTGATATTATCTTCATTACACTTTATCTTCCTTAGCTTAGAGGGAGTGTTGAAATAAATAGCTTTTAATCAGATAAAGAATCAAATAAGAAATATCTTATTTCTCATTTGATTATCTATCTATCTCAATATATTCTTATATGTCGATCCTTCATAGATCAAATGAAGATACTAATCAATATTCGCACTTATATTGTAATCAACTTACATTATTGACTTAAGATCATATCCACGAGCCAGGTGATATATCTTGCATGGAGGATTGAGTTCCTTAAACTAGCCATGATATTCTATTGTGATAGACATCATGTGATGGCTGAAACAAATCACGATAGGTTATAGATAGTGCACATTATCTATGGGCATTTGTTTAGTACTTGGTGAACATCATATGACTTGATGTTGATAGGTCATTACTCTGAGCACTTGATATTCTGCAGGCCAATATCATGAGTGCTTGTAAATAGAATCGCTGGTGTTGGAAATCCAGACCTTGGGACTATGTTTCTATTGATTACATCATAAAGATGATGCTTCTATTACTTCCATTATATGCTTGATGCTATAAGTGTTGGATGGATTTTATCTTCCCTAGCTAAGAGGGAGTGTTGATGTTTGTAGCATCGGTCAGATAAATAAATGAGACTGTTAATTATTATGAAAAATGATTTACTACACATATATATTATATATATTAATATATATAATAATTTATATTATTTATATATTAATATACATATATATATAAAGTTAATCTTATAATAATTATTTAGTAAATTAATAAATCAGACTAATGAATAGACATGTCCCATGAAGGGACATGCTTCTTCTTGTCATTGCCATGTATAAATCATTGGGATCAATGCATTTGGAAGATACATAGACAATAGCAGTATTACTACATTTGCATTCAATCTCACAAACTTAACAATTTTGCTTATGTATTTCACTTATTTTCCTACATTATTGCATTTTATGGCCCATTTGTATGCATTTGTTCAAATGCAGCCCATGTATTTTGCATTGTTGTGTTTAAATAAGTTGAAATCTTCTCTTTGTCAATGCATAAAATCATCCTACACTCAAAAGCGAAATTGCATGTGAAGATTAGTTTCAAGTTTGTCATGTTTGAGTCAATAGCAAGAGGTATGTTTTTGTGTTTTTCATTTTTATTTGCTTGCTTGTTTGTTGTTTGTTTTTTAAGAAAGTTGAAATCATTTTCTCAAGAATGCAAGTGCATCCATTTATGTCAATTCATCCTTCATTCTCCAACACACCTAATTGCATCTCCCAAGTCCATTACATGTAAAAACATGTCATTCTCTATTACATATAATCACCTCTCAAGAATCCGATTTTGGTATAAGGTCACTCTTTTAATTACCAAAATTACCATTTACACATATCAATGTGCTTCCAACTTGCATTCTTGGCCATACAACAAAGTATCACATGCAATCCATCTCCACAATTCCAATTTTGCTCCTATTTGCCCACATACATGTGCTATTTGTTTCATTTCCAGCCAACACATGTGTTCTATGAGTATCTAATCAATACTCCGAACACCTTGTTCTTCATAGATCTATCATTGCAAGCCAAAGCTTAATCCTCTCATGGATCCAATCCCTTCAGATGATGTATTTACCCTTTGGAATTTCCATGTTGCAGCACAGGATATGTCAACACCAACAAAAGTCAAAACGGAAAATGAAATATCAATATGACAAAGAGCTGGCTCATTCCATAGCCTCACTTGTCTCATTATCTCTGGATCAAATCTCAGATACAAGAATTGGGTATGTTGACATGACCAATTTCTTGCAAAGGCTTGAAGATCCTTCCAACAGGGAACTACGGCGCATCAAGAGGAGTAATATTCACTTGGTTTCTACTTTCCCTATGGCTGCTCTAGAACTTGAGTTCTTCTTTGAATGTGCACGTCATTTCAATCCCAAAGGCAAAACAGTCAAAGATGCAAATGGAAAAGTGATTTTCAGTTTAGATCCAAATGTCATTGAACAAATTTTCAGGATTCCTACAAACCCTGAATGTGCAGACTTGTCTAAGGATATATCCATATAGCTGTGGAACCAAAACAAGTCAAATTATCAAAGATACATGAATGACCAATGGCTTGTTAATAAAAGATCAAACTTCTCCAGATGGCCAAAGACAATACACAGATCTAACTTCTCTCCAGAAGTTAATAATTTGATAACACTCCTTAGTAGAATCTGTGGTCTCAAGGAATCTTGTAATTTTGAACCATGGATGTATAAATTCATTTTTCAAATTCTTGTAAACAAAGAACCTATCTACTGGGGAGAACTCATAAGCACAACATTGTGCGAACAGTTGAGCCATGTGGGGACATCAGTACCTTTCTATATGAACTTTTATTTGGTCTACATTGTTGCAGCCATGAGGACATTTTTTGGACTCTCCGCCAAAGGTAATCGATCACTGGTACCCATTTGGGAATATCATGATCATATCATGCTTACACGGGTACAAGATGCTTTCTTTGGGCATTTCAGGTGCCTTTTTGATAAAGAGTTGGCAATCAAAAGATTATCAGATGAGGCTTGGGAGAAGGTAAATCAGTTTGGGTGCATCTTCTTGCAATTTCCAACTTTTACCTACTTAAGAGAGTTATTTTCAAGGAGAACCCTATACCTTACCGAGATATCCTATTGATAGGATCATCCTCATGGAGATGGCAAGGCAGCTCAAGGAAGTGCAATCATATATATCAACACAGTCAGCATAGGCCAAGTTTTGTTATCACCACCGCCAAACCCCTCCAAATTGGTCGATATACACTCAACTTAGTGTATAAGGCAAAAGAAATGGAAGCAAAACTTCAACTTATAACATTGAAGAAATTCAAAGCTAGATCTAAATTCGATTATCGAGGGATGCATTCTAAGATCAAAAGGGCTTTGACCCATGCCCATCACATGAAGGATGTGTGGATTGATTTGCGTACTGAGGTAGACATCATGAGGATGGATTACTGTAGGCTCACATTACGGCAAATCATTGATCTTAATATGATCGAGATTCCAGAAGGCTTTGAGATTGAAGATGATGGCTTGGTCCTAGATCTAGAGTATTACAATACTCAATTTGAGAAGCTTGTCCCTTTTCCCATTCAATGGCAACAGAAAGAAGGGAATTCTGTCTTTGATAGAATCCAATCCATTCTGATGAATACAAACAAATGGAAAAGCAAAGGCCTCAAGAGAACATCCGAAAGTTGGGGTAGACTGCAATCATTTTGGCCCTATCGGAAAGAGATCTCAAGTAGAAATCAGAAGCAAGGATGATTCTTCTTCTTCTTCTCAACCAGTTAAAGCTATCAAGTTTACACTTAAAGGAGAAAAAGGGTCAAATCCATCGTTAGGTTCTATTCAAACACCCCTGCAAGAGGAAGAATCAAATGAAGAAGGAGAAATAATGATCATATCTCCTCCTCAGTTGCCAAACAGCGAGGATCCATCTAATCAAGAGGAGTCATTTTTAAATATGGTAGATAATGATGTGGATTCATTCTCCACTATATTCACTCATGCTATTGCTATTTTGGAGGTGAATATGTCTACATTTCCTATCTCTACTGCAGCTCCTTCAATCCTCACAGCAGGGCATTGTGAGAATTTGGTGAATATTTTTGGTGACTTCCTTGCTCTCATAGAAGGCCAAGTTTCCCAACATGATACTTTGGTTGCACGTTTCGAAGCATTAATGACAGAGCCATCTCAAAAGACACATCTGATTTCTACTGTGCAAACAGAGGCATGTACCATGTCAACAGAGATACAATCACAATCAATGGCCATCGCGACCACTGTTCCAAGTCCAGTAAAGGAGAGTTTCAGTTTGCCGGCATGGTTGGGAAAAATCACTATGAAAAGAAGAAAGGTCACATTACCCTTGCATGATTTCTCTACGAAGAAAGGTAAATCTAGGACCTCGAAGGCCAAGGTTGTCTCAAGAATCATTGTTGATGATGAGAAAACCAAATATGCTGAGATTGCAGAGCCCTTGATTGACAAACCAACTGAAGAACTTACTTGCTCCGATTACAAGTTCACCAAAGTTGAACTTGGTAAACAATCACGGCTAGGATGTTTGCGGGACACTCAAGATGCACTTTCAAATGTGTCAAAAAGAAATCATGAGCTCTGGAAAAAGAAGAACTTGTGTAATGTCCCCATTTTAGCAGGTCTTTGCAGTTGAGCATAGTCAGTTCATCAATGCGACCCTCGTGAGCTGACAGTGTGTTTTGAGGGTCTTTGGGAGTCTCTGGGAGTCTCTAGGACGGATTTACTATTTTTGGTAAGTCTATTTTTAGCAGTGGCTATTTCTGGCAGGGCAGTGCCTATTCCTGGTTGGGCAGTTGGACCTGGGCTTTGTCAGAAGTTCGTTGATCTCAGTTAGACTTTTCTGTGGCTTATATTTTAAATGTTGTTATTAAATTAAATTATTTTGATTTAATTTAATAACTTACGACTTTATAACTTTATGTTATAAAGTGGAGTTATATTAAAAGCCAATTAAGTGAAAAATAATGTAAAGTGCTTTTTCCAAAAAGCCTATATATTCTACTCGAAAAAGCACTTTACTCATCTATTATGCAACCATTATTTTCTTGGAATTTGGGAAAAAGACAAATCCTGGCTAGGGTTTCGAGGACTGATTCCTCTTCTCGTAATTTGAGTCATTATTTGTTAATGGTGAATTTTACAGCTGATTATTTCTGAGATCACAATACGGTGTTGTTGTATATCAGATTGGTGAAAGTCTCAAATCTGAAGTTTGAGTTTGCTGATGAAATTGTGTTTGCTAATTCAACACAACGAAGTTCTAAAATAATTTTATTGGAGGCTGATATATTTTTTCCTGGTTATCGAAAGTATTTACAAGAGTATTATCGAATTTTTTTAAAGATTGTTATGCAATCTTTCATGCTGCGTTAATACATTGGTGGGAGGCGCATTGTTTGACAACGAAAACCTTCTTTTGCTGCTGGCATCAACTTTCTTCCTGGCACGTGAGTTCTAAGGCAGAGCCGTGACCATTCAATTCTGGTCACGTGTTGTTAAAGAAGGGCCATTTAGCATTTTCTGGACCCGCGTTCATTGTTGGAGCTCACACACGTGAGGAGTCACGGGTGGCCGCCTTATTTCCTGGTTACGTAACAGTCCATAGGGTGGTGGCTCAATAATATGGAGACGTGACTTTGCAAGGAGGATTTTCGGTGTTACAGGTGCTTTAATAATTTTCAGAATAAGATTATTATATAATTCTGTTTGAATATAAGGATTCTTTTGATGATAGTTTAAGATGAAACTATTTGTCTCAATATTTGGTAATTCAAGTTGGTGAATATATTCTCATAATTGTTCTTGCATGAGTATTATTAAAATATAGTTGCAGAGATTTCAAATTATTATCAAATATTCAAGAAGAGCCAATTCGGTTCTTCACAACATGTTAGAACAAGAGAATGCTCGTCTTCTGTTGTCCTCAATTTTGAGTTCACAAAATTGAGGCAACCCTACGAATTTTTCTTGTCAATTTGTAGGAGTATCCTCTATGTTTTGAACGTTTTGATGAAGTGATGTAAAAGGTGATTCGTTATCCCAGAAAAGCTCTTATAAACACACTTTCATGCGTTCTTTTCGTTCTTCCCATTTGTTTTTTATGTTGTTTTTCCCTCGAGTCGAAAGCCCTCTGAAATACGCTCGTTTCGAGCTAACTTAGATGTCAAACAGAGTTTATAGCTCCAGTTATGATGAAAAAGGTGAGGTTTTTCGGGCTGACTGCATGTTCTTTAAAAATCCATTAAAAGTGGGGTTTTTGAAGTCAATTGCACGTTATTGAATTACATTTGATATAATTAATGGATTTTATAATTCATTTTCAAATTTCAACTCATTCTAAGTTGATTTAAATATAGTTTTTAATATTTTCATAAAATTAGTTTTTAAATAAACTAATTTTGTTAAAATACTATAATTATATTAAATTAATTCAAAATAAAAAGACTTAAAGTCTTTTAAGGTGTGATTTTTATTTCTTATTGCATATTATCCTTGTGCAAAACACTTTAAGAATCTCACTTTTAAGCCTTTCCTATTAAATACGTTATTTTTATTGATGACTGCATGTGTTTTCATTACATGTGCAGTTGAACTTCTAAAAAGCGTATTTAATATTTAATCAAGTGTTGTTTTTGGATGCAATTGCATATCTAATAACATGTTTTCACTTCCCAGGTGGCTCTTTCTCCATAAAAGTCATATTTATAAGGATATGTATATGTTTTTCAAAAGAACGCATTCATTTCTTTATTGATTCTCTTCCCTTGGTGTTAAATTTTAAAAGTATTACATGTGTTTTTACATGTTAATACATTTAATATATATATATTCTTCCCTTGTTACGTGATTTTCAATAACCATTACATATGTTTTAAATATGTGTAAAGGCTATATGTAAAAGATGGTTTTAAACTTCCCTATACGTTAAATTTCGAAGTCTTTGCATATACACTCAACATTAAAACTAACGTTTTAAAGACATATGCAAAGGACGTCGATTTTTGGAACCAATACATATGTGTAATGCCTTGATCTCTAACATTTTTAAACAAATAGATAAAGACGTTGACTTTTGAGTTGAATGCATACATTTTTAAACTTAACGTTATGTGTAATGCATTTTGTATTCAACATTCTTAATATATGAGAAAGGGCGTCGATTTTATAAACCAAAACATATGTTATCCTTTCTCTTTTAAACATTCATATGTATTGACGTCGATTTCTTATGCCATTGCATTTGTTTTGAAATCGATTATATGTATGTGTAATGAACATTAAAATCAACGTTTTTAATTGCAAGATAGGGCGTTGATTTTTGTTGCCCTTACACATCGAAATGCTATGCAAAGTGCATTGAGGAAGAACGTTTTTATATCTCAGCCCTAGACGCCTTTCTTCCAAGCATTTACATGTTCGAAGGTCTTCCATTTTAAACGTTTTCAACATCCATATTTTGGCGTCAATTTGAAGAGAAGATGCATATGTATTTTGGCATATGTAATGCTTTTTCTTTTTAGCGTTTTTAAAGCTGGAATATAGGCGTTAATTTTGGAGGTTTCTTACATGTGTCTTTGCATCCGAAAAATGTGTTTCCAGCATTGCATTGCAAAGACGTCGAATTTAAAGAGGAATGCATATGCTGTTTGAAATGTCCAGCATATGCATTCTTAGATAAACAGCCCGCTTTGAGCCATTCTCTCATCAAATTTCTTCAATGGAGAAGGGTTTTCAACATCAATGATCAATCATTCAACCTATAAATCATTTTGGTAAGCTTTTCATGAATTTGTTTTATCATTTTTTATTATTTTTATGCCCTAGACGTCATTTTTCTTTCTCATTGCATATGCAAGAGAAATGGTCAAACGGTTGCTATTTCTTGGCATTTTTCTTCTCAATCTTTCCTATTTGGCTGTATATGATCATTGACTATCCAATTTTGAGGGAGAGAGACTAGGAAAATGGATTATTTATACTCCTTCTATCCAGTCTTTTCTAAATCCGGGAATCAATTGGATTTATTTCAGATTTGGCTCAAGATTTTAAGAGATTTTGTCTTGGAGATTGAGGTAAATTTTTCCTTTTTCTTTTTCTTGTTTTTCTTCCAAATTTGCTTATTCTACATGTAAAGTTTGCAATTTTAATTTACATGTGATAGAATATATGTTTCTTCAATTCCCATTCATCAAATTTTCAAAGATGCATGTGCAAGGACTTCATCTTTCTTGTACATGCAGTCGGGATTAAAAACCCCGTTCTATGAAAGAGACAAACCAAATGCAAGTTATTCATGTGCTATTTTCCAAATCCACTTGCATAAAGCCGCTGTCCCTACCACTACCATATGACGTCAAACTCATAATGGTGGTCAATTTGACACTTCATTATAAAATGCATCCTTCCATTCATTCATTATCCATTCACTACACATCTCTTGCTGTCCCCATGTGTAATTATCCGTGAGAAACTCGTTCTTGAGTTCTTCTTGAGCCAAAAACCATCCATTTTCCCAAAAATCAGTCATCTCCATACACTTCTTGATATTCTCTAATGAATCCTTCCCAAGAGGATGTTCTCATTTTGTGGGATTTCTATGCCACAGCTTCTCAGTCACAGAAAGTTATTATGTCTGAAGGGATTGCAATTCCGAGAGAGAAAGAGAAGAAAAAGATGAAATATCAATATGATTCATACCATAACTCTATTCCACCTTCGTAGATGATCTCCTATTGTGATGAGGTGAAAGACACAGATATTTCCCATATGAACTTTGAAGATTTTCTTCAAAGAGTAGATGCTGCAGTAACGGAAGATATGCTCTCAATCAAACAGAGTAGCATTCATCTTGTCTCAACATTCCCATTGGCTGCCTTGGAACCAGAGTTCGTGTTTGCTTGCGCAAGGAATTTTGATCCTACTTCCAGAACTATTAAGGATCAAGACGGTAAGACCATCATCAGTCTAGATCCGGAAACGGTGGACAGAATCTTCAAAGTACCAATAAGTCCTGTCATCATCAACATCACTAACCAAAAGGCTCTTGACAGGTGGAATGAGGATACTCCTTCATGCACAAAATTCATAAATGAGAACTGGCTGCTCCATAAGAGGCCAAGCATTGCAAGATGGCCTAAGGGGATCTGGCGCACTGAATTTAAGGAGGAAATCAGCGATCTTATTACCTTGTTCAGCCGCTTAGCAAGGTTGAAGACTTCAAACACCTTCGAGCCCTGGATGTACAAATATATTTCCCTCATCGTTCGGTCAAAGAAGAAGATTTTCTAGGGGGAAATGATCAGTGACATGTGTGAACAGCTTACTCAAGTTGTTGATACTTGCACATTTTATATGAATTCCTATCTGATCTATATTGCTGCATCTCTTGGATCTTTTTCCGGACTATCTACTAAGGGAGATAGGTCATTAGTTCCAGTATGGGAGTATTATCCTCAGCTTGTCTTGAAGGCTAGCCGTTCACATTACCGCAGGGTACAAGATGCCTTTTATGGGCATTTCATGTGCATGTTTGACAAAAGTCTTCCGAACCGGCGGGTGTCAGATGAGGCATGGGTCAAAGTTAATGAATACGGCTATCTGTTCCTCCAGTTTCCTAGCTTCACATACATACAGGTGGGCTATTTCAAAGGTGAGCCACATACATTACCAAGGTATCCTACGAATAAAATTATACTCATGGAGCTAGCCAGGCAACTTATGTCCATTCAGATGCATCAGAATGCATTGCATAGACCCGGTGTGGGGATTTCTTCTCGAAATCCATTGAAGATTGGCGGATACTCAATTGATACAGTCCCTAAAGCTAAGAATATGGAGTATGAGCTTCGAAGGATTACCTTGAATAAGTTCATGGCTAGAAGTCACTTTGACTAGCGAGGGCTCAATGACAAAATGAGGAGACAATTTGTGCATGTTTATAGGTTGGAGGATATTTGGATAGATCTTCGTACTGAGACAGACATACGAAGAATGGATTATCAGCGCTTATCCATTAAGCAGATTATTGATTTTAATCTTGCTGATATTCCCCCAGGGGTTGAGGATGATGATAACATCCTTGATCGTGATTATACCCGCAATCATGTTGAGGACTTGCCCATCTCATCTCCTTCTTGGTCTGGTAAGGAGAATGTTTCTATCTGGGATCGCTTTCAGTCAATACTTGCAAATACTAATATTTGGTTGAAGCGGAGAGGGCTAAAACGCATTAAGGTAAGAGCCAGCAAGGATTTTGATCATGGTGGTCCGGTTGGTAAGCAATCAGAAATTAAGGGGAGGACCAAAGATGGTGCCTCTTCTTCTGCAGTTGATCATGTTGTTCCTGTTGTACCCACTCTTCCAAAGCTCACTATTAAGGGAGGTAAAGACACCGGGAGAGTCCTTGAGATTAAGAGCACAGAGTCTGAGAGGATTCAAGTTGAATCCAGTGATGATGAGATGCCCGACTCACCTAAGGTATCCTCACAAGATGTACTTCCTCCTGTAGATAATTTAGTTACCACCACCGTTCTTGATTCAGCACCAGCATCAGATGAGTCTCCTGATTCACCTACGGGTACTGCTACGAATGAATTTACTATAGGACTCACACCTATGGATTCGGTTCTGGTAACACCTGCATTACCTGTCTCATCAGCTGCTCCCATTGTCATACAGGAGGAGTCTTATCACAGTTTCGAGAGTGTGTTTGACACATACTCTATGACTATCCCATCCATGGTTACCTCCTCTATGACAGTGTTGGACACTACTCTAGTGCAGGTGGATCATTTTATATCAAAGGTTACTCACGGTAGTCCTACTCCTATGGCTATCTTGACAAAGGCTTCTCCTCTTGTTGCCACAGTTACACATGCAGATCTCGTCACTACTTTGGCCATTACATCAGTAGAGGCAACGTCTTCTTCTTTCTCTTTACCTCCTTGGCTTTCCGCCATAACACAGAAGAGAAAGAAGAGATTCCCTTAGAAGGGTTTGATTTCAAACATGCTTCTAAGCCAAGAGCTCCTAAAAATAAGAAGGCAAAGACAGTCTCGAGGATCGTGGTAGAAGACAGTTCTAAATATGCTGAGATTGCTGAACCTTTGGTTGATGAGGTCATAGACAGTGTGCAGCCTTCTGATTTCAGGATCACAAGAGTGGAATTGGGGAAACAGACATGGTTGAGTTGCCAACAAGATGCTCAAGATGTTGTCTTGCAGCTCTCTCAAAGAAATGATCAGCTTTGGGTGAAGAAGAATAAATTAAAAGAAGAAAATGCGCGCTTGCTCGAGATCATTAGCATGATGAATAACTCACAGAATGCAGCCCTGATTTCAGTCTCACATCCCGAAGACTATGACAGGCGCCATAAGAAGGCCAAGGCAATTGATGAATGGTCTGCACAGATTGAGACACAGGGTGTACAAGTGATTAAGGATTCATTAGAAGTCCTAAGGCATATACGCATCACTGCCAATGAAATAAGGGAGCTTATTTCATCTTTCCAGCAGCAGTTGCAGATTCTGAGTGATGATCTCAATGTGTGGAAGACTTTACAAGGCTTTGATCTTAAGAAATTGTGTCATCTAGAAGTTATCACTTCTGATGATTCGTATTTCGAATCTCTCGATTTAATGGTTAATAAAGAGAGAGTATTGAGTAAGTTGACCACAGACTTACAAGATGTTTTGAGATCATGGGAGGAGCAAGAGTATCACATGGTGAGAGAATTTGAGAAGTTTTCCTGTGATGTTTCTTCCAAGGATGGTGAGCAGATCAAGGGGGAGATCATATTGGCGAAGTTCTCAGAGATGGTGCACTTCCACTTAGATGCTGATGATTTTAGTCTTGCTACTTTGGATTGGTTCATGGAGTGCAAATTATCCTTGAACCAGTTACAAAGACAAGCAACTGGATACACGAAATCTCACATTTTGCGAAAGGCAATTGCAGTTGCTCATCACACAGGAGCTCCAGATTCGTCTGTTATACATGAGTCTTTACAAAAGTTTGAGGCTTATGTAAATACTCTTTGATGTAATATTCTAAGTGTCTAGGACACTTTTTGTATGTTTTATAGGTAGATTGGCAGATTGCATGTAGTTCATGAAATGTTTGTAAATACAGGAAAACATATTTTTGTATGCAGAAGTCATGTAATCAAGTTACAAGTACATTAAGGCTTGTAACATTGAATAAGTCAAAATAGTTAGTTGTTTGAATAAGTCAAAGTCGTTGAGGGTTTCCCTTTTTCTCTCCACTTTTCTCTCTTCTGTTTTCCTATTTAAAGAAGAGAGCTCTTTGTAAATAGTTTTATCTTTTGTTAAAACAAGCAGAGCCTATTGAGAACTTAATTGATGAAAACTTTGAGTTTCATTGTATGAGTTTTTGAAAGTGAATAAAGGAAGCAAGATTCTTCAAACTTTGTGTTGTAAATCTTGAGATTAAATGATGTTTTCTTATGTTGCATTATTTGATCTTTCTCAAGTTCATTTCTAAAGCTAAGCTTGTGTGCATCATTGGAGGCTTCAATTCATTTTCTGAGAGACTTTGAGCTACAGAAGGGGAATTGCTATAATAGTAGTGGCTGCAAATATTTGGAGTTGAAGACTTTGAGCTTTAATTTCAAGTATTTTCTTTTATTTTCAGGATTAATAGTGAGAGACTTTGAGCCTCACTATTAGTTCTTGTTACTTTGAAATAGAATCAATCGCAAGAGACTTTGGGCCCTTGTTATTGATTCACCAAATATATTAGTAACTGTTGCCTTACGCATTGTTCTTATGTCAATTACTAAGTCACCAGTATTATCGTAGCAATAAGGTACTTTTTGTTGAATTTGGAAGTAATAGTTATATGCGAATCATTCCTAAAAAAAGAGGAATTGATTGAGAGAATTACCCCTTTTATAATTTCAGTTAAGTTCCTGTTGAAGCCACCTACGGTAAGAAGGGAGCCTCCCCTATTGTTGAGAGGAGAGATTTATCTCACTATACCGTTGTCTAAAGACATAATTTTGTAAGGTGTAGTCTTAGTGGCTTACAAAATTTTTAGCCAACATCTTCATGAGCTTATTCATCAACAAGCATCTCAATCTGTCACCATTTCATCACAAACAGCTCAGGTGAACAAGAGAGAAGCAACAAAGGCTTGGTTCGAAGAAGTTGTCTCAGAAAGAGTTCAATCAATCAAAAATACACACAAAGTCCTTGAACGTATTAGAGATATTCAGGAAAGACTCCATGACATGATTGCTTCCTTCAGCCAAGACATCAGTAACTTGAAAGAAGACTTCAGCACCTAGGAGCAAATGGCTGACAATGATTTAGATACTCTTATCTCATATGACATCATTCCATCCAAGAACATGTTCTTTTGAAATCGGGAGCTCATGAATCACAAAGTCTAGGGAATAGAAAAGCTTTTGACAAAGCTGCAAGAGGAGCTAGAGAGTTGTCAGGCAGTGGAAAAGGACGTCACTAGTAATCTCAGACAATTAGGATGCGAAGTTCTTACCAGAGATGATAACCTCTTCACTAAAGAAGAAATGACCATAGGGTATACTGACAGTGTTAATGCTGATTTCGATTCTGAAGAATTTGGAGCATAGACAATGAACAAATTTGCTGCACATAAATTTGTGGCAAAACACTTGAGGGATTCTCTTGTAGATGATTACAAAGTTGTGAAATCAGCATCTACGGGTGCAATCAGAATTGAATCCATTTCAGAGACCATGAAGATTTCAGATCTTCCTATTATTCATGATTGTATTGCCAAATATAAGGCCTTCCTTGATAATTTCAAGGATTGATTCCCTTTTGCATCTTTTTGTTTTAGTTTTTATGCTTTGTAGATTGGAGAAGATGAATTGCATGCAATGCAATTACATGTAATTCGATTGCATGTCCGTATGACATGTAATCCAAAAAATTCTTCTCACCTAGTTTTATCGGGTCAAAGTGGTTGAGTTGCTCCCACTTTTTCCTCATTTTTCTCATTTCTTTTCCTATAAAAGGAATGCCCCTCTCATTGTAAAAACCATCTTTATTTTATGTAAGAAAGCTCTGCCAAACTTGTGCAAGCACAACTGTGATTGTGTAGTACTATTTTGGAGAAAAATAAATAGAAAGAAACAATCGGAGCTGAAGCTATGACTGAGTGCAATTGTGGTGAATCAAATTGGAAGTTGTGATTGCAATTTGGTTTTACTGTCTTTATATTTATGTGATTCTTGTGTTTTGTTAAGAGCAAAGTGAATATCAGAAACAATCGGAGCCGAAGCTGTGATTGGGAGCGATTGTGGTAATATAAAACTAGAAGCTGTGACTGTAGGTTATATTACCATCTTATTTTCACGCACTTTGTTAGAATAGTTAGAAAGTCTACTTCTGGAAGTCTATATGCCCCAATGGTAGAGGTATTTCTTATAGAATAGATAAACAGGTCTTAGAGCCAAGCCGGTACGCTTTTCAATCAGCCAGTGAATTGGTGTTGGTTTATCGATATCAGTGTTTTCAACTTTTAGATAGAAGTGTAGTTTAGAGATTAAAGCTTTGCCCATTACTCGTTCTTCAGGTAAGTCGATTCCTTCTTGAAAGATAAGAAAAAGGAATATTTGTAACATCCTATTTGATAATCTCTTAACTTCTTGCTTACCTTAAGTTGATCCAAGGAACGGTGAGAAGTAGGAGCATTCTCCTTAAAGTAGGAGAGACATTGCCTCATACGTTGTGGCTGGTATACCTATTTTGCGACTGGATTTTTTCTCAAAACTGTCAGTTGCAAAATATTCACCTAACAAAATCAATATGATTTAATCAATAAGTAAACACTTTATTACTCTAACACCCCCCCTTAAGATAAACTTTGGGAGAAGCTAAAAACCTAGAAAGAACTACTGAAAGCAAATGGGTCCCGGCAACAAAAGGCCTGATCAGGTACCCAAGTACAAAAGAGAGTCTCTGTAATGTCTCTTGTTAGTTTGTAACCTTGGACCTCACTAGTCTACTCATCATGCTTGTAATTCATATAGATCTATTCAATAATTCAATTTAAATAGAATTTATATTTCCTCTTATGACTATATTGATGGTCCATGTCCAAATTATTACCCTGTCAAATTGGATAGGAAAACTTTAGAATGTGATCGAGATGCTTAGAGACCATTCCCAATAGGCTCCCTCAAGGTTTACACGTCCAAGCCCAAACTATTGGGTCCAAGCCCAAACTATTGGGACGCTGACCCCCACCCTATTTTGGGACAGAAGCTATTGGCGGGATTTACACAAGCTCTCCTTGAAGACATCCTTATATTCCTTCCTTCCAGTCTGATAGGTGACAAATTAGAGTAGGGATATATATATATATATATGCCCATTTTCTATGAACATATATATTTATTATATATAATCTTGATTTTATTATTTATATTTATTAATAATAATAATAATAATATATATATATATTCTTGGCTGTCGTAGAATGCAGCTATAATATCTGTGACTCAGTATTAATTCATAGATTAGATGCAGCATATTAGTATGCTGTCATACGATACTTTGTCAGCCATATAATATAATATGCACGGTCTTTAATGAGTGTAGATCATATGTATTCTATACTGAATATAGATAATTATTTTCTTGCTAGGATAGCTCAGTTATCACGGGCAATTATTATGAATATTCTATTCTTGCTTTAACTTATTACATACAAACTTGATGTAATTGATAAGATATGGGCAATGATAGTAATTCTTTTTAGGATCCTTTGTATACGTTAGATTCTTTGTAGGGATAGTTATCTTTTACACTATAATTGATTTTAGAAGTGTTGTTATCTTATGTTTGCATGCTTATTAATATTGTTTGGTCCTGCATAAACCATTTAAGTTTATTCAATAGTCTCAATCTCAGTCTACTGGGAATCTTTAGAATGATATTCATTATGACATGCCAAAATGATGAGTGTAGCCCCCATGTATTATAAATAGTCATAGCGTCTTGTTATTTATACACATATACCTCCTTGTTTGTATATGGCTATTGTATGAGAAGGTATTACCTAGCGATCCATGTAGAGTCCCTATATAATTGTTTTAGAATTTGCAGCGTAGGTAAACATACATCTAAGGATTGGCCTTTGTGCGTCCTTATGGATTATAGACGCGAAATTCTGTTCCTTGCGTGTGCTATTGCTGACCGGATTGCTGAGTGTGACTGGATCATGGACTTGTTGTTCGATCATTCACCGATAGTGTAGTTTATTCCTTGTTTCCTAACAATGTATCGTGCTGATGGTCTATCTTGTTATCATGATTTCTGAGTGTATCGTCCTCTGTACATCTTCCTGTCTTCTATGGCTGCTGGTGGCTGCCTGTAGCTATCGCTGACTGTATATTTAGATTAGCAGTCTATTTCTTAGTCTTCTCGATGATCTTTCTTATTAGATGCTGTCTCATATATCAAACTCCCGATTCGATACTCCTCTTCCTCCCTCCCCCCTTGCGTGTTAATAGACCCTCCTCTTATAACTGCGTAGGGAGAGGTCGCGACTTTCCTATAGTTGCTAAATAATGTAGTTTAATAAAATATTATTATTATTCATTATTATATGTTGATTATTAATCTATTTAATGTTTGATATTATATAAATATTATTAATATATTATATATTATAATCACATTTATTATTTGTTACTTCATATCTACTATTATTTATTTAGGAATTATAATATTATTTATTTTATAATTATTATATTTATTTATTAATAATATTATATGTAATATTATTAACAATATATTCTTCCATTATTATAATTAATTATATATTATAATTTATTAGTATGATTTATTTATAATTATATTTATTTTATTTTATTTTTCTATTATTTAATTATTTAATCTTACATTTAATTTCTATTATCATTAAATTATGCTCCAAAAAAGGGGACATTGCAGCTGTCATACGATACTTTGTCAGCCATATAATATAATATGCGCGGTCTTTAATGAGTGTAGATGATATGTATTCTATACTGAATATAGATAATTATTTTCTTATCAATCCTCCCCAAATTGCTCATTATCAAATATATATATTAATAATTCTTCTATTCTTATTCTCCCTTTCTCTTTGATATATTTTTTTTGTATGCATAAGCAGTGGTTACCTGATATATCTTATGACTTATGGCAATTCCAAATGGTTCTGTATCTGATTCGTATCAGTTGTAAATATGCACCCAAAGCCCAGAGGCTGCTGCTCAATCTGAGTGAATCTGCCAAGGATATGTAAAGTAGAAATAAAAGGCATTTGATGATCCTCTGAAATGATTACCGATGCCTCTTTAATAGGCCTCAAGGCTGAGCGGTTGCATCTCGTACTTGTGAATGGACACATCGTTTTTGTTTCTTAATTGCACCTTCCCATTATTCATACAAATCATGCTTTTATTCTTAATCGCTGCCTTGTCAATACTAATGAATAAATTATAATTGTTGTATTAGTTTATTTACTTCACTTGTAATTAACTTAATCTTTCATTGGGTGGTGGTAACGATAGTATGTTGGTTTGCTTGCAGAGAGCAACTTCCTGTTTGATATAACCATGGACGCTTTGCTATATACGGATTAGCATCATTATAATAATGATACCCTGTTCGAAGGCTTGCTATTCTCTTTGATTCCGTGACATTTGATTACTTTATACCTTACCTTTTGTCTGATACATTTCTGTATGGAGACTTTGATACATAAGGATTTCTGCTTGTTAATTTATCTTGTTCGATAGAAACATATGATTTGGATCTTTACTGTCAACGATATTATTATTATTATTTGCATACTGTTATGGAGTGATATTGATATTACTATTGATTAAGCAGTCTTTACGTTATTATTTTCATATTATATTATTAATCGTATAATAATCATTATACGATTATTATTGAATAATATTATTATATTAATGTATTTATTATTTTATATTTAATAAAGTATACATGTTCGATAGTCTAATACAAGATGTAATATTTACTAATTTATTATTTAATATATATTTTATTCATAAATATTTTTTAATAATTATTTATTTAATGATTAATAGTCAATATGGTCATTTAATTAATTACTTAATTTTTACAATTACATTGATTAAAAGGATTGATCGATGTATACATTATATTATCATTATATTATTTTTATAGATAGGGGATATCACAGTATCTTATGTGAGGGTCATCACAGTCTCTGTAAAGAGAAAAAGAGAAAACCACAAGGGAAAAATTCTACTCCAAAAAGAGACGAAGACTAGTCTGAAGGACTGAAGAAGCCTCCAAAACTAGGGAATGTTCTAGAAAATAGGATCAAGGATGAACATGTACAACATCATTGAAGCAAGAATCTGCAAACTGTTGGCATAATGAAATGGTAACAGGTAAATCTGCTACTGGTACAAATATTGTCATTGATTGGAAAAAGAGGATAGAGATTTGTCATCTCTCTAAAGTCTAAAGATCCAAGGAGATCTATATGAAAAGAGGCTGGTTTGGCAATCGGTGCCAACATACAAGAAAGAAAAGACTGTAATCAAGATCAAACGGTCACTACACAAAGCATCAGCAACTGGGTAATGTATACAGTCAAGGAAAAGAGGATTCAACCGTCAACCGAGGACTAGGATACAACCGGTGTAGACAAGCACAGAGAAAGTAAAAGTACAAACCGGTATCAACAACACAACCGAGGAATGTGCAACCGGTAAGTCGAGGAAGGGGCAGTGACAGGTCAAAGACTCTTACTTGTTCACAATATAAGGATCTCAACCGATCTATTAATGACTCCGATATGAACCAAGGAAGTCATAGTCAATTATCTGTTTCAACCAACTCTTTGACCGAGGTTTCTTGCACTAAATCTGGAAGTCTTTGAGTTAACATGGTGATCGGTTTAAGGCGCATTTGGAGGTTTTAAAGCCGGAATCTGTGGCTTTAAAACAAAGCGTTATCACTTGTGAAGGAAAGATGTTTGACACACATCTATTGTTTTCTTCATAAAGCAGATAAAGCAAGAGCATGCATCGGATGTTTCCTCTGTGAACTGATACTTCACTGGGTGATGTATCTGAAAAGGATCTAAAGTCAAGTCATGCATGAGAGGTGCAATTAGGGCAAAAACTCTATATATTCTTCTGCCTGTTGAGAATATGAGTTGTCTTCATTCTGCCGAAGAAAAGAGTGAACCTGAAAGCTTAAAAGAAGCTGGGGAAAATTGAGAAGAGAAGAAGAGAGAAAGAAGAGTGTGCAGAGAAGCACAACAGTAGAGGAGAACACACCTGTGGCGACCGGTGATGCTTCTCAGTTGAGCACAAACATAAATCTTATCAGGCTATGCAAAATCATTTGTAAAAGGTCAATCTTTCTATTGTTTTCTAACAATTACAATAGTTAAATCTCAGTATTTGGGTGGACTCTAACAGGTCCCTTGTATCAAATCCCTTAACCTGGTGACATCTTTCAAGGTGTTCTAAGTCCTCTGACCAGGCAGGGACTAACCGACCTTATTGTAACAAATCTCTTAACCGGGTCACATCTAACAGTGTGTTGTAATCCTTTAACGGGGCAGGCTCCTAATAGGGCGTACTCCAGAAGAGTACAGAATTTGTGAGGTCTCCTCACACCGTGGTTTTCACCCTAATCGGGTTTTCACGTGATAAATCTGGTGTCTCTGTGTGATTGTTTGCTTGTTATTATATGCTTGAATCTGTTTGGCTTACAGTTATAAATATACTTCACCAGATTTAAAGAGAAAAGCTTTAAAGGTGCTGATTCACCCCTCCCCTCTCAGCACCGGTTGAGACTGTCACAAACTCTTGTCAAAAAGTAACTGTTGATCTGAAGATCCTCCACTGAAATATAACCAGGTAGAGAAGACTGTAATCTACATGAGTGCCCTCAAATGACACTACTCGAAATAGGAGGCAAACAAAGGCAAACAACTGAAGTCAAAGATACAGAACACTGTAATCTACACGAATGCCCTCAAATGACACTACTTGGATCAGGAGGCAAACAAAGGCTAACACCTGAACTCGAAGATACAGATGGCATAAAAATACCAAAGTCTGAAGAGTTGATCAATCAAAGCTGGAAGAGTGCGTCCAAAAACAAGAAAGAGAAGAGTGTCCATATGGTAAATGATCCATCTCATCGGAATGCATAGGTACCCAACCATTGCATCCTCTTAGTACATAGGAACAAATACTAAATACATAGCTCACACTACTCGAAACAGGAGGCAAACAAAGGCAAACAAATGAAGTCGAAGATACAGAATACTGTAATCTACATGAATGCCCTCAAATGACACTACTCGGATCAGGAGGCAAACAAAGAAACACCTGAACTCGAAGATACAGATGGCATAAAAATACCAAAGTCTGAAGAGTTGATCAATCAAAAGTGGAAGAGTGCGTCCAAAAACAGGAAAGAGAAGAGTGTCCATATGGTAAATGATCCATCTCACCGGAATGCATAGGCACCCAACCATTGCATCCTCTTAGTACATAGGAACAAATACTAAATACATAGCTCACACTATCGAACCAAGGAAGCAGTAGAAACCCCCCAATAATGATGACAAGGGAGTAATGACAGGTACATTGAAAAGAACGTCCAATATGAACTGCATGATGAAGAAGAACCAAGAACATTGAAGGTGCAGAGAGAGTACAAACACAAATAGAGATACCTAAGGCTAATGTCGTTGGAGGAACGCTCATGTGAGAAAAGTAGATGGCAAACAAAGGCAAACATCAAACCCCCTTTGGCACTTTATAATTGAGTGCGAGTACATAGAGCACGAACATGTGCAAGATCCTATACATGCAATAAAATGACACTTTATCTCAGTGTGTGTGCATAAAACAATGCTACAAAAGTGAAGTAAGAACAACCAAAGACGAGCCATCCCTCAAAGGAAAGAGATCCCAGGACCTAAAATATCCAAGATATCCACCAGATTGCAAAAATCCAAGAAACTGAATAGAATATACCTGAAGCAAAATCTGCAAAAATGACTCACAGCACTGGAAAAGTCTCAGAACAAGCTTTCCTACGATATATTGTTTGCTGAAAACAGAGTCCGGATGCGCAAAATAGAGCTCACAAAGTGCAAAACTAAACCTCTAGCTTTGACAGCAAAAACCACCATCAAAAAAGAAAAATCAAAAATTCAAACCTTTAGAACTGGATAGATCTCGGAAAGAGTATTCCAGCAATATCTTGTTTGCCTGATTTCGACACCATATGCTCAAGTTATGAGCAGAAAACCACAAGTTGAGCTAGAGGGAAGACAAAAAAGAAGCTCTGCCTTTGAACTCTTGGTGCGAAAAAATGGAGGAAAAAAATCTAAAATCCAAAACGCCAGAAAGATCCGCCTTTGAACAAGTTTTCCAACGGTATCTCGTTTGCCAAAACACGATACCATATGCTCAAGTTATGAGCAAAAAACCAACAGTTGTGCTGGAGGGCCCAAAAAAGTGCAGAAGAGGGCTGATGCAGTGCTGACGTCAGCACGTCACGAGTTTAAATTTGACGGCCGTACGGCCGTCACCGTCAAAAAACCTCCTAGGCCTGGGGGCCAAGAAAAACTGGCCCCTAGTCATGCAAGTGACCAAGGGGCTAAGGCTCTACGGCCGAGGGCTTGCCATGTGACCAAGTGCACAACGGTGGGGGCTGCATGTTTCGGAAACTGCCGGACTAACCACCGGTTAACCCCAGATGGTTGGCCGTGACCGTCGGCAGTCACCCCGGCAATCATGCCAGTGGTGATGCCGTTGCGGCCGCTGGTGGTTCTCGCTAGCGGGGCCGCTGGCGGTGGTGTCTAAAAAAAAAAATTTGAAAAATCACACGCGTTGCCTTCAAGTGTGTCAGGGCCGTACGGCCCTGGTACGGAAAAAAATTTGCCTCAGAGGCCAACTTGTCCAAATTGGACCTGCCTTATATGGAAATGGGGGTTCTTGGCCGCTGCGAGCTCAACGGTGAGGTCTATTTGAGCCAAAAATGCTCCAAAATTCCAATGACCTCCTTGGGATCCGTGTCAAGACCGGTTGCAAAAAAATTTTGCCACAGATTCCAACTTTGTCCTAAATGGACAAACTTTATATGTATTTAGGGGTTCTTGGGCACTCTGAACGCAATGGTGAAGTTTGTTTGAGCCCAAGATGACTAGAAAGAGAGCTCCCCCCAGATCCAATAGAAAACCCTCTGAAAATGCAAATTTGATGTACACGGTCGAATCTTTCAGAAAGAGGACAGGGGCAAACAGATCTGAAGCTCTGATACCATATTGGAGTTGATGAGTAAACAACCCATAGCTCCCAAGAACACATGCATGCAAACACCTGTCACAAAAAGGGAGAGAAGTAAGATGCTAGAGAGGCCTGAACGCATTGATCCATGAGAGAGGAGAAATCATTGATGTGCAAAAACAAAAGTTGCAATTCAATAATGAATAATCTGTTAAGAATACAAAGGAGATCAATCTTTATAAAGGAGATCCAAACCCTAAAAGGGCGAACAAACCTAAATTGCATGATAATAATTAATAAAGCAATTAATTATTATATGCCTAAAGTTTAGCTTAAGTAGAAACAGATGATAAGTGACTTAATAATTAAATCAATATGATTTAATTAATAAGTAAACAATTTATTACTCTAAGATTTTCTTCATAGGTGTAAACGATATTTTGCAATCTGTCGTTTCGAACTTGTCTACCAAACTTCTACATCTAGACAATAATGTAGAAGGCCTAAATCTATCATATCAAAAGCCTAACACGAATTCTGTAATGTCCCCTTTTCAGACCTTACTTGATTTGTCTTAAAATTCATAATTAGGGTTTGGATTTCCCTTGGGAATGGTAATTTGTAATGTTTCATACCAAGAGGATGCTAATCCCCAATAATTATCATACGTCATTATGTATTTAAATCATATTAAGAATAATCTCTAATTCACAATATATACTTAAGCTCTAATTCCTTACTTCACTCCTAATCATAGACCTTAAGAAAGATGGTAGATTTACTATGCTAGGACGCTCGCACAGTCTACAAGTGGATTCCCGCAAGGCTATACCTATCTCGGGATCTTTCCATCATGTGACCGATTTACCCACTTCTTCCTACACACACTCCATGTCCCCTCAATAGTGATTAGTGAGTTATTAAAGAATTAGCTGAGTATATATTATTATCTCTCGTATAGTAAAAATGTTAGCAAACATACATGTCCTGATGCATAGTTATGATTCCACTTAAATATATAAATAGTAAATATATGAATAAACTTATATAACATATTTGATATTTAATTCAAATCTTATTTTGAATAATATATAGTTTATATTCAATAACCTATAATCATTAAAATCCATTATTAAATAATTTTATACTTATAATCACGAGAATTCATAATTCTCTATATAATGTATTTATTTCATATTATATATATATATTAATTACTTATTTATCAATATATTTGAGTTATTTCAAATGTAATTTTACTTCATAACAATATTAATGTATTTAATAATCTATTATTTCAAAGTTTGTTTCATAACCTATTATTCCAAAGTTTATTTCATATTATTGTTAATATCTAATTCATGCAAGTCTTATAAATGAATTAACTCAAACAAAGATATACTTACCTTCTTTCCAAATGGGATGTCTTTATTATTTTTTGCTTATTAAATGTTTCTTTCCTCTTAATATTCCCCTACATTTCCTCCTTCATTTTCTCCTATATTTCCTCCTTGATTCTCTCCTACATTTCTTTTCTTGTTTTCCCGTTAAAATTTGAATAATCCCCTCTTATTATTATTCTCCTCATTTTTTATTTATTTCCATTTTTTCTTTTCTTTCCTCCATATTAGCTCCCATTTAAATGTGATATAGTCGCTATGCTAGAGGACGCGTCTCCTTATTAGGCCCAACGATAAAGTAAGAAATCCTTATCAATTTATAATTAGTTTTGTATGTTATGAAGTTTGTGTAATATATATAACTTATTAATATTAATTAGATTATTAAATATTAATATGAAGATGATAATATTAGATTTATATATTATATTAGTATATGAATATTATAATATTAATATTATGCTAATATCAATATTATATTATATATTATTATCTTAATAATATATTAATGTCAATTACCACTATATTAATATTATTATATTAATAACTCATTTAATATTAATATATTATTATATTAATAACTCATTTAATATTAACATAATTTTCTTTTTTGTAATATGCAACTTAGGTCGGAAACAGAGTGAGGATGGCAGGTGCAGGCGCAGGCGCACGAGCAAGATTTGGATCAGGTGCAGGAGCAGGAATAGGTGCAGAAGCTAATGGTACTACTAGTGCTAAGGCAGGAGCAGGGTTACCTCTTAATGCTCAATGGGGATCAAAACATCCAAGGGTTTTATTGCAAAAAAACCCGCTTGGTTATGATGATTTTGCTAGCATTTTCTCCTCAACGCCCATTGTGCAGCCGGCAATTAATGGTTATGACAATCTTCAATTTCAGAGTTGCCATTTTCGGGAAACACATTCCAGCAAGGGGGAGAAATCAATTTTTCGAGGGAAAGCGGTAGTACAGCCTGCAAAACCCTTCTTTATCAATCCTCGTTTTCATGATCGTCGGGCGAAAGACAAATCCACAAGACATTCTCAGTTGGATTCTCCTCTGGAAATCGGGGAGAGATCGCAACCTTGGCAAGGATATTCGACTTTTGAAAAAGGGGAGTCGTCAAAACAGGCTCCAAAACATATCCCGCAAAATTCACAATTTGAAAACCTTTTGGGCGGGCTGTGAAAAATTCAAAAAATTTCATAGTTTTGAATTCTGTGGTGGACCTGAGGAACAAAGGTTTTTTCCACTCTCATCGAGGTTGGAAGCATGGATCTCATGGAAACAACCAGCGTCGTCGCCCTGAAAAACCTGTTCTTGATATTTGTGAGGGGACTCCACCTGGGTCTCCAATCCACATTACATACTCTCATCCGAAGGCTACGACTAAGGTTTCCAATTCGGGTCAGGGTAAAGATAATCCATTATCAGATGACTCTCGTGGCACAGATGGATCGAAATCACAACCAACGCCTGCTGTCAGGATATCGAAAGATTCGATTTAGGTTCCACCTAGGCTCCCTTCAATCCAAATAAACTTCAATAGGTGTGGAAAAAGAAGCAAGGTCTCTAAGTCAATCTAAATGAGTCTCATGCGCAAACTCCAGATCAGATGACAATTACACTTCCCAGCCATTTGCTGCAAAACTCGATTGGATTTCTTCATTAATCTGCCTTAATAGGTAAGTTTTCATCTGGCTTACTGCATTTTTCTGATGTGAAAGACTGGGCCTTTTCATCCTGGGCAGGTCTAAAAGATATCTTTTATATTGATTCGGAATCCCAATATTTTGTTGCTATCTTTAATTCTAAGGAATCTAGGGATTTGGTTCATAAACAAAAAAGTTGGTTCTGTTGTGGGTCAGGTCTTTTTACTATGGTTTGAATTCCTAATGTCAAGCCCCAGCCTGCAGATGTCCACTTTTACCCTTACTGGATCTCTTTCCCGTTGCTACCTCTTGAATATAGGGATCCCCAAATTATTGAAATCCTTGCTAATAAATTGGGAATTTTTCTTAAGCATGATCTTATACCTTATGATCGCCCACATTTGGATAATAGAGTTTGTTTGCTCTTAGACATGCGGAAGTCTTTTCCTACTCACATTTCGATAAATTCTCAGTGGGGCTTATGGAATCAATCCCTTAAGATTCAGGATGAGCTAATAGTTCAAAAATTTCAAACAAGACTGGGTCACTTCAATACTCAATGCCAACATATAGTTGAGGGTTTAGAGGAAGTATGTTCAGATCATAGTACAGATCCCAATTTATGTGCCCACAAAGCTATACCAGAATTTGATACGACTCCTAAGGATTCCTCACATTTTGTTAACCCTACAGAAGATCCTAAGAGTTTGGTAAAACATAACTTCACAGGAATTAAGCTCTCTATGCTTTTGAAATCGGTTATGCCTTTCATTCAATGCTTTTCAGTTGGGCCAAAGGAATTTTATGCCTTTCCTCCAAAAACACCTCCTTTGCATTTTATGGCTTCGAATGCATTGAGGATTAGGCCATTTAATTTAGGATCTTCAATAGTCTGCAATAAAACACAGGATTTTATTACCAAGAATCAGTATGCAGATTGGAAAGCACATCAAATTGGAGATCAGATTGTTTCAACGATTGCTTCCAATATAATTTTTGGTATAGCAGAGGAAGAAGGATTCAATTTAGGCAATCAGATGAATAATGATCTTGATGAGCTGCTTAAAGAATTTCAGTATTGGAATAGTCAAGTTGTCCCAAAGAAAATTAACAGTTGTAAGATTGTAGAGATTGAGGAATCTACAAGCCAAACTGAGAAGACAGCTCTGTTATTAGATTCTTTCACTACTGATGATCCCTTAGGAATTGAAGATTGTATATATCAACAAGTAGCTGATAACTCGTTTTCCCATTACGAGGACACAAATTTGGGGGAGACTGAGATTATCAAGGAACAATCCAATTCACAATCTTAGAACACCTTGACGTTGTTTGATCACCATCAATCTTTTTCAATTGTTCAATCTCCTCAACATCAGCATGCTATCAAGACGCCCAAATCGAGAGGTCGACCTAAGGGATCAAAGACTAGAACTGAGATTGCTTCAAGTGTACAGATGACATTAGATGACAAATTTGTAGTTACCAAAAGAGTGACGAGGAGAACAAAAAGTTCTCCTTGTCAGCAATGAAGATAAACTCATGGAATGTCAGACGCATTAATGCCTCTGACAAAAGAAGTAGGATTCACCAATTAATTGAAACTATGAAGGCTGATATTATTATGTTACAGGAGACAAAATTATCACAAGATACCTTTGAAAAAACTATGGCTAAATGGCCAAGGTGGTCTTCATCGCATTCTCCTAGCATTGGAGCCTCTGGTGGTCTTGCTGTTTTATGGAATCCGTTAACAGTTCAGGGACAGCTAATTCAGCAGCACTCAAATTGGCAATTGCTGAAGATGTCAGAGTTTGATGTTTCCTTCATTTTGATAAATGTTTATGGCCCTACTTCTACACATGATAAACTTAAAATTTGGGACAGACTAACTCAGTTAATTCAAATGCAAAATTCTCATCAAGTTATCTTGGGTGGTGACTTTAATGCAATTCTGAATCATGAAGAGAAGGTTGGAGGCATTTGTCCTCCCCTCAAAACTATTCAAGATTTCTCACAATTCGTGGATAATAATGATCTCATGGACATTCAGCCTTTTAATGGTAAGTTTACATGGACAAACAGGAGATCTGGATTTGCACAAATTGCAGTTCGATTAGACAGGTTTCTTCTTTCTCATGAATGGAAACTATGCAATTATCAAATTCAATCAGAGATATTGTCATTGCCAGGGTCTGATCATTTTCCAATCTCCCTAACTATCAGTCAACCAGTAATTGTCGATCAAAATTAGTATAGATCCTCTTTTAAGTTTGAAAGAATGTGGCTGCGGCATCCACATTTCCTTCCACTTTTAAAAGAATGGTGGATCAGTGCTCCCTTTGTTCTAGGCTCTAAGATGCATCAATTTGCCATGAAATTGAAACATGTTAAGGAGCAAATCAAAAAATGGAATCGGCATGTCTTTAAGAATGTATTCAAACAAAAAGATGTCATCAAATTGCAACTGGATGACATCTATAGTAACATCATTCAACATGGGATGGATAATGATACTTATGTCAAGCAAAAAAGTCTTCAGCAAGAATGGGAGGAATTGTGTAGCAGGGAGGAAGAATATTGGAGACAAAAATCTAGAGAAGTATGGTTACAACAAGGAGATAAAAATACAAAGTACTTTCATGCTTCAGCCCAACAAAAACGAGCAGCTAAAACAATTTTTCAAATCAAAGATTCAAATTCGGGTAATAGTTTAACTAATGCACAGCAAATCAGAGATGAAGGTGTCAAGTTTTTTAAGAACCTTCTTGCTCCAGCAGACTATCCAACGCCTCTGCCTTCACAAGCGGAAGATCTCCTTTAGGCTGTACCAACGATGGTGTCTCCCGCTGAGAATATCAAGCTTATGGCCCCTTTCACCTTTCAAGAACTTAGAGAGGTAGTGTTCTCATTTCCTCCAGACAAAGCTCCGGGGCCGGATGGCTTTACAGCGCTCTTCTTTCAGAGTTGTTGGGAATTTATTGGTTGGGATTTACTAGCAACTATTGAGGAATCTAGAAAAAACAGATCTATGCTCAAGTACTTTAATACTACAAATATTGCAATCATTCCAAAAATTAAGGAGCCTAAAACTTTTGCTAACTTCCGCCCAATCTCGCTTTGTAATATGACGTACAAGATTGTCACCAAGGCTATTTATTTGCACCTACAACATCTCCTTCCACACATAATTTCTTCGGAACAAGGTGGCTTCATTCCAGGCAGAGAAACTATGGAGGGAGCAATGGTAGCTCATGAAGTTCTCCATTCCATCAGCATTAATCAGTCTTCCAATTTTGTAATCAAGTTAGATATGCAAAAAGCATATGATAGAGTATGCTGGACTTTCCTATTTCAAGTCCTTCAGAAAATGGGTTTTTCCAAATGCTGGTGTAAATGGATCAAAGCATGCATCTCTAGGGCTTGGTTTTAGTCATAATCAATGGACCAACATCAGGTTTCTTTTCTTCTACACAAGGTGTCAGACAAGGAGATCCACTTTCCCCAACTTTATTCATTATCATGGCCAAAACATTCAGCAGGAATATCAAGCATCATCATTTAATTGACAAGTGGAAAGGAGCAAAAATTGAGGGTACGTCAATATCCATTACGCATTCATTGTTTGCTGATGACACACTACTTTTTGGTGTCTCGCAAGTTTCAGAAGCTAGGCAGATTAAGAAAATATTGCAACTATATTCAGATGTCTCAGGGCAGAAAATTAATCCTCAAAAGTCAAAGATCTTTTTATTCAATACCAATAAAGTTATATCAGACAAAATAGTGCAGATTTTGGGATTTTCTGAGGATTTTTTACCATCGACTTACCTTGGAATTCCTTTTTTTATGGGATCTAACAAGACAAGCTATTGGAATGTGGTTCTTCAAAGAATTAAGAGTAAAGTTGTGGCATGGAAAGCAAGATGGCTTTCCTTATCAGGCAGAATCTTACTTATTAAATCAGTACTTTCAGAAATTCCAAATTACTATTTGGCTGTCCTTCAAGCCCCCCCGTCAGTCCTAATACAAATTCAGAAACTAATTAGGGGTTTTCTATGGGCGGGAAATATGACAAATGAAAAAAAAATTCCACTTATTTCTCTCCAAGACATGGCACATATTCCTGCATTAGGGGGAGCAGGAATTCATGATTTGTCAAAGAGGAACACAGCTTTCGGTGGCAAGCTGATTTGGCAAATGTACAGCAAACCACAATCAACATGGTGTCAGGTAATGCAACAGAAATATTTAGATAACAATGATCCACACAGAATATTTTCCATGCTGGATCCTCCCAAGGGCTCTGTTATTTGGGATTTCATGATTTCCTCCAAAGACATTGTCCTTAAATACATTTCTTGGGAACTAAATTGTGGTGACAAGATTCATTTTTGGAGAGATTCTTGGAATGGACAACCCCCGTTAATCACACTGCCAAACATTCAAAAAATTGTATCAACTTCAAAATCAGCATGGGGAAATCATGTTATTCATTTTATAGATGCAATCTGTCTTTTCTCAAGGAAAGTAATATGGAAAGATCCGGATCAACTCCCTTTAGATAACCAAGGTAGAGAGTTTTTTCGAACTATTCTTACAGAAAGACAAGCATTTGTATCCAATTGTGAGGATCGATTATTGTGGATACCAGCCAAGAATGGTAAATATTCAATCAAAGAAGGATACAAGCTTCTACAAAGAGTTGCATCACAGAAAAGTCCATCTCGAGCCTATATATTCTGTTGGAATCATGTGGTGTTACCAAAGGCAGGTTGCTTTGCGTGGCTAGCAATTAAGCATGGGATCCTCACAAGTGATCGATTGGAAAGGTTAAGTATTGCTCCTCCATTCAAGTGTGTATTATGTGATAAAGAATATGAATCAGTTGATCATCTTTTCGTAAGATGTCCCTTTGCATATCAGTGATGGATGTTTGTTCTCAGAAAATTAAATTACTTCACGCCATTACAAAATAACATTTGGGATATTTTTCAAGCATGGCCAATCCTTTTCCCCGACGCTTTCTTTGTGGGAATCTGGAAATGCACTCCAGCATTAGTAATTTGGGCAATTTGGTGGGAAAGAAATAAGAGGATCTTTAGAAAAGAATTCTCATCCCTAGACAAGGTGATAGAGGGCATTGAAAAATCGATATCAGAAGTTACTAATACAAGCCTTAGTAGATGTAAAATCAATCCAGGTATCACTACATGGGATGGATGTATCATTCGTGAATGGAAATCATTATTTATTCCATTAGGAGTTGGACCAATCAGGAGAACACAAACAAAAATAGACAAATCAACAGTGCATTGGCAGCCTCCGCAGTCAGGATTTGTGAAGCTCAATTTTGATGGAGCATCTAGAGGAAACCCAGGCAAATCAGGGTTAGGGGCATGTTTAAGAGATTGTAAGGGTAAAGTGCTTGCAATTACAACAGCACCTTGTTGGCTAAAAATTTTGTAAGTCACTAAGACTACAACTTACAAAATTGTAGTTTTAGACAATGGTATCGTGAGATAAATCTCTCCTCTCAGCAATAGGGGAGGCTCCCTTCTTACCGTAGGTGGCTTCAATGGGTACTTAACTGAAATTACAAAAAGGGGTAGTTCTCTCAATCAATTCCTCTTTTTTCAGGAATGATTCGCGTACAACTGTCACTTTCAAATTCAACAAAAAGAACCTAATTGCTACAATAATACTGGTGACTTAGTAATTGATATAAGAACAACAACTAAGGCAGCAGTTACTAATCTATAGGGTGAATCAACAACGAGGGCCCAAAGTCTCTTGCGATCAATTCTGTTTCAAAGTAATAAGAACTACTAGTGAGGCTCAAAGTCTCTCAAGTCTCTCACTAATAATCCTGAAAATCAAGATAATACTTGAAATTAAAGCTCAAAGTCTTTTAACTCCAAATACTAGCAGCCACTATTATTATAGCAATCCCTCCTCTGTAGCTCAAAGTCTTCCAGAAAATGGATTGAAGCCTCCAATGATGCACACAAGCTTTGCTTTAGAAATGAACTTGGAAAAGATCAAATAATGCAACATAAGAAAACATCATCTAATCTCAAGATTTACAACACAAAGTTTGAAGAATCTTGCTTCCTTTATTCACTCTCAAAAACTCATACAATGAAACTCAAAGTTTTCATCAATTAGTTCTCAATAGGCTCTGCTTGTTTCAACAAAAGATAAGAGAGTATTTACAAAGAGCTCTCTTCTTTATATAGGGAAAATAGAAGAGAGAAAAGTGGAGAGAAAAAGGGAAATCCCAGCCACTTTGACTTATTCAACAACTAACTACTTGACTTATTCTATGTTACAAGCCTTAATGTACTTGTAACTTGATTACATGACTTATGCGTAAAGGAATATGTTTTCCCATACTTACAAACATTTTATGAATTACATGTAACCTGTCAATCTACCTAAAAAGCATAGAAAAAGTGTTCTAAACACTTAGAATATTTATATCAAAGAGTATTTACGTAAGCTTCAAACTTCCATAAAGACTCATGAATAACAGAAGGGTCTGGGGATCCTGTGTGCCGAGCAACTGCAATTGCCTTCCGCAAAATGTGAGATTTTGTGTACCCAGTTGCTTGTTTTTGTAATTGATTCAAAGATAACTTGCATTCCATGAACCAATCCAATGTAGCCAGACCAAAGTCATCAGTATCTGAATGTGAGCGCACTATCTCTGAAAACCTTGTCACTATGATCTCCCCATCAATCTGCTCACTATGCCCAGAAGAAACATCACAGGAAATCTTCTCAAATTCTTTCACCATATGAAGCTCTTGTTCCTCCCATGATCTCAGAACATCCTGTAAGTCTGTGGTCAATTTACTTAACACTTTTTCCTTGTTAACCATGAGATCAAGAGATTCAAAATATGAATCAGCAGAAGAGATGACCTCCAACTGACACAATTTCTCAAGATCGAAGTCCTGTAAAGTCTTCCAGACATTAAGATCATCTCCTAAAATCTGCAACTGCTGCTGGAAGGATGAGATATGCTCTCTGATTTCTCTGGCAGTGATACGAATATGCCTCACGACTTCAAGTGAATCCTTAATCACTTGCGCACCCTGCATCTCTCTCTGTGCTGACCATTCATCCATTGCCTTGGCTTTTTTGTGACACCTGTCATAGTCTTCAGGATGCGAGATTGAAATTGGAGCAGCATTCTGGGAGTTATTCATCATGCTAATAACTTCCAACAAGCGTGCATTTTCTTCTTTCAATTTATTTTTCCTCTCCCAAAGTTGATCATTCTTTTGAGAGAGCTGTAAGACAACGTCTTGAGCATCCTGCTGACAACTCAAACGTGTCTGTTTCCCCAATTCCACTCTTGTGATCTTGAAATCAGAAGGCTGCACACTGTCTGTAATTTCATCAACCAAAGGTTCAGCAATCTCAGCATATTTGGAATTGTCCTCCACCACAATTCTTGAGACTGTCTTTGCCTTCTTGTTCTTGGGAGCTTTTGGCTTAGAAGCATGCTTGAAATCAAAGCCCTCCAAAGGGATCTCTTCCTTCTTTCTTTTCTGTGTTATGACAGTGATCCAAGGAGATAAAGAGAAAGAAGAGGAAGTTACTTCTGTAGATGTAATAGCCAAAGTAGTGACTGGCTCCGCATGTGCAACCGTGGCAACAAGAGGAAGAGCTTCTATCAAGACAGCCATAGGTGTAGGACTACCATGAGTAACCTCTGATATGAAATGATCTACTTGTGCCAAAGTAGTATCCAACACTACCGCTGAAGAAGTAACCATGGATGGGATAGTCATAGAGTATGCGTCAAACACACTCTCAAAACTGTGGTAGGACTCCTCCTGTACAACAATAGGAGCAGCTGATGAAACAAGTAAAGCGGGTGTGACCAGAACCGAATCCATGGGAGGTGTGAGCCCTGTAGTGAATTCATCTGCAGCAGTGCCCATAGGTGAATTAGGAGATTCATCCAATGCTAGCGCAGAACCAAGAACAGTGCTGGTAGCTGAATCATCTTCAGGAGGAGGTACATCTGGAGGAGGCTCCTCTAGTACAGGTGCATCTGGTGAATCAGGCATCTCATCATCGCTGGATTCAACTTGAATCCTCTCAGACTCTGTACCTTTGATCTCAAGAATTCTCCCACTATCTTTACCCCCCTTAATGGTGAGCTTTGGAAGAGTGGCTACAATAGGAACACCAAGATCAACTGCAGAAGATAAAGCACCATCTTTGGTTCTTCCCTTAATCTCTGACCGCTTGCCAACTGGGCCACCGTGATCAAAATCTTTGCTGGCTTTTACCTTAATGCTCCTTAGGCCCCTTCGCTTTAACCAGATATTGGTATTTGCAAGAATGGACTGAAAGCGATCCCAGATGGAAATATTCTCCTTACCAAACCAAGAAGGAGATGTGATGGGCAAATTTTCAACATGGTTGCGGGTGTAATCTCGATCAAGGATGTTATCATCATCCTCAACACCTGGTGGAATATCAGCAAGATTAAAGTCTACAATCTGCTTGAGGGATAGACGCTGATAATCCATCTTTCTTATGTCCGTCTTAGTACAGAAATCTATCCAGATATCCTCCAATCTGTAGACATGTACAAACTGCCTCCTCATTTTATCATTAAGTCCCCGCCAGTCAAAGTGACTTCTTGCCATGAACTTCTTCAGAGTAATGCGTTGAAGCTCATATTCCATGTTCTTGGCCTTAGGAACTGTATCAATAGAGTACCCGCCGATCTTCAAAGGATTCCGAGAGGAAATCCCCACACCGGGTCTATGTAATGCATTCTGATGCATTTGGACGGACATAAGTTGTCGGGCCAGCTCCATAAGAATTATCTTATCAGTGGGATATCTCGGTAATGTATGCAGCTCACCCTTGAAATAACCCACCCTCATGTATGTGAAGCTATGAAACTGGAGAAATAGGCAACCGTACTCATTAACCTTGGCCCATGCCTCATCTGACACCCGCCAGTTTGGAAGACTCTTATCGAACATGCACATGAAATGCCCAAAGAAGGCATCCTGTACCCTGCGGTAATGCGAGCGGCTTGCCTTCGAGACAAGCTGAGGATAGTACTCTCAAACTGGAACTAATGATCTATCTCCCTTTGTAGATAATCCGGAAAAAGACCCGAGAGATGCAGCAATGTAAACCAGGTAGGAATTCATGTAAAATATAAAAGTGTCAACAACATGGGTAAGTTGTTCACACAGCATATCACTGATCATTTCCCCCCAAAAAATCTTCTTCTTTGATCGGACAATGAGGGAAATATATTTATACATCCAGGGCTCGAAGGTGTTTGAAGTCTTCAACCCTGCCAAGTGGCTGAACAAAGTGATGAGATCGCTGATTTCTTCTTTGAACTCAATGCGCCATATCCCTTTTGGCCATCTGGCAATACTCGGTCTCTTATGGAGCAGCCAGTTCTCATTTATGAATTTGGTACATGAGGGAGTATCTTCATTCCATCTGTCTAGAGCCTTCTACTTTGTGATGTTGATAGTAACAGGGCTCACAGGTACTTTGAATATTCTGTCCACCGTTTCTGGATCTAGACTGATGATGGTCTTACCATCTTGATCCTTAATGGTTCTGGAAGTAAGATCAAAATTCTTTGCGCAAGCAAACATGAACTCCGATTCTAAGGCAGCTAATGGGAATGTAGAAACAAGATGTACACTGCTCTATTTGATGGAGAGCATATCCTCTGTAGCTGCAGCATCTACCCTTTGAAGAAAATCTTCAAAGTTCATATGAGAAACGTCCGTGTCTCTCACCTCGTCACAATAGGAAATCATCTGTGAAGGTGGGATGGAGTTATGATAAGAATCATATACTTCATCTTTTTCTTTTCCTTCTCTTTCGGTGGTATGATCCCTTCAGACATAACAACTTCCTGTGAATGAAAAGCTATGACATAGAAATCCCATAACGTGAGAACATCCTCTTGAGAAGGATTCATCAGCAAATGACAAGAGAAAGGAGATGACTGATTTTGGGAAAAATGAATGGTTTTTGGGTGAAGGAAAACTCAAAAACGGGTTTTTCAAGGATGATTACATATGTGGACAGCATGAAATGTGAAGTGAAAGGATAATGGATGATATGGAAGGATAGTATTTTATAATGGAAAGTCAATTTTGTCATCATTATGAGTTTGACGTCATATGATGACGGTAGGGACAGCAATTTGATGCAAGTGGGAATAGGAAAATAGCACAAAAGGAACTTGCATTTGTCTTTTTTCTTCATAGGACGGGGTTTTTAATCCCGACTGCATGTACAAGAAAGATAAAGTTCTTACACATGCATCTTTGGAAAATTGGTGAAATAGGAATTGAAGAAACATGAATGCCATTACATGTAAATTTAAATTGCAAACTTAACATGTAAAATAAACAAATTGGAAGAAAAACATGAGAAGGAAGAAGGAAAATTTACCTCAATCAGCAAGACTAAATCTCTCAAAATCTTGAGCCCAAATCTGAAAATAAATCCAATTGATTCCCAGATTTAGAAAAGATTAGGTTGAAAGAGTATAAATAATGCATTTTCCTATTCTCCCTCCCTTCAACTTGAGTTGTCAATGACTATGTACAGCCAAGTGGGAAAGATTGAGAAGAAAATTGCAAGAAAATAGCAACCGTTTGACCATTTCTCATGCACATGTAATGAGAAGGAAAAATGGCGTCTAGGACAACAAAGCAACCAAAAATGATGAAACAAATCATTGAAATGCTTACCAAATTGATTCAATGGCTATGGGAAGGATTGAAGATGCTAAAAAACCCTCAACTTCAAGATGATTCGAAGAAAAATCAGCTCCAAGTGGATTATACTGGAAGAGAAACATATGCTGTTCATTACAAACAGTCATATGTAATGCATATGAAAATCGACGCCATGCTATGAAAACGCCCTTTTCAAATGAGATTGCAAGTGCTTGAAAATGTGTGAAATGCCAATGGAAATCAATGCCAAGACAGCAGCATTAAAAACACCTTTTTCAAACCTCTTTGCACATGTATTTGAGTGTTTTCAAAGCATATGATAAGCTGGAAATGGCGAACGCTCTATAAGAAGGGCTTTTACATAAACATTTGATGAGTTTTAAATGCAAATGTAATGTAATCAAATATCGGCGCCCAGCATTAAAAACGCAATTTTTAAAAGTTAAAACATATGCAACATGGTTCGAATGCACATGCATGTGTTTTCAAAATCGACACCCTCCTTCATATGTTAAAAACGTTCTTTTATAAAGCCAAAACATATGTATTTTGAAGTTCGAAATGTATATGTAGTGACCTTTAAAAACGACGCCACGGAAAGAGAAAACATTAAGTTCAAGAGTTAATACATATGCGAAAATGTATTAGCCTTTAAAATCAACACCAGCATGCATAACATTCTTTTTATAAACCAATACATATGCAATGTGAAGTATTTTTGTATATGTAGTTGGAAGAAAAATCGACGCCAAGTTATGTTTAAATCAAAACGTTATTTTCAGAGGCTTTTACATATGCATACATGTTTGGAACGTATATGTAAATGACTCAAAAATCGACACCTTATATGTAAATATGAAGACGTTGTTTTAAAAGATTAATACATATGTTATATAGAGTTAAACGCATGTGCAAATGGCTTGAAAATCGACGCCATATATAGCAGCATTAAAAACGTCACTTTAACAACTCTTAACATATGTATTAAAGATTTAAGTTATAACATATGCAAAGAAGTTCAAATACGACGTCTAGGGAAGAAATAAGAATAACTCTTACATATATTTTAAAAGATATGTAATAGTATTCAAAAACAACATATTTAGGGAAGAATAAATCATTTCAAAAACATTTTAACATATAAAAACATATGTAATGCTTTCAAAATTCGACACCAAGGGAAGAGAAAACATGTCATTTAATTCATGAAATCGCATCGAAAAATAACACCTTTTTGATCATTAAATACGCCTTTTGGAAGATCAACTGCAAAATATAATGAAAACATATGCAGTTATCAATAAAAATGACGTATTTAATGGGGAAAGACTTAAAAGATTTGAATCTTTTAAAATTGAATTAATTTAATATAATTATAATATTTTAACAAAATTAGTTTACTTAAAAAACTAATTTTATGAAAACGTTAAAAACTATATTAAAATCAACTCGGAAAGAGTTGAAATTTTAAAATGAATTATAAAATTCATTAATCATACTAAATATAATTCAATAACGTGCAATCAACTTCAAAAATCACACCTTTTAATGGATTTTCAAAGATATGCAGTCAGCCCAAAAAACCCCACCTTTTTCATCATAATTGGAGTTATACAACTCCATTTGACGTCTAAGTTAGCTCGAAACAAGCGTATTTCAGAGAGCTTTCGTCCCGAGGGAGAATCAAGATTAAAAACAAATGGGAAGAACGAAAGAAAAGCATGAGAGTGTGTTATTAAGAGCTTTTCAGGGATAACGAATTGCCTTTTTACGTCAACTCATCATAACGTTCAAGACCTAGAGGATACTCCTACAAATTATCGAGAAAAATTCGTAGGGTTGCCACAATTTTGTGAATTCAAAATTGAGGACAACACAACTTTACCAGCAAGAACTAATAATATAGCAGAGGCTCAAGCTTTGCTTTCAGGATTAATTCTTGTAAGGAGAGGGGACTATCAACGAGTCCAGATCGAAGGAGATTCTCAAGTAATAGTTACTGCTTGCATCAAGAGACAAACGTTTTCATGGCAGCTTCAGTATGTTCTCCAACAAATATGGATCTTAATTGATCAAATTTCTGAAGTGACTATATCACACACATTTAGAGAAGGAAACAAAGTTGCAGACTATCTTTCAAATTTAGGTTGCAATGGCATCACTAATTTTACAATGCAACCAACGACACTCATTGAGCAGCACATAGATTTGCAAATGTTAATTAATCATGAGTTAGTGGATTGTCAAAATTAATCATAACTAATTGCTCTTAGTCGAAATCAATACCACAACAGAGGGAGAAGTTAGTGAATTTCATGTCAATTTAATTTCAGCAGCCAAGCTTCAAGAAAAAGGACATCATCTGGATATGGCAAACTCCCAAACTAGCCGCGTGGTGTATCTCGCATGATGTGAGATCACTATGGAGATTGGATAAGTTCATTATTCACATGGTGTTTAGTCCTTCGAATTTTCTGCACGTATCTATAGGAATTTGATAATTATTATACATGCCTTGGTACTATGGTGCCCTCCATTAGTTGCTCTTATAACAGGCAGGAGTGACCTCTCTTTTCATTTCATCCAACAGGTTGTAGTGTTCTCAGATTTTCTTCGTCTGAAAATGTCGATGCCATCGGAGTCTTGCATTAAGTGTGATTCTTGCAATCAATTTCACAAGACCCTATTGCCCAAAAATTACCAAATTTAAATTACTCCGAATGTCGATGAAATTGTTCTGCCCTTGCAAATTGATGAAATCGTAATGGATGCGATGTTCTCTATTAATTCTCCAACTATTTGCCGAGCTATTCGACAGGTAATTGGGGAAGAAGTTTTATCCCCTTCATCTCGACATTTTCTGTTTCCGTCAAATGTAGTGTCCATATTCTTTTCGAATGCCATGGATCTATTACAGTCGGTCCTTCTGTTAGAAATCTTGGCGAGAAAGGTTGTCCATCCACAGTTCTAGAATGAAAACAAGCTTACAAAGGCTATGTAGCAATATGATTTATGGTCTAGTAATGCATTAGTTGGTGGTCTGTTTTTGAGGTCTCAATTATTACAGAGGCATGAGTTCATGGTCATGTATGAAGCTCTACAAAAATTGTTTGGGAAGCAGACTCCTCGCTTCATGAAATCCGCTCTACAAGCTATAGCCAGTGCTCTGGGGTATCAGTTAGAAGAAAGAGTGAAGCGTACTGGTTACGCTATTCCGGATATGCTGAGCCTTTCCAACATGGACTATGCACTACAGAGCTCTGAGGGGCTTTCTTCAGGGGTCTCTCTTCAGGCGCATCCTTTGAATCAGGGAGTGAGGCGTGGTTCGCAAACTGTTAATGTTGAAGCTGCCCGGTACCATGAACACGGAATGTCGACTTTGTCACGTGAGGTGGCCGCTGGTTCAAGTTGGAAAATGCCACAATCTAGTGTACAAATTCGTCAATGGAAGCAAGAGGCAACCATTCGATCTCCTATTGATTTTGGCTTAGATGGCAGGTCAGGGTGGGAGGCTTCTCACATCCATTCGTCCGTTGGTTGGGGACACGCATCAGGTGAGCTCGTGGCAGCACATGGGGAGGAAAGCACAGAAATGGAGGAGTAAAAAGATGACTTTTCAAATTTTTTGAGAGCTTGAATTATGACAAACTTTGTTACAGTCTGATGATTTTTGTATTTTAATTGCTCAAATTTTGTAGCTATGGGAGGAAGGATAATCTCCAAATTGTATGATTGAGCAATTTATCGTCGATATAAATAGTTGTAAATATCGATGATCTTCTTTGTATTGAGCAACAATTCCAGGTTTTCTTACTGATTCTTTCCCGGTTGAGCTTTTTTGAATCAGTTTTTTAAAAAAATATATAAATATATTCAGTGGCTCGACCACTTTTGTCAAAAAAAAAAAATATATTATTATATTAATAGATCCTATTATATTATTATTTCTATTTGTTCATTAATTTATTTATTAATTACCAAATTCTATTTTAAGAATGGGGATTGAATATATTAATTGTATTATTTATTTCATAATATATAATTATATTGTATTACAATACTACGTTATATCATTTATTCAATTACTTATACTTTAATAATATTTATTTATTTATATTATGATTATATTATAATATTTATTTATTTATCTATTTTCTATTAAAATATTATTTTTAATAATTATTTATTATTAAATCCTATCTCAAAACGGGGACTTAACAAATTCCATTTTGATTTGCTCAAGCAAATCGGTCCCACTACCTGTAATGATAATGTTGTCCACAAAGATGAAAATAAGAATGATATCATTATCTATGCATTTGACATATAAATTGGGATCTAAGGGACTTCTCCGAAACACCTGTTCATCCATATACCTGTCAATCTTGATGTATCATGCCTTGGGTGCCTATTTTAGGCCATAAAGAGCTTCCATCATTCTAAATACCTAATGCTCTTTTCCTGTAACCCCAAAAACCTAGGACTAGGTCATGTATGCATCTTCCTCCAAATCTCCATTGAGGAAGGCACTCTTTACATCCATTTGATGGACTTTCCAACCAAATTACGCTACCATGTCTAGAACTAGACAAATGGTACTCATCTTTGTTGTGAGAATGAAGGTCTCCTCATAGTCTATTCCTCCTCTCTGTGAGAATCCTTTAGCCACCAACCATGCTTTGTATTTGTTGATTGTTCCATTAGATTTGTACTTGACTTTCTATACCCATTTGCAGCCAATGGAATTCTTCCCTAGTGGAAGATCTGAAAAAACTCAAGTATTAATTTTTAGAAGACTTTGATGTTCAGATTTCATAGCCGTTCCCCATTCAAGTTTACCTTTCACCTCTAAATAATCTTGGGGCTCATAAACACTTTGAATGTTAGACATAAGAGCAAAGTTAACTGTATTTTGCTTACTCTTACCTCTAGATGAGCAATCCTCAACTAGCTCATCATCCCTAACATCACCAATGAGTTTCTTCCACCACTTGGGACACACCAGAGAAACATCTTCATCCAAATCAGCATGATCACCGTGACTTGGGCTGCCTTGAACTATATCATGTGGATGTTGATCCAAGTTTTCCCGAAGAAAATCTTTTGGTACTGGTACTTGCCTAGGAGATTCCACAAGTTTGGAATCAGCAAAATACCCCCTTCAGATGGAGAAAATGGAAGCTTAACACCCAAATTTGTAGCCTTCAGAGGCTGATCTTCAGGACTGTTGATGGTAGAAGAGAGCTAAAAAGGCCCACCTTCTTCATCAATTACTACATACCTGTTGAGTGTTAGGCGATCAGTGTCCACATCAATCAGCCTGTAGGCTTTATGATTGTCATTGTACCTGGTATGCATTAACTTTTGACTTTTGGAGTCAAGTTTGGTTCTCTTGGCATCTAGAATCCAAACCAGTGTTCCGAGAATCGCCCATGAATCGCCTGAATCGGGCGATTCACAATTCGATTCATGCAAAACGATTTTTTATGAATCGTGAATCGTGATCGGCAATTTTATCAGATGAATCGCATGAATCGCCGATTCAAGCGATTCATGGAAAAATTGCCTGAATCGTGGGTCGTGAATCGGCGTGAATCGGCCGCGGCAGGCAGACTTATAAAGTCAAAAAAAAATAAAGTTTGACTTATTTTTTTCAGGTTTAAATGAGCATTTTCTTTTTGTTTTAACCCTAAAGGGTCTTCCATTTGCTTAGTATGAGTAGAAGAGAGGAAAAGTGAGAGAGAAGAAGAGAAAAGGAAAAGCACAAGTTTGCAAACAGCAAGAAGGAAGAGCAGCAAAGAGAAAAAAATCAATTTGGGGAGGCCATAAGATTGCATTGGGAGCATTAAGGAGTCATTAGCAACACTCCTCAACTGATTTGCAAGAGGTAAGTGTTGATTTTTTTTTGGTATGTTAGTGTATTGTTCATTTTTTGTTAAAGTTTTTTAGTTTTCATTTGCAAATTTTGAATGTTTGTTTTTAGTTTTAATAAATTGCAAAGTAGGCTTTGTTGTTTTGTTTATTAGTTTGTCAGATTGTCTTATTTTGAATTTTTTAACATAGAGGTTTTACTTGAAATTTATTATTGCAAGAGTCTTAATTTTTCATTTTCCCCAATGGGTAAAAAAGATGAGTGGTTGGAAATATACCTAAGACTTTCCTGGAAGAACAAAATTCCAAACAAAATGTATGTTTTGTAAAGAAATAAATTCTGGTGGCATTTATAGATTCAAATTCCACATTGCTGCCATACCCGGACATGATATTGCAATTTGCACTCAACAAACAACTAAGGCAAAACGCACTTGTTTAGTGGCATTAGAAAAATTTGAACAAGACAAAATAAATAAGAAAAGGCAACTAGAAGAGATAAGGGCTATTGGCTCCCATGCTCCCACTGCCACAACCGCATCTACACCTGCATCAGAGTCCGCATCCGTAGGTTGTGTTGGAGAGGGTTCTACTAGGCCTCCTTTCGTCCTAGTGCTGCTGCTCGTGCAAGTGCTACTATTGATGCTAGTGGTAGTGATAGTGCTACTGCTACTGCTACTGCTAGTCGTTCTTATAGTCATATTGAGGCTGGCAGTGGCCTATTGCAGCCCAGAGTGCGGAAGAACAGATTGGATAGTTACTTTGTGTCCCACACTACTCCTGGCTCACAACCCACACTTGAGGGCATGGGTTTGAACAAGGAGATTCATGATGCTGCGAGAAAAGAAATTTGCAAATTTTGGCACTTTTGCAACATTCCATTTTTTGCAGCCAGGTAATTGATTCTTTTTTATTTGTTTTCTTTAAGTTTAAAGTTAAATTTTAATTATATCTATTTGTGTAATGATGTAATCATAGATTCACTTTACATAATGATTTATCATCTAAATTTCTAATCACAATCTATTTGTGATAGGGCTCCTTACTGGCAAAATATGATAGATGCAGTTGCTATATGTGGTCTGGGGTTTAAAGCCCCAACTGAAGCTGAGTTAAGTGGACAACTCTTAGATAAAATGGTAGAGGACATGAAGGCTGAGCTTCAAAACCACCGAAGGGAGTGGACTGTAAAGGGTTGCACCATCATGACTGATGGTTGGACGGACAGGAGGAATAGAACACTCATCAATTTTCTTGTTTCCTGTGGAGGTGATTGATCATTCTACTTTCCTACATGCATTGTGAAATTTGAATAATTTAAATTCTGATTTGTTGATTGCTAATTTGTTGATGATCCATGATAATTTGTTCTTTTGTAGGATATACCATGTTCCTCAAGTCTATTGATGCTTCTGCACATGTAAAAAACGCCACATACTTATGTGAGATTATTGAGGAAGTCATCACAGAGGTGGGGGAACAAAATGTGGTGCAGGTGGTGACTGATAATGCAGCAAGTAATATTGCTGCAAGTAAACTTGTAACTTTTCAAGTTTTGAAAATTAATTTATTTGAATTTTGAACACTTTTCTAATTCTAAGTTTCCTAACAAGTTCCAATTTCTAATTAATTTAAAATTGTTGTAGGTAAACTATTGATGGAGAGGCACCCCACCATATTTTGGTCTCCTTGTGTAGCACATTGCCTTGACCTCATGTTGGAGGAAATTGGCAAGCTTGAGTGGGTAAAGTCATGCGTAGATAGGGCAAAAAGTATATGCAAGTTTATCTACAACCATGCATTCATCCTTAGCACAATGAGGGCCTACACAGGAGGCAAGGAGTTAGCTCGTCCAGGGATCACGAGGTTTGCCTCGAATTTCATCACACTCCAGTCCTTTTTGACATCAAGGGATGATTTGAGGAGAATGTTTGTTGGGCGGGAGTGGACTACATCCTCCTATGCTACGACCACTATAGGGGTAGATGTGGCAAATTGGATCTTTGATGACAATGGTTTTTGGGAACCTGCTAAAGAAATCGTTGAGGTAAATTTCTTACAATTTAATATTTAGTATTTAATTTTACTATTTATTATTTAATTGTTAATGATTTACTTTTACTTTTAGTTTTATAATTTTATTATTTATATTTAAGTTTTGACTCAAATGTTTTTTTTACATTATATGCAGGTCACTGAGCCCCTCGTATCTCTCCTACGAACTGTTGATGGGGAGAAGCCCTCTCTTGGCTACATATATGAGGGCATGGATAGGGCCAAGGAGGCCATTAGAGCCAGGTATCTAGGAGTGCAGGAGAAGTATGCCCCTCTTTGGGATATCATTGATAGGAGATGGCAAAATCAGCTCCACCGACCCATCCATGCAGCAGCCTATTATCTGAATCCAGCATTTCGTTTTCGTGCTGACTTCAAGGCGAATGAGGAGGTTCTCACCGGCCTATATACAGTGATCCAGAGGTTGAGTAGTGATGAAGATAGCACAGTTGCAACCCTTGAGCTAGACAAATTCAATAATATGGAAGGGTCAATTTTCTCTAGCAGGATGGCCATAGATAGTTGGACAAAACTACAGCTAGGTAACCGTAAAAATAATATATTCTTGAATGTTAAGTAACAAGTTTATGGCTTATAAGTTGTGCATTTTAATTTTTTATTTTGTAATTTCAAAGTTGTAATTTTGTAAATGATACTAATTGATTTTGTTTTCCCTTATTTCAGATAGATGGTGGCAAATGTTTGGGCCCACAACCCCAAAACTTCAGAAAATTGCCATGCGTATTCTGAGTCAGCCAAGCAGCGCTTCTGGATGTGAGCGCAATTGGTCCATGTTCGAGCATATCCACTCGAAGAAGAGAAATAGGTTGACAGTGCAGAGGTTGAATGATCTTGTCTTTGTTCATTACAACCTTCGTATTAGGATCAGACAGATTATGGGCATTGACTCCTCTCCGATCATTCTGGATGAGATTGATCCAGAATCAGAGTGGCTCACTGAGGCTGTGGATCCGGTCTTCACTGAGGTAGACCATGAGTGGGTTGACCAGGCAGATAGAGAGGCTGAGGCTGTGGTCATGGCAGAGGAGGTGGCTAGAGCACATTCAGGCACTGGCAGACTCACACGTGCACGCACAAACATAGGCCCTAGTGATGTTGTCTGTGAGCCCATCTTACATGCGGAGGATATGGCTCAGCAGTCCTCTAGGACCTACCTTAGACGCCTTTGTAGAAGGCAGACGGGATACTCAGAGGCTGAGGCTGAGGCTGCGGCCGAGCTTGAGGATGATGATGAGGATTGAGCTACAGCCTTGTTTTTTCATTTTGTTTACAAACTAATACTATTACAATTTACTGATAGACATACATTTCATGGATCTTCATCTTACATACATTTTTTATTTGATGTCTTATGGATCTTCATCTCACATACATATTGATATTACATTCTATGATTTGACTCATTATGATAATATGATTTCAGATTTCTATTTACTTCAGTTCAGCTACAATTTACAATTTACATTTTACATGTAGCGTATGTGATGGATTTATCATTTATGTTCCTTGTTTATGTATGTTAGTTTCTATTTGATGATGTTATACTATGTTTAAGTTATATTCAATAAAGGGTGTCTGAAATAGGTTTTAAATTGTTAAAATATAGGGTTTTTAAATTTGTCGATTCATGGCCGATTCGCGATTCGATTCGGCCAAAACAATTCCGATCCGATTCCGATTCTCGTTTCTTTGATCCAAACATATGCAGTGGAGCCAAAAACCTTAAGCTGGTTGATTTGTGGTTTCCTCCAAGACCCACTTCCTTTGGGGTCTTCTTCTTGACTGATTGTGTCGGAGACCTGTTAAGAAGGTACACTGCAATGTAAATTGCCTTAGCCCAAAATGTCTTTGGAACATTCCCATTCTCTAACATACATTAGGCCATTTCTGTAATGGTACGGTTCCTCCTCTCAACTACACCATTTTGTTGAGGGGTATCAGATGTGGTAAATTGACATTTAATATTGTGTTTAGAATAGAAGTCAATATATTCATTTGAACAAAACTCACCCCCATTATCAAATTGATGGGTGATGATTGGACTTTGTGAATCTTTTTCTACTAATGATTTAAACTTTTGAAATTCATTAAACATGTCTGATGTTGCCTTGAGGAAAAACACCCACATTTTCCTATTTAAATCATCAACAAACAAGAGAAAATATCTGGCACCAGTGACCAATGTTGTATTCATTGGTCCACAAACATCTATTGTAATGTTCCCAACGTGATGCAGACGGATGGCCTTGTGCACAGACTATCTTTCCCCTAACCTCCACTGAATTTTCTTTGCCAGATGGTTTAGAATGCTAATGGCATACGAACTGATGGGTGAGTGGTTGCACGGAGACCGTACTGCTAATGTTGTACGGTGAGAAGGTAAGTGAGGGGTAGTACGACGGTGTCTCCTGAAGCCATACGAAGGGAAACTAACAACACCATATGATGATGTTGGATAGGGTTGTACGGGGACAAATGGGAGGCACTGCACGAAGAGAGTATGGAGTACGGAAGGAAGGTCGTACGGGTCGTATGTAGGTGTTTTGTGTTGTACGTCGTACGAAGGTGACTTGCCCCGTGTTGTCGTACAGCAATGTTGTACAGTCAAGGTATAGAGCACCGTGCAGATGTATACAAGAACTTCACGATTTGCTTTGCGGATTGGGTTTGTGGAATACAGAATGATGCATGCAATATATTTTGGCAGTACTCCTAACTACAAATTTGCACAGAAGGGAACATCAATTTGATTGTCGTCGAAATGCCAATGACAGGAATAAATAATGATAGCACTTCAGATCACACAATCAAATATCGCTTAGGAATAGAAAGTTGTCTTCTATAGAAGACTTTGCAAATTTGGAGCACACAGTGAAATATCATAATGATATTTCCAACGACAAACTAGGGTAGCTGTGAACTATCAAAACTGCAGCAAACCAAATAGGGAGGATCTTTCACCTTCAAAATGGCAAACAAGAACTCCCATTGGAATTTGCAATACAAATAAAATATTCCAAATCGCATACTAACAACTTCCTACATGTTAGTCATAAATACCCCTTCGGAGAAACTCCCGAGGGTTTACAAAGAACGCCGACACGGTAAACACCTACGCACAACAATTAATAGAAATGGGTCCCTTTATTAATTAATTAAAGGTCCATTTATAATATTATTTAAATTCTAGGAACATTAATTAATCAAAATACTTTATTAAAATTGGGGACTTTAAAAATCCTCGTCGCCTAAAGATTGCTTGTCTTCAAGCAATCCGCAAACTCCAGGATCCCAAACCAAGAGCAGATGTTCATAGCTATATCCGCTGAAAGCTCCATGCTGCTTCAGGATCACATGTGCATAATTGGATTCACTCGAGACGAGTAGACCGCCACCAAGCCTCCACTGCTCCACTCTAATATAAACATTGCTATGTCCAAAGGTACTAGGATCCCATGGAAGCCAATCATAAAACACATTGGTGCTCTGATCCAAAACCGTCATGCGATCATGCACACCAATCTGCCATCCACCATCAACCCAATTCTGCTTGATCTACTTTAGTGACTCAACCAAAGTGGGTCTATCTAATTCTTGTTTCTCAATCCTTAGAAGGAAGGTCGGCGTTTTCGACCCTATGTTGCACCACTGTAATGTCTCAAAGGGGATTTTGGCCCGAAGATGATCTCTTCCCGAAGGGGATCTCTGTTCGAAAGCGATCTCAACATTGTTGGCCCTGTGTTGCACCATTATAAATCTCCCTTTGTCCTTGCTTCTGTCAAGTGGTTGAGCATCTCCTCCATCACTTTGCCCACAAAAGAATTTTTGGAGTACTTGACTAGCAGATGCGCCTTCCAATCTACCGAGATCCATTTCTGTTGTCGCTCATTCAAGTCCTAATCAAGGAAATATCTGAGACAGTTGTGGTCCATCTGGACAACAAGTTTTGCTTCAACAAGGTATTGCCTAAACTTGGCCAGTGCATGCATGACTCGTGAGAGCCTCTGACTATCAAACACAAATGGGTGATAGTCTTGCATCAACACAGCTCCAATGCTTTCCCCGAACGCATCGCACTTCAACACTGTCACTCTATTAATCAGCATCGCCACTATACCAATCAACGCTCCCACAATGCCAGTCGACATTACCACGGTGTCAGTCAACACTGCCACTGTACCAGTCATCACTACCACCGTACCAGTTGGCATTGCCACCATACCCGTACCAATCCACACTGCCACCATGCCAGTCGGCACTACTACCATTGGCACTGGTACTATGCTAGTCGACACTGCCACCATATCTGTATCAATCGGCACTGCCACCGTACCAATGAAGAGTAACTCTCCATCAAGCTTCCACTGCTCCACTCTGATATAAACATTTCCATGCCCAGAGTCATCAGCATCCCACGGAAGCCAATCATAAAACACATCAGAGCTCCGATCCAAGATCTTCGTGCAATCACTAGTAGTGTATATTTTTCCATGCAGTTGATTGATCAATGTTGCCTTCCAAACAAGCTCCATGAAAGCATCTTCTTCAACCTTGCTTTTGTCATGTAGGCTTAGGTTTTCTCCACTGATAGGGGTAACAACATATTCTTGCATATCCGCATGTGGCTCTTCATCTTCTTCATGTAGTGCATCAATCTTATTGCTGTCACCAACTTCCACTTGTGCAAATGCGACTTTAATTTTTCTTCACAATGCTTATGCTTGAATAAATTATTGACCAATCTACATGCCACATTGAAGGGATACATTCTAGATTACGAACAATCAATACCATAGATATGATAGGTTGGGGTATTATATCCATCTCCTCAATACATGAAATCATAATATTCTCCATGGCAGAGAAAATCTTATTATCATGGTGCTCCTTTATCATGACCAAGAAATGATGAAACATATTGTGGATCAAATCTTGCAATCCTAGATCCAAGAGGAGATTACTTACTTTGATATTTGCGCAAATTTCCAATATGGTAGATCTCCTCGCAAGTGGATCACTACCGATGTCATCCAGGCTCTAAAAGTTGTCAATAATCAAGTGCAATATCTCTATCAAGATGTCATCGTCATACGGTGCTTGAGGAGCTGAGATCCTCAAGATCTCACTTAGACATGTTGCAGCTGCCAACTTGATTTCCTTGTCATGGTGTCTCAACAAATTGGGTTGTCTTAAGGCAACCTTAATCGAAGCAAGGATCTTCTGTATGAATCTTGAAGGTGATTGGTCCACCTTACACAAACATACTTCTAATATATGTAGAGAAAGGTTAATACCATTATTGAGTTCCCTTCTTATCTTTTGTAGTGCCTTCAACCACCATTGGCCATTGTTGTTAGGCGCCATAGTGTGATCCAAATCCAAAAATCGCTCAATCATCCCAGCAAGCTGGCAAGATCACCAGCTCTGATACCACTGTAAAGTTCCCAACGTGATGCATGTGGATGGCCTTGAGCACAAACTATCTTTCCCCTAACCCCCACTGAATTTTCCTTGTCAGATGGTTTAGAATGCTGATGGCGTACGAACTGATGGGTGAGTGGTCATACAGAGACCGTACTACTGATGTCATACAGTGAGAAGGTAAGTGGGGTTGTACGGCAGTGTCTCCTGAAGTCGTACGAAGGGAAACTAACATTGTACGGTGATGTTGGATAGGGTCGTACGGGGATGGATGGGAGGCACCATACGAAGAGAGTATGGAGTATGAAAGGAAAGCCACACGTGGGTGTTTATGTGTTTCCATACGTCGTACGGAGGTGACTTGCCCGATGTTGTCGTCCAGCAGTGTCGTAGGGTCAAGGTATAGAGCACCATACGGATGTATATAGGAACTTCACGATTTTCTTAACGGATTGGGTTTGTGGAATACAAAATGATGCATGCAATATATGAGAACAAATGTCTTATGCGATTATCACTTCAAATTGCAACTATCTCATTTTATTATTTATTAATAACCATAATCATTTATTTATTCCATATATATTATTTATATATTTGATTTAATTACTCTATTAACAAGATTGATGTTTGATCAATATTTTCTTTTAATTAATTAATCTATTTATTTATTAAATATTTATTACATATAGGGGATATTACAGATTTGCATAGAAGGGAACACCAATTTGATTGTCGTCGAAATGCTAGTAACACAGGAATAAATAATGATAGCTCTTCAAATCACACAAACAGATATTGCTCAGGAATACAAATTGGTCTTCTACAAAAGACTGCACAAATTTGGAGCACTCAGTGAAATATCGGAATATTATTTCCAACGGCAAACTAGGGTGGCTGTGAACCACCGAAACTGCAACAAACCAAATAGGGAGGATCTTTCACCTCCGAAATGGCAGACAAGAATTCCAACTGGAATTTGCAACACAAATAAAATATTACAAATCGCATGCTAACAACTTCCTATATGGCGGTCATAATTACCCCTTCGGAGAAACTCCCGAGGGTTTACAAAGAACACGGACACGACGAACACCTAAAAACAACAATTAATAAAAATGGGCCCCTTTATTAATTAATCAAAGGTCCATTTATAATATTATTTAAATTATGGGACCATTAATTAATTAAAATACTTTATTAAAATTGGGGACATTACATCTACATGAACCAGTTGAAGGACCTTTGATGCTCTCCAAGCTTGTCCTTCTGAAAATGGAGTTTTGTTTTGCCTCCCTGGTTGGAAAGCTCCACAAACACCTTGTATCTATTGCTAGATCTAAGGGTAGCCTTCAACCATCTCTCAAGCCAAATGAGAGAGAGATGACATAGGTTGAGATGCCCATAATGTTGATGCAAAAGAGTATTGACAGAAGATGAACTATTTGCAACCAATGCATGTTCCTAAACTTCTCTAGAGTCAACAAGTTGATACAACCCATGATCTTCGATGCCAACCACAATGTATTTCTTGGACTCCTTACCCAAAATATGACACTTAGGTGGACTGAAAATAACGTCCAACTTGGGACAGTGGCCGATAATCCGACTCGCTAAGAGCAAATTGAGTTTCGTGCCCAGAACAAAGTATACATTGAGAAAAAAGAGATTTCTCCCTCCAGAGGTTATCTGAGCATTGTCTTTGTTGACAATTGTATGCTCTTCACACCACTGAAGATTACTGAATCTGAGCAAGCCTTATACTCTGTGAAGCAAACTTTCATGTTTATAAGATGCCAAGATGCTCCAGAATCAATATACAATGCAGAAGACTTTGCATGATTTGGTCATCATTAGGTCACGAAGGCATAGAAGGCTGATTCCTCTTTCTCTAAGTGCTCTACAACAAGAGCCTTCTATTGAGACCCTCCTTGGTTGGATTTTAACATTATTATAATGTATTAATTATACGTTTAGTTCAGTTATAAGCTATATGATTAATATTATTTTACTTCTAACCATATCTATAACAATGCACTCAAAGATTTGATTTTCTTTTAGCCAGCATTTTGCATGACTGTATCTGATTTGCTTCCCCTAGAACTATTCTATTATTCGGGCATATAGTCTTTCAACTTACATCACTAAAACTTTTTATTAATTTAATTATAAATATTCTATGCTTTAGATAAAGCAATTGCATATGTTTAAATACAGATATGTCCTTTTATTACATATCTTATTGCAAGATTCATAACTGGCACTCTTGGCATGCAAGTGTTTGTGTTTGCATTTCTTATTTTGGTAAAATTTCCCTTTCCATACTTGAAATGGATTTTGAAAAAAGAAGGGCACGCAAAAATTCAGAACAGATAAACGCAGAAAAATAGAAGTGGACACAATCCTCAACTCCTTACTTGTCCAAGTGAAGCGGCAGCAACAGGTTCGGATGATATTTCTGACAATACTTCTTCCACTGGCCTACCTAGTCCCTCCTCAATCAATTGCTTTGCTACTTCATTTGAAAATGGGGGTACTCTATCTTGAAGCTTTTGCAGTTCCTCGAGATATGCAACTGGCAGAATATCAGGTCGTATACTTAGAGCTTGTCCTATCTGTTCACATCAACATAAACAATATGTTTTGTTAATTGTCCAGCATCTGTAGCATGAAATTACAATTTCTAACAAAGATTAGTTCTTGTCATAAGATCTTTACCTATAACATCAGAAGAAAAATATCATAACACATAAATTTTGTTGTGCAGTTATAGAGAGACTCCCAACAATGTTTGGTCAAGTAGAAAAAACTTCATCTACAAATGTCCTTTGGAATAATACAGGAAAAGACTAGTAAATGGCTCAAGCGACCAAAGGTCATAAAGCTAATCCTAGATAAGGCTAAAAATACACTTTAGGAAAAGAAAATATAAACCACACCGGTAGGTCTCATTTAGCTACACTATACAATCTCCTTACTCAACATCAAACTTATATTCAGAGTTTATGGCTGCAAATGCCATGTTCTATTGCCTCAAGGGTCATAGACTCACAATGTCATAGTCAATCACTTAATACCATTCAAGTATCAGAATATCTTCACATTTGGAACTTTTACATTCTGTCCTATTTAACTTATGTTTTCAGCTCAAACAGCTTAATGAATCAGATGATTATCTACTTAATTTGATATTAGAATGTAGATACTATTTAAGTTTACTGTGCTTATACTTCATAAAAAAATTATTTAAAATGCTCACAATCATCTAAAGCCATGCATTCAAACTAACATCTAATGATTGATTGAGATTTTAAATTTGTAATGAACCTATAAAGTTAAGGCCACCTGGCCTGGAGGACAGTGTTGGCTACCAACTATGAAGTTTTGTCTCCTTCCAGAAAAATAAAGAAAAGATCAAATTGCTGCCAGCTGATCAGCCTTATCTTGTGTAGGAAGCAAAGAATTAGATTTTGGTCTTGAAGTTTCTAGTAACAACCACTGACTTCTTGAAGAAGCCCAATTTTGTCTTATAGTGACAGCTGTCTCCTAGTACGAAATTAGATTTGTTTTGTCTTGTTATGGCAGCTGTCTCCTAGAAGAAAATTAGATTTTTGTTTTGTTTATTTCTGTTTTGTATCTTCTACCAACTTCTAGAAAGGGGCCAAATCAGATTGTTTACTGGCCTTGCACTGCAAGTTAATGAACCACCCCAAGTAGGTATATAGAAGATTCTGCTAGGTTTTTTGGGTATGTTGAATATTTTGGTTTGCCTCTATGCACGATTTGGATCTTGGGACGAAACCCTCAAGAGTTATTCTTTGTTGTGTTACTGTTCGAACTCTATGTTGAGTTCTATGTAGTCTAAAAACTTAAATTATTATTGTGAAAAAATTCTATATCGGTTTCAATAATGAATATATTCCTAAATTTACAGTTATTGGGTAAAGCTTGTTATTTGATGCTTTGAATCTGCATATGCATTATTGACTACATCTTTTCTTGAATCAATATTTTATAATCAGTTATTTATTTTGAGGTTTAAATAGTTCAGAAAAACAAAGTTCACAAATCATACAGACCTTAAGGTGTTTATAGTGGTATCAGAGCAGAGTTCCTGCCAGCCTGTAGGTTGTTAAGGATGATTATAGAAATGGAAGAAAGGGAGAATGTAACTGCGGTCTCGAAGATTGCGGGATGGTATAGTAGATATAAAAAGATGAAGAATCTACTAACATTCAGGAGTATCTAAGTTTGACAGGGAATTCTATACTTGTGTATGAGGAGGTTATTAAAATCTTTGACGAATATGCATGTGAATCTGAGGAGGTCAAGACTATTGAATCATTTGATAGGTACTATGTAAGAAAAAGGAAAGAGGACTTGGATCCTAAGTCGGAAACTCAATCAGAATCAAAATAAGGCCGGACTATGTCTAGTAAAGAGGGAGATAACACTTGTGAAGACAGGAAGGTTAAAAGGCTTGAGGAGTTTACCAAAGACACATGCTTTAAATATGATGAACCAAAGTTGTATCTTAGTGCCAAGTTGGAAGGACACATTGAAATGAATAAGAAGAATAAAGCCATGTTTACAAGTTCACCTCAGCAATATGAGTGTTGGCTGAAAGTTTTGTAAGTCACTATGACCACAACTTGCAAAATTGGAACTTTAAACGTCTCATGAGATTTATCTCTCCTCTCAGCAATACGGGAGGCTCCCTTCTTACAGTAGGTGGCTCCAAGAGAAACTAACTGGAAATTACAAAATAGGGCAGTTCTCTTAATCAATTCTTTCTTCAGGAATGCCTTTACAAACAACTTATGAACAGCACTAAAATTCAACAAAAAGCACCTATTGCTACGATAATATCAATGGCTCATGAGTTGATGTAAGAACAACACAAAAGACACCAATCTACTTTAATATGGGTGGAACAGTTGCAGAAACCCAAAGTCTTCTGCACTTATCCCGAATGAAAATTTAATAATTTGAACAAACGGTAAGGCACAAAGTCTCTTATCGAATATTCACTAATTCCTATAAAGTACTCAACATTGAAGCACAAAGTCTTTCAGCCTTAAGTATTTGAAGCCACTATCAACTATAACAATTTGCCCTCCTACAGCACAAAGTCTTTAAAAGCTCAAATTGAACTATAACTCTAAATGTAATAGGTAGCTCAAAGTCTGCATGATTGAATTCAAATCCCTCTTGAACAAAGCACCAAAACTCACAATCAATTCAAGAAAATGTCGTCACATAACAACTTGGATTGGTGCAAAGTCTCAAAACAACCCACCTCTTTTATTGAAAGCAATTCAAATTTACATCTAAGCTCAAAGTCTTAGAGTGCATATACAAACTGGCAGAGTTTTCTTGCATTGCCTAAGATGAGAATTACAATGAAGCTCCTTCCTAAATATAGGCGAGGGGCTAAGAGAGAAAGGTGGGAGAAACCCAACAAACTTTGACTAATTCCCTAACTAACTTGACTTACTCAAACTACAAGTCCTAACTAATTTGACCTACAGTTAGATTACATGCAATGACTTTGCAGGTGAAAGGGTCACTTGCAATTACAACTTATTTCCCAATTACATGTAATTTGTCAATAACAAATTTACAAAATGCATGATGAAAATAAACTAAGTGTCTGACAAGACACGACTCCTATTACATAATCTTTTGTCGGTTTTCATGCTGCTACAAGGTATTCCCTGATTGATGTGTTCAGGTTTAGTGGAAACATCTTGAACTGGAACAAGAACCTGCATCCTTGGTTGTTTTGTATCATAATGTGTTACTGGGAAAACATCTTTGTTTCTTTCCATTTTTGTCATGAAAGCATTCTATGCTCTCTTTCACTCTTGTTGCTCATTCACCCTTTGTATGGTTCCATCATATGATTGTTTTTTCCTCGTGTCACTCCAATGCCATCATCTATTGATTGGGTAGATCATACGAGAAAACAGGATAAGTCATGAATTCTTTCTTCAAGAGAAGAAAATTGCAAAGCACAAAAGCCACACTTGGGAAGGACAATCTTGGAGGAACAAACATCCTTGATAGTTTCAAAATGATACCAAAAGCGAATATCGGAATTTGGGAAGTACATTGCCAGTGAGGAAGAATATGGGAAGAACATTCGCAAATGGGAAGAACTTATTGCACTTTGCATACATGGGGGAAGTACTCTGTAATGTCCCCATTTTTTGCAGGTCATTGATCTGATGGTCCCAGGTCATTATTGTGATCCTCGTGGTCTAGCGAGGTGTTTAGAGGGTCTTTGGTGTGAACTTACTATTTATAGTAAGTCAATGGATAGTTCCGATGAGCTCAGATGAGTTAGAGGAGTTGAATGATGCTCTTGGTTTTCATTTTTGGCTTCCGGTTTGGGCTCCAAGAATCTTGGAGAGAGCGTCTATTTTTAGTAAGTCACCCCGTCAAGTTCATTCATCATCTTTCATCATCTAGATCAATCCTGTGCAGACAGATTTCGACTCGGACGCTTCTTCAGTTGTTTTCGCAAGATGGGTGGTTTATTATTATTATTTAATTAAATTTGCTAAGGTTGTCATTTTTGTTGGTATTATATGCTAGATACCTTAGTGTTATAGCTCGTTGGAACCAAGATGAAAAGTTTTAAATCTTGGACACAAGAAACAGGGACCTTGCGTGTCATAATTTCATGATATTGGTGAAAAGGCTTTTTTGGAGCCAAATGAATTAATAAATTATATTATTCAATATGTGCCTAAGTATAAAAAGTGTTTTAAGTGAAAAGTGTGCGAGAGAAGACACTTTTGAATTATAAAAGCAATGCTTTGTGAAAGGAAAATCATCCATTGTTGAATTATGATTTTATTGAAGTTTGTGAGAGAGACAACCCAGCTAGGGTTTTGAGGATTGATTCATCTTCTGGCAATTTGAGTCATTACAGGTTGATGGTCAATTTTGCAGCTGTAGTTCTGATTCTGAATTTTAATCCAGTGCTGATGTATACTGGAATTCTGAGAAGTTTGTTCTACAAGCAAATCAATTTATTCATTCTGGGATTTGATTTGTCTTCTTGCTTAGGATTACAATTGATTGGGGAAATCTGCAACGAATGCTACAGGTTGGGAGTTGAAAGACAAAGAATTTTGTTCCAGAATTCCTAAGTGCAGCCATATGGAATTAAAGACTTCATATTTTTCCAGCCTGTCGTACACCATCAATTCAGGCATGCTGCGTGAGTTTTTTTTCTTTGGTTGGATGGTCATGTGATGCTTATTGGGTGAAGGTGATAAATGTTTGGGAAGAAACGTCCATAGCAGGAGCTGTTTGAGATTGAAGGGGCTTGTGTCCATTTTCAGATTTCATTATTTGCAGCCGGGTTAAAAAATCAAACTTGTGATAATTCAGAGATTCCCATTTGTTACAGCCAGCCGTAAGTTTCATACACCTGCAGCTGTATTCATTTTAAAGTGTCAGGTTAATTTGTTAGTTGTAGTATGAAATCAATTATAATAGTTGCTTTAATTCTAATATTTGTAAGCAATTCAGTGGTGTTATAATTTCTGATATCATTCTAATAAATGATGAAAATCTGAAAGTGTTCATTGAATTTCAAAGTTATTGTTCATATATTCTGAAAGTTATTTTAAGTGCAATTAAATTAGAGAGAGCCACGCTGGCTCTTTACATACTCTATATCTTACAAGTGTAAAATATGCCTCTCATGGCCAAATTCGAGTCTTGGAAGACCCGCTACTAATTTGGGAAGATCAAATGCTTCTGGCAAAGGAATTTGTGACATGAGGAGAAGAGCAAGCCTTTAGGAGGAAATTCTCTGCAAGGCTGAGGTGGGGAGCTCAAAAAGTAGGAACATCAACATAGATCATTGAAAACTTCATGATCTTTAAGCTTGGAAGAACAATTGACATCTTGAATGTTCACCGTCTTTCACCTCTTCTAAGTCAAAAGGAGAATTTATCCCTTTGTTCATTGGCTGAAGATTTTGACAGCTCTATTTAGTTTTTCTTTTCTGAATTTAGAATTCTTAACTTTTGCTATGAGAGAAGAAGAAGAATTACAAAGACTTCTCAACTTCTGAATTTAAACTTTTACAAAACCACTGAAAGAAGAAGATTTCTCAAACTCAAATTCCATTCTCCATAAATGCAAACTTCAGATCTGGAAAACTTCTTTGACAAGTGGCCATGAATGAGAGAAGAAATGCCTGAGAATAGCATTCCAATGACTGATTCAAACTTACGAATTGCAAGAGAATGCGATAACTTAGAAAAATGGCACCCTAGGAAGGAAAGACCAGTTTTTATTACTAAAGACAAGCTGCAAATTGACGTTTTTTGCCCTTGGACAGGTTTCTTATGTGACGCTGCAAGTATAAATGCCTTCTTGCTCTAAAAGTAACGTTTTTGTGCCCTATACGGGCTTTATATGGCACGATGCAAGAGCTAGAGCTGTGGTTTGAATAAAGACAGGTTTTTTGAATGGAACCACATCCTCAATGCTTCATAACGGGCTTTGTATGAGATGTTACAAAGCAAACATAACTCGTTTCTACCTTTTATGCCCTATACGGGCTTTACAAGGCACGATGCAAACGCCAAAAGACTTGCAATCAATTAAAAACGGGCTTGTATAAAGCAATAATGGGCTTTATAAAAGCCAATATAAATGTTGGGGTTACGTCTTGAATAAAAAGGGGCTTTATATAAGCCAATGAACAGCAAAAAATGTCATTTTGTATAAGGATGGGATTTTGTATCGAAAATGCAAGCCAGAAACAAGCTATACATATATGTTTAAAATTTTGAACACATAAAACTCATTACAAATTCTCTCAAAGCCGCTGACAAGGTTTTTTACTGGCTTTTGCAATCACATCTTCAAGTAATGACGGGCTTTACCATTACGCAAGTCATTAAATCTCATTTGATATTAATGATGGGCTTTGAGAGAGAACTTGCAAGTCATGACAGGCTTTTGGAGAGTTAAAACATGATTAAAGGCCATTACATATGCAGCAATGTTCTTTTTAAAAGCCTTTGCAAGTTATAACCATACATGTAAAGAGTCCCAAAATTACCGCCTATACATGATGTTCAATGACGGGATCTTGGACGATCTTTACAAGTCATCTTAAACTTTAAAACGGACTTTTGTATGTGTAATACATACAAAAATCGCTACCTTTAGTCATTAGAAGCCAAAAACGCATTTTAAGACTGCATATACATGACAAAACATGTTTAAACTAATACTTTGCAAGTGAACTTAAAAAGCCCACCATAAGTATAAGTCTAAAAACATCTCTTTGTTTAAAACGGGTTTCTCATGTGCATTTACACGCATTTAAACCTTTTAAAGATAAAACATGTAATAAGACTTAAAAAGCGCACTAACATATTAAAATCTTTATAAAAGTTCACATATTCTCTTGCAAACATGGACGGTGGAGTTTTAATTCCAAATTGCATGTAAATGATACCTAAGATGTCATGTAAAGACCAACAAAAAGCCCACTTATGCAAGGCTTTAAACAAGGAATGAAGACATGCAGTCAGGCTTAAAAAGTCCACCTGCAATGTACTTAATTCCTTAATAACTTTTGAAATACAACTCCAATTGAGGCCTAAGATAGCTCGAAACGAGCAGAATTAAAAATGCAACAGAACTAGGGCGAAAACAAAATCGAAAACAAGACAAACAATGAAGAAAAATCCTTTGAGAGTTTAAATTGAGGACAACAATGAGGATATGGACAAGGTTGAAGAAAATATTTCCATGGAGTTTGCCAAACCAACTTTAGTTGACCAGCTATGTGGAAATGAAGGGCATGATGAAAGCATATTGTTAGATGAAGGACTTGAAAACAAATCAGATTTGTTATTGCTTGGAGCTGATTTGGAGCAAAGGCTTCATGAGATTGTTAATCCTATTGAGCTCCCTCATCAAGCGGATAGTAAAGAGCACATGAAGATTGAAGGAAATGCCATCATGGAGGTTGACACTTCAGAAAAACAGTCATCTATTGCAGCCACATCCGAGGAGCAATTTTCACTTGAAAGTGCGAGTTTCAGTCTTGGGAAAAATGTTGCTATAGGTAATGAAAGCTTAAGTTTTTATGTGGGTGATTTGGAGATTAATATTGATGAGTATAATGAAGTGATGGATTTCATTCATAATCCTGTCTCACCTACTGAAGGATATATGGTTTCTCCTAGTAAGTCACACACTAATGATGAGACGAGTGTCCTTATAAATGAAAGCGAATCAAAATATTCCTTGTCTAATAGCTCTAGTCACTTTTATGAGAATAAGCAGAAAATTTTGGCAGAGCAAGATTTGAAGGAACAATTACTAGTCACAGAAGAAAAGAATGTGCAAGTGTTATCAAGGGTTGTTAACCCTAACCGGTTACTGAGAGGAGGGGGTGAATCAGTAAATACAATTTCTATTTCAATTAAACCTTGTAAATATATTCTTGCAGTATAAACAGAATATAATCAACCACTCATAAATAGAAATAGAAATACATAGGTCAACACAGCATGTATACGTGGAAACCCTCGGTTAGAAGGAGAAAACCACAGTGGGACAGAACCCACAACTTTACTGTTGCAGTAATAAAGGTGCCCTGTTAAGAGCTTACAAAGCACTTGTAAAAGGGCTACCTGGTAAAGGGATTTGGTAGAAGATCTGTTAGGATCTTGACTCTGTTAGGAGTCGCCTTGTAAAAGGACTTTCAACACCAATTAAGATGTTACCCGGTTAAGGGATTTATACAACGAACCTGTTAGGGTTCACCCTGATAGAGGGATTCAAATATGCTTAACAATAAAAGCAATGATCTGTAATGACACTTTCTGTCTAATTAGATCATACCTGATACCCTTTCCACTCTGCTTGGCTGTTGAACTTTTCTGCCTTTCACTTCTCCTGATCATAGCTTCTCTCAGAAGATATCTCTCTCCTGCTCTGTATAATCAACAACACATCTTATGTATGCTATATCTTTGAAACATCCACGTAGAAATAAAGCTAACTCCAGTTCCAACTGTGAATACTCTGTATAATCCGGTTTTAACTAGGATAGCTCCGCATAATCCGGTTCGGATTAACATGCAGTCAACCGGTATCATGCAGTTGACCAATATCAAACTTATACCTGGTTGGTCATACATCCTCGGTATGTCTTATAAGACCGGTTGTTAACACTCTGTTTGGTCTATTGGTACATACTAAGGAGTATAATTAGTTTACCTGTTCAAGTGGGATTGATGTTTACTTTTAACTTAACCAATGACAACTTAAATATGTCAACAATCTTCCCCTTTGGCATTGGTGGCAAAACATCACCTTACATTCCTTTCCGTGTAGACTTCCCTTGTGCTTTCGTTATCTTACATCTGATATTTTCTTCCTCTGTATCTGCTTTCCAGTATCCTAATCTCCTTCCATCTTGTATTCTGATCTTCCCCTCCTGATCTTCTTCCAGTCTGTCCTGATGATCTTCATCCAATTCTGATCTTCTTCCCCTTTTTGCCTCCATAGGACAAAGGGTTTATATCCATAACTTTGTGAAGATATCCTTGTAAATTTTCTTTGCTAATTGAAGAAAAGGATTTCATTGACCAGTGACATGTTCCAGATTTTTTTGTGCTGCTTGCAATGATACAATTATGTTTTCCATGTCTTCTACAGTTTTGTAGTCCGGTTCCTTGATCAGGTTGTCTGCCTCAGTTGCAATCTTCTGTATGAGATCAAATGTGGGGGTAAGAAATAATTGGAATCCATTGAGATCTTGGATTCTCTTTGTTCTTTCTTCAGATGCCTTTCTCAGAATGAGAGCAAGGCTTGTCATTTCCCTGCTAAATTCTATTGTCGATGTGTTCTTTACATTGAATTTTGATGAAAGAACCCTTATTTCCTCTGAAGTTTTAGATATCTTTTCTATGATATCCTAAACAAAAATTTCAAAATTTGAAGTCCTTATAATTAGACTTCCTGCATCTTGTATCTGTTGATGGAGTGTTGTTGTATTTGCAGATACAGTTGTCTTCAACTCTTCAACTTGTTTGTGTAGAATTTCTACCCTTTTCTTTTCGTAGTGATCAATGGCTACTATCTTCGGATCGGTGACATCTTCTCCAATAGCTTGTGCCAATATCTCCAATTGATCAATAACAGGTTCGTCTTCATCAAGGTTTGCATCCGGTACAAAGTTGTACAGGATGTTCCTTACACTAGTGAGGACCATGTCCTGTTTCCTTTTTGTGAGCTCTTGCAATTGTCTAGTTGACATCTTGCTTATGTCAACCATAGTGTCGCTAACTTTGTTTTTCTTGGCTTCAGGTTCGATTGCAAAGGTTAGCTTTCGCTTTGATGAAGATGAGATGGGAACATCTACCTGTTCCTTTTGCTTTGTTTCCTGTACCAGTTGTTCTTCTACATGCTTTTCCTATTCAGTATGTATAGGTAACTCTTGTTCCTGTTTGTTCTGTTGTTCTTGATTTTCTTCCCCTCCCAATTGTACTTCCTCTTCCAGTAGGACCTCTTCGTCAATATGGACCTCTTCTTCTGGTCATGCTCCATCTTTTGGATGAGCTTCTTCTTCCAGATGAACTTCCTCTTGCTATTGTACTTGTTCTTCCAGTGGAGCTTCCTCTATGTGTTGCTCCTCAGCTGCCTGTTGTTTATCCACAGTGATCTCTTCCTCATTTGTCCCCTATCAGTAGTCATCTTGACCGATGACTCTCCCAGTATTTGTTCTTCTGATAGAACTTGTTCTCCCAGATTCAGATGTTCACTAGTTGTGAACATTTCTATTGGAACTTCTTGCTCAGCGGTTTGTTCATGAGTTGTGAATTGAACCGGTGGTTCCCGTACTGTCTCAGGTTCTTCCTATGGACCTATTGCTTTCAGAGCACTAAAGTCATATTGTTGCCAGAACACAAGTGTCTCTTGATAGACTTCCATTTCATATCCGTTAAGTATCTTAGAGACTCTGTTCTTTGTGTCCAAATTCATTGCCACATCTTCCATTAGAAGTTTAGTTGTATCTTCATTGAGACCTGATTTTACCTGGGCCAACGTTTCCTTTGCTATCTTATTGTTCGTTGCCATACCGGTTCTCCATTTTGCCATAATTATTTGGTTCAGCTTTGGAGGAAATTTAGCCCTATAGTCTCTGGGACTTCTGTTGAAATCCAAGAAGGTTTCCAACAAAGCAACTTCTATCTTTTGCTTATCTTCCTCTCCTAACACACTGAACCATTTGGCTGCATTGGCTACTTCGCCAAAGCCCGTGACTTCATCTACAATTTCATCTACGGTCAGTGTACGAGCCTTACCTTTTACTGGTGACACCAGTATGGTTGGTGGAGGCAGATCACCACCTTTGTCTTCAGTAATATCGACGATGACCGGTTCAGTCGATACCTTTGTTTTCCCCTAAGCCTTGGCTCCCAGTATTCCCTTTCCTTTACCGGTATCTTTGACCAGTGGCTCAGTGGTTTTCTTGCATTCTTCTTATGCTTGGTGTTAACACTAAAGAAGACTTTTCCAGGTAGCAACACCTTCTTCATGTACCTTGTCCACATCTCCAATAAGTACCTGACTTATTCTTCTTCTTATCGTGAAACTTGGCTTATGCAAGTCTGCTTGTTGTGTTGCCTCTTCCAGAGTTGGATGATTTTGTATTTCAAGAAGAGCCCTAATTCTCAGCTCTCTTTCTTTTTCAATCAAAGCTTTCCATCTTGCTTCAAGAATCTCTTGGAGATCGTTAGGTACGGTCTTATGAAGTTTAGTAGGGGTTAGATTGAACTTGTGAATACAATGAACTACAGCTTCTTCGATTTTTCTCCTATCTTCTTCGTTAGCCAATTCATACCTCCTTCCAACTGATCCCATTCCACCTGTTTCCTTCGTACCTTTTACAAATTCATCAATTGTAGGTTTCCTTCCTCTTGGTGCATCCTCCTTCACCGGTTTCGCAGATTTCCTTTTCGAAGAGGGGTTGCGTCTTCACTCTCTGTTTCTTCCCCTTGAGCGTTGGGCGCTGCTTGTGCTCTCTTCCTTTGCATCTTGGGTTCCTCTTCAGTTGATTTCTTCTTCCTCGGAGTGGGAGACCTTTTGACATATACCTTTTTAGTTTCTTTAACCAATGACTTTTTCTTCAAATTCTCTTGAATTTCTTCAAAAGTCCCAAACCGGTAGGCTGACAGATCCAGATCACTTTCTTGTAAGGCATTTGCATATGCCTTGGTTGTCTTTGCAGATATCTCATACCCCAGTTCTGGTGCATATCCGGTTCTAGGTTCCACTACCTGGATTATACAGTGATAAGTGCTTACAAGAAAACACACCTCATCCTTGTAGAGATCAACAATAGTAGAGGGAATCCTCTCCCTCGCATGCATTCTAAGTTGGAATGCCTCAAAATAATCGTTCATGACTTTACTAAACTGGTTTCCCAGTTTGTTGGCCATATCACTTATCTGAATCATTACTTATCTATCGGTTTCCCATGTTACTTTCCTTATTCCCGGAAAGAAATTTTGATAATAAAAGAATAGACATACCAGTAGGGTTCCATATTTCAGGAACTTCTTCTTCACTATACCAAGCTTCTTTAGATTTTAGAAAATCTGCCCTCGAAGCATGGCGCAAATGTCATATTGCGCGTTGTCATGCATGATCCGGTGTGTGGTGTGAATGGCTCCTCCCGACACACTGTTGAGATTGCTTGATTGATAAATTTTATACCCTATCACCGCAGACGCAAACCAAACTCCCTCATCTTCAATATCATTTATAGTCATCAGCCGACTATCGGACTTTGATTTTGTTAACCTTGCGACAATAGCATTCGCAATGGTTCTGAGGGTAAGAGCTTCCCCTTTGTCCCTATACCCGGTCACTCTTCACAAATCCTCCTTGGTGATTGGTTGGCATGCGCCTTTTGCTAGCCAGAAACCTGGTTCGTGCACCCAACTTAGAACCAGTCTTATCCAATCCGGTCGAAACATGGTTGGATAACAGACTCTATTGATTAACCCTGAAGATACTAGCTTCGCATATTTGTCTTGAAGCTTTCTGTCTTGGCACAGCGAGAGGTACTCGCTCTGGATGAAGGTTTCACCCAGCTCTTCTTGCTTAGCGTGAATAAACGTTGTAACGTCTTCGGTCATCAAAACTCCATCAGGCACTGATGATAGTGCACCTGACATGTCATTTTCCCTATTCTGTACTGCCATAATGTCATAAACAGGTCGGTCGAATTGATTTCCTTGGATCAACTTGACGACAAAAGATGATGATGCCATCACTATTGATCGGTTTACATAGAGAATTACTTGATCGGTCTTACAAAGATAACTTATCAACGACCGTGAATCAAAGCACGAGAATATTACTCAATCATAAAAAAAAATCACAAAACACAATTCACAAATTAAAGTGAAATGAGTAATCTTCCTTTACTTATATAAACTTGGGGTCTAACGGTAACAATTTGTTAACAGCTAAAGCATTAATTACCTGACCTAATCTTTTCTTCGACAACCGGTTTTCAAACATTTACCAGTTGATCAAACATCGATTGAGATGACAGCACTTACCTATCTAGTTCATATGACAAACCGGTAACCTCTTCCAGTTTTACTTACTGACTGTGTGAGTTTATTGCTCACTAGTCTTACCGGGAATAGTAGACGGGCTATCGGTTCCCTCTAAGCCTTCTAGGTTGAGTTTGCTGAAGAGGTATCACCATCAGCGGATGATGATCTTCCCTCTATCTTCTCCTCAGCGGAGCTCTTTGATTCCTTTTTGAACCAAATCTTCTTGACTTCTTTCTTGGTCTCTTTTGCCTTGTTGTCCTTTTGATTTGGAGACAAGGTCTTATTCACTGGTTTGACCAATCCTCTTCTTTTGTTCACTGGCCGGTTCCTACAATCTTTGGCCAAATGTCCAACTTTGTTGCAGGTGTAACAGACTATCTCGGTTACCTTCCATGAATTTACTCTTCTATTCTTGGGTGAATGACACCAGGAGTCATTGTGGTTATGAATGCCACAGTTAACACAATTTGTTGTGCTCCGGTTCTTATTCCTCTTAGAGAATATAGGTCTCAGTGGGGATCTAAATGCCATAGTTTTAGATCTGCATTCATCAGCCTTGTGTCCGAATTTGTTGCATGCATAGCAGTAACCTTTGAAGCTTTCCCAGCTTCCACTAGACACACTATTGGTACGTGACCTACATTCAAAGGTCCTGTGGCCATACTTGCAACACTTGTTGCAGTAGCTGTTATGAGCAACAGAATTTACCGGTGCATTTCTGCAGTTGTTTGTTTTATGCCCCGGTTTACCACAATGATTGCAAGAGATTTTGAAGGTTTTCTTACTTTTTACTTATGTCGGTTTCTTCTTTTCCTTCTCTTGCTTGTCTCTAGAGGACTCACCGATTTCATTATTGCTGTGACCGGTGAACCCGAGTCCTGTGGGATCTTTGTGCTTTCTTTGAGCCCTCAGTTGCTAATCAAGCTTTACAGAGCTTTCATTGTATCTTCTTAATGTCTCATTTCTTTCTTCGAGAACTTTCATATGTTCCTTAAGTTGATACAATTCAATAGCCAACCTTTTACATGCATCATCTTTATCATGCCAATTTTTGTGCATCTTTGCATTTTCTTGTGTTATGATCTGCATGTCTTCTTGAAGTTGTAAAACCACAAGATCACTTTCCCTGACTGCATCTTATGCCAGATTTCTTGCTCTTTCAGAGGCTGCCAGTGATTTCACGGCACTGTTCCTTTCATCTTCAACTTTCCTCTTTTCCTCAATGATTTCAGTCATTCTTCGAGCATTGCCTTCCTGCTCTCTTTTCAGGTTGGAGATCTGATCGGTTAGAATTTGATTCTTCTCCATGAGCTCAGAGACCGCCTCTTCTGCTTCATCAGATCCACTTTGTCCAGAGAGCTCCTCAATTGTTTCATTACTCTCACTCAGTTGCAGAGCTAGCTCTTTTCGTTTTGCTAAGGACCTTCTCAACTTATTCTCAAGAGAGACAATGATGTCATTGGCTTCCTCAAGCTGCTTCTGGTACCTGTAACCTAAGTCACAAGGTTCGAGTTCGAGTTCGAGTTCGCCAATGATAAAATTCGGATGAAGTTCGAGGAGGGCAAAAAATTCGCCTTATATAAATTTGAATTTTTTTAAAAATATATATAAATAATAAATCCATTAAATTGTCTTTATAATTTAATAGACAAAATAAATTTGAAATTAAATCATATTCCTAAATAAAATAGTCAAATTTATTATTTATTAAAATAAATTAATATTAAATTATTATAAATATTTTACACTCATTAAATTAACATGTATTTAAAATAGAACAATATTATTAACTTCGAACACATAATATATCTGAAAATATTACAAGAAACATATATCTTGAATTTTACGGTTAAATTTGTTTCGACTATTTATTTCAAGACTTGTTTACATCGCGGGCTTGATGGAATTCATTTTCATTGCATGGCACAAATAAATAAATCCAGGGCACAAACAAATGGATTCAAGGTGCGATGAAGTTCATTTCTGTCGGGCTTCTCTCCTACTACCATCTTTTTTGGCTCCTTAAAACTGTGGAATCTTAAATTGCTACCGTCATTTTTGGCTCCAAAATGACCTCGGATACTTCATCAAATGCTATGTGCGATGGAATTTTTTATGATTTAGAAGATGAAAAATAGCCCAATCCTTGTTCCATATGAATTATAGGGCGAATTTGAACGAATTTTTAAAATTTTATAAGAGTTCGCAGAATTTCGAACTTCATACATGAAGTTCGGCGAACCCTGTGACTTAGCCTGTAACCCTCCATGATCTTTTACTCAAGCAGTTAAGCTTTATATCTTTGAGAACCAAGTAGCTCTGATACCAATTGTTAGTGAGAGGGGGGGTGAATCAGTAAATACAATTTCTATTTCAATTAAACCTTGTAAATATATTCTTGCAGTATAAACAGAATATAATCAACCACTCATAAACAGAAATAGATATACACAGGTCAACACAGCATGTATACAAAGAAACCCTCGATTAGAAGGAGAAAACCACAGTGGGATAGAACCCACAATTTTACTACTGCAGTAATAAAGGTGTCATGTTAAGAGCTTACAAAGCACTTGTAAGAGTGCTACCTGGTAAAGGGATTTGGTAGAAGATCTGTTAGGATCTTGACTCTGTTAGGAGTCGCCTTGTAAAAGGACTTTCAACACCAATTAAGATGTTACCCGGTTAAGGGATTTATACAACGAACCTGTTAGGGTTCACCCTGATAGAGGGATTTGAATATGCTTAGCAATAAAAGCAATGATCTGTAATGACACTTTATGTATAATTAGATTATACTTGATACCCTTTCCACTCTGCTTGGCTGTTGAACCTTTCTGCCTTTCACTTCTCGTGATCGCAGCTTCTCTCAGAAGATATCTCTCTCTTGCTCTGTATAATCAACACATCTTGTGTATGCTATATCCTTGAAACATCCGCGTAGAAATAAAGCTAACTCCAGTTCCAACTGTGAATGCTCCGTATAACCCGGTTTTAACTAGGACAGCTCCGCATACTCCGATTCGGATTAACATGCACTCGACCAGTATCATGTAGTTGACCGGTATCAAACTTATACCCAATTGGTCATACATCCCCGGTATGTCTTATAAGACCAGTTGTTAACACTCTGTTTGGTCTACCGGTACATACTAAGGTATAATTAGTTTACCTGTTCAAGTGGGATTGATGTTTTCTTTTAACTTAACCAATGACAACTTAAATATGTCAACAAGGGCTGATAATACTCAAACACGTCAAAGATCTTATGTGGAAAACTCAGAAAGGAATTGAAAGTGGAATTACTGGTCCACAACTACAAACAATCAAACTGGGATTAGAGATGATGAAATCAGATTACTTACAACTGCTTTTGGATAGGGACCTTGCCATCAAGTTTGTTGAACAGAAGGAAAACAAGATTGATGAACTCTGCTACCAATTAAGTTTGGCACACTACTCACTATACCAAGTAGAAAATCGGATAACTAGTGCAGCCATACCTCAGGAATAGGAAGATAATACAAGGAGTAGGGAAATTCAATCAATAATTGAAGGGATTGATGAAATTAGGAGTGAAGTGTTGCAACATCCAAACATCAGATGGTATGTGGAAGATGATAAAATGAATAGAGAGGAGTCAGCAGAAGCAAAGAATTCCGATCAGCAAAGGGTGGTGACTATGATGGACAAACATCTTATGATGTTAGAGAATGATGATCAGTCAGATTTCCATAAACTAGTGGGAGATAGCAAGGTATGGGATTGATTTAGGACATGATTTGAATTTTGGTTTACAGCATGAAGATGTAAATTTTGTTGAGTTTCCTGATGTCAGCTCTCAAAATTCAAGAGTCATACATAATACTTTCAACAAAGATCCATCCCTCAAGAGGTCTGAAATTATCTATCATGGCATTGAAGATGTTACAAGGGCCCAAAGTCTATGTAATGAGTGGATGGGAAGCGCTAAGGAGACTAAGTTGTTGGCTGCCCATGCAAGACAACACCTTCAAAAAAATGAAGAACAAGTCAAACACACGGATCATGCGGGACATCAAAGGGTGGGGTATCATAGTTCCCTACTTCCTCGAAGGGAAGGTACTATAGAGGTTGAATATTTGATGGATAAACCTCTTATGACAGCCAAGCTTAGAGAACATTCAGAATTGTGTAGACATGAAATAAGTTATGACTCAGAAATTTCTTGTTGTGCTGATGATTTTGGGCTTAACATTGATGAGACGTATCATTTGGAAAGTTTAATGAAGACTCAAACCATGATGGAACAAGAAACGATTGTGACTATATATTCTGGATCAGGTAGTAATGGATTGCAAGCAAAGATAGAAGAAGTCAAGGATGAATCAGTCATGATAGGGTATCCAAATACCTTTGAACTGTTTGATAAGTTGCTTTCCTACACTGGCTTTCACGACACTGGACATGATGTCCTAATCTTAGATTGGGCAGGGAATTCTGATTTTCAGTATATGATCAGCAGTTCTATGTCATCACTTGAGCCTAAATACAAACTTTGCAACAAGGACATTCAAGATTGGATAGACAAGTATGTACTTAAGGTTGAAATTTCAGATTTACCACAAATTAATTGTAGATCGGCAGATGAAAATGAGCACAGGACGATTGGTGTGTTAACACACCACTCTTATGCTGAGGATCCTTTTTGTGAACATGGGGTCACTCTTGGAGAAGTCGCGTGTGAAGAACCCAAAATGGCTCTTCCTAAATTTCCAATATTAATTTTGAAATGTCTGCAACTGGAGTCTGAAAATGCTCTTCTCCAAATACGCCTGCTGCATAAATTAACTGCTTCCCTTGGAAGAATGACACGTGACTGCAAGTTAGCAGTATGTGAGGGGCTAATGAAGCAAGCCGCGTCAAGGAGATAAGGCGGCTGACTGAATTTGCTGTCGCAGAAGGTCTCCAGCTATTAACGTGAGCCCAGGATGAGAATTTCCGCCCAGCTTAAACTCGTGATCAACAGATTTCCCGCCCAGCTTCAGCACGTGGTCAATAACAGTGAGTTTTGGCCCTGTTAAGAGGTTCACACGCCAAGAGATGGTTGAACGCACAAGTCACGGCAGGGTATTTAGCAACCAAAAACGTGACTCCCCAATATATAATTAAATCGCAGCACTATTGAATTCCCAGCTTTCAATTAATCCACTCTTTGATTGCCCAAATACTTTCGATTCTCAATAAAGATGTAATCAGCTTCCGTCTAGATAACCAGCACCTTGAATTGATTGAATTTAGAACACAATTACATCAGCAAAGTCGGATTCCAGAATTGAAACTTTTATCAATCCGATATACAACAGCATCAAATTGAAATCACCAAAATAATCAGATGTAAAATTCACCACCGACAGAAGATGGCTCAAATTATGAGATGAGGAATCTGTCCTCGAAACCCTAGCCAGGATTTGTCTTCTTCCAAAATTCCAAGAAAAATAATGATTATATAAGATGAGATAAGTGTTTTTTCGAGTAGAATATATAGGCTTTTTGGAAAAAGCACTTTTTAATATTTTCACTTAATTGGTTTTTAAAAATAATCTCACTTTATAACATAAAGTTATAAAGTCATAAATTATTAAATTAAATCAAAATAATTTAATTTAATAACACATTTAAAATAAAAACCACTGAACTGTCTGACTGCAATCAATGAACTTCTGACAAAGCACCAAGTCCAACTGCCCAGCTAGGAATAGGCACTGCCCTACCAAAAATAGCCACTGCTAAAAATAGACTTACTATAAATAGTAAGTCTCTCAAACTGGAGATTCACTGAAACTCAATCCTAAGATATCTAACGCTCCGTGCAGATACCCTGCTAATCCTGGCCATACCCCAAAATACCACTTACTAAAAATAGTAAGTTGACCAAAATGATCCAAATGAAGAGCAAACCTGATAAGTCGAACCTCCAGAATGGAATCCCAACGCTGGCTCCACCATCTGACCCCCTCTGAACGCCTGATTAGCCTGTGAGGGTCGCCAAACCAAGCTGATCCCATGAGTCTAAAAACGGGGACATTACATCGCGAATATACTAACAGTCCCAACCGGTGCTGAGAGTGGAGGGGTGAATCAGCACCTATAAAATAAATTTGATGGAGTGTACTTATAACTGTAAGCAAATCATATTCAAGCACAAGAATAGCATCAAGCAATCAACCGCAAAGTAACACCAAATTTATCACATAGAAACCCAAATCGTGTGAAAACCGCGGTGTGAGGAGACCTCACAAATTCTGTACTCTTCTGAAGTGCGCCCTGTTAGCCTTCCATGTTAAAGGATTACAACGCACTGTTAGATGCGACCCGGTTAAGGGATTTGATACAATAAGGCTGGTTAGTGCCTGCCTAGTTAGAGAACTTAAAACACCTAAAAAGATGTCACCCAGTTAAGGGATTTAGTACAAGGGACCTGTTAATGTCCACCCAAAATACTAGGATTTAGCTATTGTAGTTGTTAGAAAACAATAGAAAGATTTGACCTTTTACAAATGGCTTTGCATAGCCTGATAAGATCTCTATTATACTCAACTAAGAAACATCACCGGTCGCTGCTGGTATGTTCTCCTTTTCTGTTGTGCTTCTCTGCACTCCTCTCTTTTCTTCTCTTCTCTATTCACCTTAGCTTCTTCAGCGTACAGGTTCACTCTTTGCTTTGGCAAAATGAGGGCAAACTATATTCTTAACAGGCAGAAGAATATATAGTCCTTGCCCTAAATGCGCTTCTCATGCACGACCTATTTACAGATCTCCTTCAGATTCATCACCCAGTGGAGTATTAGTTCACTGAGGAAACATCTAATGCATGCTCTTGCTTTATCTACTTTATGAAGAAAACAATAGATGTGTGTCAATCACCTTTCCTTCGCAAGAGATAACTCCATGTTTTAAAGCCACAAACTCCGGCTTTAAAACCTTCAAACGCGCCTCATACCAATCACCATGTTAACTCAAAGTTTTCCAGATTTAGTGCAGTAAATCCCGGTCAAAGTTGTTTAATAGGCAATTGACTATGACTTCTCCAATTCATCTTTATCATAACGAAGTCTTCACTTGATCAGTCAAGATCATTATGTTGTAAACAGGTAAGAACTTTAACCTGTCACTTTTCCTTCCTCTGCTTACCGGTTGCATCCTTTCCCCGGTTTCTGAAACTGTTTACCGGTTGCCTCTTCCTTGCAGACCGGTTGCATCTGATGAACAGAAACAATCACTTATTCATTGCACAGTGTCACCAGTTGTCAAACCAGTCTCTTTACACATAGAATTCACAGATTGAACACGGGTGGCCTCTTTAGACCTTTAGATGTCAAACACCTCCTTCCTCTTTCCTCTTTTTCCAATCAATGACAATAATTAATTGCCATGTACCGGTAGCAAGCTTACCGGTTACCATCCCTTAATGCCAACAATCTCCCCCTTTGGTATTGATGGAAAAATCTTAATTGACAATCATGACACCTTCCTTGTGCTTATATTTTTGTGCACTGTCGGTCATCTACCGGTTTATTGCTAAACTCTCCCCCTTTTGACAATAATGCCAAAGGCTAGTCAAAAAGACTACCTTAATGAAATCTACTCCCCCTTCGAGCAGCAGTCCTTTTCATCAGTCCACATAAGATGAGGTTAAATCCTCTCTTGAAGCATAATGAATTGATGAACATCTTTGCAAGTTTACTGAAGATCAAGGAGGGGTATCACCCCTAATTTACCTCTGAGATACTCAAAAGTACTATTCGGTAATGGCTTTGTGAAGATATCAGCAATCTGTTCTTTTGTGGGAACATACTCTAATCTTACTTCTTTATTCTGTACCAGCTCTCTCAAGTAATGATACTTGATGGCAATGTGCTTTGTCTTGGAGTGCATGACAGGGTTTTTGGATATGTTTATTGCACTTGTACTGTCACAGTAAATTGCAATCGGTTCAGATATCTGTTCTTGGATTCCTTCCAGTAGTTGTTTGATCCAGATTAAATGTGTGCAATTGATTGCTGCAGCAACATATTCAGCTTCCGATGTAGACTGTGAAATGCAGTCTGTTTCTTGCTTGTCCATGACACAATCCTCCCACCGAGAAAGAATGCACCATCACTTGTGCTCTTTTTATCATCAATATTGCCATCCCAATTTGCATCAATGTAAACCTTCACTTGGAAGCCTCCCTTGTGAGGAAACCAAAAGCCATACTCCTCAATCCCTTTTAGGTATCTGAAAATTCTCTTTACTGCTATTAGATGTGTCTCTTTAGGATTTGCAGAGAATCTTGCTACTATGCCAACAACATGTGCAATGTCCGATCTACTGTGTACTGCATACTATAATTTGCCTATCATAGACCGATACAGTGTTTTATTCACTTCTTTCGCATCATCTTCCTTTGATAACTTGAGGTTAGTTATCATCGGTGTACCAACCGGTTTGGATTCTTCAAGTCGAAAAGTTTTAAGAATTTATTTTACATACTTGGACTAAGAAATAAAGATACCTTCCTTTAGCTGATGGACATGTAGTCCAATGAAGAATCTTATGGCTCCTATCATAGACATTTCAAATTCTTTCTTCATTTCTTCAGCAAAGGCTTTACTCATCCTATCATCTCCTCCAAAGATGATATCATCCACAAAGATTTCAGCAATCAGGTTCCCATCTTTTCCAGTCTTGAGATACATGTTGTTGTTGTCCCCGGTTCTTGTGAATCCTATGGTCAGGAGGTATGAATGCAACCTCTCATACCAAGCCCTTGGAGCTTGCTTTAACCCATAAAGAGCCTTTTTCAGTTTACAGACCATACCACCCTTTAGTGTGGATGTAAAACCTTCCGGTTGTTTAATGTAAACTTCTTCCTCCAGTATTCCATTCAAGAATGCAGACTTGACATCCATCTGGTATACTTCGAATTTCTTGTGAGCAGCATAGGCAAGAAGAATTCTTACTCCTTCCAATCTAGCCACAGGTGCAAAAGTTTCTCCATAGTCTAGTCCAGCCTCCTGAGCATATCCTTTGCAGACCAATCTTGTTTTGTTTCTTATTACTTTTCCTTCTTCATTCAGCTTGTTTCTATAGACCCACTTTGTCCCAATGACATTCTTGTCATGTGGTCTAGGCACAAGCACCCATGTATCATTCTTTTCTATTTGCTCAATCTCTTCTTCCATGGCCTTGACCCAATTTTCATCTTCCAGAGCTTTCCTGGTGGTTTTGGGCTCTATACAGGAAAACAAACAGATATTCTCCCTAGCATTTTTCCTGGTCAAGACATTTGCATGTTTGTCACCAATTATATTATCAGTTGAGTGATATGTGACATACCTTGGGAGAACCGGTCTCTGTTCCCAGTCAGGTTCTTCCGATTGAGCAATTTCTTCATTATGGTCATGAACAACTTCTTGTTCATCATCTAGAGTTGGTCTGTCAGCTTCAAGTACTGCCTCCTACTCCAGATGTTTGTTCACGTGCTCTTTTCTTTCATTTTCGGTTGTCATTTCATTGAACTCAAAGAGATTTCCTTCATTGTGACCTTGTAAACCGTCATATTCATTATGACCGATCTTCTTACTTGGTTCTGAATATTCATCAACCTTTACATTGATGCTTTCCATTATCTTTCCTGTCCTTTTATTTAGGCATCAGTAAGCTTTGCTCTTGGTAGAATAACCCAGAAATATACCTTTGTCACTCTTGGGCTCAAACTTCCCAGAGTACATATCTCTTTTAATGTAACAATTGCTACCAAAGATTCTGAAATATCCTACACTAGGAGTATGATGGAACCATAGTTCATAGGGGGTCTTACCAGTTCCTTTCTTGACTTGAACTCGGTTTAGTGTATAGACAGCAGTGCTGATAGCTTCTCTCCAGAAGTGATGGGGGCGATCCTTCTGAATCATTAGGGTTCTAGCACAATCAATCAGTGTCCTGTTTCTTCTTTCCGCTACTCCATTTTGCTAAGTTCTAGGTGCAAATAACTGTCTTTTTATTCCTTGTTCCTCACAGTAGTGAGTAAACTCTTGAGAAGTGTATTCACCTCCTCTGTCTGATCTCAGACACTTTAGGCTTTTACCAGTCTCCTCCACTCGGGCTTTGCAGATTTTAAACATGTGAAATGCCTCTGATTTTTCTCTGAGAAAGAGTGTCCACATCATTCTTGAGAAATGATCTACAAAAAGCATGAAGTACCGGTCTCCGTAGTAGCTCTTTGTTCTCATAGGTCCACACAAATTTGTGTGCACAAGATCTAGAACATTTTCAGCAGAGAAAGATTTACTGCTGAAACTTGTTCCTATCAATTTTCCTAACTAACAATCTTTACAAATACATCTTTCAGGTTTTGTGATCTCAGGGAGTCCTCTTACTGATTTCTTCTTGCTCGCTTTGACAATACTGTCAAATTTTATGTGGCAGAGCCTCTTGTGCCATAACCAGTTATTGTCTTCTTTGGATTCAAGACAAATCTTGCTTGATTCTCCTTTGTATGATGCTATTAGATAGGCTCCTTCCATTGAGTCCATGTAGAACAGGTTCCCTTTTCTCTGTCTACCAGTGGAACCATGAGCTCCAGATTGATTCTTGACAACACAAGAACCTTGCCCAAATTCCAATAGGAATCCCTTGTTGTTCAGTTGTGCAACGCTCATTAAGTTGTACTGAAGTCCTTCTACCCAGTACACATCTTCACAAACAGCATTGTTGCTGAGTGCAATAGAGCCTTTACCTTTGATAGCACGGGGAGCATTATTTCCAAAGGTTACTGATCCACCATCATTGAGCTTTAAGCTGATGAACTTGTTCTTGTCACCCGTCATGTGGTGAGTACATCCGCTGTCAATGATCCAATCATCATGCTGATGAGATCTTGAGATAAGTGTCATTTCACTTACCACTGGGCTCTCTTCTGTTATTGCAACAAATGCAATTTCTAGATCTTCAGAGTCTTCAGATTCATTGTCTGTGACTCCTTCTGCAAGATAACACTCATTTGCTTTATTCTTGAACCGGTTGCTCTTGTTTTTGTTGTCATTATCCGAACATCTTGCAGCAATATATCCTATCTTATTACAAGAAAAACATTTCAGAGGAAGCTTTCCTTTGTATTTCCCTTTCCCTCTGGGAAATCTTCTAGCAATGAGTGCTTCAAACTCATCTTGCTCCATCTCATCTGAGAGCAGATTTCAACAAGACTTCCAATTTTACCGGTAGAGCTGTTACCGGTTTCTCTTCCTTTCTTAGTGGAAGGGGTATTAATAGAAGACTTAAAAGCAGCTTCCTGAATGGGTAAGCTATTATCCAAATTGCTTAATTCAAATGCAATTAACTTACCGATGAGGGAGTCTAGAGTGACTTGATTTGTGGTCACTGATCTGAGCTCTTGAATGGCAGAGATCTTTATGGTATACTGAGGTCTGAGTGTTCTTAGTATTTTGCTAACCACCTCCGCTTCACTGAGTTTTCCTCCAACGCTTTTGATAGAGTTGATCACTTCTTTGATTCGGTTGTTGTATTGCTCAATGTCTTCTCCTTCATTCATCCTCATGTCATCATACTTTCCTCTGAGGCTCCCAACCTTAGCTATTTGTATGTTTGGGTCACCTCCATAAACCAGTTGCAGCTTGGCCCACATCTTGTGAGCAGTTTCCAAATTTTCAATCTCAGCATAGAAATAGTCTAGCAGCGTGTTGGCTATCATATCCATGGCAATTGTGTGCTTTGTCTTGATCTTTAATTCATCAGGAGTTAGGGTACCAGTGGGTTCATTGTAATCAGTGGTTACATGAGTCCAATATTGGTATTCGATGGTCTTCATGTACAGCTTCATTCTGCTGCACCACAGAATAAAGTTTTCCTTTGAAAACTTTGGTCCTTCCTTTCTCATCATCTTGACTTTTTCTTTTTGCAGTTAAGCAGTAAAGAAAAGAAACCAAAGTTCTGATACCAATTGACAGTCTCAACCAGTGCTGAGAGGGGAGGGGTGAATCAGCACCTATAAAAACCTTTAAAATAAATTTGATGGAGTGTACTTATAACTGTAAGCAAAACAGATTCAAGCACAAGAATAGCATCAAGCAATCAACCACAAAGTAACACCAGATTTATCATGTGGAAACCCAAATCGGATGAAAACCATGGTGTGAGGAGACCTCACAAATTCTGCACTCTTCTGAAGTGCGCCCTGTTATGAGCCTTCCATGTTAAAGGAATACAACGCATTGTTAGATGCGACCCGGTTAAGGGATTTGATACAACAAGGCCAATTAGTGCCTGCCTGGTTAGAGGACTTAGAACACCTAAAAAGATGTCACCCGATTAAAGGATTTAGTACAAGGGACCTGTTAATGTCCACCCAAAATACTGGGATTTAGCTATTGTAATTGTTAAAAAACAATAGAAGGATTTGACCTTTTACAAATGGCTTTGCATAGCCTAATAAAATCTCTATTATACTCAACTGAGAAACATCACCGGTCGCTGCTAGTATGTTCTCCTTTTCTGTTGTGCTTCTCTGCACACTCTTCTCTCTTTTCTTCTCTTCTCTATTCACCTTAGCTTCTTCAGCGTACATGTTCACTCTTTGCTTTGGCAGAATGAGGGCAAACTATATTCTTAACAGGCAGAAGAATATATAGAGTCCTTTCCCTAATTGCATTTCTCATGCACTACCTGTTTACAAATCTCCTTCGGATTCATCACCCAGTGGAGTATTAGTTCACTGAAGAAACATCCGATGCATGCTCTTGCTTTATCTGCTATATGAAGAAAACAATAGATGTGTGTCAATCACCTTTCCTTCGCAAGAGATAACTCCATGTTTTAAAGCCACAAACTCCGGCTTTAAAACCTTCAAACGCGCCTCATACCAATCACCATGTTAACTCAAAGTCTTCTGGATTTAGTGCAGTAAATCCCAGTCAAAGAGTTGTTTAACAGGTAGTTGACTATGACTTCTCCGGTTCATCTTTATCATAACAAAGTCTTCACTTGATCGGTCAAGATCCTTATGTTGGGAACAGGTAAGAACTTTGACCTGTCACCTTCCCTTCCTCTACTTACCGGTTGCATCCTTTCCCCGGTTTCTGAAACTGTTTACCGGTTGCCTCTTCCTTGCAGACCAATTGCATTTGATGAACAGAAACAATCACTTATTCATTGCACAGTGTCACCGGTTGTCAAGCCAATTTCTTTACACACAGAATTCACAGATTCAACACGGGTGGCCACTTTAGACCTTTAGATGTCAAACACCTCCTTCCTCTTTCCTCTTTTGTCAATCAATGACAATACTTAATTACCATGTATCGGTAGCAAGCTTACCGATTACCATCCCTTAATTCCAACATATACTATTCCCTTATGATGCATTATTAGAGCAAGGAGTTGTTCCATCTTCAGGGAATGAAATGTGCACGATCATTGTTATTCATGTCAAGTGGCATTTACATGGAGTGGATAAGATTCATCTGAGCCTTGGTACATGGCATAATCATTTACACATGTGGAGAAGCATTTCTACCTTAATCCATTGGGTTGTGACCCACATATTGGTGTCAAATAGTTGCTTTGTACTACTGATCACAAAGATTTCAGAATATCCTTTGGAGACAACATCTAATTGGTGGAATTGGGAAGGTTTGTATCATCTTCTCCCTTTGGAAGGTTGGCAAATTGATGACACTCCATCATCCCTTGTCATTAGAGGTACTTTTTGCTCCATTTGGAGCAAGGTTCCCAATTGGATAAATGCTGTTATGATTCATAACAGTCGCATATGGTGGTTTGGCATGACTGATCATGCACTTAGGATGGTTATTTTTCACATCCATGGGAGATCATTTGAAGTAGGAAAGTTGTAAGCTAATAGCTCTTCGAGATATTTCTATTCTCTCATATTTGATGAATATGATAGCGTGATGATTTGGGATCATGGCATTGGTATGTTTGGTATGATACTTCATTGGGATCACGATACATTGTTTCACAATTTGAGGTGTGGCAATGTTTTTATTAGAGTGGAGCAGGGGAAGTTTAAAAGAGATGTACAAAGGAAAACATACCGAGGTCCTAGATTAATTTGGGATCCGGGCATTGATTGGTGTATTTGGACTCACTGCAAAGTTGACACATGTAATTGCTTGAGAACAAGCAATTTGGGGAATACTGCTACAATACAATTTACCATATGTCGATTGGAATGTCCCCCTTTAAAGCGTTGTACGACTATGATGCAACTTCCTTTGTGGATCTTATTCTCACTGATACTAGAGTACCTAGTGCCAAGGATTTGATTCAGCAAAGCAAAGATATTCTAGAAGCCCTCAAAGAGAACTTTTAACAAGACCAAAGTCAATAGAAGTTGTATGCGGATAGACATTGAACAGAAAGAACATTGGAAGATGGTGATTTGGTGTTTCTGAGTTACAGCATTTTAGACAATAGTCTATGAAGGGAAGCGAGCAGAGAAGCTAAAACCGTGCTTTATGGTCCTTACCGGGTGATTAAAAAGCTGGAACAAGTTGCTTATGAGTTAGAATTACCACCCAACAACAAGATTCACAATACTTTCCATCTGTCATGCTTAAAGAAAGCTCTTGGACAACAGATTAACCCTTCCAAGGAGCTCCCTCCGCTGGACTATAAAGGAAAATTGATTCTTGAACCTAAATTTGTTCTAGATGTAAGAGAGAAGAGATAAAGTAACAAAGCTATTCCAGAATACTTAATCAAGTGGAAGGGCCTACCACTAGAAGACACAACCTAGAAAGGAATTGAAATCTTCGAACACCCTAACCTAAAATTGCTTGAGGTCAAGCAATTAGGGGACGGGAGGATTGTAGTGAACCCATAAAGTTGAGGCCACCTGGCCTGCAGGATAGTGTTGGCTACCAACTATGAAGTTTTGTCTCCTTCAAGAAAAATCAAGTAAAGATCAAATTTCTGCCAGCTGAGCAGTATTATCTTGTGTTGGAAGCAAAGAATTAGATTTTGGTCTTGAAGTTTCTAGTAAGAACCACCGACTTCTTGAAGAAGCCCAATTTTGTCTTATAGTGACCGTTGTCTCCTAGTATGAAATTAGATTTGTTTTGTCTTGTTATGGCAGTTGTCTCCTAGAAGGAAATTAGATTTTTGTTTTGTTTTATTTCTGTTTTGTATCTTCTACCGACTTCTAGAAAGGGGCCAAATCAGATTGTTTACTTGCCTTGCACGGCAAGTTAATGAACCACCCCAAGTAGGTATATATAGAAGATTTTGCTAGGTTTTTTGGGTATGTTGAATATTTTGGTTTGCCTCCGTGCACGATTTGGATCTTGGGGCGAAACCCTAAAGAGTTATTCTTTGTTGTGTGTTACTGTTCGAACTCTATATTGAGTTCTATGTAATCTGAAAGCTTAAATTACTATTGTGAAGAAATTCTATATCAGTTTCAATAATGAATATATTCCTGAATTTACAGTTATTGGGTAAAACTTGCTATTTGGTGCTTTGAATCTGCATAAGCATTATTGACTATTTTTCCTGAATCAATATTGTGTAATTAGTTATTTATTTTGAGGTTTAAATAGTTCACAAAAACAAAGTTCACAAATCATACAGACCTTAAGGTCTTTACAAAATTACCTCCAACTTCTATTTTTGTGGCCAAAAATTTAAATAATTTGCATTGGTGTGAATATGGTATATTACCTAACTAATTCCACTTAATGACCTATTCACACCTAGTTACTTAAGCTTTCTTGGGTTATTTACTTTTTGTGTCTCATATCATAGGATAAACTATAAAGCACTTGTCATGATCTTAGCATGTCCTAGGGTTTCATCTTTGTCTTTATAACAAGGGTTTCATCATAGCACATTGTACGAATTTCATTTTATGTCTAATTAGTTCTCTACTTCATAGCATTTTGATTGCTTCTCTCGTGTGGAATTTTTTTTAATTGCAAGTGATCCTCGGGCTATGAGAGGTTGATAAAAAAACTCTTACATGGTATCAAAGCTATAGTTCTGCAATTCTCTTCCCTCTTTTGCAGAGTTTCAGCCAAATGCTTTTGTACAATGCATCAAAATGCAAAACAAACGTCATGATTTAAGTTGAAAAAGCCCGAAAGCCTATAAATCGATATAAATTCACTACAGTTTGGTGCCAAAAAGTTTTGGAGCCATTTTTGGGGATTGGAAGAATTTCAGACAAAAAAAGGAATACAATTCTAGATGGTCAACGTAGCATTGTCATGTTTTTCATCACCATCACTACAAGAAATTGGCATATTTGCAAATATTCTTTGCACCATTGCTATGTTATCCACACGGTAGAAAATCTCTTCTAGGGTCAACAAAATATCAAAGGTTTTAAACCTCAATCATATTGTCAACCACAGGCCAAGGCTGAAGGTCTAAACACGCAGGGCTGTGGTCAGGTGAACACCCCAACCTCTAGTCATTACCATGTGTTGAAATATGGTAGCTTCAATCAGATTTAGAAATGACGATAAATGATATCTGTGTGTATATATATGTCAATATGTACTGACATATATATACACACATATATTTAAATTGTATAATATATTCATGTCATCATTTGCAATAAATTTTGAAAATCGGTCATTTATATAAATGATTGAATCTACTATATACCAAGTATATCATCGATCTGCATTTAGAGGTTATTACTTGCAGATTATCAGCATTTCATGTTTCGTGCAGGATCCTGATCAAGCTTCATTATCAGTGATCATTCCCAGATTAGATATTATTTATTATGCAAGATAAATAACAGATCGGACTTAATGATCAGTTATGTTTTACTAAGTAACAAACCCGATTAGTAATCGGGTGCTTAGTTTATATGAACCGGCACGATCCATGAGCAGACATGCCTCCACTTTGTGGAGACATGTCTGCTCATGGGAGGTGTCTCCTCATAATATATTTGATGCAGATCCAATCCACAATTGGAGAATCGAAATCAATAAATGTTCTGCACTTGTCAATCGGATATCCAATAAGAAAGATTCAGATTTGTATATTCATCATTGATATTTATCAATACTGATTAGGCATCAATTTCATATATATCAAGTTCAATTCTCTGGTTGTAATCTGTAAGAAACGAAATTGAGTGTAAGATTCATTTTCTGAAATTGAAAAGACAGAGATAGATCAAATCTATAAAGAAATTTAATCAATATTAAAATGGTATCAGAGCTTAGTTGCCGGATTCGTGCATATAGGGTCGGATCCGGGTCCGGATTCACGGACCTGGGAGGATCCGTGCGAGTCCTCAAGGACCCGCGGGTCCAAGAGACCAAAAGGTCAAACAAAGACGTAAAAAACACATTTTTATATTATTTTTTTTGTTATAACCCTAAAACAACCCTTCTTATGAATCTCCAAACACATTTCATTTCTCATTTTGCTCTCTATTATTCTCTCTCATTTTGCTCTCTCATTCTTGCAAGCTTGAAGTGAGGTGATTGTATTCGAAGGAGATCGATTGTGGAGTGGCAGATACCTTCCAAGAAGCAGATTTGAGTGATTAAGGTATGCATTTGAACCATATTCTCTAGTTTTTTGATAGATTATTTCAAGTTTTGAAAATAAACGAATTTTTTTCAAGTTTTTGTATAAGTTTTGAAGTTTTTTTTTTCATTTTTGTTATAGATTGCAACAATGAGTAATCAAGGCTCAGTGGGTGGGGAGGGATCTCAAAAATTTAAAATTGATAAAGGGTCTCCTTTATGGAGACACACCACAAGAATTTCTCAATGTACTAGAGGTGGGGGGTATGTATGGAAATATAATTTTTGCAAAACACAATATAGAAGCTCCTGCTCCCGAGTAAAATTTCATCTTTTAGGCCCTGGGGGTCAAGGGATTAACATGTGTGAGGGGGGAGATAAGAAGGGATTGCCAGCTGCACAAATAGAAGCTTTGGTAAAAGAACAAGAAGAAGCTGACAGAATAGTTGCAAAAGGGAAACAAGGTGCTTATACCCAGAAACAAAAAACAATGCTGCCACCCACTCAACTAAGCTCTAGATCACATTCATTCTTGCCTATGCCTTCTAGGGATGAAGATGTAGAACAACCACAGAACACCCCCCGCAAGAGAGGCCCATTAGATAGGGCATTTCAAAATGAGTTAAGAGATATTGTTGATCTCAAAGTTGGACGTTGCCTCTTTACAAATGGTGTTCCATTCAACTTTGTGAGATCACCTTATTTTAGGGAGATGTGTGAAGGAATAAATGAAGCACCTTCTAGTTACCGTGGCCCTGGATATGAAAAGTTGTGCACCACCATATTACAAAGTGAGAGAAAAAATGTAGAGACCCAACTAAAACCAATAAGAGATTCTTGGGTTCAAACGGGTGTGTCTATTGTTTCAGATGGATGGAAAGATTGTAAAAACCGTCCTTTAATTAATGTAATTGTTGTATCCCGCAAGGGGTCAATGTTTTTTAAGGTGGTCGATTGTGAAGGTGAAGTAAAAAATGCAGAGTTCATTGCCCGAATTCTCATTGATTCCATAGTGTCTATGGGTCATGACAATGTTGTCCAAGTAATTACAGACAATGCAAAAGTTTGCAAGGCTGCAGGTGCTTTGGTAGAGGCTAGATATGATCACATCTTTTGGACACCGTGCACCGTCCATTCTCTCAATCTAGTGATGAAGGCAATTGGCACCGAAATAGAATGGGTGAAACAGGTGTATGAGGGTGAGGAGATTCAAATGTTTGTGACAAATCACCATATGTCACAAGCAATTTTCAGAACTTACTCAAGATTAGAATTGTTGAAGGTAAATTTTAAAATTTAATTTATAATTTATTTAGTTTCATTTATCATTTTATAATTTTTATGTCATGTTTTAACTTTCTACTAACATGTTTTAGGTGGCTGAAACCCAGTTTGCCTCTCAAACAATTGTGTTGAGACGTCTTGTCAAGGTGAAGGAGGTCATATCACAAATGGTTATTAGTAACCAATGGAGCATCTGGAAGCAGTCCAATACAGTGAGGGCCCAAAAAGTGAAGGCATTGGTATTAGATGATGATTGGTGGACTCGTGTGGAGTATGTGTTGGAATTCACTGATCCCATCATGTTTATGCTTCGATTTGCCGACACTGATGAACCATGCTTGGGGGATATCTATGATAGCATGGACACAATGTTGGAAAAGATAAAAATGGTAAGTTATAAATTTAATACATTCCTTTGTCTTTGTTTATTGAGAGTTATTTAAATTCAAAATTGACATAATGATAACTTACATCAAGATAACTTACATGAATATCATTTGATATCCCAGGTCATACATAGGAGAGAGAATGATCCTGAGGACACCTTATACAAAAAGGTGGAAGCAATGGTTCTTCATCGTTGGAACAAGATGACCACACATTTGCACCTCCTAGCATATGCTCTTTCTCCCAGGTACTATAGCGCAGAAGTACTTGTTATTCTAGGTAGAGTGGCACCATGTAGAGATGCTGAGGTTGCCAATGGGTATAAGAGGGCATTTGATAAAATCTTCTGCAATCCAGATATTGGGGTAAGTGTTAGGAGAGAATTTGGATCATTTATCTCAGGAAGAGATCTCCACCCTACTGCTATCAATGACCAAAGAAAAATGGATGCTATTACATGGTGGTACCTTAATGGTAAAGATTATATATACCTCCAACCTCTTGCAATTAAGATTTTATCACAAGTTTTTAAGTTTTAACTTTTTTTTTTCTTTTTTTTTTGTCACTTGCATTGTAGAATTTAATACTTAACACTCTTGAATTTATCTTGTATTTTTTTAATTTTGTTGGTTTTCTCTCTAGGTTGCGAGCTCTTCTGCCGCTAAGCGGAATTGGAGTACTTACTCCTTTATCCACTCAGTCAAGTGTAACTGGTTGGCTGCAAAAAAAGCAGAAGATTTGGTGTATATTCACAACAATTTGCATCTCCTGTCATGGAAGGATCCAAAGTACAAGAAGGGGCCAGAGAAGCTTTGGGATGTAGCACCCGAGTCTGGTGACCCAGATATGACCATTCGGGATCTTGCTAGAGCCACTTTGGCTGATGTGGATGATGATGATGATGATGATGATGAGACAATACCCTCTAGTGGTAGTGGAACCTATTTGGGTTCCATTAATGATGATTTTGATCAACCACTTGCAGCTACTGGAGACCCCATTGATCAGGATTTTTTTGATAATCCATTTGATGTTTGAAACTTTGATGAAATGAAAACTTTAGTCTTTCATGATTGATGAACCATTGAACATTGAATCATGTCTCAAACTTTAATGAACAATATTTTGAATTGTCATTTTGTAATTCAGTAATTCAATTTGTTGATTTTCTTTAGAATCGTCAACATAGAATCATAGATCAATGATCAAGTATGCTATTTGAATTTTTAATGTTTATCTTTGACATTTGGCATTGATCAATGATCAAGCATCATAGATTCATAGTATGAAATGATTTAGTTTTAAAATTATGTATATTTCTCTTATAGTTTTGGATATATAATGCATATATATATATATATATACACACTCACGAATCCTTACGAATCCAAAACGGGAAAAAAAAAAATTCACGAATCCACGAACCAGATTCTCGAACCTGAATCCGTCCCCGAACCCAAATCGGCAACTAAGTATCAGAGCCTTGTTAAGGAAGATCCGATTAAATTTGAGATTTTAGACTACTAAAACACATTTTATCTTGAAATTAAAATACATTCCATTCTTCATAATGTCGAGTGTAATCAGATTTGAGGACCATCTTGAAGATGCAAACAATTTTATATCATGGAAATTCAGAATCGTGATGATACTAAAAGAAAATAAGTTAGACTCATTTGTGAAAGAAAATAAAATAGAACCAGAAAATGACCCAGAGAAAACTCAATGGATTGAGAACAATGAGAAAGCCATGAAACTTATAGTAGATGCAATTAGGGATCATATAGTACCTATATTGGCAAAACATGACACTAAATACCATATGTTTAAATCTCTTGAAAGCACCTTTGAAATAAACAACACCAGTAGAACCCTTGCTTTAAAGAGGCAAACTAATCATATAAGCATGAACACGGGAGAATCCATCAATGCATACTTCATGAGAATCATTGAGCTAAGGGATCAACTGTCAATAGTTGGATATCAAATTGATAGCAAAGAGTTAACACTTATAGCTTTAGGTGGCCTACCAAATTCATGGGAGTCATTTGTTCAAGGGATAAGTGCAAGATCAAAACTCCCTAAATTCAATCGGTAAGATATGACTATCTACAAGAAGAATCAAGACAGATGACAAAAAGGAACAAACAGAAACCTATAGATGAGGACATTCATGTTTTAAGCACAAATTCTCATAAGAAAAGTAAGAAGAATTTCAAAAGGAAGAAAAATTCTCATGGAAAGGGCTCATCCAAGCAAAGGAAAGATGTTCCCCAAATCCAATGTTTCAGATGTGATCAGTATGGACACTATGCAATCAAATGTCCTGACAGAACAAAGCAACAAGCATCATTTGCTAAGATTGGAAAGACAAATATAGAACATGATTCTGAGAAATTTGTTTTCTACGCAGCATTATCAAGCCAAGTATCAAACAAACTTAACACCTAGATAATTAATAGTGGCTCATCAAGACACACCACAGGATTCAGAGAACACTTAGATACTATGGTAGAAGAAACTGATGAAGTAATGATTGGGGATGATTCTGCACATCCAATGAAAGGGGTTGGAACTTGCACCATCAAATTGAAATCTGGCATCTCTATACAACTCACTGGTGTATTATTTGTGCCAGGAATTAAGAGGAACTTAGTATCCATATATGCTCTTGAAGACAATGGATATAGGGTTATCTTTATGGATGGTAAAGTCCTAGCATGGCCAAAGAACTCCGCCATAAAAAAAGCTCAAACTATAGGTATAAGACAAGGATATCTATACAAAATTTGCACTGAGACAAATCAAGCCCTTATTCATGAGACTTCTGACTTGAATGAAATTTGGCATCGAAGATTGAGACATATTCATTTTTGTGCCCTAACTTCAATGGAAAAATTGGTAGCAGGACTACCCAAACTAAACCAAACTCATACAGGGGCATGAAAAGGGTGTGCCTTAGGGAAAAACACTAAGGGGACTTTCCAAAATAGTTTGAGTAAAACAAAAAATGTATTAGAATTAGTCCACTCTGACTTATGTGGACCCATGTTTGTACCCTCCATGGGAGGATTCTTATATTATGTAATATTTGTAGATGACTTCTCTAAAAAGACTTGGATATATTTTCTTAAATGTAAAGAGTCGGAAGAAATCCTTAAAAGGCTTAAGGAGTTCAAAGCTCTTACAGAAAACTTTTCCGGGAAGAAAATCAAAATACTGAAAACAGATAATGGGAAGGAATAAACCTTAGAAATTTTTAAAGAATTTTGTGTAAATGTTGGGATCAAGAGGGAGTTTACTGTAACCTACAATCTACAACAAAATGGTGTTGTTGAGAGGAGAAATAGAACTATTGTAGAAGCTGCTAGAGCAATGTTGTACGATCAAAACATAGAAACTTCATTTTGGGCAGAAGCCTCTAGGTCAACTGTCTACATTCAAAATAGACGTCCCCACTCACATCTAGATAACAAAACTCCCAAAGAAGCATTTACTGGTGTAAAACCTGACATAAGTCACTTATGGATTTTTGGTTGCCCTTTCTACATCTATGTACCTAAAGAAAAGAGATCTAAATTAGAACCTACTAGAAAGAAAGGGATATTCCTGGGCTATAGTGAAATCTCAAAAGCTTACAGAATATACATATCTGGACAGAAATAAATTGAACTAAATAGAGATGTTATCTTTGAGGAAGACATTGCTTTCAAAAGGGCAAAGAATTCTAATGAAATGGAAATTCAAGATTCTCCTAATGTCACAGAGGAGGATTTTGCTCCTGAGATTCAAAGGGAGTATCCTGAAGAATTCATAAATGAAAACCAAAGTGCTCCAAAAGGGAATCCTTATAACAACAAAAAGAAACCACTTTGGGCTAGAAAGATGATTGAGGAAGCAGAGAATTATGCAGCACCCAAAGGAACTTTTAGAGAAAGTAAGAGACCCAAAAGATTCTCAAGCTATGTTGCCCTAATGAGTGAGATCATTAGTTCAGAACCAACTAGTGTTCCAAAAGCTCTCAAACATCAATTATGAAAATATGCTATGACGGAAGAGTATCAATCCATTTTGAAAAATGATGTATGGGACATAGTACCTAGACCAAAAGAGAAATTTGTTGTCTCTTCCAAATGGCTCTTCAAAATCAAACATGCTGCAGACGGCGGTATAGAAAAACACAAGGCACATTTTGTTGCCCGAGGTTTCTCACAAAAGGAAGGTATTGATTATGAAGAGACGTTTGCAGTGTTGCCCGGTACACCTCTGTTAGAGCAGTAATAGCTATTGCGGCAGCTAAAGGTTGGAAGATCCATCAAATGGATGTGAAAACTGCTTTCTTAAATGGGACCATTGAAGAAGAAATTTATTTAGAGCAACTTGAAGGCTTTGTGATACATAATGCAAAATCACATGTATGTAAATTGAAAAAGGCCCTGTATGGACTTAAACAGGTCCCCAGAGCTAGGTATGAAAGGATCGACAACTACCTTATGGGACTGAGATTTTTCAAGAATGATGCTGATCCAAATCTCTATTTTAAGGTAATTAAAGGTGATATGTTAATACTAATTTTATATGTTGATGACCTGCTAATAACATGAGAAGATCACCTCATTACTCAATGTAAGAAGGACGTGGCCTCAAAATTTGATATGAAAGACTTGGGCATTTTACATTACTTCCTTGGGTTAGAAGTCTGGCAGAAATCAGATGGTATCATTTTAAATCAAGGAAGTATACTATTGATATTCTAAAGAGATTTGGGATGTTGGATTGTAGACCCATATATACACCTATGGAAACCAACTTACACCAATTGAAGGAAGAAGCAAAAAAGTCAAAATTTGCAAATCCTACTCTCTATAGACAGATAATTGGATCCTTGGTGTATTTGATTAACACCAAACCAGACATTTGCTATGCAATAAATGCTCTAAGTCAATTTATGTGTGAACCAAAGGAAATCCACCTTGTTGCTGCAAAGCATATATTGAGATACCTTCAAGGTACTATTGGATATGGTCTTAAGTACAGAAATGTCAACCTAGATCTACATGGATACTTTGATTCACATTGGGCTAGAAGTGTAACCGATCGAAAAAGCACATCAGGATGTTGCTTCAATTTAGGATCAGCTATGATCTCTTGGATCAGCAAAAAACAGTCTTCAATGGCACAAAACTCAATAGAAGCCGAATATATTGCAGCCTCTATGGGAGCAAGAGAAGCAGTATGGATCCAGAAATTGCTTGTGGAATTATTTGGCGAGCCCTTGAATCCTACTATTATCCACTGTGACAATCAGAGTTGTATTAAACTTTCAGTGAATCCAGTATTTCATAATAGATCAAAGCATATAGAGATTCCTTACCACTATGTGAGAGACATGGTAGAAAGGAATGTGATCTAGTTGGAGTATATTAGTACAAGCGATCAAACAGCAAACATTCTCACCAAGCCTCTAATCCAGGTGGATCTACCACTAAAAAATAAAGTGTTCCAAAATCTCTCAGAAGTGGTGCCAGATTGAAGAACTCATCAAAATGAACCTGATGCAACTTGAACAGGCTCGAAAGGAGTTTGTTTGCTCAGGTTATGGCTGGTCAAACTTCGGTCAAACCAAGTACACAAGCTGTCAAAAACATAAAAATTTGACCTTTTCAAAACTAGTCAAAGTTGGCATCATTGCGAAGGTCTCATTGAGACGATTCCGACAATGTGCTTTTTGACAAAAACAAAGCTCGTACATAAAAGTTATGACTAGTCAAAGTTGGGTTGACCAAAGTTGACTTGTGACATCAGCATGATGACATGGCAGAGTTGGTGATGTGGAAACTGTGACCAGTCAGGAGTTGACACATGTCAACATTCTCCAATGATGATGTGGCAGAATCGGTCCAATCAACGAACACGTGGCAGTTTTTACTAAATGATGTGGTGCCATGTTGCACCACCATACTTTGCCACGTGGAACCTTGCAGTATGCTGGTTGAAAAATAACAATTGGCGAGATTTGAACCGTAAATCTCCTTTTTCTAATTTTCCTATTCTATTGTTTGACCATTCACATGTCATTGGACATGTTTGGCAACAATTATGTTTTGTCATAACGTTTATTGTAGATAAGACAAAACCGCCATATGAGACAAAATAGGGATAAAGACAGAAACGTCAACATCACAGCTAGTGGGAATCGAACCTCTAACCACCCTCTTGTTAAGGGCCGAGAGAACCGCTGCACCATACTATTTTTATGGGATAAGATATGGACGATGCTATCCTTAACTTATTAAATTCGAGCTATACAAATTAAAACCAAAAAAAATGAGGATTTATTTGGGATAGGTTGTTTATGGAAGATTTATTTGTTAATTAAGGGAGATTTTCATGGGATAGATTTTATCTTTAAAGATAAAGGAGTTATCTCAAAATTAATTGGCTATAAGCCTATTTTGGCACATTTGTGTGTATAAAAGAGGGTCTTTTGCTCATTGTGAAAGGAGGAGAATGAGGGAGAGCATTTTCTCTTACAAGGAGACTTGGAGAAGTCTTTGTGATTCCAGGAGGAGCCAGAGAGTATGATCCTCATTTAGTTCGATCAGTGATCAAGTGCGATCCAGAGGTGATTACACTATGATCCAAAGTATTTCTTTCTTGTAGAAGAATTTATGAAATAATATTAAAGAGAAATAGGATGGTTTTGATGCTCTGATTCTGTAGCAGAGCCTTTAGATAGAGTTTCTTTATGCTCTTTGAAAATCAATCCTGTGGCTTTTGAGGGCCTTTTTGTTGGGTGATTTTGAGCGAAATTCAGCGGACAGGTTATAGAATATTGTAAGCAGTTTTCAGAATTCTCTTGTGGAGATTGTACTGCAATTGGAGCTTATCAATAGATTGGTCACTCAGTTGAGCTAGACCCGGAGACGTAGTCCTCTCCGACGAACTCCGTAATCAAACTTGCCTCTCTTCTCTCTCTTGTTCAGTTATTATTTAACTATTTTGCATTCCTTTCCTTTATTCCAGTTTACTGTTATAAACAATCAATTTGCAATTAAATTGCCTAGATTCTAAATCAGATCAGCCTCTCTCCAGAGTTAAAGTAGAACACTTCAGGAAGAAACTTGGTATGGTTGAAATATAAAATTATTGTTGAGAATGAGATTCAAATTGTTTATTTGTACTAATATATTTAAAGATGATTAATGTGTAAACTCTTTTGTCATATGTGTGACTCCATGACTTTATGCCCCCCCCCCTGTACATTATTGAAAGGTGACGATCTTTCTGATAATGAACACTTGTATTTGACATTATAAGGTAACGACTTTACAATGATTAGTTTCACTATCATGATGGATATAATGTGACTTGATGTCTGTGGATATGTCATGATAGTATCTCTTGGACATACTGATAGATATCATGAGACTTGATATCAGTTGAAAATCATTATGATCCTCGTGAGATAATCATGGTAGATATGCCATGATTTATTATGGTAGACATCATGAGACTTGATGTCAATGCACATACCATAATGACGATGTGTTATGAAGAATGTCATGTGACTTGACACTCTTAGAAGCATATCATATCTTCTGATATCACGAATAAGGTGATATCACTATATAATTGGTTAGCTTTATCTTCCCTAGCTAAGAGGGAGTGTTGAAATATGGTAGCTTCAGTCAGATTTAGAAATGACAATAAATGATATATGTGTGTATATATATGTCAGTATGTGTTAAGTTTGTGAGATCGAATGCAAATGTAGTAATACTGCTGTTGTCTATGTATCTTCCAAATGCATTGATCCCAATGATTTATACATGGCAATGACAAGAAGAGGCATGTCCCTTCATGGGACATGTCTATTCATTAGTCTGATTTATTAATTAACTAAATAATTATTACAAGATTAACTTTATATATATATATATATATATGTATATTAATATATAAATAATATAAATTATTATATATAATAATATATATAATAAATATTTGTAGTAAATCATTTCTCATAATAATTAATAGTCTCATTTATTTATCTGACCGATGCTACAAACATCAACAGTCCCTCTTAGCTAGGGAAGGTAAAATCCATCCAACACTTATAGCATCAAGTATATGATGGAAGTAATAGAAGCATCATCTTTATGATGTAATCAATAGAAACATAGTCCCAAGGTGTGGATTTCCTCCATCGGTGATTCTATTTACAAGCACTCATGATATTGGCCTGCAGAATATCAAGTGCTCAGAGTAATGGCCTATCAACATCAAGTCATATGATGTTCACCAAGTACTCAACAAATGTACATAGATAATGTGCACTATTTATAACCTATCGTGATCTGTTTCAGCCATCACATGATGTCTATCACAAAAGAATATCATGGCTAGTTTAAGGAACTCAAACCTCCATGCAAGATATATCACCTAACTCGTGGATATGGTATTAAGTCAATAATGCAGGTCGATTACAATATAAGTGTGAATATTGATTAGTATCTTCATTTGATCTATGAAGGATCGACATATAAGAATATATTGAGACAGATAGATAATCAAATGAGAAATAATATATTTCTTATTTGATTCTTTATCTGATCAAAAGCTATTTATTTCAACACTCCCTCTAAGCTAAGGAAGATAAAGTGCAATGAAGATAATATCAATATTTTTCAGACGAGAGATAACATTTATAATGTATCGCATTTCTCATGATGAGATTGTTATCACATGTATATATATACCACCTAACTTGTGAATATATAACTTGGTATAACATATCACTTAATGCGTGGCATGAAGTATCACCTAACATATGATACTGAGTTTTACATATCACTTAGCGCGTAATATGAGGAATCACCTAACATGTGATACCTAATTTTACATATCACCTAGCATGTGATATGAGGAATCACCTTAACTCGTGATACCCAATTTTACATATCACCTAGCATGTGATATGAGGAATCACCTTAACTCATGATACCCAATTTTACATATCACCTAGCATGTGATATGAGGAATCACCTTAACTCGTGATACCCAATTTTACATATCACCAAACATGTGATATGAGGAATCACCTAGCACGTGATACCCAGTTTTACATATCACCAAACATGTGATATGAGGAATCACCTTAGATCGTGATACCTGATTTTCATATCACTTCAGATCGTGATACAAGGATATAGTAATTTGAGAACATTACATTCCCCTTACATATAACCCTATTATGGTATGTGCACTGACATATCAAAAGTCTACCATAACGAATCTCCATTACAAGATCGTCACCTTGTAACATTAATCAAATACAAGTGTTCATTGTCGAAAAGTCGTCACCTTTCTGCAATGTTCACAGGAGGGCCCATAAAGGCATTTCAGCCAGCACACATGAGACTCAATCTCATGATCATAGTCCTTTGGATGCTCACCTTTCTCCAATGTTCACAGGAGGGCCCATAAATCCTGGAGTTACACACATGAAATCCACCTTGACTCATCTCAGAGGGTGGATCCATCATGGCTCATCTCAAAGGGAGGAAACAAGGGCTTTCACCTTAGACTTCTCTCTCAAGGAGAAGAATGCAATAACATACAAGATAATAGATCACAGATATTGAAACTCCTTTTCATCTAAGGCTTCATTCTCCAACATAGCAAGTTTATCTCGAAGGTACATTCATCTAAGGCTTCATTCTCCAACATAGCAAGTTTATCTCGAAGGTACACAACCTTCCCTCTAGCAAGAAACTTGGTGAGAATATTAGCCATATGTTCAGTAGTGATAATGTACCTTGAATAGCATACTTATGCACTATATCTCTTATATAGTTTGCATCACTCTAGGTGAACCCCAAGTTATGTAGGAACTAGCATAAAGGCATTTCAACCAGCACACATGAGACTCAATCTTATGATCATAATCCTCTGGATGCTTCCTTTAAGGTCTTGTAACAACCTCCCCACCTCCTCGTTCAAGGTTGGTTTTAGATGAACTATCATACTCCCTCTGAATCTAATATCAACCTTTTGCGAGCAAGTCGTGTCTTTGTTCTTTAGTCTGCATTAAGCTCTTTTCTTGAATGCCCAGCCATCTATCTAGGAATATCATGACCTAGATATCTGCATAAAAGCCTTCTAGTTCACATACATGGAATTTCATCATTTGAATCGCAATTCTTTTTCCTTTTATAGTTTCCTGGTTACTAGGGAAATCATCTCGATATGGTTTACTCCCTCTGAATCAATATGACCAAGATCCTTGGAAATCAAATAAGGTAGATCCTCTAGATGTTGTACTGACTCCCTCTGAATCTTTGAGTACTAACATCAACATTTAACCTTCTCTCGTCCAAGGTTTCCTCTGATGGTTCATCGGACTTCTTTTGAATGTGATATCAACCTTCTGACCTTCTCGTCCAAAGTTGCTTCTAATAGATAAAGTGTCAGACTCCCTCTAAATGTTAATATTTCCTCTTTAAAGAAGTAAGTCATAGTCTGTATGTATTCTTCTTCTTCGGAAGATAACTCAACTCAGTGCCACTGCTGCATGTGACTCCATACATTTCTTCATTACATAAGATTTTGGCCAGTGGGTACAGATGTCCAGATTCCCGATTGTCAGTTCTATGTCCATATTGTCTACTTTTGCACTAAATAGTCATAAGGCTACCGACTCACATTGGCTAGCATAAGATGTATTTTGATCTTTTTCAAGGCCACAACATTAACACTCCCTCTTGGACTTGAGAGAAGAAAAAAATGTCGATAAGGACCTCTCAAGATGTATGGATTGCCTCAATCGGCAATTCTATCCACGAGTTCCCACTACTATGATCTCAGAAGTGTTTCACCTTCAATAGTGAACTCCCTCTCAATCCATATGATCGAGTTTGTCACAAGTTGACTGAATCATCTGCACCCTTTGAAGCTCATCAACTTCTTAACCTCTCTGAAGATGTCAGACTCCAATATTCTAGGGTTCATAAAGTAGTCAAACTACCAAACTTTGTCACTTAAAACATTAGTTTGTACTTCATTGAGCAACAAGACATCAGCCATGATCCACTGTATACTAGGAACCAAATTATCACTATTTACAATAACAGTTATACTTTGACAGAATTAACACAATAACTGTCCTGACTGTACTGTGCAAACAGTTATATGTATCTCAACATAATTGTGAAGTCACCATTATAGTTATGATCAAGTTGATGATAGTGAAAGGTCATCAACATTCCTTTGACCTCATTACATAACTTGATCAACCAATACACAATTCACAAATACAAATTCTTATAATGGTAATTGTTATTCTGCGCAATTCCACACACGCCGCAACCTAGGGCTTTCCACAACTTCTAGAATACTGAACCAAAAATACTTCAAATTTCTCCAATGTTTAGAGGATACTAAGGCGTCACTTCCTTCAAAGTTTTAAAAGCTTTCATCGTGTAAATTCCGAGATATTCACAAATTTTATTACAGGTACCCGCACGGGTTTGTTGACAAATTTAACAATGTTCAATAGCTCATTACGTATCCTTCTCAAATACACATGTATATGGATTCACACCATAACGTTCACAAAGGCTCTTTTATTGCATATTACATGTATTGACTGGAATTACATGATTGTGCTCTTCAATTACCTAAGGAGATCTATGTTGTTTAACTACAAAGCACTTGATTGCCAACGAACCTGACAACAATAAAATAATACATTGTCGTTCATGACTTGAGATTGTCCATACCACTTCTCGAATTCATTGATGACTACTCGTAGCAAGTTCGTACTCTCTTCTCTGCAACCAAGTTGATGTGTACGCGACTATAATAGTGTCTTTCGTGACAATGCTTCTTCGGTCTAATCACAGACCGTGGGCGCTCTTTCATGAAAAATATCTTGTGAATACACCGTACGGGTTTGCCACAGTTTACAAATGAGCCCACTATCTTCCTAGCGGATCTTCGTCCTTCAATCTTTGTCCTGATCGTATTATGGACTTGTGACCACGATGTACATTCTTTGGTAATGACTCTCAGCAATGAATCATGCAACCAACACTGACTTCTGACGACCTCTTAGCAGCGACTATGAGTGTTTTGCCACAACTATCCCAAAGTACGACTATGAGTGTTTTGCCACAACTATCCCAAAGTTGATGATAGACAGCCAATTGTGAGTAGATGGATGCTACGTGAAGAACCTGTGGAGATTTATTCATCAACGACTTGCGATCTTAGGCTGGACAATAGTAGGTGACCCTTTCTAGTCACCCCTGCATGATCTTTCGGCTCTATCCACATTTCCATCGTAAATTCTAACTTCTTCATTCGTCAGCCCATTGCATATATATCCACAGACAACACCTTCTCTCTTGGTGGTTAACACTTCAAGGATTACAATTTGTATCACCTGTCCTAGGCTTGTGCATTTACAACTCTCACATTCTTAGAGGCAGGTGTTAATTCGACATTGTTCCTCCTGACAAGCACGATCACCGACAATCATCCCAAAAGTTTCATACCACGAAAGAGACACGAGCCTCAGTAATCTCTGAGCACTGTCGGCTTCTAGGAGGTTTTGAATCACTCAGAAAATTTTGCCAAGTCAAAGCACTGTCATTCCATTGATTCAACACATCCCAATTATCAATATATAACTTCTATGTTCTTCATTCTATGACCACGCTACCCCAGTTGTCAATAGTATTATCCTTTGAGCCCATCTTGCAATATTCTTCAAAAGTATGATCTCCAAACGATCAATCCAGGAGTCTTCCCATCATACAATCTACATAAGTTCATCTACATACTTATCTACCAGCATATTATTCCGGAAAGTTGGTTCGTGACGTGCTTCATAATCCACAATGATGTCAAGGATCGCAGAATATACACTGTCACTTATTACCTTCACCCAATCACTGCAACTCGACAAAATGTAAAGCAAGGTAGTCCCAATCATAGTTCAAAATAATATAGTTTGAACATGGAGATAAGAAATAATCTCACGCACTTAATGCTCTAATACCATGTTAAGTTTGTGAGATCGAATGCAAATGTAGTAATACTGCTATTGTCTATGTATCTTCCAAATGCATTGATCCCAATGATTTATACATGGCAATGACAAGAAGAGGCATGTCCCTTCAGGGGACATGTCTATTCATTAGTCTGATTTATTAATTAACTAAATAATTATTATAAGATTAACTCTTTATATATATATATATATAAATAATATAAATTATTATATATATTAATATATATGTGTAGTAAATCATTTCTCATAATAATTAATAGTCTTATTTATCTTACCAATGCTACAAACATCAACAGTATGTACTGACATATATATACACACATATATTTATATATATATAAATTGTATAAATATATTCATGTCATCATTTGCAGTAAATTCTGAAAATCGATCATTTATATAAATGATCGAATCTACTATATACCAAGTATATCATCGATCTGCATTTAGAGGTTATTACTTGCGGACTATCGGCATTTCATGTTTCGTACAGGATCCCGATCGAGCTTCATTATCAGTGATCATTCCCAGATTAGATATTATTTATTATGCAAGATAAATAACAGATCGGACTTACTGATCAGTTATGTTTTGCTAAGTAACAAACCCGATTAGTAATCGGATGCTTAGTTTATATGAACCGTCACGATCCATGGGCGGACTGTTGTGAGATTTTCACACCATCGCCCCAAAGAATTTGGGGACCCCCATTTTTTTTTGAGCAAGCCTTGGCAATTTTTCTAGATCTGGGTATTTGGGTGCCTCAGCGAATTTTTGGGCGATCCAGAGGTTTTGAAATGAAAATTTTACACCTAGGATATTTTTGAAGTGCTTGGGAGGGTATAGCTTGTTTTCACCTTGGGTGAAACATTCATTTTCCTAAACAGTTGATTTTGTCTTTAGGCCAAACGAAATTCAATAGGAATATTTTATTTCGATTGTTAGAAAAATATCTGGCAGGGCAAATTTGCAAAATTTTCAGACTTAAATGAATTTTGAAAATTGATGAAATTGAAGAACTCGAGATTTTCAAAATTTAATTGTGAAATTGGATATTTTTGGAAAAATCTTGTAAATTTTTTTTGGTGGAGAAAAATGGAAATTAAAGAATAAATTTAAAGTTGCCAATTAGAGATAATAAATTGCAAAAATAAAAAAGGATAAAATTGCCAAATGGAAATTAAATTGCAAAATGATTTTTGGGTTGCAAAATAATAAAAAATTAATTTTGGTTGTCATGATTAAATGCATTAAAATCATATTTTTTGGGCTAAGTGTTTGTAATTTAGAAATTTAAATTGGGCCCCTTTGTGTGTTAAATTCAACGTATTTTAAGGCCTAGGAGGTGTGAAATTCAAGGCAAGTTATTGGGTCCACAATGGGGAGGGTTTAAAGCTATATTGGAGGCCTAAATGACCTTTTTTCAAAATTTCAATTTTAGGGCCTATGATAATTTCGGATTTGGCTAATTTAAACCGATAATTTTGCATTAGGTTGACCCAATTTTAAATTAAAATAAAACCCCCTAGGGCTGGGCAATTTATTTCATTTAATTCATGTTTAATTTGGCAATTTTAATTTTTTGTTTTTCCCTCCTACAAAATCGGCCTTGCTTTTTTCTTTTTTTTGGAGGCAAAATTTGGTATATAAGGGAAGCTCTCCCCCACTTCATTTCACCATCTCATTCACTTCTCTCCTTTTCTCTTGGCAGCGAAAAAGCAGTCCGAAAAAGCAGAGCGAAAAAGTAGTCCGAAAAAGCAGAGCGAAAAAGCAGAGCAAAAAAGCAATCCGAAAAAGCAGATCCGAAAAGCAAATTCGAAAATTGGAGAGTTTGATGAAAAACAAAGCTTGAGTTGAGGCAAATCAGATTTGTAATAGAAGAATTTATTGATAGAAGATTCATAGCAATCAGATTTTGAGAGGAATTGTGGAGATAGAGAAATTTTTGTGTGGAGTTGTGATACAGCGAAGGCAACTATATCAAGGAGGGATTCAGAATTTTATATTTGGTGAGTGGCCTATCTTTTCCTCTCTCTTTAATTGCTTTCATTTCATTGGTGCTAGTCTAGGTGTTGAAAACTAATTTCAAGAGTAGAGTTAGGTATTTGGATATTAAGTAGATTACTCGATTGTCTTGATTGGCTTTTTTCCCTCAAGTTCTCGCTTGCATTTCATCATTGCATTTCATCTTAGGAGGAAGATTTGGAGTGATAAGTGTAGCCCATCTTAAGGTAACGGCGGGGAGTGATAAGTGTAGTATTCCACCCCTAGGCGAAGATTAGAGTGATAAGTGTAGTCCATCTTAAGGCAAAGGCGGGGAGTGATAAGTGTAGTTTGCATCATTGCATTTCATTTTAGGGGAAGATTTGGAGTGATAAGTGTAGCCCATCTTAAGGCAACGGCGGGGAGTGATAAGTGTAGTATTCCACCCCTAGGCGAAGGTTGGAGTGATAAGTGTAGTTTCACCAGCATTGTAGAAAAGGCGGGGAGTGATAAGTGTTTAGGATGGCTGATGTTAATGCAAGCAAGCGACCCAAAGGAATTAATGCTGAAATAGGAGACAAGGAAGTCATGATACCCAATTCCAACTTCCGCTCAAAATTGAAATACGTTGGAGACACCAACATTGGTACCTTTGATATGATTCAATTAAGAGAGAGGTTGAGAGACAGCCAGTCACCTGTGGCAAAGAAGATCAATCAGTATGGATTTGTGCAAGGAAGTGTTCAGTCTACCCTAGCAGCAAACAGGATACAGCAAATCAGAGTGCAGCGACTTCATTGTGCTTCTCAACCGGATCCCAGGCTCTACAAAAGGTACACAGTTTGATCCTTGGATGTTTTATTTTATTGAAGAGATTGAGAATGGTTAAAGAAAATTGATTGGATTAGGATCACTAGCATGAATTTAGAGTTGCAACTTAAATAGTACAAAATCAGGGGCAAATCTACATGGGGTCCTACTTCTTCAATTCGGGTGCAAGACTACTAGTGATGCTTTGCCAGTCGAACCAAATCCAGTTGGGGAGATGCACTGCACCACTATGGTTGAGGCAAGTACTTATGCCAAAAGGGCAAGGTTGTGGCAGTTCGAACAATTGAAGGCAGTCAAAGGTTAACCAAGGAGGAAAGCATTGATGAAAGCAGTCGATGAACTCAGTGATGGGTGGATTGTGGAACAATCCAGGAGGTATGGTGAGGGCAGGTGCCCCAAAACCCAAGGTTATTGAAACAAAGATGCATGCATGCAGATCAAATCCAAATGGGAAGAGTTAAAATGGCAAAGTATTGAAGTAAGGAGGAAAGTGATTGAAAGGTTGAGGGAGGTCAAGTTTGATTTCAAGGCGGTGGCTAAGAGCAAGGCTCTTAAATTGCACAAGGTTCACATCCAGGCAAGCCACCAAGGTCAAGGCAAGATTACCCCAAGTGCATGGAGACCTCACCCTTTTGAGGTCAGGACATCAAGTACAAGCAAGTTCAAGTGGTGGTGAGAAAATTTCTAAGGACAAGCTCAAGCATCCAAGACTTCATCTCATCTCAAGGATTAATGAACTTTATAAGACAAGGTTGATGAGGTGGCAATTTCATGTGCATGCAATCAAATCATGCCAAGTGTCCTATGTTCTCATTGGTTGACAAATTGTTGTAATTTTCTCATTGGCCCACAAAGTTGGTGCCCTCATGTAATTGGTTGAAAGTTGGTAACCCTAATTAGGGTTTGTAAGGTTTAATCTTGGCCCTTGATTTTGCCTCTTAATCTTGGCCACTCGTTGTAATTTTGAGCCTCTATATAAGGCCATTTGTTCTCATTTGTAAAGAGAGTTATGTTGGAGAATTGTTGCCAAAATACTATCAAAATTGTTCTCTATTCATTGTTGTGGTTTGCATGGTGGATATACATGATCATTTTGGTGTATTGCATGGTTCCTCTCATCTCTCAAATTAAAGTAGGATTTCATTTCATGTTGTTAAAGTAAGAATAGAAGTAGATGATTAGTTGTAATGGTGATGTTGGTGAATGTTTGATGAGGATCTTATACTAGGCCACTAGCATCTTGGCGGCTTGCCAAGGAGCCTTGTGTGGTAATCTAGTCAATTGCTCCCAAGTTCTACTTGCATTTCATCTTTCCACTTGTACTTCAAGTTGGGTTGGAAGATAGGTGTTAGTGTGAAAATCTTAAAAGTTTCCCTTAGAATCATCGCACCAATGGAGGTAGCGCCGCTGGCAAGTCTTCATTAGGTTGATCCTTGTCCATTTGCCAATCTTTCCATTCAGTAGGAGTAATAGTAGAAGTAATCAGTAGTTCAGTAGTTGAAGTTGAGAAGTTGAAGTTCGAAAGTTTGAAGAGCAAAGCTAGAAGTGATGTAAATTAGTCTGATGAGCAAAGTTGGAAATGATATAAAAGAAGAAAGTTATCTCATCATCATCATAGCGAAAGTTTGACATCCTCAAATGAACAACGTAAGCTCGCCAAAGTGATTACCAGCAAATCACATCATTTTAACTGAGTTAGTATCCACAGGTGTAAGGAACCTTGGAGTATCTTATATACTTTTCAAGAGAGGGTTGAGTGTTTGGTACGCTGTATCAAGTCATTCGATTGCTATATGTTATGTAGTGGTACAAAACTCACATCAACACGGACATGCCTCCACTTTGTGGTGACATGTCCGCTCATGGGACGTGTCTCATAATATATTTAATGCATATCCGATCCACAATTGTAGACATCGAAATCAATAAATGTTCTGCACTTGTGGATCAGATATCCAATAAGAAGATTCAGATTTGTATATTCATCATCGATATTTATTAATATTGATTTGGCATCAACTTCGTATATATCAAGTTCAATTCTCTGGTTGTAATCTGCAAGAAACGACATTGAGTGTAAGATTCATTTTTTGAAATTGAAAAGACAGAGATAGATCAAATCTGCAAAGAAATTTAATCAATGTTAACACCATGTAAAGGGCTACACTCTTTAGCTATGCCCCACCCAATGCCACCACAAATCGTGATTGCCCCTAACCTCCACCACTCTGCCTCCCAATTTGCTGACATCACATCACCAACTCCAACCATCCTAGTGGCACTACCATAAGGCAGCCCAAATAGTGGCTAGCACCTTCTTATGCCACAGAGAAGTATTTTTTTTAGAACCATAACGTATACATACAATGTTAATTTTTCACAAATAAATAAAGCATTGGAAAGCTAGTTCCAAGCACTACACAGTCATCCACATGTTTTTTCCTAATTTTGCTTCAAGTACCCATTATTTCAATTTGAAGTCAATTTTTCTATTGGATATTTTGTAAACTACGGGGCCATTTTTTATGCTACAAAGGTTCCAATTTCACATGTATTGACCTCTAATCTATGATTCCATCACTGTGAAATCATGGGTTTGTTAAATGATCCTTCCATAATCACCTTGAACAAAGGGAATTATAAGTCTTGGCAAGATGGCACCCTAAAACATCCTAGGTGGCTTCAGCCCTTGCCGCATCTCTATGGACTTGTGCCTAAACCAAGTGGTCCTAATTGGAAGAAAGTTTGGGATATCAAGAATGATCATCTCATTCAGTTAATTAGTAGTAGAGTTAATTTTGACGCTTGCTATATCTCATAGATAATCCTCTTAAAGGACAGTATTTACCCCTTGATGATTGTGATAACCTACCATTTGATGATGATACAAAAGAGCAACTTGATTATTTGGCAAGTCTTGATGCTTAATGACATTAAGGCTTCACCTGATGCTTGTTTGCCTCCTAAAGAGATCTTCATTGGTTCCTTGGCTTCTACGACTCCTAATCCAGATTCAAAGGCTTCAATTTCTTTATTAGGTATCTAGGAGGAATGGCCCACAACATTCACCTTGTGTTTAACTGGTCACTATTGGGAAGGTGTTCATTCTCTATCTATATCAATTATATGTTAATTTTAGCTGAGGAGGTTCATATATTGGCATCTTGATCAGTTGCTTGTTTTCTCACAACTTAATCATACATTTGGATTTCCTTTTACACAAATATTGGGAATACTCAAGAAAATTTCATTTGTTTATCCAGTCTTAAGATTAATTAGCTTTGGTCTAGACTCTAAATTCATCAAAGACTAATAAGGACCTTCTACATTGTCTAACAATAGTCAGGTTTCTTATCATAAAGAAGTGTAGTAAAAGTTTGCACTATGCACAGACATGTATAAATATCAAGTCGTAGATTATTGGTCAAGTTTCCAAGCTTGGGTTATGTTGACTCCTACACACAATTATTGGTTCAAAATATTATATTTTGTTCAGCAAATCAAAAGATAAATTAAATGGTTATATGCATCCTTTCTGAGTTTCTGTATTACTTGTTTCTTAATTTCAACTTTCCCAAAAAGCTTAATCTATATGGTCTATATGGGGTTCTAAATTGTACTCTAGTATGGTTCAAGTTAAATTTGATGGTCTACAATTCGGGGTAGGGGTCTTATTGGCAGGCCATTTAGATAACCGTTGTGTTTAAATCTGGTCTCTACTTCTAGCTTTATTGTGGATTTTTCATTTGAATTGCCCAAACTGGATATGGCATAACAGTAGTTGTGTTTCCTCATCAGATCCTTATCATCTTCTGGTATCTGGATTGACAGTACGCAATATTAACACCCCACTTTGCCAACATAACATATTCTTGAGAGTCAACTTGTAACTTCCTCGTGATGATCCGCGAGAAACTGACACAATTAAATTGAAAATGCCATAAACCTCCCTTAATGGAAAACCACGCCCATACCCAGAGATGCAAAATATTATTTGACCAGCTTAATAAATGTAATTCTCCAGCGCATCATGAGAATAAAGGAATGGGTTTAGGGGTCCACAAATGACTAATTAATGAAAAAGGGACATTGCAGGTTAGGCATGCCCCAGCACATGTTTTTCCAAACAAAGAAGACATTAAATATGTTCATCCGACAATGGTGAATGTGAGTCTAGAGACAGATAATACCCCGAAATTTTTCAACATTCATAAAATTGGTAACCATCAGGATCCAGTGATAGAGGCTACGGCTTTCCACTGATACAATGCATATAGTGTTCTGAACAGTTGACTCCAACTAAAGTATCTTATAAGATACTTTTATCAAACCAAATGAAAGGGTAAGCAGTCTAGGCAGTTTAGAACAAAATCAGACACCGCACGTTATGACGACAAAGGAAACTAACAAGCATAAAACACAAATAGAAAAGAAATTAGACTATGTAGCAAAAAATACACTACCTTTATTGTAGTAGGTCCAAGTCTGGTTATCAATTCCACAAACTCTGCAGCTCTCCGTTTCTCATTCTCTTTAACCGTACCAGTAGCTATATCAATTGCGAGATTAGCTGCAAGATACGAGCACTCCAATGTGACCTCAAGCACGCGAGAAGCAACATCCAGAGGCCTATTTCCAAAGTATTTACCAACAACTTCAGGGTCGTACCGCAGCGGTAGAGCATCGCCTCCCTCCAAATTCCTTTTACCAAATGCAGTCTTTACAGCAACAGAACCAGCTAGAGTTGCAAGCGCAGTGGTGGCTACTGGTACAGGTGCCATGCTAAGCTTTCCCAAATTAATACCCAACGCAGCCCCTATTTGCCCTGATACTGCATTAAACTTTTGAGGATCATCCACTACCCCAACCAATAAATTGCCCAACTGAGAGCCTAAGTAAGCACTCAAAACCCAGAGCCGTTCCAAGAGATTCACTAAAGAATGGCTCAATTCAACTACACTTTCAGTATTGTTCACATTACTGGTAGCAACTAATATTTTCTGCAGCAAACTGGAAGCGGATCTTTCCAATAATACAAAATTGTCCGCCAATTTTAAATCTACACCACTACCGAAACTCTCCGCAATGTTTCCACTATTCTCTACAAAGTACCTCACTTTCTCCACTAAAATTGAAGCAGAACCTTCCAACATCTCAAATTTCTCGCCTAATTTTCCTCTACTTACAATATTTTCCACGCCTAAGCTGTGCACGAAATTCGAAGCAGAGCTTTCGAATCCTTGCAATCTCTCAGCTAATTTTCCTCCGTTGATGAGATTTTCAGTAACGCTTCCAAAACTTGAGTGGCTCTTCTCCACAATGTTTTTTACTAAGTCCGGAAGCTGTGCAGAGCAGTGAACTGTCGGACGGCTAAGTTTTGAATTGAAGGAATTTCTTCTTCTAAAATTTAAGGGTTTATGAATAAACAGGGGTCTGGAACTTTGAGTCGCGAGACAATTTTGATACATATCTGGAAATTCGTTAGTGCAGGAGTAAGGTCGTCGGATACAATGAAACTCCATTGAAACTGCAGGCACAGTCAGAAAGGCAAACCAGTTTGTTTGTCAGCAGCCTTGCTTAATCCATGAGAGTGATTTCCGGTACTGCATCTCCCCCTGTGCCTGTGTTCATTGTAGGCGTGCTTAAATTGTATCTCTGGGTTCCTGTTTGTGGCTAAGTTAGGCACAGACAAAGGAACAGCCCATGACCAATAAGTGATGCATCTTCTTACACGAATGTATTGTCTTCTACGTAGTGTGTTTTTTTATTTTCTTCGGGATTGGTTTTTATAATTAAAAATAATAATGGGATTGCATAATATTGGTATATTTATTTTTCTAGTAGAATTTAAATATTATGAAGAGTATATTATTAAATTAAAAGTCATTATGTATTGCTATTACAATTCAAATGTGTAGCTTTTTCTAGACTGCTTGGTAAATTAAGTAATAATATCTGTATCATAATTTAACTTGTTATGGAAAATATTTCTCACTTATCAATCAAAATTATACTTTAACTAAATTGTTAGTTTCTAATGTAGACAATTGCTTTACAGATACATAAATGATATTAATGCATCAAAGATTGTGTTTCTTAATAGAAATTAAATGGTAATTGCAATAGCAATTATAATATGTACCCATGTTATACATTATATTACATATTATTATGAAATAGTGTTGAATAGTTTGAATAATGAATAATGAATCAGGATTCTTGTCACTATTTTCTCACTATGAAACACATATGTTGAGAATGTGAAGTCCAACGGTCATGTGACCATTCAATTCATCTTATGTTCATTTCTTTGTTGTCTCTTCATATTCGAAGAGCTAAACAATTATATAAGTATGAGTGCAAATTGGATCTATTGTATCAAAGAATTGAATGAAGTTTTTGCTTTGTTTGAAAAGTGATTGTGGTCATTTATCGTGAACCTCTATAAAACTATTCTTTTGTATTTTATCTTTGAATCTCTATTTATGTTTTTTAATTATTTTTAAGTTGCTCTTTTATTTTAACAATTAGTATCAGAGTTGTGGTGTTCAATCAATTAGTGAGAGATATTCAAGTTTGAGTGGGAGAAATATCAAACAAAGAACAAAAGGTCAAAAAAAGTTGTGCCAATGACTTGGAGCAAGTCTTCACTAAGGCTTCATGTGAGATGGGCAATTTAGATGATTCAATCATTGAGGAATTCCTTAGCATGTTGGAGTATGATGAAACCCCAATAGCTTGTGGTAGTGACATGGAGTATGTGTAGTAAAAGGTGAAAGAAGTGGTTGTCCTTAATCAAAGGTTTAGGATATAGGTCATTGGATTCCCCAGTGATATAGGTCATTGGATTCCCACAATAGTGTTGGGCTTCCCCAAATCATCTAAGCAATGAATGAACTTCTTTTTGCAATCTATCATGGCTTCATGAACTGCCAACCAGTCCATTCCTGGGATAATTCCATACGATCCAAGGGGAATTATTTGAAGATCAACATTGGTAGAGAAAGGTCCTATTCCCAAGTTGCAATTTTGAACATACAAATTTGTGGTCATTTTAGCCCCTGAGGCTAGCTCTACCTGCCACTTAACTCCTTTTCGTATAGCCACTAGCTTGTACTTTTCTATAAAAGAAGGAGATATGAAGGAGTCAGTTTCTCCTGAATCAAAGAGGATAGAAATAGGTTTACCCTTTAACGAACCTGAAGTCTCTATGACAATGTTCTGATGATCAGCTTGTCTATGATCTACTACAGGAAACACCCTGTGAGACTGGCCAACATCCCCCACAGTTGGTTCTGAAACTACCTGATTTTGATTGGTGAAATTAGTGCTTTGAGAGTAGCAAACCGCAATGTGTCCTTGTTGTCCACAATAATAACACCCAGTATTCCTTCCAAAGTTCTTTGCAGGTGGTGCGCTGGATTGTTGATAACCTCCTTTATTGAAAATTTGAGAGTTTTGGGATGGTGGAGGAGGAATCCTTTGCTGAGTTTGATTATTGCTATGGTTCTAGGGTTGTTGAAACTTCACATTTCCTTGGTTGTTACTCTAGAATTTTTTTATGGAAGTTATGTCCTCCTTTAAAAGATGATTGTTGCTTCTTGGAGTTGAAATTTCCTTGGTCAAAGTTTCCTTTAGAACTTGACCCAACATTCAATGTTTGACCACAAGAATAGCCACCTTTTCCTTCAACCTTTCTTTCAACTAGGAATGGCTTAGTGATAGCATCCCAGAGATTTTTGGGTTCTAGGACTGCCACATCTCTTGAAATACGGTCATTCAAACCTCTAATGAAATGTTGTACAAGAATGGGGTTGTCATATTTATAACCTGAGAAAGGCTTAAGTTCATAAAAATTCCTTTCATATTCTTCCACTGTCATGTTGGATTGTCTAAGGTGGTGAAATTATTCTGCCCTTCCCTGTCTCCATTGATCGGACATGAATCGATCCTTAAAGCTCTCTAGGAATAATTGTCAAGAAATAATGTTAATGGTGACTTGAAGTTTATCTTCTTCCATGCACCACCAGGTGGAGGCAGATTTTCTCAGATTCATAATGGCACATATAGCCTTGACATTACTTCTAAAGGGGTGCATGGAGAAACACCTCTCAAGGTCGAACAACCAAGTTTTCATTGTAGACCCCCCTTCGTTGGCATAGAAAAGGGGTACCTTGACTTTGAGTAAGTCTTGCATGTGAGCAATATCCATGTCCTCAGTTTTCGTCATAGAGTGTCTTCTCCTAGGGCTTCTATCCCTTTCCATGTCTTGGTGATGAGATTGGTTTCCTTCTTCAAAGTTAACTCTATTTTCGAGGTTGTCAAGTCTATGAAGAAGTTGTTGCATAAGTTGCTTTAATTGGGCTCCTTCTGAGTCATTACTTTGACTCTCATCCCTATGGTTGTCTTGATTTCATTCTCCCTCATATTCCCCATGGGAACTCTCTGGGCGAGATCTTGAGGAAGATTCCTAAACTCTATCATTTTCTCTTTTGTGGGTGACGAGAGGTATCCTAGAAAAGTGGTGCAACATAAGTTTTAGGTAACTAGTTTTAATAAATATTCAATGTGTTCAAGAGTTAAAGTTTTTAAACGTAAATAGACCCTGAGCTCCCAGTGTAGCAAATAGGGCTCTGATACCAAATGTAATGTCCCCGCCACAGAACCCATAAGGAATCAGGTCTTTTAACCTAAAATTATAACTAATAATTTTTTTTCTAACATTCTAACTTTTCATTAATAACATCCACAAAGTACATTCCTTAAGGTTCCCTTATTGATTTCATTTACCAAAATAAAAGCATGGCATTTCATTACTAATCAAAATGAATTCCTTTTCCTTTTCCTTTACTTTTCATTTTAGAATAAGAGAGAAAGGTAAGAAACATAATCTTTCATTTACAATTATACCTTCTACTTCTTATTTCATTTCCATTTCTTTTGCCGACATATTGAATAACTTCCTTTTCAATTTACATTTAAACTTTTACATATGAAACATTATTTTTCATGTTAACAAAGAAAAAATAGAAGAGATAATACAATATTACACTTTTCATTTCAACTTTTGAACCTTCAAATAACATCCCTTGAAAAACCCCTAGAACTATCCCTCCCTAATTACATTGCTTTATTCTTTCGATTTCCAATAATAAATACAATTACCATTACAATTACATAGAGTGGCCCAAAGGCTTTACAAAGAGATCTTTACATCTTTATTTTCATTAATACATGATACAAATTGAGAAATCTTTATCACTACAGGAAATTTGAAACACATCCAAGCCACAAACCATGAATAGTATCTCGAAAGATATTTTCCACCCAACCATGTGAAACTAAAGAAGTTCCACCCCCTTGTGCTAGGAGATAGAACCAAGATACTCACAAGGCCTAAAGCAACCTAAGGTTTTACAAAATAATAACTTGAAAATAAAGACAAGACATAACATAAATATCACTTTACTAAACATAAAGGTTAGGTTTCTAGCATACCATCTAGGTGAGTGTCATCACATATCCTGCATATTGGGATCCTCCCTGGCAACCATGTAACCTTGGTCCCCCCTTTTTGAATAGGGATCCACCCTAGCAGTTACCTATGGTCCCGGTACTCCAACAGGACTATGTGGACTTAATTATACATGTCTTTCATTATCTTTTCAAACCCCCATTTCCCAAGTTCATTATTAGGTTATCACTTTTTACCAAGTCAACCATAGGATCATCTGGCAACCACTCACTAATACATTTTGCACCATTTTTTGACGCACTATTGGTCAAAGTTTCTACCCAACACAGTCTAATAGTCGACCAACTGGTTCATCGCTATTATTTGCATCGAAATATCAACCCATTCCTGAAAGTGTCGAATGATCAATGCCAATATTGGTCGAAAATGAGGGCAATCTAGGCCAAAAACAACATTGGCATGTGTTGGTGTATTGGTCGATCTTTTGACCAATATAAATTAATATTGGTCGAAAACTTTGGTCGCTTCGACTAGGATGCCAAACTCATGACGGTCATATTTCGACCACATTTGGTCGCAATATTTAGTGGCTCCGACTAGGATGCCAAACCCGCGACGCCACATTTCAGCACAGAATGGTTAATTTTAGGCTAGACTTTTGATGCGGGTGGGTCAAAATTTCAATGAAACGTGCAGTGTTTAAAAAAAATTGAAGATAAATATCCAGACTAATCACCAATGGCATCCTGATCGGTGATTAGTCTAGATGTTTATCTTCAGGTTTCCACACTCATTCTGCTGCTTGTTGCCAGCAGGTCCCTGCTCATTCTATTTTCCAGACTGCTTTGGGCTCTAGCAATCCATCTGCTCTACTCTGCGTGAAACTGTGGGTTTTTTCATTTTGTTTGAACTATTTGAGAGATAGGCTCTAACTGGTGATCTGTGAATTGGTAGAGCTTCCTCTTAGATGCCCACAACTCTTCAAATCTATTGGTGTGAAGCCCCCAAAGGGTATTGTGCTCTATGGGCCTCCTGGTTCTGGGAAAACTTTAATTGCTAGGGCAGTGGCAAATGAAATCGGTGCCTTCTTTTTCTGTATCAATGGACCTGAGATCATGTCAAAGTTGGCTAGAGAAAGTGAAAGAAATCTCTGGAAGGCTTTTGAGGAGGCTGAGAAGAATGCCCCGTCCATTATATTTATTGATGATATATTACAGAGATTTTTCAGTGGGCTTGCAAGTATGCTATTAGAGAAAATATTGAGAAGGTGAGTTTCAATTGTGGCGGCTTTTGCAAACTAGATTTGGTTATGAATTTATTAATGGTTTTTTTTGAACTGGTTTGTTAGAATTTTACATTTTTTGATTCAATTTTCCTCAACTTGTATCTTATTTTTTCAATTTGTCATGTTCTCCTTCCTCTGCACTTTTACAGGATAATATTGAACGAGAAAGAAAAAGAAGTGAGAACCCTGAGGCAATGGATGAGGATGATAGTGATGAGGTAGCTGAAATAAAGGCTGCTCATTTTGAGGAGTCAATGAAATATGCCCGAAGAAGTGTCAGTGATGCTGATATTCGGAAGTATCAAGCCTTTGCACAAACACTATAGCAATCTCGAGGCTTTGGTTCTGAATTTCAATTTCCTAGTGCTTTTGTTGGTGCTTCAGATGTATTTTCTACAACAGATAATAAAGATGACGATGACTTATATAGTTAGGAAACTTAGTACACAATTGTCATCTTAATGAAGTGACAAATGTGTCTTTTCTAGCAGGGACCTTCACTGACAAATAGCCAATGCTATTCAATTTGGCTCCGGCTTTTGCTTGTATGAGTTTTATTTGTTCATATGTTTGAAACTTTATTTATTTTATCAGCCATTTAGCCAAGGACTTACTAACTTGTGAGTCTTTAGAGCAATATTAACTATGGCAAGAAAATTTAGCTATGGAAAATTTTTCTCAAGTGGTAGATAATGCTACGAAAACCTTGCTTTTTAAAAAAATTTATTGCTGGAAAATCAATATTGCTCGCAATCTGATTGCCAAAGTGGCCAAAGACTATGTTAGGTTGATAAAATATGGGGATTCTCTTTACCACTGCAAATCTTTGAAGGTTGTTGTACTTGGACGGATATGTACCATTGTTAAGAGAATTGGACCGAGTTTGGCTTACCTCAAACAGGTGAGGCAACATATGGTTATGTTCTTTTTTCTATCTATCTGGTTTTCACTACATGTTGTTCCTTGGGATATCTTGCAAGGGTTCTATAAATTGATGGTCTATATTTTGGTGGGTGTCTTGTATGGGCCTATGAACTTTTTTAGGGTACTTGTTCTAAATATTTCCCGAAAGCTTATAAGAGTAGAGATATTATACGATAATATAAATCACATTAATCTAAAAGACTACTACACCATTTCGAAGATCATATCAATCGAATTAATTTGAATCCTCACAAAGGAAACATAACATTCAAGCATCCAAAAATAATGGATGCAAATCACAAACTAATTTTCTAAAATCAGCATTTCATCATATAAGAGGAACTGCCAATATTAATATATTATCTCACAAATAGATGCAAATTCACAAATTAATTTTCTAGATTCAGCATTTCATCATATAAGAAGAATTTCCAATATCAATATATTATCTCCCAATGTATATTACATACAACTTTTAAAATTATAAATATACAAATCTATAAAATATACATATATAACATAAAAGGAAGTGTTGATGCATACTGACAAATAAAAGGAAGTGTTGATGCATATTGACAGATACTTTGATTCTTCTTCCCCTTCTGCTCTCTTGATTTGTAAAATTTTCTTTGCCTCTTCTTTTTCTTGTGTTGCCACCCTCATTCTTGCAGCTGATATAAAACAATGAAATGAATGATGGTGAAATTGAGAGAAATTTTGGGTAAATAAACTAAACAGATATAGAACAAAACTATGAACAAAGTTGAGGATAATGAGTTGGGTTTTCTTAAATAAATGAATACCATCAACCCATTTACAAAATGCAAAAGTATATGCTAGCAATCTCCAACAATATCATGGTAAAAAGGACATTTAGTATTGGATGTAAAAGTTGCATGTATTTATTTCATTCATTGCTTTCTTGACATGCACATTAGCCTCTATATCCACAATAAGTGTTTGAACTATCTCATATATGTAGTTTGACATAGCCTGCAAGCATAGAAATGAACGATTGAATCATACTGCATTCAAATTTCATCTTGTTTGATATTTAAGAGATATTTTACAGTAATCAATTGACAATACACATCAATAAATAAATGAAACTAATATGAATATATCAACCTTTTCAAGTTCTTCAACAGCTTTAGCAACCTCATTCTTTTACTCAAAGATATCGTCCAGATTCATCTTTGGAACACTGGAACGAATAACTGTAAATCATACATGGAAACAAGGTAGTTTATAAGAGCAGAGATATTATATGATAATACAAATCACATTAATCTAAAAGACTACTACACCATTTCGAAGATCATATCAATCAAATTAATTTGAATCCTCACAAGGAAAACATAACATTCAGGCATCCAAAAATAATGGATGCAAATTCACAAACTAATTTTCTAAAATCAGCATTTCATCATACAAGAGGAACTGCCAATATTAATATATTATCTCACAAATAGATGCAAATTCATAAATTAATTTTCTAGATTCAGCATTTCATCATATAAGAAGAACTATCGAAGACCTTTTGTGAGGGTATCAAGCACGCCGCTTGACTCCAAATATTTCAACGTCTTTTCTTTGGAACTAAGACCACAATCTAGCAATTGTCTCGTTATTTTGTTCTGGGTTCATATTGTCAGGTGTGGACTTTCTTCACAAGCTATAAATATACAAAATGTAAACATACAAACATTAGTAGTATCTTGTATATAATAATAAAAAAAATATTATAAGATTATACAAGATTTACAAATACACACACAAATCATGCTCACTAGACCATGAAATATTCAAAAGGATAAGTATTTTGGGAGTTATTATTATTTTGGGAGTTACACAAATCTCCTCACTAGACTACTAAATCTATGGATATTATTCTTGATGTTGAAGTAAATCAAGAATGTGAAGTTGAAGCAATTACATCTAATTCATTGTTGCCTATATGTAGTCTGCTATTGTTTGGATATAATTCACAGATGTTTTTGTTGAATTTTATTTTTTTACATTGGATGAAGAGTTTCATCTTTCATTTATATGAGTCTTTACCTCCCAAAAGACAAGTCTCCTAGTTGGTTGACTAGGCATAGTTGGCCAACTAGCATATAACAAATTTATTTTAGTTCTAACAGATCCCTAGGGAAGTCATGTGAACTATAAAGGTAAGTATTGTAATTAGTAGACAAGGGTTGGAATTTTATCCAATGAAGACTTTACTTCAATTTACACTTCAGTTTGTAATTAGAGATTATAGAGAATATATTCTGGAGTTGTACAGTCACATTGTCTAGTCTGTAAAGATATACAATATATTTTTTCAAAAGAAACTTGCAATTGAAGATAATAACACATCAGAATTTGGCATTGTAGTGGAGGTGATTCCATACCTAGTACAAATTATTTCCTCTAAAGCTTCTAGATGGCCTTTCTCTGGGAGCTACATTAAGGCATTCAATTGAGCATTAATGCATTAATGCCCATCTATATCTAGGTTTACATCACACATGCTTAAGGCAAAAGTTCCTAATACAACTGAAGAGAGTAATTAATATGGAAATTGAATCAAATGTAAGCAACATATGGCATTAATTTTCAAAGACAGTGACAATTTAAAAGAATTGGAAAAATACAGTGTACAAGCAATGATAGTGCACCATGGGAAGTCATAATAAGTATGAACCCATAGAGGATTTTCATTTTTTCCTAAAAGATCATTTTCAGAGTGAGATTTAGCTACATAGAGGTGAAGCCATGACATACAAAAGGTAAGAGAACCTCAAAGTTTCTGACATATAATGCTATCATGTTAAAAGGACAACAAAGTGCAGTTTTTAGAATAATGGAACAACCATAATGTTATAGAGTTATTGAATATGGCCATTATCATGAGATCATAGGGAAAAACACATCTATCTACTTTTAATGAACAATTTCTTCTATAAAGGCAATTTTGAATTCTATGCTCATGTGAAAAGGAAATGTCACTTAGTTTGAAGTCCTAATAGAATAAATACAATAAGAAGACATTGACATATCATGCCTTAAATCAACAAAAATCACAATAAGAAGATGGAACAACCACAAGGTACAAGCATGTGCAAGTCATTGTAATCATTGGAGATATGTTAAAGGTTAAGTACAATAGTAGAGCACAACCATGATATACAATTAATGAAAGTGCCATAAAACACCATGATATTTATAATCAATCATAGAGAAAAGAGACAATGTAGCAAATGTTTACATATTCCACTTAGTTTGTTCAAGATTATAGTTTGTTCAACCTCTTCTCGTAAAAACTGCATGCATACTTTAGTTAAAATAGTTTAGTTTTACAACATGAACAATAACTGATTTCTGATTTGCCAATAAATTTTTTATTAATAACAAGTTAACAACAATGCATTGCCTTTAGTTCTACTTCAAAAGTTAATATGTGAAAGTTTGTAAAAAATTTAATAGTACGTAAAGTACATCATATTCTTGCACAAATTGAATTGAGAATACAAATCCACTTAACAATGCTTATACTTGTATTGATATTATTGATTTTTAAATTAAATTTACATAACATCAAAATAAATACACTCTAGAAACTAGAAATTAAAAACTCCATTGTTCTAGATTATAGAGATCATAATAGTGAATGTAAACTAAGTTAATGAGTATTGGGAATGGACCAAGTTAATGATCAATTCCAGATCATAACAGTGAATGTAAACTATGTTCAAGCAATGAAAATGTAAATTCATTTGAAATCTATTAGTCACTACCCGTGAGGGTACAGTCTGACTATATTGTTGATAAACATTTATTTTTATGGTTGATATGGATTCAAATGATTGCTAGGATATGGTGTTACATTTTATTGGAGTTTTGAATAGTTTTGTGCACGTTTGGAAGACATAATATTTTCACTTTTATTGCCCAATTTGACTTCAACATTATTTAATGAGATGTAATATGAATTTTTTTAATGAATTTAGACATGTTTTCATATCTCGAGTTGGCTGATGTTTTTTTGAAATTTTTGGTTCAGACTCAGACATCCAATGCCAGGATTGATTCTTGAGACAAGAATCCTTTCAAAGGTGGTGAACATGGTGCAGGGGCACCTAGAACATCCAAAGACTACTAGGAGTCCATAATGACAACCATGCACCTAATCACATCTAAAGACATCAATTGGAATGTATTGGCACCTATAATGGCCTATAAGGTCATTCCATGGAATGAAAATGGCAAATATGTAATAAGTCTTAAAAGGCCTAATAGGCCTTAGGACCAAAATAAGAGCCTAGGATAGTATTTGGTGTTACAAGTTTATAATAATTTAGATTTGATTTTAATAATTCTTAATAAGTTCAGTTGGGTCACATTTCAAAGTCTTAAGGCTTCATTATCTTTAAAAGTTTCAAAAACTCCAAATTTGTAATGTTGCAAATTCAAAAATTTGAAATGCAACGGTTATTAGAAAATGGAGGGAATTGGATTTTGTTATGTTTTAGTGAAAACTAATCCATCCAATTGATTGGGATTGGTTGGGGTAGTTTCTAGGAGTCCATCAAATATGCCAAAGTTTCATTATACGACAAAAAAGGCTTCGTGTACAGACTGTACTAAGTTTTTGATAAATAAACTTCTTTCAAATGCAATTTCCTTGAGTTCTTAGAGTGATTTTGGATTCATTTTGTCATTGTCTTACATTTCAATGCATTTGGAATAGTTAGATATTGATCCTAGACCACATCTATGCATTTGTGAGGTCTGTATTTGTGTATTCTAAACTAAGCCAAACAATTAATAACTAACTGTTACCGGTTACATGGAGGTTGTAAACCGGTTGGAGAGGCTTATTAGAGCATGGATGTGTATGCTTGAGACACATGGGAGTAAGGGAAGATAGAAGAATCAATAAATGCCAAAGAAATAATGTAACATACTCGGGTTTTTAATGAAATGTAAATTATTCTCCAACAAACCCTGTCACTGCCCATGAGGGTACAGTCAGAATCCTTATTGATTTATTTCTTCTTTCATGAATGGTATGAATAGAGATGGATTGGTGTAGTACGGTTATATATTTATACTGAGTTTTTGATAAATAAACTTCTTTCAAATACAATTTCCTTGAGTTCTTAGAGTGATTTTGGATTCATTTTGTCATTGCATTACATTTCAATGCATTTGGAATAGTTAGATATTGATCCTAGGCCACATCTATGCATTTGTGAGGTCTGTATTTGTATTTTTACTCAAGTAATTCTGACTGGCAGAGTAGTTTCAGCCATTCCTTTGACAGTTTTGTGAGTTTCCAATTGAATATGGTCATTCCATGACCTATGATCACTATAACACATGGAACAACTGAGTATTAACATGTACTATAGTTCCATAATCCATTAATGTAATGAGAAGGAATAATGTTTGGGTGATCACCACAATTTATAGAGGAAACTTAATGAATTTGCTTGGTATGCTACAACAGTAGCCATTTGGTCTGAAGGAGGAACATATATTATGATTTGGATCATCTTATAATGATCATCTAATGGTGAAACAACTACCTATTGGACCTATAAGTAATCGGAGATAGGAGATTTAAGAAACCCTTGGATTAAGGGTTTAGAAGTGCTAAATTTGGGGATTTTGGGGTTCTCGGTGGACTAAGCCCTATTCCTTTGAGGTTTGTTCATTTATAGACATTATTAAAGATTGATGAAGGTTTGGAGTCTTGGGAGTGCAAGGAGTCTATGGTTGCTTTGTTATTTGGGGTCTTTTTAAGCACTTCTAAAGCCATAGTGTGTAGACAGTCACACTTGGTCTAAAAGAGTCCATAGAAAGCTGACTGTCCTAATTTTATGTCAAAAATGGTCTATAGATGATTGTCACCTGATTTATTTCATATTTCTCCACCAAATGATCTTAGACCGGTCGCAATTGAAAGCTATGACTCCAGGTAGACTTCCTATGGAGTTAGATTTGACATTCCAATCCACACGAAGTCGGCAGAAAACAAATACCAGTAAAAAAAATGTTAAAAACACAATTTTCTCAATCTTGTTTACAATATTTCCTCTTCCAACCTTACAATCATAAACCTTACACTAGTACATTTACAGTGTAACTGTTCAAGTTTAGAATTGTCACCCTAACTCAGGCATTAGGGCTATACAACAATTCTATCTTGACAATGGAAACCTCCTCAAGTTGTGGGTAGACTTTGAATAAGGAGGAATCTCCAGATTCTAGGTCGGTTCCTATTAAATATGGAATATCACTTTCTTGATCTGTAACTTGTTGGGAAAAGGGAAAAGAATACTTATAACTAAAAAGATTAGGGTGATACACCAAGAAATATTTCAGTCTTTGCAGAAAAGATAAAACATCAATACTGACTCATAAATGAATATCTCAACACTACGAATCTTTGCTCAACATATAGGTTGACAAAACTTACTATTAGGGTTTTACCACGAATAGCTTGGATAGTCAACAGACATATCTTTCTCACACAAGGCCTTGAAGCAATTGATTACCTTAAGAAGGAACCTAAATCTACTCACTTCCTTTGGACAAAAATGAATTTAGCACTTGTTAGAAAAGATGAAGACAAGATTCAATATAAAAAAGAACTCCACAAATATGAATCAAAATCTCTGCTTTATTTCCTCCAAAATTTGACAAAAACAATTACAAAAATGACCTATAAAGCACCTAGGAACAATGAATTCACTATATGCCCTCTCTCCAAAATCTACAACCCTTTAATGATTATCAAAAATCAATTTTATATCAAGCCCTAGCTTCACATCCCAAAATACAAGCCTTTCAAAATGCCCAATTCTAGCCAAAACATGTGCCAAAAATTTGCCTATGTTTACTCCCCTCTAAATGCCTAAAATTTTGGCTCATAATAAGGATTTTAAAAAAATCCTTTTACAAAAATAATTGCCAAAATTCTAAAAATTTAACATTAGATAAAAACCTAATATCAAATAAATAACCTATCCCTAAAAAAACCAAGTGTAAACAAGTGCTAAGTGGGGAATTAACAAACTCAACCCACTTGCACAAGTTTCAAAAGATAAGGAATGAGGTGGCATTTTACAAATTTCAAAACTGTAGGAAAAGACATCTGCAATGAAGGCATTCAATGCATCTTGCTGGCGGACTCCAAAGACTTATGCTCATTTATTTTTTTTCGAGACTTGTGTTGATCTTACTCTTCGTAGAGAAGAATTAGGGAAAACAAAAACCCTAACAGAAGGAACGAAGCTTTAGCTATCTGTAGATGAAGATTTTAATCCCATTGTCTCGCCCAATCGACTGGTATTTGCTCATTCATATGCTCAGTGTGTATCCATCTTACTTGGCTTTTAGTTCTGACTGGTATTTGCCTCTGTTATAACTGTGACTATGTTGTTGATTGAAGCTCGGTTTGCAATTGATGGCAAGCTCGGCTTATGACTGGAAGTGAACTTTTGTCTCAGCTAGAGTTCGACGCCAATAGAAAAGAAACTCATAGCTACAAACTCGAGCTAGGCTCGACACTTAGAGATAAGTGATTTGTTTCTCTCTTTGTATTTTCATGAATCAAGCTGTTTATTTTTTAGATAACTCATCTCCTTTATTTTCGAAAGCTTAGGTCCCTTTGCTTTTGTTGTATCTCTCAAACACTCACTCTTTTTTGAAAATGAGCCTCGAACTGGAACTCTTGGCTTTAATTCTTTGATAATGAAAATGGCACTTTCTTTATTTGCCATACACCACGGTTTGTGACTACATAAGTCATGACTTTTATGAGTTTCTCTATTAATGGTACTAGCTGAAACTTATGTAGACACCAGTTTATGAGTCACATTCAATGTGGGTTATGATATACCGTGAATGCACTGAGAATGGCATTTACTTTCTGTTTGTTACTTTCACTGTGACTATCTTTAGCTGTCAATAGCTCATAAGCTACTTATATAGCTTCGACTCTGTTGGATCTAGTCATGAGAAGCGTTCATTTTTCATTTATTCCGCAACAGTCATAACTTGTAACTATAGCTTTACCTGGGTTGTATATGCATGATCGAAACTGGTGATTGATTCTCAGCTTGTGGGTCTAATGAAGTTGACTGTTACTCTTTTCATTTCGTGTGCCAATTCTATGTATTATTGTTTGTAATTGAAGCTTGCTTTGCATATTTGTTACTAAGAAAGAACTTGACTTATTCTGAACATTCGTACTTGTCTCGACCTTGCTCAAGCCCTTTGACTGATAGACATTTCACTTTCTCTGCTATAACATGAAGCTTTTTTTGCACATTTGTTTACTCATTCCACACTTGCAAGGACATTTGAAATTTACTGTCAGCAGTGACCTCATTGAATTCAGTCTCTTTTTTTAGCATATGACTGTAATAACATAAAATGATACCTTGACTGGGAAATTTTGAACATAAGCAGATAATTGCTCTTTTCTTATTAGCTTCATAAAAACACTTTGTATAAATAAGCAGCTACTATAAATTGATTTCAAAATCTTTCTACAGTTTGTACATAAACTATGATTATAGCATATGGCTATCAAACTATTTCATTTTGCTGACATGAATGAATCTGTGTAATATGGGCAGTGAATTTGATGAGCTGGTGACCTCATTCTTGAAACCAGAAAACAAAATCATATACTATAAGCTCAACAATGACATACAGTTGCTCTAGGAAACCAATGAAACACCTCTAATAACTTACTAAAGTTGCAAGGTTATGACTAAAAAATGTTAAAAGATATATTCAGTTATACACAAAACCATAACATCTTTCAGTCATAACCTTCGCAAACCTTAGAAGGTGATTAAAAACATGACTGAGAGATGCTCAAGAATAACATCATTTATTCCACAACAGATAAGTACCTTTCTCCTTTATGATATTCCTCTATTAGCTGTACATACTCTGTTCTAGTTTATACGTATTTTATACTTTCTATTCAGCTTGCGTCCTGTTGGATTTTGTAACTTGAAGTTTCAACTTTTAGCATTATAGCTCCTATAGCATTGTCCACTGTATATAATTCTCATTGATGCTGAATTTGCACTTAGTATATGAGAAGTACAACAAGATGAAAATGTTTGTTCACTGTTAATGAAGTTCGAGCATGGGCTCGTGACACTCAAAAACACTAGAATGTTAATTAATGAGGTCCGAACACAGGTTCGTGACACTCAAAAACACCAAACTGTAAACATTTTATAATCTTATGGCTCAATCTTGAAGCACTCTTTCTGTATTCAGCAACAATAAAGTTATAGCTTGAAAATGTACCTTTGAAATAGCAAGGACATATTATACCAGTATTTATGCAGCTTCATTTGTAACTTGAACTTTGAATTTTGGCAATCATTAGCACTTCCTGTAGTAGTCTTATCTTGGAAATTCAACTTGATCTACATCTTTGACAATGACTGAGTGTGAAAACCAGTCGACTGTTATCTGCAAAATAATTTGTTAAGCTTTCAAATAACATCATTATGAAATGCATTATCTGAAAAAGGTTTCTCAGTCTGAAACATACTAAGTCCCTTTAATTCAGACACCTGGTTGATAAAAAGGACAACATACACCACAATGATCATAAGTACTAAAAGGTTTCATGTCATAAACAAGTCCCTTTAACACTACCTTGCAGTGAGTGCTAGTGTACATTTCCTTATTACATTTAGTTTTCCAGATTGATATGCAGTATTGAAAACTTGATTGCCACAATATGTTATTTATTTCTCATGTATTGCTTAGATCCAACAAGATCTAACCATATTTTCTCTCTCTTGCATATATGAAACCCTAAAGACCTAGATGCAGATGAAGACTCAGACTATGAAGACCTAAATGCAGAAACCTAGCAGACAACCAATTGACACAAACCAATACAAAGGCAATACATGGGATCCCTATTCCATACTTCAATCTTTCTTTCAATTCTACAATGTACTCTACTTATTAATGAAATATGAAACAAGAAAGGACATTTGTATATTACATTCAGTTTGAATGCACAATGTAATGATTATTCATGAATTTTGAAATTTTTTGGAATAATAATCAATACTTAGAGTACAATGATGACATCTAGAATGAATGCAATAATGACATGTAAACTAACAAAACTTGCAAGGTAGTGTTAAAGGGACAAACAAATGCAACCTTTTCCTACTTATGCTCATTGTATTGTATGCTATATTTTTGAGTAACAGTAACATGATGCAGTGATTCAAAAATTTAGGGTTTTGCAAGTTCATCTCTACAAGTTCATCTTTGAATCAAATTTATATAAATAATGATAAAAAATGTGCCAACAAATACCAAATACATGATGCCCTAGCACATTGCTCACGGGCCCTAAGTAGGTAACCAATAAAACAATGCCAGACAAATGCAGAGTAAGGAAATCCTTACAGGTGGTCCTCCTTTTACACCAAATCACATTGGAAACCCTCACAGGTAGTCAGTCCTCCTTTTACACCAAATCATAGTGGTAACCCTCGTAGGTAGGTAGTCCTCCTTTTACTCTCACCAAATAACAGTTCAAACATTCACAGGCTCTAGCTCCTTCGCGCGCTCCAAATTAAAACCAAACAATGAAATGAGATACAAAATCTTTTTTCTTTTTAAAGTTATGCCCGTGTTGGTCAAAATTTTAACCTACATTGTATTGGTCAAAATTTTGACTAACACGGGCATGGATTAAAAAAAAGAAGGAAGTTTTCCTTCTATAATCCGATGAACCTAAACCTTTTTAATTTATTGTCAAAAATTTTGGTAGAAAAATGAGGTCAAATGTAGTAGTGACTTTGGGTTCCAACACCTATGATGAGCCACTCACCTAGGGTACCTAGTCCCCTACCCACACACACAAGCCAAGAAACCATAAAGTACTCTCAAAGGTTCAACTTGTAGGTCTAGGGAACCCTCCTGTGCACTCAGGCCACCAAGACAAATCCTAGCCTCATAATATAAACACAATTATATGCCAAGTACTAAAAAATCATAAGTAAAAATTTATAATACCAAAAAAACAAGAGATGGACATATATAAGTGATACAAGTTGCAGCCCAAGGATAAGAAACAGGTTATAGAGGTCACAAGCCCAAAATCTACCAAATTTGAGCCCCTGGGACCCTTTAAAACTCCATACGACAATCTATAGTTGTGCATACAAAAATTTAGGCACTCCCATACAACAATCCACCAAAGCTCCTATGGGTACTAGTACAAAATCGTATGACATTCCAGGATGCTCATACGAGACTATGCCAAAAATCTCTCAGAATTGCCCGAAACTGATATTTTTAGGTGTGGAGAGTGCCTGGGGAAATTTTATCTAAGTATACCTAATTTAGGTACCTCATTACCACATCTAGAACACATCCTCAACACACCATGAAGCACAGAACAAACCCATCTAATCAAAACTTCAAATTTGAAAGCAAAAGCCTGTATAAACATAGAAGGGGAAAACTGACTGCATCCCTTCCCTAATCTATCCTAAGATTCCCTAAACCTTCCTAAACTCCCCTAAACCATCAGTAAACAATCAAATGCACCTTAATAAATAATCATAAGAAATAAAAAATTCCCAGGAAGAATTTACAAGAAACTTTTACAGATATATTCATAAATCTTCCCGTATACACATTCATAAAAACATGAAAAATAAACTAAATGTATTTCCTAATCATTTCAATAGTTACTCTTATATTTTCATATCAATATACATATGACACACATACACATACACATACATAGGGAAGAAAAGAGATTCATCTTGGTTCCAGACCCTACCTGGAGTCTTGCAGAGAATCCTCTCAAAGACTGGAGCACACCACTGCAATCCCTCCAAGCTTTGAGAAATGGTGAGATGGTAGCCTCCTGGATAGACTTCCCTCCGACAACCAATCCTTCCTCCTTCCTCAGACAATTCCTACTTGCCCTCAAAAAACCAGAATGAGGAATTCAAACACACAGAGAACCCCCAAAATATATTTTCGAAACAATTCCTACAAAAATCTCCAAATTTTTCCCCAAACTTTTAATCTCCCAAAACTCCTCTCAGGCAATAATTTATCCCCAACTATATGGTTGGAGGAGTTTCTTTACGGGAAGCAACTTCTCCAACTTCCATGGTTGGTTGAGGATTAATTAAAAGCTTCCCGTAAACAAGTATTAAAGCCTTTTATTATTTTAATTAAAATATTCCCTAAATAAGGCTATAACAATAAAAGGGAGCACAAAGCTCTCAAGTAACACACATAGTTCAATTGGAATCAAACTAGCCTAACTTCTAGGAGGTCTCGAGTTCAAATCTCCTAGATATTTAGTTTTACCAAAAGAAACTTCCTTTTTACTTCCTTATTATTATTTTTATTTCTATTTAATACACTTTATTTAAACATTAAAGATACCATTTACACAAGCAAATAAAAACACATAAATAATAATATTTATATATGCACAGGTATATGTGTGTGCACCCACATATACACATACATATATAACGTACATCCAATAACAATATAGATATAAACTATAAATATATACACTCATACCAGAGATCAATCCAACATCAAAACATAAATCTCAAGACAACATCATAATAATGCACACAAATCCCCCAACTAGGGTAACCTCCTAACAAGAATCTAAGTCCATGAGTTTCCTTGAGAGTAGCTTGTTAAAATCTCCACACAACAATAGTTTGAGGATTTTGAAGGCATGCTCAAACCTGTGTAGCCAGGTGGAGTCGATGCCTGGTACCTACATCCTACAACACCAACTGACATGTACACACACACATAAATGCACAAATAGTGACAAATAAGGAGGGAGAATGAAACATCGTGTGGATCTCTTGTAGGAGTAACTACGACTGCCTCTCCTCATCCTACACTCACATCAAGCAGTGAAACATCCAAACATAATGGGGTTAGCAGGGTTAGATCTATCATACACATAAATATATAAATCAAGTATGAATCATTTTACAAATAATATTTTCCTTCACATATATACATCATTTCAATTCAAATCATTTATTATCTCCATAATCAATTCTATTAACCAAATATATATAAAATCAAATGTCCTATCATGAAATGAAATAGTCCAAACATTTAATCCAAAGTACCAAAGTAATAATCCCGCCAGTCCTAAAATATGAAGATACTAGGGTGGGCATTACACACACACACACACACACACACACATATACATACATACATACATATGTACACACACACACACACACACACATGTATATATATAACTATATATGTATATATACTTATATACATATATATGTATATAAACTTATATATACATATACATGTATATATACTTATATATATACCTATATACATGTATATATACTTATATATATACCTATATCCATGTATATATACTTATATATATATATATATATATATATATATATATATATATATATATATATATATATATATATATATATATATATATATATATATATATATATATATATACTTATATATATATATAAATGTGTATATATACTTATATATATATATATATATATATATATATATATATATATATATATATATATATATATATATATATATATATATATATATGTGTGTGTGTGTGTGTGTGTGTGTGTGTGTGTGTGTGTGTGTGTGTGTGTGTGTGTACATACATATGTATATGTATATGTATATCTATATATAAACCCAACAATCAAAGATCAAAAATCATTTCGCATACCTCAAAACTGACATTCGCCTCTTGTTTACAAATCCTACTTCGCTTCTCACTTTGTCCTTGCTGAACAAAAAATAGTGTGAGCTAGGGAAAATCACATCACATTTACTACTATCACATATGAGATTCATCATTGCTAGACATATTTAGTCCATGACTAACTATATTACAGTCACAACACACATGTGGCCTCTATTTTTCTTCCTCCCAATTTTGCACATTTGAAACAAAGGAAATCGTCAATAAAATAATAATCGAGCAACCAACTAATTTTAGAAAAATTGCAAGGAAAAACATTTTTCAAATTCACATGCCCAACGCTATACAAAAACTATAGCCCTTGACCAACAAATCTTCCTCACCTTTCAAAACTTTATCGACCACTACTCTACTAAAAACATTACCACCTTGCCTATGCAGAACGAAAACATGGGTTTAAAATAATTGTAAACCAAAACAATAAATTTTAGAGCTAGTAAACAATCCTTTGCGACAAATAAAGAAATCAATGAAACCACCAAAACCAAACCCCATACCTCACAACTAGCCCTCACCTCTTGTTCACACACCCTACTTCCTCTGTGACTTGGTCCTTGCAGAAGTCCAAGAATAATGCAAATTGGCAAAAATCAATTCACATTTACTACTGTGACACATTTAGAACTGCCAAAGATATTGACTTCACCCTCCACTACATTATAGTTGCATCACAAGTGGTCCCTCTTTTTTTTCTCCTAATTTTGCACATTTAAAACAAAAAAACCACTAGAAAAATAATAGCCAACCAATCAACTAATTTGACAAGATAGGAAGGAAAAATATTTTTGAAATTTAGATGTCCCATACTATACAAAAACTATAGCCTTTGCCCAAGAAAGTATCCCCACCTTTCAAAACTTAATTGACCATTACCTTAGGGTGCAATACTATGGAAGGGGCTTCCTAAAAAAATTTAGTGGTTGTTGCAGATTTTTTAGGACTATTTTAAACTAGGAGGTCCCATGAATTTTCTAGAGGAGTTTATGCTTAAATATTTAAGCTCCACAATTCAAGGAAGCTGGTGATCTCATCAATTTTTTATTTAGCATATTCTATTTAGGTGACTAAATAAATTAAAAATAGAAAAAAAAATCTAATTACAAGAATTTAAATTTTTTTTATGATTAACAAGTGGTAGAAAAAAGCCTAAACTGGTGGGACAAATTTTAATCCTGTAGCAATATTTTTTAGTTATGGAACCTCCCACTCCATAAAATAGATCCTAAAGCTCCCCTCATAGAACTGAATCCTTATACTATACAAAAACTATTGTCATTGCCCAAAATTTTATTCTTGCCTTTCAAAATTTAATGGCTGCTATGCCCAAAACATTAGTTCCCTCCGAGAACGAACAACTATGATATCCTTTCCCTAAACCATGTTCAAACATTGTTCTTTATTCAATTCCATAACTAGCTTACGATTCTTGAACCATATGATCTTAAAATTAAAGCATTACTAAATTGTATTTCTATCAAAATCTTTTGATCTCCCTGTTGTAAAGTGATACATCCCTCCAAGACTCTTTTTAACTCCATCTTCCATGAGAGTATTCGATGGACACACATCCTTGTCAAAATTATTGCTTAATTAAATATCTTTTTATTAATTTAAGAATGAAAAAAACGATTTACCCTCGGATGACTTAGCGACTCTGTACCAAGGCTCCACAAATTCAAACAGAAATGTCAGAAATACTCCTAAAATACAGTTAGGCACAGACATCTATACACGCGACGGATCTGATCGCCATTCGAAGCACACTGTGTCGTCCTCTGTAAATCTACAGCTATTGATCATTAAGCATTACAATAAAACGAATTTTCCTTTAAGGATTTTACCACGTGGGTGCCTTGGAATTGTTAAACTTTAATATATTTTAATATCATCACGGAGATGAGTGTGGGAAGCACGTGGAAGTGGAATATACTACGCACTTTTTGTTGGTTCATTTGATGCCACGCTGCATTTTGCCCTCCACTGTTCCCGCCCAATCTGATCCAATCTACATACCACCAAGGCTGCTTTTATATACAATCTGGTAAAGCTGCTTCCCAATACTTTCTGTGCCATACTGGTGCTCCATTTCTCTGATTTGATTTCGCAGAGGGTGAGATGGCCCATTCTGCTCTAAGATCTGCAACTATTTCTAGTCAGTTTTCTCTGCACAAACATTGCAATTTGTACAACAGACCCAAATTGTTCCATTGGAATTCTATTCACAAATGCAGGAGGCAGCTTGAATCAAGTAAGTTGGATTCCTCACATCCCATAATCTAAATTCTAGGTTTCTTCCATTATTTCAGCTATACCACCAAGCTTATTTATCTTAAGTACTGTCAGATAAAATGTGCCTAGTCAAGATCATCTCAGATTCTTAAACCCCATTAAAGGATATCCACTACCCCGTAAATATCCTGCTTATGCTATTAAATCAACTGAGGAGTTGAGGAATAAAAGCATGTCCTCGTGAAGTCACTCTTCTCATGATATATATATGTGTGTTCATTTCTGCAGAAGACACTTTCGGTTATAAGACTAGCCATTACGTAGCTAAGAGAGTTCTTCCCGGTGAAAGTTAAATGTTCAGGTCGTCTTTAGACTCACGGCGAACTCCAAGCCAGACAACAATTTAGCATATGAGATCCTTTGTCAAAACTCACAACTGAATTTCTTGCTTTTGGCCTAACATATTGTTCAAACTTTGTGAAAGAGTTCAATCTAACAAACAGAGTTCATCTTAGCAAACAGAAGTCATCCTTTATATGCTAACCAGAGTTCATGGCTTGTTTTTGGCGGGCAAGTTAAATCATTGTTTTCAGATAGATGAAATCTCAGTGATTTTATACTGTATTCATTCATTCAATCTACTTTACAGAATGCAGAGCCCTAAAATGGGAAATCGATTCCTCAAATACCGAGGAAAATCAGCCTAAAGAGTTTGATGGGGACTTTGACTCTCTGGTTACCATGACTCAATCAGAAGGAGAAGATAAAAGTATTGATGAAAGGGAAAGGAATTCTAAGCAGAACGAGAATGAGACACTAATGCTTTCAGTAGCCCCTCTGTCTTATCTCGTTCTTGCTGCACTTCCTGGTGGTATCCTTTATCTTTACCCACTTCCTTCTGGAAAAACATATTCTAGTACTGCAATTAGAGATTTTATCTTTTCTTGAAGTATATGCTGTTACCGTTCATTATTGACAGGGTATTGACAGGGTACACATTTGCTCCAATGCATTAGGCAAGCGGTTACTGTGGGGAAACAGTATCGCCTTTCCTTTTATCTATTTTAGAATGAACTTTTTTGCCTATTTAGTTGGATTTTTCATGTATGTTTTCCTTAGCATAGATGCCACAGCTGACACTATTAGCTCTGTTTTTGGACCATTTGCGGAATTGGTGAAGACATGGAATTTGCCAGATTGGCTTGTTCATTGGGGCCATCCAGGAAATATGGTATGCCTTTCTTTTCCTTCTAGTAATTGCTTGATGTATGCTAAAATGAACCGATTCCCATAAATGCCATAATGCAGTCAAAGTTTGGGAAAGAGATTGGATATTGGCATTTCCTAAATTGTGGTCCTAACTCCTAAGTCCAATCTCCATAAATTGTCCTATTTCTTTGTTCAAGTTGTTGTTGTTTAACAATACAACATATAACATATCTTTATTTGAGTATGGGCTTAATAATAATTGTCGATAATGGAACCCATGAAAGCCATCAGTACTTCCAAGTTATGTGTGCTGGAGAGGAGGATGATAACACATCAAACACAGACTTTCATTTGAAAGAGAATGTATAGTAAAATATTGACACTGGAAGCTCCAGTTATTTAAAATTGCTTTTTTCTTGTGCAGGCTGTGGTGCTCTTTGCAATGGGAGGTTATGGCTCTTATTTGGGTTGGCAAATCCGCCTGTCAGATGATGTGGTAAGCTCTGAAATCAACCTATATTCAAGTTGTACTGGTTTCTGACGGCGGTAGAAAGTAATTGTAAACAAACATTCATTTACAGGAAGTTAAAGCGATGGCAAAGGATTTACATCCTAAGCTCCTAGCAGGCATGTTCTTTTTCTTTGCTCTTGGAGCCACCGGTGGAATCACTTCCCTTCTGACTTCAGACAAGCCCATACTTGAGAGGTACTTACTGCACTTTGTGCTCGTATAAATGGGCTTATGTATTCTAATTCCATTTTCTTTAATTTATTTACTGGATACAATTTAGCTATAATTTTAAGATAGAGCTTTCCCACTAACTGTTGTAGAGAACTAATTATATATTTTTCTTGCAGTCCTCATGCAATTACAGGTTTGATTGGCCTGTCTCTCCTCACAATTCAGACAGTTTTGCCAACTTTATTTGAAGTAAGTTCTTACTACTATCATTATATAGTTTGAAATTTATATCTTTATGTATGGAGAAGCATTTTTTCCATCGAAATAATGGGAACAAAAGTTTCAAAACATGAACTGTTTATTTCTTTTAGATTAAGAGTAAAAAGAAGATTTTGATAGAGCTCCAACTCATTTACATAGAGCAGAACAAATACAACAATAAAACCCTGCAAGAACAACCCAAACAACAAGATGAGATAAACGGCAACAAGGCTGTAAAGAAACAGCCAACAGCCAGTCCCTCACAAGGGAGATCAGGCCAATCAACACATGCTGAAGCTTCCACCATAAAAAATCAAAGATCAACCAGTGCAAGGCAACATGAAATTAAAGTGCTTCAGGGTACTCTAGAAGTTAAAAATATCCCCACCTGCCGACTTGTTGATCCACATATACTTATTGGTGGAACTCTCATTCTTTAGGCCAACCTGAAAACATGAGCTAGTATTCACTCAGGTGTTATTTACTATTTCTGAGGTTGCGGGTGACCCGTAATCAAATCCACACTTAAATAAGCAAAGGAGTGAGTAAGAAGTACTATTATTAGAATATACATTTTAGATATATAATTGAAAATCAAAATGGCTGAAAATTATAATTTTAATGACTTTCTTGCAGGGCAATCCAAATCTTCGTAATGTACATGGGTTTTTAGGCAGTGGAATTATGACTCTGTTTTTGATACATTCGTTTTTAGGTCTGCAACTGGGTTTAAGCTTCTAATGATGCTCTGCATGGAAGAAGTCGCCAAGACAATCATTTCTACTCTGAATTAGAACCAGAATATTTACCTAGAGTAGTAATGATGTGAGATCAATGTATTTGAATAAGTACTTTATAAAGTTTTAGAACAGCTTAGAGAATTCGTTCCCATTTGGACAGTGGATTGTAATTTCAAATCCTGATCACAAGATACATTATGAAATATCACCACATTTTGAACTTTTGAAGGTGTTAATAAGCATTGATGTTTAAAGGTGTTAATAAGCATTGATGGGAAGATGATGATGTTCGTTTACTCTACTTGACTAAAGCAAGTTCAATGCAATTCTACAATGTAATTATGCAAAATTTATTCAAGCCTAAAGATTTTATGCCTGTATTAGGTGGAAATAATTTATAGTCAATGCAGTATGCTCTCAATAGAGAGAATTTAAAATATTCATAAAAATCTAATCCAGTGTTGTCCATGTTCATATGCTGTTTAGTCAATGCAGGCTCTGAAAAAGGGTCAGCCTTTTCTTTTTTTTATTCAACAATACATAAAAACATCTATCAAAGATTCAAAACATTCTTAATTTTACATTATTTCAAAAAAAAATAATTAGCCGATAAGCATCTTTGTGTGTTCATGCCTGAAGTACGTCTTACAAAGTTTTTTCAGTGTGAATTTTTAATTCCAGGCAGCTTCCACTTCTACACTCCCGGCAATGAAACTGCACTGTAAGCTAATATTTAACCACCCCACATTCATATATGTGGATTTCATTTTGTTTACGAAGAGTGAATGAACGAATGAAAGATTTTTAATAATGTCTATCAAAGTTAAAGTAGCGTTGAAGTAGCAAGAGCAGTACATAATAGAATTTAAAAGTCTTAAATAGTATTTAATTTTTTTATATGTTTTCTTACAATAAATTTTGATCAATAAGTTTTTTATTTTTCTAATTTTGTTTCTTCAAATAATACACTTAGATGGACAGTTTTCAAGATGTCTTCAAAACTGATACAAATATGGCTATACGCCGAAAATTCCATGATAAAATGTTATTCTCTTTCTACCACTCTTGTATTGCAAAATAAACATACTCTCTATTCCCACCCCTCTTTAGGTACCATCCATCTATCTTGTTTACATCTCAAGTTATGAGAACTAGCCCTTAGTTGGGCTATCAATATTTTTGCTTTCCAATTAATATTTGCTCCCATTGAAACTTTTTCCTTGTGATTTTATATGAGGTTAATTTCTTTGATATAATAAGTGTTTATTTGCCCATTTTGGTTTGTTCATATACCATTTCTGACATTTTCCCTCACAAACATTTATATTTCCTTATTAGTATTTGTACATTCCTTCATATTAATGTCCCATTTCTTCATTCATTTGTCATTTTCTTTCATCCATGTGTTCATTTTTCTAGTTAGCCCTTCCCCCATAATCATCTTAGGTCCATAATGTTTTTCCATATTTTGAGTGTTCTTTGGGCAACCTGATAATTAGATCATCCATGCTTCCAAGGGGTGTTTCCACCAATAAAATCTCATATAGAACAACTATTTTAATTTTGAGGCTGCTTATGATTAGATGTCTTTAGATTCTTTCTAATTGCCTCTATTTCTGATATGACATGTTGTTGCCCTAGATTTCACACATAGAGGATTTCTAACACTTCTAATAATTATCTCAAGACGAATTGTTGTTTTTGATGAATTTTCTCAAGATGAAATGTCGTTCTCGATGAGTAAGTTAAAAATGTTCCAATTTTTCTAAATGATACGAACTTTTACAACTATTACAATAACTTAATATTTGGTATGACTTCTAATTTTTATTTTCAAACTACTCATTTTGTAGCTACCATATATATGTTAGTTAAAAAATGTTTACTAGATAAACACCATCTAAACTTAGACAAATTTAAGATAATTGTTTCCTAAATTTTCCAACTTCACTACCTTCATAGTCATCTTTAAAGAGACAACTTCTATTTAAAATTATAGGTCACATTATACATTGATATATATAGCCCTTACGCATGCTCGGATAAATTTAAGTAGACTTTCTACTCACATGTCTACCTATACCTATTCAAACAATATGTTAGGTAAACGAACAAAGCAGTAGACATAATGGTAACCTGAAAATTTGTTTTCATGAAACCTAGTCTTTTGAAGTCTAAAGATGCCTTTCCTTGAAATTGTGGCCCTAACATGTGTTGCTCAATATTTAATAAAGAGGGAGTAAATCAAAGTTAAGTGTTGAAATTGTGAAAGTGCATCTTTTTATGTAGAGTTACATAAGTTACTGAGCTTAATTACTCCATATATATCTCTGGGTTATAATAAATTACTTTAGAATTTTTTTGGAATAGAGCCCTGATCTTGATTATGGGATGAAATTGCAATATGCAATGTTAACAAGTAAAGTTTGGTTGAGTAACAATTCTCTTTGAAATTAGGACTAACTCCTCAAACCTTGAAGAACATGGAAATGAGTTCATACAATATTTTCATGAAACAAGATGTCGTCAGTAATAAGGTTTGGTTTCCCTTACATCCTTTTTAATAAGATCAAAATTAAAGTAAAATTAGTAAAGTCTATGGTTGTGAAAAGCCTCCCTTTAAGTTATTTAGGGATTAACCATGTTAAAATTGAGGTTGGGAAGTCTTCTAATTGACCCTAAGTAAACTAGGCTTATGATAAGTTTAGGATTAGTTTATAGACTAATTAGAAAAGTAGTTAATGGATTTGAATGGTGGAAACTTTCTATAAGGGAGACATGTCAAGTTAATAAGTTTGGTGGCTCTTTGATAGGAATGATTCCATTAAAAGTAGATGGTTGTTGATGCAAATAAGATTGGAGGATTTTATCAAACTAGGGAAATTTGTAGCCTTGACATCTAATCCAATATATGGAAACAAAATTTGAAACACATACATTAACGATTTCAAAAAGAAGTAAAATCATAAATTTTACAAGGCTTTCTAGACACCTCATGCCTACAAGTCTTCAAACACTCATGCCTTCTCACCTTCTTGGCTTCACAAAATTTGTTTTCTTCTCTCCATTAAATAGCTCTTATTGCTGCCTTGAACACCTACAATTCACCTTAAAATTAATTCTCTTCTTCTATTCCTCTCCCCTTCCCAAGTTGATTTCCCAACTTTTCCTTATGCAAACCTCTGGAGCAACTTGCAAGTTCTTTCTCCAACCTTGTTATTGTTGATCACCACCCCTTAAAACTATTGAAAGTTGCATTTTATTTATTATTGGACCTTTAAAAGGAAACCAATAGAGGCACCTAAATATGCTCTTTTGTTTCCATCTAATTATATTTTGAAATTCTTTTGCATATGCTTGAAATTCCTCATAAAATGCTTCCAAATATAGCACCAAATCTTGTTGTACCATATTCAATGTCTTGTTGTTGTAGATTACTTAGAAAAATGAATTATAACATAAACCAAGTCACACTCATTGTGAATTGAAGATCCTTATTTATTATCTTAAAATTCACAAGCTTTTTCCTCCATTTTAGACACACAAATTGAAGAATAAGACAAGTATGTAATGTCAAAGGTCATTTTCCTTATGTGTTGGAGTAAACTAGGAATTTAAAAGCATGAAAATGATCTTCCACTCAGTGAAATGGTGAACACAAAAACATGTCTATCGTATACTATGAAGAGTGTGAAAAATGTACATAGGAGCCTTACATATATAGTCAAGGAAGAAGAGGTAGGAAGGTAGTACTCAATCTGTGACTAAACCTCCAATAATGGAACACTTGTAAGCCCACTTGGTGAGAAAGTGTCATACATGAATGTTTGATGAGATGATATTAAGAAGTTATACCATCCTAAAAATCAACACCCATTAATTGGTGGCTTTAGGACCTATTAGACCCCATTTTAGTGAATTCTAGACCCGAATGTATTTATGCTTGATTTCCCACATCTATCATTTTATTTCCCTAAGACTTTGCACACTTCTGAAGCCCCGTATTCACTTTGAAATTAACCTTGCTGGGACTAGGCCAACCTAAGTTGGCCTTGTCCTGGACAGGATTGACCCAAATCAACCTTATCCTTAGGCATTGATTTTAAGTGGGCTTCGCGCCCAATGCGAGGGTGTTTTATTTCCTGATCTTATTTATAGTCGACTTGGAAATACTGAGTCTCAAAATGAGTATGAAAGGACATCAAGGCCTCTCATTTTGACATCCATTATGATCTACTATTATCCATTATTATGCAATCCAACTTATCATGTACAAGAAATCAATTGATCAAGTGCAAGTAAGTCAAATGATTCAAGTTGTGCCATTGAAGTGGTGGACTCAAGATTTGAAGGGAAGCACCCATTGAAGATCTCCAAGTCTCCATCTCTTCAAGTCTTCATTCAAGAAAAGGAAATCTTCCCTATTTGATACAAGTTTCTTTCTCATGGCTAAGTAGAGGACTACTCAAGCTAGCAAGAAGATCCACAAGCATACATCCATTCAAGATCTAGGATTGGCAAGTGTAGATCCATTACATTTGTGAAGATATCATTGATCCTACATTCCTTACACACATCTTCATGGGTTTATTGGGTCCTAACATCCATCCATGATGGTTTTTCATGCAAGGTGAATACTTACATTTACTTTGCTTACAGTATTTTCCTTATGCAATTTCTATTTCATTAAAAGGTTTATTCCTATACAAGGGATTGACCAAGACAAGCTCCTTTCCATAATATTTTCCCCTTTTTCTTGTGTGTAGGAAGAGGTTTTCAGAGTTTCAGATTCAGATTTTACGAGTTACAGAATTAGTGACTGATCCCTCACAAAATTTTCTTGATTTTGACTCTCTAGGACAAGGCCAAATTTCTTGGAAAAGGCCGACTTGAGTTGGCATAGTCTTGGGAATCTAAAATTTTTAGAGTTTGAAGATACAAGCACCAAAATTCTAGATCCAGGATAGTTTCTATTCCTGATAGCTCTACGACAACTTAAAATCCACATTTGAAGTTCACTTGTTCCCTCCTAGATTTCAAGGTGAGTTCATTCTTCTTTCTTTCATCTTACATTTACTTTTATGCATCAAATGTGATATTACATCTTGTTAGTAGCCATTTCCTTAGTCATAGAATCAATTCCTTTCATACATTTACACATCTTATCATACACATCCACATCCTACATCTCTTTAGAGAAAGTAAATCCTAATTCCTCCACTCTCATTTGGATCTTGCATTAGCACCCCTACATCCATCTTGGGTTGTTTTGTTCTAATTTGTTTAAGGGTGATCCTTTGGGAGCATACTTACTTTCCCTAATGTACAACCCCATAAATAATTTGGTGAGTGATCTATTATCCTCTATATAGCATTTCTCACCATTTTCATATGTACATTTTGGTGAACCCAACTTATAACATTTCCATTCTGATTTTTGTGTTAGATTCCCTTTCTTTGCATCTAGCTATCTAGGTTCACCTATGTACATTTTAGTGAACCCGACTCTTTTATGCGTTATAATTTCTAATTTAGTAGTTAGATCTTCTTTACATTACATAGCTAGATCTACTTTGTATGCATTTACATTACATCTTTGTTACATTGTATGCATTCATATCTAGTTTGAGTTTGATAGTTAATGTGCTTGTCCTAAAAAGACTTTCTTTTTGCACATTTCTTTCAAATCTCATAATTGCATTGCATTTCTCTATCCTTTCATTCCCTTGTGCATGAGTGTTATCACTTTGATTCCAACCTATAGTATTTCAGTTAGAAGAAGTTGTAGATTTATGGGTTCCTTTGATTTTGAACCCTCTTTTTTTCCTAGGAATCTTGATGAGACCAACATGCATCTTAATGATATCAATGCTATCATGGAGAACAATTCTTCTCATTCTTCTCACGCTGAAGATGAATTCTTAAGGGTTCCTCCTGACCAAGTCCAAAAAAAATTCCATGATTTTGAAAAATTTGAACAATGGCTAGCTCAAGAAAACCATAATCTTGAAGCTCTTTCCATTGTAGAAGGCATAAGGAAACTTATTCATAATCATGAACGTGGTATTAACATATTGTGTAGCATTCTTCATCATGTTCATTCCAATGTCAAGCCTCTTAGGGATTGTGCTCAATATTTAGGTTTTACTCTACCTGCTACAAGTGTTGAAGCCTCTTTGCCTATCTCTACTTCCATTCCTAGTGTGTCCACTTTTACTCCACCTATCATAACAACTTCAATTCAAAATTCCAATCCTACACATGTGACTCTTCCTAATCCTATTCTTCCTTCTCTTCCTTCAAGTGTGCCATGTGTTTCATTTCCTTCATCCATTCCCACTTACCATAGCATCCCTTTTTCCTATTCAAACATTTCTTCCATTTCCAACAATGTTCCTAACATTTCTCATGTTTCTCCTCCCACCATTTCTTCTACTGATTCCACCATTAATAGCTTGGCTCAAATTGTGTCTTCTTCGCAGAATTGCAACAAAAATTACTTCCATGACTCAATCCAATTTTAACATTCGTACTTGTGACATCTCTAGTCCTCTGCCTTTGGATATCATCTGTGTTGTTATCCCACAAAACATTGAGATTCCTCATCTTGAGACATATAATGGTAGGGGTGATCCTTTGACTCATGTTAAGACTTTCCAAATCTTGTGTAGTGATTTCTCTCATGACCATAGGTTTATGGAAATTTTGTTTACTAGAACCTTTAAAGACAAAGCCTTGCAATAGTATTGTTCTTTTCCTCCTTATTCCATTGATTCCTTTCACAAGCTTTATAATGCCTTCATCCAACAATTTCAAAATAGCATTGGTCCTCAAGTTTCTTTGACTGATTTAATGCATTGTAAACAAGGAGTTAAATAAAAAGTAGTGACTTCATTCTTATATTTAAACATTTGCATGCCAATATTTCTTATACTGTTCCTGATGTTGATGTGCAACACATTTTTATTGCTAATTTATAAAAAACCATTAGAGATAAGATTATTCTTTTTGAATTCTCTTCCTTTTCACAATTGTGTGCAATGCTTCATCATTATCAACTACAAGTGAGTCAATTTGAGAGAACCACTCCAATGGATCATGGTCTCGTTGAGAAGAGTGATGGGGCATCTAATTTTAAGAAGTTTCATAAACCAAAAACCTTCATCAGAATCAACAACTCATCCAACACTGTTGATGAACAAGTGGCAGTAGAATCCAAAGGTGTGACTCCTTTGTCATCCATTTTTAAAACTTCTTGTAATTTTACTCAACTTTCTAAATATTTGCATAATGTGATGTTGAAATAAATTAATGATAATGTGTTAACACTTCCTCTTGTCAAACCCATTGGTCCTTCTAAACCTAAATCCAAACACTTTGATCTTAATGCTTTCTATCAATACCATCATCAACCTGGCCATGATACTGAGAGGTGTTATCAGTTGAAAATTGTTATTCAAGACTTTATTGATTCCAATGATATATCAATGGAAGGTGATAATAACAATGAGAACAAATCCATAGTACCTCCTAACCAAAACTTGCAAATCTATACCAGTCCTTTGCCATTTCATTCAATCAATACCATTGACCAAACCCAACCTTCTTCTTCTTCTCCTTGCATTGACCACAAAAAAAAATTGATGAAGCTACTCAATTGATGGTCCCCTATACATTGCCGCTAGAGTTTATGGTCTTCCTTATCATGGTGTCCTTATTGATCCCACTTGCATGGTGAATGCGATAACTGAAGAACATCTCTATAGTAAAGGATTGCAATGTGACTTATATGATAAATCTAAAATTAGGATCCCAACTTGTAATGGTTTCCTTTATCCTTCCCATGGTTCCATTTCATTTCCTATTGAAGTTGGTGGTAAAACTGTAGATGGTACCTTCACTGTCATCTCGAATTTTGAACAATTCCAAGACAAACTTTGTCTTCCTTGGATTACCTCCATAAAATCTGTGGCTTCTCCTATTCATATATGTGTTAAATTTCCTTATAAGGGAGAAATAATAACTGTTAACCATAGTCTTTATCAGCCTTTTGTGCCTCAAGACTCAATTGACCTTGATTTCTTTTGGCCTTCCATTCCTCAACCAACTCAAACTCATCTTGACCATCGCTTTTGATCATACCAAGCCTACAAAGTCCATAATATTTTTGAACTTAGCAAACCTAAGGATGATCCTACACATAGACTTATTCCTACATCACTTATACCTCCTCTTCCTATTGCTTATATGCATACTTCTCAACCCATCTCTCAATCTAGTGCGGTTCCTTCCGTTCTCCCTCCTAAGGAAGAAAAGGAATTGATGTTGATTCTAACAAACCAAATTTATAGCCAAACCAAACATAACTGTCATGCTTGTGACTGTCGTCACAAACATCATGATAGATCCCATCAACGTGCTTCTCAACTATTGCTTCACCTCATACACCTTCTCATGATTTTCTTCCGTTTGACCAACCCATACTTGAGCCAATGGAGGAAGTGAATTTAAACAATATCAAAATGAACAAACATGACAATGCTATTTGTGTCTTAGATTCTATTACAATTAATTTGGATGAAGAAGATACTCTTGATGATGATGTTCTTGATGCTAACAATGATATTCATGTTAGTGATGACTATGAGACTATTGACATTGATCATGATTTATTAGCTATGCTTTCAAAATAATTATCTATTACTCCTAGTGACAAACAGAGTGACCTATCTTCACAATAGGGTCCTTGTTTGGAACTGGCTATTGTTCCATCTACTGTACTTGATGTTGCTCCTCTTGTGATTTTCTCACCTTCCCTAAACATTATAGACGAAGATGGGGGGAAAGCGATACACTTGAATAGCTCCTCTTGTACAGTGGATTCAATGTGTTTTCCTGTTGTAATGTGTTTCCCCCATGATGTGATGCTCGTGACATGTTTTGTTTAGATTTCTTTAAATGACCCTTGTTTCTTCATTAGTGCAAGGTGATAAAGGAATCATGATGTCATAAACATTCTTCTATTTGTATCTCTCTTATTCTATATGTGATTACATTTTATGTTGTACCCGTGCCACTGTTTGTAAAGGTTTCTTTGCATCGTCTTCTTGGGATGATGCAAAATAGTAGATACCTATTATTTTTGGTCTTTGTGATGCTAGGCCAAAAAGACTCTTGTTCATAACTCTTATGTGCTTTTCTTCCATTGTGTTTGTAGTTCTACTACCTTTGGGAGATGATGACATTTCATTTTGATATAATATTTTACATATGATCATATGATCATACTGACCCTAGAGTTGGTAGATCCCTTATGTGCTCTCTTTTATCATGTGCTCATTTCCCTTGATTTGTCCTTTCTTGGGGGCATTTCACAGTGGAAACATTTCTTGTAGATGCATGTATGCTCTGTTAAAGCAATTACTTCCATTGAGGCATTTGCAATTGCTTTAACATGGGGGCATACACTCCGCTCTATATTCCACATTTTGCACATACAAACTGATTTAATGCTACTTTGCATTTGGTCTTTTGATAGACCTCCTTCTAGATCCTTTAATGGATACACTTTCCTTAAGGACAAATCCTCCTTTAATTTTTGATCACTAAGGAAGCTTACTTTCCCTTAGGATAGATTTCCTTTCAGATCCCTTAATGGATAAACTTTAGTTAAGGACAAATCCTCCTTTAATTTTCAATCCCTAAGGAAGCTTACCTTCCCTTAGGACATATCACCTTTTGGATCCCTTAATGGATACACTTTCCTTATTGACAAATACTCCCTTTTTGATCCCTAAGGAAGATCATATTCCCTTAGGACAAATCATTCTTTGTCAGACCCCTTGGATACACTTTCCTTAAGGACAGGTCCTTGATGGATTGAAATAGCATAACATAGCTTGCTAGAACTTTCAATGCCATCTTTTACGACACTTTCTTGGTCTGCTTCATAGTAAGACATACAATCTCTCTCTCTCTCTCTCTCTCTCTCTCTCTCTCTCTCTCAGTTTTGGACTTGATGAGGACTTAAGTCACTTGGGGGCTTGATGTTTCTTTGTCTCCTGGACCTTGATGAGATCATCCTATGCATTTGATCTACTTTATGATGACCATGAGCTTGTATCAAACTCTTGCTAAAGTGGGGGCTAAATGTATCGTCCTAAAAAGTTAGGATGCATTAATTGGTGGATTTAGGACCTATTAGACCCCATTTTAGTAAGTTCTAGACTTGAATGTATTTAAGCTTTATTTTTCGCATCTATCATTTTCTTTTCCCAAGACTTTGCACACTTCCTAAGCCCCAAGTCACTTTGAAATTAACCCTAATGGGACTAACCTAAGTCGGCCTTGTCTTGGACAAGGCTGACCCAAATCAAACTTGTCTTGGACAAGGCCAACTCAAATTGGCCTTGTCCTTGGTCATTGATTTTAAGTGGGCTCCGGGCCCAATGTAGGGTTGTTTTATTTCTTGATCTTATTTGTAGTCGACCTGGCAATACTAAGTCCTAAAATGAGTATAAAAGGACATCACAACCTCTATTTTTGACATCCATTATGATATACTATTATCCATTATTATGAAATCCAAATTATGTGCAAGAAATTCAAGCAATTCAAGTTGTACTGGATTGAAGTGGCAGACTCAAGATATGAAGGCAAGCACCCATTGAAGATTTCCAAGTCCATATCTTCAAGTCGTCATTCAAGCAAAGACAATCTTCCCTAGTTGACGCAAGTTTATCTCTCATGGACAAGTAATGAATTCTCAATCTAGAAAGAAGATCCACAAGTATACATCCATTCAAGATCTAGGATTGGCAAGTGTAGATCCATTGCATCTGTGAAGACATCCTTGATCCTACATTCCTCACACACATCTTTGTGGGTTTATCAGATCCTAACATCCATCCATGAGGTTTTTTTTGTTTACAATAATTTCCTTATGCAAATTCTATTTCATTACAAGGTTGATTCCTATACAGGGGCTTGACCAAGGAAAGCCCCTTTCCACAATCTTTTCCCCTTTTTCTCGTGTGTAGGAACATGTTTTCAGACTTTTAGACTCAGATATTCAGAGTTACAAAATCAGTGACTGATCCTTCACATAATTTACTACAATATCCCCTTCCTATAATAGGATTTAATAAGAAATAATAAATAAATAATTGATAATATAATTAAATATAATCAATATAATATAATATAATTTATAATCTATTATTAATATAATAATATAAATAATAATATAACTATAATAATATAGTTATAATATAATATTAAATATAGTAATATAGTAATGTAAAATCTTAATGTAATAATGTAATATAATTATAAAACAATAAATAAATAACATTTATCGACTTAATACTTAGTCGACGACTAGTACCAACACATAATACCGTTAGTGGCTAAGAAATAGTCCACGTGGAATTCAGCGACGGAGGTCACGTTGACAAGGGAAAGCAACCATATGAAGACAAAATGATAAGAAGAAATATTAATCAGCGACTTAAGTCAACAGCTGTAATAGAAGATCATTGGGGTAGTTATAAAGGCGACACCAATAAGTAGAAGAATTCCATCATGAAGGGTCGTTCATGTTAGAACCGACTGCCATGAAGATTATCACTGACGCAAGTGGAAGCTCGGAAGCGATGCACAAAAGATGACTAAATCATCACAGCACTAACTCGGTAATATATTAGTGACTGATTCATTGACCAACATATGCCAATCATTTGATGATTTCAACCAATCATAGTCACCGACGCTTGGAGTATCAATATCGTTGCCCAAAATGAATTCATGTTGACTTCCAGCGAATTGAAGAGGAAGATAATTATTGTTTGAACACGAGAATATCCATCTAAGGGTTGACGGAGAGAAACATACCAATGACAGATGTATCGATGTATTAAGCTATCCACATAGTGTATTACAAGAAGCTCAATCGTGGATAAAAACCGATGGATAGTCTGCATTAATTATCGATAAGTAAGAATAATAGCAGAGGGCTGATAAGCCAACAATTAAGAATGCGAACAATATGTTAATCATAAAGGAGGAAATAATGAATATTTAACACCGAGTGATTTCATAGTACTTCAGCGCATATAGAAGACGATTAGTCTAAACACTAGCAATTACATTGATGACTCAGCAAGTCAAAGGATGTGATTAGTAAGAAGGTGTCCATCCAAAACAAAGGGGTGCGACTCTTTCATCAGACAAGATATATGAAGAGGATCCAACACATCATTGAAGGAGGACTATCAGGAAGGAGAATAGAACAATATATATTAATAGGAGCAGAGACGATACATGTTTTCAGACTCATACATCGAATTAGAAGAAATACGATCTGGATACTGAACAAAACAAGAAACTAGGAAAAGCCATCGTAAACTATTAATAACCAGCACTATGGGAAAAGGAACAACTAACTGTTCAATAAAAGGAACGAGGAGATAAACCAGATCATTTGGGGAAGCTTTGGATCTGTTTGAATCAGAGGAAGCTATTGAGCATCAAGATCATTTGAAATCAGTCTTATCAGATTTAATAGAGATCCTAGTGCACTAAGTGCATATATAAGATCGAGTCATTTAGAGTATATCAAACTTTCCCATCAGAAATGGAAGCAATAGTAAGATTAATTATATGGTAAGAGGGATCTAATATCCTTGAAACAATACAATTATTTCTCATATCTTACTAATTACATATAATTTATAAGTAGTCACTCACAGTAAAATAAAGAATTTAAAATATTTGTCCAAGATTTCTAAGCATCCTACCAAGGGACATTATATTTACCCGATTTTGACTCTCCAAGACAAGGCCGACTTGAGTTTGCATAGTATTGGGAATTTGCAAATTTCACAGTCGAAAGATATAGGCACCAGAATTCCATATCCAGAATAGTTTATGTTCCTAACAACTCTGCAACAATAAAATCCAGATTTGAAGTTCACTTGTTCCCTCCTAGCTTTCAAGGTGAGTTCATTCTTCTTCTTTGCATCTTACATTTAATTTTATGCGTTAGATCTGATATTACATTTTGTTTGTAGTCATTTCCATAGTCATAGAATCAATTCCTTTCATATATTTACACATCTTATCACACACATTCACATCATACATATCTTTAAGGAAAGTAGACCTCAATTCCTCCACTCTCATTCAAATCTTGCATTAGCACCTCTACATCCATCTTGGGTTGTGTTGATCTTTTTTTTTTGAGGGTGAGCCTTTGGAAGCATACTTATTTTCCCTAAGGTAATGTACAACCCCACAAAGAATTTGGTGAGTGATCTACACTAATACATTTGGGGTGAAATTGCGATGGCAATTTGCGACGGCAGGCAAATGTCATGCAGTTTTGGCCTTTTTTTTTCAAATATAGCCCGACACCGTCGCAATTTGCGACGACAATACATTTGGCACTGTCGCAATTGCGACGTTGTCGGGATATAAGCGCAAAATTAAAAAGGAACGTTGTCATGTGTGTTTTCAACAGCGCTGTAACCCTCCGTGAAATCACATCAGGATATAAGGGCAAAAAAAATAAGAACGTTGTCATTTGTGTTTTCAACAGCGCCGTAACCCTCCGCGAAATCACATCGGGATATAAGGGCAAAAAAAACAAGAACGTTGTCATTTGTGTTTTCAACAGCGCCGTAACCCTCCGCGAAATCACAGCTACAATTTCTGAGTACGTTGGGTTTATTTTTCTTTTGTCATTATTATGTAATCTGGTATTCAGCTGTTAGAGAGCTAAAATACCCAGAAATGAGGACATATCTATGTTGAATTTATTGTTAGCGGCTTTGGTTATTTAGAAGTTTAATTTTATTTGTTCATCTTTCAAGCACAAACGTTTTGTGGACCGTAACATCTTCATTGTTTCGGGTATGCAATGAAACAACCCTAACTTGCAATTGCGATGTTGTCGGGATATAAGGGCAAAAAAAAAAAGGAACGTTGTCATTTGTGTTTTCAACAGCACCGTAACCCTCCGCGAAATCACATTGGGATATAAGGGCAAAAAAAACAAGAACGTTGTCATTTGTGTTTTCAACAGCGCCGAGAGAGATTCCCTCCGTGAAATCACAACTACAATTTCTGAGTACGTTGGGTTTATTTTTCTTTTGTCATTATTATGTAATCTGGTATTCAGCTGTTAGAGAGCTAAAATACCCAGAAATGAGGACATATCTGTGTTGAATTTATTGTTAGCGGCTTTGGTTATTTAGAAGTTTAATTTTATTTGTTCATCTTTCAAGCACAAACGTTTTGTGGACTGTAATGTCTTCATTGTTTCGGGTATGCAATGAAACAGCCCTAACTTGTGACTACCTTCACGGTACTTGTGTACATTATCATGTTGTCTTTACAGTGACTGTCCTCATTCAAGTGGCAATTACACAAGGGACAGTCACTGTGAGATGTCCTCATTTGTGACAAGGACAGTCACACTTAGGACATCTCATAGTGATATTCCCTTGTGTAATTTCCACTTGAATGTATTGCTATTCAACCACATTAATGCTTTTCTTCTTCAACAAATGAGGACAGTCACTGTAAAGACAACATGATAATGTACACAATTACCAAAAAATGATCTTGTTAATTGATGTAACACTTTGTCTTGCTCACTCCCTATCCTTCACTAGGGTCTCTTTAGGCCAATGTTTTGACTTGATAGGGTACTTAACTATCCCTACACTCTTTAGGTATCTCTACCCAAGATCCCACTCCTTCAACTAGTGCACACCAACAAGAAATACAACGAACTCTGCTCAATACCAATCTAGCTACTAGGACACTCCTAGTCTTGTCTTCACAAATTGAAACACATTCAACTAGAACTTTACTCCATGGAGAGGCTGGCCACTAGGACCTCTATTGGTTTCAATATTACTCCTTCACCTATACTTTTCATCAGTACTTCAATCCGGTTCATCAAACCATGCCAATTGCACCCAAAAATAGGCTGCTAGCAATTAGGCCTTTGTCAAGCCTTTTTGTTTATATTAAGCCACCTAAAGGGCTTAGGATTCAGATGCCCTTTATTGAGAACTCCAAGATATCTAAGGTCTTCTCCTCCTAGATTTTTTGTACACCAACTGCTACAGCCATGCCTGAAAACAAGTATTTTGACACAACTTGGACAGTCTGACTAAGAGTTTGTTTTCTTAGCAGCCAAAGAAACTCACCCAATCTTCTAATTTGACTTGGGGCTTCTTTAGATGTGTGTCTACCTCTCCATGAGATTTTAGTTGAAGCAACCAATGCATTCAACTTGTTGTAATCTTCTTGTAATGATTTGTCCTCCCTAACTGTGCTCAACTGACTCACCTAGGACATCATTGCAAACATAGAAAATGAGCTTCCCAGGGCCCCTCCTTCCAAACATATAGTACATGGAGTCTCCTCACCCATTCCAAGAGCCCGTACAAAATTGACAATGGAATGATGAGCTAAGACTCCATTTGTTCAACCTGCCTGGTTCAAACCAATGATAGGGTACTTAACAAAAGAATTAACGAACTAGTTGGAATGCTTCAAAACTCAAAAAAAACACAACACAGAATAAAAAAACAACTTGTACTAACTTTTCCAATAGACACTGCGAGCTATCTAATCCATTAATCAACTGAAAACAAAGAAACAAAAAAACTCAAGAATTCACTAAAACCGTGTTACTCTACAAATCTTCTTAATTCCAAATGTTTTTCCCCCCAACCTTTTGCACAGATCGATGGAGGCCTCTTATAGTTGATCTGATGCCTAATTCAATGGTTTCATATACTTACATAACCATCTTACTCGAAAATGCTCCCTTGCACAAATGTTGTCAATGTTGTGAATGACAACATTGACAACTTGTTACAACCTTTGGGATTTTGGTTCAAAACTTATTGTTCAAACACCATAAGACCCTAACCATGACTTAGTTAGGCTATTTAGACCTCACATAGGCCACTTCTACACTTCTTTGCCCAATTTGACCCCTAAATGCTTCATTCCCACTTTTGCCACAATATTGGTAACTTGGGTACAAATTGGCACTTGCCTTCACAAAGGTCACACATGAGGACATCTCACAGTGATCGATTGTCCCTTGTGTAATTGCCACTTGAATGTATTGCTATTGAACCACATTAATGCTTTTCTTCTTCAACAAATGAGGATAGTCACTCTAAAGACAACATGATAATGTACACTCACTGTAAGGACAGTCACAAATGAGGACATCTCACAGTGACTGTCCCTTGTGTAATTGCCGCTTGAATGTGTTGCTATTGAACCACATTAATGCTTTTCTTCTTCAACAAATGAGGACAGTCACTCTAAAGACAACATGATAATGTACACTCACTGTAAGGATAGTCACAAATGAGGACATCTCACAGTGACTGTCCCTTGTGTAATTGCTGCTTGAATTACACAAGGGACAGTCATTGTGAGATGTCCTCATTTGTGACAAGGATAGTCACACATGAGGACATCTCACAGTGATTGTCCCTTGTGTAATTGCCACTTGAATGTATTGCTATTGAACCACATTAATGCTTTTCTTCTTCAACAAATGAGGACAGTCACTCTAAAGACAACATGATAATGTACACTCACTATAAGGATAGTCACAAATGAGGACATCTCACAGTGACTGTCCCTTGTGTAATTTCCGCTTGAATTACATAAGGGATAGTCATTGTGAGATGTCCTCATTTGTGACAAGGATAGTCACACATGAGGACATCTCACAGTGATTGTCCCTTGTGTAATTGTCACTTGAATGTATTGCTATTGAACCACATTAATGCTTTTCTTCTTCAACAAATGAGGACAGTCACTCTAAAGACAACATGATAATGTACACTCACTGTAAGGACAGTCACAAATGAGGACATCTCACAGTGACTGTCCCTTGTGTAATTGCCGCTTGAATTACACAAGGGACAGTCATTGTGAGATGTCCTCATTTGTGACAAGGACAGTCACACATGAGGACATCTCACAGTGATTGTCTGTAATGTCCCCTTTTTGGCTAACTTGGAAAATAGGAACAATTACTCCACTTCTCAAACTTACTCTATCAGATACTTACAATTAAACTAAGTAATGGAGGTTACTTAAGATATCAACCGCTATTTCAGATTCAATCACAATATGTGTGCAAGATGATATTGATACCAATATGTTTAATAGCACTGTCGGATATAATGATATGAAATATGCTATGAATATGATGTTTCCTATCACTTATAGTGATAGTATAATGATGGTATGTCTGATATAAACAATATCGATATACAATCAATAAGTATTGCTTACAGCAATGTATTTGCTGTGTCTGATATGATGATGTAATTATGCAAATGTGTAATATCGCTATGAGTGATATGTTGCTATTTCAGATTCTGAATTATATGCTTGCAACTTCAAATATTGATGCTGTTTCTGACTATCCTTTCTATCTGTGCAATCATGGTGTTGTCTCTGATCTGCAATGATAAACTTGAAACCAAACTGCCAAAGGCAGATGCTCTATTGAGTATATCCAAATATGGATAAGTAAATAAAGTTCTAATGATGCCTTGAGTGACTGATGAGAATGCATTCTTATATTGTCTTTAACAAATGAAGAGATGCTATGAATGAGACGTGTCTTGTTTCTTCCTCCATGTCCCTTTGTTAATCACACCTTTCCATAATCCGACAGTTCACATAATATTATTTCATTATTTTCTGATCATAGATAACTCCCAGATTGACTCAATATCAAATCTTTTTATGAAGGTAATCTTCCCTAATTGGTAGTGCAACCAGTAGTTAACATCCATTGTGTTTGTATTAGTTTGGTCTAACTATCATTAGTATTTAGTCAATCGATATTAACTCTTGCCTTATCCCATATTGTTATGATGATATCCAATCTTTCTACTCTGATATAAGTCGATATCATTTTCTGATAATTGTCCATTTATTGGTTGATTGCTGGTAATGGAGTTTGATCTTCAAATTGACTTCCATTCCTGTTAATACTTAAGGATACATTGTACTTATTATCCATGACTGATGCCTCATTCATCAATAGCTTGTGATATAATCACTGATGCTTTTGTGTTTCTACAAGATGTGGTTTATCTCAGACAATCGATAATCTTTCAATCCTTTAGTCGATATCCTCCTATGTGGTGTCTATTGATATAGATAGTAGAATTCAATCTAGTTTATGTTATTGTCATGATAACATAGGAAGTGATGGTGCATATTTGCTAGCAGGTCTTCATGTTTGATATTGCTTTATCGGATATGTCATTGTCTAAACTTGTGCAATTAATGATTATTTATAATATATGAATGGTTATCCTTCTTGCTTATCAATACATCTTCTGAAACACATAGCGACCTATCCCTTATTCATATCATGTTGATCTTGACTTCATAGTATTTGGTTCATTAATCATCCTCTCATGGTATCGATGTGTAATGACTAGTGATTGTTGTATCACTTCTTCGTTCCTCATCGTGATAGATAATGCAGATGTTTAATGTAGATGTATATCGATTACAGATATTCGATATTGCTTTAAACGTTATTATTATTATTATTATTATTATTAATGTTATTGTTATTATTAAATATTATAATTAATGATGTTAGTAATATTAATAATATTATAATAAATATTATTATAGTGATAACATATTGTTTTATATTGAGAGGTTTATTAATATTATTTATATATTAAAATTATTATATCAATAATTGATTTAATATTATTACTTAATATATTATTATAATATAATATATATAATTTATTAATAATTATTTATTAATAATTTATATTATAATTATAATCATAATTATATTATTTATTAATATTTTAATATTATTTAATTAACATATTACTTATTATGCTAACTATATATTATTATTATCTTTTGATAATAATTATATATTATTGTTATATACCGTTAATAATAGATTATTATATATCATCTAATCATTTTATTATTATACTAAGTTCAATATGTCACGGCTCATGACATTGTCCCTTGTGTAATTGCCACTTGAATGTATTGCTATTGAACCACATTAATGCTTTTCTTCTTCAACAAATGAGGACAGTCACTCTAAAGACAACATGATAATGTACACTCATTGTAAGGACAGTCACAAATGAGGACATCTCACAGTGACTGTCCCTTGTGTAATTGCCACTTGAATTACACAAGGGACAATCATTGTGAGATGTCCTCATTTGTGACAAGGACAGTCACACATGAGGACATCTCACAGTGATTGTCCCTTGTGTAATTTCCACTTGAATGTATTGCTATTGAACCACATTAATGCTTTTCTTCTTCAACAAATGAGGACAGTCACTCTAAAGACACCATGATAATGTACACTCACTGTAAGGACAGTCACAAATGAGGACATCTCATAGTGACTGTCCCTTGTGTAATTTCCACTTGAATGTATTGCTATTCAGCCACATTAATGCTTTTCTTCTTCAACAAATGAGGATAGTCACTCTAAGGACAACATGATAATGTACACTCACTGTAAGTGTACATTATCATGTTGTATTACAAATGGACCTTATGTTGGTCGGGATATAAGTGCAAAAAAAAGAAGGAACGTTGTCATTTGTGTTTTCAACAGCGCCGAGAGAGATTCCCTCCGCAAAATCAAGCGGGTTATCATTTGTGTTTTGAACAAAGCGGGTTGTCATTTGTGTTTTGAACAGCACCGAGAGAGATTCCCTCTGCGAAATCAAGCGGGTTGTCATTTGTGTTTTCAACAGCGCCGAGAGAGATTCCCTCCGCAAAATCACAGCTACAATTTCTGAGTACGTTGGGTTTATTTTTCTTTTGTCATTATTATTTAATCTGGTATTCAGCTGTTAGAGAGCTAAAATACCCAGAAATGAGGACATATCTGTGTTGAATTTATTGTTAGCGGCTTTGGTTATTTAGAATGCTTCCCCACAATACTTAATTACACAAGGGACAGTCACTGTGAGATGTCCTCATTTGTGACAAGGACAGTCACACATGAGGACATCTCACAGTGACTGTCCCTTGTGTAATTGCCACTTGAATGTATTGCTATTCAACCACATTTATGGGCCCGTTTGGACCACGACACACAGTAGCATCTACAGAGAAGAATATCCCAGGTGTAACAAGTTGTAAGAATATACCAACAGTTCTAAGAAGTTCCCTAGCACGTAGTAGCATCTACAGAGAAGAATATACAACATGAGGGCAGCCACTGTAAAGACAACATGATAATGTACACTCATTGTATGTGTACATTATCATGTTGTCTTTATAGTGACTGACCTCATTCAAGTGGCAATTACATAAGGGACAGTCACTGTGAGATGTCCTCATTTGTGACAAGGACAGTCACACATGAGGATATCTCACAGTGACTGTCCCTTGTGTAAGCCACTTGAATGTATTGCTATTCAACCACATTTATGGGCCCGTTTGGACCATGGCACACAGTAGCATCTACAAAGAAGAATATCCCAGGTGTAACAAGTTGTAAGAATATACCAACAGTTCTAAGAAGTTCCCTAGCACATAGTAGCATCTTCTAATTGTTTATACCACTTCACAAGGTATTGTTTGCACACATTGTTTTTGGTTCTTTTGATGACCCTTGTTTTGAAATTGCTATTAGGCCTTGTAGCTTATATGTTTTGATTGCTGGAGAGCTTCTAAAGCTAAGCAAGAAGACCATTGCACGAGTTATAGCCACGCGCTCAGGTTTGAAAATTGTATATTTTTTAATCTAATGTATATTTTAACTAGACTTTTAGCTTATTTTTGCTATATATTTTAATCTAAAGGGAATCATGGATGTGAACTTGAAAGAATTTTGTACTTAGTTCTTATGGAGAGAATAGTAGTAGTTTACGGTCTAATATCAAATAGAGTTTTCCAATTACAGAAAGTTAATGAATTCTAATAGCTTATATGTTTTGATTGCTGGAGAGCTTCTAGAGCTAAGCAAGAAGACCATTGCACGAGTTATAGCCGCGCGCTCAGGTTTGAAAATTGTATATATTTTAATCTAATGTATATTTTAATCCTTTTGCCATGTCATGTAATATGTCTTGCCTTGTAGCTTATATGTTTTGAAATTGCTGTTAGGCCTTGTAGCTTATATGTTTTGATTGCTAGAGAGCTTCTAGAGCTAAGCAAGAAGACCATTGCACTAGTCGTAGCCGCGCGCTCAGGCATGAAAATTGTATATTTTTTAATCTAATGTATATTTTAACTAGACTTTTAAAATATTAAAGGATTTAACTAGGTCTAAGAAGATTTGTGTACTTTTGACAATTTTGCTTAGTCACTGAAAGTTGTAGACCGAAGTTTTCATAGCCCAATTTTTGCTTCCTGCGAAGAACGATCATGTCAGATAATATAAGTGAAGAACAAAATAGGGAGACAATCGCTAGATTGTGGTCTAACTTGAAAAGAAAAGGTGATGGAAAATGTTATTGTCCCTGCAAAATTTGTAAGGGCTTAAACCGTAGAAGATTGCTAATCAAAACAATTAAGAGACATTGTAGGGAGAATGGTCACATTGAAGGGGGGCATGACTATCATCCACTGGTAAGTTGTTCATTATATCATTTTAACAATTTATATACATATGAAATCACTTGATGATGAGTTGAAGATCATGGTTTATTTATGTTAATCAATTTTATATAGGTTGATCTCCCCAGGGAAGTACATGATATGGAGGAACATGGGGGTGCGAATATCCAAGGTGAAGATAATGATCCCATGGAAGATGACGATCATGCGCTAGAAAACACAATTGAAGATGATGGTATAAATACATTGATCCATGACACATTTAGTCCAAGCGGATCTGATCATGATGATGATGATAGCCTTGATGTACCTCTACTTGAGAAGGCATACGAGCCCCTATACAAAGACTCCCAAACAACTCTTCTCTCTGCTGTATTGTTGTTGTTGAACTTGAAGGTTATGAATGGTTTATCCAACATAACAATGTCACGTATGTTAAGGTATGTCATATATGTCTTTATAGTTAACAAAGGGTGAATAATGTACCACTAATATTATTTATATTAATAACTTATATTTTTTGCTGTAGATTGATAGGCGAGTTTTTGTTACCACCATCAAATATTCTACCTCGCTCATATCGAGAATTATCTGCTATTATGAAAGATATTGGAATGGAGTATCAAGCAATACATGCTTGTCCCAATGATCATATTATATATTATAAAGAACATGAATTTGCAACACAATGCCCTATATGTCATACGAGTAGATATCGAACAGATCGAATAACAAAAAAGGTGCCTCACAAGGTTCTTCGTTACATCCCCATTATTCCACGGATGCGACAATTATTCAGGTGTACTAGCTTGGCACAATTTATGGATTACCATGCACGCAATAGAAGTCGAGATGACATTATTCGAATCCCTGCGGATGGTTCGGCATTTATGCACATAGAGGAAAAGTGGCAACACTTCAAAGAAGAACCTCGTAATCTCAGGCTTTCATTGGCAGCGGATGGTGTCAATCCATTTGGAGAGATGAGATCTGTTTGCTCGGTGTGGCCTATTTTTGTTATCAACAATAACATTCCTCCGTGGATGTCAATAAAGAGGGAGCACATTATGTTGGCAATGATTGTTCCAGGTATTTTATCATTTGATAGTTATTAATTTACATGTACTTACAAATCTTACAGTAAAATGGTCACAATAATTATGTAATGTTACTGTTCATTCAAGTAGGTAAATATCAAGTTAAAGATATGAATGTATATATTGAGCCTCTTATTGACGAGTTGGTGGAGTTATGGAACGGTGTCACTATGTATGACGTGTCTAGACCAATAGGACAAAGACAATTTCAATTCCATGCAATACTTGTATGGACAATACATGATGCCCCAGGGCTAACACATTTTTGTGGTATGTTATAGTGAATTCAAGTTGCGCATGATAATTCTAATTATAAAAATCAACATATTTAATAATCCAATTATATCATTATCTTGTAGGTCTTCAAACAAAGGGAAAATTTGCATGTCCAGTTTGTGGTCCAAAGATGAAATCTCGTCATTCAAAAAGTTTAGGAAAGCATGTGTTTGATGAGTACAGACACTTCCTCCACAGGAATCATAAGTATCGAAGTATGGAAAAACATCTTTTCAATGGGAAAGAAGAGACTACATCAAAGCCACGAAGAATGACACCTCGCCTATGGAAGTTGGAATATAATAGAATTAATCGTCGAGGTAATGTCGTTCCACTTAATGGTTTATGTTTGTAATTTATATATTTCTATTGTGATTTTTGTTTACTAATTATGTAATTGATGATCGTGAAGGTCGTCAAGGCACTACTGACAACCTTCCAAAGGGACTAAAAAGCTATCCCAGACAATTTAGTAGGTTGCCCTACTACGAGGACCTACAAATTGTGCATTTGTTTGATCTTATGCATGTTGGAAAGAATATAACAGAGACATTGTAGAAAATACTGGATGGAAGGCGTGACAAAGAAAAAATTGTCAAAATTTGTAATGACATTCATGAATCCAATCATGCACTGAAGAATTTCATTCACTCAAATAGCAATAGAGATCAGATTAATATAAGTGCCCTTCCTTGGTTATTAACGGAGCAGCAAAGTGATGCCATAAAAGAAGTCATACGAAAAATTTGATTTCCCACAGGATTTGCTGGGAACATAAGCAATCTCATATCAAAGAAAAGTGAATTTGGGCCAGGGCTCAAAACGCATGATTGGCATACTTTCATCAAGGTAAGTTATGTTCTTCTGTATTTACAATATATTCATAAACTACGTGTACTATTCATTATGTTATGTTAGAAAATAATGAAATGATTGGTTTATAATTACTGCATTACGTGCTACCTCTATCTCTCCCAGAGCACTTCAACAATAACATCAAACAAGTGATATATGATCTTGGAAAATACATGAGGTAAGCAGTAATATCTGTTCAATTTGTTGTATATATTTATTATATTCGCGATTTGTTTTTCTTGCTATGTAATCTATTATATATTATTTTGTAAAGTCTCGTATTTATATATTTTTTGTGACTTGAATCTCTTAATGTAGGTGGTTGTCATCTAAAGAAATCCATAAAGAAGATATAAACTATTGGAAGAGAAGAATTCCTCATTTATTGTGTGAAATGCAAAAGTGTCTACCTCCAACTTTTTTCAATGCACAAGAACACTACCTCATACACCAAGTTGAGGAGATTGAATTGTGTGGACCTACACACACTAGGTCAATGTGGATGGTTGAGAGGCACTTGAAATCTTTGAAGGCTTTGGTTCGACAAAGAGCACATCTTGAGGGTTCTATGGTAGAGGGATACATGGTATACCAGACTATGGTGTACATTACTGAATATCTTCCTAAGTTTGCTTCAAATATCCATGTAGATCGCATTTGGGATCTCGACCCTTTTAAAAAATTCAAAGGGGAGTACTTGATGGGGAAAGGTAGATTGAAGAAAGTGACAGGTAATAAATTATAAGATGTTATTGTAATAAATTATTTCTTAATCTTCAAAATAAATCGGTTGTAAGTCGTCTATTTTTTTTTTGTACAGTTGCTCGAGAGTGGGATGCACTACATTTGTATATTGCAAACAATCTTGATTGGATGACGGTATGGATTGAACGATGTCAACATTCTGGTCACACATTAACATGGGAAGGTGTATCTTCATTGGTTAAAGAAGCTCATCGTAATGGAGATTCTAATGTTACGCAAAGGGAAATAGATTTAGCATATGGTTTAAGAGATTTCCAGGTACGTACAAAATTATTAATCACCCGTATGTTTATCAACTCACGATATAATAATTTTGACATGTTTCACATATTATTGCAGGTTAAACACCACAAGGGTATGTTCTGTAATGGTCAAAAATTTCGCGTCAAAGTGTTGGATGACACGAAGAAAACTTGTGATTCTGGAATAACTGCAGTCTTTCAAGTGACTAATATTTCATCTAGAAATGACTTAGATCCTCAAGAGTCTAAAAATCAATACTATGGCATTTTGGATGATATACTTGAGTGCAACTTTAGTTCCTTCAAATTAGTACTCTTCATTGTCAAATGGTACAGGCTACGACTTAATCCAAATGATCCTAATAGAACTGTTATTGAACATGATAATGGATTTACAATGGTTAATACAAGGTCGTTTGAGCCAGTTGGGGATGAGCCCTATGTTCTTCCAAGCCAATGTGAGCAGGTATTTTACTCAGAGGTTTCACATAAACCGGGTTGGTCATTTGTTGTTAGACATGAACCGAGAGGAAGGCCGATAAAGTATAATGCGATGGAAGAAGAAGATACCGAAGAAGTAGAAGATGATGTAGATGATGATCACGATCGACAATTATTGGATGATGTTCCTGAGACAAATTTTCATGAAGAAGAAGAAGAAGATGATGACGATGATGCTGCTACTGATGATGATGATGAAGATGATGTTGATGTTGATGATGATGATGTTGATGATGACGACAACGACGACAACGACGACGACGACGACGACGATGATGACGAGGATGACGAGGATGATGATGATGATGATGATGATGATGATGATGATGAGGATGATGATGATGAAATTTAAAGGTATGCCATCAATCCTTAATGTATTTAATATTCATTTCTTGATAAAAATATATTTGTCTTAAATGGTTACATACTTTATTCATTATCTATTTAAAAGCTATAAGTGTTATAATGTGTACGTTTTAATGTTTTTAATTTTTATGTGATGCTTATGATGGATGTGATTATGATTATGATGTGATTATGCTCACGATAATTGAATTACATTTGCAGGAAATTGAACCCCTTTCAAGAGCATCCCGCACAGTCTCATGGATCGACAGGTATAAGTCAATACACCTTATAGAAAGTCTATTTAATACACTTATCAATAGTAGATTGATGTCTTCTAAGAGCTCTCCCATTTGCAGGTACCAGCAAATAGGTATTTGTCAGAAGTGTCTTCCTCGAGTGAGGGAAATATAGGAATAGAAGAGGAAAGTGAGACATGCAGTTTATCTAGAATAGGGAGATTAACTAGAGGTCAAAGGACTAGAAGGAAATTCAATAAACACATGAAATTTTTCCTTGCTCAAGGGGGGTCATGTTCTTATGATGATGAGACGAAAGGAGACATCGAGGTGCCCTTGAGGTACCAACATCTATAGAAACATTGGGTACCCAAGGAACTTCCTCCAATAAACACTGATTTTTGTGTTAATGAGAGGATATATCGCATAGCACCATCATCATTACATGGTTTGGGCCTATTTTCTATGGATGGCATAAAGGTGTCTTACAAAAAAGTTTCTGAATTGATGGAGTATGTTGGACCATGTTACGATTACAAAAGTTGGATGCATATTGTTCAATATAAAAAAAGTATGCGTAGGTATGCACTCTCGGCAAATTATATACAACAGAAAGACAATAATCAAAGTAAAAGTGTGGCTATATACATTGATGGAAGGCCAAAAGCAACAGGGAATATTGCGGGTTTTATAAATAGTACACGACTTGGGTCAACTATAAAGCAACCCAATTGCATATTTGAGGCGCGCGAGGGAAATCGTGTATTCATCTGTGCGATAAAATCAATACGTGCAGGGGAAGAGCTGCTTATTGATTACAATTTGAACCGCATAGATACAAACGAGGCTACTATCATGGGGGTGGTACATACTATTAAACCAACTTCTAATCAATGACTCCAACATACCATTTAGTTATTAAATTTTTGGCTAACATTTTTATACTTGATCTTTGACACAGGGGCACAATATGGAGCAACCGCCCGAAGGTGATGGTGACGATATTCCTAGCTCATCTACACATGAGCAGGTAAAACTCATTGTAATTGTGCAAACTAGATAGAAGCAAAATGTTATTTTTTTTAATGTTATTTTCTTCATTGTTTTGGAGTAATTTTGATAATACTAATACTATTGTTGTCACAGAGGGCCGGTGGTCGGAGAGAGGGAAAGCAACCTGCAGTCCCTCAAGAGTCCCCCCTTGTGGACCCTTTTTTTATTGATTTAGCAGAGACCGATGACCCGATCGGTTCCATTAAAAAGCTGCTAAAGAAAATTGGGAAAGAACTTCTACATTTGGTATCCATACATCCTCAGACTCAGGAAATAAAAGATAGGGCAGCTGAGTTGTTGCGCACTTCTGAAAACTTTAAAGTAAGTATTAATGAAATTTTTAATTATTACAAGAGTTCAATAATGGTTTTTATGTTATGCTCTTTTATGACATTAATTAAAATATGGATGCATTGTCTTTACAGAGTTATTTGCGTAATTTTGAACCCCATTCCCATGATGAGGCCGGTATTGCAAGTGGTTCAGGTAGATCACATGTTCCATTCCCCACTTGTGTTTTCCACTGAATATATATAGGAATGATCATAATCATTGACAATACATGCTCGAACAATCTTTTTTTTTAATGCTCTAACAATCTTGTCCATGCTAGTCCACGCGTTCTATATTTATGCATGCTCTAACAATTTTATTCTTCAGCTCCTTTCCATGATGATATGACAACGCCACCTCCATCCAGGACAGCCACAAATGTCTTGCCGACTGCCATGTCAACAACACACAGCCTAAATGCACCAACTGTTGCACCATCTACTGGTACACAAATCCCTCTTTTTCTCTCTTTTGTTATGTGTTTAAGTGTTATGTGTTTACGATGTAGATCCCTTGATTGTGTTTGTGCCATGGGTGCTCTGCACCAATTTATTTCCCTTGAAGTATTATTTCTTGGAGGCATTTGATAATGGTTTTCATTTTTTGCAATAGGAGATGCAACAAGTCCCAATGCAACATCATTTCCTGGATGTTCCCATGTTCCTAGTACGGGAATGGTGAAGGATTGCGTATTGATCATCAGCGACGATGAAGGCATTCCCTTAAAAGTATCCAAACTTCCAGGTACTTTAAAGTTATTATTATTCTATAGTGATATAATAGTAATTTAGTTTTTGATCACTCTTCATCGACTAATGATCCCATGATTATTTTGTAGGGAATGATATTTTTTGGCAAAAACTTGGTGATGAGTGTTTGTGGATATTCAGGCCCACCATACGTATATGGTGGAACATCATATCCTAACTAAAACCCCAAACCACTATTTTGATTTCATATCATTGCTAGAATAGTTTTCCTTTTCATCAATTTCTTGAACTATATTAAAGGTAGCTTCTCTTCATTTATGAGTCTAACATGTTTTTTTTTACTTAAAAGGTGGAATAACCAAGATAAAAAGTTGAAGGATGATCTTGTACATAGTATGACCCAGCTTTTTGGACCTCATGCATTCGAGAGAAACAAGCTCCTTGAAAGAGCTGGTTTATGTTTGAAGTATATTAGGGACCAGTACAGGAAATATTTAGAGGTTAACCCAAGGCACGAGCGTCCGCCCTGTGTTCTTGAGGCTGAGTGGCAAGGTTTGATTTTGGATGGAAAGTATAAAGCCGACATGAAAAAAGGAATTACGCCAGTAGAGAGTAGAGCAAGGTATGTGATACTTTTGAGAATGTAATTATGTACTAATTAACCTCTAAATTTTTCCTGTACTGGTCTCTAACATATTTCAAACTTTTCATAGATTGCCTGACACATCAAAGGCAACAAAGGCAAGATTAGAAAAGCACGGGACACACAAGCTCGGCTCTGGTGGTTTTTCCAAACTTCAAGCACGAGTTGTAAGTATTAGTAAATGAAAACTTGTATCAATTTTTTTATATATTGCAAGGAAATTTTTTTTGATCAAACAATGCAAGTAAAATTCACCATACCAAGAAAAAATGTAGGGGTCAGAGTTCAATAGATGCCTCACAGAAGAGGACAAGAGAATTGGCTTCCAACAAGGCTATAGAGCCGTGGCTGAACGGCTACGAGCTGAAATCAGTGTGCAAGGTTCAAATAATGATGCATCTGAGCCACAGGTAAATAAGCTAAATGAAATTTATTTCAAATTGAATACTTTACCAATTAGTCTATTTGATGTTAAGTTCTAATATAAAGTGAGTATATCTGTTTTAAGAAAGCAATGATAACAATGTGTAGGATATTGGAATGCAGCCTGACAATCCTTCTACACAATCTATGCATAATGAAGGTTCGCATGATGTGCATCCTAGTGGTGGAGGTATACATTTGCTATTAAAATTTTTATATGTAATTACAATTGGTGTTTGGATTAATGTAACATTTTGTATAGCAACTGTAGAGGATCGAGGGGTCGGTGCTCATGAGCATGTTGAGGTTGAGTCTAGACAAAATGATGTGGCCAGATCAGGTAATTAAAGAGCGCCACAGTTATGTTCTTTAAAATAATTAAATACTTGTAACAATTATAATTAAATATTTTAAATTTAACTCTTTTATTTGTTATTGTAGAGGACCCCCCTTTGCAGCAGCATAGGAATTTGAGATCATCAAGAACAGAGAACAAAACAACTGATGAGGGGGGTATTGATGATAACACTGATGCTCCTCTTAGAGCTTACATAGAAAAAAAAATTAGAAAGAGAAAAAAGAAATGATTGTCATCTAAATACCTTAATTGATAATGACTGAATTTTATGTCTCAATGAATTTAATTATGTGCTAATGAATGTTCATGAATTATGTGTTTATTTTCATATTGATGAATGTTGCGTGTTAACGAATCTAATGTGTTAATGAATGTTATCATGTGATATTGATTGAATGTTACATTTTATTAATAATTGAAAGAATGAATGAATGTTAGATGTTAACGGGGAATGTAGAGTGATGTTAGGGGGAGGGGGGTGGGGCCAAATGAGCTTCCACCTTCACGTGGTTGGCCCTGTTTAGTAGAGAATATTAAACTATATTCTCGAAACAAAGTGAAGCTCAATAAGATACTAAATGAGTCAAAATGGTTATCAAGGTCCTCTATCCATAAGATACTTGTAGTCAAAATGGTTATTAATAAGATACTTGTAGTCAAAATGGTTATCTAGGTCCTCTATCCATTCCATAAGTTCTTCACCATTCAAACTTCCTCCATAACAAGGAATGTGCTCTAGGTTAGTCATGAAGCCTAGTATGGACTCTCTGTCAGATAGAGCCACTATTTCAGAGCCTTTTCTGTGCATTTCCTTCAAGCACTGTATGTACAGTGTACGGATGTGAAAGGGAGGGCAGACCAGTGTGGACGTTAGAGTATTTATATCTTATGCTTTGAGAGTTTATTTGGTAGATTCAAGAAACCTTATATCAAAGTTATTCCTTTTTCTTATCTGTTGTTCTGTCAAACCCTCATTTTTTGGGTTATTGCATTCAAATGGCCTTAACTTGCAAATAAACCATAGGATATCCTCTGTTCTTTGTAAAATGCAAGTTAAGGGGGTTTATTTTCATATTTTAAAAGCTTTGGAACAGGATACTAAGCCAGAGAATTTCAAGAGCAAGCCCTAGGTCAAGAATCTCAATGTTCTTGACTAGGAGTTGATGGATTATGCAAGATCAGAGGGTAGCGGCAAGTAAAGGACCTCAAACCTTGTTGAATCTAGATCTTTAGAGCATGGTGGACATCTTCAAACTCTGATCTTGGTTTCATGCACCCATTTTCAATGCCTTGTTTTGGAACCCACACCCAAAGGCATGCATTAGGTCTGCGGACTCAATAAGGACATTGATATGCTGGAGTGGAGTCAGGGTCTGGGAGTTGGAGGATTGTTAGAACATCAAAAAGGGTACTCAAAAAACATATAAGTTCATAAGGTCCTTTGTCAAATTGAAGAGTTATTGCTGCAGAACAGGTTTTGGAGACCTACTAGAGTCACTAGGTCTATTTGGACCCGTTTGGACCACGACACACAGTAGCATCTACAGAGAAGAAGTTTGGTATGCAATGGTCTTGAAACCTCCTGAGAAATTCTTGGTATGCATTTGTGTGGTGCAAAAGCTTCGTTGAAAGAGAAAAAGAAGAAAAGAATAGAAATGATTTTTTTTCTTTTTATGTCATATACTGTAACCAGCTACTTATAACTTGCAAAAATTATTATAACCATTTGAAATTGAAACTTAGTTTAATGTGAAACTGAGAACTGCTTTATTAGAGCTTTCTGTGATTTAGATTCAGACATCAAGAACATTGTTTGCCTAATATTGTGATTAATGTTTATTTATTAATATCTCATACTGACAAACAATTGATAATTGTAGGGAAAACGTCATTGGGGTTCTTTGAGGATCCACCAGAAGCCAAGGAGAAAATGTATTCAAATGCTAAAGATGGTGTAACAGTCCTTACAGCTGTTGAACCTTGCTGTGTAGATCATCTCCGATTCTCCAAGTTCAACAGTACTGTGGTATTCCTTTGGATACTTCTAATGGTAAATTTCAGACATCAAGTTCTTTTCGTATGAAACTACTACATTTGTAATCTGTAGTTTTAAACTTTTAGTTTATAAATGTTCATCAGCTTTAGTTTGTATGCTGCCATTTCAAGTATGATTAATGAAGTTACCTTTATCACAGGATGAAAGTGAGCAGTCAGCATACTGGTACGGAGCTGGCAGCATTGATACGGTGACTAGGGCATCGTTTAATGGTGGTATTGTGTTTTCTCGTATTTAGGGCATCGGCCTTTTGAAGCATTGCCTTCATCTTTCTTAAGTCTGAGTTTTAAGTTTGTTTATCTCTCTCGGCGCTGTTGAAAATACAAATGACAACGTTCTTGTTTGTTTTGCCCTTATATCCCGATGTGATTTCGCGGAGGGTTACGGCGCTGTTGAAAACACAAATGAAAACACAAATCCCTTGTGTAATTGCCACTTGAAGGAGGACAGTCACTGTAAAGACAACATGATAATGTACACTTACAGTGAGTGTACATTATCATGTTGTCTTTAGAGTGACTATCCTCATTTGTTGAAGAAGAAAAGCATTAATGTGGCTGAATAGCAATACATTCAAGTGGCAATCACACAAGGGACAGTCACTGTGAGATGTCCTCATTTGTGACTGTCCTTACAGTGAGTGTACATTATCATGTTGTCTTTAGAGTGACTATCCTCATTTGTTGAAGAAGAAAAGCATTAATGTGGTTCAATAGCAATACATTCAAGTGGCAATTACACAAGGGACAATCGATCACTGTGAGATGTCCTCATGTGTGACTATCCTTGTCACAAATGAGGACATCTCACAATGACTGTCCCTTCTGTAATTGCCACTTGAATGAGGATAGTCACTGTAAAGACAACATGATAATGTACACATACAATGAGTGTACATTATCATGTTGTCTTTACAGTGGCTGCCCTCATGTTGTATATTCTTCTCTGTAGATGCTACTATGTGCTAGGGAACTTCTTAGAACTGTTGGTATATTCTTACAACTTGTTACACCTGGGATATTCTTCTCTGTAGATGCTATTGTGTGCCATGGTCCAAACAGGCCCATAAATGTGGTTGAATAGCAATACATTCAAGTGGCAATTACACAAGGGACAGTCACTGTGAGATGTCCTCATGTGTGACTATCCTTGTCACAAATGAGGACATCTCACAGTGACTGTCCCTTGTGTAATTGCCACTTGAAGGAAAAAAGCATTAATGTGGTTCAATAGCAATGTATTCAAGCGGCAATTACACAAGGGATAATCACTCTGAGATTTCCTCATTTGTGACTATCCTTACAGTGAGTGTACATTATCATGTTGTCTTTACAGTGACTGTCCTCATTTGTTGAAGGAAAAAAGCATTAATGTGGTTCAATAGTGATGCAGAGTAGGCAGGGCTTTTAGAATATACAAATATACATCCTTAACTCTCATTCCACCAAGGAAGAAGGAATTCCAATGGTTGAAACGTGAGTTAAGGTCTTTACATCAGTCAAACCCTGAAAATGAGGGTTTGTAAACAATGCACAGAAAATTTGAAATAACTTAGAAATAAAACAAAGAGAATCAATCAAACCAACTTCCAAAGCATCAGATGTCACTATTACAACTTCCAGGAAAATTTTATCATCCAACCACCATCCGTATAGCCGTACAGAGTTCGTTTTTCACCAGAAATGCACTAAAACAGGGTTATTTTTATTTTTTATGAAAGCAAAATGATTACAATACTGGTTCTCTGTCTGTCTTCGACCATTTGAAGCCTAAAATAGGCTCTCCAAATGTTGGTTCAACCATCTAGGTGGTTAGAACAGTTTATCCAACAAATGTCAACTTTGCTAAGCAACTTTTAAAGTTGCATTACAACTTTGCAAACAACTTTGCCGAGAAGGTTAAAAATGTGTTGTGAAACTTTAGGAACCTTATTAAAGTTATTTTGGACCTTCAAACTTCTTAACAACATCTAAAGACACCTAATAAACACTTACTATGCTCATTTCATCCAAGGACTCAAAAGATGCCCAAGGTTTATAAGTCACCAAGGGGTCTTGTGTCCAACAAGTGGATGTTTATAAGGAGATAAAATCAATCCTTAATATTTATTACAAACCAAGAAAACATCTAAAACTCCTATTCTAATTTATTGTCATTCAAAAAGACTCTGATTTGTCATTCAAAAAGACTCTGATTTGTCAATCAAAAGGACCTTTCACCAGTCAATCCTTCAAAGCTCCAAGGTGAAAATCTTATGTTCCAATTGATAGGATTTGACTCCTTGGCTTCATGGCAACTTCCTTCAATCATGGTGTCTTTGGCTTGCATTAGGGATGCCCCTGCATCAAATAGCAATGCATTCAAGTGGCAATTACACAAGGGACAGTACATGCCCATTAAAGTTGGTGTTTTGTTATCCAGCATGACAATGGAGACAACATACTCTATGTCAATTTTACTGATCAAATTTCCCTCCACCAGGCAAAGCAACAATCTATGGGTATGATAAGGTGAAATTTTGTAGTCCTTTTGGGTATGATAACAGTTCCAGTTTCCAATAAGATGGTTCATTTTTATAATCTAGCTTCAATTTCTCTTGTGAAAATCTTTTTTTCATTTTATGGGTGGTAAAATATAATTATTATGCTAGAGGTGTGTACTTATGGATGATAATGAAACAAAATGATAAGATTTAAGACTTGTTTTTTTTTTAAATAGCAATTTAAGTTTCCTTCTATTATAAATTACTGTTTTTTCTATTTTTTAATGTATCAATTTTATTTATGAAATATAAATATATTAATAATGTTTTAGTGTTTTTAGGATTAGTTTATATCAATTCTATGTATCATCATTCGTCATTCAATTGTCAGTATTATTAATTTAGACTGTGCAATTGTAGAACTACTCGAATATGGGTTGGATGGATACTCAAGCAGGGGAACCCTCCTCAAATATCTCAAGCAGTGAACTTGGAAAAATGTGTCCTGAAGGAACCCTTTCCATCAGAGAGATAAAAGTACAAACAAGTAAAAGAAGCAGGCTCTGCAAATATGTTTTTGAGAAGAAAAATGATAGATTATTCGAGTATGGTTCATGAGGTATATCTAAAAAGACATTTTTTTTCTTATTATAATAAAAGAGGAAGTTGTGAATGTCAAAGTTGAGTGAAACAAAAATTATTTTCATCAAATTTTGTTAGGCTTGCTTTTGGGAATAGTTTCTTACAATATTGCTATTAAGATTTTTATTGTGTAGTTTTTAGATTAGGTTTATAAAATTATATTTCATGAGTAGTGATTCATATTAATCAATTAACGATACTTTTGGAAGGTATTTTCAATGTGTCAAATTTTGATATTTTTACAAGAATTAGATTGTGTAATTTTTTTAATTAAAGTCATTGACTCATATTTCATAAATAATAGTTCTCATGAATCCATCTCTTATAAGATTGAATAGTCTATTTAGGAAGTATTTCTAATAGTATGTCAAATTATGATATTACTATTACCATTAGATTGCATGGCTTTGAAGTCAACCTCGTTGACCCATATTCTTCTCTGTAGATGCTACTATGTGCTAGGGAACTTCTTAGAACTGTTGGTATATTCTTACAACTTGTTACACCTGGGATATTCTTCTCTGTAGATGCTACTATGTGCCGCGGTCCAAACGGGCCCATAAATGTGGTTGAATAGAAATACATTCAAGTGGAAATTACACAAGGGACAGTCAATGTGAGATGTCCTCATGTGTGACTGTCCTTGTCACAAATGAGGACATCTCACAGTGACTGTCCCTTGTGTAATTTCCACTTGAATGAGGACAGTCACTGTAAAGACAACATGATAATGTACACATACAATGAGTGTACATTATCATGTTGTCTTTATAGTGGCTGCCCTCATGTTGTATATTCTTCTCTGTAGATGCTACTATGTGCTAGGGAACTTCTTAGAACTGTTGGTATATTCTTACAACTTGTTACACCTGGGATATTCTTCTCTATAGATGCTACTGTGTGCTGTGGTCCAAATGGGCCCATAAATGTGGTTGAATAGCAATACATTCAAGTGGCAATTACACAAGGGACAGTCACTGTGAGATGTCCTCATGTGTGACTTTCCTTGTCACAAATGAGGACATCTCACAGTGACTGTCCCATTGTGTAATTGCCACTTGAATGAGGACAGTCACTGTAAAGACAACATGATAATGTACACAAGTACCGTGAAGGTAGTTGCAAGTTAGGGCTGTTTCATTGCATACCCGAAACAATGAAGATGTTACGGTCCACAAAACGTTTGTGCTTGAAAGATGAACAAATAAAATTAAACTTCTAAATAACCAAAGCCGCTAACAATAAATTCAACACAGATATGTCCTCATTTCTGGGTATTTTAGCTCTGTAACAGCTGAATACCGGATTACATAATAATGACAAAAGAAAAATAAACCCAACGTACTCAGAAATTGTAGCTGTGATTTCGCGGAGGGAATCTCTCTCGGCACTGTTGAAAATACAAATGACAACGTTTCTCTACATTATCATGTTGCCTTTACAGTGACTGTCCCTTGTGTAATTGCCACTTGAAGGAGGACAGTCACTGTAAAGACAACATGATAATGTACACTTACAGCCCGTGTACATTATCATGTTGTCTTTAGAGTGACCATCCTCATTTGTTGAAGAAGAAAAGCATTAATGTGGCTGAATAGCAATACATTCAAGTGGCAATTACACAAGGGACAGTCACTGTGAGATGTCCTCATTTGTGACTATCCTTACAGTGAGTGTACATTATCATGTTGTCTTTATAGTGACTGTCCTCATTTGTTGAAGGAAAAAAGCATTAATGTGGTTCATTAGCAATGTATTCCCAGCATCTGTACCTGCATCTCTCTTATATACTACAAGTTGCTTGCCATCAAAAATTGTAGTTCCCTCACGTGACATTGATGGTGAAGTGTTCTTTTCAAAACCATCATCTGTGGTTACCAATGCTCCTGTTTTAGGCAATAAGTTTGTTGCATTCCATGAGCCATTGGTCAAGTTTCTTCTACGAGCTTCTGATGCCTCAAAATCTAAGCAGCGCCTACGCATGCCTCGTTGTGGTTGATTATCATTCTGTACATGAATTATAATGAGTAATCAGTTTTGGGCCTTGGAATCTTGTATGTAACATGCACAGGCATTTCATGGCTAAATGAATCTATTTTAAAAGCATCAACTTTTCTTACATGATGCTGGATACATAAGTAGAACAAGCGTATATCAAATTGGAAGCAATCAGAACTCCACAATGACATATTATTTAGAGTACTCTTCAGTTTAAGTAATAATGCATATATTGACACTGTAAAGACAACATGATAATGTACACTCACTGTAAAGACAACATGATAATGTACACTCACTGTAAGGACAGTCACAAATGAGGAGATCTCACAGTGACTGTCCCTAGTGTAATTGCCACTTGAATGTATTGCTATTCAGCCACATTAATGCTTTTCTTCTTCAACAAATGAGGATAGTCACTGTAAAGACAACATGATAATGTACATTATCATGTTGTCTTTAGAGTGACTATCCTCATTTGTTGAAGAATAAAAGCATTAATGTGGCTGAATAGCAATACATTCAAGTGGCAATTACACAAGGGACAGTCACTGTGAGATGTCCTCATTTGTGACTATCCTTACAGTGAGTGTACATTATCATGTTGTCTTTACAGTGGCTGTCCTCATTTGTTGAAAGAAAAAAGCATTAATGTGGTTCATTAGCAATGTATTAAATAATTTTTTTTTTTTAATCCACCCACGGGCGTCGCAATTGCGACGGGAACCCGTCGTAAAGCGATGCAGGCGCCCGTCGCAATTGCTTGGGAGGCCCGTCGCGATTGCGACGGCCCTCCGAAGCCATGCGACGGGGGGGTGACGCCCATGCCGCTAACAAATCTTAGCCACATTGTGACGGGCTATGTGTCGCAATTGCGACGGCTACCCATAGACGTCGCAATTTGCGACTAAAAAATAGCGACGTCAATGGGTGTTGCTATTGCGACACATAGCCGTCGCAAAATGCCCCCAAATGTATTAGTGCTATTATCCTCTACATAGCATTTCTCACCATTTTCATATGTATAGAAGTGTATTGTTGGTGGACCTAACTTAAATAGGAGACGATGGTTAAACAATCACCATTCATAATTTTTGTTATAAATAGTAGTTAAATTGGAGGGAGGCTCAATAATTATATTAATTAAAATTTATATAGAATATATATATAAATATAAACTTATATATAAGACATAGATATCTATATAATCCAATTATTATCATTAAAAAATTCTACATATTTTTCAAACTCAAAATTGTGTAAATCTATTCAATAAATTAAATGCCATATAAATTTGATATACTACTAAAAATAATTTTGATATCCTTTGAAAAATAAGAATCTTCATAGGAAAGAATTCCCACTCTCATAGAACTCACGACATGCCTCGTTGATAGAGTCAATCCTCTTCTCACTATGACCATCATCCAAAATAATCATATTTATTTTTACACTACACTTCGGTAATTTATTTTCCACATAACAATTCTAAATGGCCCATCTTCTATTCCCAATAAAGTTGTCATCTTCTTCCCCTAGTTTGACATCTCTATAATATTGGTGTTGACATGATGAGTATGGCAATACTGATACTTTCCCTATTTATCCAACCTACAATTTATTGTAAGAACCTTATCAAATGTCTCTTACCCATTAACATATTCATGGGCCTAGAAAACTCTACACTTTCATCCTTCAAGTAATTGCTTCATGAATCTTGACCCAAGGAAACCAAAAATTTTTGTATATGTTAGTTGTAGTTAACACTCAAGTTACTACAAAAATATTTCTTTTGAACAAAAATACTTTCTAACCAGAAATAAGAACCTCCAACACTGTTGACAATGCATGTTTTATATAATTTTGAAATGTCTGATGTTACCATAACTGATAGTAATGTTGAAGATTGATTATCTGATGGTGATGACAATGAAGACCAACTAAGATAAGAGGAATACATGATAATAGAAAGGTTAGATCAGTTATTATCTTTTCATTGATGTCAAGCAATTGATTTTTGATTTATATTATGTTTCCATATCATTCGGTAATGATATAAGTTGAATGAGTTAAGGAGAAGAAGAAATGAGATGTTATGCAGTTGAAAAAATTAAATGGGAAATTGATACAAATCAGACAATGATCAGATCATGTTGATATAATTGTTTTCTACCTAGCATATGATTATGCTAAGTCAGTAAAACATGGTAATGAAGTTTTGTCAAGTCGGTAAGTTAAGTTGTTTTGGTTACCGAGTAGGATATGTCACTTGGTAAAGGTAAAAGGTAAAATGAAGTAACTTAGTAAAGGAAAAGGAATCAAAGGCACCAAACAACAAAGAAAGGTTTAGTCACTAAGTGAAGTTAACCGAAATATAAATGGAGGACATCGAGCGAAGAACAAAACATAAATAAGGATTGAATCAACATTTAATGATTAGATATGTTGAGATGGATAATCATGATGAAAATGAGAGTTATTTACAACAGATCTATGGACAAGAAAATTCAAGGTGAAGATCTACAGAAAGATCTAAATGATAAAAGAGATGAAACAAGTTTCAAGAAAAGTTCAAGTTCCTAGGTAAAAAGAAAACGTGTTACTGAGATCTAGATTCAAGGTGGTGCAGGAGTACCCTTGTCTTTTCTTTGTTTGTAAGCCATTCTTGTCATGTTTTGATTTCCCTAAGGTCATGTTGACCAAGGAGTGTATTCCAATAGGGATTTGGAGTCTATTTAGGTCCTAGGTTCTAGATTGTGAGACTAAAGTATGATAGTCTATTGCATGGTAAGTGTGGATGGATGATGTCATTATGATGTCACAGGGCTTAGGGTAAGTAGAAAATCAATTTTGGAATCTAATATGGAGCTTATTACTCCATAGTACATCACTAAGGTCTATGGTGAACAAGATTGTCAAAAGTGGCAAAATTGTTGAAAAAGTTGCTCGGACCAAGGTTGTCCAAATGCCCTAATCAGCTTATGAGGACCCTGAACCCTTCCTAAGACCATCCTCATGCTATTTAAGAAAACTTTGGACCAAATCCTGAGGTTGGAGACTCTACTATACAAAGAGTTAATTCTGTAGGTGTGCACAGTGTTAGGATTTTGATCTAGTTTGATAAATCAGTGAATTCATGAGCTATGTTTTGAGTTGTATTTTGGTTTGTAATTGATGGAAGATGTAGATTAGTCTATTTTATTTTAGTTTGTGCCATTAACTTAGTATTTCTTTTCCATTTCATTGCATTGTATAAAATCTTTTGGTTTATCTTTGTTCACAGGTTCATACTAGGAGAGTTGTAGAAATGGGGATCTAACTCGCTATCCCACCATTAATTTTGTATGGTCTTTTGGGGATAGTGAGTAGACTTAATTTATGTAATACATATAGGAGGAGGGGCCCTAGAAATCTTTCCAAGATATTTTACAGTCATGCCCTAGGCGAGCCTATGGTGAGCCCGGCTAGGAAGGATTGAGACAAGAAGGAAGATACCTTGCAGAGATGAATAGACAGATTCAAATTAGTGATTGGAGGTCATAGATAAGGTCTTTGGAAAATATTTTATGAAGGGAGAAGGTGCAACCAATCCATTTGGTCACCAAACACTTAAGAATAAGGCATGCAATCAGTAAAAGCCTAGAACCCTCCCAAAAACACTCATTTTTGGTTAGGGGGTTGTACGGCCTGGAGAAACCCTAAAAAATGTAAAATCCTTGAGATGTTAGGTATTTATCCAAGAATCCATAATCATTTTGTAGGGTTCTTTGGTAGAAAATAGGAGCAAAGCCCTATTTTCTGAGAGAAGGAGGCCTAATTGGGGCTCTTCCTTGTAGCCCTAGATTGGGAAGGAACTATGAAATTGGTAAGAAAAATTGAAGAAGTGAGACCTCTAAGAAATATATTGGAATCAAATTTGACATATTCCAACACCTCCTCATCTCTGAAAGAGTCTATATTACTTTGGAGGTGGTGAGACCTTATCCTAGTTTTAAGGGTCAGTGTGTGCATGGAGGAAGCAAGCACCAAGAATCTTATTTTATCTTGGTAGATGTGACTTGGTAGATTGGTTGGGGTTGAAGACCAGGGGATTGAACCTTTGAAGGAGTCCTAAAGGTCATTTGGTGTCAGTTGAGAACACCTAAGGGTCACTGGGTGGACCTAGGCATGGGCTAGTGATTAGCTCTCCCAACCTCCCTATCACAAGGCATAATGAATTGGACAATTAAGATTGATCAAAGTAAAATGTAATAGAGGGGATTAAGAGGCAAAAATTATCTATTTAAAGGATGGATTTGTATGAAAAAATGGATAGCAAATTGAATAGTTGAAGGGTCACTGACTAATATAGTGAAAAAGGAACAAAGAGATTCTGAGTGAAAAGAAAGATTTGATGAAGTGTTGAAGCCAGTGGATAATGAAAAATTAAAGTGAAGATTGAAGAGCACATAAAGGATTTGATTGAGAAAGATAGTTGCAAATCTATAGGTCAATTTATTTACTATTGTTTACTAGTATTTGTAGCAGAGAAATCTCTTAATAGAGTGGATTTAATAGTCTTATTATAAAATCCTTGAAAAAGGTAATATTAAAAAGAGTGTTTGAAGCCCTCTAACAAAGCCACTCCTAATAGGGTGAAGATCCTAACAGATATGAAGTAAATCCCTTAACCGGGTCACACCTAATAGTGTGCATTGTAATCTTTAACCAGATTGGATCTTAACTGGGCATACTTCATAAGAGTATTTTCTTAGTGGGTAACAAGTCCCATAGTGGTTTTTCCCAAAGCTAGGTTTCCATGTTAAATACTAGTATTACATGTGATGCATGATTTGTGTGAATGATTTACTGATTGTTATAGTTTATTTACCATTGTTGGTAAACAATGACGTTTGTTTTATTGAGCTACCACCGAGTTAATTAGAGAAAAAAGATTTTTTGGTATTTGGATTCAAGGATTACCGATTCACCCCCCCTCTCTATAATCCAACAACTGGTATCAAAGAAAAGTACTATAAAGAGATAGGTTTAATAGACTTGAGTAAAATATCTAAAGATGTATAGGAGAGCAGAGAAAACTTTAAGAAACCCCCTCCCTAGAAAAAGTGTAAAATCCTAGTGAATCCTACATTATTTTGGGTAAAAAATAATAATATTGTTGGTGAATTTTTTTAATTTGAAAGGAAAAAATATTATTTGTACTGGCGATTTTTTTTCAATTATATGAAAATTCTATAAAATATTGGCGAATCTTTCATTATTGAAGAAAATCACGATGACAGGAACCTATACCTAGAAATCATCATTATTTGATGGGGGCGCTCCCTGTCGTGGTACAGGATGGGTTTTTGGGGGCAGCGCCCCTGAAAGCTAAAATGAATTTTATTATTTTATTAAGGTACTCTAAGTTAATTTTATATCTCCTGACAGGAGATAACCCACTTTTTGTAACTATTTGATGATCCGAGATCAATGGCAAGAATTCTATTTCGGGCCAAGGTTTTAAAGGACACAAAGATTCCCTTGAAAGTCTCTGGAATAGAGACATGTGTCAAATCTATTTCGGGCCAAAGTTTTAAAAGCCATAAAGTTTCATTGAAGGTCTCTGGAATAGAGACACATGTCAAATCTATGTACTTAACCCATACTCTAACTTAAATTTTGACTGCATATTGGCGAATATGACCATCGATTAAGACAAGCTTAGGAAATTGTAGGCGAAAATACTCAATTTATTGTGTGGAAAAATTAATTCGATTGGCGAAGTCATCGTTGAAATAAAAATAATTCCATGTCACTATTGGCAATTTGCCTATGCATGGGACCCAATTTTTATAAAGAGTGGGCGACATGGCCACCCCGAAAGTTTGATTTTTTTCACCAAATTTTGGGTCCTCGATGAGTGAAATTCACCAATTGGTGAATATTCACCACTAAAGTTATCCCTATAGGAGAGAAGTACCTAAGTTGAACAAGGAAAGTTTCTCTACATGGCAAAGCATGATGAAATTGTATCTATCTGGGATTGGAGAATCTAAACTAAATCTTTTGACAAATGACTACACTCCACTGCCTCCCTAACCTATGACTATTGATCAAATGAGAGAAAAGAAGGAACACAACTTGGTTATGATAGAGATTGCTTCTTCCCTCTCTAATGCTGAATTCAATGATGTTAAGGACTGTGTTAATTTAAGAGATATGTGAGATAGGCTTACATTTATATATGGAGGAGATCAACATGTACAAAAGGCTAAGGTTGATAGTCTCAGGGGAAAGTATGATGAAATGAGAATGAAGGATGAAGATAACATCACACAATATAGCAATAGAATCAAGGAAGTAGCGAGTTCCATCAGAGGTGTTGGTGGAACATTGACTAATGAAGAAGTGGTAAGTAAAATTATGAGAACTCTTTCTTCTAATTATGCTATTAGAGTATCTTCTATTCAAGAATTGAGATCTATACCGAACGATGTTGTTACTCTTGAAGCCCTAATCAGTAAGATGACTACATTTGAGCTAAGTAATTATGATAATAGTCTACCGACCATTGAAATTACATTCAAGTCAGCTCTAAGCATCGATACATCAAGAAAAGACAAAGAGATTCATAGTAGTTCATATGAAAATGAATATGATAGTATTATAAATGAGGAAAAAGAACAAGAAGAGATAGAGGCACTGCTGGCTAAGAGATTACCAAGAGGTAAAGGAAATTACAAAGGCAAACTACCTTTGAAATGTTTTAATTGTAATAAGATTGGTCATATTGCATCTAGATGTACTGACAATGACATAAATGATAAGAATGACAAAAGAGACAACCGACACCGAATATTTAGAGATTACAAGGATAAAGGTAAAAAGTCTTGCTACCTAGCTAAGGAAGGTGTAACCGACGATGAATCTAATGATACTGAAGAAGGATATGAAGTTGTCTATGTTGCTGTAAAGGAAGAATCTGATGAAGAAAAGTATGAAGATAAAAAAGAATTTGTTTCTCATGTAAGTAAACCCAACCCATGGATTATTGATAGTGGATGTTCACATCATATGACTAGTGATATTGAAAAGTTTGATAATCTAGAAGAGTATGATGGAGGATTTTTCAGATTTGGCAATGATGCTCCATGCCCTATGAAAGGTAAAGGAGCCATTGTAATAAATGAGAAGATGAATGTAATGATGCATATTGGGTTAAATAAATGAACTATAATTTGTTGATTGTTGCACAACTGAACAATACTGGCCACCGACTAGAATTTCAGAATAGAAAGGTGAAAATTTATGGTACTAATGGAGATTTGATTGGAACTGGTGAAAAATCAAAAGGTAATTTGTTTTATCTTGATACTTCTGCAAAGAGTAACTTCTTATTTACTAAAGTTGAAGATGTATGGCTATGACATAAGAGATTATTTCATGTGAATTTTGATAACATGATTGAAGTGAGTAAAAATAATAGAGTCATAGGTCTACTGAGATTAAGAAAACTTGATAAAGCTATGTGTAAAGAATGTCAAATTGGTAAGATGACAAAGTCAAGCTTCTCAAGTAAATTCTTACTCTACTAATGTTATTTTGGAGCTAGTACACATTGAACTTTGTGGTCCTATTAGAATTCAAAGCTATTATGGAGATCTTTACTTTATTTTTTTTGTTGATGATTATTCAGGAATGATGTGTGTTATGTTTCTAAAAGAAAAATATGATGCATTCCAAATGTTTAAGTGGTATAAAGAAAGAGTTGAAAAGGAAATAGGAAAACAACTAAAGTGTTTGAGATCAGATAGAGGAAGTGAATTTATCTCTGATAAATCTATTATCTTCTGCATTGAGAATGGAATTAAAAGACAAGTATTTGCATCGAGAACTCCACAAAAAAATGGATAGCTGAGAGAAGAAGTTGCACAAACATTCTAGAGAGAAGCCATAAGTACTGTTGTCTACACACTCAACTGAGTACAATTGAAGAAAGGTACAAATAAGACACCCTATGAACTCTGGTTTGGTCACACACTGAATGTAAGTTACTTTAATTTTTTTGGAAGTAGGTGTTACATACTAAAAGATGCCAAAAGTGGAAAGTTTGACTCTATAGGAGATGAAGATATATTTCTTGGTTATTAATCATAGAGAAAAGCATATAAATGTTTGATCAAGGCTACTAACAAAATTGTTGAAAGTGAAAATGTAAGAATTGATGAATTTGCAGAAAGGAATGAAGAGGATAGAAAAAAGGAACTTGAGGATTACAAAAGATTTTTTTATGTATAGGAAGGTAATTTAGTTGAAGCAACTGATCTGTATCAAGGAGGAACCAATGAGCAAGATGAGCCTCCACTAAGAGATGAAAACAATGATGAACAGTCCACCAAGACTATATTAGAAAAATATGTGAGAAGACACCACTCACCAAGCATAATTATTGGAGACAAGCATTTAAGAGTCATGACAAGAAGTAAGTTGAAAGTTAACACATGTTTGATTTCTGAATTTGAGCCAAGATTAGTAAAGGATGCACTAGGAAATGAAGATTGGATTAATGGTATGAAAGAATAAATTGATCCGATTGAAAAGAACAACACATGGTAATTGATATCGAGACCTAAGGATAAGAATGTGATTGGAACAAAATGGATTTTTAGAAATAAACTCAATTAGAAAGGAGATGTGTTCAGAAATAAAGCTAGGTTAGTTTGCAAAGGGTATGCACAAGGAGAAGGTGTTGACTATGGTGAAAATTTTTCACCTATTGCTAGATTAGTTGTAAGGATATTACTTGCATATGCTGCATATAAAGGATTTAAAGTTTATTAGATGGATGTTAAGTCTACATTTTTGAATGAAATTCTTGAAGAAGAAGTCTACATTGAATAACTTGAAGGATTTGTTAAGAATTCTGATAAGGATATGGTCTGCAAGCTACACAAGGCTTTATATGGACTGAAGCAAGCACCTCGAGCATGATATAAAAGGTTACACTCTTACTTAATCAAGATTGGATTTGAAAGGACTAGTGATAACAATAATTTATACTTAATATGTGATAGTACTGATAAAATTCTGATTGTTGAGATATTTGTTGATGACATTATATTTGGTGGAAATGAGATAACATCTAAATCATTTGCTGTAATGAGAAAGGAATTTGAGATGTCTATGATAGGAGAGATTAAATTCTTTATTGGACTTCAAATTCAACAAGTAAAGGATGAGATCTACATAACACAATCTAAGTATATCAAGGAGATTATGAAAACATTCAATATGGAAGAATCAAAACCGGTTGGAACACCGATGGCTATTGGTTGAAAATTATCAAAGGAAGATGACACTAAGGAAGTAAATGAGACACTTTATCGATCTATGATTGGTAAACTATAACATGTTGTCCACATCTGACCAAATATTGTACATTCAGTTGATATAGTTGCAAGGTTTTTTGCAAACCCAAAGGAGACACATATGTCTGCAGTTAAAAGGATATTCATATATTTGAAAGGGACTAAATATTTTGGTTTGTTGTATGCAAAAGAAGGAGATTTTGATTTGAAGGTATATACTGATGTTGATTGGGCTGGAAATATTGAGAACAGAAAGAGCACTAGTGTCGAAGCTGAGTATGTTGCTGCAACTATGAATTGTTATAACATTGTATGGATCAACCAATTAATGGAAGGTATGCATGAAGATATTACTGATCCAGTTACAATTTATGGTGATAGTACCAGTGCTATTAACATATCAAAGAATTTGGTGATGCATTAAAAAACAAATCATATATCTCTTAAGTATCACTACTTGAGAGAGCAAGTACAAGATAAGCTTGTGACATTGCAGAATGTGAATTCTAAAGAACAAATAGCTGATATATTTATAAAACCACTACCGAAGGATTTTTTTGAGTATCTTCGAGGTAAGTTAGGGGTTCTTCCCCTATCTAATGTGCACTAAGGCAAGATGCATGATGCATCAATTCATAGACTCATTAGAATATATATTTTGTGAGTTGATGCTAGTGTTCACTCTTTATGTGAATCCTAAAGTTGTGAAGGATGTTCATGTATTGCAATGGAAAATATATACACTAGAGGTATAATTTGAGAAGTCTATGTTTCTTTGGCATTGTTGTCAAAGAGGGAAAATTCTAGAAGGAGAATATCATTGATGATTGTTGATTACAAAGAAGGATAAGTTTACTAAAAGAGGGAGAGTAAATTAATTGATTACTGGAGCAGAAGGAGATATATGAAATAAGGAGAATGTTGCTAATACATAGAGAGAAAGGTTAATCCAGTAAAGAGGAAGAGTAAAGAAGACTACTAATGATAGAGGGAGAAAGACTATAGAAGAATATCAAGTACAACAAAGGAAAATCTAAATCTCAAAGGGAGAATATGAATGAAAGTGAAGTGTTACCATCATCAATTAAACATTGAATATTGTTAGTGTTGCCATCAATGCCAAAGAGGGATATTGCTACCATAACTGATAGTAATGTTGAAGATTGATTATCTGATGGTGATGATGATGAAGAATAACCAAGATAAGAGGAATACATGATAGTAGAAAGGTTAGATCACTTATTGCCTTGTCATTGATGTCAAGTAATTGATTTCTGGTTTATATTATGTTGCCATATCATTCAATAATGATATAAGTTGAATGAGTTAAGGAGAAGAAGAAATGAGATGCTATGAAGTTGAAGAACTTAAATGGGCAATTGATACAAATCAGACAATGATGAGATCATGTTGATATAATTATTTTCTACCTAACATATGATTATCTTAAGTCGGTAAAATATGGTAATGAAGTTTTGTCAAGTCAATAAGTTAAGTTGTTTTGGCTACCGAGAAGGATATGTCACTCAGTAAAGGAAAAGGAATCGAAGGCATCGAACAACAAAGAAAGGTTTAGGCACTTAACCAAAATATAAATGAAGGACACTGAGTGAGGAACACAAATTAAATAAGGATTGAATCAACATTTAATGATTAGCTATGTTGAGATGGATGATCATGATGAAAAGGAGAGTGAGTTACAAGAGATCTACAGATAGGAAAATTCAAGGTGAAGATCTATGACGAGATCTAAATGGAAAAAGAGATAGAACAAGTTTCAAGAAAAGTTCAAGTTCCTAAGTGAAGAAAAATGTGTTATCGAGATCCAAATTCAAGGCATAATGAATTAGATGGTTAAGATTGATCAAAGAAAAACATAATAGAGGATATTAAGAGGCAAAAATTGTCTATATAAAGGATGGATTTGTATGAACAAATGACTGGAAAATTGAATAGTTGAAGGGTCACCAACTAATATAGTGAAAAGGGAACATATAGATTCTAAGTGGAAAGAAAGATTTGATGAAGTGTTGAAGCCACTGGATAATGAAGAATTGAAGTGAACATTTAAGAGCACACAAAGGATCTAATTGATCAAAGATAGTTGCAAATCTACAGGTCAATTTATTTACTATTGCTTACTAGCATTTGTTACAGAGAAATCTCTTAACAGAGTGGACTTGATAGTCTTATTGTAAAATCCTTAAAAAAGGCAACATTCAAAAGATTGTTTGAATACCTCTAACAAGGCCACTCCTAACAGGGTGATGATCCTAATAGATCTGAGGTAAATCCCTTAAATGGGTCACACCTAATAGTGTGCATTGTAATATTTAACCAGAATGGCTCTTAACTAGTCGTACTTCAGAAGAGTATTTTCTTAGTGGGTGACAAGTCCCATAGTGGTTTTTCCCAAAGATGGTTTTCCACATTAAATACCGGTGTTACATGTGATGCATGATTTGTGTGAATGATTTACTGATTGTTATAGTATTTACTATTGTTGGTAAACAATGAAGTTTGTTTTATCGAGATTCCACCGAGTTAATCAGAGAAATTTTTTTTTGGTATTTGGATTCAAGGATTACTGATTCATCCCCCCTCTCCATAGTCCAACATCTAAAGGAAGGAGTTTGAGTGGGAGTAGGGGCCCTTTTTGTTAAAATATCTACTTGTACTATGTGCAAGATTGACATGTTCTGGTTCTAGTTTCTTAGAGCCAAGTGTTTGAAGGGAGGATGCTTTGTTTTTTCTCATTCGACTGGCCTCCCCTAGTTGATTGAAATTATTTTTGATGTCCCTATTTTTTGTGTGACATATTTTGATGATGATGGCCATGCTTTCCATTTCATTGATGGAATGTGTGTGGGGGATTTTAGTGTGGATGGGCAACACCAGTGGTTTTGTGTGGTGGATTCCATTGGTGGTTTGAGTTTCATGTGCTTTATGGCTACTATTGCCATTGTTGTGAGATATTGGTGTCTTCCTTTGGACATGTTCATAACAGTCCTTTTTGTGCTTCTATGGTTTAATTTAATTGTTGAGTTATTTCTCCTAGGTGAGTGGAGATTTGTGGTTGTGTATGTGTTCTAGTTTTCAGTGATGGGATCCTAGTGTTTTTCTTGGTGATTAGTACTTGTGCAAGGTATGTTGGCGTTCAATAAGTTTCATCCCTAAACAATTGTGTGTCTTTTTTGGGTTGGCATGTAGTTGGTACAGGCCTCCTTATTTTGTGTTCTCTATTCATGTAGAACCTCTTTCTTGGTTTGGATGTTCTCTAGTTGTTGTGTGAAAGAGAAGGGGCTATGATTTTGATAGGTGTTCTTGGCCCTATTCTGTTTGGTGGGTCTTCTCCTCTGTAGTGGTGATTTATGGGGATAGAGTGTGTTCTCTATAGATTTGGAGCTATGTTTGAAGGAATTCTTTTGGTCCTTGTTTTGGGATCTTGATTGGATAACTTATTCCATGTTTTGGACATCTATTTGCATAGCCCTCTTGGGTGGAGATTCTTTGTGTGGCTCTTGTTTAGGAAAATTGTGTTGGATTTGAGATTGGAGACAATACTTTTCTTGATGTTTGACAACAATTTTTTTTTTTGGCTTCTTCTGGTTGTTTTGTAGTTGCTTCTTACTATGTTTGATGCTCCCTGTGTGGTGCAACATTGGGATTATTTTCCAAGTCATGGGGGTTCTCTTTGGGTGCAACATGCTCGTGACTAGATATAATATTTTGTGGTGAAAGGGTGGGCTACAATGGTGGTGCATTTTATACATGATCTATTGGGTCCTGTTGTTGGCTACTGGAGCTGTGATTTTAATGATGGTGCCTTCTCTATGGTGTTGAGTTTTTATTGTTAATTTTTTAAAAATTAACTATATTAGTATATGATTTTAATGATGGTGCCTTCTCTATGGCGTTTAGTTTTTATTGTTAGTTTTTTAAAATTAACTAAATTAGTAACATTAAGTAATTTGATTCTGGTTTAGATGTGTAAAAGCACATGCTTATTTATTATTCTACTTTGAAATAATTTTTAAATCTAATTAATATAAACATCTTAAGTACATCTATCTAAAATAATGTCAAGATTCTTGAATGATTTTTCTTAATAGTTATTTTAATAATTAAAATGTTCTTTTATTTTACTCTAGAATTACTTGAAATTTATTTTATTTTTATTTACTCAATACTTATTTAATTATTTGAATGTTTTTAATATATGTCACATTATGTGTTTCATTTTTTTAAACACATTTACAACACTTCATTGTAGAACATTGATTGTAGTAAATTAGTAGATGTTGTTCACATAGATTGATAGTTGATAATAATTATCATAGATATCTTCAATACATCAAAATGTTAAGATTTATTAGGATCTATTTTATTTACTTAATAGTAATTTCATTTTTGTTAGTACACTTGGTTATGTATCCAGGAGCCACAAAAAATACCATTGAAATCTTAGATAAGTGGTAATTACAATATTTGTCTAGAATGTGTGTTCACCATACATAATGTTTAAAATGTAAATTAATATTATTATGGTGCACCTAGGATATTTAGGGATACATGCATAATATGGATTAGACATTATCGAGGCCACTTTATATGTTGGATTAAAATTGGGATAAATATTACTTTGCACATTGGACACATCTTTATTATTAGGGAAATTTAGTATCCTAAAAATGAGGGGGACATGATTTTGTGACATCATGGTATTAGGAACATGATTTAATACAACTTGGCGGTTTTGTGCAATCTTATTATGACACAAGGAGCAGAGAGGAGGGGCCAAAACAGTGGTAAACCCTACCAGATCTGCCCTGCTCAACAACTCACAGAAGCAAACAACAACCACACTGAGAGAGAGAAAGCAGGATCATTCATAGATTATCATTCAAATTGGTTCATACATGTCGGGCTATAAGGCCTTCCTGATTATGGCCAGATATTACAATGAATTACAGAAGTCCTCAAACATGCGAGGATATGTGAACAATCTCAATCCTACTATCTTCTATCTTCCACCAAATCTAACTCCCTAAATTATACCCAAACATCTATACTTATACAAGAGGCTACCAAACTGAGTTGGCCTTCAGATCTAAAATCAATAGAAGGAATGACTAGATCTAGGGCCACATGCTTCCCAAGGAGGATACCAACATTAAATCTATGACCCAAATTAAATGCACAAGTCGGCCTCAACAAGAACTCAAAAGAAACCTGTCAGTAAACAAGGGTTACTGAGCGCCAGAAAAGCATCACCGAGCGCCAGGGAAATTCATCGTGCGCCGAAGAGATAACCGACCAACACCGGTGAATATAGGAAACTGAGCAACATTGAACCAACTTGGTCAAAGCATAAACCGAGCAACACAAACAAACTCAAATATGTTTTTGGTGACACAGGATTTCCAAGGACTCGAGATTCTCCTGCATCAGACACCTGGGGTTATTAGAAATGATTCTTCAAATCATTTAGTAGGTATGGTTCAAGCTGCATCCAACTCAGACTATGAAATCCATGAACTGTCTTCAATCGGTCTATTCTTCCACTTTACCAGATATTCCATATACTATTTTCCTCTTGTACTTCTGCCAATTCTCTGTTCCAAAATCTACTCAACTTCATTTTTTTTCTTAGGATATTCCATTGGTACTGTCATGTCTTCATTAGGTTCATGATACTCATACAAATTAGAAATGTTGAAAATTGGTGATATGTCCATGTCATCAGGTAACTCAATCTCATATGCATTTCTACTGTCAAATTTCCTCAAAATCTCGCAAGGTCCAGACTTCTTCATTTTCAGCTTCCCATATGTTCCAATAAGAAGTTGACCTTTCTTCAAATGAACCATCACTTCATCACCAACATCAAAAGTCTTATGTCTCCTTGGTCAATCAACTCTGTCTTTGTATTTCTGATTACTTTCTTCTAGCTTGATTTTCACATCTTCATGCAATGTCTTCATGTACTCAGCAAACTTTACTCCAACACTTCTCTTACTTTCATCAACAATATACCTCAAATCAGATATACCTCTTAGCTGTATGCCATTCACAATCTATCATGCCCAAAATTTACCAATAAAAATGCAACAATTTTTTTTTAAAGGGTAAGATGTAAGAGAGTGACGATCATGGGTTAAGGATAAGTCGACTATGGTTAAGCCGATCACAACCTAGGATTAAGTTTTGAAGTGTTAAGCCCTATAAGTATCAATGTACCACTATGGGTCTGGTAGATTAAAATTCATAACTATAGTCGTAAAGATCTGAGTTCGGTTAGTGGAACCCGCCTAGTGTATACAATTCCATTTTAAAACTTCCGTTCAGGATGAATCCATAGATACCTAGGTTATAACTTTTGAAACTGGTTGTCCAACTTAGTAGATAATTTATCCTACAATAATGGTTCATGGGATAACTACATGAGCAACCAAATTTTAATTATAATCCGACAATAAACCTAATAGTGTTAACTAGAACAAAATGTTATCCCAACATTAGAAATATAATAGTTGCACTACCCATTTCTAAAATATACTAATAACCCACTTATACATTAAATTAATTAAAACACATCGATTCAATAAATCATAATCCTATTAGCCAATAACAATTTAGCAATTTAAATAAGGCCCTAACTAACTATTATTAATGATTTTACTTCAACTAATTAACAATCAAATGAAATGAACTATTAAATTAGCTAGTTGATTTATTAATAAATCTAAACACATTATCAATAAAAAAAATATTAATTAATAATTAATTTTATTAACAATGAATTTTAATCACAAAATAAAATTAATAACAATAAGTAAAATTAGCATCAAGTATGAACAAGTCAAATCTAAGAAAGATGGTACTACCCTAGTAACCTACTAATCTTACTAACCTATTACTCTACTATCCCATCACCCCACTTTCCCCCATGGTTCACTTGCCATGTGGGTGGGGGGGACAAGATCCCTATACAAGTCTAAGGCCTGTGAAAATTTAACTAAGGGAATGTGTGCAGAATTAAAGACCAAAGCTTTTGGGGCCCACCAAAGCATGTTAACCTTATTCCAAGCATTAAATTTTTGCATGGAAAAGGACTGGCAACTTGACAAAAGGATAAGTATTAAACCATGTCAGCAACATAGCACTAAGCCTTGACAAGGTGAGTATAGTATGCATGGGGAAGGAGATGAAGTTGTGGGTCCCACCTCACACAAGTCTTAAACTCATGCACATGGGATTTTCAAAACACTTCATGGGGTGGCAGATTTAAGTCAAAAGACTTGGGGGCCACCACAAGGCTTCCCCATTCCAAATGCAGCAAAAAGGGAACTTTAAAAAATATTCAAAGGAAGTGATTTATGGTGACATGGGGTTTGGGCCCACCAACCCATTCACCCTAATCCCTATGCATGGGATTTCAAAAGTCAAGAGGGGGAAATGGAGTACAACAAGCAAGGCATTAAAGTTTATACTTTATTTTCTTTCTTTTGAATGATTTCTTTGACAAAGCTCCCCTCCTCATACTTGCGCCTATTTAAGGGAAGGTAAGGATGTGGGGCCCACGAGATGAATGTAAAACATGCTTTGTTTTTGTTTTATATTTCTTTTATTAATTAGGAGCTAGTTACAATAGGGATTATATTAGGGGTTAGTATACTAATCTTTGTTTAGGAAAAGAATCTTGGGGGGGAATATTCTCTGTGGCAAAGAGAATTATTTCCCTTCCCCATACATTTTCTAGAGAACAATTTTGCTCTCAAAATCTGGGAAGTGTTATTATCATTGTTTGATTATTTCTTCTAACATATTGTTCTCTTTGTTTTGTTATTGAAGAAGTCAATTGTATGCATTTGATCTACTATTAGTGCATTGCACTATGGGGATTATAAATTGAATATTGGTAATAGGTAATTTTTACATTAGTATTCTAACTTGTTTAATTAACCATTGTTATCATGTTTATTTTTCCCTCTCAAGGAATTTGGGGTTGGAATGTTGATTTCAAGGTAGAGTGTTGATCCTATTGAGGTAGAAATATAGATTTTCAAAAGAAGAATGGGATGTATTAAACTTGAAAATTTACAATCAAATACATTAAGGAGATTACAAGCTTTATATATCAATAAGATTTTACATGCTATGAAAACTATTACATTTCCTTTCTTATCAACATTGGATATTATTCTACAATGGAAGGTTAACTTAATTATTCCAAAGAATAGGATACAAGAGGCATGAAAATAAATATTCTTCATTTTACATTATGGTAATCTCTCAAAATACAAATACACACCTTCAAGATAGAAGAACTATACAATCAAATGGGTAACATACAATGTTCCTTTCCTCAATGAAGCTATTTCATAATGAATAAGAGCATTTCACATATTACTTGATGTAGGTTTCAAATGGACATTACAACATTCAAAAAGAGGTGAATCTCATTACAAGAGATCAACAATGCAACATTATAAGTTTTCTTTCACACAACCACACCAAAATAGATAACTCTCCAAAGCTTTTTTCCACAAGCATCTTGGCTTCAAACCTGCAAATCAAAGAGGAGAACCATGGGAAGCTCACCTCCCATCCTAGGTCTCAAGGAGACCATCCCTGAGCTAGGAGAATTGGTAACCAATGGGTGACATTCACACATTCACATAACATAAACACAACAACAAAGAACACCCTCCCAAGGCTTGCACAATGGGATTCACCATGAACCCATAACAAGGGGTGAAGGTGGATTTCCATGTAGGAGATTGCCAATGAAATACATACAAAACCATGCCTTTCCAAGGCTATAATCCACATACACTCTTCTACACATTCTCCTCCTTATCTCCCCCCAAAAAAGATCAATAACCTTCATTGACATGCAAGGGCCCATACATCTTGCACCTTTTCCCTCTTCTCTCCATGAGAATAGACTCTACACTTCCATGGAATCCAACTAACCCCTTCCCCCATATATGGCCACTTCTTCCCTATCCAAAGGTGAGTAATGCCATCACACCCTTCACAAAACTCCCCCATTCAAACAAAAATAAAACCATAAGCATGAATTCAAACAAAAATCCCATCCCTTACATCACAATAGCACAACAATACATAGAATCCATATGCAAGAGAGAGTAAAAACAACATGCTAATCTATTGGAAAAAACCAAGAAAACTTCCATGGCAATGGAGACCAACCTTCATAATGTGTTATGGTAAAATGATGCTTGAGAAGAGCCCAATCCCTTATGCTTCTTTCAATCCAAAACCCTAATGTCTCTAAAAGTAGAGAGTGGGTGAACACCCACTAACTCTACAAAGGGCCTCTAAAAAGGCCTCTAAATCCTACCCACCCACCAACATTAAATTCAGAATTGACCCTAAGTCCTTTGATTTTCCTTGTCCCCTATCATAAATGCAAGATTGGAAAGGAGTGTGGGTTTGGTTAAAGGTCAAGACTCACTCCATTTTTGTAACATGTGGGAAATGGGTCATAAATAGGGTCACCAAGGCCACTAGGGGGTTCTAGATGTGTTAGAAATGTCCCTAACCCATACCCCTATCACTAAGGTACTTGGATTTTGCTAACATTGATCCTTAGGACCACTTTTTGGCCTCTAGAAGTGGCTAGAAGGAATTAAATTTAAATAATCAAATTGGTGGGACTTGCAAGTATCACCAAGCAAAAGGGGGTTTAATTAGGTTCCTAATGAGTCAGTTAGGCTTAGGTTTGCATTGCCAACCTTAGTAGACATGTCATTACATAAACACATAACAAGTGTCAAGTGACACTATAAAATGACATAATACAACACTGACATGTCACTAATTACACAGTGAAAACACCTAATACATACACACAATTTATGGTCACGAATTAAATCACTTAACAATGAGGTTTGAATCTCTTCATTAGATTCAACCTTGGCTTTACAGTTTGCACATATGGTTGGTTATTGATTCTCCGATCGATTTCGTGGTTCTCTTTCCTACACACTAAACTCGAGCATCAGTAGTCCAAGATAATAAAATCACATGAAATTATATAGATATATCTACATGTACAATTCATAATTAGAAACATAAATCCATATGCATAATTCAATTCCTAATTACGACTTTCATTCAGTAATGTTTAAATATAGCAATTCCATAAATCATCATGACATATTATCCTTACTTCATAAAGAACAATCCATATAATAATCAAATCCATTCATGATTAAGTCTTTCACATTAAGTCACATTTCTAAGCATATATAACCAGAATCAACATTATGTCCTAGGTCCTAATCCATCTCAAATGTAATCCACATAATATAATAATCATCATCAAACATAATATCTCGAGTCTCTGTCAGGATAATCAAAAAGTGTATCAATGTATCAAATCATGAAGTATCAAAATGTGAATGATAAAAAATGCTATGATGGGTCGGGGTGAGGCCTCACACAATCTCAAAGGGTGTTTTTCTAGTACTCCTATTCACTGAATTATTGTATGAAAACTCTGCTTGTGCCAACACAGAATCCCAATTACTAGGTGTGTCTCCAACTAAACATCTCAAAAGATTTCCCAAACTTCTGTTCACAACTTCTGTCTGTCCATCGGTTTGTGGGTGAAATGTAGAACTATATTTCTCAATGCCAAAATTTCTCCAAAGAGTCTTCCAAAAGTATCCAACAAATTTACTGTCTCAGTCAGAGATAATAATCCTCGGTAATCCATGCAATCTGATAATTTCCTTAAAGAAAAGATCTGCTACATGTACTACATCTGATGTCTTTTTACAAGGTATAAAATGTGCCATCTTTGAAAATATATCCACCACAAAAAATATAGAATCATTAGCTCTTACTATCTTCGGTAAGCCAAGAACAAAATCCATACTGATGTTAATCCAAGGTTTCTCAGGTACAACAATCGGTATATACAATATAGTATTCTGACTTACTCCTTTTGCAACTTGACAAATTCCACAACTTTTCACAAATTTTTGAACATCTTTATATAACTATGGCCAAAAGTATTTCTCCTTAAGCATACCCAATTGAATACCTTTAAACAACATACCTTCTTGAGTGAAATATTCCTCCCATTTTTTACTCGTTTGATCTTGAATAGGTGCTCTGCACTTTCTCCACAGCTCAGAAAAATCAGGATCAGTTTCATACAAATCTCTCATCTCATCAAAACCAATAACTTCAATTTTCATCTCGGTCATCAAAGATCTTCTTCTACTCCATGCATCACCAACTTGGTTAGTGACTCCACTCTTATGCTTTATCACAAATGTATAACTATGCAAATACTCAACCTATTTCATATGTCTCTAATTCAACTTATTCTGACTACCCAGATATTGTAAAGCCTTATGATCAGTATACAACACAAATTCACTTGGTATCAAATAATGTCTCCATTTCTTTAGTGCTTGAACAATAGCATAGAATTCTTGATCATACACATAATATTTCCTTCTAGCATCATTAAAATTTTCACTAAAGAAAGAAAAAGGTTTACCTTCTTGACTCAACATAGCTTCAATAGCACTACCACTTGCATCACATTCCACTTGAAATACCTTACTAAAATTAGGCAATGCCAAAACAAGCAATTCAGCAACCTTCTGCTTCAAAGCTTCAAAACTTTTATCAGCTCCATGTGTCCACTTGAATTCTCTTTTATCTCCTCTCATAGTCTTAGTCATAGCATTACAAATTGAATTGAAATTCCTTATGAACTTTTGGTAAAAACTTGCCAAACCATGAAATGATCTTACCTCACTAGCACTCACAGGTGTAGGCTAATTCAAAATAGCTTCAACCTTTTCAAGATCCATCTTCAAACCATTAGTTGAAATTACAAATCCCAAATACACAATCTCTTCTTTCATGAATGAACACTTTTTCATATTTATCAGCAACTTTTCCTCTTTCAATCTCTGCAAAACTTGTCTAACATGCAACAAATGTTCTTCTTTGGTCTTACTAAAGATCAGAATATCATCAAGATATACAATCACAAACTTACCTAAGAATTTCTTCAAAACTTCATTCATCAACCTCATAAAAGTACTCGGTGCATTAGTTAAACCAAAAGGCATAACCAACCACTCATACAAACCTTCTTTTGTCTTGAAAGTAGTCTTGCATTCATCACCTTCTCTAATTTTGATCTGATGATACCCACTTTTCAAATCAATCTTTGTAAAATACTTTGCTCCAGTCAAACTGTCCATTATGTCATCCATTCTCGGTATAGGAAACCTATACTTCACTGTTATCTTATTGATTTCTCTGGAATCAGTACACATTCACCATTCTCCATTCTTCTTTAGTGCCAATACCATAGGTACTACACAAGGACTCAAAATTTCTCTGATCAAACCTTTATCCAGCAAATCTTGAATCTGTCGGTTCAATTCCTGATTCTCGATAGATGTCAACTGATGAGGTGCCTTATTTGGTAAACTAGCTCCAGGGATTAGATCCATGCAATGATCAATACTTCTTTTTGGTGGAAAATCATCAGGTACATTATTAGAAATGATTTCACTATACTCGGTGAGTAACTTATCAATCTCCTTAGGGACACTATCCTCTATTTTCTTACTCAGTTTGTTAGGAATAACAACAAAACATACATCATTCTTCTTCAAATCCTTAACAAAATTTCTTCCTTCCATCAAACAAACTTTCATAGATGTGCTAACATTACTAATAGGTTCTTCCATGAAAGGTAACAAGATTTATCTTCTTCCATTAGCCCAAATAGTATATTTATGCAATCTCCCATCATATATAGCATGTCTATCATATTGCCAAGGTCTACCCAATAAAATATGACAACAATCCATAGGCATGATATCACACAACACCTTATCATAGTACTTTCCAATTTTCAAATTCACATAACATTTTTCACTTACGAAGAGTGTGTGCTCATCATTGATCCATGAAATCTGATAGGGCTTCAGATGTTCCAACTTTTGCAACTGCAACTTTGTGACCATTTCCTCAGATTCCATATTCTCCAAGCTACCACTATCAATAATTACCTTCCAAAATTTGTTAGAAACTCTACATCTGGTCTTGAAAATACTTTTCCTTACCGGATCTTCCTTTTTACATTCATTCCATAGTGCTCTTCTTATCATCAAGTTACTTTCCTGCTTAGGTTCATTTGGTAACTCTTCTTGCACCAAAGCATTTCTACTGCTACCAACCTTCTTATTAACATGTGTACATTCAAAAGATCTATGTCCTTCTTCTCCACAATTGTAACAAGTTCCTCAGAAATTACCTCTGCTATAACCACCTCAGTAGTTACTACCTCTGCCTCTAGATGAACTTTCACCTTTCCACTCGGTCTTGCCTTTATCTAGATTTTTCTTTTCAAGTTCAGATCTACCATTTTCACCATTAGATCTACCTCTTCCTCTAGGGAATCTACCACCTTGACCTCTTTGTCTCTGCTCATGTCTCTTGTTCAATTTCTCCTCAGCTTTCAATGCAAATTGATAAGCATCTTCAATATTCTCCAATTTGACCAAACTGATTTCTTCTTGGATGGAAACTCTCAAACCATTCAGGTATCTAGCAATTCTTTCCACATCATCTTCATCATGTCCATATCTGATATCTAATCTATAGAATTCCTCAATATACTCCTTTACCGAGCTATCTTTCTTCCTTAGAGTTTGCATTTGCCTAACTAGGTTAATCTGATAATCACAAGGTAAGAACTTTCCTTTTAATTTATTCACCATTTTATTCCATACCTTGATTTTGTCTTTGCCTTTCTTTTTCCAATCCAATTGCATATGCTCCCACCATAGGGATGCATGGCCTTTCAACTTTGTGCCTACAATTTTCACCTTCTTGTCCTCAGATACATTTTCATACTCAAAATACTTTTCCATCTCAGTGATCCAGTCCATGAATTCATCAGAATCTAATTTCCCACTATACTCAGGAGGATTAAAATGTGGTGTCAACTTCAAACTTGTCAAAGCCTTTAAGAATATTTCCTCACCCTGATCCATCATAGGTGCAGGTTCTGCTTTACCTTGTTCCACTTAAATTTCCTCATCACTAACATCTTCAAGATGTCTGTCTCTTCTCTGGGATGTTTCAATAGCTTCAACTCTAGCAGCGAGTTGTCTCAACATGCTTGCCAATCCTGGATCTGCTTCTCACCTCCCACAAACCATCTTGAAAACCCTTTGCAATTGCAGGTCAGATCACAATCTACTTCTCCAAAACAATCCAACTAGGGATTCACAAGAAGGAACCTACAAACCTAGATCCGTAGACCTAGATCTAGATCTCACCTTGCTCTAATACCACCTAATTCAAGGAGCAAAGAGGAGGGGCCAAAATAGTGGCATACCCTACCAGATCTGTCCTGCTCAATAAATTGTGGAAGAAAACAAAAACCACAGTGAGAGAGAGAAAGAAGGATCATTCATAGATTATCATTCAAATTGATTCATACATGCCGGGCTATAAGGTCTTCCTGGTTACGGCCTGATATTACAATGAATTACGAAAGTCCTTAAACATGAGAGGATCTGTGAACAATCTCAATCCTTCTATCTTCTATCTTCCACCAAAACTAACTCCCTAAACTCTACCCAAACATCTATACTTATACAAGAGGATACCGAACTGAGTCAGCTTTTAGATCCACAATCAATGGAAGGAACAGACAGATTTGGGGCCACAGGCTTGCCAAAAAGGATACCAACATTAAATCCACCACCCAAATTAAATGCACAAGTCAGCCTCAACAAGAACTCAAAAGAAACCCATCGGTAAACAAGGGTTACCGAGCGCTAGACAAGCATCATTGAGCGCCAAAGAGATAAGCGACCAACATCGGCGAACATAGGAAATTGAGCAACACTGAACCAACTCGGTCAAAGCAGAAACTGAGAAACACAAACAAACTCAAATATGTTTTTGGTGACACAGGATTGCCAAGGACCTGAGATGCTCCTGCATCATATTAATATAAAAGAAACCACATGAGCAATTGTTAAGGTTGGATAGTTGGTGATCATAACCTTTGGTTTGTTGGCTATGGTTGATTGATCATCTTTCAAGGATGTTGCACATGTGAGGAGAGGAAGCATGATCAAGATGCATGTGGTTACATGATTCTAATTTATTTTTCACATGAGGTGCAAGTAGGGAACTTAATATTTTAGAAGTATTTAGAGAAACTTTATAGTTGTACAGTAATATTTGTTCATGAAATAGTTCATATTGAGTGTTAGTATTTTGGAGTTTGGGTTTTAGATCATGATGGTTATCTTAGGATACATCTTGTATCATATTTATAGTATGTTATTTATTCTTTTGCAATTGGATGCTAAAAATTTATTTTCATATTTTTATCTCATGTAGTTATATGGAAATAATTAATTATGACTACAAATTCCTTTCAATATTCACTAGATCCATCATTCTTCTAATTATATCTCATTACATTCTAAATAAACCACCCTTACAAAAATGATAAAAAATAATCATCCTCGTTGAACCACTTATAATTTACCTCACAATTACCAAAAAAATTGAACCTTCTCACATAGAGATATCTAGTTGCAAACAAAAAAAAGATATCCAAAAACCCATAAATGATTGTATCATTCAATTATCTTCTATATAAAAAAATACAACTATAATGATCTACCTAGCATATGTATACCATCATCAATCTATCAATAAAATCATCATTATTTAAATCATTAAATCCTTGTAACCTAAGTATAGAATATATACAATCTAGGCAAACCAATATAAGCCCTTAACAAAAAGGAGTGGGAGGGACAATTACACAGCCCCTTAGTTCAAATGGTATTTACATTTTTTTTTATAGTCAATCTCTTGATCAAGGCGAGATAATTTGACTAGCTCTATCTTTTAATCTTCATTATACTACCATATTTAAACATTAAATTAAATTTTTCAAGATATCTTTACCTTTAAACCATTTTTTAATTCAATCACCACCTTTTGTAGTTTAGAAACATTCTTAATCAACAAGAATTCCCAATTCAATAGTTGAACAAATATTTGACCTATTTCTCAATACCACTAATGTTGTCATTAGCAAATATGTATCCACAACCAAAGATAATAACATGGCACATTTTATGGATTGAGCCACTTCATAATTATTCCTCATCACTAAGGATTGATTAAGGTTTACTGGAAATCTTTCCATTGCATTCCTAGTCCCTATACTAGGTATTTCATCCATAGATTTCACAAATTATTAGATTCTCATCATCTCTAGCCTTAAATATGGATTTTTAGAGAAGGAAAAATTCACCAAACTCAACACCAATCAAAGTCTCAAGGGATGAACTACCCCTTGTGCCATCTCACTTCAACTAGCACTCTGGTGATCTAGGAGGTCAAGAAAACTAAATGATATGGGGGTTTAATTAACTAAGACAAGGTAACATGATAACTTGAATTAACTATTAACTGTAAATAGCTAAAAATATTTTGATTATAGAAAATGGAAAAGCAAACTACATAGACCAATTTATGAAACCCGCGAGCTCACTACCTTAAACACTAGTGTGAATCATGGATGATAGTGTCGAACAAATTGGTCTTGTATGAACATGGCATAAGAATTGAGGCAAAAATTTGAAAATAATATAACTAAAGTGTGGAAAGAAAGGTACTATAATAATGGAAATAATAGAAATAACTAAAGCACACAAGTAAATATAAAACAAAAGAACAAAGGATGGTGAAAAGGATTACAACCTGAAGAAGTTTGAAAATATGTTGATGAAGCCAATTTCCTGTTCTACTTATTCTCCTTCCAACAAACCCGCACAAAAAAAAATGATAGATGATTAGTGATAGATAACAAAAATATATATTAGACAACAATATGCAAAATAAAATAACAATAATACGATGAAGATAATATGATATACATGATCATAAAAAAATGAAATGAGATAGTAAGAGACTTCCCTTCAAGACCAAAAAGGTCATAGTGTTAGTACTCAAAATTGCAGATGATCAAAACTTAATCAGAAAACTCTGATTTATAACTCTAGTAGTCCCAATAGATACATCAACAATAATCAACACTAAGGTATTAAGGATTTACAATCCTTCTTCTCTTTGAGCTTAAAGCTTCAGGTGGGTATTACCTCTTTAGATTGAATTCTTTAAACATCACAATTATGACCTGTATACTTGATACAGATCTAGTCATATAACTCTCTCACAACATTAAAGTAAATCATTGTTTTAAATTGATTGGTAATGAAAACCAATGTAAACTAAGCAAGTGACCAGTACCAAATCCTAGGGCATCAGAGTCAATAAGTGCACACCTACAATAAATTTCTCAAATCAAACACACCCAAACCCCAGATAAAATGCCTTGTAAATTATCCTCTTATGCATAAATTAGATCATCAAATTCATATATAAAATATGAAATCTTAGAGACCTCACTCAAGATTTACCCCTCCCTTGAAAGGAACTTAAGTTTCAACCTCACTATCTACCTTGTAGAAAGATGTATCTAAAATGCCTTGCAAATTTAAATACACAGAGAAATCAGAAACACACATAAAGACAATACAAGATATACATGGAAAATTAGTATATTTTTATTGATAAATTTCCTCTATCAGTACATTCAGAAAAAACTAGATTCCTGAGAATAAAAAACAAATCTATATGCTCCTAATACAATAAGTATTTTTCACCACCCTTTGGTGTGAGTTTACATTTCCTATATATAGGGAGAGACCACCTTGGGATCCTTGAGAAAAGGATGCAACAAGCTACAGGTGGCTCTGATAGTGACTTGCACTAAAATATAAAAGAGTTAAAGATTTTAACATAAAAGAGGGAAAGCAGCTCCAGAAGTTGTTCCTGCTTATGTTGAACATCTATTTGAGCTGCACCTTTATCTGTAGGTATTTAGATGCAATTGTAGAAGTTTGTTATGTGAATGATGACTACCAATCAGCTAACTTACATCATCCTCTATATGATCAGTTGTTCTTGCTATGCTCATAGGTCAGGTGCATTGCTGGAGCTCATTCATCTTCAAGATCATCAATGTCATCTGCTATAGGCTCACTCCTCTTAGGATTTGTCATATTGTCCCATGTAGTAACCTGTTCCTCTATGGGCCATGGGAATTATTGAATGCTCTATAATTGCTTCTTCTGCCTTTCCCATCTTGCATCAGCAACCTACTTTATATTTGTGATGAACTTGATGAAGTCTATCTCTACTTTGAAAGCTTCATCAAGAATTGTGTTGAAGTGATCTATATCAACTTCATTGCTATCTTTAAGGAAAGCCTCCTTCTTAGGTAGTAAGAGATCAAAATATGACCTCCATGTATCCAAATTATTTAATTCTCCTTCCTCTATTCTGATCTAAGGAGTGAACCTATTTAAACTAGGTCCAAAAATTTTCATCTTTGCCTCAATTTGATTGGCCTTACCCTTAAAGAAAGATGAAGTAGCACCAATCTTTGCAATTTCATCTCCTACTTGCAAAACTACTTCTGGGATATCATCCCTCAGGGCTTGTACCACTTCTATTCTTTCAAATAATGAGTCCCTTGTTGACCAAGCTGAGTGATAGGTACTTAAAACATAAACAAAATTATTCACCTCACTTTGCAAACTAGGTAATTTATTATATGCAGTATAAACTACCTCTCTCTTGTTCTTCAAAACTTCTATCCTATATTGCAAGATTTTCAACAAGGATTGCACAACAACCTTAGTATTTTCTTTGTTCACTTTCTCTTTTATTGCAGCAACTTCCTCTTCATTTACACTTTGACTTTCTGGTAATGCAGTCTGCTCTGGTGGTGTAGGGGTAATTGTAGGCATGTTGAGGATCTGTTGTTGCAAATCATCCACACATTTCTCTAATTCTTTCTCTTTTATTATATGCATCTCTCTATCCCTCACCAATGCACTATAATCCTTAAAAAGTTTTTGGTGCCTCTCTGATAGTTGCTTGGTCTTGTCCAAGTTTAACCTAGCAAAATGAGTTAGTACTTGTGAGATCTCAAGATCTCCAATGTTGTGGATTGACCACACAATCTTGTCACCATCCATCTTTTCTTGGATGTTTAGCAGGGAAGGCTTTTGATCCTTTGGATAGAGGCTCAACATAGCCAGTGCCTGATTTTTGGGGCTATATCCAAACCCTCTTATTAAATCCCCCACTTGGGTCTTTGAATTTAAATTTATATTCTCTTGCTTTCTTATTTGGTCAATGATGAAAGCCGAGGCTGAATCCCACCCTGGTACAAGCAGTATGTTGCTGGATTTTACTAATTGCCTAGCTTCCTTAGGGGTGATGGTTTCAGACTCAGGATCATAATCCTTTAAAGCCTAGATGGCTTCATCAAGTATCTGGCCATCTTCCTTGATCTGAACATTAGAAGCCACCTGCTATTGCTTGCGCCATAAAAGGAAATCCTTGACTTCATTCAAGGATTTCCTTTTATGGTGCAAGCAATAGCAGGTGGCTTCTAATGTTCAGATCAAGGAAGATGGCTAGATACCTCATGAAGCCATCCAGGCTTTAAAGGATTATGATCCTGAGTTCCACTTCTTCATCCTCTATAATGTTCTTGATGACATCCTCCTCAGAATAATCCTCATGTCTTTTATTTATAGGAATGGAAGGAGTGTAATATTTCATAGCCATTACAATGAAACCCTCTGTATCAACATACCTAGGTGCTACAACATTCATCTTGAATTGGCCCAACCAATCATTCAACTTGGTGAATGCATTCTTCCCAATTGTGAAGTTGCATACACAGAAGTGTCTAGGGGTAAATGTACCCTTTTTGAGGGAGGCTAAATGTTCTTTGTCAGTCAGCATCAGTTGCCAAATAATTTCCAAAAAAGAAATTCTTGGTGGAACAAAGAAAGGTAGAATATGGGGTGGCTAAGGGCACCCATAGATTCTTATCATAGTAAATGTTTTTTCATAATAAAAGTCTTCATAGTTGTGGCCTTTAGCCCATTTGTCAATAAATTGACAAGGTCTTATTAGTTGTAGAGCCTTTACTAGTAGTCTGCAAAGATTTGCTCCCAATGCAAATTAGAATCGGCTGCACCATCCAATTCTGAAAAGCACTAATGTCACATTTTGGTGAAGTATTACTCCATGCCCTGATCCGAAATTGTATTGGATTTTTCCTTCCCTTCCACACTATTTATGGCTTGAGGCCCTATAGGTTCATGATGTTGTAGTTGTAGAATAGAATGAGGTGCATCAACAGTGAAAAATGAAAAAACCTAGGTGAATCTTCCCTCTTTCTTATTGCCTCTAAACCCTCATGCATTCTATTAATGACATACCCAATGTAGTCATATCCTTTGTTGGTGTGCATGAGTTGTGATTCTAACACCATCATCAAGATGTTAGATGTAATCCTTTCTAACCCACCATCTACTCCTAGCACTCTACATAACCCATATGAAATATATTTTACGAAAATAGATAAGTCTTTGTAAAAGTAAGGGGTTGATCCAACCACTGGTGCAATGTAGTTCCTGTTTCCTCGTGGAACATTGTTTTGAATCTCCTTGGAAATAAGGAGAGATTCTCGAGTATACCTATTGACTTGGGCTTGTAGATTGATTTCTGTGGCCATGGGGATGTTGATATTAAAAGCTCTCATGAAAGAATTCCTGTCTAATTTAACTAGGGTAGAGCCATCATGCTTTCTTATTGTTCTAGATAGGGGGTTATAACAATTTGCCAATGCAATCAATAAGTCAACATCTAGGAAGATGTTTAGGACTATCAACTTGGCTAACCCTGATGTCCAAGGGTTTGATATAGGTACTGGACTATCAACATTTTTATAAAAATATTTAAGCAATTGTATCCCAGTAACCTCAGGTGTTCTTGCATCTCTACAATTGCTTAAATTATCAACAAAGCACTCATCACTAACCTTTTTATTCTGTGATGATCCTGGTAGCAAGGTGAGAAACTTGTCCGAGTAGCTTTCTTTTGCTTTCTCATTGGAACCCCTACTGGTAGAAGCCCCACCGATTGACGGTTGACTCAATCTGACTGCAAATTGGAATTCTTCTGAAACTTCTGAGATTGTGAATTCTCTGAAAGCTAGAAACTCAAAAACACTCGTACTTTCAGCTTTAGTTCTCTGGAATACTTGGTAATTTTTAGAATGACTAACAGTTAGTTGTATTTATTCCAGAGAATTGAATGCAATTGCCCTTTTGAGACTTCAAACTCTATAATTCATGTCAAATCTGCCATTACTTGGTATGCCCTGAACTTCAATTCACTAGCTATGAGATGAGACAATGACAGGTAATCAAATTTGATTTCTGGTGATATAGCTATTGATGTCTGAATATGGACCTCAGAATTCAGCCATATACACAACATAGTCATTGCTCAATCATTGAATCACGAAGATGAGTATGAATTACTCAATTCGTAATGTTTTATCGATTCGGCCTATTGCCTCCTAATTAGCTGTGGTATTTGAATTACTCTCAGAATGAGAGCCAACAACCAAAAGACCAAACTAAGATGAAGGATTTTGAAAGCTTGAAATGATCAAAATGAGAAATTAAGCTATATGAGAATGCAATTAGACTAAGAACTTGAAGGAAATATGGGAAATGTAGATTCAATCTAAAGCTTTGAAATGAAAGTGAGGATTAGTCTACTAACAAATAAGCAAACTAATCTAATATGAAAGTGCAATTAAACTAGCATGAGAATTATTCTAAATGTGCAATAAAGCTTGAAAGCATAAGAATTGAGACAAAAATTGAATATAGTTTGGATACTCTCAAAATTGCCTCTCCTGAATGAAGAAGAGAAGGTTCATAATATAGACAAACTCGGAGGAAGGATGAAGAGTTTCTTGAAATGAAACAACTAACTCTTCATTTCCATGGAGGAAGGTGAGACAAAAATTGAAGAATTATTTAATTAAAAGAATGAATTATTGCCACATGGGTGGCTTTTCGAATTATTCAAATTATTAAATTCCAATGAGAGATAATCCATTCAAATAACCAAATAATATTAATTCCTTTTATGTATATTAGCTAAAGGGGGTGGGTTTAATTTAATTTAAAGCACTTAGGACTTTAGAATTAAATTAAATAATCATAGGGATTATTTAACCAATAAAGTTGAATACTTAGGAATTAATTATAGTGTGAGATTAATGCAAATTAGGGTTTTTGCATTTGAGACTAAGTCAAATAAATTTAGGTAGGAGAGAGAAAATTGCCTAGTAAAATAGGACTTTAATGATGTAAAATTTGAGAAATGCACCAAAATTGATTAGATTTGTAAGGTGTGAATTTTGGGGTATTACATTTTCCCCTCTTTGAATTGATGGGTGAGCAACACATTGATTCAAATAATAGCCTGATGTGATAGATGATGAGATTTTAGGATTATCCCCCGAATGGAGCTTAACCCGTAGAAGTCAAGGTTAGGATGCCAAGATACCAATTAGATCGAGATGCAGAACCACCTCCAGAATGAATCATGATTCTTCAAAGCCTAAGTTAGATTGCGAAGACCTCAGTCAGATTACCACTTGAGAGAAGAGTAGAATTAGGGTTAGATTACCCCAATACCCATTGATAGATGCAAATTTAGGACTACTCTCCAGAATTAGGGTTAGATTGCCCCAACATGAAGCTTAGTCCAATGAGACCCAGGTTAGATTGCCCAAATAATGGTCCAAAAGAGTTTTCAAAAGCCATCTCCAGAATGAAGCTTAACTTTTAGGAATTAGGGTTAGATTGCCCCAATACCTAATAGATTTTGAGAACCATCTCCAGAATGAAGCTTGATCCTCAAGGATCCGAGTTAGATTGCTCAGATACCTAAAAGATAGATGAGAAGATGACAAGATGTGAGGCACAAAGATGCCCCCAGTGAAGAGATGCCCCAAGCGGTGAGGACTTTGATTTAGATCAGAGTGATTCAAGAATTGATTCGACAAGATTCAATGATGCAATCATCCTACCCCCTTGGGAGCGAAATCGAAAGATGACACGTCAAAAAGATGATTGATAGAAAAAGGTCATAGAGAAAGATAAAATTGAAGATCCAGAAGAATTCAGAATAGATTCAAGAAGCATCGAGAGGATGTAGAAGCAATTTGGAGTGATTCAGAGGTCCTGTTGACTAAGTTTGACTAGAGTTGACTTTTTATGACAACATTGAAGATCTCAAGAAAATGATGAAAATATGAGATTCTGGCAAGAAAGCGACGCTAGAAGGTTGATTGCACAAGTGTTTGATTTCGAGGGTCCTAGAAATTTAAAACATAATTTTGAGCTATCTAGGAGTGTCAAATTTTGATTTTGATCCCAAAAAGGGATTCAGAACGGTCGATTTAGCCAAGGGTGAAGTTTTCACGCAAAACAGAGCACTTTTGAAAATTAGGTCAAAAGCTATATAAGGCCCGAAGGGGTCATTTTCAAATCATTATTCGCTTTGTCTTCTTGCGATTTGAGAGTTCTGAGCTAGATGGAGGGTGTTCCAGTGCATACACATCAATTTGAGTGCTCTCGACAACACAACCAGCCATCAGAGTATGACCCACCTGTAAGTAGTCGATAAACCGTCTTGCATTTCATGTTTTTAATGCTTTCTAGGTCATTTAGGGTAGATTTTTAGCATGTTTTAGGCTTGTTATTCAATCTTCGCATGAGGAAATAGTTTCCTCATGCCGGCCCCAATCACCCCTCGCACGAGAAAATGGTTTCCTCACAGGGGTTAGGGCATCTTCGCATCGGGCTCCTCCATGTTCTTGTGCGAGATGCTAGAAGATGCCACATGAAATTTCATCCTGGTGATGAAACCTCATGCGAGACAAGATCTTGTCTCACACGAAACGCTGCTGCAACTCTGTAGAATCTTTGCCAAATTTTCCATAGAATTAGCCATGTAGAGCATCCCAGAGTTGTATTTAGGATAGATGCATTGCTTCACTTGTTGTTATTGTTTTGAAACCATCATGTTGAGATACTGATCCAATGCCGTCACTTGCTTTGTAGGTTGACTTCCCAGATGTCGCATTCCAATCTCACCATCTAGTCATTGGTGAGCTGCTACAGAGACTGATAGATGCAGAGGGTGCCCACATCGATGGGCTAGGATTGGGTTACTTACATGATATACCTGACATTCAAGTAAATCATGGTCTTCTAGGTGCACTTGTTGAGCGTTTCCATTTAGAGATGAACATATTCCACTTGCCGATGGAGGAGATGACAGTCACTCCCAAGGACATATACTAGATATTGAGGATACCTTTCCATGACGCCCATGTTGAGTATGACATTCAGCCGAGGGAAGACACACTGGCATTGAGAGCCATATTCAAAGATGAGCTAGTGATGGGTCGGGCCATCTCATGGGATGAGCTAGTCAGCAGATATGATAGTGCTCACCGATTAGCAGTGGTTTTAGCGATATTATTGAGCTGTTACCTAGTTATGGATCAAGGAAAACATGGATTGGAGTGTGGCTAGGGATAGATGCTACAGTGGATGATGGATAGGCCAGTCGTCAGATTTGGATGGGGTGAGTGCATGCTCACTCAAATGTACCACAAGATGCACGAGATCATGTATCAGAGCGCTAGGACTATGGCCGCAGGAGTGTTCGTATTGCAGATCTGGGCCTGGGAGCATCTCCCTATATGTAGGCTGATATTTCATGATATTGTATCATCTTAAAATGGAAGCACTTCCATGTTAAGAGCATTTATCCCTCTGAGTAAGTGGTTTGGGGTCATATTGGATGCCTTGAATTGGTCTTTGCTTTGATCTGGCTTTCTCCCCACTTTCCACTTCTTTCCTGCTTCATTCTTGGTGAAATTAGGGTTAGGATCTTAAGGATTCTCCTGAATTTCCCTCTTCCATGGCTCTATTTTCTAGGTAGGATTTAGAAATGGATCCTCCTAGACTTCATCTTGGTAATCATAGGATTTTATGTTTATTCCTGACATTCTGTCATGTTCTGGCATCATTTCTAGGTTTTTGGGCATCCCTAGGACCTCCTAATTTAGTTTTGAGTCAACCTAAGAAAAAAATCAATGTCTTAGGTTGACCCTGACTAGGTCAGGGTCAATGTTGACTTTGACCCCTTTCTCCAAAATTTCAAATTCTAGAATCTTCGAGCTTTAGGCTTTCAGAAAATTTATTTTCCTGTCTCCGGGTCGGCCATTTCGGGTTTCAGGATGGTAAATCTTTTAATTGCATTTAATCTAGGTATATTTTCTAAAGGTGAGGACCTAATTGGGATTTAATTCTCCAAGGTGGCCCATCTAGAGGAGTGTGCCCTAGATCACTATAAAAGGAGGCCTTACTCTCTCATTTTTACATCCATCATTCACATCTCAAGCACTCAAGCTCTCAAGGTGATCAAGCAAGCATTCCATTCAAGCATTCATGTCTTCTTCTCCATCCAAGTTCTCCATTGAAGATCAAGGATTCAAGAATTCAAGCCATTGAAGGGATTTGGTTCAATCATTCAAGATTTATCACTCAAACCCTAGATCTAGCCATCATGATGGTGTGATCTTCCTTCAAGATCCTTTTGTTCATCTTCAAGATCTATTCATTATTCTATCAAGGTGGATTCCGAGCATACAATCATGGAGGTTTGATTTACATTTATTGTTGTGTTCAAGCTTTCATATCAATATTCTTGTTTACATTTCAAATACAATTGCATATCTATTGAATTGCATAGCTTCATTGTTAGATCCTTTTCTACTACTTGCTAGCATTCTCCATTTCAATTTCAATATTAAGGTTGATTCCAAACCAGGGTTTGACCAAGGCAAACCCCCCAAAAAAACAACAAAACCATTTTTCTTGTAGGTATAGGTGCGGAACTTCAGATCTGAGAGAAAATTTGGATACCCTTTTCAGCAAACTTTCAGGATTTGTGAACATAATTCGAATCGGACTTCAAATAAAGAATGTGGTATTTGACCTTTTATGAGGGTCAAACCTGAGCTGAGCCTTAAATATTGGCTTTGGGGTCTCTTTTATGTGCAAACCATTGTTCTAGAACCCCATACACTATTTTATCTATTACATTTTGGTGAACCTAACATACTTACCCCTTTCTTTTGTGGATTTAGATGCTCTATTGTCTTAGATCTTCCTTTCTATTCCCTTGTGTGTTCACCTTCACTCTACATTTTGGTGAACCCATTTTATGAATCCTCTTTCTTTTGTGGAATTAGATGCCCTATTGTGTGCTTGATTTCCTTTTCATGTTTCATTTGAATACATTTGGATATATCTAGATCTATTTTTTATCATGTTGCACAAGTTGTTTCAAACATTTTCCACAACTTTTGGGATTACACAACATCCTCCTCTTACCTTACCATTACATGACGTTACACCTAGCAAAACTTCATCTAGGGCATGTGATGTTGCTTTGTCCTCTTTTGAATTACCTTATAAGGATATATTAGAGAAAGAAGATGACCTTAGGCTATATCTCCATCACATTTCTCTTTATGGAGATGAGTTGACGATTGATGTTAATTCTTCTCCTAATAGATATCCTTCTTCCCCCTCTAGGGATCAAGCTTTAGTGAATTATGGAGACCCTACAATGTGCTTTATTGGTAGGGATGATAATCCTCCTATTTGAGATGAACCCTTGGATACAAACATTGATTTATCCCCTCCTCATGAAGAATATTTGATACAAGGGGGTGATTTATTAGTGGATGACATATTCATACATGATGATAACTCTTTTTCTAAAACACACTCCCCTTATGTGGACATTTTAGTGAAAGAAGATGACATTATAGATGCTTTACCTCCATTTGATATTCCTTCTAGTGATGAGGCATTAGTGGAGAATGATATGAATTCCCTTAATGCTCTTCCTTTTAGTGATGATCCTATGGAGAATCAAGATCTTACCTCATCTCCTCCTAGGATGTCCTCTATTCTTCCTTTTTTTGAATCTATTTGTAGTGTTGAGACAACTAATATGGTTTATCCTAAACCCTTGTTGACTATCAAAGGTTGTCCCTACATTACTATCAAAGGTAAACCCATGGAGTCTTTCAATAATCAAGATTCTATAGCTCACACATATCATACAAGGAATAACCCTCAACCTAATCCGGTGGTTTCTACTTCTTTACCACCTTCTCAACCCATTCTTCCTCCTCCACCCTGTCTTCCTAGCAAGGAGTGTAATTTGATAAACTAATTGCAAAATACTCCTGCCAATATTTCTTTATGGGAGCTTCTTCAAACTTCACCTACCTACTATGAAGCCTTACAAAAAGCTCTAACAACTCTTCCTACTCCACCTCCTAATCAAGAGAACATCAATAACTTCTGACAATGCATGCATGCTACCCCGGGTCCTCCTGACATTGTCTTTACTCAAAAGGATTTACCTTCTAAAGAAGTTCAGAATCAGTATGATGCTCTTATGGTTTCTGTTTCTATCAATAAAAGTATCATTTTTTGAACCTTGATTGATAATGGATTTGGGCTTAATGTTTGTAGCATGGACATGCTCAAAGTGGTTAACGCCGATCTTTCAACTATTCAACTTGACAATGTTCCTATACATGGCTTTGATAACATTGCTAAGAACACTTTAGGAATCATTACCTTACCTATCAAAGTAGGATTGGTCATCCTGAATACACCTATTCATGTTATGCCTAGACCTCTCAATTATAACCTTCTTTTGGGTAGACCTTGGTTGCATGAGATGCATGTCGTTCCTTCCACCCTTCACCATAAAGTCAAGTTTATACATAACAACAAGATGTATACGCTTCATGTGGATGATGCACCTAATCCTTGTCTAAATATTCAAACCCACACTACTCCTACTCCTAATAGTAATCCTTCTTCCTCTAATGCTCTTCCTGATGATGATTGGGGAACCTTGGATTTTACTCCTACCTTTATTGGAGAGTATAAGATTAATGATCTTGATTTTATTAAGAAATAAAGAGAGTTTGAACAATGAGTTTTTACTTCTAACACCCTTAGTAATAACTTTGTTGCTGCTTCTACCCACAATGAATCTATCAAATCTACCAAGGATGATATTGTGACTACTGAGGTTCCATTGAATCCTTCTAATATGGCTTCGTGTTATGGTCCTGGTTATCATTTCCTAGTTAAACAAGGATTTAATGGTCAAGGATGTGGTAAACATAAATAGGGAATTTAAATGCCCTTACACATTGGGGGGCATGAGCATTCTTATGGATTGGGATTTAATCCCCGACAACAAATCAATGTTAATAACATCTTCAATAACACTTCAAAACATGATGAACCTGTGAAGGATTTTGACCAAGAAGTTCTTTTTCCTAAACTCCTTTGTGCTAAGATGATTAATAGACCTAAACGCAAAAAGAAATGTAGTCCACACTTGAAGACTCTTCCTTTTTGTTTATATCATAGATTTCATGGTCACTCTACTAATGAATGTCAAGCTTTACATTACAAGATTAGACAACTCATTGATAGTAAGGTTATTTATATAGCATGTGATAATGAGTTGTATTTCAATACTGTTTTCTCTAAATAACATTTATGTTCCTATTATAGAACTCCACATTATCTAAACAATGGTAGCCTAATACTTGGGGGCTCATTGTCTTGCATAGTGTTGTGAGTGATATAATAGGTCCCCTTCCATCCTTGTTCCTATACTTGGGGGGCAAGGATGTCATCTCCTTCTTTTCTATCTTTCCGGGATTCACCTCTTTCCTTGGTTAAGCAATATCCATCTATTATGTGATATCCAATTATACATGAACATTTTGGTTTGCATTGAGGATCTTTTTCCTTGATCACAACCGATTTCATTGTTTGACATTGGGTTTCCATGGGTGATATATATCTCACCTTGGAAACTGAATAGTGTGCTATCCCTCACAAGGTTTACTTTTTCACTTCTTGCATGATATCTCTTTGCATTCGTCCCTTCCATGGCCTCATAGGAGCTGTGCCCTTCTTGGCTTGGACTGGATGTTGTCTAAGGATATTATCTTGATGTTGGAGAGGGCTTTATCCTTGTTCTTTTCTTTTCTTAACATGTCAAAATAGTATATTTTTTCCATATTAAGGAGGGGGGCATATATAAAGCCTCCCTTGATCTATATTATGTATTTTTGTTCTAACCTTTTGTTTTACAGTATGCTAAATCTCAGAAGGTAACACACATAAGTTGCTAAATCCTGAAGAGACACGCATTTTTCAATTTTCAATATGCTAAATCCTCTGAAGGTAACACACATAAGTTGCTAAATCTTGAAGGGACATGCATTTCCAGTTTCAAATATGCTAAATCTTGGATGGTAATGCACATAAGTTGCTAAATCCTAAAAAGACACGCACCTATATGCTAAATCTTTCGATGGTAATGCACATAAGTTGCTAAATCCTGAGGAGACATGTATTCTATATTCATAGTGATACAAGAAGGTGGATCTATGGGTATTCCAGAAGCCATCAGAAGACACATTACAATTGCAAGCAAAGTTTATGGGTGAACCTGTTGGGCTCTCCCTCTAGGGTGATTCACAGTAAGGTGGGCATCTTACTGGGTGAGGTAATCACTTTTTCCTTTCTCTCTTTTCTAGTTTCATGTTAGTAGGATAGGATCATGAAGCTATGTTGTCTATAGTGTTGCTCTTATCTTTCTTATGTAAACATTTATGCTTTTATGATAGCTTTCCAAATATGATATTAGTATGAGGAATATTTCTTAGTGAGGTTTCTTATGCTAATTGATTTGGGTTGTTTAGTACTAACCCTTGTTCTTTTGGTTTTATTGTTTCGCACCCTTGTGTGTGTATGTTGAGTTAGAATCCTTAGTCTAGGGGCTTGTGTCCTTTGCTAAGTGTTATTTTATCTCTTTGCAAATCCACTTGGATCTTCTCTTTCTTCTCCTTTACCAAGAGTTTGCATCGAATCCATACTCTTGCTAAAGTGGGGGCTTAATGTATCATCTTAAAATGGAAGCACTTCCATGTTAAGAGCATTTATCCCTTCGAGTAAGTGGTTTGGGGTCATATTGGATGCCTTGAATTGGTCTTTGCTTTGATCTGGCTTTCTCCCCACTTTCCACTTCTTTTGTGCTTCATTCTAGGTGAAATTAGGGTTAGGATCTTAAGGATTCTCCTAAATTTCCCTCTTCCATGGCTCTATTTTCTAGGTAGGATTTAGAAATAGATCCTCTTGGACTTCATCTTGGTAATCATAGGATTTTATGTTTATTCCTAACATTTTGTCCTGTTCTGGCATCATTTCTAGGTTTCTAGGCATCCTTGGGACCTCCTAATTTAGTTTTGAGTCAACCTAAGAAAAAGGTCAATGTCTTAGGTCGACCCTGACTAGGTCAGGGTCAATGTTGACTTTGACCCCTTTCTCCAAAATTTCAAATTCTAGAATCTCTGGGCTTTGAGCTTTCAGGAAATTTATTTTCCCGCCTTTGGGTTGGCCATTTCGGGTTTCGGGATGGTAAATCCTTTAATTGCATTTAATCTAGGTATACTTTCTAAAGGCGAGGACCTAATTGGGATTTAATTCTCCAAGGTGGCCCATCTAGAGGAGTGTGCCCTAGATCACTATAAAAGGAGGCCTTCCTCTCTCATTTTTATATCCATCATTCACATCTCAAGCACTCAAGCTCTCAAGGTGATCAAGCAAGCATTCCATTCAAGCATTCTAGTCTTCTTCTCCATCCAAGTTCTCCATTGAAGATCAAGGATTCAAGCATTCAAGCCATTGAAGGGATTTGGTTCAAGCATTCAAGATTTATCACTCAAACCCTAGATCTAGCCATCATGATGGTGTGATCTTCCTTCAAGATCCTTTTGTTCATCTTCAAGATCTATTTATTCTTCTATCAAGGTGGATTCCAAGCATACAATCATGGAGGTTTGATTTACATTTATTGTTGTGTTCAAGCTTTCATATCAATATTCTTGTTTACATTTCAAATACAATTGCATATCTATTGAATTGTATAGCTTCATTGTTAGATCCTTTTCTACTACTTGCTAGCATTCTCCATTTCAATTTCAATATTAAGGTTGATTCCAAACCAGGGTTTGACCAAGGCAAACCCCCCAAAAAAACAACAAAACCATTTTTCTTGTAGGTACAGGTGCAGAACTTTAGATCTGAGAGCGAATTTGGATACCCTTTTCGGAAAACTTTCAAGATCTGCGAACATAATTGGAATCGGACTTCAAATAAAGAATGTGGTATTTGACCTTTTATGAGAGTCAAACTCGAGCTGAGCCTTCTTGAGAAAATATTTTTGGGTTTTGTAGATCTCATAGTGTTGATTCAAGAATGCGAGAATCAATAGTTTTTGAGATCGTTTGACAGGGTTTTCAACCAATTCTTTTTCGGAGGTAAGTACCTTTATTTCTTAATTTCAATATTAATCTTCTACATTCACTTTCTATATCAATACAATTTCATGTAAGTATAAAATATTGGCTTTGGGGTCTCTTTTATGTGCAAACCATTGTTCTAGGACCCCATACACTATTTTATCTATTATAGATACATGATAGCCTCTAGAGCCCTACATTTACAGATATGCAGGCCCAATGACACAACCAGTGCTGGGTAAGACAAAGTAGTGGTGTGAGCAGCTAGATGATATGGTAGTAGTTGTATGGAGGCCCTAGGTAGCTACAGAGCCATGGGATGACACTCAACAGGAGCTCTCATACATGTTCATCTCACATCCACTGATTGGATGTACTATTAGTGTTATTGAGTGCTCTCTGGTTACATGAGTTCTACTTCAGTTTCGGAGAAAACAAGACATCTCCCATGAGTACTGTACATATGCCTGATTCATTAATGAGATGAAGAAGGGCTAGTAGCCTAGGTTGGATCAGGGAATATGTGTGATTAAGGCACAAGTACCTCCATCTCGGTAGGACTATATGGTCGATATGACCAATGCAGGGATGGCGCTTGCATACAGGGATCATATCCTGGCCCACCCATATCCCAGATTCACAAATCCTATGGGCATGGGCCAGAGAGGACAATAGCAGGTAGTATAACCTGTATAATAGGTATAATAGTAGCAACAAGGATAGGGATAGCAGCAGGTTGCACAACAGCAAAAAGTACTACAATAGCAGGCACAAACAACAGCCTACTCAGCATTAGCAACAGAGGGTACTAAGATCGAGGAGTGGGAAGACTCCTATCCCTCCTAGGACTATGGGTTTAGATGCAGGTACTGGCAGCAGTAGGACCCAATAGAGGTCCACTAGATAGAGGATAGGGGATACCTTGTAGTAGATGCCTCTTGACAAGGAGGTACAGGGTGATGATACAATCATGCAGGATCCACCTGTGGGAGGGTAGGACAGGAGGTTCTAAGGAAGAGCTGAGAGCTGATCAGGTAGGCACCTAGAGAGCGGGATGAATATCACACACAGGTCATCATATAGGAGACCCGCATAGTTGAGAGAGATCGAGAGATTGGGGGGCTTCAGGAGGCACTTGCTAGTTCACAACAAGAGATGAGATATGAGGTTGCGCAGACATCCTATTATTATGCAGTGTACATCAACATAGTTCCAGATATATTAGAGCAGGTGCCTCCATTCTCTGAGTATGCTGGGGCTCGAGCTGTTCCACAGGGTCCACCTCCTTAGGTTCCACCATAGGGTCCACCTCCATAGAGACCGATGCCTCCACCTCAAGGACCACCACCATAGGCACCTCCACCTCCACCTCCTCCAGGTGGCAGCGGATCATGATGTATATTGTAGCCCATTTTTGATACTGTTCTCGAGTAGCATTATTTGATGTACATGACATTAATCAACTGAGATATATATATATATATATATATATATATATATATATATATATATATATATATATATATATATATATATATATATATATATATATATATATATATATATATATATATATATATATATATATATATATATATATATATATATATATATATATATATATATATATATATATATATATATATATATATATATATATATATATATATATATATATATATATATATATATATATATATATATGAGATCATCATTTTGATATTATTGTACTTGTGTATACATATTGCTTTAGTTTATGAGATGTTTCCTATATGAGTAGATGTATGGATTAGATATGAGATGCACATGATGTTTTATGATATGCAAATGAATATGCACATGTTTTATCTTATATGTATGCAATGCAATGATAGATGGTAGAATGTATGCATATAATGGATGAAATGTGAAATGCAAATGTGTAATGTATGATTTGATTTATGCTTATAATGGATGCACATGTTATGCAAATGCAAATGTAATGTATGTAAATGAGTTTATGGATGCAAATGGAAATGCAATGCAATATATATGATACTAATCATCTCATGCACGATGTTGCAATATACGACAGGTACTAACCAAAAGGATATTTGAAGATCAAGAATGAGGACCAGACACTTGTGTAGCCAAGATGAAACCGGGACAAAAGATGAGAACCTTTGATGAATAGATCCAGAAGAGAACAAACAAGGGAGCACCAAAACACTATCTCAATGCAAGCCTAGAATGGAAAATGCAAGCCTAAGCTAGATGCAGCCCTAGGACTTGGTTGTTGGACTCACTTTGCTATCATCATAGAGTTTTTGGGTATTAGACAATCACAAGATGTCATACAATCCTCACTGACATTTCCATCATGAGAATATGAATATGACATAAGTCTTAGATTTGTCAGAATGTGGTGTAAGCATTAAGGCACAAGAAGCCAGAATGACCTAAACACCTATTCCTTTTGATTTAGCAAGTTAACATAAGCATCAAAGCATAGGTGCTAGAATGACCTGAATGTTGCTTGTGGAAAAACACACCAGACATGTAGGAGTTCCTTCTTTTGACAAAGAATGCTCGTAGTGACCCTTACATTCACTTAGTAGAATGAGCGTTAGCAATTTCATTTGTGGCAGAAAGAAGCCACTCAAAAGATAAGGAGAAGAACCAACCTCACCAAAGTTTCTATATAAAAAGAGTCAAGGTACACATGGCCATCCAACATGAGATGAAGGATCTCATAGTGGACACCCTTCTTATATAGATTCATTGGATCATTGGATCATTGGAACTAAACTAGCAAACAGAAAACAAAGAAAAGATCATGCTCCCAGTCTTTGCTTCTCTTAGTCAAGAGAGAGGTCTTAGAGTTGCTCAAGGAGGAATGATAAAGTAAAAGAACAAGAACACAAAAGAAAATCTCAGCACGCTTCAGAGAATCACAAATCGAGTTCTAGTTTCAGTTTAAGTTTGTGTTCAAGTAGATTGAAGTCGAATCGAAAGAATATGGCATGAGAAGTCTCAACAGGACAGTGACAGTAGGCAGACGCAGTGAAGATCATTGGTGACTAACGCGAGAAATCATCTCAAAGAGAAAAAATGGAGTGCTAAATGAAGTATCAGTAGGTAGACATAACAAGAGATGTTGGTGACTTATACAAGAGAGATCCTCAAGGAGAGAGATCTCAGAAGAGCTAGCGAAACATCAGCAGGTAGACACAGTGAGAACCATTGGTGAATGATGTATGGGGGATCCTCAAGAAGAGAGATCCAAGTGATAGCTAGGTATCAGTAGGTAGACATAGTGAGAACCACTGGTGACTGATACACAAGAGACCCTCAAAGAGAGAAGTCTCAAAATTGCTGGGCATCAGGAGGCAGATGTAGTGAGAGCCACTAGTGACTGATGCAAGAAAGCGTCTCCAAAAATGATAGGACAATGCCCCCTAGACCAGGGAGGTGCCCCCAAGTGTGACTAGTTCCAATCCAGGTAGAGTTGAGCAAAGTCTCAAAGAAATCTGAGAGCAAATGCATGAGCCAGCAAAGTAGGAAATGAACTAAAGCGGGAAAGCAAGGAAAGCAAACTAAAGCAGAAATGAATGAAAGGAAACTAAAGCTAAAAAAATAGGAAAGCAAGAAGTAATTGTGCAGAGCCAAGTGGTGCTGAAATGGGTATAGCTTTAGAGAACAAGAGGCACCTGTTTACCAAGTTTTCACCATCTTGGCAGAGATTCTATTTTTGCTACCATGATGCTTGTTTACCAGGTTTTCATCAATGACACATTTTTCTTCTTTTTCAATTTTTTTGTTCTTTTTTGTTTTTGATTTTTTTTTTTTTGTATTTTTCAATTTTCTCATTTTTTTTGAATTTTTTGAAAATTTCCATTTTTTTGTATTTTTTCATTTTTCATTTTTTTTTGTATTTTTTCATTTTTTTTTGGTATTATCAAGGTGCCTGTTTGCCAGGTTTTCACCAAGATAATAGATACATCAAAGCGCCTATTTACCAGGTTTTCACTAAGATGATCATTTTTTAAGGATATTTTGCAATTTTTAGGATTTTTTTACAATATATCATTTTTTGGATTTTTTCAGGATTAGTAAGTATGTACATGAGCATATAGAGAATGTCTCAGTTGTAGAATCTTTTCAGGTGCAGAGTGTTGATTGGCTCTTTGAGTTGTTCCCCTTCAGTGGTGGAGATTTGGTAAGCAACAGATCCAAATGTTGCAATAATAATGTATGGACCAAGCCAATTTGGTTCAAACTTACCTTTTTGGATCCGCTACTACTGATTTTTGGGGTTCTCTCTTAGGACGAGATCACCCACTTGAAATTCCCTTTGTCTAACTTTCTTATTGTAGGCCTTAGACATTCTCTTCTGGTATGCTTGAAGATGATTGAATGCCACCTTCCGACGTTCATCCAGTAACTCAAGCTCTTGAAACTGAGATATTCTATTTTCTTCATCAGTGATGAGGCCCCTCAAAGAGACTCATAATATAGGAATCTCAACCTCAATAGGCAATACATCATCTAATCCATAAACCAAGGTGAAGGACGTGGCCCTTGTTGGTGTTCTAATGCTTGTTCTATAGGCCCATAAAGCTAGATTGATTTGGAGATGCCAATCTCTACCAGATTTGTGAACTGTTCTGTACAGGATTTTGAGAATTGTCTTATTAGAAGCTTTTGCTTGTCCATTACCCTGAGGATAATAGATAGATGACCAATGCTGAATGATCTTGAACTTGGTGCACAACTCTTTCAGGTCCTTGTTTTTGAACTATCCCCCATTGTTAGTAATTATTAATGAAGGTACACCATATCTACAGATGATGTAATTTAGTATGAACATAGCTACAGACTTGCCATTGACTATAGTCAGAGGGACTACCTCAACCCATTTAGTAAAGTAGTATGTAGTAGTGATGATGTATTTGTGCCCTTTGGAGGAAGATAGATGGATCTGACCCACCAAATCAAAGGTCCATTGCTGAAATGGCTAGAAACTAATGAAAGGAATAAGCTCCTTGGCAGGAGCGTGGATCAGATTTCTATGAAATTGACACTGTTTACAAGCCTTGGCATATTGTATAGCTTCTTTCTTCATATCTGGCTAGTAGTAACCAACTCTAATAAGTTTATGAGCTAACGTCAGACCACTCGAATGAGACCCATAGATACCTTCATGTACCTTAGCTAACGCACATTTGGACTCGTTAGGTTCTAGACACCTAAGGAGAGTACCATCTAGACCCCGTCTATACAAGTCATTTTCTATGATGACATACCATGAAGTATTATGGATTAGGTGACATTTTTCATTTTGGGTATAAGTGTCTAGGATAATTTGGTCCTAGAGATGGGAGTAAATATAGTGGTAGTGGGATGATTAATGTCCAATGACTGAACAGATCATCCTAGAGTTGGGAATGTCATAGGCTGGGTAGCATAATGTCTCCACCAGGAATTCATGTCTGAAGTCATTTTTTGGCATTTGTAACATGGAGGCAAGAGTGGCCATATCATTGATTTCTTTATTATTTTCCCTTGGAATTTGCTAGAAGGAAATGTGTGCAAAATACTATTTGAGATCACCCACCATTCATTTGTAAGGCACTAGCTTGTCATCTTTTATTTGATAGATATCATTAACTTGATTAATGACCAACTGAGAGTCTCCAAAGACCTTGAGCTCATCCACACACCATTCAATGGATATCTTCATACCATTAATGAGAGCTTCATATTCAGCGATGTTGTTCATGTAGGGAAACAATAATTTATAAGCTTTGGGTAGTGAATATCTCTGAGGTGTTATGAATAGTATGCTTGCACCTGATCCTTGCTAAGTGAATGATCCATCAAAGAACATGCTCCATGCTTGATGTGTGAGAAGCATGATGGACTCATCTGAGAATTCTATGCTTAATGGATGGTGGTCTTTAAGAGGAGCTTCTGCCAACTGATCAGCAATCGCTTGTCCTTTAATAGCCTTTCTTTCCACATACTCAATGTCAAACTCATTGAGTATCATAACCCATTTTTCTAGTCTACCCATGAGGGAAGCTTTGCTTAGTAAGTACTGTAATGGATCAATTTTTGCAATGAGTCTTGTAGTGTGAGCGAGCATATAATGCCACAATTTTTGTGAAGCAAATACCAATGCTAGACATGCTTTTTCAATGACAAAATAGTTAATTTCATAAGAGACCAATGTTCTGCTGATGTAATAAATGGCTCTCTCTTTGTTGTTCTGATCCTCTTGACCTAGGAGAGCACCCAAAGATGTGTCAGTGGCTGAGATGTAGAGTATGAGTGGCTTCCCATGAATAGGAGGCATTAATATAGGTGGATTTGCAAGATACTGTTTGATTTGAGTGAGCCCTCTATCACATTCTTCGTTCCACTCATAAGTCACACCTTTATGAAAAGTTTTGGTGAATGGTTGTGACTTATCGACCAGTTGTGAAATGAAGCACCAAATGGATTGTAGTCTTCCTTGGAGTCCTCTCATTTGACTAATGTTCTTCGGTGGAGGCATTTCCATAATAGCTTGAACTTTTTCAGGATCTACCTCTATGCCTTTAGCTGAAATGATGTAACCCAAGAGTTTTTTGGAAGTGACACCGAATGCACATTTTTTTGAATTGAGTATGAGACTAAATTGTTCCATCCAATCAAGTATAGGACCCAAATCTGCAAGATGAGTTCTTCACTACACGCTTTTGGCCAAAGTGTCATCTACATAATCTTCCATTGTTTTATGCATCATATCATGAAAAATGGTAGTGATAGCTCTTTGATATGTTGCTCCAGTGTTTTTCAACCCAAAGGGCATGGTGTTCCAATAGAAAGTGCCCCAAACACACATGAAAGTAGTCTTTTCTTGATCTTCTGGCATAATTTTTATTTGATTATAGCCAGAAAAACCATCCATCAGAGAATACATTTCATAGCCTGCTATCATATCCACTATCATGTCAATATTAGGTAATGGAAAGTCATCTTTGGGACATGCTTTATTTAGATCCTAGAATTCTGTACACACACGAATGGATTTATCATGCTTAGTGACTAGAACAATATTAGAAATCCACTCTGTGTAGTCAATTGCTCTAATGAAACCAACTTTGAGTAGTTTTTCTAGCTCAACCTTGATTAAAAGTGCCATGTGTGGATGCATCTTAAAAAGCTTCTGTTTGATAGGCTTAACACCTGGTGCAATGGATAGATGATGCATGATTAGATTGGGATCCAATCTAGGCATATCAGAGTAAGTCCATGCAAAGTTGATTTTCTTTCTTTGAAAGAAGCTAGTGAACTCTTCTTTTTCTTCTATAGATAATGATTGTGCTAGATGAATGATTTGTGGTGCAGCCTCTGTACCCAAATTCACTGGTTGGGTCAGTTCAATCAATACTGATGATCTCTCCTAAAATTGGCTTGGAAGTGTATCAAGTATCTCATCCTTGGATGCCTTAGAGAGGTTTTCACGCTCAGATACATCTTTTATTTTTACTTTTTTGGGCTCTGATACTACCACAATGTGGTTTTCACCATCAGAGAACTTATTCTTTTTTCTTTTAATTTTATGACTAAGATACTTGATATATGCCTCTATCATGTCGATACTGCCTTCACTGGTGGATGACATTATAGGTTCAATAGCATGGAGGTAACAGGCTAGAGCGTAATCATTCTAGAAAATTAGGACTTCATTGGATGAGGAAGAGGAGTTCCAATTTATCAGCTCAAGATTTTTGAGTGAGAGATAAGTGGTGGGTTCAATTGCATTCATGATATAATCATTAAAAGCATGGATGAGCAAGTCAAGACCTAGAGCGATCTCATCCAGAGGAGTTTTTGAATCCCTACAAGACCCCATGTCAGAAGTAGAGGACAAGTTAACACTGATGGCATCTAATTCATGCATCCTAACACTAGACCCTTCACCTACTTTGAGAGGGTTTTCAAATGTGTGCACCATGTCTATATCTTTATCAAAAGTAACATCAGACAAAGAGTCAAATTCATACTCATGCGAGTCAGTGATACTTGATGTGGGAATTCCATTAGCACTGGCTGTACCATCTGACTTAGGTTCTTCTTTTGCAACACTGAAAGTTTGTTCTTGTTTGAATCTTTCTTGAAAGAGTAGTGGTATGTAAGATTCACCCATATAATCAGAGTCAACAATTTGCATTTCTACCCACTGATCATATGTTAGTGGGGTGATTGAGGAAGTTTCATCAAAATCATTTTCAGTCTCTACCATATTGACAGGTATGATAGGATTATCTGGTTCTTCAAAGAATGTCACAAGATCCAGAGGTATAGGACAAGGAAAGATGTCTTCATTAGAGATGGCCTCTAGATTTACCTTTGGAGTAGTATCTTCAAATTCTAGTTCAGGTTCAAGTTCAGGTTTAGGTTCCAGCACAAACTTGTTTATCCCTAGATGAAAGGGGATCTTTTTGAAGCCTAAGCCAGTAGTATCTTTTGTGCAATGACCTGTAGCTTCAATGGGTTTTAGAAAACCATTTTCATTCATTCCTATAGGACCATTCCCTTTATAGCTAAAGTGCTTCATGATCTTGAAGGCTTCACTGTATGGCTCTTGCTCTAAGTCTGGAGGTGGAGTAGTTTTTTCAAATGTTTCTTTCCCTTTTTAGATCCAAGCCGTAATAGCTCTTTCTTCATCCTCATCTTCTAATGGTGTAGAGGCTCTCACAAAGGTGCCATCATAAATCATTTTAGGAGAGTCATTAGAAGGTCTCCCATAAGAGTGTGGAGATGGAGGGAGAGCATCTAGTGATAGCATAGGTTCAATTTGATATCCTCCCATGCCTGTATCCTTAAGTTTCAGAGTTTGTTCCATTTCTTTAAGCTTGGCATCATAGAATTTAGTTGATTATGTATTAGCTGGGACAAAACTGTCGGCAGACTGTGTGAGTGTGTTGCAAGAATGACACAGGGAAGGGATGGAGGATCCAATATTGGATGGTCCAAGCCTACAATTTCCAATTATAACAACAAAATTCACAATGGAATACAACAAGATAATGATTCAAAATAGAATTTCTTTCAACATGCCTGGCTGTTAGGCCTTCTGAGTTTCGGCCTATTATAATGAAATTACAAAGTATTAGCAAGATCTAACAAGATCCAAGGAACCAACAACTAGTTCAGATTTGCAATAGGTAGCCTCTGATAGGAAAAACCAAGATAGGATCTAAACTTGTATTCACACTTCCAAGCAACCCCTTGTTGTCCTAAGCCCACAGGCCACTAGTTCTACTACAAACTCCCAGATTCACAAATATGCTTCTACTCTGCTCTTCCATAATATCATGATGATCTACATCTTTATTAATGATATAATGATCATCTACCACCAAACTTACTACCAAAAATCTACCCAAGCTCTCAATATATAGCCAGCTAAGCCACAAGTCGGCCAGTCAGGCTTTAATTACAATATAGGTCCAGTCTAAGGAAAGAAACCAAAACTAATGCAAAAATGATCAAAAATTAATGAGCCTTTGGATTTAGGTCCACACATGACCCAAAAACATGTCCTTAACTTCACAATGTCCCATATCATCACATGAAACCACGCAAGAAGAAACACTCCATGTTTCGCATTAAAACTGGCAGAAAATAGGTCCCAGGGAAAAATGGCCATAAATTTTTACTCATAATGAATTAGGACTTGCACCCTTGGGAAATGATATTATTTTAGGTCCTATTTAAGGCCCTAAGAGAGGAAAGGCTTATTGATTAAGGATCAAGGTTTCCACGATGCCCAATCAACACCAAAACTGAAAGAAAATATTGCTCCAATGGCAAGGAAAACAACTCTAACTTTGAAACAGTCCATCCAATATCTCCCAAACCATGAAACCTCAAGAGATGTGACCTTATACATATCTTCCACCAACATCAAGGAACAAACACCTTTCATCACAAATGCTAAAGATCTCCATAGATCATCACAAACCAGAAACTCAGAAAGCTGCCAAAAACAAAGTATTGTATCCCTCTGACAGGGAATTCCTCCAAGACTAAGAAAGATCTTTAGGAACACAAAATGCTCCTGCATCAGACTACCTAGGTAAACAGAAAGTATTTACCATATTTAATGTCAATATAATTATCTACAATCAACTTCATTTTCACTAAAGGCTTCCAATCCCTCAAGGATAAGAGAACAAATATGAAAATCAACCATCTATGCTTCATCCATTCAAACATTAGGATCATATGAATCTCATCAATCCAATTAGCATACCACTGATCACCAAAACCAATATCAGTAACAAGAGTATCCAAATCCCCAAAAAGTAGATCCAAAGTTAGATCCACATCAATCTGAAATCCCTCATCATCAGAATCCCATATCAGCAACTCATCACAAGACTTATTACTGTCAACCAACAATTCAAGACCACAACCAGCAAATAAGATTTGCACCATAACAATGAACAAAAGAAAGTCACCAACACCACCATCACAAAGGTGTTCAAAAATAGATAACTCATCACCAACATCAGTCTAATCACACCCAACCATATGCTCTGCAATTCTCATGTTAGACACAACTGATTGAACATGAAAATAAATCTTCTCACCAACCTCAACAAGGTCAACAACATCATCGGCAACCATAGGTATCTTAGCAACCATAGGTATCTTAGCAACAACCACAAGTTTCTCTATAGGTTCCATGTCAGACTCCACCAACTGAGCATCAAAACCAATCTCTTCACCACTAGCAATCTCATTGCACACAACAAGATACTCTACAAGTTCCATGCCAGATCCATCCATCTACACATGCGAACCAATAGACCTTTCATCAACTCTAGCCAAGTCATCAGGGACTTCCACAAGTTGTCATCATCTCTGCACAACCTTCTTATTTGTAGTCTACCTTATTAATTCCTCTTATAGAGGTCTTGCACTTGTTTCTTCAAAGCTCTAAATTCCTATGCAATTGCACTAAGGTCCAATCCTCTTAGAGACATCCTTCAAGATCTTTGAAAATCCAAGGCAACAAATCACCAACAAGGTCCTGGTGCAAACAACCTCAACTCAATTTGCACACTCAAGATCTTCAAGTTTTGATACCACTTGACGCAGGGCAGGGATGGAGGATCCAATATTGGATGGTCCAAGCCTAAAATTGCTAATTATAACAAAAAAATGCACATTGGAATACAACAAGATAATGATTCAAAATAGAATTTCATTCAACATGCCCAGCTGTAAGGCCTTCCAAGTAATAACAAAGTGTTAGCAAGATCTTGCAAGATCCAAGGAACCACCAACTAGTTTAGATCTACAATGGGTAGCCTCTGATAGGAACAACCACCATAGGATCTAAACTTGTACTCACACTTCCAAGCAACCCCTTGTTGTCCTAAGCCTGCAGGCCACTAGTTCTGCTTTGATGGTAAGGAAAATGACTCTAACTTTGAAATAGTCCATCCAATATCTCCCAAACCATGACACCTCAAGAGCTGCAACCTTAGACATATCTTCCACCAACATCAAGGAACAAACACCTTTCATCGCACATGCTAAAGATCTCCATAGATCATCACAACCCAGAAAATCATAAAGCTGCCAAAAATAAAGTATTGTATCCCTTTGACAGGGAATTCCTCCAAGACAAAGAAAGATCTTCAGGAACACAAAATGCTCCTGCATTAAAGAATAGTTGGTATTAGCAGGCACAGTGACTTCCACTCCATGGAATGAAAACTTAATGCATTGATGATATGTAGATGGAACTACCTACATCTCATGAATCCATGGTCTACCCAATAAGATATTATATGCGAGAGGAATATCTAGGACTTAGAAAATAACATCTCACTCAACAAGCCCAACCTGAATAGGCAGCACAACTAGGCCTTTGGATTTGTGCTCTTCTTCATCATATGCTTTAATGGTTATTTTCTTGTGGGAATCTATGCAATCCTCATCATAACCTAACTGGGTAAGCAGCCTAGTAGAGTAGATATTGAGGCCAACACCATTGTCAATAAGGATGCGGTGAACACACTTTGGACCTATTGTGACTTCTATATGCAAAGGAGCATTATGCATATGGCTCAATGAGTGGTCATATTCTTTAGAAAAAGACAAATAATGAGGTGAGGTCAGGTGACCCACCATGGATTGAAACTGATCTAGATATAAATCTTTTGGGACATTGGCTTCGGCGAGGGCTTTGTCTAGAATCTCCCTATGGGTAGGTGAGATCTTTAACAGCTCAAAGATAGTGATTTGAGTGTTGGTGCATTTTAGATGGTCTAAAATGCTATAACTAGTTGTACCAGGTGTAGGAACTAATTTTGAAGTCTTGTTAGTAGGACCAATAGTAGTCTTATTTGTAGTCTACTTTGGAGCAGATGGAGAAGGGTCAGGACCCTTAATGGTGATCTTAGCATGAGAGAGAGTAAAAATGTTGGCACAATCCAGAGGTTGTTCAGATTAGGAAGAATGAGATGAGGAACTTTGCAAGATGAAAGGAGTCTTAGGTTTAGGAGCATCTCCTCTCCCCTTGATAGTAATCACATTGCAATACTCAACCTCAATAGGTTCAATCATGTTGATGACATTGTCATTAGTACCGTATGTGTAGTTGACCTTGTTGTTTGTATTCTTAGTCTTGGAAGATTCACCTTTCTCATGAGGCGGAAAAGGATCTTTGAACACTTGGTGGTCTAAATTCTTGTTATGGTTGTCCACAACAATGTCACCATTGTCAATCAAATCTTGGACCTTATGGCACAACTAAAGACAAGTAGAAGTCTTATGGCCCTTATTTTGGTGATAATCACAATATGCTTTGTTGTTCCACCAATGAGGTTGAGGTTGTGGATCATAGAGATGTTTTTCCAAAGGAGCGAGTACTTGGTTTTGCATGAGAGTCTTAAAAACCACATCAAGAGGTTCTCCCAAGGAAGTGAATTCACACTTGGGTCAAGAGGCCCAAGGTTTGTTTCCAAAAAATCTCGAAGGTGTTTGGGTGTTTGTTGCAACCTTTTCAATGGCTTTGACTACCTGTATACTAGAGGAAAGATTAAAGACAAATTTCTCAGGCTTCAGAGTCACATTGTCAACCACCCCATCATTCACAACATTTCTATTCTTGTTGATAGACTTCCCTTTGTCCTTGTTTGAATAGGAGGATCCTTGTTTATTGTCCTTGTTCAAAGTCAACTCCCCTTCTTGATCATAAATGCCTCTATCCTCATAGCTTGCTTAATCATGTTGTCAAAAGTCAAAGGACCTTGTAGTTGCACTTGATATCCAAAATCTAGGATGAGATTGTCCAAAAAGATATCAAGTTTCTCAGACTCAGGTAGTTTGCAAGGATACTTCATGCAAAGTTATCTCCATCTATGGAGAAAGGATAAGAAAGGCTCCCCCTGTCACTATTTTATATTACACAGATCACAGATATTAACTGGATGTTGAATTTTGTGTGAATAATGTTGGAGGAATAGATTAGCGATCTCGTCAAAAGTCTTGATCCCAGTGGGTAATCAATAGAACCACTCCATAGTTGACCCACCTAAGCTATAGGGAAAGAGTCACATAAGATAAGTCTGATCATGTATGAATTCCATAGATAATGAGCCAAACTCCCTCAAGTGATCTTGGGGATCAATAGTACCCATGTACTTGTCATATTTAGGCAACTCCACTCCTTTGGGAAAAGGAGACATGTGAAGAATCTTGTCAAATGAAAAAGGGCATATGCTGTCCATTGTGAATTGTTGTGTGGGTTTATCTTTATCCTTTGCAAGTTGGCTAATCTAGTCTTGCATATTTTGAATCATCTTTTGCAACTTGGCGGTTTTAGTCTCTTCTTCTTTAGCCACAAGCGTTTCAACTTGATAGTTTGGGAGTAACTTGGCCCCTTGTTGGTCCAACTCAAGAAATTACTTCTCCTTCTCCTTTGAGATGAGTATCTCCATCATCTTGATAAGGCCTTTATTAGCTTTAGAAGCAGCTATATCATTCTAAGTTATCTCATCATCATCATTGCCAAGAATCTCATAAATGCTCGGAACTTGGTCTGGTTGCTAATCATCTTGGTTTTGGTCGTATGGAGGAGGGTGATAGTGATATGTTTTCTTGTTGCCTTGAGATTTGTTTCAGGATTGATTGTTGTGGGATTGATTATGGTCATGTTGAGATTGATTAGGACATTGGTCACTCTGAGGTTGCTCATGAGTCTGGCTATACTTGCCCTGTTGGAAATCAAATAGGCCTTTGATCTTGTCAATGTGGGATTGTGCAATGTTTGTGGACTCAGTAAGATGATATGAATGATGCCAAAAGGGCACATCTAAGGTAAACCTTGGTGCATTAACAAAATCAAAAGGGTTGATAGGTTCAAATGGATCAACATGTTCAAATGGATCGGTAGGTTCAATATGGATAGTAGGGCTAGTCTAAGGAAACAGTCTCCAAAAGTCACGAAGCAATGAGTTATCTTGCCCTTGAAACAATATATTAGGTTAACTTTGAAACAAAGGATTAAAGCACTGTTGGAATACTGGTTTCTGATCTAGACTAAAATCTATGGTAGGAGATGAAGATAAATATTCAGGTGAACTTTCTATCAAGGTTCTCAGCGAGGGAGAATGTGAGGATCCCTCTTGATATTCAGGTTGGATAATAGGTTTGGAATGACCTCTTCCTTGGTTACAAGATCTACCTCTACCTTTTCTAGCTCCATGAATGGGGAAAGTGTTGCCACTTCTAGTCATAATAGGCATAGACAAATATTAAGTAACAAAAGGGAACTTAGGATTATGCTAGAACTCTATCTCTAGGAATAAAAAAAAGGAGGTAAAGGCTAGAACAACCAAGATGTGAGATGCACCCAGCATGAGTCATCGAGAGTGTGGCTAGAATAACTGAGATATGACTATCACATTGCAAGGTACAAAAGCACAATAAGATATGACAGATAACAAGGAGACAATATGAGTCTAAGTAGTAATTGATTAGTTCACAGCTCGATGCACTCAATTTCAGATAATGGACGATAGGAAAATGGGCAAACAGACCTCAGACATAAATCAGATTAGGCAGAAAGTTGACCAGTTAACGGGAAATAGCTTGCTATTTTTGAAATTAGGGTACAGGTTCATGTGAGAAAGTGCAAGGTCATGCAAAAAAATGCTAGGCTTCGTGCAAGAAAATGCAGGCTCACACGAGAAAATGCTCAGATTCTAAAATTTCACATGGGAAAATACTAGTGTTAGACAGTTCAACACAAATTTTGAGATAAAAAATAGGTTTCAAGACATAGCAAAAATGGTTATGAGATAGGAAATCCAATTTTTAGACAGGTTTCAGATAGTTTAAATCAATAATCTTGGTTTGAAGGTTTCAAGCATTCATTTACAATCACGAAGGTTTAGATCAAGCAAAAGTGATGCAAGAAGTAGTCACAAACATTTCTACCAAGGACAAAGAAACTTGGAAGAATCATGGGAGTCTTTGTTTAATCATGATGGACAGTTTTAAGACTCAAAACAATCACTTAGTTATCCCTACAAAGAAAATGGTAGAGAAGACAAAATCCATGCCTCACAACTTATGTGCATGTGTTCACCTCACACAACTGTGTCACCCCCTAGAGGGTGCCCATGCTTTTGGTGTTTCCAATGAATCAATAATATATGTTCAAAGGTTACCCTTGAAGTAGGGGCCAATGTCATATACCACCTTCAAACATCTAGGTGCATGCCTATGGTGAGAATCTATGGGAGAGATTCTTCCCCCTCCCTACACAAAGATTATGTCTCCTTTCGGAGGTGATCTGGGTAGGAAACTAACTAAGAAAGTTTTTAGTGGGCTTCCATTCACACTAACCTTTGGTGCCCTTGATACAGGGTTGAGGCCTCATAGCCACACTGACACCTGAAAGTCATACACCCCCACAAGCAAGGCTAGGAGCGGCGCCACTCAATACAATAGATAGAGCCTTCTCAAGATGATAGTCAAAATCAAGAGAAGGAAGCTAACATGGATTTGGAGTCTTTAGAATTAACAAAGATTTATTTATTATAGTGAGGTGGAATCACCAATGATAGGTGTGTACTCACTTGGGTCATTCTCAGAGGTTCAGCTTTCGGCAGGCCCTCTAAAGGTGACCCAGGACTTGGCTTGGATTTGAGGGTCAGATTTTCTAATTCTCTCAAAGAGAGAAGAGCATACTTCTCTACCTCTTCACCTTACCTAAACATGCAAGACATATTCATCACCAAGATAGTTCCTCCTTAACCAATTCACAAGTTTTTGGGTTTTTGGTTCTCTCAGCAAGAGAAGAGCATAGTCCCCTAACGAGTAAACATGACAAAGATTCACTACCTTGCTTTGCTTCCCTAGGTATCCATCATTCTAGCAACATCTAGGTCTCAGTTTCATCCATGGGCATCACTTCCATGTAATAAAGAGCCTATTCCCCTACTTTGCTATTAGGACCCTTAAGAAATTTTAACAAAGCCCTAGTTATACTATGTGAATGAAAAATAGTAAACAAGCACAACATTTTTAATTGATCTTCGACAACTGTCCTGCAAGCAAACTATTACCAAGTTTTATGATCTTTGACAAGCAACTTGCAGACCACTGTTATGCTGTAGCAAAAAATAGAAATATGAAATCAATAGAAGAGAGAAAATGTCAGAAAGTAGTAATAGTAAATTGCAAAAACTAAGAAATTTAAATGACTGATGGAAAATTTTCACGCAAGGAAGTATTGTACTGTGCGTGAGAAAATGCAGGTTGAGAGAAAAACTTCATGCAGTACACTCAAAAATCTCACATGAGATTCCATACCTAGTGAATTATAGACGCATGATAGAGTTTGAATTTCTTATTAGAAAAAATTTGAGAGTGAGGATCATAATTCCGACGGTAGTCGCTTAGTCTCAACACTTTTTGAATGACATCACTTTTATCTAGTGATTAAGAGACAACCGTTAGATCTAAACTCATAAAGAATGAAATCAATGGTAGTCGCTTAATCTCTGCACTTTCATTCTGACTTTGACTTTCTCTAGAGACCTAGAGAGTGAACTTATCTTGAGACCTAGAGACTATAGGAAAAAATCTTTGATTTATTTCTTCTGGAGATCTAGTGACTATAGTCTATCTCGTAGTATCTAAGAGATTATTAATCCTTTATTTTACTCTATGACTAATTGGGAATGGATACGTCATCAAATCTGGAAAATGGATTCATATCCTTTTTTCAAGTTTTTGACCTCGGTCAACACTTAACCTTTAGTCATCTAGAGACCTGGTGATTGCATTCACTTCTTAGTCACTGAATGATTTCCTTAACTTGGATTTGATTTGGAGACTGGGTGACAAAGCATTTCTCACAGTTGCTGTAACTTTTCTTAACTCATGGTTCAATTGGGAGGTAATGTGACCACCACCCGATTGAAACTATATCAACGGTTCAAATTTATTCCTTGAAAACCCTTGTCTTAATCCATCACCTTCTGGTGACCACGCGACTGAAGATATCACATAGTCTCTCAATATTTCTTTTTACCCTGGTTAAATCCAGAGACTACATGAAACCTTTATTCTCTAGGTCGCTATATATCTTTCTTAACCCCGATCAGACTATGAGATATAATGCTGACCATTGATTCTTCCTCCATCTTATGGTTATCATTGAGTCATTGAATACATTATGGCTTGACTGCTACATTATGAGATTAGGAGATAATTGTGTCACCATATCACTGAGTGTTTATAACATAACCATTAGGATTCTGAGGATACGCGACCATTACAATTGTTAGGTCATTGGATGAATATATTAATCATTTAAGAATTGGGAGACCTGGTGACTGAAAAGAACATAACTGCCATCTTTTATTTGGAGACTTGGCAACTACAAGAGAGGTCTCATAATCGCTGAATACTTTATTACTTCATTTTCCCATTAAGAGATCACTTGAATGAAGGCTTTTTGCATTTGGAGATTGAGCGACTATAGTTGCCTTCAAAACATTCATCATTATAGTCTCTAGATCTCACATGTAACATCTGGAGACTTGGCGACCGAAGAACATATGCTGAGTCTCATGAAGAAAAAGAATATTCTCCATACTTAAAGAGATTGCACGACAAAGGTATTTATGAATTGCTAGACTAAGAGGAATATGTTGAATACTTTCAGAGATTGGGCAACTAAGTAGCAATTATAAAGTGCACATGCTCAAAATTTTACTTAAGTGTTTTGAAAAAGTAATGGCAAAATAGAACTTTGTTAGGTTTTTCTACGGTTTTTGGACTTTTAGAAGCATTTTTGACCTAGCACTTAGGTTTTTTCAGCATTATGGACAAATTTTAGCATCTGGGACAAGAGGATTGTAGGAAAATTAGCACAAAAATTGGGAAAATTGTCAAAGAAGCAAAAATTGAAATGCAACTTTAAAAACTTTGAAAATACTACCAATAGTGGCTCTCTCTAAGGATGCTTAAACACCAATCTATAGCAAGAAGCCAAAATATCTGGGTAGCAGACCAATCAAAACTTAACCTAATGCAGGAAAATAACACACAACTAGGAAATAAAACAAACCTATACACTACAAGGCTATTGTGCATGGAACAAAAGTCATTTTAATTGAAGAAAAATTTCAAGAATTGTCCATGCACTGGCAATTCCTATTCTTCACCATCCATATTTTTTAGGAAATAAGAATCTTTCCCATGAGCCTGATGGATAATATAGGGACCTAACTATAAGGACTCAAATTTCTTATGCTTGCCCTTATCCTCACTTCTTGCATTCCACTGAAGGACCAAATCTTTAGGATAAAATTTCCTAATAGTTTCCCTTTTATCAAATAGGTATTTCATCTTTTGCTGTAGTCTGATGTTCTCTTTTTGGCCTTCTCTTCTTGTTTCATCCAATTCAACAAGCTGGAGCACTCTTCTTTCCAAAGGATTAAATATTTCCAAATCTTCCTCTTGCATGAATTTGTGAATTGGCAGCAAGTTGTTCACAGGAAGCCTTGATTTAACACCATAAACCATTTCAAAAGGAGACCTGCTTGTAGCTCTTTTTTCTGTGATTCTATCTACCCATAAAGCTAATTTAAGCTTTGAATGCCAAGTTCTCTTGTTCTTTTCTAAGGTCTTTTTCAGGATCTACAGAATACTCTTATTGCTTGATTCTGCTTGCCCATTAGCTTGTGGGTGATATGGGGAAGAATATGACATTACTATGCCCATTTCTAGATAGAAGTCCTTGAATTCTTGTGATCTGAAACTCATGGCATTGTCCATCACTGTCTTGACAGGAACACCAAACTTTGTAACAATATTATCCATCAAGAAATCAATAACCACGGTGCTTGTAGCTTTCATTTTTGGGATTGCTTCAATCCACTTAGTAAAGTAATTAGTAGCTACAATTATCCAGCTGTGACCTCTCCACTGGATTTATCAATAAAATCTCCATTGAAATCAATACCCCACATAGCAAAAGGAGCTTCTGCCACTATAGGATTCAACATTAATGCTCTTGAGAATTTCAACTTGTTTGAGAACCTCTGGCATGGTTCACACTTTCTAACAAATGCATGGGTATCTTTGAATAGCACATGCCAATAACACCTAGCTCTTAGGATCTTATGAGTAGTTGCTCTAGCTGAATGATGTCCTCCACACATTCTAGAGTGCATTTCTTTCAAAATTTTCTCAGACTATCCTTTGTCTAGACACAAGAGCAAGATTCCATCATTATCCTTCCAATACAAGTCACCTTGCAGCAATATATATCTTTGGGCTTGCAATTTTAAACTCCTTCTTTGATTATCATTGAGGCCTTTTGGGAAAATAGTATTTTTGAGAAAATATACAATGTTGGCATACCAGGGCTACATCTCAATGCTAGTGACATCTCTTCCAATGATATTAACATTGTTGACCTGAATCAGGTCCATATTTTCTTTAGTCATCAACTTTGTTATACCTAGTCCTCTAACAAGTTTAGTGATGTGAAGCTCTAAATCAAATTCTTGGATTCTATTGATCCATTTGCATCTTTTGCCTGTGACCTCATCTTGTACTAGAATATCTTGGACTGCAGCATGAGGGACATATGCATTTACTTTAGCACATACCAGATAGGGTTTGAATGATTTGACAACTTTTACCAAAACATAAACTTGTTTTTCCATCAGCTCATAATTCAATTTTGCTGATTGTAATAACTTGCTAAAAAAGGCAATGGGGTGTTCAAATCCTTCATCATCCTTTTGTTGCAAGACTGCTGCAATGGTGTGAAAAGATGCAAAAGAGAATAGAGAAAAGGGCTTGGAGTAATAAGGAGATGTCAGAATAGGAGCCTCCTGAATTGTTTTCTTTATCTTCTCAAAGGCTTCTTTTGCTTCTTGATCCCAAAGAAATTTCACATCTTTCTTTAGTAACTTGACAATGGGTTTAACTAATTCAACAAAATTTGCAATGAATCTTTTGACAAAATTTATTTGTCCAAGGAAAGATTGGACACCCTTGAGATTTTTGGGAGCAGGGACCCTTTTAATAGCTTCTACTCTTTCAGGATCAATTCTCACTCCTTCTTTAGATACTATATGGCCTAATAAATTTCCCTCAGTAACAACAAAATGGCATTTCTTAGGATTCAAAGAAATACCATACTCTAGGGCTTTCATCAGAACCTTTTCCAGGTGATTATAGTGATCTTCAATTCTCTTAGAATATGCAGTGAGATCATCTTGGTACACAACCATGAGGACATCAATAAGGTCTTTAAAAGCTACATCCATTGCCCTTTGAAAAGTTTCTCTAGAATTTTTTAAACCAAAAGGCATCCAGACATATACATATGTTCCAAGGAGTGGTAATTGTTTTCTTAAACTACTCTGACTCCTTGACCAATACCTGGTTGTATCCTGAAAATCCATCCATCATGGACAACAAATCACTACCAGTCACTTTATGAAACATAGCTTCCATACTAGGTAGTCCATAGTTGTCCTTAAGAGAAGCAACATTCAAATTTCTGAAGTCAACACACAATCTTATGTCACCATTCTTTTTTCTGATTGGGACTAAATTTGAGACCCAAGATGGATGCCTTATAGGCTCAATGATACCAGAATCCCTTAATTTGGTCAGTTTAGTTTGCATTTTGGTAGCTAATAAGGGATTAATGGGCCTTTGCTTTTGCCTGAATGGTTTGGTGTCTTCTTTCAAAGGAATCTCATGTTGAAACAAATCTACCCTATAGGCCTTAAGGCCATCATATGACCAGGCAAAGACATGCTTATTTTTTTTTAGCAGTCTTATTAAATTATTCCTTACATCCTTACTGACAGATCTCCCAATGTAAACAATTTGGGGGGAATTTTTTGACCCTAAGTTTATTTCTTCCAAGTCATCCACCTTAGCATTTGACTTCTGGGACATGTGACTATCATTTATTTTGAATATCCCTTCCAACTCAACTAAATCCTTAGGTATATGATTAGAAGGAAACTGTACAACCTCATTTCCCATGACCAAATCTTTTCCATGAATAATTTCTTGATAGGCATCAAAGTCAATTTGATGACCTTCATACATATGTAAACCTTGAATAAACCTTAAGATGTCACTGTCATCCTCAAAACTTGCCAATTACAGACATTATCAAGGACAGTTGGCCTACTTTTTATTTCTAATTTTGACACTCCAATAAGGGTTGCATCATTTCTCTTTAATGCAACATTTACAAGGAAGTCTACCATAATTTTTTTTGATCTTTCTACCCATAGGATATTAAAAGTGTCAAAAAATTTAATTCTATCCCAAACAACATATTTGTATAACTTAAGTCTGTCATCCTTTGTAGCATATTGTGATTTAATTTGAGCAATGATTAATTGGGAATCTCCATAAACTTTTAAACATTTTATACCATGTTTTACTGCAATATCTAAAGCCAATATCAAAGCTTCATACTCAGAAGTGTTATTTGTGCATTGGAATGTCAATAGAAAAGAGTAGTTAAAGGTAATACCTGATGGGGATATTAGTAAAACACCAGCTCCCGAGCCTTCTTTAGAGCATCCACCATCAAAGTAAGGCTTCCATACCCCATCTTGTTGTAAGAGAAACTCATAAACAATTGGGTTAGTATTTTTTAGCTATGGCACTATTTCCTCAACCATAAAGTTATCCATATCAATATCTACACATTAATTTAGATCCTCAGGGGCTATTATCTCAATCATTACTGATGAACGAGGTTCTCTGCACAACTTTACCTCAATACCATTCACAGGAATTGTAGCATATGATAGATATAATTTCAGCTTTCCTCCTACTACTGCTACCCACTATATAGATAGTAGCATACCATAATGAGGTTTGGTATCAACCACAACAACATCCATCTTGTAAGTGGCTTCAGGAAATGCAATAATTTTTACTTCTATTCCAACCAAAGTCCCTACCAAAGGAACAACTCTATTATCCATGGAATAACATCAGCCATTAGAGGTATCCACTTGAAGTCCTAGTTCCTTCATCACATGGTAAGGCATCACTGTTGCTGCAACACTAGAGTCTATCATACAGTTCTTTAGTAATAAATTATTTACAATTAAAGTGACATAGAAAGGATCAACGGAGGAAGGCTCTTGAGTTACAATATTTCCAACAAAAAATTTGGAAACTCCTTTATTTATCTCATGTCCTACCATTGGTACTATCCCTTGTGTCACAACAAGAATGTCTTCTTGCTCATTAATTAGAGCCAAAGTTGTTGCTTTATGCTCTTTTATTTTCAACATCTCCAATAAAGGGATTGATACCTTCATATGAGACAGAGCATGTCTCATGTCAAAAGTTGGGGCCTCAGTAGAAAAATAAAATAAAATTCTTTTCCCGCTAGCCCTCTTATTTCTTTGTTTTGTGGTATTTTCCTCATTCTTCCTAGCATTCTGAACTACAACAGTTTGCTGCTTATTGTTGCCATCCTTGCTTGGGGAAACAAATGGTTTAGGAGAAACCTTTCTCTAAGGATCATTTTTGATAAAGATTGACTTAGGGACTCCTTGATCTGCATCAACTTTCCTATTTCTCAAATTGTATGAAGATCTAGCCTGAGAAATAGCAACCATAGTCAGATTCTTGATTTCTTCCTTACTAGGTTTTCTCCAATGATTATCTTCCATTTCTGGTCTATTCATATTTGTTTGACCCGTCTCAGTATCAGATTCTTCATGATCAGAATGGGAAAATAATTGTTTCTCATAAGTAGGGAGAGTTCTCCTCCTATAGTCAACATCTTCTAATATCTCTTCATCATCTGAAGAAGAAAATTCATCCACCCTTTGAGTGGTGAACATGTTTACTGTAGGCTTTTCAGAGCCTTCATGGTCTCTTGTAGGTAGATCTTCTAGTTCATCCTCTAGAGCTTGAGTGATAGCACATTGAAAAGATGAGTGAGGCATGTTGCATGCCACACACCATGGAATATTCTCTACATTGTGGGTTGCATTCTTCTTCAAAGGATCAAGAGTATCCCTACCCTTTTTTGGCTCATAGTTGTCAAAAATAGGCTTCCCATCCTTCCAATTTGTCTTATATGGCTGGTCATGCAATCTTGGGAATCTTTACTGCCTTTGATAAGGTGGTCTATTATCTTGAAAAATTTCCTGCATCCAGACATATACATGTTCAGGCTTAGAATTGTTACCTTACATTAGGCATTAAGGCTAACAACAATTCTATCCCGACAATGGAAACCTCTCCTAGCTGTGGGTAGACTTGAATAAAGAGGAATCTCCAGATTCTAGGCCAATTCCTATGAAATATGGAATATCACTTTCCTAATCTGCAAACTATTGGGAAAAGGGAAAAGAATACTAACTAAAAAGATTAGGGTGATAGACCAATGAATAATTCATACTTCTCAAAAAGATGAATTTCAATCCTGACTTACAAACAAGTACTTTTAACAATCTGATTCTCTATTCAACATATAGGTTAACAAACTCATACTATTAGGGTTCTACCACAAACAGCTTGGAGAATTAACAACATACATTTCTCATGCAAGGCCTAGGGACAACTAATTTTCTTAAGAAGGAACAAAATTTCATTCACTTCTTTTAGATAATAACCAATTTTAACACTTGCTAGAAAAGATGAAACATGATTCGATATTAAAAACAAGTACACAAGATGGGAGTCAAAGAATCTGGTTCATTTCTTAAAAAATCTGACAAGATGATTACAAAAAATAGCCTTTGAAACATCTAGGAATGATATGTTCACTAAAAATTCTCTCTCTCCAAAATCTACAACCCTTAATTGATTCTCAAAAATCAATTTTATAATCAACTCTGGCCTCCAATTCGAAAATCCAAGTTCCACTATCTCAGCCTGAAAATGTGCCTAAGAATATGCTATTATAATAAGTTCTCCAAAACATGCATCTCTTCCTAAATTTTGGCCTAAAAAATATAAGGAATTAATCCTTTTACAAATAAAACATGCCAAAATTTTAACAAGAGCTTTTAATATTAAATACTAATCCCTATACCCTAACTTCTATTAGATAACCTAGATAAAAATCTAAGTGTAACTATTGCAAAGTGAAGAGGTCAACATGACCCTCAATCCACTTGCAATGCATCAGATGGGATAAGCACAAAAGGTGGCATGTTTCTATTTTCGAGGCCATAGCTGGCACTGCCATGCATTGAATGCGTTCTCTACTTGGCGGACTCCAAAAATTAGTTCATTCCTTCCTTGGCATTTGCATTTTTCTTCTCAGAGAAAACTCAGAATGAAACCCTAAGCTCTCCAAAAATCTATGAAGGAACTCGGCTTTGCTATGATGGTCTTCAACTACTGCTGGAGTTAATACTTGATCTGTAGTCGCTTTGGCTTGCATCTTCGACAATACTCGACATTTCTCCATCTTTTCATTAGTGAATGGTAAGTTATTGGAACTCTCTATTTGATTCTTTGTAATGAAAAATGCATGCACTTCTTCTGCTTGTTTAATTTCTTGTTCTCATATACTGCTTTTGATAAGTCACAGTTAATGAGTTATAGTTCCTCTTTTACATGCGATGGTTGAACTTGCTGTTATATCCCTTTGCTTTTTATCTATTACTTCTTCTTTATTGATACTACGACTTCATGCATTCTTTGTTGCTCTCTTTTATTTGACTCATTGTTGATACTTCAGCTATCTTGTGTATGCGGCTTTGAAAGTTTATGAACCCAAACTTTGCTAAAGTTTGTATGTCATTTTTTATGCTTCATTGTTGATCTCTCACAATATTGTGACTGTTCTCCTACCATGAGCTCATTGTTTGATATTCACTATTGCTCCTTTTGTGTCATTCTCTATCGCTATAGACCGAGGCTTTGATTTATCACCAGTCAATGTTAGGAATAATGACTGGTGTCTCCCCGCAAGCTTGTTTACCATACTTTGATTATTCTCCATATTTCACTGTTACTTCTTTGTTTGCCATTCTCTGTTAAGCATTCTTTGAGCTCACTGTTAGTACACACTATGGCTAGTATTTGATATCAATGATGTTCATCTCAATTTTTTTGACTATTACTAATAATGTCAATTACATTATTAGTAACAGTCAATCATTCGATCACTTTTTTATATGTGGGTTCGAAGATTATGAACCCAAATTTGTTCACCACAGTAGTAACTGTAATATATTTGAAGCATTTGATGAAGTTTATGATTGTCATAAACAGTAACAGGCTCAATAGTTTCTTAAAAGAGAATAATCTCTTTAAATCTTGATAACTGGAATACCAGTAAGCAGCTTTGTGATGAAATTCTGAGATTGACATGAAGCTTACTTCTCTTATTGATGAAACCTTGAATCATTATCAACTACATCCTTATTAATTTTTTAGCATCAACCACAACATATTTCTGTTAATAACATAGACCACTCAGATTATTTGACTCTCCTTTGCTGATATGAATAATTCTTTATGTAATCAACAACTATAAGCATGATGTATTGATGAACTCTCTACTTGTTACACACTTTGTTCCAGTTTATACATGCTTTTCATTTATGTTCAGCTTTTACATTCTGCAGCTTTGTCCACTGTAAATAATTCACATTGATACTGAATCTGTACCTTAGTATGATAAGTACAACAAGATGAAAATGTTTATTTACTATTAATGAAGTTCGAGCATAGGCTCATGACATCCAAAAACATCAGAATGTTTAACTAATGAGGTTCGAACATGGGTTCGTGACACTCAATAAAAACAAACTGTAAACACTTTATGATTTTATAACTTGAAGCACTCTTCTGTATTCAACAACAAATATGTTTATGATTTGAAAAATGACAGTAAGGACATATTTGTACCAGTATTTATGTAGCATCTTTTGTATCTTAAACTGGAAAGTTGGTAATCATTGGCATTTTCTGTTGAACTTTCTTTGAGAAACCAGCTTGATTTATATCTTTGGTAATAACTGAATATGAGCACCAGTTAGTTGCTATCTGCAAGATAATTTGTTAAGTTTTTCAAATAACATCATGGCATGAAATACATTATCTGAAAAAGGTTTCTCAGTTTGAAAACATAGTAAGTCCCTTTAATTCAGATACCTGGTTAATAAAAAGGACAACATACACCACAATGATCATTAGTAGTAAAATGTTTCGTGTATGAAACAAGTCCCTTTAACACTACCTTGCAATGAGTGTCAGTGTACATTTCCTTATTTCATTTAATTTTCCAGATTGATGTAGTATTGAAAACTTGATTGCTATAGTATGTTATTTGATTCACATGTATTTCTTAGATCCATCAGGATCTAATCATTTCTCTTTCCTTTCAATGCAAATGAAAACCTAGAAGACTTAGATGCAGATAGAGACCTGAATGCAAATGAAGACCTAAAAGATGAAGACCTAAATGCAGAGACCTAAATGCAACCAGCTGACTCAAAGATAAGACAAGGCAATACATGGGACCCCTATTCCATACTTCAATCTTTCTTTTCAATTTTGCAATGTACTCTAAATATTGAATTGAAAGATGAGACAAGAAAGGACATTTGTATACTACATTCAGTATGAATGCACAATGTAATGATCATTGATAAATTTTGAATTTTGTAATGCTTGATCAATACTTAGAGTACAATAATGACATCTAGAATGAATGCAATAATGACATGTAACCTAACAAAACTTGCAAGGTAGTGTTAATTAGACAAACAAATGCAACCTTTTCCTACTTATGCTTATTGTATTGTATGCTTTATTTTTGAGTAACAATACATATGTTCCCCAAGGAGCGGTAAACGCTATCTTAAACTGCTCTGACTCCTTGACCAATACCTAGTTGTATCCTGAAAATCCATCCATCATGGACAATAAATCACAACCAGTCACTTTATGAAGCATAGCTTCCATATTAGGTAGTCCATAGTTGTCCTTAAGAGAAGCAACATTCAAATTTTTGAAGTCAACACACAATCTTATGTCACCATTCTTTTTTCTGACTGGGACTATATTTGAGAACCAAGATGAATTCCTTATAGGCTCAATGATACCAGCATCCCTTAATTTGGTCAGTTTAGTTTGCATTTTGGTAGCTAATAAGGGATTAATGGGCCTCTGCTTTTGCTTGAATGGTTTGGTGTCTTCTTTTAAAGGAATCTCATGTTGAAACAAATCTTCCCTATAGGCCTTAAGGTCATCATATGACTAGGCAAATACATGCTTATATTTTTTCAGTAGTCTTATTAAATTATTCCTTACATCCTTACTGAGAGATCTCCCAATGTAAACAATTTGGGGGGAAGTTTCTGACCCTAAGTTTCTAACCGATTCACTGCACATTTGTAGATTTACAAGATGGGTGTGCACCATGCGAATGTCTCTACGAAATACACACATCTTGGGCCGACCAGGATACATGGCTAAGAATATAAGTGGGTGCTAGAAAGGAACAATAAAGGTTGATGTGAAATTTCATATTTTTAGCTAAGGTAGGTGTAATACCCCAAAATTGGCACCTAATAAATTTAGTCAATTTTGGTGCATTTTCATCAATTTTACATCTCCAAAGTCCTAGTTTCCTAGGCAATTTTATCTCTCCTACTTGACTTAATTCAACTTTATGTCAATTACAAAAACCCTAAATTGCATTAATCAAATATTAAAATTAATTCCTAAAGTCTTCAACTTTTATTAGCTAAATTACCCCTATGATAAATTAATTTAATTCTAAAAGCCTCAAGTGCTTTAAATTAAAATAAACCCACCCCATTTGGCTAATATACATAAAAAAGAATTAATAATTACTTGTTATTTGAATGGACACTCCTTTTTGAATTAATAATTCACAATATTTGAAAGGTCACCCTGTGTGGCATTTTCCATTCTTTTAATTAAGTAATTTATGCATTTTTGTCTCAAATGGGAATGAAGAGTCAAGAGTTTCAAATCAAGAACCTCTTTATTCTCTTCCTGGGCTTGTCTATTTAATGAACCTCATTTCTTCATTCAGGGGGAGCAATTTTTGAGAGTAATTAAACTATAGCAATTTTTAGTCTCAATTTGATATTTTCAAGCTTTCATTTGCAATTAGCTTAATTTTCATTTAGTCTAATATTGCATTTTCATTATAGCTATTTTATCTATTTGCTTATAGCTTAATCTCACATTTCTTTTTTCAAGTTCTTAGAGTAAATCTGCACTCCATATTTCTTTCAAAGCTATTTAGATTAATATCATATTTCCTTCAAAGCATTTTAGACTAAATTGCATTCATTCTAGTTTAATTTCAGTTTGCTTGTTATTATAGCTTTTGAAAATCCTCCATTGTAGAATTGGTCTTATGGTTGTTGGCTCTCATTCTGAGAGTAATTAAACACCCCGTCTACATAGGAGGCAACAGGTCACTTCACCATGGATTTTGAATTGAGTAATTCATACTCTCTCTCGTAATTCAATCATGTGAGTAATGACTATGTTGCGTGTGTAGTTGGATTAGAGGTCCAAATTCAACCATATACATTTTGGTACCCACTGTGGGGTAGAAAGATCAATTTCTGGCCTCATTCTCAATTGTTTTCTGATAGGAAATTTAAGCTCTATCATGCGTCTGTACTGTCTGTGTATGGATTCTCGCGTGAGAATCCAAAGCATATCATGTGATGTTTCACTCCCTGTAGCACTCTCTTGCACGAGCTGATGCATCCTCACATGGCACCATGTACTTTCTCGCATGTTGTGGAGTACTTCCTCACATGAGATTTGGATATAGTGTTTTAAAATTTTCAGTTTCTATCTTCCCTGTTTCAGATTTCTGACAGTTTCCTATTTGCTGTTGTTTACTATTTCTCTATTATTTTCATAGCGTAACAGTTTCTGTAGGATGTTTGTCGAAGGATATAAAACATGCTAATGGTTTGATTGCAGGATGATAGTTAAAGACTTGCTAAAATGTTGTGTTTGTTTCTTGCTTTCATTCACATAGTCTAAATAGGGCTCCGTTAAAATTTCTTGAGGATTTTGATAGTGAGTAGGGAATTTGGCTCTTCATTACATGGAGGTGATGACCATGAATGAACCCAAAATCCTAATGATCTTACTAATATGAAAAATTCTTGGGGAAGCAGAGAAAGGTAGTGACTCTTTATGCTTCTACTCGCCAGGGGATTATGCTCTTCTCTCTTTGAGAGAAACAAAAACCCAAAAGCTTTTAGATGTGGTGGAGTGAAGCTAACTTAGTGATGAATCTTCTTGATGTGTTTAGGTGAAGTAATGAGGTAGAGAATTATGCTCTTCTCTCTTTAAGAGAAATAGAAAATCAAACCATCAGATCTAAGCCAAGTTGTGTCACCTTTTAGAGGGCCTGCCAGAAGTCGAACCTTCGGTTTCGACCCAAGTGAGTATGCACCTATCACCGATGCTTCTGCCTCACTCTAATAAAGAATTTTTTTTTGAGTCTAAAGACTCCAAAACCATGTTAGCTTCCTTCTCAAGACTTTGACTATCATCTTGACAAGGCTCCTTCTGTTATACTGAGCGGCGCCGCTCCTAGCCCTGCTTGTGGGGGTGTATGACTTTCAGGTGTTGGTGTGGCTATGAGGCCCTAGCCTTGTATTGGGGGCACTGAAGGTTAGCATGAAAGGAAGCCTACTAAGAAATTTCCCTAGCTAGTTTCCTACCTGGTTCACCTTCGAAGGGAGTCATAATCTTTGCACAGGGAGGGGGAAGAATCTCTCCTGTAGATTCCCATCATAGGCATACACCTAGATGCTTGAAGGTGGTATACGATGTTGGCCCCTACTTCAAGGGTAACCTTCGAATGTATACTATTGAGTCCTTGGAAACACCAAAAACATGGGCGCCCTCTAGGGGGTGACATGATTGTGTGAGGTGCACATATGCGTTCAAGCAATGGGGCAAAGGTTTTGTCTTCTCACCATTTTTTTTGTAGGACTAAGCTATGTGTTTGTTATCAAGTCTTAAACATTGTTGAATCATTATCAAACAAAGACTCCCCTAATGCTATCAAGTTGGTTTGTGCTTGATAGGTCTATTAACGACTGCTTCTTGTATCACAACTGCTTGATTTGAACCTTTATGTCTTTAAATGAATGCTTGAAATCCCAAAATGAGATTGTTGATTAAATTGTTCTTCAAACTTGTTAGGAAACTGGATTTTTTGTTAGACATCAATTTAGGCTGTACCTCAAAATTCAATTTTAACCTCGAAAACTATGTCAAATTGTCAGATTTTGGCCTTTTCTCATGCGAAGTTTCACTCTTCAGAGCACTTTCTCACACGAGATGTTCTCTCACGTGAAGATTTGTGTTCTCTCGCACGGCTTGGTACTCTCTTGCGCAAGATTGTTGCCTAGTTTTTAAAAATAGAGACCTATTTTCCATTGACTGTTTGACTTTTTATCTGATCTAGTTTTTGTCTGAGGTCTATTTTTCTATTCTCCTATCATTCATTGTTAGAAATTGGTTGTTTCAAGTTAGGAATCAATCAATCTTTTCTTTGTCTCATGTCATCTCTCATTGGTTTACCTTATATCTTTATGCTTTTTGTATCTCATGTTGTGATAGTCTTATCTCAGTTGTTCTAGCCACCTCTTTTGATGATTTGTACTAGGTCCATCTCACATCTTGGCTATTCTAGCCTTTATCTCCTTTGCGTTGTTCTTAGAGATAGAGTCTAGCATTATCTTGAGTCTTCTCTCATTTCATCTTCGTCTATGACTGTCATGACTAGAAGTGGCAAGACTTATCCCATTCATAATACTGATCAAGGTAGAAGCGAACCTCCTAATCAAGAAATAGATCATCCTAAATCTATTGCAAAGTCTGAACTTTGTGAGATATCCTCGATTTCCTCATTGAGTAATTTGAAAGATAGTTCATCTCAACCATCACCTCCAGTGTTTCAAGAGTGTTTTAATTCATTGTTTGAATCACAACCTGGTTTCTCTTTTCAAGATCAAGACAAAACATACTTCCAAAACAACTCATTGTTTCATAACTTTGGAAGACCATTTCCTCAATCTAATCCTATTATCATACCTATTGAGCCTGCTAAGAATACTCCTATTGTTGAATCCATTGACACTGATCATGATATCTTCCCACCTAAATTTATTAAATCTTTTGATCCTTTTCATTCACCAAAGGTTACCTTAGCTGCACCCTTTCGATCTTGTTCACATCACTTTACTAAGTCTTTGTGTACTATGCAAGTCTATGACAAGATGGGAGATCCATTTGATTTCTAACCGGGCAAGTACAGTCAAACTTTTGATCAATCTCAAAATAATCAATATCATGGTCAATCCTCTAATGATCCATGTCATGCTCAACCTCGGAATGAGCAGCATCATGGTCAAACTCAATATGACCAAAATCAGTCCCATAATGATGATCAATCTTGAAGCAAACCTCAAGGTGATCGATAATCCACCTATTTCTATCATCCTCCTTCGTTCGATCAAAACCAAGATGATCAGCAACAAGATCCAATCCTGAGCATTTATGAGATCCTTGGGAATGAAAATGAGGTGATAACTCAATAGGATATAGATGCTACCAAAGCTAATAAGGGTCTTATTAAGATGATGGAGATCCTTCTCCTAGAGGAGAAAGAAAAGTACTTCCTTGAATTAGCTAAACAAGGGGCCAAGTTACCCCGAGACTATCAAGTTGAAATGCTTGTAGCTAAGGAAGAAGAAACTGAGACTGCAAAGTTGCAAAAGATGGTTCGAGACATGCAAGATCATATTAGTCAACTTGTGAAGAATAAAGACAAGCCCGCTCAATAATTTATGATGGAAAGCATTTGTCCTTTCCCTTTTGATAGAAGTCTTCATATGCCACCTTTTCCCAAAGGTGTAGAACTCCCTAAATATGAAAAATACTTGGGTGCAATCAATCCCCAAGATCACTTAAGGGAGTTTGGCACATTGTCTATGGAATTCATGCACAATCAAACATATCTTATGCACTTGTTTCCTCATAGTTTGGGTGGACCCATGATGGAATGGTTTTCTAGATTGCCTACTAGTATTAAGACTTTTGATGAAATGGCTAATCTTTTTCTCCAGCACTACTCACATAATATTTAGCATTCGGGAACTTTGCAATTCAAAACAGAGACAAGGAGAATCTTTCCTAACATTCCTTCAAAGGTGGAGACAATTATGTACGAGGTGTCCTCACAAGCTACCAGAGTCAGAGAGACTTGACATTTTCTTGGAAAATCTTGTCCTAGACTTCAGATACCAAGTGCAATTGCAAGGTCCTTTAACTTTTGATAGCATGATTAGACAAGCAGTGCATATAGAGGCCTTTATGATCAAGAAAGGTGAATTGACTCTGAATAAGGACAATAAACAAGGATTCTCCACAAACAAGGATAAAGGAAAGACTGTCAATAAGAACAGAGATGTAGTAAATGATGGAGTGGTGGATAATGTTACTGCGAAGCCTTCAAAACGTATTTTTAATCTTAATTCTAGTATACAAGTGGCTAAGGCTGTCGAAAAGACCACAATGAATAATCAGAAAACTTCAAGATTTGCTAAGAACAAACCTTGGGCCTCTTGACCCAAGCGTGAATTCACCTCTTTGGGAGAGCCTCTTGATGTGGTTTATAAAATGCTTATATAGAATCAAGTTCTTACTCCTTTGGAAAAGCATACTTATGACCCACAACCATGACCTCATTGGTGGAATGATAATGCTCACTGTGACTATCACCAAAACATTAGTCATAAGACTTCTACTTGTCTCCAACTAAAACATAAAGTTCAAGATCTCATTGATAATGGCAACATTGTTGTGGATGGCCATAACAAGAATTCAGACCATCAAGCATTTAAGGATCCCTTCCCTCCTCATGAGAAGGGTGAGTCTTCAAATGCTAAGAATACCAATGCTAAAGTCAATTACACATACACTAATGATGACAATGTTATTGGTATGATTGAACCTATTGAGATAGAGTACTGCGACATGATTACTATTAAGGGAAGTGGCAATGTTCCCAAACCTAAGACTCCTTTTATCTTGTGTAGTTCTACATCTCATTCGTCTGAATCTAAACAACCTCAAGACTGTGCTAATGTCATTACTCAATCATGAGGAAGAGTTGTCTTGAAAGGTCCCGATGCTTCTACATCCGCTCCAAAGAAAATAATGGATAAGGGACCCAATACTTCCACATCCGCTCCGAAGAAAATTGTGGATAAGACTGCTGTTTGCCCTGCCAACAAGAACATGAAATCTATTCCTATAGCTAGCTTAGTTAGTTATAGCATTTTAGATAAACTCTAGTGAACCAATGCTCAGATTACCATTTTTGAGTTATTGAAGATCTCGCCTGCTCATAGGCAAATTTTGGATAAATCCCTCACCAAGGAAAATGTTCCCAAGGATCTCGATCTTAACCGTTTCCAATATATGGTGGGTCATTTGACTTTGCCTCACTATCTATCCTTCTCTGAAGAAGATGATCACTCTTTGAGTCACCCGCATAACACTCCCTTGCATATAGAGGTCATGATTGGTCCTAAGCACGTCTGTCAAGTGCTCATAGACAATGGTGCTGATCTTAATATCTGTTCTGCTAAATTGCTCACTCAACTAGGTTATGATGAGAACTGTATAGATCCTTGCAAAATGATTACCATCAAAGCTTATGATGAGGAAGAATGCAAGTCCCAAGGCTTAGTTGTGCTACCTATCCACTTAGGACCTGTTGAGAGAGATGTTACTTTTCAAGTTCTTCACATTCCTCTTGCCTAAAATATCTTGTTGGGTAGGCCTTAGATTCATGAGATGCAGGCTGTTCCATCCACATATCATCAATGCATTAAGTTTCCATTCCATGGGGCAGAAGTCACTATGCCTGCTAATACCAATTACTCTTGCAACACTCTTGTGCTATCTGTAGATAGCTTTGTTCTGGCAAATAGAGAATCCATTGAGTTTTATGATGCTAAGCTGAAAGAGATGGAAAAAACTTTGAGACTTAAAGATATAGGCATGGGAGAATACCAAATTGAACCTGTGCTATTACTAGCTGCTCTACCTCTGTCTCCATGCTCTTATGGGAGACCTTCTGAGAATAACAAACTTTCTAATGCTCCTCCTCAAATAGTTTATGATGGCACCTTTGTAAGGGCCTCTACGCCTTTAGAAGATGAGGATGAAGAGAGAGCTATCAGAGCCTAGATCTATAAGGGAAAAGAAACAATTGAAACAACTACTCCACTTCTAGATTTAGAGCAAGAACCATACAGTGAGGCCTTCAAGATCATGAAGCACTTCGGTTATAAGGGGAGTGGTCCTATAGGAAAGAATGATAATGGCTTACTAAAACCCATTGAAGCTATAGGCTGCCGCACAAAAGATACTAGTGGCTTGGGCTTTAAAAAGACTCCCTTTCATTTGGGGACCAAGAAATTTGTGTCAGCCCTTGAGCTTGAACCTGAATCTGAACAAGAAATTGAAGATGCCACTCCAGAAGTGAATCTAGAGGCCAGCTCTGATGAAGACACATTTCCATATCCTATCCCTCCAGATCTTGTGACACTTTTTGTAGAACCTGATGAGCCTATCATACCTATCCATATGGTAGAGACAGATACTGATACTGATACTTATTCTAATAAGACCTCTTCAGTGCATCAATTCACATTTGAGGAATGGAAAGCAACACTAAATGATGATCCCAATTTTATAGGTGAACAATATAGGCCACCACATTTTCATAAGTATTTTGAACAAGAAAAACTTCAGGAAGCTATTAATGCCACAAGGGATAATAATGAGCTTGATGATGCTGCTATTATTCCTACATCAAGTACTAAATCACATGAATATGAGTTTGAATCTTTGTCTAATGCTACTTATGATGTAGACATAGATACTGTTCACATGTATGAAAGACTCCTCGAAGTAGGTGAAGGGTCTAGTGCTAGGTTGCACAAATTAGATGCCACCAGTATTAACTTGTCCTCTACTTCCAACGTAAGGTCTTAGAGGGATTCAAATGCTCCTTTGGATGAGATCACTCTAGGTCTTGACTTTCTCATCAGTGCTTTTGATAGTTATACCATGAACACAGTTGAACTAGTCACTACTTCCCTTTCACTCCGTCGTCCTGCTCTGATAAACTGGAACTCCCCTTTAACATCCAATGAAGTCCTAACATTCTAGAATGATTATGATCTAGCCTGTTACCTTCATGCTATTGAACCTATGATGTCCTCCACCAGTGAAAGTAGTGTTAGCATGACAGCGGCAAATATCAAGTATCTTAGTCAAAAAATTAAAAGAAGAAAAAATAGATGCTCTGATGGTGAAAACCACTTTGTGGCAGTATCAGATCCAAAAATAGTAACAATAAAAGACATATCCAAGGGTGAAAACCTCTCTGAGGCACCCAAGGATGAGATACTTGATACAATTTCGAGCCACTTTCAAGAGAGGTCATCAGTATTGATTGAGCCAACACAGCTGGTAAATTTGGGTACAGAAGCTGCTCCATAGATTATTCATCTAGCACAATCTTTGTCTGCTGAAGAAAAATAAGAGTTCACTAGATTCTTCCAGAGCAAGAAAATAAACTTTGCATGGACCTAACCTGACATGCCTGGATTAGACCCCAATCTAATCATGCACCATTTGTCCATTGCACCAGGAATTAAACATGTTAAAAAGAATCTGTGAAAGATGCATCCACACATAGCACTCTTGGTCAAAGTAGAGCTAGAAAAGCTTCTTAAGGCTGGTTTCATAAGAACTATTGATTATGCTGAATGGATTTCAAAAATTGTTCCAGTCACTAAACTTGATAAATCCATTCGTGTGTGTATAGATTTCAGAGATCTCAATAAGGCATGTCCAAAAGATGACTTCCCACTCCTAATATTGATATGATAGTAGACATGACAACATGATATGAGATGTATTCCTTGATGGATGGATTTTCTGGCTATAATCAAATAAAAATTGTGCCAAAAGATCAAGAAAAGACCACTTTTACATGTGCTTGGGGCACCTTTTTGCTAGAATGTCATGCCTTTTGGGCTTAAGAATGCTGGAGCAACATATCAGAGATCTGTTACTACTATTTTCCATGATATGATGCATAAAATGATGGAGGATTATGTGGATGATACTTTAGCCAAAAGCATGCAGCGAAGAACTCATCTCATAGATTTGGGTCACATCCTTGATCACATGGAACAATTTAGTCTCAGACTTAACCCAAAAAAGTGTGCTTTCAGTGTTACTTCTGGGAAACTCTTGGGTTATATCATTTTAGCCAAAGGCATAGAAGTTTATCCTAAAAAGGTGCAAGCTATTATGGACATGCCTCCACCCAAGAATATCAGTCAAAAGAGAGGATTGCAGGGAAGGCTACAATCTATTCGACGCTTCATTTCACAGTTGGCCGACAAGTCACAACCATTTACTAAAACTTTGCATAAGAATGTGACCTATGAATGGAATGAGGAATGTGACAAGGGACTTACTCAAATAAAATAGTATCTTGCCAATCCACCAATTTGGATGCCTCCTATTCATGGGAAGCCACTTTTACTATACATTTCAACAATAGACACATCTTTGGGTGCTCTCCTAGCTCAAGAAGATCAGAACAACAAAGAGAGAGCTATATATTATATCAGGAGAACATTGGTTTCCTATGAGATGAACTATTCTATCATCGAGAAGGCTTGTTTAGCAGTGGTATTTTCTTCTTAGAAATTGTGGCATTATATGCTGGCTCACACCACAAGGCTTATTACAAAAATTGATCCACTAAAGTACCTACTAAGCAAGGCTACCCTCATGGGTAGATTAGTGAAATGGGTGATGATACTTAATGAATTTGACATTGAGTATGTGGAAAGCAAAGCTATTAAGGGACAAGCAATTGCTGATCAGCTAGCGGAAGCTCCTTTAAAAGATCATCAACCTTTGAGTATTGAATTCCTAGATGAATCCATCATGCTTCTCACACATCAATCTTGGAGCATGTTCTTTGATGAATCATTCACTTAGCAAGGATCCGGTGCAGGCATTCTATTTGTTACACCTCAAAGATACTCATTGCCAAAAGTGTATAAAATGTTGTTTCCTTGCACAAACAACATAGCTAAATATGAAGCTCTCATTAATGGAATGAAGATAGCCCTTGAATGGCATGTGGATGAGCTCAAGGTCTTTGGAGACTCTTAGTTAATCATTAACCAAGTCAATGATGTCTACCAAACAAAAGATGACAAGCTAGTACCTTACAAAAGAATGGTAGATGATCTCAAACAATACTTTCCACACATTTCTTTTCAAAAAATTCCAAGGGCAGACAATAAAGCAGCTAATGCTATGGCCACTCTTGCTTCAATGTTACAAATGCCAAAAAATGACTTTAGACATGAATTCCTAGTGGAGGCATTACACTACCCTGTCTATGATATTCCTGAATCCAAGATGATCTATTTAGTCATTGGACATGATTCATCCCACTACCACCATATCTTTTCCCACCTTCATGACCAGATCATTCTAGATACCTATACCTGGAATGAAAAGTTTCACCTAATTTGTATTGCTTCACGGTATGTCCTCATAGCAAATGACTTGTATAGACGGGGCCTAAACGGTACCCTCCTTAGGTATTTAGAACTCGATGAGTCCAAACGTGCGCTAGCTGAGGTACATGAAGGTATCTGTGGGTCTCATTCAAGTGGTCTGACATTAGCCCAGAAACTTATTAGAGCTGGTTATTACTGGTCGAACATGGAAAAAGAAGCTGTTGAATATGATAAGACTTGCAAGCAATGCCAATTTCATGGGAATCTAATTCATGTTCCTACTAATGAGCTTAGTCCTCTCATCATTTTTTGTCCATTTCAGCAATGGGCTTTTGACTTGGTCGGTTAGATACATCCTTCTTATTCAAGAGGACATAAGTTTATCATCACAGCTAATGATTACTTTACCAAGTGGGTTGAGGCAGTGCCTCTAGCTGTAGCTAATGGCAAGATTATTTCTATGTTCATACTAAACTATATCATTTGTAGATATGGTATACCCTTATCTATTATCACTGACAATGGGGGACAATTAAAAAATAAGGACCTGACAGACTTATGCACCAAATTCAAAATCATTCAACATTGGTCATCTATCTATTATCCTTAAGGTAATGGACAAGTAGAAGCTTCTAATAAGACAATTTTGAAAATCTTGCACCAAACAGTTCATAAATCTAGTAGAGATTGGCATCTCTAGATTAATCTGGCTTTGTGGGCCTACATAACAAGTAATCAAACACCAACGGGGGCCACTCCCTTTGCCTTGGTTTATGGAGTAGATGCAATATTACCTATTGAGGTCAAGATTCCTACATTGTGAATCTCTCTGAGGGGCCTCATCACTGATGAAGAAAACAAAATATCTCAGCTTCAAGAGCTTGAGTTACTTGATGAACGTTGGAAGGTGGCATTTGATCATCTAAGAGCATACCAAAAGAGGATGTCTAAAGCCTACAATAAGAAAGTCATACAAAGAGAATTCCAAGTGGGTGATTTCATCCTGAGAGAGAACCCCAAGAATCAATAGCAGCGAGTCCAAAAAGGGAAATTTGAACCAAACTGGCTTGGTCTGTATGTCATTACTGCAACATTTGGGGTCTGGCGCTTATCGACTCTCCACCACTGAAGGAGAAAAACTCAAAGAGCCTATCAATGCTCTTCATTTGAAGAAATTCTATAGCTGAGGCATTCTCTGTGTGCTCATGTACATACTTATTGGTCCTGAAAAAATTCAAAAAAATGATATATTGCAAAAAGTCCTAAAAATTGCAAAATGTCTTAAAAAAATGATCATCTTAGTGAAAACCTGATAAACATGCACTTTGATGTATCTATCATCTTGGTGAAAACCTAGTAAACATGCACCTTGATAATAATAAAAAAAATAGAAAATTGAAAAAAATACAAAAAAAGTCAAAAAAAAAAAAAATACAAAAAAATGAAACATTCAAAAATACAAAAAAAATAAAAAAAGAGAAAAGTACAAAAAAATTGAAAAAGAAGGAAAATGTGCCATTGATGAAAACCTGGTAAACAGGTGTCATGGTAGCAAAAATAGAATCTCTACCAAGGTGGTGAAAACCTGGTAAACAGGCACCTCTTGTTTCATGAACTACATCTCATCTTAGCATTGCTTGGCTTTTAGTTTCCTGCTTTAGTTTGCTTTCCCACTTTCTGACTTTAGTTTGTTTCCTACTTTAAGTCTATTTCCTACTTTAGTTTTCCAGTTCATGCACTTGCCTTCAGTTATCTTCAAGATTTTCCTTGACTCTTCATGGATTGGAACTAGTTCACACTTGGGGGCACCTTCCTGGTCTAGGGGGCATTGTCCTATCACTTTCAAAAGTTTTGTTCATGCATCAGTCACCAGCGGTTCTCGCTGCGTTTGCCTGCTGATACCTAGCTACTTTTGAGATTTCTCTCTTTGAGGATCTCTCGTGTATCGTTCACCAGTGGTTCCCACTGTGCCTGCCTACTAATACTTAGCTCTCATTTGAACCCCTCTCTTTTGGGATCTCTTCCTTACATCAGTCACCAGTGGTTCTCATTGCGTCTACTTGCTGATGTTTCGCTCGTGCTTTATTCTCTCTTTTGAGAATCTTCCTTGTATCGGTCACCAATGGTTCTCACTGCATCCGCTTGCTGATACTTGGTCCATGCTCTGATATCTTCCTGAGACTTTGTCTCTTGCGATGGTCACCAATGGTTCTCACTGCGTCTGCCTACTGTCGCTATCTTGTCGAGACTTTGAATGTTGTTCATTTTTTATTCGACTTCAATCCACTTAAATACAAATGTAAACTGAAACTAAAACTGATTTTGTGTTCCTCTGAAGCATGCTGAGCTTTTCCTTTGCTTGTTTGTTTGTTTGCTTTATCATTTCCTCTCAAGAAAATCTAAGATGTCTTTCTTGACTAAGAAATGCGAAGACTGGGGGGAATGATCTTTTCTTTGCTTTCTATTTGCTGGTTTAGTTCCAATGATCCAAAGAATCTACATAAGAGGGGTGTCTATCTATAAGAGCCTTCATCTCATATTGGATGGCCATGCGTACCTTGACTCCTTTTATATGGATGCTTTGGTGAGGTTGGTTCTTCTCCTTGTCTATTTTGAGTAACTTCTTTCTACTACAAGTAAAATTGCTAACGCTCATCCTGCTAAGTGAACGTAAAGGTCACTGCGAGCACTCTTTGGCAAAAGAAGGAACTCTCATGTGTCTGGTGTGTTTGTTCACAAGCAACATTCAGGTCATTCTAGCAATTGTGCTTTGATGCTTATGTTAACTTGCTAACTCAAAAGGAATAGGTGTTCAGGTCATTCTGGCTTCTTGTGCCTTAATGCTTACATCTCATTCTGACAAATCTAAGAATTATGTCATATTCATATTCTCATGATTGTAATGTTAGTGAGGATTATATGGCATCTTGTGATCATCCCATGCTTAAACGAACTCAATGATGATGAATATAGTGAGTCCAACAACCACGTCCTAGGGTTTGCATTTTCATTCTAGGCTTGGATTTTAGCGTAGGCTTGCATTTGAGATGATATCTTGGTGCTCTCTTGATTGATTTCTATTCATCAAAGGTTCTCATCTATTGTCCCAATTTCATCTTGGCTGCACAAGTGTCCAGTCCTCGCTCTCGATCTTTGAAACATAATTTTTTTATTAGTACCTATCATATATTGTGACAATCCTGCATGAGATGATTAGTACCATATACATTACATATCCATTGCATTTTCATTTCATTTCCATTTTCATTCATAAATTCATTTGCATCTATATATACATGTGCATCCACTATAAGCATAACTCAAATCATACATTACACATATGCATACATTCTATCCATCTATCACGACATTTCACATTGCATTATCATAAAAAAATAAAAGCATGTGCATTTCATACATTTTTATCCATACATCTAATCATATAGAAACATCTCATAAACATCAATATCAAAGCAATATATTAAATAAGTATGAGGATATCAAATTGTCGATCTCATATATATATATATCTCGAACAATGTCATGTACAAAAGAGAAAGGTGCTACTCGAGCACAATATCAAAAATGGGCTACAATGTATAAGTATATCAAAATGGGCTAGCTAGGTCCTACACCACCTGGAGGGGGTGGTGGCAATGGTCTCTGTGGAGGAGGCATCGGCCACTGTGGAGGTTCTTGTTGTGGGGGTGCCTGCTGTGGTGGTGCCTATGGAGGTGCTGGTGGAGATGCCTACAGAGCTCCAACATAATCAACAAATGGCGGTACCTACTTTGATAGATCTGGAATGACCCTGCAATAAGCTACATAGTAATAAGCTACATGAGTAGCCTCGTATCTAGTCTCAATCCTTGATCATGCTAGCTCCTCCCATAGCTTCCTGATCTCAGTGTCCTTGTCAGCTACCTAGGTCTCCTCTCTAATGACTCAAGTGTGATAGTCATCCCGCTCCCACTGGACCTGTCTCACCCTCTCATGACTCTTCTTGAGAGCCTCCTATAGCTATGGTGTACTTGCTCCTGCTGGAATATCAGGCATATCAGTATCATCATTTGGTGGTGCTTGCTGTGACATATCACCTATCTTCTGCCTAGTGGAACTCTACTGGGGCCCACTACTCCTAGCTACTACATTTGAGCCCATGGTCCTAGCAGGGATGCTAGTCTATCCTACTTGAGGTCTCAACAATCTCTGCTGATGTCCCTATTGCTGTGTAGGCTGCTGAACTGGTGGCTGTTGAGCTGGTGGCTACTAAATTGGTACCTACTGCTGCTATGCAGGCTGTTGCTATGCTCCTGTACCAACATGATCCATGAATCTCAGATGTTCATGTAATCAACTGGTCCCTATATGCAAGCATCACCCCTACATTGGTAACATCCACCATATAATCCCATCATGTAGTTGGGATGCATGCCTCTATCACACACCACCCTGGATCTAGTCTAGCATGCCACCCCTTCTTCTCTTGATCGATGAAGCAGGCATAGGGGCAGTACTCATGTGATATATCCTATGGCTTACTAAATTGGTGCAGGATGCATGTACCAAGGAATCTCTCAATGATGGTGACACTACGTCTAATTAGTGGATGCGATACAAACATGAAGGAAAGTGCTCTTTGAGCATCATCCCAGGGCTCAGTGGCAACCCAAGGTCTCTAGACTGTAGCTGCTATGTCATCTAGCTTTCCTCTCCACTGCTCCATCTTACCCAGTAGAGGCTGGGTCATCAGGCTTGCATACCTATAAATGTAAGGCTTAAGAGCCTATCGTGTATCATGGAAGATGGGTCTACAAATAGGGAGATGCTCCCAGGCCCAAATCTATAAGATGAAGACACCTGCCACCATCATCTTTGTGCCCTAATACACAATCTCATGGAGCTCATGGTACATCTGTGCTAGCATGCACTTGACCCATCTGAATCTAATTGCTAGTTTGGCCAGCATCCTCTGCAGCATCATCCCCCAGCCACACTCTAGACCATGCTGACCTTGATCTAGAATAAGGTAGCAGCTCAAGAGCATCACAAGTATAATGGCTAATGGGTGAGCATCACTGTATCTACATGTTAGATCCTCCCAGGAGATGGCCTAGCCCATCACTAGATCATCCTTGAAGATAGTCCTCAAGGCTACTGTACTCTGCCATGGCTGTGTGTCGTACTCTACTTGAGCACCATGAATGGCTATCTGTAGAATCCTGTATACATCCTCGGGAGTCACAGTCATCTCCCCTATCGAAAAGTGGAAAGTGTTCATCTCTGAATGGAAATGCTCTACGAGTGCACCAAGAAGATCATGATTTACCTGAATGTCAGGTAGATCATGCAAGTATCCTAGGCCGAGTCCATCAATATGAGTACTCTCTGCATCTGTCAATCTTTGCACTAATGTGGTGATAATAGGATGGTGTGTCCTGAAGGCAACATCAGGGAAGTCAACCTGTAAAGCAAGTGATGACATTGGATCAGTATCTCAACATGATGGTTTTCAACACAACAATAGTAAATGCAACAAGACATCTATCCTATACATGACTTTGCGATGCTCTACTTGGCTGATTTTATGCAAATTTGACAAATTTTGGCAAAAAAATTCAAACTCTACAGCAACTTTTCGTGTGAGGAAATTTTTTCCTCATGCGAGACATGACTTGACCTTGCACCAACAGGAGAAATCTTTCACGGGACTAGTTTTCAGCTTGCGCGAGCTTCCAGACAGAGCTCGTGTGAAGAAGACCTAACTCGTGTGAGGAAACTACTTCCTCACGTGAAGGGAGATCTAGGCCGGTGTGAGGAAACTACTTCCTTGTGCAAGATTGGAAGAACATGACCTAAAACTATGCTAGATCATCCTAAATTGGCCTAAAAAGTGGTATGAATTGAAATGCAAGGAGGTTTATTGACTACTTATAAGTGCATCATACTCCACTTCTAGGCGTGTTGGTGGGAGTGCTCAAATTGATGCATATGCAATGGAAGACCCTCCATTTCTCTCTCAGAGCTCAAAATCACAAGAAGACAAAGGTGAATAATGAATTGAAAATGATCCCTCTGGGCCTTATATAGCTCTTGACCTAATTTTAAAAAGTGCTCCATTTTGCATGAAAATTGCACCCTTGGCTAAATTGACTGCTCTGAATCCATTTTTGGGAGTGAAATCAAAATATGACATCTCTAGATAGCTTGAAATCATGTTTTAAATTATGGGACCCTTTGGGATCGGACGCTTGTGTAGTCAGCCTTCTGGCGTCATCTTCTAGCCAGACCCTCATCTTTGCATCATGTTCTCAAGATCTTTGCTCTTTTCATCAAAGTCAACTCTAGTCAAATTTGGTCAACCATCATCAACTATGGTCAAAATTGGTCAACAAGACCTCTGCTTTGCTTTGATTTTCTTCTGTAGCTTCTTGAATATAGTCTAATTACTTCTGCTTTGCAACCTCTTGTTGTCAATCGTCCTTCTGATATGTCATCCTTTGATTTCACTCATGAGGGGGTAGGATGATTGCATCATTTGAATCTTGTCAAATCAAATCAATTCTTGAATTAGTCTGATCTGAATCATCAGTTCTCATTGCTAGGGGCATCTCGGTGCCTCACATCTTGCTATTTGGTCATCTATCTTTTAGGTATCTGAGCAATCTAACTCAGATCCTTGGGAATCAAGCTTCATTCTGGAGATGGTTCTCAAAATCTTTTAGGTATTGGGATAATCTAAACCTAATTCCTGGGAGTCAAGCTTCATTCTAGAGATGGCTCTCGAAATCTCTTTCAAACCATTATCTGGGCAATCTAACCCAAGTTTCAGAAGGCTAAGCTTCGTATTAGGGAAATCTAACCCTAATTCTAAATATTAGTCCTAAGTTTGCATCTCTCATCAATTGGTATTGGGGCAATCTAACCCCGATTCTGGTTCTCTCAAAGACCGTTGTCTTCTCAATCTAACTTAGACTTTGGAAAATCATGCTCTGATCTATTCAGTGTCTTGGCAACCTAACCTAGACTTTCAAATTTCTCATCATCTGTCACTTCAAACTATTCTTTGAATCAACACATTATTCACACATCAATTCAAAGAGGGGAAAATGTAATACCCCAAAATTGGCACCTAATAAATTCAATCAATTTTGGTGCATTTTCATCAATTTTACATCTCCAAAGTCCTAGTTTGCTAGGTAATTTTTTCTCTCCTACCTAACTTAATTCGACTTGATGTCAATTGCCAAAACCCTAAATTGCATTAATCAAATATTAAAATTAATTCTTAAAGTCTTCAACTTTTATTAGCTAAATTACCCCTATGATAAATTAATTTAATTCTAAAAGCCTTAAGTGCTTTAAATTAAATTAAACCCACCCCATTTGGCTAATGTACATAAAAAGGAATTAATAATTACTTGTTATTCGAATGGATACTCCTTTTTGAATTAATAATTCACAATATTCAAAAGGTCACCTTGTGTGGCATTTTCCATTCTTTTAATTAAGTAATTTATGCATTTTTGTCTCAAATGGGAGTGAAGAGTCAAGAGTTTCAAATCAAGAACCTCTTCATTCTCTTCCCGGGCTTGTCTATTTAATGAACGTCATTTCTTCATCCAGGGGGAGCAATTTTTGAGAGTAATTAAACTATAGCAATTTTTAGTCTCAATTTGATATTTTCAAGCTTTCATTTGCAATTAGCTTAATTTTCATTTAGTCTAATATTGCATTTTCATTATAGCTATTTTATCTATTTGCTTATAGCTTAATCTCACATTTCTTTTTTCAAGTTCTTAGAGTAAATCTGCACTCCATATTTCTTTCAAAGCTATTTAGATTAATATCATATTTCCTTCAAAGCATTTTAGACTAAATTGCATTCATTCTAGTTTAATTTTAGTTTGCTTGTCACTATAGATTTTGAAAATCCTCCATTGTAGAACTGGTCTTATGGTTGTTGGCTCTCATTTTGAGAGTAATTAAACACCCCGTCTACATAGGAGGCAACATGTCGCTTCACCATGGATTTTGAATTGAGTAATTCATACTCTCTCTCATAATTCAATCATGTGAGTAACAACCATGTTGTGTGTGTAGTTGGATTAGAGGTCCACATTCAACCATATACAGTAGGAACATTGTGCAATGGTAAATTACATTGGGATGCAAATTTACAATATTTTAGGATGTAAAAGGTCATTTTTAGATATGTATCAAATCCTTCTAACATATCTTCACCACTCTTACCTTTCACTTCTTCAATCTTACACTATCCTTCCCCTCCTTATTAGGAGTCCTTATCTTTCCTTTTCTACCCTTTAAATAAAAATCCATTTTCAATTTCCAAATGCGCGAAACCACTAGATACTCTCTCAAAATCCACTCAATACATTATGCATGAAATTTATGTCCACAACCTATGCATGCTAACCTTATTAATACTTCATGTGATTTATATATTTCCATCTAACCACAAGTACAATAATAACCATCTTTATTTAATTCATGTTCATGTTTCAAGCTATTCTTCCATATATTTAATAGTCTTATCATTACCCAATGAAATAGATCCTTATCAAGCCTCTTTAGAATTTTTTTATTTATTACATCTACACATTGTAGTGTCTGTAGAATATGAAAAGGGTACCATAGAAAAGGACTAATTTCCCCAATTCATAAGGCACATTAGAATACAAACCACCTTAAGACTAATATGATTGACACCATTTGGTAAGAAAGATGTCAATGCAATATCAATGCATTTGGGGTTTCTATTCCTTTGTTTCTTAGAATTGACAAAAAGATAAATGAGACAATTAATCCAGTTAGAAAGTAAATTAATTTAACTAAAAAGTAAATGTAGAGAAATATTAGAGAGGATCTGAGTGAACCTAGAATAAAAGTAGGAGTTACACTATACTACATATCTATTTTTCTAATAGTTAGGATTCCACAAGTACTTGTAAATGCAAATACGTGACATGAAGTGTGTAATCTGAATCTCTACCAAATATAAGCTAGAGATGGAGGGTATAGGTCACCACTACCATGTTTTACCTATTCCCAGATTTTTTTTGAAAGCTTTGTAACCTATTCTGGCACACAAAAAAATGGGGATGAAGGTTGGCTAAAGGATTTTTTATTAGTCAAACCTCTATTTAGGAATCAACCTTAAAAATGAAATGAAATTGCATAAGGAAAGATGAAATAGAAGCTAGATTTGAATTGTAAATCACCTTATACCTTAATGCAATCCTTCCTTGGATGTGATCAAAAGTGTTCATGCAATAGATTGATCCAAAAGGAAATCATGAAATAATTTCCTTGAATGATGGATATTGTAGTTTTCCAACAATTCTTAATGAAGAAGAAGAGGATTGCTTTGAAGACTTGAAGACTTGGATGCTCATTTGTAGAAGAGATCTTGAATTTTGATTGTATTATTGATCATGAATGCTTTAAATTGATAATGGATACCAAAATGAGGATACATAGGGGGTTTATATACTTAATCTATCAATTTAGAGGTTAAAACTCAGGCAAACCAATCATAGCATCAAATTTCTTGCAAATACCTTGACATAGGGCCTCAAGCCAAATTTGGGCCTCAATCCTTGGGGATAGAATGTCATTGGCACCCTATCCCAGGGATAGGATTTCATTGGAATAACTTACCCAAAAATGAGGGCTAAATTTTTTACTATGGACCCCAGAAAGTCAGAAGGTGCAGGGTTTGGTCAGACAACTAGTTTTGAGGTTGGGAGAGAATGAAAAGGCCAAAAAATATAAGATAGGGCCTAGGAGATTAAATAAATTATTTGATTTGAGGAAAAAGAGACGACCATACTTAGAAATAAGGCTAACCTTAATTTTTGAATAAATTGAGTCAATAAAGGACTTATAATATTAATTTGAAGGACCAATAAGCGTTAGGAGAGCATGAAATCAATGTGGGAACTCATACATACTAAAATGGGGCTAAAATGAGCACCTGATTAAGGGTGCTTAATTTTTAGGATGGTAAATTTATCCCCTACTTTAGTGGGAGCATGAGTCCACATCATGCTCATGGTAAAGTAGAGAGAGAGAGAGAGAGAGAGAGAGAGAGAGAGAGAACTGCAAATATATAAGATACTGCTAAGTTTTAGGATACAAGCCCCAAAACCAAGGATCTTAACTTGTACATCAATATGCAAGGAGAAATTAAGCAAAAAAAAAAAGATAAAGCTTATTAAGATTCCAAGTCAACTATTTGAACAAACCTCACTAAATAAAATATCTCAACCACTAACATAATGCTCATAAAGCTATTGTAAAAGTAAAAGTGGTCACTTGAAAAGAGTAAGAGGACACATCAAAGATAAGATGAGATTCCATGATCTAATTAAATAGAAAAGTGTATTATGCTATGGAATCATGGAGGAGATAAAATTAGAATCATGGATGACATGGGCTAGCCATTATGTTGTGCTAGGTGATCCATGAGAGAGATAAGAAAGAGAGAAAAGAGGGGGAAATGGTCTAGAAAATTATGTTATGTTAGTTCCACCCATCAAAGAAAGTGTAAAGAGGGAGTTAATGCTCTAGTATATGCTATTAAAGACAAAAATATATGAAATGAGAGGTTTAATGGTCTAGTATAGTGTGTTATGATAGTCAACCAATGAAAAGGATAGGTTAAATGGTCTAGAAAATTATGTTATGCTAGTCAACCAATCCTGAAAATTTATGAAAAGGAGAGGTCACATGGGCTATAAAGTTGTGTTATGTTAGTTCAAACAATCCTAAGGATAACCAAGGAAAGAATTGCATCCAAGGAAATACAAAAATGTATAAAGGAGAGTGATCTTTGTTGGAAAAATGGTCAGCACTCCCCTCAAGATTTGTGAAATGGATTAACTGCCTCCTGTGTCCTCTATAAGTTTAGTGGTTGTATCGGGCATTAACAGGTCAATATTTTGGTGCAATGAAAACTACTACTTGTAACAAGTGGTATCAAAGCTTGGTCATAGGTTCGAATCCCCTCAGGTAATGCTGAGGGGGAGATTGTTGGAAAATTGGTCAGCACTCCCCTCAGGATTCGTGACATGGCTTAACCGCCTTCTATGTCCTCTATAAATTTAGTGGTTGTATCAGGAATTAATAGGTTGATCTTTTGGTGCAATGACAACTACTACTTGTAACAATCTTTCCCTAGCAATTTGTATTATGCTAGTGTGCTCTACCTAAAATCCTTAAGTAAAAAAAAATATTTGCAATACGGAGGGCATATATGCCCCCTCCCCCCCAAAGATAGAAAAGGAGAACTATTTTTACATATTAAGGAAAAGAGAAACAAGGATAAAAAACCTTTAATAAAAAGGAGGTATCCCACAAGAAACACCTAGTCCAAGACAAAGAGGTCACAACTCCTATGAGGTTAAGGAAGGGATGAATGCAAAGGAATACCATGCAAGAAGTGTTAAAGGGATCATTTTAAAGGATGTCAAAAAGAAATGTGGAAAAAGAAGGGAATAATTCACACCTTCCCCATTGATAGGTAAAGGGATTCTTGATGAAGGATGACACACTTTTATCCCCCAAGATAAGGGATTTGTTTACCATAGATTGTCATGCCCCTGATAGCTTTAGATTTCACCTTTTTATTTTATGCTTTGATTAGGTTGTTAGTTTCTGTTTTGTGTACTCAGGAACTGTTAGAATTTAAGGTTTATTTCTGATGTTTTCTACTATGTTCAGTGTTGTGTAAACAGTTCTTTTTATCACAACATGATTCAGTATTAGAATAGCATGACTTCTGATATTTCTATTTGTTTACAGTATTATCTGTTGATTCTATGTGGTTTCAAAGTACACTGGAAACATGAACTGATTCTATAGTGATTTCGTTAATTCTAGTTCTGGTCATTATTGTGTCTGAAATCCAATTGGATTATGATATTATTGTTTATTTTCTATTTACTTACTGTGCCGCTCTTTGGTTGGTAAATAAAAATAAAATTATACTAGAATCAATTTGTTAATTTTGGTTCATATAAAGCATATATGAATGCAGTTATTTGGATCTGTTATGATGTTACTCGTATTATTCATTTATGTTGTAATGAGTTAAAATGGTGATTTGAATATTTTAATTCTCATTTTCATTTATAAGTTCAGATATTTTGAAATAAATGTTAGTTGTTAGTATACCTAAGATTAATGTTAATTGATATGTTAGTATTAATAGCGTATATAAAGGTAAAGATTATTTCAAATTATTGGTTAAATTTATTCTTTTCTTCAAGTTAGATATGCTTTGATAAATGTTAATTATTAAATGTTCTTATTTAAATTATTTTATTAATGATAAAAAAAAAGAGACAATATTAAAATAGGTTAGTTTCCTAATTACCTATGAGTTAGTAAAGATATGATATATGTTAGTATATCCTATTTTACATGTTATTGGCATTGTGGATGGCAAATGTTAGTGATCTTTGTTATCGATGTGTAAATTCATCAAGTGGAGGTTCGATGGCATTTGTTATTCCTGCCACGGCATGTTAGTGGTTGATTTGAAATGTTAGTAAGGGAGTTATTGCTGTTGCAGTTGTTGGGATTGATGTAGTACTTCCTTTTGACATTTGGCATGCTTCGAATTGTGATTGAGAGTTTGGGGATAAGCTCAAATTAATGAGCTATTGTTCAGTTTGAGTTTCATTTATAGAACCGCCATTCTCTGTTAGTGGGATTTTTGTTGAAATTGTCTCTAGCTGTATTCGTAAATCTCTGCGAGTAATTGGGGTTGTGGTTGGTAATGATGGTGTGTTCAAACTGCATTTTATTCATTAAGATGAGAGGAAAATGTGAAGTTGATTCACGACAATCTGGTATCACAGCTTTGCAACATTGTTTGGAAGGTTTCTCTGGCATCTGGTTTTTCAATTTTCAGCCTTCTTTGAACAAGTAGGGGGCCTTCCTAAACCTTACTCTCTCTCTCTGCTTTGTAAATTTATGTTATAATGTTCTGGTGTTGGTTGTCTTTATGTTTCTGCATTCTGTAATAGAGTGAAGGGTGTCAATTTGTATTTGTTTCTATTTGAATGGCTTATTTAGTATGTAAAACTACAAAAGCTGTGGTTAAAACCCCATTATTATGAACTTTGGTTTAAGGGTTTTTCGAACTAGTAGCTGTGCTTGTTATGCATTTATCATGTTTTGGTTTTTACCATCCTTAGGGAAATGTTGGAATGCGACTATGTAAATTGGAGCCGCGGGTTGTTATTATGTTATTATGTGACAATTGTTCATGTCATCGTGAGTGCGTCATTTTGGACTGTTAGAAAGTTTGGGTTCTTTAGCATGAGAATGTAATGTGTTTTATACAAGGTTTCTGTAACTTTCGTTGTATTGGTGATTTTCGGGTAGAATTTTGGGGATGTGACTGTGTAATTTCTCTGCATACTATTATTTACCTTACCGTGTTCAGGTGTGACAAACTTGTGTTCTGGGTTTATAAACCATGGCGTAGAAATTTGGTATCAAATTAGGAAATGGGTGTCGAGTTTTATTTTGTGTGTATCAGTGATTTTCTATAACTTCTGTTCTTCGGTTTCGAGTACTGTGGGTTCTGTGGTATTAAGTTTAGGGGAAAAGATACCCAGTTTTTGTTTGGGTCGAGCATTGGAGAAATTACTTGTATTGGTAAATATATGTAGTTTGACTTTTATCCAATTGTGTTATTTTGTTAATCTCTTTGTGGTATATTTAGCTCGTGTCACTTTTGGGTTTTGGGAATTTTTCTTTCATTCACTGTTTGGAACGAGGGTTTGTAATGTGGTTTCAATCTGAAGAGTAGGTATTTGATTGTGTCTTCGAAACTGTATTCTTTTAGTCTGTGGATTATGTATGAGCGTGAGATATGTTTCAGTTCAATGTTTGTTCATTTGGTAGTCGGTTAAACCATTTCCATTGCATAAGTTTTGATCTCCATTGACTCTTTCGGTTAAAAGTATGAGACTCACATTGAATTCATCTTAGAAGTTGTGACTTTATAGTGAATATTCGATGATCTAGGCAGAGGTGGAACATTTTTGATGAATTGATGTTCTTAAACAGCTCTCTGTTTTGTTCATTTCATTTTCTTTTGTTCTTTGTTTTGACTGAGTTCACTAAGCTTATACGGCTTTAGGATAGTGTCGTCTATTATTGTATTGTTCTTTACCTAGTACATTTATCTATGTCATTATGTGTGTCATTTTAATCTATTATAAAATTGGGTTTTCCATTTAAAGATTGAATTACTTTATAATGCTTTGGAAATGCGGCAGAGTTTTATGTTATAGATTAGATAGTGGTTTTCCTAAGCATTCTGAAATGTTATGAGCACGTTTATATGATTGTATGCATGATGAATTACATATGTGTATATACGTGCCGTGGTATATACCGATATGTACGTCATCATGTACATATAAGTATGTGCTTACATATATAACAGTACAGAATGTAAAGTAAATCTTATCATATACTGTTATGGAAACAAAACTGTAAACTCATTTGATTGAATCAATTGTATTATGTTTCTTATTTTGAGAAGTTACGTTTTGATTTTATGATTATAGTTTTTAATGTGTAATTCATTTCATTATGTTGCTATTAAGAGGAATGGTTGTATCAATGTAAGAATGTTTTCAATGGAATTTTGAGGATGGTTTTGAATCAGTCAAGTATGGATTGATTGAAACATGATTCTTAAATTGGTATTCTGATTATGGTTTCAATATGTTATTGATGAAATGGGAATAACTGTTAAATGAGTTAGAATTCTGAAGTTCTTTTCATTCAATAGCAGTTAGAACATGTGTTTGTAGATTATGCAAGTGTGATCCTTTAGATTGGGTGGCTGTCATAAATCGAGTAACTTGTGGTGATAGAATTTATTTTGTCAGATGCCCTTCGACATTAGTCTAGATCCTTATGGGAAAGTTTATGACAGTTGATTAATCAAGTGGTAACATTTAATAATTCATGGGTTGGGTTTCAATTTAAAAAGACTAAAATTTTATGGTTTCACCTGGCATATAGGATTGCTACGAGATGTAGAATTCTTATGTAGACACCCATGTACTACTGGATCATTACCTTGTCATATTCTATGCGAGTTTATTTCTATTTTAGAAAGAGATCAGTACTTGTTATGGTTTGTGAAAGCATATTAGAATGTTGTATGGTTATTTTCTGTAATAATTGATGATTTTATGGATATCTTGCAGTATGTCTAAAATTTGTCTTGCAGATATGCGGAGGATATTTATATACTTTGACTATGTGTCTGAGCCCTATTTGTTTTGTGGTGTTGTGTTCTTATTTGTTATTTCAGGAAACTAGATGGATAAAACTATGAATCTGGGTCAGTGGTTGGCAGCTGTTAAAATCTATGGAAAATAGATTGTAGCAGTACTGTTGATTATTAGGGCAGTTTATAGATCGTATAGGAAAACTTAAGCAGAAATCCTGCATTTTGTATGTGAAGCATTTCAATAAAGTGTACTGATGTTTCTCTATTGAAATCTGAAATTATGTATGGACAACTTTGCAATTCAGTTTGTAAACTTATATGTTCAGTTTTGTGGAAGTTAAATAAAAAAAAAATATTTCTCTATGTGGATGTATGTTATTTGATTGGTTTTATTTGGTTTCATCACCTAGTTTTGGGTGGTGTTACATAGATACCCAATTGCAAACAATAAAAAACTTATGATCGAGGATGCATATGGCTTGTATAAGAGAGATTATCTAATGTAAACAAAAAATTCTATGTAAGATTGGATATCACAAGATAAACAAATACAACTTAACCAAGATAAAAGTGGATCCTTATTGGAAGGATGAGAGATATTGAAAAAATTACCCTTTCTACCCAAGTGTAGAGACAAAGATAAAATTAAGGATTATTATGTTACTCAAAAATTATGATTGTACCATAAATTTTTTACCACCATGCATGATAATGAGCCACTAAAGGATAGGCTAAAAATGTCACATAGTGTGGATTAACATAATAGGAACTTAAAATCTATTTAAAGAAAATAGAATTGAAAATTAACTCACTGTGAAACATTATGTGAATGATATTATAATCAATGAGTTTTTGAATTTTGTAATGCAAACCTTGACATTCATTGGTAGAGTGGTCATGATATCGATAATACATGCAAAAATGGAGTTTCACAAGATTTTGACTATGCTTCTTTTTTGTTTAGGTCAAGTAATCAACTTAGCACAAAGAAGGTTAGGCAAAAAATCTCTTGATTCAAGCTAGGTATAGAAGGAATGTTAGATGGTAAAGGAGGGTATGTGGAGAAAGGAAGAGGTTTGAGACAGAATGCTTCCATAGGTTTCTCATGAGTCTTAGTTCTTTGTTACTTACATCCTAAACTATGTTGGAGATTGTGAGTTAAATTTTGAAGAGGATCAGATTGAACAAATGACACACTAAGCCCTCTAAGGAGTCACATGTTGAAATTAGGAGCTTTTTATGCACCCATAAAAGATTGCATAAAGTCTAAGGACCCCCAATCATCATCTAAAAGGGAACTTGTAGGAGAAGAATATATGTTTTGTTTAAATGGCGTAGGAATAGAAGGAGAATTAGATTCAGTTTGTGACAACTTTTGGATTTTATCATCAACAACAATGGTATACATGATGTTGTTATGCATGAACTTCACTTTGCAATGAAGTGTTGAAGGAACAATGTGCATAGCATGTAACCATTGTCTTCCTAAGATAAGGCTATAATTAAGAGCACTAGGCATGACATGAATAGGTGTTGGTAAAATAATAGGACATATCTTAATAGGAAAAGTGATAATACCTAAGGTTTTTTAAGAAAAATTGTCAAAGCCATGGAAAGTAATAGAATCAAGTTTGATTAAAGAAATATCTGCATTTATCTTGTGTAACAAGTCAATGCTATAAACATTAAGTCCTAAGCCATTATCATTTAAAGTTATTCAAATAAGATTACCATTGATAAGGACAACAACCATGAGAGAATCATGTTGATCTTGAATTTCCTTAGGATGCAACCCATCTTGAGAAAAAAAAATTTGAGCTTTGTTATTGGTTGCATTGATGCATTATAATATGGAAGTTATATTGTCTTTCCTAGGAGGTGGGATAGTCACATTTCTCAAGGATTTTTTTAAAGGCTTCATGATAAGTAGATAAAGTTTGAAGAAGCTCCCAAAGAGATATCTTGGAAGGAGTAGAATGAAGTTTTTCTACTAAATCATACTCCTTTCCAAGATTCTAAGGGAAACGAGGTGTAGGAGGAAGCACTATTTGAGAAGCAAGAAGAGGAGGAAGAACTGAATGAGTAGTTTGTCTATTATTTCTTGTGTTATATGTATTCAATAAATTGCATGATAGTCAGGTTGTTGAGGTCCTTTCACCACAATGACTAGTTTATTTTGAGGTTGAGGGGTATCTTGATGAAGATGGACAAAAACCTTAGGATTTTTACTATCCAAAACATTGACTTGATCAAGCTCTCAATTATTCATGGGTTTATTACTAGAAGGGAGAGAATTGAGGAATGTTGTCATGATATTATCCTCTTCTTCCATGGTATCCTCGTGAGTAGGAAAATATTTAGAATAGGGATTAGGGACTTCCATTAATGCTTCATCTCTAAAAGAGATATCAAATAAAGCTAAGGTGATAATAAGAAATAAATTTATAATATCTTCCTCTTGCTCCAAAATATCCACATAAAGGGTGTACATTATGAGAGAAGGATCAATATCATACATGAATGTGTCATCTCTAAATGGAGTACAAGAAATTTCAAACAAAATATAATTTTAGTTTATCAAGGTTTCTTCATGAGGAAGACAATAATCAATGTCATTATCCGGTGATTCATCCAAAAGAGGGGAATCATGAATAAAGCATACTTGAGGAGGGTAATAATTGTGACTAACTAAAGCTTCATCCCTAAAAGGGAAGAGATGCAAAAGAAATTAGGATAAAATATCCTTCTCTTGCACCAAAATATCTTCTTGAGTAAGATACATTTTAGGAGAAGGATCAACATCATCGTTCAAGATCTCATCCTTAGGAGGGAGATTCTTTGAAAAAATCTTAATAAGCCCTTCTTGTGATAAAATGTTCTCATGAGTGGGATCAAATTTTGGGGGAGGGAATATTATGATTATTTATAAAATTGAGAACTAAACCATCATCATATGCATGAAAGGAAACTTCTTGAAATTCTTGAAAGAAACTTGAAATTGACCTAGTAACACTAGTAGAATTTGGAAAATATGTGACTATGTGACTAGAAATTTAGTCACTTGACCAAAAAATTTAATCACGTGACTAAAAATGACTAAATTCCACTATTTTTTTGCAATTCACAAATATAAATTACTAATTTGGTCACCAGGTAAAATCATAACTAAATAATTGGTTTGAAAAATAAAAATGACTAAATAAATGACTATTACTCCTCTATTCTTTTTTCCTTTCAAACTTGATCATAATCCATAGAGCTTAAGCCCCTCTCATGACACCCCTACTTAAGAGGACCATTTGGTCTCCCTGGTGGATTAGTGCACCAAAAATACCTATCATGTGGAAGACATTGCCTCTAAGTGTAGTCATAAGGCCTTCACATATTTTATAAAAAAATTAACATTTACATTTTTAAATTTTAATTACTCATCGATGGAGTTTTTGTCTTGTCAATGCATCACTATCTTTTCCATAATGGAAATGCTAAGGAAAAAAATGTGCAAGGAAATAGTGAGCAGTAACAAATGAGCATTACTTTGATTGGATCAGTCCAAGTACGAGATAAAATCCCTTAAAAAGGGGTGGAACTAGAAGAAAGACAAAGTTAACTATTTAAAAATCCTCCTAGACTAAGGTAAAAACCATAAGGGTTCCTTAACTAATATGAACTTTTAAATAACTCATTAGAAACACTCTCATTTCTTCTCCATGATATTTGCAATATTTAATCCCCAATTACTCGTAGTTGACTCATAATTACATTGCTAAATTATTTGCATTATCAATAATATTAAGTAAAGCAATTTATAAAAACCTCATTTTAGCCATTTTACATTCAAATAAATGCAAATAAAAAGCAAAAATTCCAAAACCCATATTCAAAATTCCTAGTTGACTGATCAATGAAGATTAATACAATTATTTTCAATCAAATAATATTTATTAAGTGAATGATAAAATACCACATCACTTAATAAATATAATTTACATTTTGAAATTAACATGAAAAAATAATAATAAAAATAAACAATACCCACGAGGTATTTGTGAGATAAAAATGAAATATAAGATAAAGGCAAAAAAAATTTCATTTTTGGCGGTGACCTAGGTAAGCATCCAATGCCATTCATTCTTATCACTTTATAATTTTGTTTTTCTCTATTGCATGCCGCCATGCTAACTAGGGTTTATGAGTTGTTATGTGGTTTTTTGAGGGTTTCTTTTGTGTAGACCGTGACTTCTAGAGGTAGATCTGGTAAGCTCTTTTTCTATCATGTCAGGAAATAATGGAAAAGTCTTTCATCCATTCCTTTTAATGCTCCAAGTTTGGGAACTACGAGTTTAAGCAAAAAATAGTACTTATCTTAATGGTCTTTGCATTAATGCTCACTGTTATTGGAAGCCTTATGTGATTACACCATTGGTGTTGTTGTTTCTTTTGTAGAGAAGTAGTGACATATATTTTCAAAGTTATGAGTTCTTGTGGCTATTGAGATTTTGTACATTCCATGCTCTATTTTCTCAAAGAATGTTGAAAACATTTGATAGTCCTCTATATATTTTTATGAATTTCATCTTAGACGCTATGAGGGTTTCATTGTGTCATTTTTTATGACTAATTTATACTCTACCTTTTACCCACTAGAAATATATTTAAACATCATTATCACCATTTATTCTAACTTTAATATTAATGGCATTGTCATTCATGAAAATTTATACTATTATTATGTCAACACTTTTAATGATCTTCAACAACAGTGACATGCTCTCTTGATCTAGAACACACCAACCTATTGAAATGCACATTTGTATTTTGAACTATCCTAAATCCTTTTGAGAATTAGTGGTTATCATTAGTATCATTTAGTCATAAAGTCGGTAAAGGAAAAGATAGGACAATCGGTCAGTACATAGAGCCCTTAAACCAAGTAGATTATAACTTTGACTGAGCACTCTTACCAAGCTAGATGATCACCTAGTACCAAGCACAGTAGTCACCGAGCATTCATATGAACCGAGAATTAGTTAATTATTGAGAAATGAATGCAGTGTAGACCAAGTGAAACATGAAAATGGCATTGTATTTTGGAATGACACAAACATCAAGGAAAATGGTTTACGCCGATCAGAAAATGGTTTACCAAGAATGAGATAGAATTTAATATGGATGTAATCATTAAATTTTTTATGATTCCTATGTATTATTGATGTAGGTTATTTATTTCCACTGTTGATCTTAGGTTTTCTAAGATATTGTAAAACCCTAATTAGGTCAAGGTCAGTTTGATATAAATTTGTAAGGATGTCATTTGATACTTGTATCATCAAGAAGTAGCCGCACTCAGGACATCAAAAGATTAGACAAGGTTTTGACATAAGGATTTTGACAGAAGTATTTAGTTTATCAGAATAGACATAAGGTTACTGAGAATAACAAAAGGACATATACATCACAATAAGGTGATATATTTATAGTACTTTATAGATCTGAATTAGGCAAGTTTGAGTTGCTATTTATAGATATACTACTGTTACTCTTTAACCACTGTAGAAGATTTCTAAATCTCTTAATAGAGTGAAATTAACAGTTCTTTTGTAAATCTCTTAATGGAGTACACACTTGATTGTGTTTCTAAAATCCTCTAACCAGGTTGATCTAGATGATCTTATTGTTACTCCTAGCAGGGTAGGGTCACTAGAAGTGATTGCAATCTTTGTAGCCTTAACCAAAAAACTTTGTTATTGTAGTAGTGAAGCTCTATGGGTGTCATCCCCACTACAATTTTTACCTTCTAACAAGGGTTTCTGCAATACCAAAATACTTGAGTTATGCATATGAAGTTTCATGAATGGTTTATTGATTAGGTTACATGCATTAACATTTTTTAGCTATATTTGAATGTATGTTACATGTAATGGATTTAGTTGGTTAATGATATCTATGCTTACAAAGTTTTAGTCTTGAAAAGTTTCAAAGATACTGATTCATCCCTACCCATTTAGTATATATCTTTCTATAATCTCAACAGTTGGTATCAGAGCTAGTTCTCTTATTTTGGAAAGTTTAATCATTGAAGAGAAAAGATCTTAAGCATTGAAAGGTATAAGCTTGATAAGAATATTGAGAATCAAAGAATATAAATGTAGATCTACACTCAAAAATTCAAGGAAGCTAAAGAAGAACTAAAAAGGTTACTGTGCATAAAGGTAAGATATGGATAGATGAACTGGTTAAACTATCCAAGGATATTATTCATGTGGTCACTGGTTACCCTACTATTGATAAAGCTAAGGCCATAAGGAGTGCACCTAGGAAAGAGATCATGAAACTCATAGGAGAAGAATGGGATGGAAGAGGTATGAGAGTGAATATAATCATTGATCCAGAGATAAGGTTTGGAGGCTATGTTATTAGCTATAAGATATTTCAATCTAGCAGGCCCAATAGTGTACCTTGTGGAGCTATAGACATTGCTTACAAGATTGTCAAGAAGGGTCATCAATTGGACCTCACCGAGCTACTACTGAAACAACTAGAGGAGAATATGAGAACCATTCGAGGAAAAAAAAAACACATGTAAGTTTGTTTCACTATTGGTCTGTATATTTTTCTACTTGCAAAAATTCTTTCCATCAGTTGGTAACATTGAATGGGATGTCAACTGACCAATTATTAAGAAAATAAGTGAGTTTATTTAGAATCTAGGTCAGAATTTTGTTAACGTTATGGATGATTATTTTGGACAATTCAAGGATAGAATGCATAAAAGAAGCAGGATACTAGGTAAGCTGGTCGAGAAAAAAGAAGAAGATATATGTTTCCTAGTGGATACTGACACCACTTTAATCAAGGTAGTAGAACCAAGGACTGGTTGGTTACCCCCGATGGGCTATGAACTGGATATTGACCAAGCTTCTAGGTCAATTAAGGCACTACTGGCTGAGCCCAAAGATCCAAAAGATACTAGGTTTGGAACCTATGAAGAAGCTAGGTTGAGAATAAAAATGGATCTAGTCAGAGTGAAAGTAAATAGAAAATTCAAGAAGATGATGGAAACAATAACTAAACAATTTGGAGATGATGAAGAAGAAGAATCTAGGTCCAGTTATTATGCAAACACTAGACCAGTTATTATGAAAATAAGTGAGTTTATTCAGAATCTAGGTCAGAATTTTGTTACCGTTATGGATGATTATTTTGGACAATTCAAGGATAAAATGCATAAAAGAAGCAGGATACTAGGTAAGATGGTAGAGAAACAAAAAGAAGATATATGTTTCCTACTTGATACTGACACCACTTTAATCAAGGTAGTAGAACCAAGGACTGGTTGGTTACCCCCGATGGGATATGAACTGGATATTGACCAAGCTTCTTGGTCAATTAAGGCACTACTGGCCAAGCCCAAAGATCCAAAAGATATTAGGTTTGGAACCTATGAAGAAGCTAGGTTGAGAATAAAAATGGATCTAGTCAGAGTGAAAGTAAATAGAAAATTCAAGAAGATGATGGAAACATTGGTTAAACAATTTGGAGAAGAAGAAGAAGAAGAACCAACAACTAATCCAGTTGATGAAGCAATTGAGGAACAATTATTGATTGGCTATAGTGAACATGAGGAAACCAGGTTAGACAAGGACATTTAGGTTGCACTAGTAAAGGCCACATGAAAGAGGAAACAAGTAGAAACACCTACAAAAGTAAGGACAAGATCCTCAATATCTTCTTCTCCACCCCTGAAGAAAGGAATTGCAAAAATCACAAGGCCAACTCCCACAAAGACATGCCAAAAAAAGAAAATAGGTGCCCAAGTCACCATCGAGAAACCTAAGAAGATGATAAGGTTGATAAGAGCTAAGGATGATGTATATGAAGATGATGAATAAGATGATGAAGGTAAATTTAAGGTTTTTGTACATAAAATTCAGTCAGTAGATGACTTAGCTAATAGTATAAAGGAGTCAAGGAGTCTAGTTCACCCTAAGATAAGTCGGTATGTACATATGACTACATAGGGTCAAGAGAAAATAGAAGAAGCTATTATCCAAATGATGATCAAATTTAAGAGAGTACCTATTGAGTTTTCAAGATATGTTCCTAAGGAATTATGTGAGAAGGTATCAGCAAGGTGGACATACACCTTGCACATAGAATAGAAAATGAGGGAACACTCATTGATTTTGGAAATTCCTACCTTATCGATTATCGAGGTTGATGAGATGATGAATCAGTATTCCAAATGATTTTTGATGAAAAATAGAGCACTCAATATTTTTCCAGGTAACCATGAGGCAGTTGATGAAAATAGAAATAATCTATGGACCGCAATTTTGAAATCTAGGGTAGAAGATGATCAACTGGCATTGGCTATCATTCCTGAGAAGAAGGATAAAAGAAAAGGAGTTCACTCAGATTGTGTTGATATAGCCACCAAGGACCCAATTCATATATCCAATATAGAGATACCAAATGACACATATGTCATGGATTTCTACCTGACATGATACATTAATGAGGAAGATACACAGGATGCTCCTGAGAAACTAGTAACAACTGGGATGGATGAAGTCTTGATAGAAGAAATCACACATGGAGATCCTAATGATGATGAGGAAATCAATACTACTACACATAACACTGAAGAGAATCAACCTAGTGAGCTAGAAATAGTTGATATAGCAGGTGATTTACCTATACTAGTTCAAGCTATTGTGATTTCTACACAAGGGGAACCCAAAGGCTCTATACTTGAGAAATAGAATGATACAACCAAGGGATAGGGTAAAAAAGAGGAAAAAGATACAAATGAGCCTAAGAATGAAGAGGTCAAAAGAAAAGAACCAAAAAAGAATACACCTATAGAGTCAACTACAACAGACACCAAACATGATGCCCAAGGACAAGACACCGAGACACAAGTCACCGAGAAAGATAAGGAAGAGATCATGTCTACCAAGAAAGACAAGACAAATTTGGAGACCAATGCTCTAGTACCATACAAAAAATATCCCACACCTGAGAAAAAGAAAAAGAAGAAACATGGTAAGGGTCCTGTCACACTAGATGTGATTATAGAAATTCATGAATGTGACCCTAGGACTCTAGACCCCAAAGCGTTAAGAAGGTATGGTGAATTGTGTACAAGGAAGGCTGCACAAGAGAAGTTAAGGTAAGAAAGTAAAATCAAATAGGTATTAGAGGAAGTTAGATACATCTTGATGCAAGTAGGCCCTGATATCAATGTTTATGAGGAAACTCCCATAATTGATCAACATGCCACTTTAACTAGCCACATCAATGCCCTTAATGTTGATGTAGAGAAACATATAGAGGAAAGGGAAGAGGCCAAGATTCAATTAAAGCTAGCAAAGAAAATAAGCCAAGAAGTGGAAATCAATAAGGTCAAGCTATCAAAGGTCATTACCAAGCTTGACACCATTATTCAGTAGGTAATTACAATTTTGTATAAGTTATGCACGGTAGACCACTTCACTACTGAGCTTAGTGAAAAGATAAAAAAAATCAATGAAGAAATAAAGGTTAGTGCAAATAATTCTTTAACCGAGCAAGATAAATTTCATAAGCATTACACAAAATTTCAAGAACTCTAGAGGTTAAGAATTGACTTGATGAAGCAAGAAGATACAATTAGAGAGTAGATAATCAAGCTTCAAGCTGAATTGCTTCCCCATCTCAAGATAATGTAGAGACATGTGAATAAGGAAAAGGACTTAGTTTCCGCCCTGGAGATATCAGTTTAGAAAACATTTTTGATATGCATGCACAAGTCGGTCTAGAGCACATTGCTCTCGAGAACCTTAAGGAGGAATGAGAAAACCTCTTGGATTCAATGAATAAAACCCATCAAAACATTTTTGACAAGTTGTGAGTACATTATTTTTTGGCATATATATATGCTTGTATGTACTTCACACTGAGATCATGTACAAAGGGGGAGTTCACATCAGTTCACATATGATTCATATTTTTTTTTCTAAGTACAATTTTTTTTTGAAGTCGGTACATAGACATAAAGTTTTTGATACTAATGCCAAAGGGGGAGAATGTTACTTCTATTGAGAATTAATGGTTGTCATTAGTATCATTTAGTCATAAAGTCAGTAAAGGAGACAAGATAGGACAGTTGGTCAGTACACAGAGCCCTTACACAAAGCAGATCATAACTTTGACCGAGAACTCTTACCGAGCCAAATGATCACCGAGTACTAAGCACAGTAGTCACCGAGCATTCATATGAACCGAGCATCAGTTAATTACCGAGTGATGAATGTTGTGTACACTGAGTGAAATAGGAAAACAAAATAGCAATTTGGAATGACACAAACATCAAGGCAAATGGTTTACATTGAACAAAAAATGGTTTACCAAGAATGAGACATAATTTAATATGGATGTAATCATTAAATTGCTGATGATTCCTATGTATTATTGATCTAGGTTATTTATTTCCACTATTGATTTTAGGTTTCCTAAGATATTGTAAAACCCTAATTAGGTCAAGGTCAGTTTGATATAAATTTGTAAGGATGTCATTTGATACTTGCATCATTAAGAAGTAGCTGCACTCAAGAGATCAGAAGATCAAACAAGGTTTTGACATAAGGATTTTGACAAAAGTATTCAATTTATCAAAATAGACATAAGGCTACTGAGTAGAACAAAAGGACATATACATCACAGTAAGGTGATATCTTTATAGTACTTTATAGATTTGAATCATGCAAGTTTGAGTTTCTATTTACAAATATACTATTGTTACTCTTTAACCACTGTAGTAGATTTCTAAATCTCTTAACAGAGTGAAATTAATAGTTCTTTTGTAAATCTCTTAACTGAGTGCACACTTGATTGTGTTTCTAAAATCCTCTAACTAGGAAGATTTAGCTAATCCTATTGTTACTCCTAACAGGGTAAGGTCACCATAAGTGATCACAATCTTTGTAGCCTTAATCAAATTTTTTTTTTACTGCAATAGAGAAGCTTTGTGGGTGTCATCCCCACCATAGTTTGTACCTTCTAACAAGGGTTTCTGTAATACCAAAATACTTGAATTATGTGTATGAAGTGTCATGAATGGTTTATTGATTAGGTTACATGCATTAACATTTTTAGTTATATTTGGATGTATGTTACATGCAATATTGGAGTCAGTCGGTTAATGATATCTATGCTTACAAAGTTTTAGTCTTGAAAATTTTTAAAGATACTAATTCACCCCTCCCCTCTTAGTATATATCTTTTCATAATCCCAACACATTATCACCATTTCTTTTAACTTTACTATTAATGACATTGTCATTCATGACAATTGCTGTTATTATTATGTCAACACTTTTAATGATCTTCAACAACAGTGACATCCTCTCTTGATCTAGAACACACCAACCTCTTGAAATGCACATTTGTATTTGGAACTATCCTAAATCCTTTTTCCTTTGATAAAAAAAATTGGTTCATTTGCGCATGCTACTATCCATATCCTTTGTCGTTAAAAAAATATTGTAATGATATCAAACATAATATTGTCTTTTTAATATCTTATTGAATGAAACATCCTTTTCATCAAACTATTTTGGAATCCATGAACACTATTTTTAACATGACATACTTTGCCACTATCCCTCTATTTTGATCTACTACCATAGGCTCTTTCTTTAGTTTTGATAACAATTCAATTTCCTTATCAAGATTAGATTGTCTCCATTATCTTTTAGACATCCTCACCAATGTTTTAAATATTAGACCGTTCCTTTTGAGCTGCAATAATTATTTAGTAATTTTGAAATGAATTTCTTACACCTCCATGAATTATCTCTAAGGATAGCTGCTCTATAATCATGTGTTCCAACAATGAATTATGATTTCCTTCTTTTCTCCTTAATCTCACTGAATTTCCATTATATCACATTGTCTCTATAAAACCATTGATTGACTTTTCTCTTGATCCTTAATAGTTTCTTTAATAGTAAATGTCACTATTTATGTCATATAAGTGAAACACTGTCATTCCATGTATAGTATTATTATAGTAATACCCTCTATAAATAATAGTAATGCCTTGATCCTTGATTTTAATGTACTTGGGTGATAATTTGGAATCATTAAGGACCAAATTTCTATGTCATTGGCATTGTCTTGATACATTATAGTGATTACTTTTTTATGTTGTTGATTATTTTTTAACAACATTATCTTTTCTATACCATTTCTTTATACCCCGATCTACCTTTTTCTTACCTTTGTATATTCTTTACGAGAACCTTGTGATATTATTGCTCATTGTTATAGAATAAGTATATATCATCCTTTTCACATCCATGGATGAGTGTTACAAATCACTACCATGATAGTTTTGATTGTGTTTTATACTTGTCATTGTCCATATTGATGGATCATTATCACCTTCCTATAACAGTAAAATAATACATTTTCCATACTCCAACATGATGTGTATGATACGTCGGGATTGTCTTTGAAGGCATAAATGTTCTTTCTTTTTATACTACTATATGGCATTATGATTGTTAATTTGCATTACTTTTCCAACTCTGGCTCTTAATTAACAATTTTTTTTATTGGATATCACTAAGTGTCTCACTATTTATTAGAACTCATTATTATTTCTAATGCTTCTATGGATGAAAAAATCTTGCAAGCTAGAAACATGATAACTTGTATTAAATCCTTTGATGTTGTTGCTCTCAACAGATAATCTATACTTGCTACTCAATATAGTTGTTGATGTGGCATCAAAGCTATTAGCTTTTTCCTTTAATTTGTTATTGTTCCTTATGAGATCATTCACATCTCTGTAATTTATTTTGAATCTATTATTCATCTCCATGACAACCCTTAGGCTACCTTTCATCAACATATGTATCTTTATCATAGAAATGACTGCTCTTTGTGATTGTATTGTAACCCTTGTACTTTGATTGTTAATGAACATTGATCTTCAAAATAATGTCCCTAGCTACTATCCATCAAAGTAATAATTGATTCTTTTTTCTAATTTATAACAATTATTGCTTTTTATTTGGTAGTACATCTCTATGTTTTCAAGCTTGTTGACTGTTAAAATCTTATCTTCAATAACAATGATCACATTTGGTTATTCAATGTGTTCTTTCTATAAGTCATGCAATATTACTATTATGATAAAAACAAAACTTGAACTTTTATTTACTATTGTATGGTCACTTTTTTACCATTGTTATTTGATGAAAAATGAAACACTTCGTGGACTCTCCTCAATTCCCATGGTGGTGATGTCAAATTATTTTTATCTTATATTTTCAATAATAGGACACTTTGTATTACAGTAATGTATTTCATCATAAGAAAATTTGATATAAATTTTCTTCCTTCTCATTCCCTATAGGTTCATGGATTCCATCTAAAAGGGGGATCACCTAGATAAAAGTTCAAGGATTATTTAAGTTAAAGTAGAAGTGCTTGATGAGTTGACATGAATGATTAAAAATGGGACTCAATACGTATAGCTTCCTAATGGTTTAGATTTTTTTCACCACCATTTTGTATTGCTTACTTTGTAAGAATAACATTATTCTTAGTAAAACTAATATTAAATAATATTTTACAATTCAAGAATTATATCCAATAGGCATGCAACTAGGATTATGAAATTATTTTCACCACAAGATTATCAAACTTCCTGCAACGCCATGGATGTTTTCATGACATGAAACCCCATGTAATACAACTCTTCCCTAGAGATGGTATTCACCTATTGATTTATTATATATTGATTGATTATATTTACAAGGAAATAAAATGACATGGTTTTCTAAATGATAAATGAGATGCAAGAAAAGGGGTTCACTCTAGACATTTTCATGTATGATATATTACTTTACAACTTTTGCAAAAAACATGACACTGAAAAATATTTTTTGGAAAAATATCAAATAAAGAAAGATGGTTGTGCTTCAAGTTATGCAACTGTCCAGACACTTAACTGCCTGCTTGAAAATGGTCAAATGTAAATATTAGGAGACTTCACAGATAATGATTCTTATTAGTATTTCTAGGGCTGTATTTTTCTCCTTGCTGAGTGGTAGCCATATTAAAATCACTCTTGGATATAAATTTTTCTTAGCTCTAAAAACTGATATTGATTCATTCATTTCTATGTTACTTTTTAATGTTTGTGTAGGATGAAAAGGAAACATTATGGCTAAAACACAATATGCTGGCCAAAACCCTAGTGGGTGTTCCTCTATTGTGCTAGTGGCATATGCCAATAAGATAGTAGAGGCAATTTCCCTTTGTCCACAAAGGGGTTGGCCTACATTAGCACTCTAGAGGGATAAAAATGCCACTCCTAACACTGATTTGTACCATTTACCATTAATTTGGGATTTTAGCATAGTATTTTCCTTTCTTGGCATACAAACCAAAGTCTCAAGGTCAAGCTTTGTAGAGCATGTAGAGCATGTTGGGCATGTAATGTCCCAACTAGACAAAAATCCAACATGTTGGCTAAACCTTTACGTGCAATATGCTCCAAAGAAAGGAAACTATTATACCAAACCATGTGGGTATTGAGTGACACCCATCAACATTAAGAGTGGTATTTTTGTTCTTCCAAAGTGCCAATTGAAGTGAAATAAATGTAGATGATGGACCATGCAATGTTACTCACAATTCTTTGATATGTAGCATATGTGAATTGCATGAGGTGGAAAAGGCTCAAAAGTTAATTAAAAATATTCTTAATGAAAAGGTGCCCTCATAGGTTGTTACCTACAACATTCTAATTGGAAATTAATGTCAAATTAATAGTGAAAAGGAAGAATTTACAATTCTTTCTAAGATGGAAAACAAGGAACATCTCCATGTTGGAAACTGCAATTGAAATAATTGTTGTATTGTCATTGATGTCAAACCTTAACTGGTGAGACAATTGCTATCTAAGAAAGTACTATATCTATTGGTTGATGAAAAGGATTAGGTCAAGGGAGATAACAATAGCACCTAAGGAAAGGTTGAGTTATTTGATACTTCAATGAGTACTTGATTATTTGGTGCTATGATGAGATAATGTATTATTTATCTAAGTAAGAAGAAAGACTGAAGAAGTAGGCTTAACCAAGAAAAAGTCAAGAAATCTAGTTTAAGCCGAGTGATTTTAGTGTCAACTGAGCGCCAGTATATGTCAAGTAAATCTAGTGTTGACTGAACATTAGTTTATGTTGAGTGACATGAAATTATCGAGCAAGACAATGTTAGCCGAGGAAGACAATTTGTAGAGATGACCAAGTTACATAGTGATGACCAAGGAGATGAACACAGTATTGACTGAGCGTCAACAATTTACATTTAGAGGAAGAATTTAGATTTCCAGCTGACATAGTTGAATTCTTGGGTTATGTAAATCATGTTGACTTTATTAATTAATTATATGGAGAATTTAATGCATGGTAAATCATTTTATTATGATTTCAATGAGGAGATTGAAGATGTTTCTAGAAGGATGTATGAAGGACTTAAATGTTGGAAGGATCCATTGGATCTGACCTAACCTAAGATCTATGGAGGAGATTAAAAGGAAAAAGACAAATCTACCTATCTGGAGAGGTATAAAGGAAACCTAATGGTGATGTTATAGGATATGCTGGTGATGTTGATGTTATTGACTGATAAGTCTAAGCATAAGGTTGAAGGTGAAGATCAGAGTTGTGATTCCTTGAAGCGAATTTCAAGAAGATCAGAGATTGAGATGGAAATGATACTTAGTCAGTAAATTAGCATATATGTGTGAATTGGATCTGATATCTGCAAAGTGAGTTGTATGTTTTATAGATTAGAAACTACTGCTACTTTCTAACCTTTGTAACAGTCAAAATCCTTTAATCAAGGTGGCATTCTAATGGAATGTACTCAAGTCCTCTGACCAGGGCACTCCTAACAGGGTGATTGAAATCCTTTAACAGGGTCACACCTAATAGTGTGTTTGTAAACCTTTAGCAAGGTTGGATTTTCACCGAGCTCACTTTAGAAGAGTGAAAATATCAGTAACATATTACAAAGTGGTTTTTCCCAATTTGGGTTTCCACTATAAATCTTGGTGTCATACTTGTTTGAATGTTTTGTTATGAATGTTTTGATATTCTGCAAGTTAAATACTATTGGATAATGGACTACATGTTATATGTTTTTTTGTTATATGTTCTTTAGAGACTGAGTTGAGTGGGTGATTAGATTTGAGTTTGTTGAAGTGTTTGAATATTCAATTGGTACATCTGGACCTGAGAATAACTGATTCACCCCCCTATTTTTCTAAATTATATTAACACTCCATGATGTCATTACATATAATACTTTGATATGTTCAACTCGTAGAATAAAATACATAGAAATGGAAGGCAAGATGTCAGAGGAAATGGAAACAAGGAATTTAAAACCCAATGAAGTGGCATACACAAAGTAAAATTGATGGTCTGTGTACAATAGGAGATATTTCTAGAGCACATTCACTCATGAATAAGATGTGTGATGGAGGATTGACTCCAAATTTAGATATTTTGAGCTATCTAATTTAACCCATGTATATCCAACCAACCAAATATTATAGGCTCATAGTATATAGGAAAAATTAAAGAGAAAACTAAGAGTCCCCTTGGTGAGACATGCTTTTAGTTTTCTATTTAGAAATTTCCTTTGATTTATGCCCATTGCAAAATTGGTAAATTAATATTCAAGGACTTGAAGTATGTTTCTAACATGAAAATGGTTGGTATTACTACAATGGTTATTAATTCAAGTATTGTAGGTGTGATAGATTTCCAATGGTACTAGGAAGGCTATTTAAGTCATATATTATAGGGTTTGGTTCTATCATGTTTTGTTAACCACATAAAGATGGAGATTATGCATAATATGAAATGGATATGCCTAGTGTTTAAATGGATAACTTCTCATTCTAAAAAACTAGACAAAGCTCATATCAACACACAAAAAAGGGAGAAAGCCCCTTGTCACATGAAGCACAAATTTAATGATGTGCACTTCATTTAGCCCATTAAATCCTCTATAAATCAAGAAACACGAACAAGGCTTGAGACCTTTTACATTCATCCATAATTGAAAACCTTTGTCTTGATTTCCTATTCTTCAACATGCCTTTAGGTGGACTTCTAAACTCTAGTGACCTCTATAGGATTAACTCCCTTCTTGCTGGAATGGAAAAAATAGAAATTAGATCCAAATGTTATTTACTTATAAGATCCTCATAAAGGCTTTGCGCAAAGGGGATCAAGTTGATGAAGCACTTAGGATTTTGGATAGAATGAGGTACACATTGTTCTCCTAGTAGTGTTTTAGACAAAATCCTTACTGATGGAATATTTCCCTTGTGAACTCCATTGTGAATAACATCATGCTCATGATCTTGTTATTGCACTAGTGTGATTTCTCTATCATTATATTATCTTCATATTATTTTTCACTCTATTCCACTTGAATATTTATACTTTAATACATGGTATCACTACCTCTATTCTTTAAAGAGGTCTCCATGTCACTATTCTTTGGAATTACTTTTATTGTCATATATTTTTATCATTATAGCTACACTATTCTAAACCTATTTTTACTATTTTGTAGCAGAATTCTAATCACCACTATTTCAACTAGTAACCACTTCTCCTTTGACTACTATCATGATACATTCTTCCTTCTACATGTGCATGATGAATTTTGTCATTGGGGAGTGTCATAAATAATATTGATGTTAAGAACTTTGTGCCTTACAAATTGCTCATGCACAAACCTCTATATGACTATATATTTCTCTTTATGTTTTGTCATAACTGAAGGTCTGTACATGCATATTGATTTTTGTTCCATGAAAGTGGATTCATCATTTTTATATTATTTATCCTTCTTGTAAGGACTACCTTATTATGGATTCATTAATTTATTCCTATGAAACTTATTGCTCTCTACTTGAAAACCAATTTACTTGACACATTGTATGTGATTTGTCGATGTTCCTTATGAAGTTGCATTCATTCCTTGATCATTTTACATCTTCATCTTTTATTTTACTATTTATTCATCTATCTAGAAGTCACTATTTTGTGTCTCTTAACAAAACTATTTTCATTTGAGAGTATTTTCATTGTAATTGACCTTTCCATTCCTATCCTTGATGCAAGCTTGAACCATTTCTTTGATAACAATGCCCCTATGCTAAGCACTCTGCAATAACAATGCTCTTTCTTTTCAATATAAATTCCCCTCATACATTATACTTTATTGATGTACACTATCATTATTCAATATTCTTTTTCTTAAAAAATGTAGATCACTATTCTTCTTTTGTATGAATTGTATGAAGACGATGCCTTTTGTTTCTATTGCATAGTAAACATATCCTTTCATGAAAAAATAAAGTAAATACTCCATGAAATCAATGAATGTCAAACTCTTACTCAATGGATGACACTCTCAAAATATAGAGAATGGAACCCATGAGATAAGTAAAGAATGCTCTGCTTATTTAGTGACTACCCTTTGACATTTGTTCTTATAATACTTCAATTTCAAATGAAAGATCTCTGACTTCCATCCTTTTTCTTTCCATAATTGTTATCAATCATAATGTATCACTATTTTAGTGATATATTCTTCTCTATTTTTTGATATTTCCTAGTTATGTGCCTTGTTTGTGCTTACACATTTTGCATACATATCCACCACAAATTTTTTGACAATAGTGGTTGATAAAAATCCAACTTCATTATAGTTTGATTGATATCCATACATGTTCAAAAGTTCTCATTTTATCATAGGCAAGGAGGATGTTAGCAAAGGTCATTGATACTCATGTGATTTAAAGAAGTTGTATCAAAATTTGAAACAATGAATTTCATAGTCAAAATGGTAGAAGTGTGACCATGAGAACAAAACACTGATTATCAAGTGCTAAAAGAAATGAACAAAGATAGGTTTCAAAGAATTGAATGATGATGCATTGAATCAATGATTAAAATGATGAAATTTTTTAGAAGATGCATGGCTCAAAAAGTGGTGGAATAAGAGGAAAAAAAAATCACACTCTACAATAACTACATCAAAATTATCAATCTTTTGTAGCCCACAAAACACAAAAGGTGTTTTGTCTTTTGTATAACTTGTGGTCTACTGTACATGGGGATTCAACCACTATTTTAGGGCTCACAAAGAGAGGACAATGATAAGGTAGAAACAATGATATCCATGACCAAAAAATAGTTCGATATAATCTTTCAAGTCAAGATATGCCATGACAAAGCAGTAATGACTATCAAGACTGTCATATGGAGCTTAAAGATGGTGAAGAAGTTCATAGCAGAATTCAATGGGAGGTTATCAAAGGACATTCATGGAATGATAACAAAAGATAAAAGCTATTTTTTTTTATAGAAGAAATAGGCACCTAAGGTAATATGTGGTTGAAAGTTCTAGTGATTTCATGCTAGTGGTGTTGTTTAGCAGGGTTGAATTGGAAGTATCCATCCTTGATATTGTATTGAGTATTTCTTATATATTTTGTTGATTTATGAAGGCTCATATTGTAGTTATTGAAAAAATATATGGAGATCCAAATATTACAAAGGATGGTGTCACTATGACAAAATATATTGATTTCAGTGACAAATTAAAAAAAATGTCTGTGTAAGTCTCATGAAGCAAGTTGCTAGTGCAACAAATGTTGTAGAAGATGGTAAATTTGTGTTTTTGGATCTATTTTATTTAGTAAAGAATATGTTGTAATTTTTAAACATGTTGTCATATCTGATTATTGTTGGAAACTACAATTGAAACAATTGTTGCATTGTCATTGATGTCAAACCTTAATTGGTAAGACTGTTGCTACTTAGGAAAGTACTATATCTATGGTGCGAAGGGAAAGAAAGGTTGAGTTATCTTGATACTACAAAGTGTACTTGATTATGTTGCACAATGATGAGACAATGTATTGTTTATCTTAGTAAGATTGAGGACTAAATTGGTAGGCTTAACCGAGCAAAAATGAAGAAATCACGTTTAAGCCGAGTTATGACAAAGTCAATTGAGTTAGTGGATGCCGAGCAAAAATCTAGTGTCGACCGAGTATCGGTAAATTACTGAGGAAACAGTTCTAGTAGTGACCGAGCGTTTTACATGGAAACCGAGTGGATGATCACATTATTGACCAAGCATCAACAATTTTATATTTGAAGAGAATTCAGATTTGGAGCCGACATTGTTGAATTCTTGGATTATGTAAAACATGTTGACTTTATTTATTGATTGTATGGAAGCATTTAATGTTTTGTAAAATGTTTTATTTTAAATCTTTATGAGATTTGAGATGATTCTAGAAGAGATGACGAAGAACATGAAGAGGGTAGATTCAATGTATTTGACCTAACCCTTGTGTGCTAAAATGTTGTCACACTTCTATGAATCATTGCATGCAAGGAAACTCATGAATGAGCCCTCACAAATCGATCCATAGCTCTCTATGCATGGAGTTGCAAGATTTATAAAATTGCTCTTAGCTAGAGCTATGAACTCATGACCTTTCTAGTCAACCACACAATGAGAGATTCCAAATCAAAGACAAGGGCAACAATGCCAATATCTCTAATGAAATCTAAATGTATGCAATGCAATGCAAGTAAGCTAAGAATGAGAATGCAATCTAGTCTATGGAAATGAAAGTACAACGCAACTAATCTATGAAAGGAAAGAACAAATGTGACCAATCCCTCCTATTTAGACTATGTGAAATTAATCTATTGCATAAAAGGAAATCTACACTAAGAATGCTATTATCATGCAACTATGAAAGAAAATATGAAATGAGATGCAACAAAGTCTTCAAAGCTTGGATTGCAAGAGTGTCTTCAAAGAGAGCTCCAAATGACCTAGAAAACCTGTAGCATAATATTAGCATGAAAACCTAAGATGCAAATGAGGAAGAGAGCTCTCCTTTTATAAGAAATGAGATGAAAATGGACCATTGAGATTAAGAGGCAAAAGACTTAATCAACGGTGGAGAAAAATAGAAGCTTGATCCTTGTGCACAAATATTTTCCAATAGGAAAATAGGAGTTGACTTAAGTGTCCATATGAGACAAAAAGTACTTTTTCTCTTTTTATAAAATAAGAATAATGCTTTATTTGTGCAACATAGGATAAGAAGAAAAGTGGAGATTTTTTATTTAAATAAAAGGGGAGGAAATTCCTTTTAATTAAATAAAGGCTTAGGATAAAGTGATTTTATTATTTAATTAAAAGAGATTTTTAATTAATTAAAAGGGAGCATGTTCTCTTAATTAAATAAGATTTTTTTTTTTCTCTTTTAAATTAAATAAGGCTCAAACCTTAGAAAATATTGAATTGATTATGATTTGATCAAAGAAATTGATATAATTGAAAAATGTTGATTTTTTAAAATATTGATTCAGGGATTTGATAAATTGCTAAATGGGGCCCAAAGTCTAGGCGACTATTTTAGGGTGTATACATTTGCCCCTCTTTGACTAATGTGAGATTGATTTGGGATCACATGCAGTCAAAGAATGAAGTTGAAATGTGAGATCAATTTGGGATCACAAAACAACTCAGATGCGAGGTTGACGGATGGGAACACATTAGGACAAGCATAAGCATAAGTTGAAAGACAAGACCAACACCGTCACTGCTAGGTGCAAATCAAGCCTTAGACAAAACTATCACCATCGTTGCTAGGCAATAATCAAGTCTAAAAAATAGGAGATAAAAATTGAAAGACAAAATCACCACCGTCACTACTAGGTGATAATCAAGTCTAAAAATAAGAATCTCAAGCTGAGCTGAATGATAAAGCTGAATCAAAGATTAAAGCTGATAGGTACTGCCCCCTCAGAATCGAAATCAAAATTAGATAGAGGAGAACAACAAATTGATAAACCTAATCAAGTCACAATAAATCATAATCGAAGGATGGAACATGATAGGATAACCATCAAACATTGAAGATATGCCCCAGGTTGATGAGGTTTGACTGAAAAAGATATAGGATAAAGATTAAGTGAAACCTCAGAGAGAGGAAGTGAAAGGGGTGAATGAAAGACTAGAAGTTTGGAAGATATGGAAAGGAAGAAATTCCATCAAAGATCAAAGAATTATGCCTCAAAAGGTCAGTCAACTGCATAGAAGAATGAGAAAACTTGGAAACGCGACTCAGATTTTGATTTCGAGTCCGAAAATGGATAGAAAATGATGTGATATGAAAGACTAGAAATGAAAGATATGATCAAGAAGAATCAGAAAATGAGCACAGTTGACCAACTAGTCTGTAGATGATAAAAAGGAGAGCTCTTTCCATATGCAAGATGCAAAAACTAAACTATGATGAACCTAAGAATGCAAGCTACTATGAAAGTGGTTGACTTGCAAGGTCACAATGCCTATAGACATCTAATTATCATCATCGAGTGTTATTGGTAGCATCGTAAGATCATACAATGCACACTAGCATAACTATGTGGATATGAATATGATCTTTATCAGATAGAAATGTGGAAATCCAACCTAGGCATCCAAGACATGGAGGTCAAGATGACTAATGCAGTGAGATTACCTAAGTTTGATATGGCAAGATTATGCTTGTATCAAGACACATGAAAGTCGGGATAACTAGAAGCATGCACTCACAAAATAGTCAAGGATAATATCTTGTCAATCCATAGTGTCAAGTAAGACCAGCATAAATGCTCATGACAGTTAGGATCAATGAAATATACCCACAAGTAGATAAAGAAAGAAAACATGTTCTCATACCCTCATTCTTCTAGCTATGCATCATCAAAAACTTCTTAGGGAGAGACCACTCATCAAAGAAATCCTCATAGACAGCACACAAAGAAAAATAAAGTCAACATATCTCAAGCGAGTTGATTGTCTAAGTGTGTGTGTGTTGGTCATAGAGTCAGACTCTAGTTATCACATCTATCAATGAGAAATATCGCATCATACTTAGACTATTGGGTAAGACATCTGATAAGTGTTAAGAAACACTCGATGCAAGGGTAGTGTTGAAAAACACTATCTGGGGTGGTGCTGAAAAACACCTGTTGTGAAATTCCCCAAGAGACAAAAGCACCTAAAGGACCTATGCTAATAGGTATGCCCCCTAGACAAAGACAAAGACCAATTCCAGACCAAGTCAAATAAGGTCAAGGCATGATGGAAAAAGGCTAAGTATCGAGAGCGCATGCTAAAAGACAAGGGTGCAAAGGCCTCAAGTAGCGCCTGTTTCCAAGTTTTCACCACTTGGAGATTTTTTGATTTTTCAATTGTTTTGTATTTTTGCTACCAAGGCGCCTGTTTCCAAGTTTTCACCAAGGAACTTTTTCTATTTTTTTTGAATTTTTTGCATTTTTTTTATTTTTTTTGTATTTTTTCAGGACCTTATATGCTTTTTAGGATTTTTTCAGCATCATATATGAATTTTTTTGGTATTTTTTTAGGATCAATAAATATGTACAAAGGATGCCCCCAGACAAAAATGAGCATCAAGGATAGAACTTCTTTAGGTGCAAAATGTTGATGGGCTCAGGGAGCTGTTCTCCATCTTCATTTGACAGTAAATATGCACCTGTACCAAAAGCTACTGTAATAATGTATGGTCCAAGCCAATTAGGTTCAAACTTGCCCTTTTGTTCTTTATTTTGTTGATTCTTAGGGTTCTCTCTCAAAACAAGATCACCTATTTGAAATTCCCTAGGGTGAACCTTCTTGTTGAATGCTTTGGACATACGCTTATGATATACTCTCATGTGATCAAAGGAAGCCTTACGCTTCTCATCTAGAAGTTCTAGTTCTTGTAACCTCATGGCGTGGTAATCCTCATCTATAATCAAACCTTTGAGAGAGACTCTAAGTAAAGGTATCTCTACTTCTAAAGGCAACACTGCTTCAGTGCCATAGGTAAGAGCAAAAGGAGTAGCTCCTGTAGGTGTACAAATGCTAGTTCTATAGGCCCATAGTACCAGATTGATTTGTAAGTGCCAATCCCTACCATTCTTGTGTACTGTTCTATGAAGGATTTTAAGAATGGTTTTATTAGAGGCTTTTACCTATCTGTTTCCCTGTGGAAAATAGATGGAGGACCAATGTTGCTTAATTTTAAAATTCTTGCATAAATGCTTTAGGTCCTTGTTCTTGAATTAACCTCCATTACAGTAATAATCTCAGAAGGCACTCCAAATCAGAAAATAATATGATTCAGAATAAATAGGGAAACTATTTTTCCTGAGGCAACAAAAAGAGGGACTGCCTCTACCCATTTCATGAAATAATCAGTAGCTGTGATGATAAACTTATGTCCACCTGATGAGTTGGGGTGAATTTTCCCAACAAGGTCAAAGGCCCAGCGCTGAAATGGCCAATGAGAAATAGAAGGAATTAGCTCCCTCCCTGGAGCGTAAATTAGGTTTCCATGTTTTTGACATTTCTCACAAGATTTAGAGAAAGCTACTGCATCAGTTTGCATTGTGGGCCAGTAATACCCAGCCCTAAGCAACCTTTAGGCCATGGGAAGACCATTAGAGTGTCCACCACAAATGCCCTCATGAATGTCAACTAACGCTTGGTCAGATTCCTCCTTTTCCAAGCATCTAAGAAGTGTCCCATCTAAACCCCTCCTATATAAATCACCAGAGATAAGGGTGTGGTGAGAGGTGTTACAGATGAGGTTTTGATGTTCAAAATGGTTGAAAGTGTCAGGGATGATGCCATCATGTAGATATGAATAGAGAGCACCATAGCAGGAAGACTCATGTGTGACAAGGGTACAAATGACATTGCTTTCAGATGAGTCAAATATGGGGTGGTGTAGCTCTTCCACCAGGAATTCAAATCTGGATTCATGTTGTTCCAACTGTAGGAGTGAAGCTAATGTAGCCATAGCATCTGCAACTTTGTTTTCTGCTCTAGGGATCTATTGAAATGTCACAAAGGTAAAGTAACATCTCAATGAATCAATCATCTTTTTGTAAGGTATCAATTTATCATCTTTGGTTTGATACTCCTCATTGACTTGGTTGATAATTAATTGTGAATCCCCAAAGACATGCAACTTTGTTATGTTCCATTCTATAGCTAGTTTCAATCCATTGGTTAATGCTTCATATTCTGCAATATTATTTGTACATGGGAATAAAATTTTGTAGGATTTTGGTATATTGTACCCATGAGGAGAAACAAACAATACTCCCATACCTGATCCATTTTGCATGTTGGAACCATCAAAGAACTTCTTCCAAGTGCGAGTGGTCATGTATAGGATGTGTTCATCTAGGAACTCTACCTAAATAGGCACACTATCGTTAACTGGAAAATCAGCTAACTGATCAGCAATAGCTTGCCCTTTTATGGCCTTTCTCTCAATGTAATCTATATCAAACTCAGATAAAACCATCATCCACTGAGCAAGTCTACCTGTGAGGGAAGCCTTACTAAGCAAGTACTTAAGAGGATCAATTTTTGCAACCAAATGTATAGCATGAGCAAGCATATAGTGTCGCAACTTTGGGAAGCAAACACTACTGCAAGACAAGACTTCTCAATGTTATTATAATTGATCTCATAAGATACTAGAGTATGACTGATGTAGTATATGGCTCTTTCTGTCCCAGTGTCATCTAAATGAGCCAACAATGCCCCCAAGAAAGACTTTGTTGCTGAAATGTACAAAATCAATGGTTTCCCTGGAATAGGAGGCATCAAAATTGGAGGATTAGCCAAATACTATTTTATTTGATCAAGGCTCTTTTGGCAATCCTCATTCCACACACATGTGACTCCCTTATGCAATGTTTTATTAAAAGGTTGTGCTCTATCTGCAAGTTGTGAAATAAACCTCCATATAGATTGGAGTCATCCTTGAAGACTTCTCATTTGACTTATGTTCTTTGGAGGTGGCACATCTAAGATAGCTTGGACCTTTTCAGGATCAACCTCTATTCCTTTTGCTGAAATTATGAATCCTAGAAGTTTACCTGAGGTAACTCCAAATGCACACTTTTTCAGATTCAATCTAAGTTGAAATTGTTCCATGTGATCTAGAATCACTTCCAAATCGTCGAGATGTGTATCCCATTTCCTAGATTTAGCCAAGGTATCATCCACATAATCTTCCATGTTCTTATGTATCATATCATGAAAAATTGTGGTCATAGCTCATTGGTATGTTGCTCCTGCATTCTTTAGGCCAAATGGCATGACGTTCCAACAATAGGTTCCCCATGCACATGTGAAAGCTATTTTCTCTTGACCTTTGGGAGCTATTTTTATCTAGTTATATCTGAAAAACCCATCCATTAAGGAATATATCTCATAACCCACCATCATATCCACTATCATGTCTATGTTTGGGAGTGGAAAGTCATCCTTTGGGCATGCTTTGTTGAGGTCTCTAAAGTTTGTGCAAATGTGAATGGACCCATCATGTTTTGAAACTGGAACAATATTGGAGATCCACTTAGCATAGTCAATAGCTCGAATGAATCCTATGCATAAGAGCTTTTCTAATTCAGCTTTAACAAGAAGAGCTACGTGAGGGTGCATTTTCCTCAACCTTTTTTTGATTGGTTTTATTCCTGGAGCTATAGATAGATGATGCATAATAAGATCAGTGTCAAGCCTTGGCATATTGGAATATGTCCAAGCAAAGTTGATTTTCTTCTTTTGCAAAAAAATTGTATATGCCTCTTTTTCTTCAACTGATAGAGACTGAGCTAGGTGCACTATTTGGGGAGCCTCTTCTATATTCAAATTCACTAGTTGTGTGGGCTCAATGAGAACTGATGATCTATCTTGGAAGTAACTTGGCAAGTTATTAAGTACCCCATCCTTAGGCACCTCAAAGAGGTTTTCACCCTTGGATACATCATTTATTTTTACTATTTTGGGTTCTGACACCGCCACAAAGTGGTTTTCGCCATCAGAACCATTTTTATTTTTTTATTTTTCTTTTATTTTTAGACTGAGGTACTTAATATCAGGCTCTGTCATACTTGTTGTTGGTTCACTGGTGGAAGAGACTACGGGTTCAAGAGCATTTAGATAACAAACAATTTCATAGTCATTCTAAAAGTTTAAGAGCTGAGGCTCTTGGTGACGTTGAGACCAATCAATTAGGTGGAAATGAACAAGGGGTAGGTTAATGAATGGTTCAACATTGTGTATGTGGAAGGTGTTATCTCTGGTGACCATACAATTGGGATTCATCAAGTCTCCTTCTAAGATACCCGAATCAGGATTTGTCCTACCAAACAAAGTATCGTCCACTAAGGCAATTCGAGGAGTCCAATCCTCTAGTCCTACACTAGGCTTGTTGGTCACATTGGGTTGAGTACTATAAGTATGGACAACATCCATGTCCAAATCAACTGTTGCATTTGAAAGTGAGTCAAATTCAAACTCATGTGAGTCTGTCTCTGAATCATTATTTGGGCCTCATGATGGAGAAGCCTCAAGGTTAGGAAAGGTTTCCCTTTCTCTAGCACTAGCATTGTTACCATCCATCGTAGCTAGGATAGAAACACTTTCCATTGTCAATATAGCATTCATATAGTCACTATCCATCGCAGCTGGGATAGTAGGATTGTCAATTGTCAAATCTTTTGAATCTCCCCAAAGGAGATTTGTTGAAGGCACCCAATCATCAGACATGTCTTGCTAATTAGAGAGATTAGGTGTGTAGTCTGAGTCATTGTCATTGTTCATCATAGCTAAGATAGGGACACTTTTCTATTTCTCATTTGCAAAATCTAAGCCAACTATTGACTTATTCCTTCATCAAAAAAGGGCATGGTTAAGAGGTTCAGCTTTGGCATCCAACCGATGACTAAGGGGACCATGCCTTGGATAACCCATATTCTTGACCAATGTATACCCTCTCCCATAAGCTCGAGAAGAAGGTGAAAAATCCTCATTATGTCAGTATTTCTCCTCTCGGTAAATCCAATCCCTAACAACAACCTCTTCTTTTTCCTCTTGAATCAGAACTGAGGATTCTACAAACTTGTCGAACAATGTCATGGCTGAAGACGAGGGCTTCATATCTTGAGAAGGTTTACCATAAGACCTAGGGGAAATTGGAAATTTTGTGAATGAATCAATTTTGTAATCCCCCATGCCAAGATCCATGGCTTTGAATTTGTCTTTGCATTGTTCAAATGTAGTATCAAAAGTGTCAGCCTCCCTATTCAAAGGAATGTGAGACCCTGTTGAAATTGTGTTGACTAACAATGTGCTATCCCCGGGTATGCAAACTTCTACTCCATTGTAAGGGAACTTCACACACTGATGATAAGTAGATGGGACTACTTGCATCTCATGTATCCAAGGTCTACCCAAAAAAATATTGTAAGCCAAAGGACTGGCATCAACAATCTGAAACAAAATATCTTTCTCTACAGGACCAATTCCAATAGGAAGAACAACCAATCCTTTAGAACTACATTCTAATTCATCATAAGCCTTGATAGTTATCTTCTTCCTTGTGTCAATGACTTCTTATGAATAACCCAAGGCCTTTAATAAGCTCAAAGAACAAATATTAAGCCCAGCACCGCCATCTATCAACACGCGCCTAACACGGGTCTTGTGGATCATAACCTCTATATGAAAGGCCAAATTGTGTGGGTGGCTTAATGATTTGTCATCTTCTTCTGAGAATGTAAGGTAGTGAGGGCTAGCCAAGTGGTTGACCATATTCTAGAATTGATCTACATCTATATCATTAGGGACATTAGCCACTCGCAAAGCATCCTCAAGGACACACTTATGCTTAGGGGATAATTCCAAAAGCTCAAAGATTGAAATCTGCACTAGTGTACATTGTAATTGGTCAACAAGAATATAATTCAACTCAGGACCAACAAAAGATTTAGGAAGAACACCTTTTGATACCGGCTTCTTAGACTTACTAGAGTTAGGACCTCTAATAACAATGGGAGCTTGAGACTAACTCCTAGTGACTGCATTGAGGGGTTGAGACATCCTTCATGAGTGAGGACCTCTTAGTACCACAACGGGTCCTTCATCAGGCATAGGAGTTGAATCCACATCATATCCATAAGGGTCTTTCCCTCTCATCATGTTGACATTATCATCAACAACTTCAAGCATATTAATAACATTTTCAGCATTTGTGTAGGTGTAGTTGATAGCAGCCTTGTCGTTCTTGCTGTTAGAATTCTCTCCTTTCTCATATTTGGGCAAGGGTTCTTTAAAAGATTTGTGATCCACATTAGTGGTTAAACCATCAACTTGTAATCTTCTTCTTTCAATAAGATCTTGGACAAGATGCTTAAGTTTAAAACAATTTTCTATATCATGTCCAATTCCATTGTGAAAGATACAGAAAGCCTTCTCATCCCACCAATGAGGTTTAGGATCCGATATGTAGAACTTTGTAGGATCCTGAGGTTGTGCCAAATTATGAGTAATTAACATCTGCATAGGAGTCCCCAAGTTTAGTAAATTGTCTCTTTTCTATTTTAGGTCTCCCTTGATACTTGGGTCTATTTTCTTGTTGTGCTGAAGATGTTTGCAACTTCATGGCTTGGACTGCATTAGAGAGATTAAGAACTCCTTCATTCTTAGGTTGTGATGAGTCAAAAAATCTGTCATTGACCACTTGCTTATTCTTATTCCAATAGGAGTTCTTTTTGTCCTTATTACCATTATTATTGTTGTTTTGGCCATTGTTGTTATTAGTTGTTTTGGCCAAAATTCCTTGTTCTTTTAGGACATCCTCTATGCAACATGCCACTTCTACCATGGTATCAAAATAATTAAATGAGATCTTCCTTACTTCATACCTTAATTTCGGTACCAAGTTGCTCACAATGATGTCTATTCTTTCCTCCTCAAGAATTTTCCTTGGATATTTTGAGCACAAATGTCTCCATCTTTGTAGAAAGGTAACAAAGGATTCCCCTTGATTCTGCTTGAGTTTTCACAAATCAAGCATGGTGACCGGCCTTGATAAGTTGTAAGAAAAATGTTGAATGAATCTTTCCACAAGATCTCTAAATGTCTTAACTAGAGGAGTAAGGTTAGTAAACCACTCCATGGCTTGACCCTTGAGACTCCTTGGGAATAATCTCATCAAGTAGGAGTCTTCATGGTGAAAAGAAAAGCTCATTATGTAGAACTGTCTAACATGGTCGTGAGGGTCACCAATGCCATCATATTTGTCATAGGTTGGAAAATCAACTTTCTTAGGAAACTCAACCAACACCACACTCTTGTCAATTGGGTTGGGACATATGGAGTCCAAATTAAATGTGCTCTTAGGAGCCCTCATCCTTTCTATATCCCTTTGAAGTTATTTGATCACCTCATTGGTTGATGGATCTTGCTTTTTTACCTTTTGGTCCACATCAAAATTATATGGGACCTTAGCACCTTTGTTGATGAGACTTTCTAGGAACTGATCCTTGTTTTGTTCCACATACCTTTCTACATATGCTTGAAAGGATGGTTCTTGTTGCCTAGTCATAAAATCTATATGATCAAAGTTGGCATAACTTCCTCCATGTTGTGAGCCATGATGTGCTCGTTGGGAGGGTTGCTTTGAAAGTCTAGGAGGTGACTGTCTCCTATGGTGATCATATCTTGAAGTCCTTCTACCTCTAGGACTTGGGGATCTTGAGGGCATCCTTGACCTTCTTCTAGGACTTGGTGAGGGAGTAGATGGGGGTGAGTGGGTCCCACTATTAGTACCCCTCCCATTGAATCAGTTTTAGAGTTGTTGTGCATAGAGTCTATCTTCTTCTTCTTGAGTGACTCTTTTCCTTATGTCCAATAATGCACGTTCCTCTTCCTCTAGTTGTCTAAATTTCTCCTTTTTCACAGCTTGTTCATCTAGATAGGCTTGCTTCTCCCTTTCAATGCTCTTCAATCTTGTATTTGCATATCGAGAGGTATCTCTAAGTGGAGAAGGTTTCCTTGACTGTTTGATTGCATTGGCTGCATTGATGTGGTGGTCATTAGACTCGTTGCTTCGATCTTCATGTTGTGACCCTGAATCTGAGTGAGTTTGTTGGTGATGTCTCTTAGCTCATTGGTGAGCATCAAGATACCTTGTGTTGATTAGGGGTATCCAGGTGGACTAGCATATGCAGACCCATCAGACATCATGTTACCCCTATGCTGTTGAAACATGTCATCAAGAGTTTGGTTCATTGCTTCTCTTTGTTGTCGAGTGAAGGTGTAACTCATGTCCATACTTGATGAAATGGGTGCTAAAGAGGTACTCACTTCACTAGGATTACCTTTCAGATTAAAACAAATCTCAGATTCACTCTTAGGAGATTGATCAAAAAGGGGTCCTTTTCCCTTATGCTGTTGATGAGTCTTAACTGGTGGTAACTGGCTAAAGACAATAGGGGGTCACTTCCCTTGATTGACTTGGTACCTTGTTGTAACTGACATGAAAAAAAAAGATTCTTAATGATAGGGTGACCTCACAAAGTGTCAACACTAAACTAGGATAATCAAAGTTCTCTATTGTCCAAAATGAAATGAAAAGATAGAAATAAAGGGGCTTTACCAACACTGTCAAAGAGGTGCTAAAATCAAAGAATGAATATCCTTGCACTTTTGAATCAGGAGGTTGGACTAGGCCAAAATATAATTGAAATTGATTAAATGAAAGTGATTTGGACAATAAGAGCACTAAAATTCTCCAAGAATGTAGCTAACAATTATAGAGATAAGCTTTCTCACCAAGAATAACCTTCTAACCTGAAAACTATTTCCAAAGTGGCCTTATAAACCAATTGATGCTATTCCTAGAGGGCAAAAACTAGAGATTTAAAGTCAAAACAAGTCTCTAATGACAAGATAGAAAATTGAGCAAGCTGTAAAAAGTTGGGTGTTTCAACTCAGGAATTCAGTTATTTTGTGGTTTAATCAGACACATTAATAGATTTCCAGCATTTTATCAAGCACATAAGACAACAATCAAGGAGTTCAAAAAATCAATTGTCTTCAAACAATGAGCAAGGGGCAAAGCAACCTTGTGCATGAACAAGGATAGTGACTTAGTATTTCTACTCCTTAAAGGTTCTACTTGTGTATGTTCTTGAAAGTGTTTTAGCAGGCACATAGAACACAACAACACCTTAACAAGCTGTCTACAAGGATATACGTGGCTTTCTAAAAGAAGTCCTCGATATACGTAAGGTACGTGAGGCCCAAATCCATAGATGAGAAGAATCCAAAATCACACAACCGGGGGGAGATAGTAACCCAAATCTCCTCCACTTCTCAAAGGTATAAAGTTCTTTGAGGCTTAGCCAAGAGTGATATCAGACTCAATTCCCAAGAGAGATGTCTTTTGATTCACCACCTGCTATTTATACTCCGCTGGAACACAGGAGTTAAGGTCATCCCTTGAGGTGGTGTGTCCCCAAGCAGGCCTTCTAAAAATAAAATTAAGTAATTCACTATCAAAAGTATTTAAAGCACTAAAGGTGGAACACTTAACTCTTCAAGTAAATGTGAAGTGAGTCCAAAAGTGGAACATTTAACTCTTCAAATGAATGTGAAGCGAGTCCAAAAGTGGAACATTTAACTCTTCAAGTGAATATGAAGTGAGTCCAAAAGTGGAACATTTAACTCTTCAAGTGAATGTGAAGTGAGTCCACAAGGTGGAACATTTAACTCTTCACACAAACTCAAAGTGAGTCCAAAAGTGGAACATTTAACTCCTCACACAAACTCAAAGTGAGTCCAAAAGTAGAACATTTAACTCCTCACACAAACTTAAAGTAAGTCCAAAAGTAGAATATTTAACTCATCACACAAACTCAAAGTGAGTCCACACCTTAGAAAACTAATGAGATCAAGAAAGCATAAAAGGGAGAACTTTGTGGAACACTTAACGCTCTTTTCAAGTAGACCCCTCCCCTATGTATCAATGTTGACCTTGCATCCAAAGGGTCGAAATGAGGGGCGATTAGAAATAAGTGAGTCCAACACCCAATTTAGCTAACAAGATCAATCAAAAGTACTCTAAAGTTTCTTATCAATACTACTCACAAATGAAAAAGGGTTGAACAATGAAATATTTAACTTTCCAAGTAAACATAGAGTGAGTCCACAAAGTGGTGCATTTAACTCCCTATGTAAACAAGGAATGAATCCATGCCCTCAATCACTCAATGAGATATTTGATATTGGAACCAAAAATTACTTAAGGTTTAAACACAAGCATTCACTTACACAAACTTGTTTGTAATAAAATCTATGTTCATTCATTTCCCATTAAGAGCATCAATTGAATTGTGTTCTATGAAAGCATGTAAACACTCAAGCCAAACACATGAGAGATTTATTTTTAATCCCAAAACCTAAATGTTGTAGAGATGTAACAAAATACCTCAAGTCCAATGCAATGTGCTTAGTAGATTTTACTTTTTTGTTTGTTTGTTTTAAGCATTTTTCATGAAAGCAAGCCATGAACCTTCAAATGAACAAGACAAGAAAACAAGCAAACAAGATATGCAATGTATATTCAACTTATGCAAACCCTAAGATGGTTATATATGGAAGTAAATTGTTAGGAGCAATAATAACCAGCAAATAATCCAAATGACAACTTACATCATGCATTGAACCATGTGAAAAATAAGTGCATGCTAATCATCAAATACCCTTTTTTTAATTTGATTTTTTGACCTTGTCAACAAGATTGGACTTATACCACATGAATTCAGACCCTAAACCCAAAATGCAGAAAAGAGACCTCTGTTAAAAAATAGAGAGATTTCAAAAAATGTCAAAATTTTAACAAGATCTTTTCATTTGTGCCCTAGAGAGCCACTTTCCCAAAATAGACCAGTTTTTATAAATTGACCAAATGAGTTATGATATGACCTCTAAATTAAAAATAAAATGAATAGACCCCTTGTAGAATTTGAAGAGATTTCTGAAAATATAAAAATTTCTAAAAAATATGCTAATTTGCGCCAAAAATTAATTTTTTTAATGAAAAATCAAGAAAAAATTATAAAAAATTGAAATTATCTCAAAAAATTTTGAATTTTTTATTGGAGCTTCTTTGATATGTTTTCAACTTGAAAAAAAAATTTCAGACCAAAACACATAGTAGTTTGATAGATATGATCAAATGTTTCAAATCTAGGGTTTTCCATCTCCAAACAAATCTGCACAAGGGTTAGCTACAAAAATAATAAAAATCAGCATGCAAGAGGTGGGTTGCCCCATGGTGGGTGCCAAAAATGTGTGCTAAAATGTTGTCACACTTCTATGAATCATTGCATGCAAGGAAATTCAAAAATGAGCCCTCACAAATCGATCCATAGCTCTCTATGCATGGAATTGCAAGATTTGTAAAATTGCTCTCAGCTAGAGCTATGAACTCATGACCTTGCTAGTCAACCACACAATGAGAGATTCCAAATCAAAGACAAGGGAAACAATGCCAATATCTCTAATGAAATCTAAATGTATGCAATGCAATGCAAGTAAGCTAAGAATGAGAATGCAATCTAGTCTATGGAAATGAAAGTACAATGCAACTAATCTATGAAAGGAAAGAACAAATGTGACCAATCCCTCCTATTTAGACTATGTAAAATTAATCTATTGCATAAAAAGAAATCTACACTAAGAATGCCATTATCATGCAACTATGAAAGGAAATATGAAATGAGATGCAACAAAGTCTTCAAAGCTTGGATTGCAAGAGTGTCTTCGAAAAGAGCTCCAAATGACTTAGAAAACCTATAGCATAATATTAGCATGAAAACCTAAGATGCAAATGAGGAAGAGAGCTCTCCTTTTATAAGAAATGAGATGAAAATGGACCATTGAGATTAAGAAGTAAAAGACTTAATCAACGGTGGAGAAAAATAGAAGCTTGATCCTTGTGCAAAAATATCCTTCAATAGGAAAATAAGAGTTGACTTTAGTGTCCATATGAGACAAAAAATACTTTTTCTCTTTTTATAAAATAAGAATAATGCTTTATTTGTGCAACATAGGATAAGAAGAAAAATGAGGATTTTTTATTTAAATAAAAGGGGAGGAAATTTCTTTTAATTAAATAAAGGCTTAGGATAAAGTGATTTTATTATTTAATTAAAAGAGATTTTTAATTAATTAAAAGGGAGCATGTTCTCTTAATTAAATAAGATTTTTATTTTTTTCTATTTTAAATTAAATAAGGCTCAAACCTTAGGAAATATTGAATTGATTATGATTTGATCAAAGAAATTGATATAATTGAAAAATGTTGATTTTTTAAAATATTGATTCAGGGATTTGATAAATTGCTAAATGGGGGCCCAAAGTCTAGGTGACCATTTTAGGGTGTATACAACCCTAAGATCTATGAAAGAGATTAAGTGGCAAAAGATAAGTTAAGCTAACAGAGGAAAGTATTAAGGGAACCGAAGCATTAGGTATGTGTATGCATGAGTGAAGTAGATGCTGGAAGAACAATAAAGTTTTATTGACTGTATAAGCGAAAAGGTTGAAGGAAAAGTGTGGTGATTGCTTGAAGGAAAGTTCTGAGCAGATCAGAAGTGGAGATGGAAAAGTTTCAAAGTCAGTAAACCAACATTTGTGTACAAATTTTTTTTTAATATTTGCAAAGTGAGTTGTATGTTTTTCAGATCAATACTACTGCTACTTTCTAACCATTGTAACAGTCAAAATCCTTTTAATAGAGGTTGACCTAACAGTCATATGTTAAATCTTTTGAACAAAGTTGCATTCTAATGGAGTGTATGTAAGTCCTTTGACCATGCTCACTTTTAATAGGGTGATTGAAATCCTATAACCGGGTCACACTTGACAGTGTGTATTGTAACCTTTGACAGGGTTGGCTTTTAACTGAGCTCACTTCAGAAGAGTGAAAATAATAGTAGCATGTTACAAAGTGATTTTTCCCATATTGGGTTTCCACTATAAATTTTGGTGTCAATACTTATGTGAATGTTTTGATTTGAATATTTCTGCGTTTTACAAGTTAGATACAGCTGGGTAGTGGACTGTTGAGTTATATGTTTCTATTATTGAATCAGTGATGACCGAGTTTGTTTTAGTTGCTTGATCTGATTTAAGGAAATGTTATTGAAGTTATTTTATACATCAGGACCTGAGAACAATTGATTCACCCCCCCCCTCTCTTTTATTCTAAATCATATTAACAATTGGTATCAGAGTGGTTTTTCTTATTGGTGTCTACAAAAAGCAAGTTTAAAGGGACTTGAAGCAAATGATCAAGATGTATAAGAAGGAGGTACTGAAGCTGAATAAGAAAAAATTCCCTGCATGGCAAAGCTTGATGAGCTACATCTAGCCGGTATTGGTGATTCTGCAAAGTACTACATTAAGCATGACTATGGCACACCTGTTGCACCTTTGACTACCGAGGAAATGAGAGCTAAGCAAGAACACAATCAGGCAATGCTGAAAATTGCATCTACCCTAAGCTATCTGGAATTTGAGGACATTAAGGACTGCACAACTGCTAAAGATATGTGGGACACTCTTGCAAAGATATATGGTGGTGATCTATATGTACTGAAAGCCAAAGCCGAGAGTCTTAGAGGTAAGTTTGATGAAATGAGAATGAATGAAGATGAAAACATTGCATAATATTATGGTAGAATAAAAGTTGTGAATGCTATTAGAGGAGTAAATGGAACTATTGATGATGAGACTATAATTGGAAAAGTGTTAAGAACTCTGCATCCTATATATGCTATTAAGATCTTAGCTATTCAGGAATCTAGATGTAACTCTGCAAATGTGCTTACTTTGGAAGGTTTGATTGGCAAGCTGACTGCTTTTGAACTGTCTGATTATGATAATTTCACTATTGGTAGTATTGGAAATGTTGAATCTACTTTTAAGTCATAGTTAGTCCTGAACAAACCTAAGAAGGAAAAAAAAAGATGCATCAGTGAAAGTGAAAGTGAAAGTGAAGATGACAGTGACACTTCTGATGAAGATCTTGAAGATCTAGAAGCTCTTATGGCTAGAAGACTGAGAAGAGGAAAATGAAAATACAAAGGTAAACTCCCTATTATATGTTTTGCATGTAACAAGGTTGGTCATATAGCTGCTAGATGTCCTAACAGGAAGGATAAAGATGAAGAAAGAAATAGCAGACACAAAGATAAAAGAGATGACAAAGGCTACTGAAGGTAAAAAGACTACAAAGAAAAAGGTAAGAAATCCTGTTACATTGATGAAGAAGAGACTGACACTGATAGTGATGATTTTGAAATTGAGGTAGTCTATGTTGCAATGAAAGATGAATCTGATGAGGATGAGAAAACTACATTGATTTCCTATGTGAACAAGAATGATAAATGGATTATTGACATTGGTTGTTCACATCACATGATTGGTGACGAGAGTAAGTTTGAGACCCTGCATCATTATAAAGGTAAAAGTGTAACATTTGGTAATGATGCACCATGTCTTGTTAGAAGAAAAGGATTGATTAAACTGACTGATAAGATCTCTTGTGAAAATGCTTATTGGGTTGAAGGATTGAATTATAATTTTTTAAGTGTTTCTCAGCTCAATAGAATTGGTTATCGAGTGGAATTTCATCACAAGAAAGCTAAGATATTTGATGCTACTGGTGAACTGATTGGAAGTGGTGAGCAGACTAGAGGTAATTTGTTATGTCTTGACCTATCTGAAGAAATATGTATGTTTGCACAACTTGATGACATTTGGTTATGGCATAAGAGGCTATGTCATGTTAACTTTGACAACCTGGTAGAGATAAGTAAGAAGATGAAAGTAAGAGGCCTACCTAGATTGAAGAAACCTAAGAATGTGATGTGCAAAGAATGTCAATTAGGAAAAATGACTAAGTCAAGTTTCAAGAGCAAATCCTTTACTTTTGAACACATTTTAGATTTGGTTCATATTGACCTTTGTGGACCTATGGATATACAAAGTTACTATGGTGCTAGATATTTTATCTTGTTTGTTGATGATCATACTAGGATGATGCATGTAATGTTTCTAAAAGAAAAGTCTAATACTTTTCAATTTTTTAAGTGGTATTTGGCTAAGGTTGAGAAGGAGATAGGTAGGAACCTGAAATGTCTTAGATCTGACTGTGGTGGAGAATTCACATCAAATGAATTTAATTTGTTTTGCAATGATAGAGGAATCAAAAGACAAATGTCTACACCTTGGACACCTCCACATAATGGTATAGCAAAAAGAAGGAACAGATCTATTTTGTATTGTGCTAGGAAATTATTGATTGAAAAGAATGTGGCACAGAAATACTAGAAAGAAGCTATAAGTATAGTTGTTTACACTCTTAACCAGGTACAGATCAAGAAAGGTACAAATCTAACACCCTATGAATTATGGTATGGGCATGCACCGAGTGTTAAATACTTTAGAATCTTTGGAAGCAAGTGTTACATATTGAAAGACAATAGGAATGGAAAGTTTGATGCTAAAAGTGATGAAGGCATATTCCTAGGCTACTCCACAAAAAGTAAAGCTTATAAGTGTTTGAACTCTAACACTAACAAAATTGTGGAAAGTGTGAATGTAAAAATTGATGAGTATGTAGAAAGAAATGAGGCTGATAGAAAAAGAGAACCAGAAGATTATAGATCTTTTGTGTACATGGAGGAAATAGAAGAGGTAGGTAACAGACCTACACCTGATGCCGAGTCTCAGGCAAGAAATGTCGAGCGACAGATAGATGATGCCGAGCATCAGGAAAATAGTGCTGAGAGAGAACAAGAACATGTCGAGCTATAAGATAATGCTACTGAGGATCAGGAAGAGGTTGCCAAGCATTCAGAGGTTGAATTTGACAATCTTGTTGGGGAACCTGATGAAATAGAAGAGAAAAATGATGAACCTATTTTGGAAAAATATGTAAGAAGACATCACAAGCTTGAACAAATAATTGGAGATAGAGACACTGGAATTCAGACCAGAAGCAAGACAAAAGATCCAACATGCTTACTATGTGAATTTGAACCTAAGACAACTAAAGAGGCATTAGAAAATGAAGACTGGATACAAGCAATGAATGAAGAGATTGACCAAATTGAGAAAAATGAAACCTGGACTCTGGTGCCGAGACCTGTAGATAAGAATGTTATAGGAACAAAGTGGGTATTTCGAAACAAGTTGAATGAAAAAGGTGAAATCACTAGGAACAAAGCTAGACTGGTGTGCAAAGGCCATGCACAAGAAAAAGGAATTGATTATGGGGAGACATTTTCCCCTATAGCTAGATTGGAAGGAGTAAGAACTCTGCTTGCATATGCTGCTTATAAAGATTTCAAGGTATATCAAATGGATGTCAAGTTTGCATTTTTAAATGGTATACTGGAAGAAGAAGTTTACATAGAACAACCAGAAGGTTTTATTGATCCAAACAAAAGACACATGGTATGCAAACTGAACAAAGCTTTATATGGATTGAAACAAGCTCCCAGAGCATGGTATGAGCAGTTGCATAATTATCTGATACAAATTGGATTTTCTAGGACAAATGACACAAGAAATCTGTATATGAAAGATGAAGAAGGTAGAGGTATTTTGTTGGCCAAAATTTTTGTTGATGACATTATTTTTGGTGGACAAGATGCATTGTGTAAAATTTTTTCACATGATATGCAAACTAAATTTGAGATGAGTATGTTTGGTGAGATCAAATTCTTTGTTGGTTTACAAGTATATCAGATGAAGAAAGGTATTTTCATTACACAGTCTAAGTATATTAATGAAATACTAAAAACTTTTGGAATGGAAGATGCTAGACCAGTGGGAACTCCTATGGTTACTAGACAAAAGTTATCTAAGAATGATGATGCTACAGAAGTTAACCAGACTTTGTACAGATCCATGATTGGAAAATTGCAGTATGCTGTACATAGTAGACCTAATATTGCATTAGTTGTTGGGATTGTGGCAAGATTATCTACCAATCCTAAGGAAACACACATGATGGCGGTGAAAAGAATCATGAGATACTTGAAAGGAACTACTGACTATGGGTTATATTACAAGAAGAATGAAAAATTTGAACTTAGAGTATATACTGATACTGATTGGGTAGGAAATGTAGATGACAAAAAAAGCACTAGTGGTAGCGCTTTCTTTCTTGGACAGAGATTAGTCTCTTGGACAAGCAAGAAACAAAATTGCATTTCCCAGTCTACTGTTGAAGCCGAGTATGTTGCTGCTGTAGTAAACTGTTCAAATTTGATATGGATAAAATAGTTTTTGATAGGCATGAAAGAAGAAATCACTGAACCTATTGTTATTTTCTGTGACAACACAAGTGCTATCAATTTTTCTAAGAATCTAGTGATGCACACTAAGACCAAGCATATAGCAATCAAGTATCACTATTTGAGGGAATTGGTACAAGACAAGGAAGTCCGAATGGAATATGTGAATACAAAAGAACAATTGGCAGACATATTCACTAAATCTTTACCTAAAGAAGCTCATGAGTACCTGAGAAGTCAATTAGGGGTCCTTCCCCTAACTGAGGCTACCTAGCCAAGCTAGGAGCACTGCATCAAATATGCTACAATAGAACATTTGACACATTGATGTAGAATATTGTCACACTTTAGGCCTATCCTAGAGCTATGAAGAAGAAGCAAAGACAACAAATCAATCATAAGCAAGATGACAGAGGGAGAAACGCTGTGCTAAATAGATTTATCTACATCTGTTGGATGTATGTTTGAGTTGCTACTTTGGCATTTTTGTCAAATAGGGAGATTGAACTGAAATGATACTATAACACATGACACTAAAAGTGAGGGAGATTGAACTGAATGAAAGATTAGGATAGAGGGAGATCCAGATACTTCTGACGGTCAGAAAAGTAAGATTTATTGATTCTGAATCAGAATGAAGCTAAGGATGTTATAAATTTTCTCTGATGGACAGATAAGTTTTTGGATTGGTTGGTAATCCATGTGTTATTTAGGTGATATCATATGGTGTTGCCATCAATGCCAAAGAGGGAGATTGTTGGAAACTGCAATTGAAACAATTGTTGTATTGTCATTGATGTCAAACCTTAACTAGTAAGACTGTTGCTACTTAGGAAAGTACTATATCTATGGTGAGAAGGGAAAGAAAGGTTGGTAACAATAGCACCTAAGGAAAAGTTGAGTTATCTTGATACTACAAAGTGTACTTGATTATGTTGTACAATGATGAGATAATGTATTGTTTATCTTAGTCAGATTAAGGACTAAACTAGTAGGCTTAACTGAGAAAAAATGAAGAAATCACGTTTAAGCAGAGTTATGATAGAGTCAACCAAGTTAGTGGATGCCGAGCAAAAATCTAGTGTTGATCGAGTATCGGTAAATTGCCGAGGAAGACAATATTTTCTGAGGAAACAGTTCTAGTAGTGACCGAGCATTTTACATGGAGACCGAGTGGATGATCACAGTATTGACCGAGCATCAGCAATTTTATATTTGAAGAGAATTCAGATTTGGAGCCGACATTGTTGAATTCTTGGATTATGTAAAACATGTTGACTTTATTTATTGATTGTATGGAAGCATTTAATGCTTTGTAAAATGTTTTATTGTAAATATTTATGAGATTTAAGATGATTCTAGAAGAAGTGACAAAGAACATGAAGCAGGTAGATTCAATGTATTTGACCTAACCCTAAGATCTATGAAGGAGATTAAGCGTCAAAAGATAAGTTAACCTAATAGAGGAAAGTATTAAGAGAACCGAAGCATTAGGTATGTGTATGCATGGGTGAAGTAGATGCTGGAAGAATAGTAAAGTTTTATTGACTGTATAAGTGAAAAGGCTGAAGGAAAAGTGTGGTGATTGCTTGAAGGAAAGTTCTGAGTAGATCAAAAGTGGAGATGACAAAGTTTCAAAGTCAGTAAACCAGCATTTGTGTACGGAATTGGATCTGATATTTGCAAAGTGAGTTGTATGTTTTTCAGATCAATACTACAGCTACTTTCTAACCATTGTAATAGTCAAAATCCTTTTAACAGAGGTTGACCTAACAGTCATATGTTAAATCCTTTGAACAAGGTTTCATTCTAATGGAGTGTATGTAAGTCCTTTGACCATGCTCACTTTTAACAGGGTGATTGAAATCCTTTAACCGGGTCACAGTTGATAGTGTGTATTGTAACCTTTGATAGGGTTGGCTTTTAACCGAGCTCACTTCAGAAGAGTGAAAATAATAGTAGCATGTTACAAAGTGGTTTTTCCCATATTGGGTTTCCACTATAAATCCTAGTGTCAATACTTGTGTGAATGTTTTGGTTTGAACATTTCTGTGTTTTACAAGTTAGATACAGCTGGGTAGTGGACTGCTGAGTTATATGTTTCTATTATTGAATCAGTGATGACCGAGTTTGTTTTGGTTGCTTGATCTGATTTAAGGAAATGTTATTGAAGTTATTTTATACATTAGGACCTAAGAACAATGGATTCACCCCCCCCCCTCTCTATTGTTCTAAATCATATTAACAATTATTATTTTTTAGTTCGACAAATGTTGTCCTTGTATTTATAAACAATAAATGAAAGTGATGCGCAACTGGTTGAAAATGCTAATGCATTACAATATTTAGCCATAGCCTAGAAAGATTTGAGGAATTTCAACCTGTAAACAAAAAAGAACATGTACCTTTCTTCCAAATTTCTATTTTGGAATACCCTATCATTTTGGGGTTGTTTGGATAGGGATGAGAGGCTCCTCTTCTATCTCTAATGACCAAGGAGTGTTCTCTTGCATTATGACAACCCTCTTAATTGATACCATCATATTCTATAGCAGTACTCTCTTTCTTCATTGTTGGGACTATCCCATACTTTTGTGATAATAGTGACCTCAATCCTTATACATGCCATTCCTTATCATTATAATAGAACCTTTTCTGCTACATACCCTCTGTACTTTCTATAGTTAAACTATCTTTGAACCCTTCATATCACCATTTCAATTTCTTTTGAACCCTATTTTTTTCATTTCCTTTTCTATTCCATCATTATCAGTATATTCATTATTTCTATGAGTAATCAATGTCAACCTAGTGAATATATTTTCATCGATATAGAAAGCCTTCACACAAATAATAAATACTCAAGATTAATATAGTGGTGAACATCTATAATAGGGAGTCTTTCATAAAAAGATATCTTAAACCATATAAAGAAAGGTAAAATGTAGGTATGAATGCATTGGGGATTGGAAACCCTACCTTTTCTAGTATGGCTTTTTTTTCTCATTGATTTTGATGCCCTCTGGCTTTACCTTAAAAAATGTGGGCTTTATCCATGGATTTTTTGATTACTCATCAAACATGATGCTTTCTTTGATGCAAGTTTTTGTTCATTCATTGAGTGTTATTTTCCTTGAAGAACCCATAGTTCTTGTATGTATATGCTCCTATCAATATCATTATTGTTGTTTCCCCTAAAGATGTGTTCATTCTTTTTGAAAAACCTCTATTTTTTCTTGTATGTTGTTGTTATCTCCCAACTTTAGTTTTTATTAATTCAAAGTCCTATTAACCATGCTCAAAACAATGTTTACTTCTTGTTTACTGCTCTTTTCTAAAGTTCATTCCCTTTTGAAACTATTGTTTATTGTCCCGAACTACCATTTTGCATAAAAAGAAGTTCATAAGGTAAAGCATAAGAGATCTTAGGGTTACATGTAACTTTAAATTGACCTTGATTTGGCTCCTTAGGGTTAATTTTTACAAATGACCTTGACCTTTCATTATTACAATGATATCATCTTAAAATGGAAGCACTTCCATGTTAAGAACATTTAGCCCTCCTTAGGGGGTGTTTTGGGCCTTCATTATGTTGTCTCCTATTTTCTGCTCCTTCCCATCTTCTATGCCTGTTTAGGGCTCTATTTGGGCCTCCCCGGGCACTATTTTCCTCTTCTGGCTCATTTTCTAGGGGTCCTAAACCCCTGGGTCAAGGTTGACCTCGACCTTGACCTAGGTCAAAGTCAAACTCAACCTTGACCCAGGTCCCCCTTTTCATTAGAAAGTTTGTCAAATGCGGGGGGAAATTCAAAAGTTTATTTGCCTGCTTTCGGGTCTGCTGTTTCAGGCCTCAGAATGGTAATCCTCAAATTATATTTAATATGGGTCCATTTCTAGGGATTTTCAATTAATGGGAATTTATTTCTTATATGTTGACCTCTCCAGAAGTTTGTGCCCTAGATTTGTATATAAGGAAGCCTTCCTCTCTCATTTCATCATCCACTTTTTCATATCTCCATCAAGCATTCAAGCCATCAAGAAGATCAAGAAAGCATTCAAGCCATCATCTACATTCAAGCATTTAAGTTTTCCATTGAAGATCAAGGATTCAAGCTTTCAAGTCTTTTGAAGGGTTTTGGTTCAAGCATTCAAGATTCATCATTCAAACCCTAGATCTATCCATCATGGTGGTGTGATCTTCCTTCAAGATCTATTCATTCTCCTTTCAAGGCAGATTCCAAGCATATAATCATGGAGGTTTTGATTTACATTTTTTAGTGTTGAGTCCAAGATTTCATATCAACATACTTGTTTGCATTTCAAATACAATTGCATATCTATTGAATATCATTTCTTCATTGTTAGATCTAATTCTACTACTTGCTAGCATTCTCTATTTCAATTCTATTTTAAAGGTTGATTCCAAACTGGGTTTTGACCAAGGAAAACCCCTCATCCAAACAAAAAAACCCCTCTTTTTCTTGTAGGTACAGGTGTGAGACAATGAATTGTAGTTCATATATGAGTACCCTTTTCGGTGAACTTCTAGGATCTACGAACATAATTTCCATTGGAGCAATGCAGGTCAAGGTCAAATTTTTGGGGTAAGATTGTACCCTGGGGTAAGATCTTACCCCAATCTTGGGTCAAGGTCGACCTTGCTCAGAAAGACAAAAGGTTTTTGAGTTTTCTCTATTTATGCATTTCCAGGCCAAATCTGGTTGCAGAATTTCCTGAAACTGTACACAAACACTAGAAAATAGTGATTTCTGAATCTTCTCCCCATCAACATAAGTATTTATGTTTTATTAAGTTTATATGTCCACAACATTTTCCATACACACAACACACATTCATATTATAATCATACATTCCATTTTCATATATTAGATTTTTATATATTACATTTTGGTGAGCCCGCGATAGACAACTCTTTCTTTTTGGTGTTAAATCTTTTGTTTCCTTTTATGCTCTTGCATTTTAACATTCAAAACACAAAAATAATCTATATATTCTACAAAATCCAAAAATATTTCTTGCATTTCATTTACTATGAAGATTTTTAAGATGCTTTGGTGTGTGGTTATTTTCTTTATTATCCTCCTTTTAGCATTTCTTTATCATACTTATGATGTTTATGAGAGTATCATTCACTTCATTATGTTTGTGATTCTTCATTTTTCACTTGCCTATGCTATTGTGAGATTGACTGATACTAGTCTTCCTACTTTCAAGGTTTTCATTAAAGATTTATGTGGACAACTTATTGCTCTTTTGGATTATGTGAAGAATTTGGTAGATGATACACCATCTCCTAATTTTCATAATCCTAATCCTATACTTTCTAATCTAGTTACTAATATTCCTAATCCTAATCTTATACTTCCTAATCTAGTTCATAATCTTAATCCGATTCCTAATATTCCTAACTCTCCATCTGCTACCCCTAGTTCTTCTCATACTTATGACGAGGCTCAAACTATGGTTCACGATGCAGATGTGCAAGAATTCTTGAATTTTCCTTCCCCTTCTTATCCAATCCAAAATGATATTAAAGGGAAGAGAAGAAACTTCCTCTAAACCTACTATTCCACCTTATATAACCTTTACTCATGAACACAATAAAAAATCACCTCCTATAGAAGCTTTACATGATATGTACACTACAAGATATAATATGATGACTAAACAAGGTTATAGAGGTTTAGGGCTTGGTGTTAATGAGCATGGTATCAAATATACCATTCACATACCCCCTAAACATGATATGCACAGTGTTGGTTGTTCACAATCTCAATTCAAGGTGTTTGATGTTGATCGTCATCCTCTTCTTCATGTTCTTCTCCCTACACCTACCTTAGATAACCCTGATATTCGTCAAGAGGTGGCTAAGAAGGTATATGTCTAGTTAATGAATTCTGTAAGGCCCACCCTGTTTCCACGTTTTCCTTGACACTTCGATGTCGGAGGATTAAGGGGTTTTGTAGTATCTGGATGATTGGTAAATCCCTAACGGAATTGTACCCCGGGATAGACCTATATATCATACCTTCATATCAGTACCTATCAATTAAGTGTCACTATGACAAAGGAGATATCTCTAGGTTATTAATTGTGTAAGTGAATCTTGGATGCAGTATGTTACCCTGCAGATCACAGATCCAGCTAGACTATTAAGGTTCCTTTGAGTAATGCTTTGATGATGTATTATATGGCTATACCATAGTGATGTTTTGGTGATATTATTAGAACACTGAACAAGGATTTGTTAGATCCTAGACTAATAGGATTATTCTACATTTTGTTTTCCTAGATTAGGAGGTTTAATCATACTTGTGATAAGAATTTTATAGGACATGACTGATATGGTTACCCCTTACCGATATTGAACCATCGATTTATCCTAAATACTATGCTAAGGAAAATTGAGAATCTTTGGGATTAGGAGTACTATGGAGTTATGCAATCAAAATATTGAATTGAATTGAAATAATGAATGTATTCTATATGTTTGCAAGTCTGCATTTGGATTATGATCTATATGAGGGCATTGTACTTTATGTGACTTTGATTACATAGTAGAAATAATAACTTGTGCGTATAAAATTATATGCATTTGAATTATGCACTATATGAAAGTGATTAGACGTATGCATTGAATTATGAATTATGAGAAAGTGATTGTAAGAATGCAATTGAATTCTATGTTGCAAATGAATATCATGTTAGACATCTTCACTGCATTGAGGTTATGAGTAATTGATGATTACCTTATGAAGGTGTTAGATTATTGTTGATCATGATTTCAATTGAATTATGAGATTAGTATGCATTAGAAATGCAATTGAATTATGAAATTGAATTATGCAATTGAAAGTGTATGGATTTGATTATTGTACCCTATATGATCATATGCAGTTGGATTGGGATTATAGTAGGGATGTTGTATTTTTATATTTAATTATATTGGTTTCTTCCTTGAATTACTGATGCTGCATTGAGGTGTTGCAGGTGGAAGGACCATAGAAATATATTCGGGGAAATCACATTGAATGTATGTGCTATCAGTAAAGCCAAGGCCCCATCTATTGAAGAGACCAGGGCCTCATTGTGAAGTGTTTAATTTGTAACCGTAATGTGAATGTATGTGAAGGAATGTTAAGTATTGTAATATTGTGGACATACTTTAATTGTGATGTTAATTATGTGAGTGTCACTTGACACTAGAGTTATGTGTTAACTAGGGTATGTCATGTGGTTAGAGTGTGAGAGCTAGTTCTAGAAGCTTCTTCAAGGGGGAATTCAAAGTGCATCCACTTTTCATAGGACCCCGAAGTGTAGTCACATCTTACTTTTCGTGCATACTCTGAACCATGGTTTTTGGAGGGTTAAATGGAACCCTAGGGGGTGGTTTCATGCATTTTGAGGTAGCCCATTCCTTGTACCCAGGGGTTAGGGGTATTTTTAGCATGGGAGAAGCCATATATTGACTTTTTGTCCCCTCCAATAGTGCTAATTTAACCTTGAACGAAATTCCAATTTGTGGTATGGCCCAAGATACTTTTGACCCCTTACCTTGCTTAGAGGAGTGCTAGGTCACCACTTGGTAGGACCATCTTTATGAGGTTTGTGGGGGTAGGTTTAGAGGCCCTTTTTAGAGGAATTTTGGGGAAGGATGGGGGTTGTTCACCCATTCTCTATCTTTAGAGAGTACCAAAAGTTAGAGGAGGAAAGAGCTTAGAGATTTGGATAAAGGCTCAACACTCCTTCATTTAGCATTTCGACTTGAGGTAGGAATTTTTGCTCTCATTTTTGTTGTAGTAGATTGTATGTGTTGTGTATTTGTTCTTTGGCTCCCCATGGTTGGTCATGGAGGAAGCTTGCATTGCTTATTTGTTGTGTTTTAGCTCCCCATGGTTGGTCATGGTGAGAGCAAGAATGTATTGTGTTTTTCTTGTAATTGGATTTGGGGTTGTTTACTCTTGGATTCACTCACCCTTGGGAGGGAAAAGCAATCAAGAGGGGGTGTGGGAAATGGAGGCAAATCCATGTGTAGAGTCTCCTCCATGTGTGGGGAAGGATGAAGCTTGGGTGAGTGATTTTCCCCAAGTAACCTTGCATTTAGCCCATGAGGCATTGGGGGTATAAGGAGGGAAGATTGGCCATGTGAGCCTTGTTATGAAATTGTGATATTTGGGTCCATGTGTGGCCTTGTTTATGATTATGCAATGGTTGTCTCCATGGGTTGTCCACCCACACCCCACAAAAGGAGTTCATGGAATTCCTTACTTATACCCTTGAGGGAATTTTGGGTTTTTTTTGCAATTGTATGTTTCTTGTAAATGTTTGTATATGAGTGTATGTATCCCATTTGATGTGGTTTCCCCAAGCTCAAGGATGGCCTCATGAGAGGCCTAGGATGGGAGGTGAGCTTCCCATGGTCTTTCCTTTGCCTTGTTTCTTGCAGATTTGTGGAAGCTCAATGAAGGTGCTATCTTGGAGGTTTCTTCTTTTGGGTGGTTGTGTGAAAACAACCCTATTATTCCTTTGTGAATCTCTTTGTATTTAGACTTATCTTTTGATGTAAGAGATATTGTAATGCCTTTTCTTTGGGCCATTGTGAAGATGAAATGGAGAGAAGACTGTTATCTTCTTGAACCCTCATTGTGTGGCATTATCCATTTGCATTGCCTTGTTGTAACTATGAAGTCTTAACTTTATTTGATGTATATGTAAATGTATTGAAGTGGTTTTCATAATGTATATGATGAATCCTTGCATACATAATTAAAATCCTCTATCTCTCACTATAGTTGAAGTTATTCTTCCTTTGCAAATGTATTGGAGTAAAATATGTGGAATACTTGAAATGCATTCTCCTTTCTATTTGAAGTTGGAATGAAAATGATGTAATGGTATGATCAATTTTATCTTACTCCTTTGAAAGAAAAGAAAGATAATATATGATGTGTTCTTGGTTATTCCAAAGAGAAGAAAGTTACCAATTCAATGTAGATATTTTATGGAGCATATTGTATGCATTTGATTAAAGAATTGCAAACAAAAAAAAAGAAAATTATTACCTCTCTCTACCTCATCAAATATGAAATTGATAACTTGTTATTTCTTATTGTTGTAGAAACAATAGAATTTAGTTATGTAATTTGAGAAAATTGCTATCACTATATTTCATTCAGTAAGAGAACTAATTATTTCAATTTGATAGATAGGTATATCACCTTAGGCATGCAATTTAGAAAACAAAAGAATAAAACATGTAGAAATAAAACCAATAATGTGCATGGAGAAATAAAATTGGTAGCAAACTAAGTCATGGGAAATATAGACCTACAGGTCTCTGGATTTTGTATGGGAAATAAATCCCATACAAAATCCATACCACAGTCATTATAAAACTATATAATATAACCACTATTTTTCCTTACCAATAAAATAATTATTATATACTTCTCCCTCATGACTTCACCAAAAAAATGGCGTAGCATATTATAGCCTTACCTTGCAATAACTATTTTGGTCTGCATTTGTAATAAAGCCCTGACTAGCTTATGTCATGTTGAATAAACTAATGGGTAGCATGGGATAAAGGCTAGCATGGTTTGAATTGAGGTGGGTCCACAACCCATGCCCTCTTCAAAGTGTGCCAGTCCCCATGTTGACTTCATCTTATCCTTTGGCATGCATTGGTTTTTGGGTTGAAATATTTACTTTAGCTTTGAACTAAGCTTGGAGTTAGGTGGGCCATCTAAACTAGTGCCCTTTTTGAATGCTATCCCATCTCCTCCCTTAAATGGCGCACCCATGGGCTGACTTGGCATTATTTTTTGTTTCCAAACAAATATGTTATATCTTTCCCTTTGGTACTTGGACTGACAGGAGAGTCTTGTCACATTTCCCCTTGGCAGCAAAGTCTTCATGATGTTGACTCCCTTCCTTGGGGCACGTGGATGGAGGGAGAGTACTAGGAGGCTAGGGTATTAGATAGGGAGTAGCTTAGGTTATTTAGGTAGTTTAGTTTATTGGTAAGTTAGTTTAGGTTGTTAGTTAATTATGTTATTTTGAAATTAATGTCTTGTTAATAACAATAGATAGTTATTATTTTAACTTTGTTTTTATTTAATTATTTATTTTGTTATTTATTAATTGTTTAATGTTACCTATTATAAAGTATATGCATATAATAATTAATTTATTATAGTTTATTAATTAATTAATAATTATATTAATTAATTAATTATATATATATAATTTAATTATAATCATTGGTTATATATCATTAATTAATATTTTATAATTTATTAATTAGTTAATAATTATATTAATTAATTAATAATTTATAATTATTAATTGAATTAATATAGGTCTATTTCATTAGAGTCATTTGTATAATTGATGTATTGTTTTCAAATTCAATATTTGTATATTGGCAATCTAATTATAATAATCTATTTTGACATTATTTTATATATATAGAAATTTATTAATCTATATATATAAGAATATCATTTTATAAATACCCTAGGAATATTCTTTACTCCTTGATAATCTATATGATTAATAGATTAACGTTCAACGATTGTACGCAATTTTGATTAACGAACCCTTTATTATTGAATATTCCACTTAGTATCTTAATTAAAGTAATTAATTATGCTAATTGGACCTTTCCTAAATAAATTCTAGATGTAACTAGTAGGGTGATCTATCATGATTGATCATCCTAACCCTTTTGAAAACACGGTTACAACTTCTCATCCTAGTTTGGATTTCTCGCTAGAACTTCACAGCTAGTAACCTTGGAGAACAACTTAGTAGAGATGTTGTCCTCCTAACTCTTTTGAACCTTGTCATAGACACCGTTTAACTCGCATCACAAAACTTGGAAACTATTATCCCTCTTAAAAAATAATTTGTTGGTTGTGTTTTGGCCTGAACTTTTGGGCATTACAAATTCCAAAAAATAAATCCTTACACCTATGTCGATAGATGCTCTATACATGTATAAATATCCTTTTCATTATAGTAATACACATTTACTTGCTGATTGCATGCATTTCAAGTTATATGTTAGAGAAAGAGCTGCTTTAGGAATTATATCTCACTCTCGTGTAGTTTTACAATTCTGTCATAATTTTGATATAGGGGATACCCCTCATTTTGATATAATATAGATCTCTTCTCCTCTTGTCTCTAGACTGGGGGGCAAGAGGTGTATTTTCATCTAGTCTCCTAGGATCCATTAGGCTTTTAGCATATATTGTGTCTTGAGCTTAATCAGTATTCTTTCTATCCTCTCTCTCTCTATGGTTTTTAGATTCTATTCTATATTCAAGATATCTTTTCTAGGACATTTGTTTTGCAAAGGTATCCTTTGCTTTCATCCCTAGGGGGAAAGGTTCTTCCTTCCTTCTCTTTTTCTAGGGATGTGCTTTCCTTAGCTTAGTGGAATTTTTTTATATTGCAACATTATTTCATTATAATGATTGATGTTTTGACTATGGATACCCTTTTTATATGAGAGGTTGTTGTCCTAGGTCATCACCTCTTCTTTATTTTGAAAATTATGTTCTTTATAAATTCTTACCCTTGCTTTGGTGTTAGAGTTGTTTTCCTCATTCTAGAGATTCCTCTTCCTCTTGATTTCAGGGGGCTTGATGATTGAATCCTTGTTCTCGCTTGGTTTATCTTTGAAAGGTGATATTTTATCTAAAAGAACTCCTCTATGGTGAGGGTTTTGTTGATACGATCCCTTTCTTTGAGGATACATTTTCCATAAGTGACATATCCTTTTCATGATTATCTATATTGTTGGACGTAGGGATCAATACCCTTCGCTAGGAATATAGTGTACATTGTTGTTAAGCAGAATATCTCCTTACGTTGTGAAGTAGGTATCCTCTTTCTTTCCTTATCCTATCTGGTAGACAACCACGATAAGGAGGGGGGCATATATAGGGTCTCCCTTGTACTATAGTTTTTCATTTATATGATAAATCCTTTGAAGGTAACATACATAAGTTGCTAAATCTTGAAGAGACACATTTTTCAATTTTTAATATGCTAAATCCTCTGAAGGTAATGCACATAAGTTGCTAATTCCTGAAGAGACATGCATTTTTCAATTTTCAAATATGCTAAATCCGCGAAAGGTAACACACATAAGATGCTAAATCCTGAAGGGACACACATTTTATATTCATAGTGATACAAGAAGGTGGATCTATGGGTATTCCAAAAGCTATCAGAAGACATATTACAATTTCAAACCATAGTTTTTGGGTGAACTATCAGGTCTTGTTACCTGTTGGGCTCTCCCTCCTTGGCAATTCATGGTAAGGTGGGCATCTTACTGGGTGAGGTAATCTCTCTCTCTCTCTCTCTCTCTCTCTCTCTCTTATGTTTCATGCTAGTAGGACTAGATCATGAAGCTATGTTATTTATAGTGTTTCTCTTGTCTTTCTTATGTAATCATTTATGCTCTTATGATATCTTTCCAAATATGATATTAGTATAGGAAACATTTTTCTTAGTGAGGTTTCCTTTGCTAGTTGATTTGGGTTTGTTTTAGTACTAACCCCTCTCTTTTGTTTGTTTTCACACCCTCATGCACGTATGTTTAGTTAGAATCCTTTGCTTGGGGGATTGTGTCCTTAACTAAGTGTTATTTTATCTCATTGTGAATCCACTTGGATCTTTCTTCTCCTTTATCGTGAGTATGTTCAATTTCCATACTCCCGCTAAAGTGGGGGCTTAATGTATCATCTTAAAATGGAAGCACTTCCATGTTAAGAACATTTAGCCCTCCTTAGGGGGTGTTTTGGGCCATCATTATGTTTTCCCCTATTTTCTACCCCCTTCTCATTTTCTGTGCCTGTTTAGGGCTCTGTTTGGGCCTTCCTGAGCACTATTTTCCTCTTGTGGCTCATTTTCCAGGGGTCCTAAACCCCTGGGTCAAGGTCAACCTCAACCTTGACCTAGGTCAAAGTCAACCTCAACCTTGACCTAGGTCCCTCTTTTCATCAGAAAGTTTTCCGGATGCGGGGGGAAATTCAAAAGTTTGTTTTCCCGCTTCTGGGTCGGCTGTTTCGGGCTTCAGAACAGTAAATCCTCAAATTATATTTAATATGGGTCCATTTCTAGGGGTTTGAACTTAATGGGAATTTATTTCTTATATGTCGACCTCTCTAGAAGTTTGTGCCCTAGATTTGTATATAAGGAAGCCTTCCTCTCTCATTTCATCATCCACTTTTTCATATCTCCATCAAGCATTCAAGCCATCAAGAAGATCAAGAAAGCATTCAAGCCATCATCTACATTCAAGAATTTAAGTTTTCCATTGAAGATCAAGGATTCAAGCTTTCAAGTCTTTTGAAGGGATTTGGTTCAAGCATTCAAGATTCATCATTCAAACCCTAGATCTATCCATCATGGTGGTGTGATCTTCCTTCAAGATCCTTTGTTCATCTTCAAGATCTATTCATTCTCCTTTCAAGGTGGATTCCAAGCATATAATCATGGAGGTTTTGATTTACATTTTTTAGTGTTGAGTCCAAGCTTTCATATCAACATACTTGTTTGCATTTCAAATACAATTGCATATCTATTGAATACCATAGCTTCATTGTTAGATCTAATTCTACTACTTGCTAGCATTCTCTGTTTCAATTCTATTTTAAAGGTTGATTCCAAAATGGAGTTTGACCAAGGAAAACCCCTCATCCAAAAAAAAACCCTCTTTTTCTTGTAGGTATAGGTGCAAGACAGTGAATTACAATTTAGATCTGAGTACCCTTTTCAGCGAACTTCCAAAATTCGTGAACAGAATTTCCATCAGAGCAGTGCAGGTCAAGGTTGAATTTTTGGGGTAAGATTGTACCCCGGGGTAAGATCTTACCCCGATCTTGGGTCAAGGTCGACCTTGCTCAGAAAGACAAAAGGTTTCTAGGTTTTCTTTGTTTCTACATTTCCAGGCCAAATCTAGTTGCAGAATTTCCCAAAACTGTACACAGACACCATAAAATAGTGATTTCTGAATCTTCTCCTCGTCAAGATAAGTATTTATGTTTTATTAAGTTTATATGTCCACAAAATTTTCCATACACACACCACACATTCATATTATAATCATACATTCCATTTTCATATATTACAACAACCTTTCATTATTACAACCTTTCAAGAGAGTCACAACCATTCATTCTTTATGCCCTTTGAAAGAGTCACAAACTTTCATAATTATCATCTTTTGAAAGAGTCAAAAACCTTCATCAATTCTTGCCATTCCAATCTTCTTCAATAATTACCAGTAACAACATGTCACAAAATTGCCACTTGGACTTGGAATGGTGTGACAACTTAAATAAACTCCCTAATACTATTTATGATGTCACACAACTGATTACTCATATATGATCCATCAAAATAACATCACTTGAAATGGTCTACAAATTTGAATAACCTTCATAATGCCATTGGCAATTGTCATAGCTACAAAATTTAATATGGGAAGAGTGTATAAGCTTAAATAAGATTTTTTGGTACCATTGACAATCTATCATAGCCATAACAATTGAAATACAAGTATGTTCTCATTGTCCTATATTGGATCATCCATTGATCCTTAACATTGAATGTCAATATTTTTTAGCATTATTTCTCCTTTTTACTATTGTAATTTCCACAAACTACAAACCATTGTCTTCATTCTCACAGTTTTAACATTCATCGCTCGTCCTATTACAACACATTGATCTTTCCATATCAATCACAATGATCACTATTTTCACTATATTTATAGTTTTATAGCAAGGGAGGTGGAATGATGAAAGATCCCTCACTAGGCATGGTACCTGATAAAGATAGTTAAGGACCATTTATTAAGGACCATTAGGCCAAGGAGGATAAGTTTCTACCCTTGGGCTTATGGTTGAGGGTCAATTTAAGGGAAACCTATTGCATCTACCCTACCATCCCCACATTGATCAATTATTGAATATACTCAATCTATAAGAGGTAAGAGAATGACATGATGGAAGAGAAGAGTGCACATACATCACTAGGTCCCTCACCTCATAAAAATGGTTAAGGACCATGAGGCCAAAGGGGATAAGGTATTTTTTTTGGGTATAGGGTAGCTGATACTGGGTGCACCTCATCATAACTTCCATCACAACCCTCATTATGGTTGAACTCCCACATAATCATTCATTTTTGTTGTGTACATTGATGTATATTTCCCAACCCTAGAGTTGGAAGTATTTCATGAGTTATGTCTATCTAATTTGGTTGCAGGTTTCCAAAATAGGCTTTCTCATCTTATTCTTAAGTAAGGATTATATATCTAACTATATTGTGCTCTTTATTATGTTTGAGTCCATGAATTTTGGGAAAAGTATATGGTTATCCAAGAAAGGGAAATCATATGAGGTAACAAGTAAATAGGTTTTAAAATACATTAATACACTTCTCTATGTTGGCACAAACTAGAGGGTATTGGTACAAATGTTCCATGTTGGCTAGAAAACTACAGATACCTGAATTGTGCAGAGCTAAAAAAAAACATCATATGCCTTTCAACATCATCTTTATACTATTCTTTCACATTGTCATGTCCAATTAAGCTGACACGAATAGACAACTATTAAAACCAATCATCACATGCATGATAGGCAACATAGTTTTGAGATATAAAAACTCAGTTCATGCTTACGATACATCTGATCATCTAAAACTTGGAGAGGAGTGATATAAAAAAAAATATGAACAAGTCTACCAAACTACAAGAGTAGATATTGAAATATGGAGAAACACAGAGCATTCATACTTATCCTCTAAGACTCTCTACATTGTATTAATATAAAATTTTGGTACAAATACATCTCTAACATTATTAGCAGAAGGAATTGTGACTTGAAACTTTGGATATATCATATTTTCAGCTCTACGAACCTAACTCCCAAATTGCAAGACCATAACATAAATGGTAGATAAATGTGGTACAATTCCTTGAGATAGAGATACCGAAAATGACAAAACATACATGAGTTGTGTGAGACCTACCTCAGACCGTCATAGTTTTACTGCTTTTCTTCCCATGCTTTCAGTGATTATTTTATAGACGTACTTTGAATATGGAGACACTTATGTATTTGAGGATCTGTTGAATCCTATGTCATATGTTTGGTACCTAGTTATGTAATCAGGGTACACTCAAGATACTTTATATTTTGATTCAGTTCAGTTTATGATGATGTCATATATGAGAATCAATGTGTTAAATGGTATTGTGATGGAAAATCTATTTAGGAAACCGATGATATGTTTAGTTAATTCAATCATAGACATAGTTACATACCATGCAATATTGATGATGTATTTTGTTTCTATATCATGTTATTTTGGACCTATTGATGTGTGCAATGAGTGTGCAAGAATTTTTAACCATGGATCTAAATTGGGGATCCAGAATTGGAACCTATGTTATATTCTATGAATTCCAATGTCCTATTTGTATAAAGAAATATGGACCTCATTGTATTGTTGTTTATTCATGAATGTGATTTTCATGTGTGTATTTAAGTCAGTTTAAGTTAATGTGATTAAGCCATGTCGTTTGTTTAATTTAATAGTGCCAATTTTTGCAATTTTGCTTAAGTGTTGGCATGGCTAGTTAATTGTATTATGTTTCAGTAAAGGGTTAAATAGGGGTTTACCTTAGTATAGTACCAATCTTACCATGGGTTAGGAAGTTTCTAGTTGGTCAACCTTGACTTGAAATCCGTGGGTAAAGTTTAGTTGGGGTTTAAGAGGTTCTTTTGGGCTCCCATAAGGTAACTAGGGTCAATTTTAGCTACCTAGGTTGGTACCATAGGGGTTATGGGTCATTTTCAGCCCATTAAGAACCTTTAATCACATTTATGACACCCCTAAAGTCTCCTTTTCTAAGTTGTGATAATTTGAGAGTTGTGTGGATTTTCTTAACCTCTCTTTTCTTCCCAAATTTGCATTCAACTCCATTTATGGAGAAGGAAGGCAAGTGGGAAGAAGGGGATGAAAGTTTCTTCCTCACTAGTGATTGGTTCCTAGATTTTAGGAGGTTTTCCCAAATAGGGAAAGTTTTAGGAAAGGCTTGAGTGTTCACCAACTCTCTATTTTAGAGACCATTTTTAGAATTTGGAAGGAGCTTAGGAAGGGATTGCTTAGAAGGAGAGCTCATAATCAAAAAAATTCAGATTCAACCTTAGGCTTGGAGTAAGGTTGACTTCTTTTAGTTTAAATGTTTTCTTGGCATGTATGCGAGCTTGGAGCTCCATTAATGGAGTCCTTGTCTTTTTATGGTTTTTGCTTAAAAATTCTTGAAGTGTAAATTTTGTTGTTTTTCATTTGTAAATTCATTTTTAAATGGGATTCTTCAAGGCACACTCACCCTAGGGAGGGCAGAGTAACCTTGAAGGGGGTAGTAGGAAGTGAACCAGGATTGTGCAGAGTCTCTCATGTGTGGAGGGATAAACATGAGGTTTCATGATATTCATGATGCCAAGTATCACCTACGGGTACCTTGGGGGCATAAGGATGTTTTTAGACTTCATCTTGGGTAGATGGTCTTTCCAAGTCCATGTGTGGCTTGTGATTTTATACTTATACTATGGTTTCTCCTCTTGTTAGTCCACCACTACCTCTGTTTCAGGAAGGCCTCTTGGAGACCTTCCTCTTGTTTAAACCATGTTGGGAATTTTTGGTGTTTTATGTTTGGGTGAGGTTTTTGTAAATGGTTTTGTGATACCTATTTGTATCCCATTCTGTTCTGGATCCCCTATCTCAAGGGTGGCCTTGAAAAGGCCTAGGTTGGGAGGTGAGCCTCCATGGTCAACCTCACTCTATTAGGTACCTAGCTGGATGTTGGAGCTGACAAGATTCGTATATGTTTGGAATTAAAAATTGGAAATTTCATTGTAACCTTGTTTTCCATTATAATGTTGTTGAATTTAAACTTGTAAGTTCGAAATTGAATGCAGGGATTTCCCTTGTAACCATACTTTTGGATTGTAAACATTTTGATAATTTTGTATAATGGAAAAATTAGGGATTTGGTAATATGGATTTGTTATGTGTTGGAAAGTAAATTTTTATGAAATATTATTCAAATGTTGGATCAAATTGCTATTTAAATCTATAATTTCTATTCAATTTTAAATGTTCAAACTATAAGGAAATTAGTATATTATAAGCGATTTTTGTGATTTAATGTTATTTTGATTTGGTCAAACCATGAATGTTTATGATATTATGTTAATTCAAAATAGTTAAATATCATGATTATTATGGCATCGCGATTTCAAAATAAGGAGTTGTGGATTTAAGTAATATTTAAATTTCTAATTGAGTTCTATTAATATAATGTTATTTCAAAATTGAAAAGCTTTGATTAACTATACTTAATTAGAAATTTGATTTGAATAAGCATGTGATTTAATCTTTTTGAGAATTTTGTTTTTGTACTTAGAAATTTTTTTGAAAATTATTCAAAAATAAAAAAGGCCTAAATTGAAAATTTATTTCCTACAAGTTGTTTGGCCACTTAATATGAATGCAATTATGTATTTAATTTTAAAATAAAATCATCTACATACTTGCTGTTTTGAAATTCAGGAAATAAATTTTGCACCAACAATAAAAAATAAATAAAAATAATAAGGGTGTTATTATTATTATTAAGAATTTTAGTGTTTCAAGTATAGTAAATAAATTTAATGTTATAAAGATTAAATTATATTTAGTAAAGTCTAAGTCATTATAGGGAACTTAAACTTATTTTTAGATAGATTTTGTTTTAGAATTAGATTCAACTTTTATTTAAGTTTAAATTAGAATTAGTAACTCCTAATTCATTTTAGACGGTTCAACGTTAAAATTGGGTTAAATCTATTAAAGAACTTATTTTAGCTTGTTATTTTTTTAAACATTTGAAAACATTGGCCTAAACGTATTAGATTAAAATATTGTAATGTTCAAATTACAACGTGTTGCGTTAGATATATTTCTCAATACTTTGTAACTATGTAAATGGGATAATTTTATATTTGGAGTTAATTAATTAGAATATTGAACTTTTAGTATAATTGTAACTTTTTAGCTAGGGAATGTTATAGTCATCTTAGGGTTTTATTTCTTCTTCCTTTGGTCTCGTCTAGGGTCATTATGATCTCTATAGACATGATGACCATTTTTTGTGCATAGTTGACTTTTTGGTCAACCCTTGGTCAAACCTAGGGCATTCATCTTAGTTTGCGTGCACAAATAGCCTATGTTATGTTTTAAACCTTAGTAGATCATCATTGGTCATATTTGGGCACAACTAAATTTTGGTCAACCCTTGGTCAAACCTAGGTCAAATACCTCAATTTACGTGCCCAAGTATTTCTTGTTAAGTTTTGAACCTTTTTAACTGTGTTGCATGTTGTTCGGTGCATGGTTGACCTTTTGGTCAACTCTAGTTGACTTTAGTCAACTATCTCAATTTGCATGCTAGTTGAAGCATGCAGTTTAGGAAATCTTGTAGGATAGTTTGGAAGCTATTCGATGAAGTTTGACCTTTGGTCAAACTTGGTCAAGCTTCTCTAGTTTGACCCTTCTGATGTTTCTAGACCACTTAGACTTTTCACTTGTCTATTTTCTCTCTGTACCTTTTTGCGTGCATGTAGAAAACTTATGCTAGTTAGTATTTTTGTCATAGTTGCATTTGTATGTTTGTAGTTGTTTAGTAGGTTTTAGAAAAAAAATTGTCGTTGTGTTTTGCTCACTTTTTGGGCATCACAAGTTGTTTCATTTAACATCCAAAATTGAACTTCATATCATTATATTTGATAAAAACTCATTTTGACATCCACCCATGAAATTAGATCAGCTTCCTTGATTAGCATACATTTGACATCCAACTATGAACATTATAGCACATTTGATCATCACATTTGACGTCCAACTATGAACATTGGATCAACATGCATTTGACAGATAAATATAGGTTGATATCATTGAGAACATATTTTTTCAAATTCAAAAATCTTCCGTTAAACAAGATCATCATTAGCACATGCACTGCTCCATATCTATATACACATTGCTCCATATCTTATCATAAGTTGTCATCAATGAAATACACACATTGACATTCCTTATCTATGAAAGTATCCTATTTGTCATATAATGCATCACGGGTTAATGGGTTGACATCAATGAAAACATACTACTACATTACTAAATGTATTTTACCAAGGGTATTAGTTAGTGCAATAGGAATATGGTACACCAGTCTATTTATTGAATGATAGGGATATTCAATTGCTTGTTCATTATTTTCCAGCAGCTAAAAACTTATGATAGGTCATCAAGTCCACTTTTTTTTAAAACTAGTAAAAGCAAAAGGAGTGAGAAACTTGTTGTATTACAATGGTATAATCCAAGAGAGTTCATAATGTTAGTTTATAGCTCAGTTAATGGATTCACACCTCCAGGGCCTACCTCCAGATTTAGATGTGCATGCGCATGGATTTAGAGGTGGGATGTTCTTGGATGCACACAATAAGTGCATCCACACCCTATAGATGCATTTTAATTAATTATCATGTGTATCTGGATGTATCTATAGGGTGTGGATGTAGATGTGCTTCCTGGGTGCATCCTCTAGTATCAATCTGTTTGACAACCCCTTATCCCATGGAAAAAAATAGGGACCTGATCCCTAGGCATGAAATGCACACACTTTTCCTACTACATAAATGCAAGAGATCTTGCTCTGCAATTCTTGATCATATTGAACTTGGGTCTTCATCATTGTGGCTCAGTCAAATCTAGTGGATCTAGTCTTCATTTGTATCATAATTCTATGAATTGATATTTGTGATTCACTTCCCTATTAGATCTTTGGAAAAAATATTAAAATATTTACTAGGATGAAGTTTTTAACAACTCTTCATATTGTTCTTTTATTCTTCTACAACCTTTGACAAAATATTGGAAAATATATTCATATACACAGTTGTGGTTAGAACTATATTTTATCGATGTTATGTTTTTGTTCTTTTCTATTTTTAGATAACAAATTCCTCCTACTCTTGGTCAACCTATTAAAGAACCAATGTTTATACCCATGATTATTGGATTGTTATATTCTAATGGAAACAAAATTCCCCTAACTTCGATATATAATGGGAATTCATTGCTTTCATTTGGAATTGAAGGTCATTATATTTCAATAATTGTTCTCCATATTGAGAAGGTGAGATTTTCCTCCCTTTAATTGTATGTTGATGTTATAATGTTGTCTCCATAATTATATGATACTTACACAAAGAATATTGTTTAGTGTAGAATTCATAAGATTGTTTATATTTGTCTTGTTTTATTGTATATTTATGCCTAAATAGAACACCATTGAATTTTTATTTACGCTTCTGAATATTGCATACATGAAGAACAAAAGTTTATCTTTGCCAATGTTCTTAAGTGGCCAATATTGTCTCTACTACAGAACTATAATGCTCCTACACATCTTATTTCAAATATCAGTGATGATGATACATTCTTTTTACTTGAAAATGATTCATATGAGTTTAATAGGTCTATATCTTATAGATTTTCCCTAACAAAAGTTCTTGTTATGGTTTCTTCTGATATTAATTTTAGCAAGTAAATGAAAGTTTATGTTTTCCTTTGTTCCTTTAGGTAGGAAGCTGGGAAAACATTGGCAAGAAAGCTCGTGCTTGCCCTTTTTGATTAGGAACATAAGAGTTAGCCATTGACTATGGATCCAAAATTTGTCAATGGGCTAAAAATTCTTCTTTGTGACTCTAGCCTAGACAAAGTAAGCTATCAATTTCCTTTTACAAATGATACTATTTTGTGAATATGAAATTTTTTTCTTGGTTCTAAATTTACTTTTTGTTGGAGTGTAGGAAGTCATAGGTAAGGCATTTTCCTTTCTTGGAGAAGGAGAAATTATGGACCTCATGGAAGTTGTTGATCCTGATGTTGTTCATACAACTCGTTGTTTTGTTAGAAACAAAAATTGCATCTGAATTGCGTCCTAAGTTGCTCAGAGTAGTAAGAATATTTTATAGCTTATAATTTCTTGTTTAACAAGTCTAAAAAATTAGTTTTAAAGTATTATAATCTATTAATTTTGGGAACATAGAATATTTTGACACCCATAGTTTAAAATCCTTTAGTTTGTACACATGGATAAACAATTGGATGAGTTAAATATATGTGATGTAATTGAAAAATGCATCTTCAAATCATGATATAAACATTATGATGAAATCAATAAGAATAGGGTAAACCAAAGGAGAAACCCAAGTCCGTAATGTAAATGTAGAGGAGACTATGAAACAAAAAATGGGGAAAAGGTTATGTGTCATATTCTCTTTTTATAAAATATCATCTGGAAAGTCTGTTGTTTGTCCTCTAAAACAACCAAATCTTTTGAGAGAGCTACTTGTATTGAAGTCAAAGCATTGCTTTATTTTTTCCTTTTTTTTTAATTTAATTTTTTTAAACCCTATAAATAAATTGGGAATGTGCAACTAAAAGTTAGCGACCTTTGAGACTCCCATAGGAGATATCTTTTTTATTAAGTAGCAAGGGTTCTATGACGACCCTCTTTAGTGAATACCTGTAATTTAGTTACAAAATTATGTATATGATTATATTCAAGATAATACATGTATGATGTAAAATTATCTGATGTTGATTCATATATTTTCATTTTGTATATTAAAGATTAACTTGGCCAAAAGAGTACAAATTAACATTACTGGTCTAGTACACAAAAAACTAGAAAAATACCATATCTCAATCAGATTCTTGCATAGATCCAACACCCAATGCTACCACCCCAAATCACATCCCATCCTTCCATTTATTGAATAATCACTTCCTCAACCCTTTGTCAACCACAACCAATTCCCATGCTAGAACATACCACACCAAACATAGTTAAATTGACTCAATGGAATACCTCAAGTTGACTTTTCACATTCTCCAATTTTCTAAAGTGGATTGATTGCATCACAAATGTAGTTGAAAATTTTAGCAAACCTTGATTGTGAGTGTCCATCAAGTTCTCCACCATTTTACCCAATTCCTTGTAGTATGAACTTACCTCATGCAATTATTTTTACATATGATAACCTTATTCCCATCAAGAAGCTTTTATGATGACCCTTTATTTATTTCAACCATTTCTCATCAATAGGTAGAATCATGTCACCATTATAGATCTTTGGGAGGAAGAAACAAAGTAGCCAAAGCCTCTTCTATTTCATTTAACATTCATTTTGGAATCAACTTTGGAAGTTCTAAAAAGTCATTATTGTTTTTATTCTTGAATTTAAGACAACTTACAAGACAAATCATTTTTTACCTTTTCTCATAAATATGTTACGAGGATTAATTTTCTAGATGTATTGTCTATATTTTTTGATGCAGGAGCATCTCGGGTCCTTGGAAATCCTGTGTTACCAAAAATGTATTTGAGTTTGTTTGTGTTGCTCGGTTCCTGCTTTGACCGATTTGGTTAAGCATTGCTCAATTTCCTATGTTCGCCGGTGTTGGTCGGTTATCTCTTCGACACTTGGTGAATTTCCCTAGCGCTCGGTGATGCTTGTATGGTGCTCAGTAACCCTTGTTTACCGATGGGTTTATTTTGAGTTCTTATTGAGGCTGACTTGTGCAATTAATTTGGGTCACAGATCTAATGCTGGTATCCTCATTGGGAAGCGTGTGGTCCCGTATCTGATTGTTCATTCTGTTGATTGTGGATCTAAAGGTTGACTCAGTTTGGTAGCCTCTTGTATAAATATAGATGTTTGGTTAGACTTAAGAGTCAGTTTTTAGCAAAAGATAGCAGATAGATAATTGGAGATTGTTGGTAGATCCTCACATGTTTGAAGAATTATTTAATTCATTGTAATATCTGGTCATAACCGGGAAGGCCTTACAGCCTAAGATGTATGAATCAATTTGAATGCTGATATAAGATTGATCCTGCTTTCTCTCTCTCACTATGTTGTTGTTTGCTTCCACATGTTGTTGAGCAGGGTAGACTGGTAGGGTGTGCCACTATTTTGGCCCCTCATTTTTCTCCTTGTGTCAGGTGGTATTAGAGCAAGGTGAGATCTGGATCTAGGTTTGTGGATCTAGGTTTGTAGGTTCCTTCTTGTGAAGCCCTAGTTGAAGTTTTGTGGGGTAGCAGATTGCGATCTGACCTGCAATTGCAAAGGGTTTTCAAAATGGTTCGTGGGAGGCGAGAAGTGGATCCAAGATTGGTAGGCATGTTAAGACAATTTGCTGCTAGAGTTGAAGCTATTGAAATAGCTCAGAGAAGAGGCAGACATCTTGAAGATGTTAGTGATGAGGAAACTGAAGTGGAACAAGGTGAGGAAGAACCTGCACTTGTGATGGATCAGGGCGAGGAAAGATTCTTGAAGGCTTTGACAAGTTTAAAGTTGACACCACATTTTAATCCTCTTGAGTATAGTGGGGATTTGGATTCAGCTGAATTGATGGACTAGATCATTGAGATGGAAAAGTATTTTGAGTATGAGAATGTATCTGAGGATAAGAAGGTGAAAATTGTAGGCACAAAGTTGAAAGGTCGTGCATCCATGTGGTGGGAGCATCTGCAGTTGGATCAGAAAAAGAAAGGTAAAGACAAAATCAAGGTATAGAATAAAATGGTGAATAAATTGAAAGGAAAGTTCTTACCTTGTGATTATTAGATTAACCTAGTTAGGTGAATGCAAAGTCTAAGGCAAAAAGATAGCTTGGTAAAGGATTATGCTAAGGAATTCTATAGGTTAGATATCCGATCTGGACATGATGAGGATGATGTGGAAAGAATTGCTAGATACCTGAATGCTTTAAGGGTTTCCATCCAAGAAGAAATCAGTTTGGTCAAATTGGAGAATATTGAAGAGGCTTATCAATTTGCATTGAAAGCTGAGGAGAAATTGAATAAAAGACATGAGAAAAGACAAAGAGGTCGAGGTGGTAGATTCCCTAGAGGAAGAGGTAGATCTAATGGTGAAAATGGTAGATGTGAACCTAAAAAGACAAATATGGATAAAGGAAAGACTGAGTGGAAAGGTGGAAGTTCATCTAGAGGTAGAGGCAGTAACTACCGAGGTGGTTATAGTAGAGGTAATTTCTGAGGAACTTGTTACAATTGTGGAGAAGGACATAGATCTTTCGAGTGTACACATGCAAGTAAGAAGGCTGGTAGCAGTAGAAGTGCTTTGGTGCAAGAAGAGTTACCGAATGAACCTGAGAAGGAAAGTAACTTGATGGTAAGAAGAGCACTGTGGAATGAAGGTAAAAAGGAAGATCCAGTAAGGAAAAGTTTGTTTAAGACTAGATGTAGAATTTATGACAAACTTTGGAAGGTAATCATTAACAGTGGTAGCTCAGAGAATCTGGCATCTGAGGAAATGGTCACAAAGTTGCAGTTACAAAGGTTGGAACATCTGAAGCCCTATTAGATTTCATGGATCAAAGGTGAGCACACACACTTGGTAAGTTAACAATGTTATGTGAATTTGAAAATTGGAAGGTACTATGATAAGGTATTGTGTGATATCATGCCTATGGATTGTTGTCATATTTTTTTGGGTAGACCTTGGAAATATGATAGACATGCTATATATGATGGGAGATTACATAAATATACTATTGTGGCTGATGGAAGAAAAAAAATCTTGTTACCTTTGATGGAAGAACCTGTTAGTAATGTTGGCACATTTGTGAAAGTTTGCTTGATGGAAGGAATAAAGTTTGTTAAGGATTTGAAGAAGAATGATGTTTGTTTTGCTGTGATTCAAAACAAACTGAGTAAGAAAATAGAGGATGGTGTTCCTGAGGAGATTGATAAGTTACTCACCAAGTACAATGATATCATTTATGACAATGCCTGATGGTTTTCCACTAAAAAGAAGTATTGATCATTGCATGGATCTAATCTCTCGAGCTAGTTTACCGAATAAGGCACCTCATCGATTGACACTTATCGAGAATTAGGAATTGAACTGACAGATTCAAGAGTTGTTGGATAAAGGTTTGATTAGAGAAAGTTTGAGTCCTTGTACAGTACCTATGGTACTGACACCAAAGAAGAATGGAGAATGGAAAATGTGTATTGATTCCAGAGCAATCAATAAGATAACAGTGAAGTATAGGTTTCCTATACCAAGAATGGATGACATAATGGATAGTTTGATTGGAGAAAAGTATTTTACAAAGATTGATTTAAAAAGTGGGTATCATCGTATCAGAATCAGAGAAGGTGATGAATGGAAGACTACTTTCAAGACAAAAGAAGGTTTGTATGAGTGGTTGGTTATGCCTTTTGGTTTAACTAATACACTGAGTACTTTTATGAGGTTGATGAATGAAGTTTTGAAGAAATTCTTGGGTAAGTTTGTGATTGAATATCTTAATGATATTATGATATTTAGTAAGACTAGAGAAGAACATTTGTTGCATGTTAGACAAGTTTTGCAGAGATTGAAAGAAGAAAAGTTGCTGATAAATTTGAAAAAGTGTTCATTCATGAAAGAGGAGATTGTGTATTTGGGATTTTTAATTTCAGCTGATGGTTTGAAGATGGATCTTGAAAAGGTTGAAGCTATTCTGAATTGGCCTACACCTATGAATGCTCGTGAGGTAAGATCATTTCATGGTTTGGCAAGTTTTTACCAAAAGTTCATAAGGAATTTCAATTCAATTTGTAATGCTATGACTGAGACTATGAGAGGAGATAAAAGAGAATTTAAGTGGACACATGGAGCTGATAAAATTTTTGAGGCTCTGAAGAAAAAGGTTGTTGAGTTGCCTATTTTGGCATTGCCTGATTTCAGTAAGGTATTTCAAGTGGAATGTGATGCAAGTGGTAGTGCAATTGGAGCTGTGTTGAGTCAAGAAGGTAAACCTATTGCTTTCTTTAGTGAAAAGTTGAATGATGCTAGAAGTAAATATTCTGTGTATGATCAATAATTATATGCTATTGTTCAAGCACTGAAGAAATGGAGACATTATTTGATACCAAGTGAGTTTGTGGTGTACACTGATCATAAGACTTTATAGTATTTGGGTAGTCAAAATAAGTTGAATCAGAGACATATGAAATGGGTTGAGTATTTGCAGAGTTATACATTTGTGATAAAGCATAAGAGTGGAGTCACTAACCGAGTTACTGATGCATTGAGTAGAAGAAGATCTTTGATGACCGAGATGAAAGTTGAAGTTCTTAGTTTTGATGAGATGAGAGATTTGTATGAAACTGATCCTGATTTTTCTAAGCCATGGAGAAAGTGCAGAGCACTTGTTCAAGATCAACCGAGTACAAAATGGGAAGAATATTTCATTCAAGAAGGTATGTTGTTTAAAGGTATTTAGTTGTGTATACCGAGAGGACAAATGAGAACTAATTTGATAAAGGAGAAACATAGTAGCGGTTTGGCTGGACATTTTGGTGTTTATAAGACTTTGAATTTTCTTAAGGAGAAATAATTTTGGCCACAGTTATATAAAGATGTTCAGAAATTTTTGAAAAGTTGTGGAATTTGTCAAGTTGCAAATGGAGTAAGTCAGAATACTGGATTGTCTATACCAATTACTGTACCTAAGAAACCTTGAATTGACATTAGTATGAATTTTTTTCTTGGCTTACCGAAGACAGTGAGAGGTAATGATTCTATATTTGTTGTGGTGGATAGAGTTTCAAAGATGACACATTTTAGACATTCTATATTTGTTGTGGTGCAGTACATGTAGCAGATCTTTTCTTTAAGGAAATTGTCAGATTGCATGGATTACCGAGGAGTATTATCTCTGACTGAGACAATAAATTTGTTGGATATTTTTGGAAGACTCTTTGGAGAAATTTTGGCACTGAGTTGAAATATAGTTCTACATATCACCCACAAACTGATGGACAGATAGAAGTTGTGAACAAAAGTTTGGGAAATCTTTCACTAGTACATTTTACCTAGTTTTTCTACCAAAATTTTTGACCATGAAATAAAAAGGTTTTGGTTGGTCGGATTATAGAAGGAAAGCTTTCATTTTTTTGAAGTTATGCCCGTGTTAGTCAAAATTTTGACCAATACTATGTGAGTCAAAATTTTGACGAATGCAGGCATAACTTAAAAAAAAAGGTTTCATTTCTCATTCATTATTACCATGGCAAATTTTTTCAAGGGAATTGTAGCGCACAAAATGTGAATTCAAAGATCTCTGAGACTCTTTTTTACAAATCTGGGCTTGTTGCTTCATCTGGTTGAGTGTCATCGACTTCATCCCAGGGTTTGTCTAGAAACGCGAATTAGAAGATCTCTGAGACTCTTTTTTACAAATCTGGGCTCGTTGCTAGGTATGCGTCATGATTTTCCCTAGGCTCTATTCTTTTGAAGGAGAACACAAGAAAATATATCACATTTTTATGTCTTTTACCTGTTCTTTTCATGGCTCGATGAGGGTTCCATTATATAATATTATGGTCAATGGTTTCTCTGCAATATTTGCACATTTCTCAACTTGAAGGCTTTCTACGTTCTCTATTTTGTATTATTCTTCTTTAGGGTTTTCTATTATGCTAGTTTGTTGACATATTTAAACAGTAACAACTTGATTGAGCATTGAAAATAAGGAGAAACCGTGAATGCTCTTTGATATTTTCACTCCTTTATGTTACAATGATGTTTATTTATTTGGTTACAGTAAAGGGAGCACAACTCTTGGCTCCCTCCTCCATCAAGCATGTGGCTTGTCACTCTATGTTATTTCCTTGTAAAGTTTATTATTGTCACTATGTAAAGAGTACGAATATGTATTTGGTAACATTGAAGGATGAGAAAAATGGATTTAAGAAGAGTGTGGTTGCTGAATTCCATATGGATACTAAACCTTATCCCATTGAAAGCCTGGCACTGCTTGGCCTCAATCTAAAACCAGGAGAGGGTGAATTTTGTCACTAGGTATCTAGCGATACACTTCTTTTTATAGAGAAGGTATGAATATCAAGTGATAATACTATCCAATTTGAATAAAGTAGCTTAGGAAATCCTTGATATAAGATCACAAGAGCAAGGAAGAACTAGCTTCGACTTATGTGTCTATAATGTCTATTATTCTCAAATAGGACCTTTGAAATCCTATGATATAAGATCACAAGAGAAAGGATGAGATTGGCTTCCGCTTATTTCAATAATATCTATTGTTTTCAAATAGGAGCTTGGAAATCCTTCTTATAATCAAAGGATGAGATTGGCTTCAACCTATGTTAATAATATCTATTATTTGCTGCTCATTATTTTCTTCATTGGTGTTTCATTTTTGCAATTAAATGAAGACTGACCTATTACTATGCTTAATGCTTACGAATTGATGATTTTATAAGATTAAATGCATGAAAATACGAGGGACGTATCAATAACCTAATACCTCAAGTACTTATAATCAGTATGCCCAAAAAACAAAGACTTAGTAGTAAAAGCATAAGGTTGCACATCCACATCCACATTTGTTTTCATGATTAAACTATTTAATTTACTAGATACCCAATCAGCATTATCATTTTCTTCTTTTATTCATTCATTTGGAGTTGTATTTAGAGGTAGATATTTGTTGTTGATTTCATTTTTATCTGTTACGTATGCTATTTACTGCAGAAAAATAGAATCATTCATGAATTTAGAAAGAAAGAAGAAGATTTGCTAACTAATTTTGAGGATTAATATAAAATAGATTTGCCTTATTTTGAAACATTGCATTTGTTTACTTCATGATATTGTAAAATACTATTTTGATCACTGAAGCTATGTATTGAAGCACCTTGCTATCCTATACTTTGGAATGCTTTAATACATTAATGACTATTTGGAAAGTATTTGGTGGCACTAAAATACAAATCATTTGTGTCACTATTTCTTTTCTCTATGATTGATTATAAATATCATGGTGTTTTATGGCACTTTCATTAATTGTATCATGGTCATGCTCTACTATTGTACTTAACCTTTCACATATCTCCAATGATTACAATGACTTGCACATGCTTGTACCTTATGGTTGTTCCATCTTCTTATTGTGATTGGTTCTGATATAAGGCATGATATGTCAATGTCTTCTTATTGTATTTATTCTATTAGGACTTCAAACCAAGTGACATTTCCTTTTCACATGAGCATAGAATTCAAAATTGCCTCTATAGAAGAAATTGTTCATTAATAGTAGATAGATGTGTTTTTCCCTACGATCTCATGATAATGGCCATATTCAATAACTTTATAACATGATGGTTGTTCCTTTTAAGAGAGATGGTTGTTCCATTGTTCTAAAAACTACACTTTGTTGTCCTTTTGACATGATAGCATTATATGTTAGAAACTTTGAGGTTCTCTTACCTTTGGTATGTCATGGTTTCACCTCTATGTAGCTAAATCTCACTCTAAAAATGATCTTCTTTTAGGAAACAATGAAAATCCTCTATGGGTTCATACTTATTATGACTTCCCATGGCGCACTATCATTTCTTGTACACTGTATTTTTCCAATTCTTTTAAATTGTCACTGTCTTTGAAAATTAATGCCATATGTTGCTTACATTTGATTCAATTTCCATATTAATTACTCTCTTCAGTTGTATTAGGAACTTTTTCCTTAAGCATGTGTGATGCAAACCTAGATATAGATGGGCATTAATGCATTAATGCTCAATTGAATGCCTTAATGTAGCTCCCAGAGAAAGGCCATCTCGAAGCTTTAGAGGAAATAATTTGTACTAGGTATGGAATCACCTCCACTACAATGCCAAAATTCTGATGTGTTATTATCTTCAATTGCAAGTTTCTTTTGCAAAAATATATTGTATATCTTTATAGACTAGACAATGTGACTGTACAACTCCAGAATATATTCTCTATAATCTCTAATTCAGTAGTCTAGTGAGGAGATTTGTGTGACTCCCAAAATAATAATAACTCCCAAAAGACTTATCCTTTTGAATATTTCGTGGTCTAGTGAGCATGATTTGTGTGTGTATTTTTAAATCTTGTATAATCTAATAATATTTTTATTTTTATTATATACAAGATACTACTAATGTTTGTATGTTTACATTTTGTATATTTATAGCCTGTGAAGAAAGTCCACACCTAGCAATATGAACCCAGAACAAAATAATGAGACACTTGCTAGATTGTGGTCTCAGTTCCAAATAAAAGATGTTGAAAAATGTTATTGTCCTTTCAAAAAGTGTAAGGGCTTAAAGAATCAAAGAATTCTAATCAAAACAGCCTAGAGTCATTGTAGGCAATATGGTCACATTGAAGGGGGGCATGATTTTCATCGATTGGTGAATGTGGATTTCCAATTAGAGGAACATGGAGGTGTGAATATTCAAGCTGGCGATAACGCTCCCATGGAAGAAGATGATCCTGTGGTAGAGAACACAATTGAAGATGATGGTATTGGCGTAGTTGATAATGTGCCAGAAGACATGATTGAAGAAGATGGTATTGGTGTAGCTGATCAAGATGATCATGATGATGGTACTAGCACATTTGATAATGATGATGAAGATGGTCTTGATATAGATATAATTGAGAAGGCATACGAACCCCTATACCAAGGCTCCCAAACAAATTTTCTCTCTACTATAGTGTTGTTGGTGAACTTCAAGGTTATGAATGGTTTATCCAATGTAGCAATGTCACGTATGCTAAGGTATGCCATTTTTGTCATCTTCAATGTTAGCATATATACCATTATCATTCATTATATTAACAATTCATATTTGTTTTTGTAGGTTTATAGGTGAGTTTTTATTACCACCATCAAACATTTTGCCTCGTTCATACCGAGAATTATCTACCATTATGAATCAAATTGGAATGTAGTATTAGACAATACATGCATGTCCCAATGATCACATTCTATATCATAAATAGCATGAATTTGCAACAGAATGCCCTATTTGTCATACTAGTAGATATCGGTCAGATCAAATAACAAAAAAGGTGCCTCACAAGAGTCTTCGGTACATTCCCCTTATTCCACATCTTCAACGATTATTCAAGTGCACTAGCTTGGCACAATTTATGGATTACCATGCATGCAATAGAAGTCAAGATGAAATTATGTGAATGCCTATGGATGGTTTTGCATTTAAAGACATAGAAACAACATGGCCACACTTTAAAGAAGAGCCTCGTAATCTCAAGATTTTAGTGGCAGTGGACGGTGTCAATCCATTTGGAGATATTAGATCTACTTACTTAGTGTGGCCTATTTTTGTTATTAACAATAACATTCCTCCTTGGATGTCCATAAAGAGGGAGTGCATAATGTTGTCAATGATTGTAACAGGTATTTTTTCATTTAATAGTTATGTAAATTAATTTATAAACACCGCATCAAGATGGTCATAATAATTATGTAATGTTTTTGTTCATTCAACTAGGTAAGTACCAAGTTAAAGATATGAACGTGTATATTGAGCCCCTTATTGACGAGTTGTTGATTTTATGGAATGGGATCACTATGTATGACATCTCTAGACCAATAGGACAAAGAAAATTTCAATTCCATGCAATGCTTGTATGGACAATACATGATGCCCCTGGGCTAACTCATTTTTGTGGTAAGTTATATATTCATGTTAAGGTCACGTATTTTTGGTATGTTATAGTGCTTACACACTATTGATGTATGTTTAAGTTGTGCATGATAATTGTACATGATCCAATTGTACAATATCTTTTACATTTTCAGAGAAAGGGTAAATTCACATGTCCAATTTGTGGTTCGAAGATGAAATCTTGTCATTCAAAAAGTTTAGGAAAGTAGGTGTTCGATGAGTTTAGGCACTTTCTCCACAATAATCATAAGTATCGAACTATCAAAAAACATATTTTTAATGGGAAAGAAGAGATGACATCAAGGCCATGAAGAATGACACCTCGTCTATGGAAGTTGGAATATGATAGACTAAATCACCGAGGTAATGTCATTCCATCTGATGATTTTTGTTTGAAATTTAGATTTTGATATATTTTTTAATTTACTAATGATGTTATTGATACTCGTGAAGGTTGTCAAGGCATCAATGACCAACTTCCTAGAGGAATAAAAAGTTATCCTATTCAATTTAGTAGGTTTTCATACTACAAGGATCTCTCAATCATGCATTTGTTTGATCCTATGCATATTAGAAAGAATGTAACAGAGACACTATGGAAAATATTGGATGGAAGGCGTGACAAAGAAAAAATGGCCAAAATTTGTAATGACATTCATGAATCCAATCATGCACTAAAAAATTTCATTGAATCAAATAGCAATGGAGACTGCATAAACACGAGTGCCCTTCCTTGGTTATTAACTGAGTAGCAAAGTGATGCATTAAAAGAAGTCATAAAAAAAAATAAAAAATTCCAACAGGATTTGCTGCAAATATAAGCAGTCTTGTATCAAAGAAAGGTGATTTTGGGCCAGGGTTGAAAACACATGATTGGCATACCTTCGTCAAGGTAATTCATGTTCTCTATTTACAATATATTTGTAAAATTGCATATACTTTTTATTGTATTATTTTACAATATATTGAAAAGATCATTTTTTAATCATTGCAGTACATCCTACCTCTATCCCTCCCAGACTAGTTTGAAAACAATGTTAAACAATTTATATACGATCTTGGAGAATTCATGAGGTTAGAAGTGTTATTATATTTATGACTTTCTTTACTTTTTATGTAATTTACTGTATATTTTTATCTAAAATCTTGTTTATATGTTCTTGTGAGTTGAATCTCTTTCAGGTGGTTATCATCTAAAGAAATTGATAAAAAAGATATAAAATATTGGAAGAGAAAAATTCCGCAGCTTATGTGTGAAATGCAAAAGTGTCTACCTCCAACTTTTTTCAATGCTCAAGAACACTACCTCATACATTTAGTTGAGGAGATTGAATTGTGTGGACCTGTACAAACTAGGTCAATGTGGATGGTTGAGAGGCACTTGAAATTTATGAAGGGCTTGGTTCGACAAAGAGCATGTCCTGAGGGTTCTATGGTGGAGGGATATATGGTATACCAGACCATAGTGTATATTAGTGAATATCTTCCCAAGTTTACATCAAATATCCATGTAGATCGCATTTGGGATCCCAACTCTATTAACAAATTTGAAGGGGAGTACTTGATGGGGAAAGGTAGATTAATGAAATTGAAAGATAATTATACTATGTTATTGTAGTTTATTAATTCTTATAGATCTTCAATATAAGTTGTTTCTAAGTGGTCTATTTGTTTTCTTTACAGTTGGTCATGAGTGGGATGCACTACATTTGTATATTGCAAACAATTTTTATTAGATGACGGTATGGATTCAACAATCTCAAGAAAATGGTCACTCATCAACATGGGATGGTGTTGCATCATTGGTTAAAGAAGCTCATCATAATGGAGATCCTAATGTTACACCAATGGTACTTGATCTAGCATATGGTTTAAGAGGTAGAAAGGTATGTATAAGTTTACTAACCATGACCCATAAGTTTAATATCAACTCATGGATCAATGTAAATAATATTGACATGTTTGAATAATTGTAGATCAAACACCACAAAGCTATGTACTACCATGGCCATAAATTTTGCATTAAAAAGTTAGATGACACGAAGAAAACTTGTGATTCTGGAATAAGTGCAGTCTTCAAGGTCACTAATATTTCATCTAGAAATGACATACATCCTCAACAATCTAAAAATCAATACTATGGCATTTTGGATGATATACTTGAGTGCGACTTTAATTCATTCAAATTATTTCTATTTGTTGTCAAATGGTACAGGCTACGACTAAATCAAAATGATCCTGATAGGACTGTTATTGAACATGATAGTGGATTTACAATGATTAATACAAGGTCATTTGAGCTAGTTGGAGATGAGCCCTATGTTCTTCCAAGCCAATGTGAGCAAGTGTTTTACTTTTCCATTCCACATAAACCGGGTTGGTCATTTGTTGTTAGACATGATCCAAGAGCCAAGAGGAAGGCCGATACAATATAATGTGATGGAAGAAGAAAATACTGAAGAATCAGAAGATGAAGTAAATGGTGATCATGGATGACTATTACACAATGAAGAAGAAGAAGAAGAAGAAGAAGAAGAAGAAGAAGAAAGTGATGATGATTTCGATGATGTTGATGATGGTCATGATGATGATAGTCATGATGATGGTGATGATGATGATGATGGTGATGATGGTGATGATGATGATAGTAGTCATGATGATGATGATGATGATGATGATGATGATGATAGTCATGATGATGACATGGATGAGGAGGATGATGAATAACATGATCAATGAAATGTATGTCAAGGTATGATAAATGCCATGTATGAGGTATTGATTTATTCATAGAAATTTGAATTAAGTTATTATGTGTTGAACTCTATAGTCATGGAGTATATTTTGCATCATGTAAATTTTTTCTTCTATGTAATTTGTAGCTTACATATCATATAATTTTTGGCTAACTTAAGATAAATGATTTACATATGCAGGAAATTTAACGCCTTTGACATGGATCGACAGGTATAATTTATTATTTGGTTTCCTTCTCTTTAGTCAGAAAAATATATAGATCCTACTATGTCTCTCATTTGATGGATTGTAGGTATCACCAAATAGGTATTTGTCTTATATGTCTTCCTCAAGTGAGGAAAATGCGAGAATAGAAGACAAAAGTGAGACATCTAGTAGGTCTAAAATAGGGAGATCAACTAGAGGTCAAAAGATTAGAAGAAAATTTGATAAACAAATGCAATTTTTCCTTGCTGAGGGGGGGTCATGTTATTATGATAATGAGACCAAAGGAAACATGAAGGTTCCCTTAAGGTACACACATCTTTAGAAAGAACGGGTACCCAAGGAACTACCTCCAGTTAATATTGATTTTTCTTTTAATAAAAGGATATATCGCATAGCTCCATCTTCATTACATGGTTTGGGCTTATTTTCCATGGATGGCATAAAGGTCAATTATAATTAAGTTGTTGAATTGATAGAGTATGTAGGACCTTGTTACAATTATAAGAATTGGATGCAGATTGTGCAATATAAAAAAGTACACGTAGGTATGCATTGTCAACAAATTACATACAATGCAAAGCAAATGATCAAACTAAAAGCCTCACTATGTATATTGATGGAAGGCCAAAAGAAAAAGGAAATATTGTAGGTTTTATAAATAGTTCTTGACCTGTGTCAATTAATAAGCGACCAAATTGTATATTCGAGGCACGCGAGGGAAATCGTGTATTTGTATGTGTGATAAAATCAATAAGTGTAGGGGAAGAGCTTCTAATAGATTGCAATTTGAATCATGTAGATACAAAAAAATTCCCTATCATGGGACTAGTAAGTATAACATTTAAACCAATTGCCTCCAATTAATATTGACTCCAATCACTTCTGATTGCTAAGAATTACTAATCTTTGTCATAGGGCGACATGGATATTCCACCTCAAGATACAAGTAGGGGTGTTCCTCACAGTACACTTTCTTCAGCAAAGGTAAACCTTAATTAGTGAAATTCTACAAATTATATAGAAACAAATGTCATATTATTATGTTCTTTTCTTTATGGCTTTGGAATTATTTTGATAGAATTTTACTGATATTGATGTCACAACTTGATACTTATTGATAGAGAAAAGCAAAAGAGGCAGCAGATCTATTTCGATCTGAAGTTGACGCGGCATTTAGAGATGACGTAGAATCTAAATCTAACCATGTATTCATGGCTACTCAAATAAAAACTAAATATGGTAGTGAAATTCTTAACCTTCTAATGGAAGAAAATAAAACTGAGGAGTTAAAAGAACTCGAAGAAGAATTGACATGTAGAGTCAATTCTATTGATGTAAGCAGTAATTAATCTTAAGCAATAATTAAAGTTCAATAGATGTTTATATTTTATACTATCTTATGGATCATGATCTAAAATATGATGTGTTCTTCTTACAAAATTTTTTGACACGTGTGAAACATCGTCAACATGGTGAGGGTTGTAGCGCCGCACAGCCTTCATGTAAATAATCCTTAAACCTTTAACCATTGATTTAACCTTTGTATGAATTATTGACTCAACTTATGTTTGGGATGCTTCTAGTACCCCATTTAATCTTTATCCATTGAAAATGTCTTTGCTAACAATGTATTCTACAACTCAAGATGAAGTGCAGACACCTCCTTCGGTTAACATTCCGCATTTGACGACTGCATTATCCGCAACAAGGTAATTGCAAACATCTTCCTCTGTAGCATCTACAACTAGTAAAACCTTATTTTTCTATATTTTTTTATGTGCTAATCATGAATTGATTATTTTTCTTGTGTGAATTTTATACACTGTATGGACCTATTTTGTGCACTAATAGATACACCTACACCTAGTACAAGAACAAATCAGACTAGTACTAGTGAAGATCAACCATTTCCTGGATCATCCCGTGTTACTAGTACTGGTTCATTTGTGGGGACATTGTTGATGAACAAGAACAATATGGTTCCGTTAAAAGTACCAAAGCTTCCAGGTGCTCTAAAATTGTTATTATTTACAGTGTAATTATAGTTTACTTATACATAACTCATTTTGGACTGATAATCCCATGTTATTTTTGTAGGAAATGATGTTTTTTATGATAATCTTTTTGAAATGACATTGAAGCTATTTAAGCCCACCATACATAAAAGGTATGTAGCTTCATAATATTGGTACAATATTTTTCTTATCTTCCATTTATTGTACTATATTAAAGTTGTGATATCTAGCAATTTTGTTTTTTCAAAAAAGGTGGAATGATCAGGATGCTGACTTAAAAAATCAGCTCATTAAATCTTTAGAGGACCTCTTTGGAATTAAAAGTTTTGACATAGGCATGATTCTTACAAGAGCAGCCAAACATATAAATACTATGAGGGACCAATATAGAAGGGCTCTAAAGGATAACCCAAAGTATGAGCATCCTCCTATGATTCCATTGATGGAGTGGAATGAAATAATGGAAGATGCAAAAGAGAAAAAGCTAAAGGGTAGTGGAATTCAACCAGAAGACTACAAAAGAAGGTAAGTCATGATAGTATTAAGTAGAATGTAATCATGCACTAATTAGTAATCTTTTTAAATATATAATCTAACATGTTTCAAACTTTTCATAGACTGCAAGACACACCAAAAGCCACACAAGCGAGATTAACAAAGGTTGGCCAACACAAACTTGGCTCTGGTGGCTATATGAAACTTCACTCTCGACTTGTAAGTAACAACATTGGAATTTCATATCAAATTTTTATATATAAGGTTGCAAACAATTCTATTTAATCAAATCATACATGTAAAAGTGACGATATTAAACAAAAAATATAGGGCACATAATTCAATGTAGAGCCCATAGATGAAGACAAGAGAATAGCCTTAAAGAAAGGCTATGCAGTCATGGCCGCACGCCTAAGCCAAGAATCCCAAAGCCATAACGAAGAATCTGCTGCACCAGATGAGACACAGGTAAATTGGTCAAATGAAAAGTAAATCAAATTGAATAGTTAATTTCGAACATAAATTGACTATTTCATGATAACAATGTGCATGACATTTCACTATAGCCTTCAAATCCTACCACAAAACCTGGGCGCAATGAAGGCCATGATGTGCATCACATTGTTGGAGGTATTAATTTGCTATTGGAAATAAATTATGTAATTATTAATAGAATTTAACATCTTTAATTGCAATTGGCCGTGTAACCTTTTTTTGAATATTTTAGAGCATGTTGAGCATGTTGAGGTGGCAGAAGATCAAAATGTTATTGTACATGATGATGTGGCATTGTTAGGTAAAGAAAAATGCATGTTATGTTCTATTGGTTAATGAAATACATGTAACAGTAAAAAAAAGTATGCGAATTTAACCCATTTACTTGTTATTGCAGTAGACCCCCCTTTAGTGCAGCAGCGTTGTCCTCCTCGAGACATGAGGAAGCATCATAATTTGAGATCAAAACCACAAGAGGAGGAAGATAGTATTGTTTCTCATGTTAGCCTTTACCTAAATAAGAATTCTAAGAAAAAACTAAAAAAGAAATGATTTCTTAAATATGCTATTTGATAAAACTTGTTTGATTAACTTTGTTGGATAATGAAAGAACCTTGTTTTTAAGTAATTATCTATGAATGTTGTGTATTAATATTGAATTATATGTCATGTTAATGAATATTGTTATGTGTTAATGAATTCTTGATTAGTGTTGCATATTAATGAATGTTATGTGATTGTATTGATTGAATGTTATAATTCATAAATGGATGAATGAAGTGTGTAATTAGATGTTAATGGGGAATTTAGATTGATTTTAGGGGGAGGGGGGGTGAGGCTAGATGAGCTTCCACCTTCAAGTGGTTTTCCTTGTTAAGTAGAGAATATTAAAGTATTCTTGAAACCAAGTGAAGCTCAAACTAACACACCTTCATTATTTAATCAATTTCATTCATTCTAGGTCTTTGCTCATAAGTGCATTTTGGATGTGTCATTTTCAGGCAACTATCAAATAAAAAAATAGAAGGGCCAATATTCAACTTCTCATTGTCATTGTCTGGCATGATTCGGCTTCATTTTGGGTAAGTATTCTCATATTGAATGCGTCAACCTCTCTTGGCCTAATGTGGATTATTTCATTGGTTTGTGTTTTTGAGTAGGTGAAGTGTTAAATCAGATATCAGTTGGATCTATATGTAGCATAGATATTCTATAGCTAATAACCTAATACACCCACGTGAATAAATTTACTTGATGTCCCCTTAGGATTTACTTAAGCAAACAGTCCTTATGTGATAAAAAAATTAGTTGTTTTAGTGTTGCAATTGTAGATGATTGTATGCATGAATTCAATGACAAGAACTGAACATTTAGGCTCTATGATAATGCTTGTCATCCTTATATGGCAGGCAAATGAATCCAAGAAGGAAGCTTTCAGGAAATATTTGGAGTCAAGCGGCGTGCTTGATACCCTCACAAAAGGTCTACGACAGTTCTTCTTATATGATGAAATGCTGAATCTAGAAAATTAATTTGTGAATTTGCATCTATTTGTGAGATAATATATTAATATTTGCAGTTCCTCTTATATGATGAAATGCTAATTTTAGAAAATTAGTTTGTGAATTTGCATCCATTATTTTTGGATGCCTAAATGTTATGTTTGCCTTGTGAGGATTCAAATTAATTTGATTGATATGATCTTTGAAATGATGTAGTAGTCTTTTAAATTAATGTGATTTGTATTATCATATAATATCTCTGCTCTTATAAACTACCTTGTTTCCATGTATGATTTATAGTTATTCATTCCAGTGTTCCAAAGATGAATCTGGATGATATCTTTGAGCAAAAGAATGAGGTTGTTAAAGCTGTTGAAGAACTTGAAAAGGTTAATATATTCATATCAGTTTCATTTATTTATTGATGTGTATTGTCAATTGATTACTGTAAAATATCTCTTAAATATCAAACAAGATGAAATTTGAATGTAGTATGATTCAATCATTCATTTCTATGCTTATAGGCTATGTCAAACTACAGATATGAGATAGTTCAAACACTTATTGTGGATATAGAGGTTGATGTGCATGTCAAGAAAGCAATGAATGAAATAAATGCAGGCAAGACTTTTACATCCAATACTAAATGTCCTTTTTACCATGATATTGTTGGAGATTACTAGCATATACTTTTGCATTTTGTAAATGGGTTGATGGTATTCATTTATCTAAGAAAACCCAACTCATTATCCTCAACTTTGTTCATATTTTTATTCTATATTTGTTTAGTTTATTTACCCAAAATTTCTCTCAATTTCACCATCATTCATTTCATTGTTTTATATCAGCTGCAAGAATGAGGGTGGCAACACAAGAAAAAGAAAAGGTAGAGAAAATTTTACAAATCAAGAGAGTAGAAGCTTTCCTTATTTTATTTGTCAGTATGCATCAACACTTCCTTTTATGTTACATATGTATATTTTATAGATTTGTATATTTATAATTTTAAAAGTTGTATGTAATATATATCGGGTCTGTTTGTAGCACCAATAATGAAAACTATTTCCTTGGCTATCATACCATCCATCTTCGTCAACAACTAGTTAAGGACTCTGTCTGCGGCACCGCCAACATCCTCAACATTGCTTCCACGCTGCAAACATGCAAACCAGTTATGCATCACCAGTCAGAGAGCCTATCTCAAATAGTTAAAACAAAATTCCTACTTAAATATATTCACCATCCTCAACTTGAACTTCACTCATAAAAAATAAACACACCTGTGTAGCAATAGAATCAAGCTCGTAAAAAAATAGGATGCAATGAGCTGATCCTCTAGCTTTATCAAAAATTTCCCTCACATTAGCCTCACTCTCTCTCCAAACCACATTGTTAACAATTTAGGGCCCTTCACACTAATGAAATTGGCCTGACATTTGTTAGCAATGGCTTTAGCAGATGGATTGCTAGAGCCCAAATAAGTCTAGAAGTGCTCATTACTAATGGCCATGGAGTTTAGAATCTCAACATCTATTGTCTCATCTTCTAAGTCTATAACATCCATCTTTTCCCTAATGCACTAAAGTGTAGCCTCAATACACAAAGCAACAAGATTTGCTCCAAAATATCCATGGGTATCCTTAATTAGAAATCTTTTCAAGATCAACCTGTAACAAGAAAACTAAAGATAAATAGATACTCCATCAAGAAACATAAAGATTAATAAATGCTTTTAAAATCCAAGAACTGTTTAGTATTAGATATAGAAGTACAAAAAATAAGGCCCCAATATACATACATCATCAAAGAGCTTCATATTCTTTGTATGGATGTGAAGCACTTCCAACCTACCCACTTCATCTGGAACCCCAATATCAATCTCCCTGTCAAACCTTCCAAACCTTCTAAGTGCTAGATCAATATTATTTGGTCAGTTAGTTGCTCCCTTAATAATAACTGGGCATGCAATTTAAGTCAATCCATAAGCATAAGAAGTTGAGACACAATTCTCCTCTCAAATTCACCATGGGTTTTTTCCCTTTTGGGAGCTATAGAATCAATTTCATCAATAAATATAATGGACGAGGAATTCTTCTTAACCTCCTCAAAAGCCTTCTAGAGATTGCTTTCACTTTCTCCAGCCAACTTTGACATGATCTCAGGTCCATTGATACAGAAAAAGAACGCACCGGTTTCATTTGCCACTACCCTAGCAATTAAGGTTTTCCTAGAACCAGGAGGCCCATAGAGCAGAATACCCTTTGGGGGCTTCACACCAATAGATTTGAAGAGTTGTGGGCATCTAAGAGGAAGCTCTATCAATTCATAGATCACCATTCAGAGCCTATCTCTCAAATAGTTCAAACAAAATGAAAAAACCCACAGTTTTATGCAGAACAGAGCAGATGGATTTCTAGAGCCCAAAGCAGTTTGGAAAATAGAATGAGTAGGGACCTGCTAGCAACAAGCAGTAGAATGAGTGTGGACACCTGAAGATAAATATCTAGACTAATCACCAATCAGGATGTCGTTGGTGATTAGTCTGGATATTTATCTTCAATTTTTTTTTAAAACTCAATGTTTCATCGAAATTTTGACCCACTGTCGTCAAAAGTCTGGTCTAAAATCAACCATTCTGTGTCGAAATGTGGCATCACGAGTTTGGCATCCTGGTCGGAGCCACTAAATATTTTGACCAAATGTGGTCAAAATATGACCGTCATGAGTTTGGCATCTTGGTCAGAGTGACCAAAGTTTTCGACCAATATTGGTCAAAAGATCAACCAATACACAAACACTTACCAATGTTATCTTCGGCCCAGGTTTCCCTCATTTTTGACCAATAGTGGAGTCGATCATTCGATGGGTTCAGTAATGGGTCGATATTTTGATGCCAATAATAATGACAAACCCATTGGTCGACCATTTGACCGAGTTGGGTAGAAACTTTGACCAATAGTGTGTCGAAAAATGGTGCAAAATTTACTAGTGTTTTGAGATGTTTAGTTGGAGACACACCTAGTAATTGGGATTCTGTGTTAGCACAAGTAGAGTTTGCATACAATTATTTAGTGAATAGGAGTACTGGAAAAATACCCTTTGAGATTGTGAATGACATACAGTTAAGAGGTATATCTAATTTGAGGGATATTATTGATGAAAGTAAGAGAAGTGCTGAAGGAGTGAAATTTGTCGAGTACATGAAGACATTGCATAAAGATGTGAAAATCAAGCTGGAAGAAAGTAATCATAAATACAAAGACAAAGCTGATAGATCGAGGAGACATAAGACTTTTGATGTTGGTGATGAAGTGATGGTTCATTTGAATAAAGGTCAATTTCCTATTGGAACATATGGGAAGCTGAAAATGAAGAAGTTTGGACCTTGCAAGATTTTGAGAAAATTTGATAGTGGAAATGCATATGAGATTGAGTTACCTGATGACATGGACATATCACCAATTTTCAACATTTTTGATTTATACGAGTATCATGAACCTGATGAAGATATGATAGTATCGATGGAGTATCCTAAGAAACAGAATGAAGAAGTTGAGCAGATTTTGGAATAGAGAATTGGTAGAAGTATAAGAGGAAAACAATATATGGAATATCTGGTAAAGTGGAAGGAAAAACCAATTGAAGAAAGTTCATGGATTTCACAGTCTAAGTTGGATGCAGCTCGGACCATATCTACTGAATGATTCAAAGAATCATTTCTAAATAACCCCAGGTGTCTGATGCAAGAGCATCTCTGGTCCTTGGCAATCCTGTGTCACCAAAAACATATTTGAGTTTGTTTGTGTTGCTCGATTCTTGCTTTGATCAAGTTGGTTAAGTGTTGCTTGGTTTCCTATGTTCACCAGTGTTGGTCAGTTATCTCTTCGGTGCTTTGTAAAATTCCCTGGTGCTCGGTGATGCTTGTCTGGCACTCGGTAACCCCTGTTTACCGACGGGTTTATTTTGAGTTCTTGTTGAGGCCAACTTGTGCAATTAATTTGGGTCATAGATTTAATGCTGGTATCCTCATTGGGAAGTGTGTGGTCCTAGATCTGACTGTTCCTTCTGTTGATTATGGATCTGAAGGCCAACTCAGTTTGGTAGCCTCTTCTATAAGTATAGATATTTGGTTAGAGTTTAGGAGTCAATTTTTAGCAGAAGATAGAAGATAGATAATTGGAGATTATTGGCAGATCCTCACATGTTTGAGGACTTATGTAATTCATTGTAATATATGGCCATGATCTGGAAGGCCTTACAACCTGACATGTATGAATCAATTTGAATGATGATATAAGATTGATCCTACTTTCTCTCTCTCACTATGTTGTTGTTTGCTTCCGTGTGTTGTTGAGTAGGGTAGATTGGTAGGGTGTGCCACTATTTTGGCCCCTCTTTTCTGCTCCTTGTGTCATTTTTTTAGAAGCTATAAATTATGTTGTTTATACATCTCTCATTTGGAATCAATATTTTTTAGCACTATACTAAATAATAAAAAAAGTGAAGGAATTTAATATCGGAATAGATACATGACATTTTATTATATTAGAATATTTTTAGCACAAGCTATGTGATCTATAAAGTGTATGCTAATTTCTTTGCCTATTGGTTAGGTTGAGAATAATCACAACTTAGAGCCATATGAACCTACTCATGAAAATATGGCTAGGCGTGCTTTGAAAAATATTATCCTCAGTAAAATTAGCTTCTTTTATTTTGAATTCATAAGTATGTTTAATCAATACGAATCATTATCTAATTTGCATTGATTTTAAATGAATTAGGTTATCCTACCACATTGGAATATCCAAAGATGACAGAACTTGCACTAAATGAATACAGGTCAATAACAAATATGACTGAACAATTTGCATCTATAGCTTCTATAGCCCAAAACCTTGGTGATGTTAGAGATGAGGTTGTGGAGAAGTCTGAATAATTGAGAGGGGAGGTGAATTAGTTATTCCCATACACTTTATAAAACTTTTACTTTATTGGTAAAATCATAAACAACATCAACATCAACTTTTGATCTATTGGTTTAAGCACATCAAATATTCATAACAGATGTAAATACAAAACCATAGAAATACCAACACAAAGAACACTAGAATTTATGTGGAAACCCGAAATGGGAAAAAACCCATGAAGAAGCTAATTCTCATGAAATGAAATACCAGTTAAGGTGATTTTTACAAAGGCTCACTATTGGTTGTGCTCACTACAAGTTGACTCATTTTTTTATCAAGATAACTACGTTGAGATTTGAATATGGCTAACTTCCAATACAAAGAGGCTCACTACCAATACAAATAGGCTCACTACTAGAGTATATGAAAAGAGATTGAATCCACCACTAAGATCACTGTCACCAACACTATGCAATATAGAAATGATATATTAGCCTACTACTGATTGTGTCCATGCACATGATTGTCAACACATAGATATCCTAAAAATAGATTCACAATCACTTCACATACAAGAAATACATAATCTACATAAATAACTAAAATCCTTGCTCTAATTATATTACTTGATGACATCAACCATGTAGGCCAAATGAGATTTGAAATAGGTCACACCAAGATATTCCTGTGGTGGTAAGGAATGAAATGTGGACCACCTTAATCAATATAACACATCTTGAGCATGCCAACATGCTACACCATCTCCAAAGCTTTTGGTACCAATGGATAGGATGAACACATTACATGATAATTTTTGGGACCAAAACATAACAAACACACTCCAAATAGGACCAAACCCAAATAATCGTTCATCCATATGTTGCACACAAAATAGGACCACCACCAAAAAGGATAAGGATAAACATGTAAAGCACAGCCTTTGGTTAATATCACTACTGATATGTGAAGGATATTGATACACATCAATTGATACAACCAAAACATGAATATGCATAGGATATTTTGACATCAATGACAACCATTAATGATAACAACAAAAATAATATCAACTTCACATTCTACCAAAGGTTTTGTTTGATTTTTACCAGAAGTGGGAAGGGAATGCCTTGGTAATAGTTTTCATCATTAGTTCACATGTTACAAGTAGTTGGTTTTAGTGGAATAATGCCTTGCATCATTGGATTCATTTATTGGGTATGCTTATTATGTCTTTGTTATGGTTTGAAATTTTTTCCTTACTGAAGTTTTATATTATGTTACATTTTCATATTCTAGGTCATCAATAAGTGGCTTGATTTGCAAGTATTCTCAGATATCCCAGACCATGTTAGGAATGTACAAAGTTTGATGCAACATCCTTCTTTTGACATCCACAATCTAAACAAGGCGAGTCTACATTTTTTATTTTTTTTATTCATGATATTGAATTAAATATGACCTTGCACATTGCATTAAGATACCTTATTTATTGGTATCCAGTCCTTGACTGTTGTCTTTTTATGTGGGAGTAGTCATAATTTTTTTTCTTTATCTGGATGGAAGGGTCTCATGGTACTGCTGATGAAAGATTTATTAATTATTTTTAACATGAATTTCTTAAACCCAAGATAAAATTTCTTAGATGCTTTATGATTTCTCTATTTCAGTTGCTTCATATGTTCCCTCATTGAGCTTTATTTTGTTCTATGTTTATTGTAATACTTTTCATTTCTACCTCATTTTAATCTTGGAACTCTCAAAGCGCTTTTCCCCCTAGTCACAAGGTTCTTTTTTCCTAAGTCACAAGGTCTTAATTCATAACCATGCTAATGGATCCTAGATGAGGGCATCATTGAATGTTGATATATTATTTTCAAATGTTATATCATATGTTCTTTTTCTCACTTTATCTGCATACTCAAGTTTACACTCTTATTGGAGGATTTTGTGGTTGTTTGGTCAAATTTCATGCAAAAGATGGATCTAGTTATGAATTTTTTGGAGATATTGTATTGCAGTTAGATAAACTTAATTCACATGGAAGAGTTGATTTTGAGTTAAATTTCTATTGGATACAATTTTAACTTACTATTTGAATTTTTTGTGTTTTTATTCATGAGATTGATAACTATAACACACATATCATGCAAGTAAATAAATTGTCTTACAATTGCATGTTACATCCCGCATGGTTTCAAATTTCTCAAGATGGAAGTGGTTTGATGATGATAGACAAGAACTTGCAAAGGTTTGATCTAATTTATTTATTAAGAAGTCAATGTTTTATGTTTTGTATTTCATATTTGGTTGGATTTTTTAAAGTCAAAAGAAACCTGAAAATGGATGGTTGGATTATTGGATACTTTTATTATGAAGATTTAACAATGCCATTTATCTATACACCTTCATATGGTTTCACTATTTCACTTTAATATGGTTTCATTGTTTCATAGTTAGTTTCATTAAATTACATCAATAACGGTCATTAAATTTAATAACTCTACATGTTGGGCTCTATTTTTATGTTGTTTAATATTCCCCACTAAATCAACTAAAAAGTGATTGATATTTTGGCCATTGTTAAAAAAATTATTTCTACTACATTTTTTGTGATATTATTGACAATATTTATCACTATTTTCAATAAGTTTATCTTTGTCTAGTCTCCATCAATGGCCGGTCCCTTCATGCTATCACTATCATTGATGAATTATGAATACTTTCTCTAGCTCTAAATCCTTTTTGGTTATTCGACTCTCCCTTCTACATAAGAGTGTTGTGGTTAATGATATTCAAGACACTATGTATAGACACAAACATTTTTTCTCTCCTAGAGATAAGCATGTTCATGTTAATATATTGGATGAAGCTACAAGTAAACGAGTTCCACTCAACAACATAAGAATTTAAAAATTGGAACAATAGATGAATTGCTATCCAGAATTTCCACTCTTAGTTTTGTCTCCCTTGATTGCACAAATGAAGGTCTTTCTTTTTTGTACCACAACCTTATTATAATAAAGGGAACGAGCCACGCATAAAGGATTTTTTAATGATATCATTTGCTTCATCCTTATATCAAGCACATTGAATAACTTTTCCATTGAGTTTAGAGCATCACTAGTCATCCTCTCCTTAGGATTTTCTACCCTCGAACTATAGATGGAAAAACTTGAAATCATGTTTAATGGAAAGTACCAATATACATGCTATGATTATTCTTCAAAGGGTACCATCCCAATGGAAGAACACCTACTTTACAAGGAGGATGGTGGTTCGATTCTAGCATGCCCTAATATGATTAAATATATGGCTAAATTAATGACTAAATATATGATTAAATTAATAATTAAATAAATCACTACCATGACTAAATCGATGACTAAATCAATGACCAAATTAATGACTAAATCAATGAATAAATAAATGACTAAATAGTTTAGTCATAAATTTGGTCTCATTATGAATGACCTACAATAAACTAATAATAGTCATGTGACTAAGTTTAGTCATTTATATGCAATTTTTAGTGGTTTATTTAGTCACATATTGTTAATTTTGTACTAGTGTAAATGATGATAAAAAATCCTTTCATAAAATGCAAGTGAAAATACATTAAATATTGCATGGAATGAAATATATTTATATGTTTTTATTTTGAAACATGCAAGAATGAAAATTAAATGAAAAGATGAAATAGTTCTAAATTTGATAAAAACAAATGGAACGATTGAATGTATACAAATTAAATCTAGACACCAAATCAAAATTATGTAAGAGAAGTCAAGTTCATCAAAATGTACAATATGAAAAGGGGATCACATAAAAGTACTAACTTTCCCAATTAATAAGGCAAATTGGAATACAAAACCACCTCAAGACCACTACGATTGACACAATTTGGTAAGAAAGATGCCAATGTAATATCAATGCCTTTGGGGTTTCTATTCCTTTGTTGCTAAGAATTTAGAAAGATATAGGTGAGATAATTGATCAAGATAGGAAGTAAATTATTTGAACTAAAAAGTAAATATAGAAAGAGATTAGAGATAATTTGAGTGCACCTAGAATAAAAGTAGGATTCATGCTGCTACAAATCTAATTTTTTGATAGTCAGGATCCTACAAGTACTTGTAAATATAGATCTAGGCATGAAGAATATGATCTAACTCTCTACAAAATCTAAGTTTCATATAAAAGGGTATATAGGTCACCAATGGCATCCCATTCTCAAGTACAAATTGTCAATGTCATCTTGTACCCTAGGTTTTGGTCTAAAATTTGCAAGGGTGCTTCGTTTGGTTCCTGATATTCCCAAATTTTGTCTCAAAACTTGTAACCTATTCCTGCATATAGAAAAATAGGGAAGAAGATTGGATAAAGAGGCTTCCCTTAGTCAAACCCCTATGTATGAATTAACCTTGAAAATAAAATAAAATTGCATAAGGAAAGATGAAACAAAAGCTATATTTGAATTGTAAATCACCTTATACCTTGATGATGTAATGCTTCCTTGGATGTGATCATAAGTGTTCATACAAAAACTCTATCTAAAAGGAAACACTGAAATAAATGCTTTGAATGATGGATATTGTATTTTTCCAATAATTCTTGATGAAGAAGAAGAGGATTCCTTTGAAGACTTGGATGCTTAATTGTAGAAGAGATCTTGAGTTTTGATTTCTTGATTGACCATGAATGTTTGAAAACTTGATAGTGAATGCTTTCACTTGATAATGGATACCAAAAATGAGTAGAGATAGGGAGTATATATACTCAATCCATCATCTTGGAGGTTAAAACTTAGGTAGGCCAACCACAAGATCAAACTTCATGAAAATACCCTAACATAGGGCCTCAAACCATATTTGGGCCTCAATCCTTGGGGACAAAATTTCATTGGCACCTTTTCCTATTGATAGAACACCATTGGTATCTAGTACTCACCAATTAGATCTCAACTTTGGACTATGGCCCCCAAAAAAATTAGAGAGTGTAGGGTTTGATCAAATAACTAGTTATGAGGTCGGGAGAGAATGAAAAAGCCATAAATGATAAGACATGGCCTAGGATATAAAATTAATCATTTGTTGGATGAAAAATAGAGGAGCACACTTATAAATAGGGGCTAACCTCAAGTCTTGAATAAATTGAGTCAATAAAGAACTTATAATATTAATTTGAAGGTCCAATAAGCATTAGGAGAGTGTGAAATCAATTTGGGAACCCATACATACTAAAATAGGGCTAAAATGAGCACCTAATTAAGGGTGCTTACTTTTTAGGATGTTATAATGTCATAAATTGTACTCCTTTAACTAATGAGACCAATTTCACTCTCTCCTAACACTCATTTTAGTTTTCCTTGCCTAAGAACCTTTAGGACCTTTTTTGTATTTAAATTAATATTTAAGAGAAGAATATGAGTCATATCCTATTTTAAACTCAATAAACTCTCATTATTTTAAGTGTGTCCTTTATCTAATATCATTCTAAGCTTATATGGGTCCTAAACCTGCACCTCTCCTAGTTCATTTCACATCACACATTCACATAAAATCTACAAGTTTCTTCTCAAGAGTAGATCTGATTGAAGGATCAAAAAGCTAAAATAAGGCATCTTCAATTACAAGTTTATGGTGGATTTTTTAATGATTCTTCATGTTATTATTATGGTCACGAAGGATTGCACCTAATGCAAAGTTGAAAGCTCTACAATCTCGTGCAACATGGGACTACTCTCAGCCTGTGCATATGCTAGTCAAGAGTAGACATCTAGAGTCAGCTGGTTCTCCTAAAAGATAAGATTATATTGAGAAAATGGAGGGAGGATATGCTAGAATTTAAATGATAACTAGAATGTGATACACCTGAATGTCTTGAATCTTTAGAAAACCCTAATAGTTATTTGAGCTCACAATGTACCTTGAATTAAAAAACCTTATTTTCTCACAACTCAAATGAATAACTCATTATACCTATTTTATATGAATATTCAAATTTTCAACTCTTATAAAAAAATGAAATAAGGATTTCCATAGTATAAAAAATTGAATCTTTATAACGCATCCTATAACCTGTATTACATAAATTAACTTGGACAACAAAATTACTAATTACTTGAATAAGAAAATAGAGGGTTTGCATACAAACCACAAAAAAGAAATCTAATCCAATCACCCACTGTTGATAACACAAAATATAAGGAAAAATATCATTTTTCATTCAAAATGAAGAAGCCAATGCTGTTACAAAATTTGAAAAAATATGAGCTCAATACAAAAATGCCTATATTTGTAGTAGAAAAATATGGAAAAGAAGAAAGAATTACAAGAAAATTATAAAGAAAATATTTATATAAATTTCTCTAGCACAAACTCCAAAATAAACTTAAAGGTGAATTGAACTGTAATTGAGCTTGAAGTAATGATTTACTTTGATCTCTCCTTCAATCACAAAAAACTCTCAATGGGTTGAGCACACATAAAAATCCCACAAAAATAGGGATGTAACTACTAGAAACATGAAGATAACCACCTCAAAATCCTCCTTGACACTTCATGTGTAACTTGGTGAGCCCCTAAACTGAAGTTGAACTACTCATGAGGTCACTAGATTCGATATTTTTCGTCCACAATGTTCACAACTCATTTACAAACCTCAGTTACCTTTGATTGACTCACAAATGAAAGACAAAATGATATTTAATTACTTTTGCATCAAGAGTATTATTTATTAAGTGGTTGATTAAATACCACTTAATAAATATATTACATTTATAGTTTGAATACAAAGAAAAAATACATAGCTATGCATTTCAAGTGGGTATTTGGATATGCAGAGGTTTTAATTATTTTTTTAAAAGGTAAAAATACCAAAAGCTATGGTAGCTTTTAGGGCATAATGAAACCCTAACCAAGCATTTGCATCTTTCATTTTTTTACTATCATGCCTTTCTCTCTATCGTTGCGCCACCAAGGGATGCCAATGGTTTTCCTGGGAAGATTTTTGGAAGTTTCTTGAAGTTTTCTATGTGCATACCGTGGCTTTCTACTTGTGTATCTAGTAGGTTTTTTTTAATTACCTTGAGATTCCTATGAAAGAAACAATGGATACAGTTTCTCTGTGGTTTACTCCATGGTTCAAAGCTTACATTTTTTGAAACAATGATGACCATACTTGATATTTTATCCATTCATCAATGATTCACTTGAGCTTTATATATTTTGTTCTCTTGGAGTACTATGCTAGTTATTCTTGAGTTTTGAGTTCTAAAGGGTTTTTTCCTTTCTTACATGATGTAGCTTCTCTGAATTTCTTACATGATGTAGCCATACATTATTTCAGTTACAAGTTTTCCATTCGAGGGTTTTATATCACTTGCAGTATTGATGCACCCCACCACTATCTTTTAATCAACACTTCATTTCATTTCACCTTTCTTTTGGTGTGAGGTTGTAGAACGCTTCCATTTCCTTGTGTATAGATATTTCTCTTCAATATGACATCTTTAGCTATCATAAACAACTCCATGCATTTATCTAATTGATATTACTATCCAACATAGTAGAAAATTTTCTACTCTATCAACATTACTGACTACTATCATCTTTGTGCTCATAATGCTTGTTACTAATTCACAACTAGGAACCTTTGAGCATGTGAGAGCTTACTACTTTTCACTTGTAATGTTAGTGTTCTCCATGTCAAACTCTTGGATTGTCCTTTGATTTTTTGGGTGACCATGAGACCATATATCATGCGTAGGGTTGTAATTCCTAATCTTCATTGTTATTGCATTGTTGTTCATTTTCATGTATTAAGCATTGATCTTGTTCTACCTAGCTTAAAGTGTCACATATTTTGCATATCACTACATTATTAACAATCATAATTTATCCTTGACTATTGCACTATTGGTTTATGACATCATTTACATGTTTTTGGTCCATCTTTTACATTATAATTATGTTTTGAACTTGAATATTTTTCCATTCATGACCTTTTTTAACACATTTAACTTGTTGTTGTTGTCCTTTGATATTCCACTATGACAATATATCACAGTAATCTTCATTGTTGACTTCTCCCTTTAGTAGTATCCATTATTTTCATTCACAATTCTTGAAGTTTTGTCCCTTTGACCTGTACCTTATATCTCCTACATAGTTATTTTTACTCTAATTATGATAATGCATTATATTTCATAAGAATCCTTGTCTGTTGTATATGAAACCTTTGTTTTATAGCTATCTTTTCAACATACATACTCCTCTTACTAGTACCTTGTATGACACACTTTTTCCTTTTGATCTCTATTCTTGGCATCATATTACTACCCTTTCAAGCTCATTAGAGCTCTCTTGATCAAATATTTGTATTTCTGATAATGAACCTTTTTATTCATTATCTTCAATAATGAGTGCTTGTTTGACGGAACTATAATGAGTAAAAATATTCAATACTCTTACCTTTTTATGATACAAAAGGGAAGCATGCTAGGCTCAACCCTTGTGGGAGCCCATATTAACCCATAGGCTATAATTTTGTGATATCGATTTTGAAATATTTCATTAATGAATATGATACATGTACCTGCACATTGAACAAACTTTTTAATGAAAAAAATAGATTTATGATTAGATTTTAAACTTTCTTTCCTCTAATTCATACATTATGAGACTGAATATGCCTTTACTAATTTTACATATGAATCGATGAGAAACCATGAGCTTTAACCTCCTTCTCTCTAAACTTGCAAGCAAACCTGAACATGGAAAATAAAATTCCAAAGCAAGGATTTTAAGATTCAACCATACAACCATGAGATCTTTTATTCATTGGGCAATGATGATTCCCCTCCTTTCATATGTTATTTATGTAATTGTATATTTATTTTTATAATGTATTGTTTCATTCATTCTCATAGCTTGTGTGAGAAGTATTTGTTTGAATTTATGAATAAATAAAATATTTTTCTCTAAAAAGCTATGTGATTCCTTTCTTATACTTGAATTTATGTTGAAACTAGAAATCACGTAATAACATAACCCATGAAATTAATAATATAGCAAAATAAACATACACCCCTTAGTTTTTATCTTTAAACACCTTTCGAGTTGTACCTGGTTGAGATGAATAAAAATTGGGTAACATTTTTTGTGACATATGCTAGATGCTTTCTTGCTAAGCATGTCAGACTAGCTACCTAATCTATCCATTGGGCATAGACTCTAAAAATCTTGATAAAACCATTGCAAAACATACTCTTACATTGTTGAAACTAAAATTGCATGGTTGTAACCTATTATAATCTAGTTGAGTAGATGTTCTTTTTTATGTCAGTGAAGAAAAAATATTCACAATTATGAATGATTTATATCTCCTTGATTGGACTATATTAGGGAAACAAAAAGAGCTCCTTCAAGTATTGAACTCAAAAACCAACTAACTAACTATTGAAAACAACACTTAAGAGAAACCTTAACTGAACTAAAACTCAAAACAAAAAAATACCCTACCCTAAACTAATCAACCATTAAGTCTTTAGATACATCCATTGATACATTGACTAAAATAGTTTCCTTCTCTCACCAACAAAGGATGAGTTACATGCATATGAACAACTAAAAATAAATGAAAGATGGCTGGAAATATAAGAAACTGTTGTAGCATGTCTTGAAAATTATAAGCTAGATCACATACCCTTTGAGTTTGACCAAATAAAATGCTTGTTTGGAGTGCGTATATATGGTGGATCTTCTTCTCTATAGCTGGAAACTAATGCTTGTAATAAATTTTAGAAAGATATTTGATTGGGCACCCTCTTGAGATGCTTTTTTTGAGATATACTTTGTTGGTTTTCACTTTTTCTACTGTCTCTTTAACCATCACTTATTACTTACAAGACTACTCCTTAATGTTGTCCTCACTTATCTTCTCATGTAACATTTTTCTATCAATCTAATTTTTATTATCTTGTTGATCACAACTTTCCAATTTTGTTAGTACAAACATGATATTCTCATCATTACTAGAAAATAAAGGAATCTCAACCAATAAATCAACTTGAACCTAAGAATCAACAACTATTTCCTTATTAATACCCTTATGTTCCTAATTTTATTTTTCTAAAAGATGAATGATTTACATGTAAAATTGACACAAATAATCAAGATTGTCCCAAAATGAGTCCTCTTCAATCTTATTCTTATTTTTTTTATGGAAGATGATTATTTTTTACCTTGTTGTAGGTCTCTTCAGTGGTCAAAACATCAATGTTTTGAACTTCTTTTTGTCCTAAAGCTGGTATGGTTGTGATCTAAATTTCATTAGCTCTATCATTCAAAAAAAGTGGTAACTCATCAAACAAATAAGTTAGAAATTGAAAACCAACATCCTCTTCTATCTAAACAACCTGTTGTCCTACTATGAGCAAGGCTATTTGTATCTATTTTGAAAGGCTCAAATCAGTCAAATGTTAAGTTCTAATCTAACATGAAATCAATCCAAAACAAGAACATCTAAGCTAAGCCACCTTAGATTGAGCTAAAACAGATGCACCCAAGCACTGTTTGATTTGCTCTTGCTTAGGGGATGTGGGTGTGCTCTCTAAGCACTTGGAGCATATTCTAATGCATGCTAAGATGGATTGAGATTCATGAACACCTCAAAAATGGCACAATATTGGGTAGAACACCCAAAATTACCCCTAAGGCTTCAAGAACTCAAGATTTATGCAACTAGTATGATTAAGTAGATTTTAGAACCCAAAATAGATGTGAGAATGATGCATAAACAAGAATTAAACTAAGTTAATCCATTAGTTCTATGCTAAGATGTGAGCTAAAAATGCTTGAAAATGATTAAAACTAACAATTAGTATGAAAGCTAAATGATTTAGAGCTATTCTAGCATTATAACATTGCTTGAAATAAAAGGTGAATGGGTATTTTTCTCTTGGAAATGAAGAGTATTTATAGGCTTTAGGAAGGAGGAATGAGTGGCCAGGATCAAAATCCTTAAGAGAGGCCAAGATTCATTCAAAGGGGAGTAGATGGATTGTGCTAGTTCAGGGCCACCTCCTTGTGACAACTATCACAAGGGCATTGGGTTGAAAGATGGGAGGGATGTGCACAATTTGGGAAATGTGCCTAAGGTCAAAAGGTGTAAGAAAGGGGTGAGGGGCTTCTTAAATGCATCATAAATGCATGTAAGAGGGATAAGGAGGCTTTAAATGCATTTAATGCATGTAAAAGAAGTTTCTAGAAGTTTGTTGACTTTGGGTTAAGCTTAGGAGTTGGCTAACCTTGATTAGGGAATGTGACAAGGTTAGGGGGGGGATTAGGATTAGGATTAGGATTAGGGGGACAAGGATAAGACTTTCTAGAAGAGTCTAGAACTTCCTTAGGATAAACATAGATTTTAGGAAATAGATAAAAATTTATTTATTTCCATGGTTTAGGTTTTGAGAATATTTATTAAAATGAATTTAATAAACATGAGGATTAAATATTTAATCTTAATTAAATATTTTGAGTTGGGATTAGGGTTAGGAAATGGTGGGATTAGCCTTTAATCGAAATTAAAGAAGGATTAGAAGATTCTAGAAGAGGTTAGTGGTCTTAAGGAAATTGGCCAAGTTTTGGACAAAAAATTAATTAATTATTTATTTTGAGATTTTTGGTCAATTTATTAATTAAATAATTAATAAATAGGGGAATAATGTTTAAATAAGATTTAAACATTTTTGGGAGGGATTTCTTAATTAAATATTTTTAATTAAGATAAAGGGATTTAATGGCATAAAAATAAATAAATAAATTAATTAATTAATTAATTAATAAATGATGATGTCATCAGAGGTTTTTCAGAAAATAAAAATACTTTATTTTCTAAAGGATTTTTAGGTGTCTACATTTTGCCCCTCTTTGATGCGATGTCGCAAGTGGCATGGCGTCAAAGATAAGAAAATAAGATGCCCAAGGCTAGAATTTAGAGGAATAAGGGGTTGTGCCCCCTTGAGAAAATAACGCAAGGAGTAAATGTTGTGAAATTTTCTCGAAAGGAAATAGAGAAGGAAGGACCTAGGAAGAAGGGGAGATAAGAAACCAGACTTCCAAGAGCATAGATGAGTGAATGCAAGATGAGATGGAATGCAAAATGCAGGATGCAACTATATGAGAGATGCAAGATTAATCTATATGATGCAGAATGCAGGGGATTGGGGGAAGCTCCAAGTGCAAATGTGGAGAGCACAACCTAGTTTAATATAGCAATGCTAGAGACCTACCAACGATACTGGGATCACGAGGCCTTGTCACCAGTGTTGCATAGAACTGACGCTAAAAAAACACGCAGGTTTGCCCTAGCATCACACATGAAACCCAAAGGAGGCATGGGGAAATGATGCTGAAGAAACCACAAACACACGGCTGACTCACAGGCATAACCAAAAGAGAAAAAGACCTTGCCCCAGATTATCCTCATTCGCAGTGCACCATGATATAAAGGATCGTGGTGACTTTGAGTAGAGAACAACGAGAAGCCATAAAATATTAACAAAATCCAAATGACAAAATCCAAGACCAAAATGAGAACTCCAAAAAGACAGCCTTTTCCAAGGAGAGAGATTTGATGTGAGTGGGTGATTGATGGTGGGAAGATGGGTCTGAATGTGTGGAAGGATACATCGACATGGACCTGGTGTGATTGGTGGAAGATTAGATCTGACAAGAGGAAAGATACATCCTCAAGGACCCACTAATTGATGAGAGAATGAGTGTTGTTGGTCACTGGGCAAATGATGAAGTCAAAGAATAATCATTGGGATCAAGAATAGTCGACAAGTGATGTTGCTGAAGTACAAGGCTGGGTAGGACAAGATGTTCTAATCAAATGCTGCTACAGGACTGACAAGGTTATGTACAACAAGGTGGGATGATATGTACAATGGATAGGAAAAGATATACAACGGATATGTATAGAAGCTCAAGATTGGGGATAGGAAGATCTCGCTATACAGGATATACAGGAAGGATGGTGCTAGATAGGAGATAGTACAAGATATGTGCAAGATATAGGATAGACAGGAGGGCGGATTGGCTTGAGGATTATGAAAAAAGAGGAATGTTGGGGGATGGTGGATGGGGATGGGGATGGTAAGAAAAGGACTGAGATGGTGGGATGGGGGGAATGGGAGTTTGATAGATAATGACTCAGTCCACTATGTATGGTTCCTGTTTGCCAAGTTTTCACCAACATACTTGTCCAAGGCGCTTGATTTGCCAATTTTTCACCATTGGATGATTATTTTTCTTTTTCTTTGCTTTTTTTGATTTTTTTGTATTTTTCTATTTTTTCCAATTTTTATGGATTTTTTGAATATGTAGGATCTGGTTCAGGCATAGAACCTCTTCAGATGTATGATGTTGATGGGATCATTCAAAGGCTCACCTTCTGGTGTAGATAGCTGATAGGTGCCAGAGTCGAAGCATGTTGTGACAACATAGGGGCCTAGCCAAGTAGGCTCAAACTTGCCTTTCTTTTCTCTATTTGCTTGGACCTTCTAATTTTCTTTGAGGACCATGTCACCAACCTGGAACTATCTAGGATGAACCTTCTTGTTATAACTCCTTTTGAGTCGATTCTGGTATGCAACCAGGTGATCATATGCTTGCTATCTTTTTTCATCTAACAGGTCTAGCTATGTGAGATGGGCCACATGATAGTCCTCATCAGTGGTGTAGTTCTTCATGGAGACTCACAATGATGGGAGCTCGACCTTGATCGGCAGAATGGCTTTGACACCATATACAAGGGAATATGGGGTGGTGCCTGTGGGAGTGTGATAATAAGTACAATAGGCCCAAAGGGTGGGATTGATTTGGAGGTTCCAATCACGACCAGAATCATTGACAACCTTCTTGAGGATTTTCAAGATAGTTTTGTTGGTTGCCTCAGCCTAGCCATTTCCTTGAGGGAAATATGGACTAGAGAAATGGTGATGGATGTGGAGTCTGGCACACAGATCATCTACATGCTGGTTTTAAAAAGGTGTGCCATGGTCTATGAAGATGGTAGATGGTATGCCAAAGTGACAAATGATGTGGTAAAGGATGAACTTGGATATTTGGATGCCAGTAGTTAGGGTGAGCGGAATCACTTCAACCCATTTGGTGAAGTACTCTGTGGTAGTTATTATGTACTTGTGTCCATCCGAGGAAAGGGGAGTGAGTAAGCTGACAAGGTCAAAGCCCCAACATGAAAATGGCCAAGGTGGTGCAATGGGCTGCAAGTCTTGTGCTGGTGCATGAATCAAATTTGCATGCTGCTGACATGGTAAACATTTTCTGACAAACTCACAAGCATCATGTTCCATGGTTGGCCAATAATACCCAACTCAAAGCAACTACTTAGCTAGAACCATGCCACTCATGTGGGCACCACAAATTCTAGTGTGGACCTCTTGTAAAGCCAGGATGGCCTCATTTGAATCTAAACACCTAGAGAGGATATTGTGATACCCTCGACGATAAAGGGTGTTGGCTACAAGAGTGTAGCAGGAAGCTCTGTGAATAAGGTTTTGGCATTGGTTATTGGTGAGATGGGGAGATATGATACCATTCTTTAGATATGCATGGATGTCATGGTACCATAGGGACTGAGGACCAACCAAGAGACACACCATTTATGCATCGACATTCTCATAAGCTGGTGTATGTAGCTGCTTGACTAGGAATTCATATTGTGATGTGTCGCGAGGGATTTCTAACAAAGATCCAATAGTTGCCATTGCATCTGCTGCTTTGTTCTGAAGTCTGGGTATCTGTGTGAATTGTAGATTCAAGAAATGCTCTTTCAATCTGTCCACTAGTTCTTTGTAGGGTAACAACTTGTCATCCTTCATCTGATATTCATTTAGGACTTGCTTGATAATCAATTGTGAATCTTCAAACGCTTGCAGTTCTGTGATATTCCACTGAATGGCTATTTTGAGACCTGAGATGAGTGCCTCATATTCTGCAATGTTATTGGTACATGAAAATCCCAACTTGAATGACTTTGGGATGTAGTCACCTTGAGGTGTGACAAATAGGATTCCTGCCCCTGATCCATGTAATGTGTAGGAGCCATCAAAGTATAGCTTCCACATGGGTTGTTCTTCGATCATACATAAGTGTTCATCAGGGAATTCCATAATTAGGGGATAAGCATCCACTAGTGGTGCCTTTGCTAGCTGATTGGCAATGAATTTCCCTTTGATTGCTTTCTGATGTATGTACTGGATATCAAACTCGCTAAGTAACATGACCTATTTTGCTATATGGCCTGTGAGAGTTGTCCTTGATAACAGATATTTGAGGGGATCTACTTTTGAAATGAGCCTGATTGTGTGACTGAGCATGTAGTGTCTAAGCTTTTGATTGGCAAAGACCACTGTGAGGCATGCTTTTTCCATAGGTGAGTAATTAAGCTCATAGCCAACAAGAGTTTGACTGATGTAGTAGATGGCTCTCTCTTTGTTTTCATCATCATGCTGAGCTAAGAGTGCCCCCAGTGCTATAGTGGTTGTCAAGATGTAGAGTATGAGAGGGTGTCCTGGAACTGGTGGTACTAGGATTGGAGAGTTGGCTAGATACTCCTTGAGTTTATCAAAGCTTCTCTGACATATGGGATCCCATTTGAAGCTTGTGTCTTTGCATAAGAGATGCGTAAAAGGTTGGCACTTGTCTGCTAGTTGAGAAATGAACCAACGCACTGATTGAAGCTTTCCTTGTAGGCTTCTAAGCTATTTGAGTGTTCTTGGTGGAGGCATTTCTGTTATTTCTTTGACCTTCTTGGGGTTGATCTCAATGCCTCATCGTGATACTATGAAACCTAGAAGCTTTCTAGATGTAACACCAAAGACACATTTCTTTGGATTGAGCTTTAACCCATAGTGTTGTAGGTGATCAAACACACTCTCAAGAATGTCAAGGTGTTCATGGCTTGTCTTTGATTTTGCAAGAATATCATCCACATAGTCTTCTAAGATCTTGTGGATCATGTCATGGAAGATTGTTTTCATCACTCTCTGATATGTGGCTCCCACATTCTTTAGCCCAAATGGCATCATGTTGTAGCAGAAGGTACCCCGTGGAGTTGTGAATGCTATTTTATGTTGATCTGCTTCTACTATACGAATCTAATTGTAGCCTGAAAATCCATCCATTAGTGACAACATTTCATGACCTGCTATAAGATCTACAATCATGTCTATATTTGGTAGTGGGAAATCATCTTTAGGACATGCCTTGTTTAGGTCCCTGAAATCTATGCATATTTTGATGTCACCTGAAGGCTTTGTGACAGGCACCATGTTAGAGATCCAATCAGAGTAATCTATAGCTCTAATAATCTTGGCTTGGAGGAGTTTTTCAAGCTCTGCTTTGACTAATAAGGCAACTTTTGGATGCATTTTTTCAGCTTCTACTTTACTGGCTTGACATTAGGATCAAGCCCAGGCATGTGTGCATATGACCATGCAAAATTTATGATTGATTCTCTAAGGAGCGCAATCAAAGCCATTTCTTCACCTTCTGTCATGTTGGCCGCAATGTAGGTGATCCTTGGACATTCCTTTGTACCCAAGTTGACTGGCTTGGTTTCTTCTATGATGATAGGTGAATGCTCTGGTCTGTAATCCTGGATGGGAGGAAGAGGCAAGTCTTCATCTTCTAGTGCTTGAATTGCCAAGTTTTCACTAGAAGATACGCTCTTTATTTTTACTATTTTGGAATCAGAATGTACCCCAGAAGGGTTTTCACATAAAGACTCATGTTTTACTTTTTCTATTTCTCTTTTGTAACTAAAGCTTGCCTCCTCCCCAAAGTATCCTTCTGGGTCAAGCTTATAGATGTGAGTTGACTCTGAATTGTGAACTGATTGTGGGCCTGATGCCCCCATGAATTCTAGGAGTGCTTCCGTGCTTTGGAACTCATCGATGTGTGCAATGCTTGGTTGGTCCCAATCTATGAGTTGAGGGTGGATGAGGGGAAGTTCTATGAGATTGATGGCAAGTTGTTGGAGGACAGAAGTCCCCAGGAGGGTGTCATCGTCAAAGATATCATCATAGGATCTGATTTCTTTCTCTTCATGGATATCTTTGATTTCTATGAGGTTGTCCTAGCTATTCAAGAGGGGAACACTAGTCATGTTGGTGCCCCCAATTGTGGTATTGGGCCCTTGTATATGCAGGTGAGGGGTATTAAATCCAAGACCCTGATGTTGTGGGTTTTTGGATGCTATAATTGGGTCTTTGCTTCTACCTTCTTGTGGTCCTAGACCACCACCTTGGTAGTTCCATTGCTCAGTAGTGTACTTGTGTGATTGTGGGTATTTATCTTTGAAGTAGCCAAGGAGTTGAGTGTCAGGTGGTGGGGGATCTTTTTACAACCACCTATTAATGTCAGGATCCATTTCTTGACTATTTAATGTGCCATGGGATTCAAAAGTCATAGGTCCCATTCTCTTGATTTCATGATGCTCTTCAATAGGCTTGCTTTGGTGACTTGGGCACCCTTGAGTATGTGGATCATGTGGGAGGGCCCCTATGAAAAATGCATCATGTAGGCTATATTCACCATAGCCCTGGTTATTGATCTTGATGGAAGAGAGGGTGGAGGTGAGAATGGTTTCTAGATTGCAATGGGATTGGGATGAGCTGGCAATAGAAGTACCAATGTCAGTTCTAGGACAATGAGTGGAGTGAGGGAATGATGCTTCCATTGCACGATAGTATGCGAAGGGTTGGGGATCAGCATGGATGGTAACCTTAGTGCCTTGATGTGAAAATTTGATGCACTGATGGTACGTGGATGGTATAGCCTTGATGGAATGAATCCATGGTCGGACGAGGAGGATATTGAATGGTAGGTCAAGATCAACAACATGACAAATGGTATCTTGTGTTGATGGGCCTAGCTGAATAGGCAAAGTAATGGTACCTTCATAGGTACGCTCCAAGTTGTCATAGGCTTTGATAGTGATTACTTCATGTGCTATATCAGCCTGGGTGAACCCAATCTACTGAATGAATTTCAAAGTACACAAGTTCAGGGCCGATCCATTATCTATTAAGACCCGTTTGATGGCAAAGTCTCTACATGATGGTGATGTGGAGAGGGAGAGTATGGTTAGGTGCAATGTCTAGCATGTCAGATGTTTTGAAGGATAAAGCACAGGCTACAGATAGATGTCCCACAAGGGTCTCAAACTGGGTGGTGTTAATGTCTGTGGGGACATGTCCTTTGAGAGCTCGGTCAAGGATCTCCTGATGGAGAGGTGAAGTGTGGAGAAGGTCCAAGATGGATATTTGGGCTGGTGTGTTTCCAAGATGTTCTATGAGGTTATACTGTGCATTGTGTACTGGCCTTGGACGGGCACCAGCAATAGTGTTCTGGCCTCTACGGGTAGTAACAGCACATTGACAATCCACTCCTCTGACATGGATGGCATTGATTGTGGACTCAACTTGGGTTATACATCCAAAAAATTTATCATAATTAATGTAGGCAGTAGTGTGATCTTCTTGCTTTCCCTTGCCATGATTCTGGGAATGATTGGTATTAGTTTGGTTGTTCCTAGCATTGTGTTGTGGGAACACATTTTGATAAATTTGCAAATTGGCATTTGGTGAGGCTTGAGCAGGTGTATCTACTTGGATCTCCTTTTGATCAATGAGATCTTGGATATAGTTTTTGAGTCTCATACACTTCAGGGTAGTGTGTCCTTTGACACAATGATAATCATAGTACTCATGATCTTTGTACCAATTGGGCTTGGGAGTGGTATCATCAACTAGCTAGATTGGTGGAAATGTGATCAGGTTGGCCTTGGCCATTCGGTGAAAGATAACATCCAGAGGTTCACCCAGTGGTGTGAAGGTCTTCCCTGGATTTTTCTGAGCTCTGGGCTTGTGTTGTTTGGGAGCAACATTAATGGCATTGACCTGATTGTTCAGATTACCTTGATGAGCTTGATGGGCTTGTTGTTAATAATTTTGCTGATTATTCTGAGAATGATATTGTTGCATGGGTTGCTGATGGACTTGAGGAGGCTACTGATAGATGGGTGTTTTTTGTTGTTGGTATGTGGGAGTTGGCATAGGGCTAGCCACGACAAATTGGACATTCTTGGTATCAGTGGCTCCATCAGTAACAACATTCTTTTTATGATTCCAGTAATAAGATTTATCATTGCTAGGTTTATTTTGGGAATCATTTTTAAAGTGATAGATTGTGCCTTCATCTAGGAGGGCCTTTTCAATACCTATCCCCTTGCTCTTGATATCTTGATAGGTTTGGAGACAATTCATCCTCATGAAGTGGGACAGCTGAGGATGTAGATTATCAATAAAGATTTTGGTCAAATGCTTTTCAAGTGGCTGGTATGATAACCTGGTGGTAAGGTTCTACCATCGTTGCAAGTATTCTAATAGGCTTTCTCCTTCTTTCTATTTTGAGTTGCAGAGATCTAACAAGGTCAACTCATTCTCAACATTGTGGGCATAGTTGACAATGAACTCAGAAAGTTCAGCAAAGGTTGTGATAGTCCCACATGGTATTTTGTAGAACCACTCAACAACAGTTCCTCCCAAGCTTTTGGGGAATAGGCGTAAGAGATAGTTATCATTGTAAGCTACTTCTTAGCATGCCATATAGAATTCTTTAATATGGTTGACTAGATCTCCTTTCCCTTGATATTTATCAAATTTAGGTGTCTCAAAGTGCTTGGGGAAAGGTATAGCGATAATGGATCGGTCAAACGGATAAGGACACACCTCCTCAAACTTGTAGGTTTTGTTCTCAGTACTAGTTTGAAGCTCCTTAAGAGCATTCTTAATGGCTTCCCACTCAGCATTGATCAGTGTTTGAGTGGGTTCTCCCATTTGAGATGGGTATTATGGAGTGGGATATGGAGATGATCCAGCGGGATAGGTGGATTGGAGGGGATTTTGGAGCAATGTTTGTTGGGGATATTGTTGATGCAACACAGGGGGATATTGCGGTGGAGGATATGGGACTGCTTGCTGGTATTGTGGGATGATGGGGATTTGCTGCTATAACTGATAGGAGGAAACTTGTTGCTATTGGGGAATGATGGGGGTTTGTTGCTGTGACTGGAAGTATGGTTGCTGTGGGGGTGGCTAGTGGAATGATGCAGCTTGTTGATAAGATGGTCCTTGCTAAACTTGGCTCTGTGGTTGACCAATATAGGTCGGGTGCATTCCCACATTGCTTAAGGGTGGAACTGATGTAGGGAAGCTTGAAGCAAAGGGTGGCTAGGAAAGATAACTTGCGAAATGGGAGGAACTTTTCTGCTGAGGTGGAGGAATTTGTTGAAAAGCACTAGGCGTTGGGAATGGATAGCTTGTGAAGGATGAAGCTGGTGGAGGTTGAGATGGTTGTTGTTGTGCTGCTTGTGAGAAGGTGGCTTGTTGGTTTGCAAACACGGATGTAGGAGAGTGAGTTGGTATTCCAAAGGCTTTCATGTCTTCTTGAGTGAGACCCCAACGAGAACCAGTGTGAGGTGGGAATTGTGCTGCAGTGGATGCCTGGAAGGTAGATGTAATGGGAGTTTGGGATATGAATGGTGGATTGGAAAAACCCATGGAAGGCATTCCTGTGGTGAAGGAATTTTGCTGGGCTTGTGCCTAGGTAGATGCTTGCTAGGGGAGAATGAAGAGGACGCTTGTGTTCCCCATGAAAAAGGTGATGTGGAAGTTTGCTAATTTTGAAAGGGGAACGATTGCGCTGCCCCTGGAGTAGATGATGTAGAGGTTTGCTAGGTGAAAGAGGGAAACGATTGCGTTGACCCCTGAAATGATGGTGTGGATGCTAAAGCTTGGGGATTGAAAGGAAAAGATGATTGTGTCCCTCCTGGCACAAAAGGTGTGGATGTGGAAGCTTGTGAAGTGAAGGGGAAGGATGATTGCATCCCTTCCAAAGTGAAAGGTGCTGCTTGGCCTATGGAAGATGGTGGAACTTCTTGTGCAAAGGTTTGTGTAAGAGGTGGGAGTTGATTCTAGGACAAGCATTGGATTTATGCAAGAGCTTGGGCAGCCATAGCGGATGATGAAGTACCTGTGATAGGGAATGGAGTAGATGGTGTTACAGCTTGTGTTACGGGACTTGCAAAGCTTCCTTGCAGAAGAAGGGGAATGGTGGAGGTTTCTTGAGATGTTTGCAAGGTTGGATCAAGGAATGGTTGGATGAATGGAGAGTATACTTATGCTGGGATTTGGATAGTACTTATGGGAATATGAGGATGGAGATATGGCGGAATGGAAGTATGCGCTTGTGCAAAGTTAGTGAACATGCTTTGCTAGTTTTGGGCCATGAGTGCATTAACTACTGGTGGATTCTCTGGATGATTCACAAATTTTTCTATTGCCAGAGGAGCCGAGGGGATATTGGGATCATCCCATGTATTTCCAGTTTGTATTTGGGGATCATAGGCTATCATCACGCTGGTAAAAATGTTGGGATTAGATGAACTGGTGATTGGATAAGGATTCATGTTCCTTCTTTTTCTAGATCCGAATCTTGTCTCGACAGGCATGGAGATGCAAATGCTAGATGGATGCAAGATATTTCCTAAAGACTCTAAAGAATTATGGATGCAAGCTTAAGGAACTTCTAAGGATGATGAAATTTCTATAATGCAAGGATTGGTGAGATTCTTGGATATGAATCAAAGATGGCGGAGGATTTCATGGAAGATGGTGACAGATTGGTAAAAAAGCTTGACGATGATGGAGGCTTGATGGGATGCTCTGATTTGGGTCAAGATTGGGTGGAGGATTGGTGGGATGCTGGTGGAAGATTACTAAGTGTCAACAATGAGCTTCTATTTTTCCCAATGGAGGATCAGTGATAGGATTTGGCCAACCTAGGATAGACTAATGATCTTCGGTCAATTGGATTCTTATCAATACAAGCCAATCTCTTGCTCGAGATGATGAGGCTATGCAACGACAAGTTGGATTTCCTTTAGACAATGCTCTGTCAAAAAGGGGATGATATCTGATTTAGGATAAGGGATGGAAACAACTCAAAGGTTTTGAACACTAAGTGCTTATGGATTTGGATCTCTGGATTTGGTGGAAAGGATGGTGGATTCTATTTTAGATGATGGATGCTAGATTTGGATCAAGGATTTGGGATTCTAATTGTGGATTGCTGACGGAAAGATGGTGAAGGATGATGAAACAATGTTCTTCCTAAAAGGATGATGTAGACGTAATTGGAATGGATGATCTATGATGCTGCTAGGAAGATGATGATGAATGCAACTAAAGACTCTAGAATGCAATTAAGGATTTGATGATGATGCAAGGATGAAACTAGGATGAAACTAGGATGAAGGACTGCCAAGATAGGATTTTGAGATCTGAAGGTAGAATGGGACATGCAATGGATCTAGCTAATCTTCTCTTTCAAGATTGATGTAGTGATGGTTCACTCAGAATCGGTAGGCAAACTATTTGACTCTTGCATTATAGCCAATATTATCAAGCTTTTCTTGATGCTTCTCTTCTACTTAGGTTGCTTGGATAGAGGATTGATGGCTTTTTAGGTTTCTCTCAACAACTTTCTTCTCTTGATAATCTTTAGATTTGGGTAACTTAGCTCTCGGATGTTTGGTCAAATTGGGCATAACTTGGGGAAAATTTTGATAATTTGGTTTGAGACAAAAGCTCTTTGGATATTTGATTCCAAGGGTTTCTCTACAAAATCTTCTAAGTATCTCGAACTGGGTTTGTTGATCAGTTTGATGTTTCCCAATGGCAAAGGATAGATAAACAAGACTTTTGAAAAAGCAATCTCCACAAGGGAAAAAGCAACCTTGTGGGATACAAAGAGGATAACTGACTCTGATAAAGCTTTGAAAGTGTATGTTCCAACAATGTTTTCATGAAGTTTTTTGACTGTCAAGCACTTCAAACAGATCTACCTAAGGAAGGTGAGTATCAAAATTGCTTGCCCACAGCTTGGTACCCCCTAGAAGGGAATAAAAATGGTGAGTAATCTTGAGGTGACCCGGTAAACCCCTTGGAATCGGTCCTTGCATAAGGATTTTGATACTTTCGGATGTAGATAGGGTAGCCTCTATTTTATCAGGTTTTTAATAGTTCCGTGGAGTCTCCATACCTGGTTATGTTGACTGCCTGTGACTCACTTAAGAGCCTAGCCAACAACGCTAGGGGAGGAATATTTACCATCCCCAGACATTTGCATTTGGCACAAAATGCCCGTGGATTAGGAGATATAATTGAGTACTTTTTGCCTTCACTTTATTTATATACTGGCCAGGGGGGATACCGGTTTGAGGTCGTTCTCTGAGGAGGAAGTGATTTTCTCCCTAGACAGGCCTAGCTAAAAGTAGAACAAGTGAACTTGTCCAAGTTCAAATGTTCTATGTTGCTTACTTTAACAAGAATTTACAGAAAATGAAAGCTCCTAGATGCACATCAAGCAAGTTGTTCTTTTTCCCAAATTGATTAAGTGATGATTGAATGAAAACTTCTGAAGACACAAGTGTTTAGATTTTGAGTTGTTCTTTCTCCCAAAAGTAAGAGATTTGAGCGATTGCAAGTTCTTTCTTTGATCATTCAAGATTGAGATTGGCGTGTTATTTTAAGAATTTTGATGTGCTTTTTTTTTATCCTTTAAGGCATTCAAGATTTGATTATGCATTTGCTTGAACTGAAAAGGAAGGAATAGAGATTTTTTTCTTTTAATGCATTCAAGAGTGCATTTGATTTTCAAAATGACAATGACTCTTAGGACTTAGCTTCATTCCTTTAGTTTCATTCAAGATTTGTTTTGACCTTTGCTTTGATTTTTTAGCTCCAAAAGACAAGTTCCTAATTTAGCTTTGATGCGTGAAATTTGAAAAAGAAGGCATTCAAGATTTTTGCAAAATGAAGTTAGTTTTCAATAAAAACAAAGTTTTTTAAGATTGATTTTAGGAACTTTTGCATGCACTTTTAGGATTGATTTTGAATGTTTTTAGAAATGAGATGCAAATTTGAAGTTCTTTTTTTTTTAAAGTACCCAAAACTTGAAATATTCCTAATTTTTGCATGAATGCATCTAAAACCTTGATGTTGCAAGGATGCAAATGTTTTGATTGATTTTTCTTGTTTGTTAGAACAAATTTTGCAAATTTTAGTCCTTAACACATTCAAGAATGATTTAGGGGTTCATTTTAAGCACTAAAACAAGGTGTGTATGATTTTTCTTCCTTATGGATTTTTTTGAGAAAAAATGGCCAAGATCCCACAAGAAGAAGAAGAAGAAGTAGATGGAATAGAAGAAGAATAAAGACAAGAAGAGGAAGAAGAATTCAAAGTGCTCCATCCACCTATAAGCTTGAAAAATCTGAAAACACTCCAAAATCCATCAGAATGCTTGCAAAGAACTTGTGAAGTGGGTCCCACCGGGCGGGCCAGAATGTGAGCAAGGCTATCTGTATCTATTTTGAAAGGCTCAAATCAGTCAAAAGTTAAGTTCTAATCTAACATGAAATCAATCCAAAACAAGAACATCTAAGCTAAGCCACCTCAGATTGAGCTAAAACAAATGCACCCAAGCACTGTTTGATTTGCTCTTGCTTAGGGGATGTGGGTGTGCTCTCTAAGCACTTGGAGCATATTCTAATGCATGCTAAGATGGATTGAGATTCATGAACACCTCAAAAATGGCACAATATTGGGTAGAACACCCAAAATTGCCCCTAAGGCTTCAAGAACTCAAGATTTATGCAACTAGTATGATTAAGTAGATTTTAGAACCCAAAATAGATGTGAGAATGATGCATAAACAAGAATTAAACTAAGTTAATCCATTAGTTCTATGCTAAGATGTGAGCTAAAAATCTTGAAAATGATTAAAACTAACAATTAGTATGAAAGCTAAATGATTTAGAGCTATTCTAGCATTATAACATTGCTTGAAATAAAAGGTGAATGGGTAGTTTGCTCTTGGAAATGAGGAGTATTTATAGGCTTTAGGAAGGAGGAATGAGTGGCCAGGATCAAAATCCTTAAGAGGGGCTAAGATTCATTCAAAGGGGAGCACATGGATTGTGCTAGTTCAGGGCCACCTTCTTGTGACAAGTGTCACAAGAGCATTGGGTTGAAAGATGGGAGGGATGTGCACAATTTGGGAAATGTGCCTAAGGTCAAAGGGTGTAAGAAAGGGGTGAGGGGCTTCTTGAATGCATCATAAATGCATGTAAGAGGGATAAGGAGGCTTTAAATGCATGTAAAAAAAGTTTCTAGAAGTTTGTTGACTTTGGGTTAAGCTTAGGAGTTGGCTAACCTTGATTAGGGAATGTGACAAGGTTAGGGGGGGATTAGGATTAGGATTAGGATTAGGGGGACAAGGATAAGACTTTCTAGAAGAGTCTAGAACTTCCTTAGGATAAACATAGATTTTAGGAAATAGATAAAGATTTATTTATTTCCATGATTTAAGTTTTGAGAATATTTATTAAAATAAATTTAATAAACATGAGGATTAAATATTTAATCTTAATTAAATATTTTGAGTTGGGATTAGGGTTAGGAAATGGTGGGATTAGCCTTTAATAGAAATTAAAGAAGGATTAGAAGATTCTGGAAGAGGTTAGTGGTCTTAAGGAAATTGGCCAAGTTTTGGAAAAAAAATAAATTATTTATTTATTTTGGGATTTTTGGTCAATTTATTAATTAAATAATTAATAAATAGGGGAATAATGTTTAAATAAGATTTAAACATTTTTGGGAGGGATTTCTTAATTAAATATTTTTAATTAAGATAAAGGGATTTAATGGCATAAAAATTAATTAATTAATAAATGATGATGTCATCAGGGGTTTTTCATAAAATAAAAATACTTTATTTTCTAAAGGATTTTTAGGTGTCTACACCTACATTAAGAACCTACCCAATATATTGTAACATATCTATCCTATCATCTTGAACATCATATGCATGCATATCAATAGGTAAGATATCATATTTTTCTACATATATAGCTTCTTGCATAGGGCATATATCTCTAAAACTTGGAAAATCATATTGGAAAACCTCCTCTTTTACATGTTGATCTAGAATATAAGGAATTGGTTGGGATTATTGAATGGATTCCTCATAAGTACTTTCTCAAGAACAGGTTCTTGTTCTTGAGAAAGTTCTATAAAAATTGGGAATGCAAATATTACAAGCTCTTCCTTTACAGGATCTTGAAATGATGAAAGACTCCTAAAACTTTGAATTACATTTTTTGGATATTTAAGAGAATCACCTTGTCTAAAACTTAGAATCTTGTTTTTGGAAGCCTCTTGTTTGGAAATTTTTAACCTCATCTCTGCTTCTCTTTCTACAATCTATTGTTTGATATTTCTTCAAACTGTCTCTTTTGCATCTCATATTGCCAATCCTTATGTTGATCATCATTTTCTTGATCTACACTTTGCTACCCCAACTTATTGTACTCTTCATTTTCCTACAACAATTTTGATTCTTTATCTTGAGAAGAAGTAGACACTTGAAATGAATGCTCATGAGGAACTATGGATTGATTTTCTTCTTCAAGCTGATCTAAAATACAATGGGATGATTGAGCCTCCTCCAACTTTATAAGTGTGGCAAGTAATATTTTCATCAACTCCTTTTGTGCCTCTTTCTATGCTTATAACTCTTTTTCATAGTTCTCTTTTGTGTTTCCATACCTCTTGCAATATTTTATTCATGTTGTCTTTGTTGGACATCCAACTATTGTTGTCCTTGGGTTTTCATTTATTGTTTCATCTTTGCAACAATATCATCAAATTATTTTTGTCTAGATATTAACAAAGATAGTAGAAAGACCTGGCAAGCCAGTTCTTCCAACTATATATCAACCCCCTGTTGCTTTTGATATCATATAGATGCACAACCCATCCCCACATAAGTGTTCTCAACTCACCACATCCCATATCTTCCAAATAGAAGAGAATGTTTGGAAACTAATTGAAAACTAGGCATAGAATTGAAAACATATCACCAAGGTCCATAATATGATCCCCAAACCCAGTAGTATCCATATTAGATAAGATATGAATAGGCGTGAGAGGGTCGTAAGTAGATGGGACATGTTGGTAACCTACTACTACAAGGTTATTTTGAGTAAAATTGACAAAATCCTTAGTATGTTATGGTTGATAAGAGCCTCATGGACATTATTCTCATAATATGGTGGTGGGTATACATGTTTTCTATAAAAAATTGATATCTCTACTCATATAAATAGATGGAGATTAGAATAGAAATTTTCTTTAAAACATACCAACACTTGTCTCTTCAAAACTAGTATATTTGAACTTTGAGTCACTAGGTGTGTGTAGATCTTACTTCCAAAGGTTGTGTTCATTGATACTCACACCAAATACCAGCAATGTATGAAAAATGTTTGAATTGAAATAGTTCAAATTAATTTTCCCATTGGGTCTACCAAAAATTGTTGTCACAAAGGATTACACCTAATGCAAGGCTAAAAGCTCTACAATCCTATGCAACATGGGACTACTCTTAGGTTGTGGCTATCCTATTTGAGAGTAGAGTTTTAGAGAGAGTTGGTTCTCCTTATGGTCACCTAAAAGATAAGATTTAATTGAGAAATGGAGGGAGGATATGCTTGAATTGAAAATAAAAACTAGATGGCGGTACACTTGAAAGACTTGAATATTTAGAAAACCCTAATAGCTATTTGAACTCACAATGTACCTTGACTGAAAAAACCCTATTTTCTCACAACTCAAATGAATAACTCAATATACCAGTTTTATATGAAGGTTCAAATTTTTAATACTTATAAAAAGAGAAACAAAGATTTCCACAATTTAAATAATTAAATATTTATAACACAACCTACAACATGCATTACATGAATTAACTTGCACCAAAAATGAACTACTTTAATAAGACAACTAAAGGGTTTGCATACAAACCATAAATAATAAATCTAATCCAATCATCCACTATTGATAACACAAAGTTTGAGAAGGAAAAAGATCACCTTTCATTAAAAATGAAGGAGCCAATGCTATTACACAATAATATGAGCTCAATACAAATATGCCTATATTTGCAAAAGAAAATTATGGCAAAGAAGAACGAACTACGAGAAAATTACAAAGAAAATATTTATATAAAGCTCTATCACAAACTCCAAAGTAAATTGAAAGGTGAAGTGAACTGTAAATGAGCTTGAACTGATGCTTTTCTTTAATCTCTTCTTAAATACAAAAAATATCTCAATGGGTCGAGTACACATAAAAATCCCACAAAAATAGGGGTGTAACTACTAGAAACGTGAAGTTAACCACCTCAAAAGCCTCCTTGACACTTTTGTAACCCATGTGAACTCCTAAATTGAACTTGAACTCATGCTCATGAAGTCACATGATTCACTAGTTTTCCTCCACAATGTTTGCAATTCATTTACAAACCTTCAGTTACCTTTTATTGATTCACAAATTAAAGACAAAAAGGTATTTACTTTTTCATCAACAGTAATATTTATTAAGTAATTGATTAAACACAACTTAATAAAAATTTCACATTTATAGTTTGAATAAAAACAAAAAACAAATAGCTAAGCCTTTAAAGTGGGTATTTGGATATGCAAAGGTTTTCTTTTTAAAAAAGGAAAAAATCCCAAAAGCTACGGTGGCTTTTCGGGCATAATGAAACCCTAACCAAGCATCTTCATTTTCCATTTTTCATTCTCATGCCTTTCTCTTCGTTGTTTCATTATAAAGAGATGTCGAGGGTTTTCCTATGAAGATTTGTGGAAGTGTCTTGACATTTTATTTTTGCACACCATGACTTTCTACTTGTGTATTTGGTAGGTTTTTTTATTACCTTGAGTTTCCTGTGAAAGAAACAATGAATATAGTTTCTTTTTTTTACTCCATGCTTCAATTCTTACATTTATTCAAACAATAATGACCATACCTAATATTACCATGTAGTATTCAATGATTCACTTGAGCTCTATATATTTGCTTCTCTTGGAGCACTGTGACTAGTTATTCAAGAGTTTTGAGCTCGGAAGGGTTTTTTCCTTTCTTACTTGTTGTAGCTTATTTGAATTTCTTCATTTGTTTCTTTTTTTGTGCTTCTATGCCACTACAAGGGCTTTTCTTTCAGTGGTTATTTCATGCCATGACATTGTTTCTATTACATTTTTTCCACTGTAGGGTTTTGCATCACTTTCTATATTGATGCACCTCACCACTATCTTTTAATCAACACTTCATTTCATTTCCCCTTTCTTTTGGTGTGAGGTTGTAGAGAACTTCCATTTCACGGTGTATAACTCTTTCTCTTGTTTGATTTCTCTTCAATATGACATCTTTGGCTTTCATTAATAGTTCCATGCATTTATCTAATTGATATTACTATCCAACATAGTAGAAATGTTTCTACGCTATCAACATTATTGACCACTGTCATCTTTGTGATCATATTGCTTGTTATTGATTGAAAACTAGGAGCCTTTGAGTAGGTGAGAGGTTACTACTTTTCACTTGTAATGTTAGTTTTCTCCTTGTCAAACTCTTGGATTATCCTTTGATGTTCATTGTTACTGCATTTTTGCTCCTTTTCATGTGTTGAGCATTGATCTTGTTCTACATAGCTTTAAATGTCACATATTTTGCATATCACTATATTATTAATAGTCATGATTTCTCGTTGATTGTTGCACTACTAGTTTATGACAACATTTACATGTTTTTGGTCCATCTTTTGAATTATACCTGTGTTATGAACTTAACTATTTTTCCATTCATGATAGTTTTTGAACACATTTACCTCACTATTGTTGTCCTTTGATGTGTCACTATGAAATTATATCAGAGTACTCTTCATTTTTTACTGCTCCCTTTAGTAGTATCCATTATTTTTATTCACTATTATTGAAGCTATTTGCCTTTGACCTGTACCTCATATCTCCCACATCATTGTGTTTAATCTAATTATGATAATGCACTATATTTCATAGGCATGCTTGTCCACTATATATAACACCTCTAGTTTGTAACTGACTTTTCAACATACATATTTCTTTTGCTGGTACCTTGTATGACATACAATTTTTCCTTTTTATCTCTGTTCTTGACATCATATTACTATCATTTCATACTTATTAGAGCTCTGTTGATCAAATATTTTTTTATTTCTAATAGTGAAACTTTCCATTCATTATCTTTAATAATGAGTGCTTGTTTGATGAAACTATAATGAGAATGAAGATTTAGTACTCTTACCTTTGTCACAATATAAAAGGGCAACATGCTAGGATCAACCATTTTGGAATCCCATCTTAACCCACATGCTATGATATTGTTGTATCAGTTTTAAAATATTTCATTGATGAATATGATACCTGTACCTACACATTGAAAAAAATTGTAAAATAAAACAATGGATTTTTTATTGGATTTTTTGCTTTCTTTCCTCTGATTCATACATTATGAGAACTGAATATGTCTTCACTAATTTTACATATGATTCAATGAGAAATCCTAAGCTCTAACCCCCTTTATCTTTGTTCCTATAGGCAAACCTAAACATGACAAAGAATATCCAGAACTGAGGAGCTAAAGATTCAACCATACAACCACAAGATTCATCATTCATCAAGCAATGATAGGTCTCCTCATCCTTTCATATGTAATTTTTATAATTGTATATTTATTTTTCATAATGTACTATTTCAGTCATTCCCATGACTTGTGTGGGAAGTATTCATTTAAACTTATGAATAAATAAAATACTTTTATTTGAAAAGACTTGTGATTCCTTTCTTGTATTTAATTTATGTTGAAAATAGAAATAACTTAATAACATATCACTTGTGAAATGAAAAATCCAGCAGAATAAACATACGCCCCTTAGTTTTTAGCTATAAACACCTTTCTAGCTCTGCCTAATTGAGCTAGAGAAAAAATAGGTAACAATTGCATCAACATTTGGAGGACTTACCTTAAGAGAATTGCACCATAAATAAAGGTTAAAATCATTTCAATTCAATCATTTAATTCAAATTAGAGATTTTATTTTCATCTCATCATTATTTTTGGGTTGATTCAAAACTTGGGGATTGACTAAGGCAAACCCCTATATAACAAAAATACCATTTTCTTTTCCTATGTACATGTACAAATCTAGAGACAGGTTTCAAGTCCATATCTAAGGCATAAGATTATATAGAATATAGAGGATAATTAGCTTGGCACTATTTACCACTAGAACTAGGGGTGCCTAAGATCATATCCCCCTAAGACATTGGCATCTAGCACCATAGTCCTAGTAATTTTTCTTGAAATTTGGATGAGAGCCTATTTGGAGGCTCCTAAGATCAATTTGACCTCTTTTTTTAATATGGGACACGTGGAGGGTATGAACGTGGGACATTGGAAGGATTTGACACTTATTGATGGTGTTCAGTCATATTGAGATCATATTTCAGACATTGGTTCCTCTTTTCATCCCCTTTCCAATTCTATCCATTAGATTTGTCATTTTATGTTAATTATTGCCAAATTTGCACCTTTTAGCCTAGTTCTTACATTGTCTCTTTCCAACCACATCCAAATAAAATCAAAGCACTAAAGAGAAAAATCAATGCATTATGTAGATCTCTCCTACGAGTATGTAGTTGGGCCTATTAGTTTCCCTCCAATGTAATTCATGAGATGGGGTTTGATTCCTAGTTCATATTCTAGGTTTAAATCATATTACCATATAGTACACATATGTATTTTTTTATATTGCAAGAGTATCAATTGAAAATTACATTAATAACCAGCAACAATCAGTGTTTAAGTTGCTACCAACATCACCTATCTATAGTATATACAAGAAGCTAGTAAAAAATGGCCTTACAGAGAGTATATTAACTGAATTTCATACAAAAAAGAAGTCAAAATATAAAGCTAGGATTCTTCTCATCCACTTGTACTATCCCTAGGAATATTACTGTCTCATTCACTGTTGCTAGTTCTTTGTTCTTGAGTGTTCCAGTTGTCATTTTCAGCCTTATCTTCACATTCATTGTTATCCACATCCTCTTGATTATCATTTTTGTTATCCTCACCTTGGTTCATTCCCAAAGTGTCATCCTGATTGAAAGCTTGAACTCTCTCATTGTTTACTTCTTGAGAAGTTTCAACAAAAGAAGAGAACTGAATGTCCTTCTTGTATATGATCATTGCACCTTCCTTTATTAGTGCTAGAAACCTTTCTTCTAGTACCTCTATCCTTGTAGAGACCTATGAGACAATATTAATATGTGTGACTTTAATAAAAAACTCAGTAAGATCCTATTTCCTGGATTGAAAAATCTCCTCATTACTCTTCTTCCAAATGATCCAAAGGATTTTAGTAGTTAAGGTAAACCAAAAATTATTCAAATTACATTCAAAAACTTCTACAAAACCAATAACAATATCATGCCATGAAAAATAATTTTAACAATTCCACAATATGGGGTGACCAAGAAAAATAGACCATATTCTTTTGGAAAATTTACATTAAAAAAAAGGGTGCTCAAAATTTTTAGGGTAGTTGCACAAGGAACAACAAATATTCTGACGACCACATTGAGAGAAAAAGGACCCAACAACAATATTCTTCAAGAGAAGAAACCAACGAAAATAAACAATTTTGGGTTTAACCTTTGAATGCCAAAAAAATAAAAAATAAAGTGCCATCTAATACTAGACCAATCAATTTTCTAGTTTTGATTAATTCTGTTCATAATTCCAGCATCCTCTTTAAGCAAGTTATAGATTTTTTTGCATGAAAAATCATTTATTTTGTTACCATCATTCTATTTCATATAGTCAAACATGTGATCTGCATTCAATAGTTTACCAGGGAACTGCCTCCCCACAACTTTAGAAATCAGGGTAAATGTTTTTTTTTGAGAATTTGGGATATTAAAATTATCTCTAATATCCTCTCAAGAGGCCATTTGTTTGTCCACCAGTACATCCTAAATTAGAGAGATCCCTTTTTGTTGCCAATTTTTTGCAGAACAACACTGTGTCAACGCGAGAGGCTTACCATTTAAATACACACCCCACCAAATAGACCTATCCAAAACTGCATAATAAGGATTTTTTCCAACAACATTTCTTCAACATACAAGAGGCTTGACCTGACACCATGCCTTCCATATGGTCTAGAAAGCCCTGGACCCAAAAAATTAGGTCTCGAAGTCTCCAAATACAATATCAATTAGAGGAGTATCTTTCCACTTCTTACCTTTTTTAATAGTAGATCTTGCAATGTTGTTCCTCATAAGGACTTTCCATGGCTCATTCCCTTTCAAGGCCTTAAGAATCCACTTAGCTACCAGAGAAACACCTTGGGCTTTTAGGTCCCTCAGCCCAAGCCCTCCCAATTTCTTTGGAGTACAATACCAATCCCATTTCACACAATGTATCTTTCTATTCCCAAGCCCATTAGACCACAAGAATTTCCTCATAATTTTTTCCAGTTTATTAATTTGACTATTATCCATCACCCAAGTGGAAGCATAATATACTGCATGTGAGGATAGCACCTTATGAACTATTTTCACTCTTCCAGCTAAGGACAACATATGTGATTTTCATTTGAGATGTTTATTTTTAATTTTTTTATAGATCCATGCCCACATATCATTAATAGAAGGATTAATAGCATAGTGGATACCCAAATATCTTACAATGGTAGAAGGCCCTGACCACTTCCACTCTCTACTTTATAACCATCTCAGAGGCAGCTCTGACCATCCCAAGACAATAGATTTGTGAGGGGCTATTTTGGCTCCTGATGCCATGCAAAAAACTTGGAGTCTACTAATAGCATTATCAAAGTTATCTTCCTCCATTTCTAAGAAGATGGCAGTATCATCAGCAAACTGTTCAACAAGGAGTTCTTCATTATTGGGTGATTGATTCCCTTTAACTGGTGAGCCTAGTTCTATAGCCTTAAGGATAAAGGACAAGGCATCAACAACAATGATATATAATGCAGGGGCAAGAGGAAACCCCTGCCTAATAGACCTTCCAAGGGGAATGCAGTCAGATAGTTCTCCATTGACATCAATCACTATTGAGGAGTCTTTAAACAAAATGTTGACCCATCTACAAAAGGACTTAGGAAATCCAAATGCTTCCAACATTTAAAGCACAAAAGTCCATTCAATTCTATCAAAGGCTTTTTCAAAGGCTAAGAGGACCATGGCTGCATTTTGGTTATCCACTTTGGCCCAATTCATGGCTTCCCAACTGGTGATGAGATTGTCCAGTATATATCTTCCTTTTATGAATCCAATTTGAGTGACAAACACCACCTCCTTAAGGATATCACTCATTCTTTTGGCCATAATTTTGGCAATGATCTTATAAGAAAAATTTAGTAGTGTGATAAGTCTCTAGTTTTTAATCTGAGACTTATCTCCATCTTTGGGTAAGATCTTGATTAACCCTCCATTAATGTTTTCTCCTAATGATCCAACTTCAAATGCTTCTTCATAGACTTCTATCAATTCACTAGAGATCCACTCTTTATTTTTCTTATAGAACTCAATAGGTAGACCATCAATTCCAGGGGATTTATCATTGATTAATGACCTTATGGCTTCATCAATCTCCTCAATTTTAACTTTATGATCCAGTACCATGGCTTGTTCCCAAGATACCTTTCAAGGGATTAATTTAATATATCTAATCATAGCCTCTACATTCTCATATTTGTGTTCAGAGGAGAACAATTCCTTGTAAAACTCTACAAAGGCTCTCAAGGTTTCTTGATTATTCTTAGTGATTCCTCCTATTTGGATGCCATAAATTTCTTCTTTGTCATGTTTTTCTTTGATCAAGTTAAAGAAGTACTTGGACCCTTTGTCCTCATCTTTAATCCATCTAGCTTTGGCTCTAACTTTTTGGCTTTGGATTTTATAATTTTGAATTTTTCTAAGACTGGCTTTGGTGTCTATGAGAGAGTGTTCAAGTTCTTGATCATTGCCTTTAGCTTGCAACTGGGACTCAATATGGTTAAGTTTGGCTTGAAAGAAATTATCCTCTTGATTCCTATCAATGGCTTCCTTAGTCCATATAATTTGGAATAGGCTTGTCCATGTTTGAACTAGTAGAGTCCACTTATCTCTTGCAGATAGAGTAGAGTTACAGAACTTAGTTAGGGCAATAGCAGTCTGAATGGCATGAAGAGAATCCTCATCATCCAAAAGGGATGTGTTGATATTGAAAGTGTTTTTTCTCTTATATCTAGGATTTTGATTAGAGTAAGCTTTGGGGAAGATGCACACATTGATTGGAGAGTGATCAGAGAGACTAGCAAGGGTTACTTCTATAGGGTTTTGCCCAGGTTGTTGATTCAGCCTGAACTACACCTTATCAAAGTAAATTATGTCTAATCTACAATAAACCCTATTTTTATAAGCCTGATTATTGCACCAAGAAAACTAGATGTTATTATATTATTGCTTCATGTTCTCCAATGGATCATTGATTTGAAACCTCCTCTTGAATTTAGACCAAAAGAAAAATTCATTCCCTTTCCACTCATGTTTATTACCACCACATTTGTCATGTTTACTTTCAATCATATTGAAATCTCCTATAAATATCCATTTAGTGTTAGGTAAATTTTTTGCTAACTAATCCCATAGATTAGCTCTTTCTTTGTAATCATTTGAAGCATATATGTTATAGATTCTGACTTCCTGATCCTTATCTTTTAACTTCCCCCATATAGATCTTTGGCAAGGAGAGGTGTCTTTAAATGTCATCTTATTAGCCCAGTTACTTCCTATCAGCATAAAAACCCCTCCTTTGCCTCTAATATGGTCTGAATATATACAAGTGGCTTTGTTCCAAATGAATTTAAGAGTATTGTGAGCCTGATAACTAGTTAATTTGATCTCTTGAAGGCATGTAATATCCTTTTTATGAATCTTATTACACTAGTTTCTGACAATGTATTTTTTATCTGGCATTTCCATTCCCCTAACATTCCAGCTATGTATTTTCATCATCATAAATATTTGGGGGTGCTTTGATTCTTGCATAATCTATTAAAGCATTCTAGCATCTCATTGCTTTTAATTTTGTTATTTTTCCCATTGTTTCTTATACTGTTGCTTCTTTCATAAGTTTTCCTTTTTACTTTTTTTTTTAGAAATTACTTCAACAAACCCCTCTTCATTCTCTACTTGTTCATTATAGGTCGACAAAGAGGTACTTTCCTCCATGCACCCAGGGTCTTTTTCAAGGGATACCTAGTCCAAATTCTCAACACCACATCCTTCTTGCATATTATCGGGAGGCATGGTGTTAGGGAGAGTCTTATCTTGTTCAACCAAATGCTATTCAATCCTTGTTAGAATGTTATTATTCTTGATTTTGGAGAGGGCTATTTATTGGGAATTTTGAAAGGGAGCATTATCTTCATTAACTTTCTCTCTAGGTACAAGTATGTATTGGGAGTGACAAACAAAAGGGTTTTGTGGTTCCTTATTCTGCATAGTAGTGTGAATTTCAAATTCATCTTAAAATAATGGGTTTAACAAGGATACAAACTTATCCAAAGGGGTTTTGAGATTTTCCCTTAGACTATCATTATTACCTTCATTGATAATAACCTCTTGAGTTTTTCTAGTATTACTATCTTCATTTATTTGGAGAGGGTTACTATTTGAACTATTACTCCTGTTGGCCAAATTATCCTTATCCTTAGCCATGGGAGGGGGGTCTTTCTCATGTCGAGGGGATTCATTGAATTTTTTTGAGAAGTTCTTCAATAGAGGGCAGTCCTTCCTATTATGACCATTAATTTTGCAATGAAAACATGCTCCAATGTCCCCAAGTTTCACGATAGTCCAATTCCATTTATCACCTTCAGTATCAAGAGAAATTTCATCTAGGAACACAACATCAGGGTTAAGAATGACCAATGCTCAAGTGTTAAGATGAGGTAAGGTAACTGTGGCTTCTTCAACTTGAAGGACAAAGCCAAGGGGTTTAAGAAGGTGGGGAATAAACTGCCAGAATTTGGGCTGCACATTCCTAAGCTCTATCGAAAATGGAAAAGAGTGGGCTAAGACATTCTTAGATTTACAACTGGGAGACCAAGGAAGATCCCTAAACATCATTTGTCCAACATTCCAGTAACCTTTATTTAAAACTTTCTCTTGCATAGCATGACTCTTGAAAAAGATAACAAATAAGCCTTTTTGCACCATTCAGCTAAAACTAACTGTAGATATTTAAAATGATGATACCTATGAATGAGATGAATTGGAAATTAAAGGGAATGTAAAATCTTCTTTTTAACCTCAAATTCCCAACTGAGAGATCCAAATTGATTAACCACAAGATAGTGATCAATGCATAAATGAATCAATCTATGGAGAATATGAAGAAAGAGGAAAATCTTATACTCCATTATGAAAGAAGGAAATAGAATCTTAATAGAAATGAATTGAAGACAAATACTAACCTCAAAGTATAATAGATCTGGAAATTGCTATTTTTAGGGGTCTGTGCTGAGTATTGGGATTTTCTGCAATCGGATTTGGATTGAGAACATAGAGACAGAGAAAACCTGGAAATATTTTCTTTTTATGAGAAAGGTTGATTCTGACCCACTGGGAAATGTCACACTTGACCCAAAAATGTTGACATTGACCTGCACTGCTTCGACGAAAATTATGTTCATAGATCCTGAAAGTTTGTTAAAAATGGTACTCAGATCTTCTCTTACATTTTCTATCTTGCACTTGCACCTGCAAGAAAAAGGGGTTTTGTTGTTTGGATGGGGGGTTTGCCTTGGTCAAACCCTGGTTTAGGAATTAACCTTGAAATAGAATTGAAATAGCAGTAATAAACAAAGTAAATGGAACAATTCACCTTGCTTATGTTGAAACCTTTGTGGAGGATTCGAATCCTTGAATCCATAAGTATGGATGCTCCAAATGAATGTAGAATCAAATGTGGGATGTCTCAAATCAATTGTCTTTAGATCTTCAACACCAATCTTGAATGGATCTTGGATTTGAAAGAGGCTTGAATGGAAATGGATGGAGGAATATTCAACAAGTGAGCTCCATAAAGCTTGAATCCTTCAATGGATTCCAATGGTTCTCCTTGATGAATTGAATGCTTGAAGAGGGATGACTGATTAAATGATTTCTTTCTCCTTCTTTCTTGCTTCTTGATTTCTTGATTGAATTTTCTTGAGAATTCTTGAGCATGAAAGTGGATATGAAAATCGGATGCATGTGATGACTTGATTTTGTGATGGAGAAAAATGAGAGGAGGGGACTTCCTTTTATAGAGATCTAGGGCACAAAATCCTAGAGAGGCTAATATATGAGAAATAAATTCCCATTGGGCCATTACCCCTAGAAACAGACCTAGATTAAATGCAATTTAAGAGTTTACCATTTCAGAGACCAAAATAGTCAACTTGAAAGCGGGAAAACAATTCTTTCTGGAACCCGACACCTAGAGATCATGGAACCTTGAAGTTTGGACCCTGGGTCAAGGTCAAGGTCAACCTAGACCTAGGTCAAGGTTGAGCTCATCCTTGACCTAGGTCAGGGTCGAGGTCGACCTTGACCCTGAGGTCAAAAATCTCAGGATCTTAGTCTAGAATGCCAGAAAAGTGCAGAAAGAAGGTGGAAAAGGGGGTAGAATGGGGGAAAAGGCTAGATCCAAGTCAAAGATCCATTCAAGGCACTTGACATGACCCAAAAAAATCTACTCAGAGGGCTAAACCAATCCTAAATGGAAGTCCTTCCATTTTATGATGCTAGATTTAGCCCCCACTTTAGCAAGAGTATGGAATCGATGCAAACTCTTGGTAAAGTAGATCACAAAGAAAAAGAAAACATTATTGAAATCAAAGGGACAAAGTAATCCTCAAGCCCCCAGGGACTCAAGTCTTTATCAACTCCAAGATTATAACAAGAAAGACATCTCCAGGAAAAGAGAGAGAAGAGGAAGTGTGATTACCTCGCCCAATGAGAACTTATGTCCCATTGTGAACCACACAAGGAAACAACACAATTGGAAAGATGGAATTGAACTACCTAGTGAATGTGGCTACTCACTAGTCAACCCATCAAGGATTCACCCTTAGGAATATTCTATTCCAAAAGAGAAAAGCCAAAGCAAAAAAGAGATCTAGTCTTAAGGACACCTCTGACCTTAAGGGATCAAAGCCTTGAAAATTGAAACTAGAGGGATCGAGAGATCCTATAATGTAAAAAATCTAAATCCATGCTTTAAGGATTAGTCTCTAATCCATAAAGGGAGAAAGCTTGAAAAATATATATTGAAAGTGTGTGTGTGCAAAAAGTGAGCAAAGCATATGCCCCCATGTTAAAGTCATTACTAACACTTTAACAGGAGCAATGGCTTGAATGGAAACATAAACAAGTCCAATGATTATGTTTCCACTATGAGATGCCCCCAAGCAAAGACAAATCAAGGGAAATACCACATAAACATAGGGAGAACACAGAAGGGATCTACCTACTGTGGGGTCAGTATGATCATAAGATAATATTTATATGTATGATATTATTGTAAATGAATTGACATCATTCCCCAAAGAAAGTAGAACTATGATCACAATGGAGGAAAGAAACACAAGAGTTACAAAGAAGAGTCTTTTCGGACCACAACATGGAGACCAAAAAGAATCAGTGCTACCAAGTCACAAATCCAAGCAGACTACACAAGGAAAACATTTACGAACAATAGCATAGACACAACATAACATGAAAACAATATATAGAAGAATAGAGATACATATAAAGGAATAGCACAATAGTTTTGATTCCTTTATCACCTTGCACCAACAGAGAAACAAGGGCAATATAAAAGAATCTAACAAACATTAAGGGAACACATCACGGGAGAAGCATAGTACAACAAGAAAACACACAAAAAGCTACCATGAAGGAGAAGCCAATCAAGTGCATCACCTACTCTCCCCATCTCATTTTATATCATTTAGGGAAGGTAGGTAACTTGCAAGAGGGACTATATCCAACACAGTAGGAATGATAGCTAGTTCCAAACAAGGATCCTCTTGAGAATCACAATGTTGGATACTAGGTGTAATAATCAATTGTGTTGAAAGAATGTTAGGTAAATCAGTATCAATGTCAATAGTATCATATCCAACATTAACACCATTAGGATCATCAAGAGTATCTTCATCATCAAGAGTATCTTTATCATCAAGATCAATCAAAATAGAATCTAAGATACGAATAGAACCATCATAACCATTCATCTTAACATCATTATTAACTTCTTCTAACACATAAAGCATAGGTTGGTCAAAAGAAGGCAAAGAACTTTGAAGAATAGAAGCATGAGACTTAGCTTGAGCCTGACGCTTCTTATGATGTTCATTAGCAGATCGGTTACATTTTGTTTTATTTGAAATTTATTGAGAACTAGGAGAAACAATCACTAGATCCTTCACAGGTTATATAGGAGGATTAGTAAGCTTCTTAGCAATAGTAGGAGTTTGATTAACATAACTAGAAATAATAGATAAAGGAGGTATGGAAGGCATAGGTAAAATACCATGGTTAAGATCCACCTGAGGCATACTTAACTCAAGAATCTTTCGATGTTTATAAGTTTGATATGAGCAAAAAATATTGTCAGGTCGAGAAGGACATGAATTAGGTAATGAAGGCCAAAATAAGTCAAGAGTAGCACAATCTCGAGGCCTAGAAGATTGATATAAACTATGATTAATCATCTTCACTTCATCATCATGAATGAATTTAAGGAATCTATGGATGGGAGAAGCAACGGCATGCATGGAATTCAACCAAGGCAAACCAAGCTTAACTTGAATCTCATAAGAGGTAGCAACAACAACAAAAGTAGTGTTCACAACTTTCCCACAAAGTTCCATAGGAAAATTAATAGAACCAAATAATGGATAGAGAAAACCATTACAAGTTTGGATCCACACATCAGATGTATCATCACTATCATGTTGTAAATTCTTCATAAAAAGATTTTCTTCAATAATAACATTGACTAAGGAGGTAGGATGAACAAGACAACCATGTGTAGGTATCTTAGAAATCCTAGCATAAATGTAAAGGGGACCATCAGGAGCTTTAATAGTCTCAGAATCATCAAAGGTAATCAAGAGTTCCCTAGGTCTTTTATTCTTAGATTGTTGTCAAGGTTTAGGCTGAGCTTTCCGTTTAGGTAGGTTGAGGTGGAACTTGAGGTTTATTTTGAGGCAAGGGTAGAGATTCAGGTTGAGATGAAACAACATGCTCCACATGGTTAACAGTATGGTTAAGATCATCCTTCTTTGATTCATAAACAATATCAAACAATGGTATTAGTATCATGTGTAGGCAAAGGATTCATATAAATTTGGAGATTTTGATTAGGAGGAGAAACATATTTATTCCCATTACCATTATCAACAAATAAAGCATTAGAATCAATCAAGTCTTAAACCTTATGTTTTAAATAATAACACTTCTCAATATCATGACCATTCTAACGATGATATTGACAAAAAGCTTTAGGATCAAAGGATTTAGATGCCATCATAGTAGGTAAAATAGGTTGAATAGGAGGTAAAGTAATCATATTAGCAATCAACAATTTACTCATAATAGAATGTAAAGATTCAGAAAGAGGATTAAACGTACGATTCAGACGAAAAGCAGTGGATGCAGAAGTGGCATTTTTGGATGCAACAACAACTTGATCATCAACTACATTTGTTTGTTTTTTTATCTTGACATAGTTGTTAGGTTTTTTAAATTTGTTGGGGTTAGGAGCAACATCACTCTTATCAACTCGAACATGAGCTATTAGAGTGTTTCTCTCAAATTGACTCACTTGTAATTGATAATGATGAAGCATTGCACAAAGTTGTTGAAAAGAGGTAAATTCAGTAAGTAGAATCTTATCTCTGATATCCTTTTGCAAATTTGAAATAAAGATACGTTGAATATCAATATCAAGAATAGGATAATAAATTTGAGCATACAAATGCTTAAATCTACCAATAAATTCAGTCAATTTCTCTTTAGGATTCTATTTACAATGCATCAAATTAGTCAAGGACACTTGCGAACCAATGTTATTTTGAAACTGTTGAATAAAGGCATTAGCAAGTTTTGGAAAAGAATAAATAGAATGAGGAGGCAAGGAACAATACCATTGCAAGGCCTTATCATGAAAATTTCTAGCAAACAACTTGGCTAAAATCCTATGGTCATGAGCATAGTCACTACAAAGGATTTGGAATGTTTTAACATGAGTAACAAGGTCTCATTTTCCATTGTAATTCTCAAGATGAGGCATATCGGCTTGCTAATGAACATGAGCATGAATGATGTCTAAGGATAAAGGACTTACCATATCACATGTAGGAATACTAAACTTTGATTGAGTTAGGGATACAATTTGTTGTTGTAAAGAGGACAGTTTGAGCTAAACTAATGATTGTAGAATCATTAGAAGAAATAGGAGGCATAGCAACATTAGAAATACTAGGAAAAGTGTAGGAAGTGGTTGGAATAGAGGACATGACTAGTGGAACACCTGGTACCACATTTGGAAGATGATTGGAATAACTAAAAGGAACACTATGATAAGAAGGTTGTGAAGTAGGCAAGGACACTAGTGTAACACTCACACAAAGAGAGAGAACTGAAGTAGTCACTAAAGGAGGAGTATAGGTAGGAATGCTAGGCAAAGGAATAGAAGAAGGTTCCACACTAGTGACAAGAGGAGTACATCCTAGATCTTGAGCTAGTTGAGCTAAAGGTTTGACATTTGAATGCACAAGATGAGTGATACCACGTAAGAGATTAACACCTTGATCATTATCCTGAAGAACTTTCTTAAGAGCCTCTATAGCTTGAATAGAATATTGATTATGGTTTTCTTGCATAAGCTAATTACCCATTTTATCAAGTTCAATTGAGAGTTTTTGCACTTGTTTAGGAGGAACTCTTAAAGCATCATCCTCATCATGAGATGAGTGAGAAGAGTTATACTCTGTAGTAGGATTAGAATCATGAGTAATCAAATTGTCATCTAGGATCCTAAGGAAAGGAGAGGAAGACTCTAGATCAAAAGAACCCATAAGTCTACAACTTCTTCTAACCAGAATAGTATAAGTAGGACTAGAAGTAGTAAAGCTCATATACCAATGCAATGCAAATGAACTAAACTAGGAAAACACAAGACATGAACAAATAAATGTTTTTGTATTTTTATAGAATTTTTGAAATGTAAATACAAGCACATAAAAGAAAAATACATGCAAGATCTAACACCATAAAAGAAAGAGTTGTCTATCACGGGTTCACCAAAAATGTAGATAGTGAAAACCACGATAGGGCATCTAATTCCACAAAAGATAGGGGGTAAGCTTGTCGGGTTCACCAAAGATGTAGATATTTAAAATGATGATAGCTATGGATGTGATGAATTGGAAAGTAAAGGGAATGTAAAATCTTCTTTTTAACCTCAAATTTCCAATTGAGAGATCCAAATTGATTAACCACAAGATAGTGATCAATGCATAGATGAATCAATCTATGGAGAATATGAAGAAAGAGGAAAATCTTATACTCCATTATTAAAGAAGGCAATAGAATCTTAATAGAAATGAATTGAAGACAAATACTAACCTCAAAGTATGACAGATCTAGAAATTGCTATTTTTAGGGGTCTGTGCTAAGTTTTGGGATTTTCTACAATCCGATCTAGATTAAGAACACAGAGACAGAGAAAACCCAGAAATATTTTCTTTTTCTAAAGAAGGTTGATTCTGACCCATCAGGAAATGTCACCCTTAACCCAAAAATGTTGACCTTGACTTGCACTGCTCTGACAGAAATTCTATTCATAGATCCTGAAAGTTTGTCGAAAAGGGTACTCAGATCTTCTCTTATATTCGCTATCTCGCACCTGCACTTGCAAGAAAAATGGGTTTTATTGTTTGGATGGGAGGTTTGCCTTCATCAAACCTTAGTTTAGGAATTAACCTTGAAATAGAAGTAATAAAAAAAGTAAATGGAACAATTCACCTTTCTTATGTTGAAACCCTTGTGGAGGATTCGAATCCTTGAATCCACAAGTATGGATGCTCCAAATGAATGTAGAATCAAATGTGGGATGTCTCAAATCAATTATCTTTAGATCTTCAACACCAATCTTGAATGGATCTTGGATTTGAAAGAGGCTTGAATGGAAATGGATGGAGGAATCTTCAACAAGAGGGCTCCATAGAGCTTGATTCCTTCAATGGCTTCTAATGGAACTCCTTGATGAATTGAAGCTTGAAGAGGGATGAATACTTAAATGCTTTATTTCTCCTTCTTGCTTTCTTCTTGATTACTTGATTGAATTTTCTTGAGAATGCTTGAGCATGAAAGTGGATATGAAAATTGGATGCATGTGATGACTTGATTTCATTATGGAGAAAAATGAGAGGAGGCTTCCTTTTATAGAGATCTAGGGCACAAACTCCTAGAGAGGCCAACATATGAGAAATAAATTCCCATTAGGCCCTTACCCCTATAAATGGACTAGATTAAATGAAATTTAAGATTTTACCATTTTGGAGACCAAAACAGCTGACCCAGAAGTGAGAAAACAATTCTTTCTGAAACTTGACACCCAAAAATCATGGAACCTTAAAGTTTGGACCCTGGGTCAAGGTCAAGGTTGACCTTGAACTAGGTTAGGGTTGAGGTTGTCTTTGACCTAGGTCAGGATCGAGGTCAACCTTGACCTAAAAGGTTGACCTTGACCCTGAGGTCAAAAATCTCAAGATCTTAGTCTAGAATGCCATAAAAGTGCAGAAAGAAGGTGGGAAAAGGGGAAGAACAGGGTAAAAATATAGATCCAAGTCAAAGACCCATTCAAGGTGCTTTACATGACCCCAAACCACCTATTCAGAGGGCTAAACTAGTCTTAAATGGAAGTGCTTCCATTTTATGATGTTACACTAACATTAATGCCAAGCTTTTTCCCCCAGATATTACCAATCCAATCATCTAGAAATTTTCTAGCAGGAAAAAATTTCATATCCATACAAACAAAAAAGATAGCAATGTTTCTTAATCAGGATCGTTCAACTTTTATAGCATTTACCATGTCTGCATTTGGAGAGAGAGCTAGGATCTTAACACCATGTTGTGGGATCTTACCTTCCTCTCCTCATTCCATCTCTCCTCTAGAGCATTCTGCTATAGAATCATTATTTTCTCCTCTATGTCAATGTCCATCATGTCTATGAGGTCCTCTTCCATACTCCTTGACCACTTCAAACTATGTTGACTTTGGAAGAACCATTTTCTCAACCACAACTTCTTTTTAAGAGGGTTTGTTTATTTCTTTGCAACCATCCTGAATAACCCCTTCTGTCCTTTTATCACCACCTTGCCCATCTTTTCCATCATGAATGCCTTCTACGACCATCAAAACAAATTGTGGCAAATCAAACTAGATCTGGCACTAGATGGCCTTCATTGTAGATAATAAAGGCACCCACAAGTGAACCAGGGCCGAAGCCAAGAATAAATAATGAAACGAAGAGGCGGAACGAAAGGAAAGACAAAACACACGAACAACAAAAAAGAGGAAAGAAAAGGAAATAAAATAAAATGGACACGAAATAGGAAAATAAAAAGAAACAACACCCAAGATCCGAGGAAGCCACCACGGGAGCAATACGGAGGAGCCATGGGTCCCTCCTACTATAGACATCGACAATATGATCTCCAAAACCTTTGGGCCAACTTTCAGAGCGCTCTTCCTATTTATTCCTCTCAATTCATTTCTTTGAAGAGACTCTACACATATGTATTTTAATTTTTAAATACATTATTTAATTCATTTTTATTTGAATAACTATTACTTTAAAAAAACATTCTTTATTTTTGTAATTCTTGTTTAATTTTTACTCTAAAAAGTGTTTTACTTTTTTAACACGCATCAACTATATTGATTTTTTTGTACATAATTATTACAAGATGCTTCATGCCTTGTTGCCACTATAATATGCTTATCAATATAACCACATATTATGCCACCTATTTATATTGTCATATTATTGATTATATTTTCTAAGATAGACATGAAAAAATTAAAATTAAATGCATATTATTATAGATGAAATTGATAATAATAATATAATGAAACTATAATATAATTATTTATGATTCATAATGAAAAAAATATTGGCTAAACTAGCATTAGGGAGTCTTACCCTATATATTAACTAGAAAAATAAAAATCATAGAAAAAAAACTGCTTGTATGAATCGCTAAAAATTATCTAGAAAATATAGTCTTTGTACGTCTACTATTAAATAATTTTATTATATAATTACCATTTTATTTGACATGTGCCTCGTTTTACTTGAATGGAGCATAAACCTTTGATTCCATGAAAAAGGACTAACCCACACCTTCAATAATAAACACTAAATCAATTGCTTTCAAGTACTCTAACTCTCAATTCACATTGTGCTTGCATGTATCGTCTTATCGTCAACCAAATTGATGATAAATTAGACCAAGGGCCTATTGTAAATAGGGAAATAGATATTTTGTGGCTTATCTATGGATGTAACCTCAAACCCAACACACTATCAACCATAATTTTCTTCAAGCCACCACACCTCTTTGGCTTGATAAGTATTATAGTGTCCTAAATTGTAGGCACCTTGTTAAGGTGTACAATTTATGCTTAGTCGGAACTTGTTTTAGGGCATTTTCATTTCTTTATGCATTTAAGTGATTTAATTAATGAGGGCCCTTAATTATAGGTGTGACCCTTTAATTATTTCATTCAAACATTATCATTTGCATACATAGGCCCTATTACCATGTGCGGCCTATTCCACATGTTTCCCCTTTCACACCCCAATTCGGCACAAATTTTTGGAATCCTTATGATCATATTGATCCCCAATTAAAATTTGAACCATTTTTGCCTCTACAAGGGTGACCTAGGTGGAGCAAGTCATAAATTTTATGACCCTGTCATTAGAAGTAGTCCTTGTCATGCTAACTTAGGCTCAAATTTTAATTGAAGCTTATTATGATTTTAGGTAGGAATCTAAATTAAAAGTTAGCTTACTTTGACTCGTGAGAACAAAAATGGCCTAGAGAGGTATAAAAGCCATGTTACCTCTCCTATTTTGGGTAAGAAGCACATGAAAAGAAAGAAACCAAGGAATCCATGAATCAAGTTCATATCAAGAGATTAAGCATCCAAAGGGAAATCAATAAATTCATCTCTTCATGAAAATCCTAGCAATCATTATGAAATCATGTCTTTTATGATGTCATTTTAGGTCTTTGTGGAGTAATGGTATTGCATCCACACTTGTGACCTCATTTCAAGAAGGACTTGCATCATCAAGGTATAAGATTCTTATCAAGCCTCTTCTACTAATAGAACACTTGCTTTCCTTTCATGCAATTCCATTTCAATTTTGAGGTGAATTCCTAAAAAAGGATTTAACTAAGGAAAAACCCTTTCTTCCAATCATTTCCTTTTTTTTATGTATAGGTGACTAATATTGAAGTTTCAGATCTAGATTCAAGAAGGCCTAATTGTCTGCTTCAAATCCTACGTGCGGACTTCATAAATTGGCAAGACAACAAATAATTTCATGTATAGTGGTTAGTCTAGTCACCCATGTCCACCTAGGTCACCCTTGACAAGAATTTTGAGATAATATTTATAGTGCAGGTCAGTCTCTATGTTAGCTTCTCAGATCTGGTCTCAAAAATTGGATATCGGTTCGATAATTGTTTGTGTTTTACAAAAATATCCTTATCTCCCTTCTAATCCTAGATCTTTCATCTACCCATTTCATTTACACATTCAACATTCTATATAGTGAAGGAGGACCCATACACCCATTCAAAGTTTAAGTCATCTTAAGCCTATTGGGTTGTTCTCCTTCCTAATGTATTGAGTAAAAGATAGGTCTATGTTTCCCAATTTACCCATAGAAGCTAGTGAACACCTATTTTCAATATAAAATTTTGGTGAACCTGATATCCTTACATTTCCACTTCTAATTTTCACTCTTAGACCTGATTTGGGTAGCCTTCATTTTCATAATGGAATTTATTAAATTAGATTGGTGTGTTATCTCTCATGTTATTACATTTCTTCTCACTTCCATTTATCAATCACATAAATTAGATACCACATTTTTGTATTTCATGCCACTTGCATTCCTTCATGGTACTACTGCATATGACATCATGAGAATTTACAATTTTCTTCCCTTCTAAAACCATTTTTCAAGAATTTTATCCATATTTCATGTAATATTATCATAAAAATTTTAACAGTATATGGAATGTGTTAATTACATAAGGGTCTTTGTTGAAAATGATGAGCCTAAAGATGATTGTGATAAACAACCTTAGTAATTATCCTAGGCTATATTTAGTTAATGAGGATACCATCCTAAAAATTTAGCACCCATTTATTTGGAAGTTCTAGGACTTTTTTGGGCCCCATTTTAGTGATTTCCTAGATCTAGATGTGCTTATGCTTCATCTCCTACTCCTATCTTTCCTTTCTCCTTAAATCTCTCCACATTTCTTGCATCCCAAAGGCCATTTCCAAATGTTCCTCTTTGGGACTAGGCCAAATTTGACCTAATCCTGGACTAGGGTGACCTAGTTCGACCTAGTCCTTTAGGGTTGTTTCTTAATGGGTTCCAAGCCCAATGCAGGGATATTTCTTTTCCTTCTCTTGGTTGTTATTTTACTGTCAATTTAGGATCCCTAATTCACTATAAAAGGACATGAAATATTCTCATTTTGACATCCATGATTATCCCTTCTATGTGCAAGAAATCCATCTTTATGCAATCAAGTCTATGTGCAAGAAATTATTGGTGATTTCAAGTTCTCTTTTGGATTCAAGATTTGAAGACAAGGCTTCCAAATTAAGATCTCCAAATTTCATCCATTCAAAGGAAATCTTCTCTCATTGATGCAAGTTTCTCTCTTCCATGGTGGCCAAGTACAGGAATTTATAAGCAAGCAATAAGATCCATATCTATTCCTTATTCCTCCTCTTATCCATTGAAGTGATCAAGCATACATACATTCAAGATATCAGATTTGGCGAGCATAGATCAATAAAATTTTTGAATACATCTTTGATTCTACACACATTTTAAGCATACATCTTCATGGGTTTATCAAATCCACATCCATCAATGAGGGTTTGAAAAGCAAGGTGAATACTTACATTTGCCTTATTTTACATGAATTTATTATTTCCTTTCAAGGTTAATTTCTATATAGGGGCTTGACCAAGGCAATCCCATTTCCATAATGATTTCCCTATTTTTCTTTTGTGCATGAACATGTGGCACAGTTTTAGATCCATATTTTCAAGGTTTCAAAACCAGGATTTTCTCCTCAACAAATTTTATCATTTTTTACCCTTCCTAGACTACGCCAACTTTTGTGGCATGTTCCTGAGAATCTAAAAATTTCATGGTTAGAAGTTACAGGTCTTAGAGTTCTATATCCTAGATGGTTTCTAATTCCAATAGGTTTTCAATAGTCAATTGTCAATTTGAAGTTCATTTGTCCTCTTCTAGTCCTCAAGGTGACTACATCATTCTTATTTTCCTTTAAAGCACTTACTTTGATAAATTAGATATGATATCATACGTTTCTAGTTATCATCTTCTTTATCATTTCATAAGTGTTTGTCATACTTTACATTTCATATACATACATTTCTATCTATATAGGGAATACCACCATCAAAATCCCCCTTTATCTAGATCATGCATTAGCACCCATTCATCCATTTTGGGTTGTTCTAATCAAATTAGGTCTAAAGGTGTGGTTTGGTATTCCAATGTCTATAGAAATTTGGGGTCTACCATTGATCACCATTTTATATCACACTCCTAACAATCCTACATTAGAGAGTCCTAGATCCTCTCCTCCTAAACCTACCTTAATGGAAGAACTTGAGGAGGATATTTGTGCACTTATTTAGATTCTCGTAGAAATTATTCACTTTATCAAATAATTTTCAATAATCTTGATGTCCAACATATCCTTGATGATTTATCTCCTAGGATAACATTAGGATGAAGATCTTGAAAAACCTTCTTCTCCTTCCCAACCTAAAGAAGATGTGAATAGTGATAGAAATCCTAATCTTCCTAAAGAAAATAATCCTCCTATTCCTCTTTATAATACACATTTCCATAAGCCTCAAGATGAAATTTATTTTTCTCAACTAGAAGAAAATTACAATGTAGGCTATGACATTAGTTCTCAAAAAGATCATATTGGATAGGGTCTTGGCATTAATTAACAAGGTATAAAAGTCCCTATAGATCCTCTGACATAAGTTACTAGAAATGGTAATATAATTTATATCCCAAGACAACATTTTCCCTTGTTCATCACGACCTAGACATCCTTGTTTAATAATTCTTTTACCAACTCCAATAGTTGTTACCCCTCCTTTTGATGACCATTTGGCTTTAGCTAATAGAATATTTTGGATACTTAAGTATGATACCAAAATTTATTTTTATTTTTGACATTTTCCAAGGAAGAAAATAGCTCATGATTGTGATTTTTTAAAATCTATTTCATAACATCAATAAACATTATCTTGTTATCTTGTTGATTGTATTGAATCTAGACAATTTGTTCAAGATTTATTGGATAGATATCTTATTTTCTTAACAATGGATCTTGTACATGTTTTCAATTAAGATTGCGCCTATAGCTTGATGTAAAATCTAGCTATCCTGTTGAAACATGGAAACTCTCTCGAGTGGTGGGTTATCCTAAAATGAGAGAAGAATCTCCAGAATACAGGTCAGTTCCTAGTAGTGATTACCTAAAATTAAAAATGCATATGGGGAAAGGGATAAGAAAATATGAATACTTAAAACTTAAATGGGGTGATACACCAATTATTTGTATGCAACTTCAATTGAATCAACATGAATTATTGAAGACACTAATGATTATCAATACTCAGACAAGCATGCAATTACAAAAAATGATCTATGCAAAGGCCTGGAATATTTGTTTTAAAAGGGAAACTTAGGCTTGACTAATTTTTTGCAAAAGAATAAGGACACAAACAAAGACCTGCAATAAAAAGTATCGAGATTCAAACATGCAACAAGGAATGTAGTTTGAATTAAGGATAAAAATAACATAAAATAAAAAATCCACAACATTGCACCCCAAATCGATGAGAAGGAACCTTTGCATCTATATAATCAATGCTAAAAAATCCTCTGCTACAAAGTGCTCATACAATTTTCTCAAAAATTTGCAATGAGCCCCCAAAATTGATGTGAAAATGCAAGATATGGGCCATAGAATCAAAAAGGGTCAGATGCATGAGAAAACCCTTCATTAAAAAAAGAGCTAAACTATCATAAACTCAAGTCCCACTGATCCAAAAACTCCATCAAATCAAGCCCAACTGAAGTACCACTCAAAACTGTCCCAAAACTGCTCAAGATCCTCTAAAAAACATGCAAAAACTATGGGGGTCAGATGTGAGAATAAATCCCATTGAAATAGGGATAGAACTACTAGAAACTAAAGTGTCAATTACTGGAAAAGGCCCTCAAAGTGATGGTAATTGATAAGTAACTCCAAAACACCTCCAACTAGGCTCCAAAGTGTTGTAAGCAGACCTGAATTGCCCCATAACAGGTCATGAACAGAATAAACTCTTTAAGTGAGAATGAGACAAGTAGTCAATTGATGGTCAACCCTAGAAAAATGCAAGACAACCTAAGGCGAAATCCTAGATAAGACCTCCTAATTGTACTTGAATAATTAATAATATCCGCCTTATAATAATGACAAATATTAATATTATTCATAATAAGTGTGCAAAAAGAAAGACCTTTCTTGAGACTCATTTAATTATTTATTATTTATTAATTGATTATATTATAATAAATTTAATTTTTAAATTTGAATAGTACAACTATTTGTTTAAAATTAAATATATAAGAATATAATAATTAATAATTAATAATTAATAAATAATTAAATGAACACCTAAAAAAATCTACCTATTATTAACAATCATATTATAATATACTTAATTTAAAAAATGAATAGTAAATTGTTCGTTAAAATTACATGTATTAAAAAATATTTTTGATTTAATAATAAACAAACTTTATTTAAAAAACTAAAGAGAAATAAAATCTATATTTCTATTAAAAATATATTTGAAAAAAAACTCCAAAATCCGTAATTTTTAAAAAATATTGTCATTGAACAATATTTATTAAATTACAAATGTTACAAGCTTTATGTTAGAAATTAATCTTTCCTTGGTAAAATATGTATTTAAAAGATAAACCAAGGTATCCTATATTGTATTTGTCCTCTAGTCCAAGTAGGAGGACATGTCTATTTTTGGTAATTTCTTTAATAAGGAAATTAGATATTCCTCCTTAAGAGGAATCTCACATTTATCACACACACAATATGAATGTGGCATTCATCTAAGATGGAAGTTACATGCAAACTTCTCCACTCATCTCTACTTAAGAGATGTCTCTCACACACTTGCTCAATAATCTTCTCTATTCTCTCATTCTTGCTCTGCATATTGTAATGAGATTTGAGCTCCATTTCTCTCTTCTTCTTTAGGCTTTGAGCCTCATTCATAATTCACAAAGGGTTTTTCTTTACTTTTCCTCTTTCAAAAATCTTTGAGTTCTTGTTGTTCTTGGAGCACTTTGTTGATCTTGTGGCTTGATTCTTTGAAGCATTTCCTCTCTCTCTCTTGGTGATCTTGGTAATTTCTTTTCATGCACTCACACTTGGGTTCTTTCCTTTGCTCTACTATTTTTATTATTATTTCTAACATGGTATGACAGCAAGTTTAACCCTTGTTTGTTGAGTGTTTCTTGTAGGGAAATTTGAAGGATATTTTGGTTGTGAAGGAGAAAGCTTTTTTTGTTATCTAACCTTTTTGCAGGTTTTTTTTCTTCATTATTTGCTTGCAATCTAACATATTAGTTTTTTTTTTCTCTTAGATCTTAGATTTGGATGGCTTGCTACTAGATCTAAGTCTATTTATTCTTCTTTTCAAATTTTCTTAAATCTATTTATAACATTCTTGTTGTAGGATTTACATTCATCTTTTTTATTTAATCTCTGTTTAATCTATAGGATATCTCCATTTTTTATATATACTAACTAACATTCAATCTCTATTTTTTAATCATAGTTAAATCTTTTCTATTTTCATTGTATTACCTTCTATTAAATCATTAGTTTTTTATAGTCTATTCTTTCATTTTGTTGTGTGCATCACTTGTTATAAATCTACCAAAGGATCTAATATATCTCTAAGGGATCGCATTTTTTAAATCTTAATACTAATCTGGTGATATAAATCTTTATCTTGACATTGAATATGTTATAATTTTCAACATCACTCAACTTGGAACCTGTAGTTTTTTTTGGTCATGTTGTTATATTAAAATGTTTCATATATTACTCAACATTCCTTATATTAAAACATTTCATATATTGAAATGTTTTCATCTTGCATATTAATACGTTTCAGCAATAACTTTTCATATTAATTACTATGGCTTATAACTAACATTTTGTTGTGCCTTTTTTATAACATTGTTTTGTTAAAAATGTTTTTCCCTTTCTAAAAACGTGAGTGAACTTCAACATTACCTTCAAAAATGTTTTTAACTTTAGCATTACCTTCAAAAACATTTTTCATCCATTTAAAACTTCAACATTCCTTCAAAAACATTTTTCATCCATTTAAAACTTCAACATTCCTTCAAAAACATTTTTAATCCATTTCAAACACTTATGTCCACCATTTTTAAACTAATGTTTCATTAATTCGATTTATCTTCTTCCTTATTCTGAATCTTGTAGCAGTTTTTTTTGAAGGCAAAATCTCCATATTCTAGACGCATAATTGCAGTCTTCAAATTGCAATAAACTTGTTGATTATCTATTGTTAAATCATTGCATTAATTTGGACACTTCTCAGCATTTTCATGTGGATGCTCGTGCAGCTTTTTCTTTGGGCACAGTCTAGATTTTTATTGCTTCAGTCAAAATCAGTACTAATCGTTTCTTTGCAGGCATTTTTTTCATGATAACTTGTTTAAAATAGTTCTGAATTAGTTCTGAGATTCTTTTTTATCTGCATATTTGTATTTATCCTTATTTAGTTCTAGTTTGAACATTTCTTTCAAACTTTGACTCATTTCAATCTCATTTTATATTTGGTCACTTAATCTGCCTTTCATTAATAATTTGATCAAACCTTTTTAAATTCTGGTTATATCTATTTTTTAATTCTTAGTTTAAAATTTAATTCACTTATTCAAGTTTAATAATTTTATCATTGTATTTAAGTTTTAAAATTTTTGTTTCTAACTATTTGTCTAAACAAATCAAAATTATCTGTTAAACATTGTTTCATATATCTATTTATTCTCTAATTCACCATATATATATTTTTTTATCAATTCTAGCTCATCCTTTTTAAGCATTTTTTTTTAAAAAGAATTTTTTTATATACATCTCAAATCTGTTCAATTCATAATTGTAATTTTGTTATCCTTATCTTGCTATTTTCATCATGTCTAATCTAATTCCATAAATTAAACTAACTAGCTCTAACTATCACCAATGGAAGATGCATGTTTCTTTCCTCTTTCGTTTTAAACATTTTTTTGAAGTTGCCATAGATGTGACTCTTGAACCAGCTGCCTCTGCTGCCCAAACTGCCAAAGATGCATGGCAAGGTAAGAATGATGAAGCACTCGGTCTAATTAGACTCTCCATCAGTCTCGATCTATGTCTTGATTGGACATTGCACCAAAGCTCATGTAGCATGGGACATCTTGAAGCAAACCTACGACAACTCCTCTGAATCATGTAAGATTTAGCTACAAGACAACTTGGAAGACCTAAGGTATACAAATTTTAAATAAATGGATGAATTTTTACTCAATTTTGATGCTATTAGAACTTAGTTAAATGGTTTAAATGTTACTCTTACAGATATTAGATAGATTACTATAATTCTTAAGAAATGTCTCCCTAAGAAGTTTCAACAATTTATCACTAACATCCACTCTCAGCTTGCTATTTCTAGTTTAGCTCCTCTTTTAACTTATCCTATTTTTCAAAAAAATTGTACCAAGAGGAGGCAAAATTATTGCAATTTGGTACTATTAAATTTTTTGAACATGCTTTTGTATCTAAAACTCAAAATCACAATAATAAGTCTCATACTAATCATCATAACAATAATAACAATAATAATTATCGTAACAATAATCATCATGGTTATTCAAATAATAATAATCATAATAATTATTATTCAAATAATAGGTCTAATTCTAGGCCATCATACAATAATAATAACAATAATTATAATAATCAACAAAATTGGAAACCACATTGTACTTATTGTGGTATAGATGGTCACCTAACTAATGGTTTTTTTTTAAAAGCACAACGATAAGAAGCCTATGAATAATAATAATCAAAATAACTTTAAATCTCAAGGTAATCAATCTCATCTCGCTTTAACTGCTTGTTATAAAACTTCTCATGCATTAGAATGGATTATTGATAGTGGCGCTTCTCATCATGTTACATCTCATAGAGAAGTTTTTGATTCTTTGCAACCTGGTACTACTAATATTCCTATTCAATTAGCTAATGATAGTAGTTGCAAAGTTGATGGAGTTGGTGATGTTAATGTTCGAAATGGAAAATTACACAATGTTCTTTATGTTCCTGAATTGAAATCCAATCTTCTTTCAATTGCTCAATTATGTCAAGATTACAAAGTTGAATTTCATAAGGATATGTGCTCTATTATTGATCCTTACACTAATCATGTTGTTGCTAATGCTAAGTTGGATCATGATAATTTGTTTAAGTTTTATGAGTTTTCCTCTTCTAGGTACTCTTTGAAAGTGAATATTGATTTCAATAGATGGCATGAAAGGCTTGGCCATTTAAATTCTGATTATATTTCTACATTGCTAAAATCTAACATGGTTGAAGGATTACCTCATGTTGTTCCATCTAAAATGACATACACAAGGTGCATGAGTGGAAAAATGAAAAGGGATCCCTTTCCTCATAGTACTTCATGGAGGGTGTCTCATAAGTTACATCTTATTCATAGTGATCTTTTGGGTCCAATGGAGAACAACTCAATACAAGGTTCAAAGTATGCTCTTACCTTTGTGGATGATTTCACTAGAAGAATTTGGATTTATTTCTTGCATACTAAAGATCAAGTTCTCGACACATTTTCTCAATTTCATATGTTTGTGGAAAGGCAATCTGGTTCTAAACTTAAAATTCTTAGAACAGATAATGGTACTGAATATGTTAACAATGCATTTCGTTCTTATTTGAGATCTTTTGGTATAAAACATGAGCTTACTGCTCCTTATACACCACAACAAAATGGTGTGGCAGAAAGGAAGCATAGAACTATTGTAGAAATGGCTAGATGTATGTTGCATGCAAAAAATATTCATTACAAGTTATGGGCTGAAGCAATGGCTTGTGCCACTTATCTTCTTAATAGAACTCCTACTAAATATTTGAAAGACATAACTCCCAAGGAAGCATGGTCTGGTAGAAACCCAATTTACAACATTTGAGAATTTTTGGATCTATTGCTTATGTTCATACACCCAAACAAAAAAGTCACAAATTACATTCTAAATCTTCTTCATTTAGTTTTGTTGGATATGATGAATCTACTAAAGGTTATAGAGTTTATGATCCTATTTCTAACAAGGTACATATTGCAAGAGTTGTTGTTATTGCAGAAAATGAAGTACATGATTTTTCCAAGGCCAAAGATGATTAATTTAAAGGGGTTATTCTTGACCTCATGGAGGACCAACCTCCTATTCTAAACCCTACTCCTAATGCACCTATTTCTATTCCTACTAGTATTTAAAAAGATGATGATGATAGTAACAATGTTTCTACTCCTCATAGTGATATTTTTTCTCATAATGATGATAATTATGTTCATAATGATGATGATAGTGATGATGAAAATGATGAATTTACTCCTCATAGTGATATCTCCATTACTTCTAAGAGAAATCTTAAATAGTTAAAAAATTTACTTAATGAAGGTGATGATTATATTACTAGAATGGGTGGACCTAGACCTAGGAGACTTAATTATTGTAACTATGCTTTAATGTCTTCTCTTATGCATTCTAATGATCCTCAAAAAATTTCTCAAGCTAAAAATCAACCTCATTGGAAAATTTCTATGCAAGAGGAATATGATAGTTTAATTTCTAATAATACTTGGGATTTAGTTCCTTTACCTCATGGTAAAAATTTAGTTTCATGCAAATGGCTATATAAAACTAAGTTGAATGCCAATAATGAAATTAGTAAGTTTAAAGCTAGATTAGTAGCAAGAGGTTTTTCTCAAGTTGAAGAAATAGACTATAATGAGACCTTTTCTCCTATTGCAAAAATGCCCACCATTAAAGTTGTTCTTGCTTTAGCTCCAAAAATGAATTGGCCTATTCACCAAATGGATGTTAAAAGTGATTTTCTAAATGGTGATTTGCATGAAGAAATCTATATGTCTCACCCTCCCGATTTTATTAAAGAAGGTCATGAACATCTAGTATGCAAACTAAATAAATCTATCTATGGTTTAAAACAATCTCCTAGAGAGTGGTACTCTAAAATCAATGCTTTCTTTATTTCTCAAGGTTTTTCTAGAAGTAAAAATGATCCTAACTTGTAAATCAAGCATAGTGAAGATGAAATTATTATTATCATTCTTTATGTTGATGATTTGATTCTTACTTCTAGTTCTAACCATTTTATTTCTGATATTAAGTTCCAACTTAATCAAAAATTTCAAATGACTGATTTAGGACTTTTACATTATTTCTTAGGAATGCAAATTTGGCAAACCCCTAAGGGTATTTTTATCTCTCAAAGTAAATATGCTAAAGATCTTCTAGATAGATTTCATATGAATGATGCTAATCATGTTTCAATTCCATGTGAATTAGGAACTAAGTTAATGATAGATATGCAATCTCCATTCATAGATGCTACTCCTTATAAAGAACTTGTAGGTACTTTAAATTATCTAACTCTAACTAGACTTGATATATCATTTAGTGTTGGTTTAGTTTCAAGATTTATGTCCAAACCTCAACAAACACACTTCAAAATTGCTAAAAGAATATTATGATACATTAAAGGTACTATTAACTTAGGATTATTTTATGATGCAAATTCTAATTTTTCTTTAAAAGGTTTTACTGATTTAGATTTAGGTGGAGACCCCAATGATGGGAAATCTACTATTGGGTATTGTTTTTCTCTTGGTTCAGGTGCTATATCTTGGAAAATTAAAAAAGATCAATCTGTTTCTCTATGTTCTACCGAAGCTGAATATAAAAGTTGTACTCATGCCTCTAAAGAAGCTTTATGGCTTAGAAGAATACTTGAAGATTTGGGTCTACCTCAGCAAGAACCTACACCATTGTATTGTGACAATCAAAGTGCAATAGCCTTGGCAAAGAATCCAGTTTACCATGCAAAGTCAAAGTACATTTCACTCCACCACCACTTTATTAGAGAGAAAATTGAAGAAAAGAAAGTTTCCCTCATCTATTGTAAAGGTGAAGATCAAGTTGCAGATATTTTGACAAAATCTCTTTCTAGAGAGAAATTTAAATTTCATTGTAACAATTTGGGTTTGATACCCCTTGATGTAAATACCCCAAGTAAAGATTAAAGGGGGGTGTTAGAAATTAATCTTTCCTTGGTAAAATATGTTTTTAAAGGATAAACCAAGGTATCCTATATTGTATTTGTCCTCTAGTCCAAGTAGGAGGACATGTCACTTTTTGGTAATTCCTTTAATAAGAAAATTAGATATTCCTCCTTAAGAGGAATATCACATTTGTCACACACACAATATGAATGTGGCATTCATCTAAGATGGGAGTTACATGCAAACTCCTCCACTCATCTCTACTTAAGAGATGTCTCTCACACACTTGCTCAATAATCTTCTCTATTCTCTCATTCTTGCTCTCCATATTGTAATGAGCTTTGAGCTCCATTTCTCTCTTCTTCCTTAGGCTTTGAGTCTCATTCATAATTTACAAGGGGTTTTTATTTGCTTTTCCCCTTTCAAAAATCCTTGAGTTCTTGTTGTTCTTGGAGCACTTTATTGATCTTGTGGCTTGATTCTTTGAAGCATTTCCTCTCTCTCTCTCTCTCTTGGTGATCTTGGTAATTTCTTTTCATGCACTCACACTTGGGCTCTTTCCTTTACTCTACTATTTTTATTATTATTTCTAACACTTTATAAATACTATTTTAAAATAAAATATAGATTTTATTTCAAACTAAAATCAATAAAGAATAATAAAAACTATTAAATTTACACCTATAACTTAATAAATATCATGAATAATATTTATTAATTTATAAGTTTTAATTTAATAGTATTATTATTTCTAATTGAATTAAAGTCTGAAATGAAATTATAAAGCAAACTTTGTTTCCTAACCCGTGAGCTCTTAATACAATATCAAAAAAAATATGAAGGCAAAAAGCCTTTCACCCTAACTCATGGTTACTAAAGAAAAGTAACCCTAAAATCATTTACATTTGGTTCATTTATTTTGCTACTTAGGAGCGACCATGCTACTAGGGTTTGGAGAATTTGGCACAAAATGACTTCGGTCTGGTTTGGAAGCCTTGTTACTCTCCTTCGACATTGATACAAGTAGCTTATTTTTTGTGATCCGATTTCATGTATTCATGTTGCAATGTTTACTTCATGGCTATCACATATAATATAAAATTTATTGTTGCACATGAATCTACATTTCTATTTCTTTTGTCGTGAGATCTTTAGATACAACATTTCTATGCAAGTTGTTTCTCTTCAAAAATTTGGGTCACGATATGGTGTACCTATAGCCCCTCATGGATTGAAGTCCTACATCATATGTTATCCCTATTATTAGCATCATTTAATGTCAAGACCTCAAAAATAACACTATTTAATGAACACCTTATTTTGTATATATTCGGTTGTAGGATGTTGGTTAAATCTGTCATAAAAATTGTTGTGCCTTTATTTTCATAAATGGCTATCTTGAAGACCCCTAGCCTCTTCTTTATTTTTGTGTTCAGGGTATTTTGTTCTATGACTCCTTACTATTGTGGCTCACTGATGTAATCATAATGTTGTCATCATTGAACTATGGGCTCTTTTAGCTATTTGTATAATTTCTTCTACAGCTTGATGTCTTGCAGGAACTACAGACTTAGATACATCAACCATTGTTCATAATGCTTGTTGTGGATATGTCTATACACAATTGTTATAATATGCTTGCTTTACTAAATGAACAAATTCTTCATTCTGGTGGAAATTTATTGAAACTATCTGGTGTGCTTGACATATGATGGTAGATCTTTGACATGTCACACACATAAAAGTCATGAATTCTACATCTAAAGATTAATTACATAATCTCTATCCTCATCTTCAGAAGCTAAATGATTATTATCATTATTGAGGGAAACAAAATCCTGATAAAAGGATGTCTAAATTTTTAGATTTTATTTCAGACTTGACATTTTGGTGGAACTGATAGTTCTCTTTGACATTCTTAGTTGTTTTAGAAGCAACACGGATGCATCCATTCTGATCATTCAAAGACAAGCCCAAAACATCAAGATTGTGTTCATTATTTTCTTTAATCCCTATTTTGGATAGAATAGTGATAGCTTTGCACTTTATCTTCCAGTTATCATGGTATTGGCCATTAGTAGAAGAAAGTGTCCATGGCAGTTTTAAAATGGCATACAATATTTCGTAACATGCCCCCTCACTAGAATTCATTCATTATCTATGCTAGATATCTGGATATCTATAGTTGAGTGACACACTCAAAGATTCTCTACGTAACATGCTCTTATTTATTCTTCTATTCTATTATGTAGTCATGAACTTATTGCAAGAGAATTTTTTTTCCATATATGTCACTATATTTAAACTGTAATTAGCAATAATTAGTAACTCAAATATTTTATATATTGAAATATTTGATCTTACTTTGTGATTATTTCTATTGTTGTAACTGTCTTTGAGTTGCACTGTATTTGTATATAATCTTGTAGCATTAGTTTCCATTATTCTATTACTTCATCTATGATTTATGTGTCTCTAAATTTCTCTCTTCCATCTGGTGGTATGCATTTGATTGTTGAATTGTTGCCTATTACTATATCTCCTTTGTTGATATGTGGTTAGTGTTACCTTTCTCTCAATATGGAAAATCTATAAATGTTGCACAGTTTCAAATGACTTACATTTGTGGTCCCATGGTGAAATTCTGGAAAGGATGAGGAAATTCGTTTGTGCATTGTCCTTTGATGCTAGTTGAATCTTATGTACATCACACTTCCAAGATGTTCTCCAATTTCCTTAATATGATGTAATCTATAATTGTCTTTTAAAATCTGACTTGTGTCTTAATAGAATGCTTTTGTTGTTCTTGGTCATAAATCTTTCATGTTTTTCCATTGCAACATAGATGTAACATGAAACATTCAAATATCCCAAAGATCTTCTTGTAGCAATTTATCCTCCTATAGAAATCTATCATTATTGTGTTGCATATAGCCTCCTGTAGTAATCTGAAATATTTTTAGAATGTGATAAGTTCCTGTAGCAATTAATGATTGATTTATTGAGTTGAAACATTTCATGAAAAATGCCATGTCCCTTCAACAACCAGTCTTCACCAACTCCATGACTTGATTGAAAGGTTTCATACCTGTAACTTATGCATGTCCCTTCTATGATCTCCTCGGTGTCTTCAATCAACTACTTTGGTTCAACTAGAAGGTCTCATACCTATAACTTATGTATGCCCCCTCAATAGTCTCCCCAAAATCTTTGCCTCTACATGGTTCGGTTGAAAGGCTTCATGCTTGTAAATTATGCATGATCCTTCAACAACCTCAATTATTCATACTTGTATCTACACATCATGCAAACATGTTAACAAAACAAAGTAGTACAAGTGTTATGGTCATTCTTTTCAGCAGCTCCTTTTATGCATCATGTTTTTTCATCTTTGTAAATGTATGAAAGTAGAACGATAGAATGACAGGTCTAACTCTTCCATTTCTTAGTTCGAATGAGATGACCCCCATTCTTCTCTCTCTTTTTCAGGAAAACCTCAGATGGGGACTCAAGGACACAGCAAAATTCAAACCTCAAAAAAAATACCAGGCAATGAGGTCCAACCATATCCTTCTATTGCTCACTTCTTTTCATTTATGAAGATGTAATTAAGATTTTATTTCTACATTTAAAAACTCAAATGCATGCTTGCATTATCCTAGGCCATAGGTTGTGTGGCTGCATGATGAATACATTTTCATACTTGTATCTCTCTTTATTGATAAAAGAGCTCTTATTTATCTTAAAATACACTTTTAGTTTATAGTTTTCAGACCAACCACTGCTTGTGTGGACCACTTTAATTGTTGTACTTATGTTATTTGAAATAAACAAATATTTCCCTTCTATATGAACTTAAGAACTTGTACTTTGCTAAAATCTAAGTTTTTTAATAGTTTAGGACAACAAAATTTAAATTTTTGAACTATTTTCAAGAAACTAGAAATGCACTAGAAACTTCAAAAATGTGAAAACAATCTAATAACTGAATGCAATTGATTATAATATGTAGATTAATGAATCAAAATTGAACTTCTTTCACCAAAAAATAAGCGATGATAACAGCCCTGCCAATTAGAACAAGCATAGTGAAAATTGGTAACAATACACTTTCTTGATATCAAAATGTGCTACTAGTATTATCTTTGCCTATTATTTTTCTCCACACCATGTAATCTTAGTAGCTTACTTAATTGGGGGATCTTTGCTTTGCTTGGTTCTATACTTCACATTTCAATCTTCCCTTGTGAGAAACATAATAGTTCCCTTTCCTCATCTTTCCACTTGGGGGGAAATCTCTCTCGTTCCTTATCCTTTCAAAGGATCTATTATCCCTTAATTGACATGTATCTTTTATGACATGATGTCCTTCCTTGCATGGACTTGTTTTGTTTTGGATAAGGATTATCATTCTTGTTAACAATCTCTTCCTTTCTTGGGAGTGTATGTCTATTATAATTTATCTTTCACTTAGCTCACACAATTCTTATTCTTTCCCTTTCATTTACACTTTTGGGCAATGAATTTATTTTCAAATTATTTCTAAGGATCCACTTTCCTCAATGGAGTTGCATTTTTTTATCATGTGATTTTTTCTTATAGTGAATCGATTGTCTTGACTGAGGATTCTCTCTTAAATAAGAGGTTTGTATCCTTGATCACAAACTCTTCCTTATTTCCAAAAGCATGTCCATTATAAAAAAATTCCATTACTTGGGGGCTTAAAGTGTGTCATCCTTCATCAAGAATCCATTTTTATTACCTAGTAATAAGGGGGTTGAAAGGTGAATTATTGTTATCATTCCTCTCTTGGTCTTGAATATTTTATTTTTGTTCAAGAAATCCTCTTAGAGGTAGATGTCTTGGTCAGAAAATATATTCCTCCTAAGGATCCCTTTACACACGTCACAATATAGCCTTTTACACAATTTTCTTTCCTTTTCCTTAGAAAGAGTTATGCCTCTTTCACTTTGGTTATGTATACATTTTTTCTTTAAGGATACCTCCTTGGTGTTGAAGGTGTGTATCCTTGTTCTTATTTTCCTTAAGATACCATCATAGCTTTATCTTCCCTTCCTAAAGAAGGGGGCATATATGTGGCCTCCTTGTATATTATATGATGGATTCCTAAATCCTTTTTCACCCATGTGTGTTATTTAGTGGATTTGTTATGAATACAATTCTTTCCTTGGATTATCCTTTTACACCCGCATTATTTTTATGCCCATGTACATTATTTTGTGCCCCTATGTGTTATGTTGTCCTGCATTTTGTCACCACAAATTGTAGGTAACAATACGAAACTTTTAAACTTAGTTTTGTATTTCTCTATGATTGATTCGCTATTTAATTATCCAATGTTGATCGACCAATTGATCTCAATATGTTTAGTGAATCCTTTTGCTAAAGGTTTTCATCAAGTCTTTTTCATTTTTTAGTTTGTCTTCCTATACTTGATTTTTGAAACCTTCAGCATCCTTTGGTATGTTTTTTAGTGTGTTTTTAGTTTCTTTTAATCTTTTTGTTTTGTTCAATCTCTTTCTTTCAATTTTTCCTTCAATTTGATCTATCTTAGGGCTTGATCAAACTTATTAGTCAAAATATATGACCATTTAAGTGCCCAAAAAGTGGACTCTCCAAGCTTGAAACTGCATATTTAAAAAAATAGATGTTATTTTCTATAGTTGAGTTGCACTTTTAAAAAAATATAACATAAATTCAATTTATGTTATGTTTTTAAGTTACTTTATCACTTAAATTTATCACTTAAGTGATTATAGTGCACTTTATGTTATATTTTGATGTTGAGTTTCTTTTAAATATTTCGCTTGAGTGACTTTATTACTTTATAGTTCTATTTGAATGTTGAGATTTACTTAATATTTTAAATCAACATATAAGTTAATATTGTTTTTTAAAAAAATGTTTGCACATTATATATTCATATATATGGTGTAAATAGTTATTTTAGACCCCTTAAGTGATATTACACTCAATGTATTTAATTAGACATGTGCTTAATTATTCACTTAAGTTGTGTATAGAAACAACATGTCTTCAAAACTCCTACTTTTTATGCAATTGCATCTGTAGAGTCCACTTTACATGTAAAAAAAGCTATGCCTTGTTTTAAGATATGTCATTGCATATATGCAATCCCTCCTCTAGAGTCCACTTTACATGTAAAAAAAGCTAAGACTTATTTTAAAATATATCATTGCATATATGCAATCCCTCCTCTAGAGTCCACTTTACATGTAAATGCCTTTTCCATGTCTTTTGTATGACATGTAAATGCCTCCCAAGAGTGTGTTTTGACATGGAATTGCATTTAAGTATTTTTATGTCAAAAAATAAAACATGTACATGCACCTCAAGAGTGCATTTTGGCTGGGAGGTCATATTTGAGACAAAAATATGCCAAGCTATGACTAAAGGATGAAATTTGAGACTTAAAACGTGCAAAACATGACATACACATGCACTTCTAGAGTGAGATTTGGCTTGGAGACTTCTTCTAAGTCATTTGCATACAAAAAATGACACATGTATATACATCTAAAGGTTGTGTTTTGGCTGGGAATCTTCTTTTAAGGAATTTGCTTACAAAATAAAAGATGTATATGCATCTTAAGAGTCCAATTTTGCTCTTCCATTAAAAGAAAAACATTTTCAGCCAAAAATAAACCATGTATATGCATCTTAAGAGTTCAATTTTTCTCTTCCATTAAAAGAAAGACATTTTCAGCCACTAATAAACCATGCACATGCATCTCTAGAGTCTGTTTTTACCTCCATATGCATACTTCATCTTTCCAAGAACAAGTTTTGTGCATTCTCAGCCCAAAACAACTCATGCAAGGGTATCATTTGGATTCATTTCTCATCAAAAATGCCCAACAAGCTTGTTCTTGGTAAATATTTTTTCTTTTGACAGATTTTGTAAGTTGTTTTTTATCAAATGCAAGTAAAAACATGGCTTTTTGTTGCATCTTGAGATCATTCTTTGCAACTTGGAAATGGTCAAAGGTTTTTTTTGAGTTGTTGGATGCAAATAAATCTCTAGAGTCCATTTTTGGAGAAGACAAAGTCATTTCAACTTCTCTTTCTTCCATTTTTGGCTCATTGAGCTCCAAGTAAGTATATGTATTTGATTTTGCTTTTGTTTTTCTCTTATTTTCCTACATTGTTGCATTTTATGGCTCCTTTGTATCCATTTGTTCAAATGCAACCCATGTATTATGCATTTTTGTGCTTAAATAAGTTGAAATCTTCACTTTGTCAATGCATGAAAATCACCCTACACTCAAAAATGAAATTGCATGTGAAGATTAGCTTTAAGTTTTTTACATGTTTGAGTCAATAGAAAAAAGTATGTTTTATGTTTTTCTTTCTTGTTTTCTTTCTTGTTTGTTATTTTTAAAGAAAATTGAAATCATTCCCTCAAGAATGCAAGTGCATCCATTCATGTCAATTCATCCTTCATCCTCCATACATGTAATTGCATTCCCCAAGTCCATTACATGTGAAAACATGTCATTCTCCATTACATGTAATCATCCCTCAAGAGTCTATTTTTCATAAAAGGTCACTCTTTTAATTACCAAAATTACCATTTACATATTTCCATGTACTTCCAACTTGCATTCTTGGCCACACAAACAAAGCCCCACATGTAACCCATCTTCACAAGTCTAATTTTTCTCCTATTTGCCAATATACATGTGTCATTCAATTCATTTCCAACCAACATGTGTGTTCTATAAGTATCTAATCAATACTCTGAATACATTTTTCTTCATAGATCCATCATTGCAAGTCAAAGCTTGAATCCTCTCATGGATCCAATCTCTTAGATGATGTATTTACCCTTTGGAATTTCCATGTTGCAGCACAGGATATGTCAACACCAACAAAAGATAAAGGAAAAATGAAATATCAATATGATAAGGAGCTAGCTAATTCTACAGCTTCACTTGTTTCATCATCTTTGGATCAAATTACAGATACAAGAATTGGGTTTGTTGACATGACCAATTTATTGCAAAGGCTTGAAGATCCTGCCAACATGGAACTATGACACATTAAGAGGAGTAATATTTACTTGATTTCTACTTTCCCTATGGATGCTCTAGAACCTGAATTTGTCTTTGAGTGTGCACATCATTTCAACCCCAAGGGAAAAATGGTCAAGGATGCAGATGGAAAAGTGATTTTCAATCTGGATCTAGATGTCATTGAACAACTTTTCAGGATTCTCCAAGTCCTGAATGTGCAGACTTGTCCAAGGACATATCCATACAATTATGGAACCAAAATAAGTCAGACTATCAAAGATACATGAATGACGAATAGTTGGTTAATAAAAGGTCAAATTTTTCCAAATGGCCAAAGACAATACACAGATTTGACTTCTCTCCAGAAGTTAATGATCTGATAACACTCCTTGGTAGAATTTATGGTCTCAAGGAATCTTGTAATTTTGAACCTTGGATGTACAAATTCATTTTTCAGATTCTTGAGAACAAAGAACCTATCTAGTGGGGGGAGCTCATAAGCACAACATTTTGTGAACAATTGAGCCATGTGGGTACATCATTGCCTTTCTATATGAATTCTTATTTGGTCTACGTTGCTACAACCATGGGACATTATATGGACTCTCCACCAAAGGTGATCGATCATTTGTACCCATTTGGGAATATCATGATCAAATCACATTTACACAGAGAAAATGTCATTACAAGAGAGTGAAAGATGCATTCTTTGGGCATTTCAAGTTCTTTTTTGATAAAGAGTTGGCAATCAAGAGACTGTCAAATGAAGCTTGGGAAAAGGTAAATCAGTTTGGTTGCATCTTCTTGCAATTTCCAACTTTTACCTACTTAAGAGTGGGTTATTTCCAAGGAGAACCCTATACCTTTCCAAGATATCCTACTGATAGGATCATCCTCATGGAGATGGTGAGACAACTCATGGATGTGCAATCATATCAACATAATCTACATAGGCAAAGTTTTGGTATCACCACTGCCAAACCTCTTCAAATTGGTTGATATACACTACATTGGTGTATATGGAAAAGCAATGGAAGAATAAATTTAGCTTATCACATTGAGGAAATTCAAAGCTAGGTTTCACTTTGATTATAGAGGGATGCATTCAAAAATCAAAAGAGCCTTCACCCACATTAATCGCATGGAGGATGTGTGGATTGATTTACGCACTAAGGTGGTATCATGAAAATGGATTACTGCAGGCTCACCTTGCGAAAAATCATTGATCTTAACATGGTTGAAATTCCATGTTGATTGGAAATTGAAGATGATGGCCTACTCCTGGATCTAGAGTATCATAATACTCATCTTGAAAAGCTTGTTCCTTTTCCGATTCAATGGAAATAGAAATAAGGAAATTTTGTCTTTGACTAGTACCCAATCTATTTTGTTGAATACCAACAAGTGGGTGAAAAGAAAAGGCCTCAAGAGAGTATATCCAAAGGTCAGGGTAGAATGCAATCATTTTGGCCCTATTGGAAAGAGATCTCAGGTGGAAATCAAAAGCAAGGATGAATCTTCTTCTTCTCAACCAATTAAAGATATCAAATTTACACTCAAAGGAGAAAAATGGTCAAATCCACCTTTAGGTCCTATTCAAACACCCCTACAAGAAGAATAATCAGATGAAGAAGAAGGATAAATAATGATCCTATCTCCTCCTCAGTTTCCAAATAGCAAGGATCCATCTAATCAAGAGGAGTCATTTCTACATATAGTAGATAATGATGTGGATTCATTTTCTATTGTATTCACTCCTTCTATTACTATTTTAGAGGTGAATATGTCTTTATTTCCTATCTCTTCTGTAGCTCCTTCTATCCTCATTGTAGGGCAGTGTAAGAATCTAGCAAATGTCTTTGGTGATTTCCCATCTCTTATGGAAGTTCAAGTTTCCCAACTTGATACTTTGGTTGCAGGCTTTCAAGCAATCATGATAGATTCATCCCAAAGAGAACCTATGGTTTCTACTATGAAAATGGAGGCATGCACTATGACAATAGAAATACAATTAGGATCAATGCCTACTATGATCACTATTTCAAGTCTAGCAAAGGAGAGTTTTAGTTTTCCATCATGGTTGGGAAAAATCACCATGAAAAGAAGAAAAGTCACATTACCTTTGGAGGATTTCTCTACCAAGAAAGGTAAATCTAAGACCTCAAAAGCCAAGGTTGTCTCAAGAATCATTGTTGATGATGAGAAAACCAAATATGCTGAGATTTTAGAACCATTGGTAGACAAACTAGCTGAAGAACTTGTTTGCTCTGATTAAAATTTCACCAAGGTAGAGCTTGGTAAACAATCAAGGCTAGGATATCTGTATGATTCTCAAGATGCACTCTCAAATGTGTCTAAAAGAAATCATGAACTCTAGGAAAAGACGAACTTGTTGAAATAGGAGAATTCTTGTCTTCATAAGATTATATGTCAACAAGCATCTCAATCTATCACCATTTCATCACAAATGGCTTGGGTGAATAGGAGAGAAGAAGTAGTAAACACTTGGTTTGAAGAAGTTGTCTCAAAAGGAGTTTAATCAATCAAAAATGTGCACAAAGTCCTTGAGCGTATCAGAGAGATTAACAAAAGACTCCATGACATGATTGCTTCCTTCAACCAAGATACCAATAACCTGAGAGAAGACCTAGGCACCTGGGATCAAATGGATGATAGTGATTTAGATGTTCTTGTCTCATATGACATCATTCCATTGGAGAACATGTTCTACCAGAATCAAGGACTCATGAATCACAAAGTCCAAGGAATAGAAATATTTTGACAAAGTTGCATCAAGAGCTAGAGAGTTGTTAGATAGTTGAAGAGGATATCACCAATAATCTTAGAAAATTAGGATGCAAAGTTCTTACCCAAGATGATAACCTCTTTATTGAAGAAGAAATGACCACAGGGTATACTGGCAGGGTTAATGCTGATTTTGATTCTAAAGAATTTGGAGCCTAGACAATGGACAAATTTTTTGCATATAAATTTTTGGCAAAACACGTGAGGGATTCTCTTGTAGATGATTACAAGGTTGTGAAGTCAGCAAGTATAGGTGCAATCAGAATTGAAGTCATTTCAAAGATCTTGAAGATTTCAGATCTTCCTCTTATTCATGATTGTATTACCAAATATAAGGCTTTCCTTGATAATTTCAAGCATTAATTCTCCTTTCTTCATTTTTCTATTTTATTTTTAATGCTTTGTAGATTGGAGAAGATAAATTTCATGCAATGCAATTACGTGTAATTCGATTACATGTCCTTATGACATGTAATCCAATAATTCTTCTCACCTAGTTTTACCAAGTCAAAGTGGTTGAGTTGATCCCACTTTTTCCTCATTTTTATTATTTCTTTTCCTATAAAAGGAATGACCCTCTCATTGTAAAAATCATCTTTATTTTATGCAAGAGATCTCTGCCAAACTTGTGCAAGCATAACTATGATTGTGTAGTACTATTTTGGAGAAAAATAAATAGAAAGAAACAATTGTAGTTGAAGTTGTGACTGAGTGAAATTGTGGTGAATCAAATTGGAAGTTGTGATTGTAATTTGGTTTTACTATCTTTATATTTATGTGATTCTTGTGTTTTGTTAAGAGAAAAGTGAATATCAAAAATAATCAGAGACAAAGTTGTGACTCAAAGTGATTGTGGTAATATAAAACTAGAAGTTGTGACTGTAGGTTATATTACCATCTTATTTTCACGCACTTTGTTAGAACAATTAGAAAGTATCTACTTCTGGAAGTCTGTGTGCATCAATGGTAGAGGTATTTCTTATAAAATAGATAAATAGGTCTTAGAGCCAAGCCAATATGCTTTTCAATCATCCTGTGAGCTGGTGTTGGTTTATCAGTATCATTGTTTCCAGCTTTTAGATAGAAGTGTAGTTTAGAGATTAAATCTTTTCCCATTACTCGTTCTTCACGTAAGTGGATTCCTTCTTGAAAGATAAGAAGAAGGAATATTTGTAACATCCTATTTGATAATCTCTTAACTTCTTTCTTACCTTGATTTGATCCAAGGAATGGTGAGAAGGGGGAGCCTTCCCTTTAAGGTAGGAGAGACATTGTCTCATAGCCTGTGGCTGGTATCCCTACTTTGTGACTGGATTTTTTCCCAAAATTGTCAGTTGCAAAATATCCACCCAACATGTTATATAGTGGATTCATAAGGATACAATGCTTTCCTTAGGGTGATCCTTTTGTACTCATGTGTTTTTTTTTTATGTTTTCCAATTATTTCCTTGGATCTTTTTGTAATATATAGTATATTTTCTTTGGAGACAATGTTTTCCTTGATACAATATTTTTTGGTAGATTTCCTTGTGAATGGTTTACTTAGTTATCCTTGGATAGGTTGACTAGCATAACACAAATTTATATCCTATCAATTTTATATTTGTACTAATCTTTCTTTTGGATGAGTAGAATTAGCATAACACAACTTGCTAGACAATTTCCTCTCTTCCCCCTGTTTCTTTCATGGATCACCTAGCATAAAAAAATCTTCTAGCTCATGGCATCCATGGCTTCCTTCTTCTCTATTTCATGATCTTATATCATTTCTAGTTGGATGGATCATGAAATCTTGTCTTATCCTTCACGTGTTCTCTTACCCTTCCTATGATACCTCTTGTGCTATTGCAATATCATTCCAAGTGTGATACTAGTAGTTGAGACATTTAGTTCATCAAGGTCTCTTCAACTAATTGATTTGGGGCCTTTGCTTTTAGTATTGACCCCTTTGTATTGTGTCTCTTTGTCTTTTTTAATTTGGTGTGCCCTTGTACATGATTTCCCAAGTTAAGATCCTTAGTTTGGGGGCTTCCATTAAACTTAATGATTTCTTACCTCTTTAATTCTTTCTCATGATCTCATCTATTTTCTATCACATCTCTTTCTTCTAGTTTACCATTAGTATGTGTGTAGACTCATAATTTCTACCATGGGGGCTAAATGTAGTGTCCAAAATCCTAAGAATTTTGGTAAGGTGTGTAATTTATGCTTATTTGGTACCCATTTTGTGTGTGTTTTTATTCTTCTATGCATTTAAGTCATTTAGTTAATGAGGCCCTTTAGTTATAGGTGTTCCTCCTTTAATTATTTTATTCAAACATTATCATTTGTGTACATAGGCCTATTACCATGTGTGGCCTATTTCACATGTTTCTCCTTTTCACATCCCAATTTGGTGCACATTTTTACAATCCTTATGATCATATTGACCGCCAATTAAAGTTTAGGTCATTTTTGCCTCGACAAGGGAGACTTGGGCAGAGTAAGTTGTAAATTTTATGACCTTGTCCATAGAAGTCACCCTTATCATGCTAACTTGGGGCCCAAATTTGAATTGGATCTTTTTAATATGATTTTAGGAAGGATTCTAAATTCAAAGTCGGCCTACTTTGACACTTGAGCCCCAAAATGGGCTAGAGAGGTATAAAATCCATGTTACCTCTCCCATTTTGGGTAAGAAGCACAAGAAATAAATCAATAAATGCATGAATCAAGTTTGTAACAAGAAATCAAGCATCCAAGAAACAATCAAGAATTCAAGTACTTCATCTCTTCTTGACAAGCCTAGAAATCATTGTGGAAGCATGTCTTTTATGATTTCCTTTTAGGTCTTTGTGGAGTTGTGGTATTGCACCAATGCTTGTGATCTCATTTCAAGAAGAACTTGCATCATTAAGGTATAATATTCTTATCAAGATTTTTCTACTAAAAACATGCTTCCTTTCAATTCATGCAATGCCATTTCAATTTCAAGGTTAATTCCTAAACATGGGTTTGACTAAGACAAACCCCATTGTCGCAACAATTTCATTGTTTTATGTATGTAGGTGAAAGGTGCAAATCCTTAGATCTAGATTTAGGAAGGCCTAGCAATCTGCTTCAAACCCTGGGGTCCAACATCATAATTTTCCAAGACAAGGTGACTTTCATCTACAGGGGAAAGTCTAGTCACCTTTTTCTTTCTAGGTTTCCTTTAAAAGGCATTTTGGGCTGAAATTTTAGGTGTAGGTCATCCTCTATATTAGCTTCTCATATCTTCTCTCTAAATTTTAATATCAGTTAGACAACTATATTTCTTTTACACAAAGATCATTTTCTCTCTTATTAATCCTACATCTTGCATCTCCCCATTTCATTTAGACATTCAACATTCCATAAAGAAAAGTAGGACCCTTACACTTGTTTAGATCTTAAGTCGTCTTAATCCTAATGAGTTATTCTCCTTCCTAATTTATTGAGTAGAAGATAGGACTAAGTTTCTCAATTTACCCATAGAATCTATTGGACACCTATTTTCACCATTACATGTATTCAATCTTCCTAATAAATTATTTCTCTTCACCAAGATCCAACATTATTGCAATGAATATAGAAGCAATATATGAGTTTACAACATGCAACACTACATAAGATTTTTTTGAATACTTTGTTCAGACACAACTCTAAGATCTTGCCCCAAAATGCAAATTTTCTCACCTTTGCTAATAGACACACTATAGAATCCATGTAGCTTGAAGTACAATGATAAATATCATCCTCAAAATCATAATTTCATCAATAACAATGTATAGGTCCATCACTCAACTAATTCAAATAATACACTCACATACAACTCTCATGAATAAGAGTGTAGGATGTAAAAAAATCATCAAATGGATTTTAAATGCTTCACAATTTCTCATTTAGGTATATCATACGGTATGTCTTTCCAAATGTTCTACTCCTTGCCAACATGCAAACAATGTTCACATCAACTACCAAATTCTGCAAAACTTTCTCCCCTATACATGGTTTTTTTTAGAAGGATTCAATATTTAATAAACCATGACAACATTGGAGAATTTTTCTAATTTTTGAATTAGAAAAACTTCCCTTGCATAGAGAATTCAATGTTTTTGTCGATTTAAATAATAAACTAGAGATTCAACCCTTTACAATCAAAATCCTCAAAGGCAACAATAAGTATTTCACTTACAGTGCTACAACATGTCAAAAATAGGCCACTTACAATGTTATGAAAGCCATTAACTAACCACTTTAACATTACTAAGGCCATTAACAAACTACAAATAATCCACATTAAGAGTGGGTAGGAATTTTACCCAAAACTTGGGAAGATTTTGAGAAGAGGAGGAATAAAGACATTTCCTTTGTTGACTAACAATAATCAAAGAAATAATATCATCTATAAAATATCTACAAGGGGAGCCGTGAGATGGAAACCCCCATAGAGAGCCTATCAACATACTACACAGAATGTGGAAGAGGGTGATTATCCCTAAAAGGATAGAGTTGGAAGAGAGGGTAATGAAATAAAATAGGGATGAGGGGATTCATTAAGATGAATTAAAAAATTGGGAAGCACACCCATATGATCTATCACACATTTCAAGGTGTGTGTGTGTGTGTGTGTGTGTGAATTATTGTACCTATAAATCTACAACACAACACTCAATAAGCCATTAGATCCATTGCTTAGTATAATGAAATTTAATCAGATACAAATGAAAAACCAATAGAGAGCAACCTATTGCTTCCTAGTCATGCCAATTATAATCTAATGTTAGTGCTCTTCAAGGATAACTTTAAGAAACCCCCTTTTAGGAAAAAGTGTAAACTCCTAGCGAATTGTACATTATTTTAGGGGGGAATTTGTTTTAATGCAGGCAAAAAAAAATTTCAAATCCATGATTTTTCATAGTTTTTATTGGTGATTTTTTCCCCACTGAATGAAAATTTCATAAATTGTTGGCGAACCATTTTCTTTTGAATTAAAAATTTATAATATATGAGGCGAATAATTTTCTTTTCAAGTAAAAAATAATAATATATGAAGTGAATAATTTTCTTTTCAAGTAAAAAATAATAATATATGAGGCGAATGAATTTTTTTTGAAGGGTAAAAAAATATTTCTATTGGCGAATTTTATGTACCATTTGAAAATTTATTTATTTTATTGGCTAATCGTTCGTTAATTATGGCAAAAAAAAATATTTTGTTGGCGATTTTCAAAAGATGGGAAATATTTTATTATAATGCCTTAGACTAACATACCTAACATACATACATTATTTTATAATGTTAAATATATTATTTGATACCGTTCGATGATCCAAGATCAATGGCTAAAGTTTAATTTTGGCCCGAATTTCTTAAAGGAAACAAAGTTGTGGAGGAAGTTACCAGAATGTTGACACGTATCAAATAAGGGTTACTTGTCTATAGACTACAGTGTACATGTGTTGGTATCGATATTCACGGTTTTGTTACTGTAGTGCAACTTGTAACCTCTTAAATCGGTAAGCAATAAATGCCTTGTCAATGAGAAGCAACATTCTTTAACTTGTCATGCAAAGTAGACACGCACCACTTCCAAATTCATACAAATGCTATAACTGATATCTGACATTTTTTGCTTTTATGGGAAAGAGTTACTGCCAGATATGAAAGATTAAGGACAAAATATTAATTTCTCACACGCATGCATTTAGGGGAAAGATTTACATGAAAGATTTAGAGGCATGGTAAGGACAATGGATTTAATACCATTAAAGATAGAATAATTTATTGCTAAGTAACGATCCAGAATTCAAGGGCTATTTATAGATGATCTATCTTCATTATTCATTGATTCATCTTTGGCGTTTGCTAGATAATTTGTTTGTTTAGGGTCTGCAGTCAGCAAATAATTTGTTTTTAAGTTTTATGTAGTTTTACTATTTCAAATGGACACTCCAATTAGGCTTATATGCACATCTGAGGAGGCCCAGAAGGCCTTTCTGGGTTCCTTTACTAATGAAGCCTTAGAATCTATTTGTAAGGAGGGTGGGCCTTTCGTTATAGAGGCTGTGAGAATGGTGCTGGGTTGAGAGTTTCAGAACAATGAAGATAGGCATTGGGTCAACACAGACATTACGTCTCATTTTTTGGCATCTCTTCTTGACCTCAGAGGAGAGAAGGTGGAGATGTTAATGTTGTTGAGGAGGCTTTTTAAAGAAGAGTACTTGGGGGACAACATTAGTGTTGTTGTGTTTGCAAAAATAGGGGTGGGGATCCCTTGGTCAAGTGAAATACCCAAGCTTCTCCTCCTAGGCCAGAATGTGGCCATGCAACCTTTTCTTTTGGGCCTCAATGCTGGGCAGTATAAGCGCCATAGGAAATGGGCCCTACTTGCTAGGGATTTCTTTGAAAGTGGTTTTCCCTTGACGAAGAGGAGGCTGAGGCGGGGGAATTCAGGTGGTTGGATGAATTCACGCAGATAATCATCTCTCGTGAATTCTACTTAGATGGAGTTGAAGGCCAAAATCAGTAGAGGACTACTACTGGTTTTTTTGATAAAAAGTTTATGGTTTTTTCTTGTTTATAGTATGTTTCTTTTTGTAGTATTTACTATTGTACTAGAAGTAGACACTGGACTACTAGTCTTCTAGTGGTTTTTGTTTTATAAAAACATACCTCATTTTTTTTGTTTTTTTTGTTTATAGTAGGTTCCTCTTTGTTCTGGAAGTGGAACTGGACAATCTTTATGTAATTATAATTTTATGAAAAGAAAACAATGAAAATTTTGCTCATTTCAATCTATACAAAAAATGGTTCTTAGACTTCTTTATCACTATGATTGCAATATTTTAATTAGTTGCTTTATGATTTATCTACGTATTAGATATGTATGATGTTACATGTATCACAATTGTACAATGTAGACAGTTATAGTTAATAAAAGAAATGTCTTATCAGTTATCACTGAGTACTGACATTAAGTTTGGGTAATGTTACTTGTCAAAATTCACACACTCGTACATTTAATATGAAAGATTTATAGAATTTTGAAGGACAAATGAATTAATAAGGTTAGATTTATAGAATTTTGAAGGATAGATGAATTAATAAGGTTAGAGAAAGAATTTATGGTATTCTAATTATAATGTATGAGAATTATATGTGAATCTGTGATTATAATTATCAGCGTTCAAGTTATAATCTAAATCAATAAAAAATATCATTTTAACTTTAAGAATACTATATAATCAATTTGACAGACAAATGAATTAATAAGGTTAGAGAAAGAATTTATTGTTTTCTAATTATAAGGTATGATAATTATATGTGATTATAATTATCAATGTTAAAGTTATAATCAATAAAAAATATCATTTTAACATTAAGTATACTATTTAATCAATAAAAAATATTACTTTAACTCATGTTTGGGAGACCTAGCAAGTCAGCGACTCAGCAACCACAGAAATCTCGTTATCTCTAAACACTAACCTTGGTTCTTAACTCCGACCTTTGAAATTTATTAGAATTTAATATTATTAAAAAAATAGTGCATTTTGAATTTGATTAGATAAAATTGTTACTATTCAATTAAATAACTTTAAATGTTATTAACTTATCCATTATTAATTAATATTTATAAAGGAAAAAATAACATTATAACATTTAGCAATGTCCATTGCAAATAACTACCGTTGGATGAGCACAAATCGACGATGTATGATGGACTTTGGGATGAAAGGGAAAAGAAACCCCATCTTTTGAAACCTGTTCTGAAATCATGACACGTGTCAGCTGTCGGGTGAGTGGTGACTATGTGAGTTAATGGGACCCATGGGAGCCCGGGGCCACCAGTACCACAGGTACACAACACCATTATGACTGTTGGATTATTGTAGATCAACGACCGAAGTTGTATTTCAAGATGAAAGGGAAAAAGAAACCCCATCTTTTGAAACCTATTCTGGAATCATGACATGTGTCACTAAACACGTAAGAGTCTTATGCTCCACTCGCAGTCTCGCATAGTCCTACCAACAATGCCATTTGATGATGATGTGACACATCTAACTCGGCCATCAGGTGAGTGGTGACTAGGTGAGTTAATGGGACCCATGGCCATGGGGGCCAAGGGCCACCAGTACCATAGGAAAACAATGCCATTATGACCATTGGATTATTGTAGATCAACGACCAAAGTTGTATTTTGGGATGAAAATGAAAAGCAATGCCATCTTTTCAAACCCCGTTACGAAATCATGACACATGTCACTAAACACATAAGATGTTCCACTCACAGTCTCGCATGGTCCTACCAACAATTCCATTTGATGATGATGTGACACATCTGACTCGTAGTCGTCAGGTGAGTCAGCTGTCAGATAACAGATGAGTGGTGACGACTCTAGATTGTACAATTTTGGTGCTTTAAGTTTCACTTTCCAGTAGTGTGCAGATTTAGAAAGGGTTTACGGATTCTAAATTTCTATGTTGAGGAAAGCAAGTGCAACAAAGTCTCTCAACTAAAGCTTTGTAACCTGTTCGCAGTCAAAGTCTACAAAAATTGAAGCTAAGGGTAATAGGTAACTACTAAAATCCTGAACACGTAGGTTCCGCATTTTAAATTTTTCAAATCTCTTGATTTACAAATTTACTATTTATATTATAGAAAAAAATTATCTTGTTACTTGTTAGGGTTTAATTTTGATTCTTGAATCACCCCTATAAATTGTAGGCTTGTAGGCTGTAGCTGTGTATAAATATTTGAATTTTCCTACAAGTAAATAGTGTTACTGGTTTAGGTTACCACTTACTAGCTTACCACGATGGGCAAAACAATTATCAAGAATAAGACTGAGTAAAAAGACAAGTCAGATAATAGAATTCCACAATCTGCTTAAAACACCAGGTTTCATGGATGTATTCCATGATATTTATGATCATGTTATTCATGGAAATAAGGGAATAATGGAAATTAGATTTGCAATTGAAAATAAGTGGAACGATCCAAATAAGGGTTCCAAATTTTCTTCATTTAACCCAAAGGTAAATGCAACGACAAATAAAATTGCATCATGGAATGATGGGTTGGCAAGCATGGTGTTACCTCAAGTATTCCCTTGCCCAGAAATTGTCATGGTCTGCGCCGAAAATTATGATGAAAATAAAAAAGCAATTGTGAATAAAAATACTCAGGAGGAAATTTTGTCCATAACCGAGAGTGAATTTTCTAGTCTGTTGAACCTAGGGTTTGAACAGCAAAACTCAAATGTGCAAATTGACCTAAGAAATTTGGCAGAGGATTATGAAAAAATAGATGCAACACAGAGAGATTCTTATATCAAAGGAATAACAATTACAAACGGTTCAAGCCTGAGTCCAGATCATAGGCCTCCTTATGATTATGAAATTTTTGTGTCATGGGTTCAAGACAGTATTTCCTTGCTAGCATTTTGTTTGGGATTGGATAGTAACAAAGAAGTGGGTGCCATCATTCTTGAAATGCTTTTTCATATTCATTTTGAAAAAGAACTAGTAAAATATTGTTTTATTGAGCACATTGTTCATTGCATGCAAGAACAATTACTAATGATTAAAACAGGTTCACAGAAGACATTTAGATTCACAACCTACTTGTGCTATCTTCTCTTAGCAAAGCATCATGCAATATTTTAGACAAACAAGCTTTGCAGTCAAGGTCAAAATTTAATATATGAGTTGACACCTCAGATAAGGATGATTGATAATAGAAGGAACTACAACAATTTTGTAGAGTTCTTTTTGGCACCAATCTACGATAAAATTACAGGCACTCCAATGCCTAGATTACCTGCTACTTGTAGAGATTTAATTCAACTTGGAAGTAAAATACAATTGGCTGACTGGTACTTCATGGAAGAGTACACAGTGTTAAGGTTTTACAGTTCAGTAGTAGAACCCTACAAACTTCCAATACATGTTACAAAGAGGGTATTTGCATTGGAATATGTATGGTAGATGGAGAGCACAGATGTACTCTTTAGTGGTCAGCAAAAGAAAATGATATTTCCTTCCTTGTCTTTCTCATTTGGAGGGTTCACATTTGAGAGAAGAGGATTCAAAGTGGCAGAAGCCTTTTTTACAATTTTTCACTTTGATGTTGACAGTCACTAGCAATATGATCCACTCAACATAATTGGAACAAAGCTTAGAGAGAATGGGAACTCTGCAAGAAAATGTCAACATGAAAGTATGCCATTGATTGAAAAATTTAAAAACATGGATTCCTAGAAGGAGGTCAAAAAAGAGATGGAGAAATATGCTGCTGAAAATAATATGTCAATATAGGAATTGTCATCAAAAATTATGGCATTGCACAAACAGAAAGGAAAAGTGCAGGCCATGAGTATGACATCGTCCAATTTCTACCAAAAAGCTGCTCAACCATCTACAAATTCTATTCCAAAAAAGCTAAAAAATGAATGTACTGATGATAATTGGACTCCAACCAAAATTTCTAATTTTTGGGAAATGAGGAAGAATCTCGATGAGCCAAAGACCTCTGCAGATGTTTATGACGTGGAAGAGGATACAAAGTTTAACGAATTATGGAATAAGGAGCATCCAGCTGAAGCATATCTAGATGACGATGATGATGACGATGACCATGATTCTGTGAATCCCACATCCAGTACAGTATATTCAATTAGTAGAGGAGTTGATGCCTCCAAAAAATATCAATATACCAAAGGCACAGATATTACACAAAAAATGGGCTACCAAGGTTTTGGTGGTTTGGGTCCTACTGGACAAGGGGTTTGGTCTTTACCTGACCCAGCAGCTCAACCAAAACATGGTGTGAAACCAGGCCTTGGGCTTGGAGATCAATCATCATATTCATCAACTCAGTTAATTCCACTTGTTCTAGCTTCAAATACAGTTCCATTTGTTCCAAGCACTCAGATTCAATCTGAATCAAGCACTACAACTACAACTAGTGGTTCGAAAAGGACATTACAGACAAACATGAAAACAATTATTCCCATAGATCAAGGTAGTGTAAAGAAGCAAAAGGTTTTGAAAAGTATTGGTACAACAATGCCAATGGTGACTGGGACTCCAACAATTTCCCAACCTTTAGGACAAAACCCTCAGGTTTAGAACAGTCCAAATACTCCACTTGTAATGGGTCAGGGTGTTGCTAATCCTCATGGTGTAATTAGCAGCACCACAGGAAACATAGGTGGAAGCTCCTACATCAGTGCAAGTGTTATTTCACCATTCAAACATTCAATTGTGTCACAAAACCCTAATCTTCGTTACAATAATTTTGTAACTAACTATGAACAATCAAAAAATAGGAATAGACAACATAGTAAGACAATGAAGATGGAAGCAGTTGTTGTTAGAGTTGTCATATTATAGCTAATAATTTATTTATTTAATTATTAGTCTATTATATACTCTACACTTAAGTTAAACTTAGGCATCTTATTATTCTTTACAGTTTCAATATCATTTTATAAGGATTCCCTCTTTGTATTTTATTCATTCACTTATTGGATCAATTAATGGAGAATAGATTATTGTATTGAAATTTTCTCTCATTTTTTATTCTCAATCATGGCTTCTCTTTCTCAGATCTATGATTACATGCCTCCATAGTTTTTTCTCTCTTTTTGTGACAGGTGTTTGCATGTAGGGATTCTTGGGAGCTGTGGGTTGCTTTTCATCAACTCCAACATGGTATCAGAGCTCCAGATCTTCATTACTCTGTTCGTTATTTGAGAGGGTTTGGTTGTCTTCTTCATGTCTATGTTTTTCAGAAGCTTTTTATGTGGATTTAGGGGGGACCTTTGTTTCTGGTCATTTTGAGCTCAAACGGACATCACCGTTGCACTTAGAGCACCCAAAAACCCCAGAATCCATATAAAATTTGTCCATTTTGGACAACTTTGCAATTTGAGGCAAAAAAATTTTGGGCCCATAGCCGTACAGATCTGGCACGCATCCTGAGGTGGAAATTTTTTATTTTTAGCACGCATCTTGAGGAAAACAACTAGCACGATTCCTAAAATAATAATTTTTGGCACAATTCTCGAGGCAACTTTTTTAATTTTTAGCACACATCTCGAGGCAAAAATTTGGCACGCTTCCTGAGGCATCAGTTTTTAATTTTCCAGTGCATTTTTTGAGGTAAAAATTTGGCATGCATCCCGAGGTACTTTGCATGTGTTTTTTAGCTTTTTTGTTCTCTGGAGTGGCTTGTGGTCTTTTGGTCGTATCTTGAGCATACGGTATCGGATTTTTGACTTCTTTATATCATCGAAAAGCTCTTTTTGAGCCCAATCCAATGGTAGAGGTTTGATTCTCTGATTTTTCCATTTTGATGTCATTTTTTTCTATCAAAGTTGATATTTATTTTTGCCTTCCGGGAGCCATATCTTGGTCATCCGGACTTCTTTTTGGGAAAACTAGATATCGTCAAAAAGCTAGTTCTATGAGTTTTGCAGTGGCAAGGGTCTTTTATCTAGATTCTACTCCAGGTTCTTTCTCCTCTGAGTTTTGCACTTTCGCACTCTAGCAGATTACTTGGATTCTACAGGTCCTGGGATCTCTTCTTCTGTTCTTCTGGCTCACTCTTCTTTCTTTCTTCTGAGCATTGTATACTTCTCTTATGTAGCATTCTCTTTTCTGTAAACACACTAAGATAAAGTCCCTGCTTCTGCATATCTGGGATTTTGAGCACCTTGTGTTTGTTTGTACTCGCACTCAATTATAAAGTTCCATGGGGGGTTATGATGTTTTGCCTTATGTGCTCATCCACCTTTGTCAAGTGAGTGTACCTTCCATGACATTAGCCCATGCTGTGTGTCGAGAAGATCAATTCTTCTTCTTCGACACCGCCCTTTATCCTATGTTTGTACCCTCTTTTGCACTATTGGTGTTCCTGATTCTTCTTCTTGCAGATGTTTCTGGCATTGCATTTTAGTGTTCCTATCACCCCTCTGCCTATTTCACATTATAGGGGGGGTTCACTTGTTGGTTCTATTTCTTCCTTGGTTCGGTTGAGTGATCTACGTATTCAATTTTTGTTCCTATGTACTAGGCAGATGCAGTGGCTAGGCACCTATGCATTTCAGTGAGATGGTTCATCTACTATATAGACACTCATTCATTCCTACTTTTGCAGGTCACCTCTTCGATTGATCATCTCTTCAGACTTTTTCTTCTCTACTTGGTCATGCACTATTTCAGTGGGGGTTCCAGCAGTGTCTTCTGATAGTGTTTGTAGCTTCATGCTTCAGAGATGCTATACATGCTCTTTCTTGTTCCTTTCTTTGGGACTTTCCCTATATTGGAGGCTTTGTTTCCTTCATCTAGTTTATTTCTTGTATTTGGGTACCTGATCAGGCCTAGTTGCCAGGACCCATAGTTCCTTCATGCATTTTGTTTTCATGCATCTTTTAGTCCTTAGTTGTTTAGCTTCTCCCTAAGTTACACTTAAGGGGGGGTGTTAGAGTTGTCATATTATAGCTAATAATTAATTTATTTAATTATTAGTCTATTATATACTCTACACTTAAGTTAAACTTAGGCATCTTATTATTCTTTAGGGTTTTGGTATCCTTTTATAAGGATTCCCTCTTTGTATTTTATTCATTCACTTATTGGATCAATTAATAGAGAATAGATTATTGTATTGAGATTTTCTCTCTCATTTGTTATTCTCAATCATGGCTTTTCTTTCTCAGATTTGTGATTACATGCCTCCATAGTTTGTTCTCTCTTTCTGTGACAGGTGTTTGCATGTAGGGATTCTTGGGAGCTATGGGTTGCTCGTGAGGTAGAACCTGCAACAAACAGGCTATTTCCCACATATGACCCAAATAAAGATATGATGGAATTCATGGTTGTTATGCCCCCAGTGAGAGATAACAATCCACCAGAGAGTCAGTTATATCCATCTCAATTTCAAGTTAGCACCCTCCAAATGGATTTATCCAAAATTAAAAATGTGGACAAGATAAATGTGTCGAAAATGACCAACCAAGTGGTCTACAATTCACTGATGAAGTTGGAGAGAGAGAAAGGAAAGCTTCAGGGCACAATAGATAAGTTAAAGGCAGACTTGGAAAATGTAAAGGCAACTGAGAAAGCAACAAAAAATAGGTGCAAATAATTAGAGAGAAGGATAAAAAATTCATCTGCTAAAGAAGCAATTGGAGTTGGACAGCAAGAACATATTGATGCAGAACTAAAATCTCTGAGGGAAAAATTGGAACAGAGCGAACAAAAACTTGAGAATGAAAAAGCCTCTTCATTAAGTTTTTACAAAAACTTGGAGAGTGCAGGAAAGGCAACCAATAACTTAAAGAAAGAATTGGAGAATGAGAGGGTAAAAACAAAACAGTGGGAATAGAAAGCAAAAGAGTGGGAAGAGAAAGCAAAGGAAATAAGAAAAGATAGTGAACACAAGTTCTCAGAAATGAGAGAAGACCTAAAGAAGGCAAATAATACAATTAAATTTATGAAAACAACTTGAATGACCATGTAAATAATACGGTCAAGAAAATAAAAAAATTCTTCTGGGGCCAAATAAAGATGTCTTATGATAGGTTGTGTGATTGGTTTGAACTGAATGAAACTCTTATAGATTTTTTTGGGAAGCTGAGAGAGCACATTGAGAAGAACAAAAGTTTTTGTCAGAGAAAGAAAACAAAAAAGCAGATTATGCAAGAAATCAATAGAAGGAGTGACAGGTATTTGGCAAGCAAGGGAATTTAGGACCGTGTTGCTACAACAATAAAGGCGAACTCTGTCTTTCAAAAATTTCAGAAACTAACAGAAGCAGAAGAAAATGTTTCCTTATTCGGGCCAAATCTCACCAAGATGAATAGTAAAACAAGCAAATTCATATCTCTTGGTTTGTCAAGTCCTGGTCTTAATTACTCATCAATGAGTTTCATTGGAAGAGAAGCTTACAAAAAAAAGTTGGAGGACACAGTGACATCTGATTTAGGCAACCTTCCTTAGGACAGAACTTATGAAGGCATTGCAAAGTGCATCAAAACATTCACAAATTTGAATGCAGTAATGGAAGGAACATTGCTTACAACTCACTCTTCCAAGTATGGATGGCTGACGAGGTTGCAGGTCATGTACTATAACATGACAATTTTTTCCCTTCCAACTGATGAAGAATGGAGCATACTAAAGAAACTGACAGAATCATCTTGATCTCATCAATCATAGTATGTGAAAGTACTTTTAGTTTCAATCATCTCTATATCTTTAGTATATATCTTTGATATTATCCTAAATACTAGAGTCTAGAATTGAGTTTAAAGTAACAAGTTTGAACTTTGTTTTTTGAACAGGATGAATGCTGCAATCTTGCAGATGCTATTGCCAATGCTAATTTACTAAACCAGCCTATCAAATGCAAAAATGTACAACTAAAGCTGTAGAGATGTTGTAGACTTGTAGTTGTCTTACTGATTTGGATTTTGAGACTTCTCACTTCACATTAGGCAAATCGACCTGAAGCTATTGTTGCTCCCTTGTTTCTATAAAAGGGAATTCAGGGTCATTGGCTTAGGGTAATGAAATTGAAATTGGGCAATGTGCCAAATTGCCAATGGGTATTGAGTCATTGCATTTTGTAAACAGAATCATAGAGTTGTGTTCTTACTAGTATTAATGAATGAATTGTTACATTGTATCATATTTGTAATTAAATTAATGAGAATCAATATTTCTAACTCTAAGAATTCTAACATATGAATTGCTATGTTGTCAAAACAAATAATGAAAAATCTACAAGAATTGTGCCATATGAGCTGAATAATGCAAATGAAAACCATTATTAATTATGGAATTGAATCTTGACGACATTCATGTTTTTGACATTGGCATATGCTATTATGCATGATTGATGATGAGATACAGAAACTGACAATAGACTTTAGGAAAAAGATTAATAAATACCTAGGAGGCTAGGAACTGCTACTTCTACAATGGTTCAACTTCAAGCTACCACATCATATCATCATTGAGATCGTTGGATTCAATGCCATCAACTTCATAGATTCCTTGGTTCTTTGATATGTTTTCTTCACTCTGCATACCACCGCTTAACTGATGTTCACCACTAGCAGTACCAATACCAGTAGTACATGAGTCAATGAAATCATTGTCTCTAGCATTCCCACTCCCAGTCCCACTTTAGTTTGAAATTTTTCCCATCCCTCTTCTCTGACATTTCTTCCTCAATAATTTTAGTGCCCTTTTGTAAGGAAAAGTATTGACTTCATACTTGGATGTATAGACCCTCAAGCAATTTTCCACATTCTTGTCTAGTTTGTTTCTTAGCTTTGACTTTAGAAATCCCAAAGCACTAAAAAATATCTCATCCTCCACCGACCCCAATATCATGGTCAGACATAAATCAGCAAGCTTGAAATATTCTGATATTGAATCAGTCAACAATTCGCTCTCAGCTAGATTTTTCCAAAGCCTTGATACCGATCCATCTTCGCGAGGGTTCTGCATAATATTATATTGTTCCCTCATTGTTATTGAAAAATGACCTGATTTCTCTCTCAAATGATTTCCATCTAAAATTCCATTTAGAGTTACTCCATTTAACTCTTCGGTTTTGTAGAAATGATCTATCAAATTTAGTAGCCTAGTTTTAAAATCTTTCAGATTGTTCATACTCCAATATCGAGGAAACACAATAGCCATGGATTCAAGTAGTTTGACTAGAGGGAATCTTGTTGTAATCTGTGAGGAAAGATCATAGGCAATGTGCTTCACAAAATCTATTACAGACTCAACGATCTTGGTAAAGTCTTCCCTTTTAATACTTGATACTCGCCAAGCCCTGGTGTTCTTTCACGGTTCCTCAAACTCAATCCTAGCAAAGTGGTGCATTAGTATCTCAACTCCATGAACTTTTGCACATAACTCCCCATTTGAACCTATTTTTAAAAATTTATCAGGATTGTCCAAATCTATGACTTTCAGCTAGCAGGCAAATTTTACATCATCTTCACATAATTGATAGAGACTATCAAGCACCACACATGTCAATTTACGCAATGAAGCATATTCTGCAATATACATAGCTCTTTGTTGGGCCTTTTTCATTAAATTTCTCATTTCCTCAAGCATGGGGAGAATACCTGCTAATGTTAATAGTGTCTCTACATTAGTTAACATTGCCAGTAGCGCAGGAAATTTCAGTTGCCCAGCTTCGTCACGACTTGAGTTCATTAGACCAAGAAACGATTGATATTCTGAAAAAACTTGATGTGCTGGTCCATCCAAAGAGATCCATCTAGTATCATTATCCTTGAGAAGCTTGTTCCCATCGGTTAGTCCTTTGGTAAAGTGTTGAAATTCCCTAAATTGTTTCAGACTTCGACAAAAGTATTGGTAGAGCTCTTTGATTAAAGCTTCAATTTTTTGTACTGGAGCATGCTTTCTGACAACTCCAAAAGCTAGATTCATTCTGTGGGCCATGTAGTGAATGGGAGTAACGTAGGGTGCACAAGAAGATTGTATCTTTGTGCAAAGACCACCCCTATGGCCTTGCATTATTGAAGCTACATCCGCTCCAACACACACCAACTTTTTGGCAATGGTCATGTCATTTATACCTCCATATTCAATTAGAGAACTCTTTACTAGTTCAAATAAATTTTTCGCTATCGCATTATCCCTCATTTTAGCAACAGTTAGTAGATGAAGTTGGCGAACAAAATTTTGTACAGTATAAACATGCATGCATACCTAGGAAGTATTGTCTACTGCTGTAACCTCATCTAAAGACAATGCAATAAAATTTGACTCTTTAATTTTTGCCTTCAAATCCTCTTTTTCAATCTTGGCAAGACAACTTGCCCATTCCCATCCACTGTTTACTAACCAGTGACTGTTAGGATAGTTACGAACTTTTAGAAAGGGTAATAAAGCACTCAATGATGGGTAGTCTATCATAGGACACCCTCTGCTCAAAATATTAAACACAACACTGAACTTAATAGCTTTTCCCATTAGTTCTACTTCCAATGCTTTTCCAAAACAAGCTTCAATAGAGCCTTTAACTTCACCAAGCTTTGTCTTTTTATTATGCTGAAATTCATATAATTCTGCATTCCTAACATGCTAATATTCCTCCTTTGTTTTCCATCTTATCACTGATTTTTGAACTCCATCTATCATTTTCTTTTCGTAAACGTTACCCATATGCTTCTCTATGGTGTCAATTTTTAGTTTCGACCTCCTTTCCTTCTTATTTATCTCGCTGCAAATCTTACATTTGTATTCTACCGGAGGCTCCCCTTCAATTGGATTATCCACTAGTTCAATGAATGGATACTTTGACACCCATTCTATTTGAAAATTCCTTGACAGATCCCACATTCTATCATTCTTTGATTTGTATTTTCTTTTCTTCCCTGCACCATCATCTTCTCTGACATTCTCGGTCTCATCCAAGTCGATTATATCATTATGGCTACTCTAGGTATTTAACTAAAAATCTTCTTCAAGTTCATCATGATCTGAGATATCAAGTTCATTGACTTCTTCAATATGTCGCGTAGGTTCAGCCTCAGGTTGTGAATCTTGAAAATCTTCTTGTACGAGCTTCCCGATTTTGGCCAGAAACATTTCCAACACCATGCCCAAAGTACGATGATAAAGTTCTGCATTTTGTTGGCCTCTCTTGGCTTTCCCCATATGTGGGAGCCTTACCCTTATTCTTGTTTGACATCTTGATTCTTCAACGAAATAAAGGCTACCAACCTACCAGTAAAAAAAAAATGTTAAAAAAATGTTTACTTGTTGAAGAAGTGACAAATGATAATAGAACTATAATATACAATGTTTACATAGTCGCAGAATAATAATCACTTACCTTTGCCTCAAATTCAATCACAGTCGTGACTTGCCAAAGCAGTCAAGACTTAATAGTTTGAACTTCGCTATCGATCAAATTGAAGTTGAACCGATCCAAACTGTGTACAATAACATTGATGTATGAATTTATTTATACTAATCTTTATTGGTGAATTGGGTGGGAGGTATTAGGTCGATGTCCAAATATTTGGTGAAGTCGGCGTAATTATAACATGTCTTGTGTTATATCCTAGGCAATTATGGGTCGTCCAATACCATGGTAATATTAATAAAGTTGGTGAAAATCAATCAGTTTGAGACACACATCCGTAAAATGGCTGGCAAAGTTGGGTCTGCCTAAAAATATATATATAACTATTAGCGAATATAGGCCGTCCATTTGGGGGTGCTTTGAAATTATAGGCAAATGTTAAAAAAATATTGTGCCCAAAAATTATATGCCATTGGCAATGATCCTAGCCATTGGACCCAATTTTCATAAACCAATTGGCGATGAGCCCAGGCATTGGACCCAATTTTCATAAATGCGGGGCGATATGATCATTCCCAGGTGGCCAATATATTCACCAAATCAGGCGTCGACGGCAAGCAACATTCACCAATTGGTGAATAATCGCCACTAAAGTTTTCATTGGTGCTCTTAGAATGAAGAAAATTAGATCAATGAATTCCACACATGTAATGGAATATTTAAACCATAATGCATCTTATACATGAGTGCAATTGAGATAGAATTGATGAGCTATGATGAACAATTGATATGCAATTGATGCAATGATGCAAGCTAGAAGAATTGATGCAAGAATTGGATGAATGTTTCCGTAGAAAATGAGCTAGAATGGATGATCTAGATTATTAAAAAAATGACAACATGTAGGTATGATGAAGAATATAGATTAAAAATGGCAGCATTTCCTTATGCAAAAATGACCTAGATGATCAATGACTTGATGAGAGGGTTGATTATATAAATTTTAATTTGAATTGGAGGGTTGAGATTAATCTATGATGGACGATGGAGATTTCAAGTTGAGTGATCCTTGAACTTGAAGCTAATTGGTTTGATTTAACTTGTTTGTCCTTTTGTGGTTGAGTGGATAATAGGATAATTAATTAATTTACTTTAATTAATATTACTATCCATGTGATTTTTGAGTCTTGATTTAATTAAATGACTAGGATAATTAATTAATGAACATTGGATCCTCTTTGATTGATGATTTGATGAATTGTGTAATTAAATTGATCTAATTTAGTTACACAATTATATTTGAGATTAGCTTGATTTTAGGATTTAGGGAAATTAGATGAGATTTAGGTCTTTTGATTAAGCTAGACCAATTTTAGGTGATTACATTTTCTCCTCTTTGAATCGATACACAAGTAGCACATTGATTCAAGGAATATCTAGTGTTGATGTTGATGTTGATGTTGATGCTTAGATTGAGTGAACAGTTTGATATGAGCCTTGATGAAACTAATCACAGCATGATGATGTTGAATCCAAATCTTCATTTTATGTGATACTTGATGAGAGATCATTGATTGAAGCCAGTGTAGCCATTTTGATATGGGTCTTCGTGAAACTTATTATCTTCTAGAAGGATAATGAGGATAATGATGATGCCAAGAACAAGAAACCAATTTGATATGGGTCCTGATAAAATTGATTACTATCTCTATGACATAGAATATATTGATGTTGATTAAATATGAGTGATTTGATATGGTTCCTAATGAAACCACTCGCTTGAGGATATTTTGATTTGAGAAAATAACTTGATATGGTTCCTGGTGAAGTTGATTATCCAATTATTTTATGATGATGACACTATCAATTTTATATGGTTCTTGATGAGATTGATATGCCCATGGTGATATGATATAGAGGATAACTAACATTGATGAGAACGATAAATTGGATATGAGTCTGATAAAATCACTCGCTCACTCAAATTCTAATATGAGACCATCAAATTGATATGGATTTTGATGAAATTGATGTGCCCCTAGTAATGTGAATTGATTTGATATGATCTCTGATTTGATTGTTGATGTTACAAGATTTGATTTGATTATTGATAACTTGATCGATATAGAAGATTAATTGATTGATAAAGAAGATTGACTGATCTAATGATTGGATTTTGATGATGATCCAGATTGTGATGATCAATATTTAATGTTCCAAATGTAGTCATATGTTTTTTATGATGCCCCTCGGGAGCAAGATCAAGATTTGAGAGAAAATATTTGGTTAATATTGGATGATGATTTGGATTGATTTGAGAAGATGTTGAATTTATTTAAAGATTGGATTGATTTAGAATTGATTTTTATTGAGCCCTCGATAATGATATTGCAAAGATAGTGACCAAAGATGGTGATAAATGCAAGGATCTTAAATGTGATACCCAACCATTTTGAAGATAGATTTCCCTCTGTAAGGTGTTTTTAATCAAGTTAGCTACATGTAACTTAAAATGAATGCCCCTAGATTTATATGCAATCTTCCATGAGTCTCATTCTTTTGATCATTTTGTTATGCTTTTTCTCATCATAGAGATTTTGTTAGTAGTAAGTACAAAAATTGGTGGCTTTCAAAGCAAATGATGAGCCTGAGTACTGCTTATGTTAGTGTTATATGCAAGAAAGGAAACAAACAAGAGTTCCTTATGTTCCTGTACAATGATTATGTTGTTTGCAATGGCTCGTACAGTCATATCCTTGGACTAAATTTTTTATGTGCCCGTAATGACCCTTTATCATGCATATCCTTGGACAGATTTCATTGATTTACACAATACTAAGAAATAGTTCAACGAAAATGGACAAGGAAAGAGTTTCATCCTCCCCTTGGCATACAAATATTTGGAGTAGAGGTATATGCGGTGTACCATAAAAGTGGAGGCTCTTGTCACAGACACCCATAAATAGTTGATGGTCAAAGATCATTGGTACAATTCTCACTTGTAGTAATCAAAGAAAAATATCATGTCCCCTTCCTTGTTTCTCTAGTTCAAAGACATCTTCGAGTCACTTGAAATACATGATAAGAAAAATTTATAATGCCAGACAATAGAAAAAGAAGATTTCATGCCCCCTTCCTTGTTTCTCTAGTCTAAAGACATCCTTGACGCACTTAGAAGACATGATCATCAAATCCATAACAAGGCCATTCGTGATAGGTGGCATTGGAAAATACCATTGGTTGATTATGTTTGATTTCTTCTATTTTCTTATCATTGTTTATTTGATGAGTGTTGAGAAACACTATTTCTTGAGTGTGTGTCTGGTGTTTAAAAAAATCATTGTGTTTTGGGTGTTGTTGAGAAACATTATTGTTTAGTGGCAGAACACTTAGTAGTTGATAGGTAATGTGTCTAACTCCAATCAGAAAGTTAGTTGGTTTGATGACTAGGAACTAATTCCCCAAGATGACTAGGAACTTGCCCCTAGCTAGATACGATTATCCTAAGGATGAGATGCAGACTAACTCCAAGACATGGCGATAGGATACAAAACTGACCAATATGTACAGGGATGCAAAATTGACTAATATGTACAAGGATGCAAAAGATATGATAGACACATACAAGAAACGAGGATAAAGGTGGATGTAGTTGATATGTATAGGAATGAACCTAATATTTTTGTGATTTTTGGATTTTTGGATTTTAATATTTTCTAATTTTTCTAGATTTTTAAATGTTTAAAGATTTGTTTTGGATTTTTAAAGATTTAAAGATTTTTTTTATTTTTAAAAATTTTAAGATGTTTTTGGATTTCTTCAAGAACATTTTTTATTATTTTTGGATTTTTAGAGATCACTTATTCTCAAGAAAGATCACATTGATTTGCCCCCAATGTCTAGCAAGGTATAGGGCATTACAGATGGATGAGCAATATGATGGATTAGAAGTGAATAGGCCATGATGGATGTAGCGTGTGATGTGACCCTCAAGGAAAGTCTCCTCAAGATTACCCAAGCTAGGGAAAAAGGATATCGTAATGTAGGTTCATGATGTGGTGTTAGATAACATATAGGATAATGACCAGATGTCATGAAAGCATGATGGTCCAAAAGAATGGACATGTCAAGAGACTTCAAGACTAAATTTTACATCTGTCATTCTTCATTTTGATCAAGACCAAGGGGTCAATTTGGATAGGATATGGATAGGATAGCACAATAAGGATAAGGAAATGGAGGCTATGAGGATGCTCAGGATAATGAGGATTGGGTTGGGATAAGAAAGATCATGATGGGGTAACATGGATAAAATCAAGTGAACAAGGTGATGAAAAGGATGGTGGATATCACGATACATGATGCTCATGGATAGGTACAACCTTGTCAAGATCAAAGGTGAAAGAGATAATATGGATGTAAGTGAGATAAATGGTAGAAAAAGGATGGAGGAAATGATGGATGAGGTATGATGAAGAATATAGATTGAAAATGGAAGCATTTCCTTATGCAAAAATGAGCTAGAAGATCAATGACTTGATGAGAGGCTTTGATTATATAGATTTGAATTTGAATTGGAGGGTTGAGATTAATCTATGATGGATGATGGAGATGCAAGTCAAGTGATATTTGAACTTGAATCTCATTGGTTTGATTTAAATTTTTTATCCTTTTGTGGTTGAGTGGATAATATGACAATTAATTAATTCACGTTAATTAATATCACTAGCCATGTGATTTTTGAGTCTTGATTTAACTAAATGACTAGGATAATTAATTAATGAACATTGGATGCTCTTTGATTGATGTTCATTGATGATTGATGATTTGATGAATTATATAATTAAATTGATCTAATTCAACTACACAATTATATTTGAGATTAGCTTGATTTAAGGATTTAGGGAAATTAATTGAGATTTAGGTCTTTTGATTAAGATAAACCAATTTTAGGTGATTACACAAGGAATTTGGCTCACTAGGCTTGAGGAGGCTCAAGCACTAAGAGGATGTAGTGATCCTTCATTTTTTGTGGAAGATGACTATGCAAATGAAAGTGGAAAATGCAAGATCTAGGGCATGAATGCAAAGAGAGATGATTTTCTATGTATGCAGACAGATAATAGACTCATAACCTAATTCTGAGACTAGATCTAGAAAGTAGAGATAGTGACTAACTCGAGGTCTAATTCATCTTGAAACAACAGGTCGGGGGTGACTAGGAAGGTCATGGGTGAGTCTAGTTGCCTTTGACCCTAAAAATTTTGATGAAACAACTATCAAAAATTTATCTCTTAGATATACCTTCATGTCGCTTCTTAAAAAAATTCTAAATGTTTCCTACACATTAAAAAATAAGGAAAAATTTTGTGGAAAGGGATTTGCATAAGGCAAACCCTGATCAAGGAATTAACCTTGAAATTGAAATAAAAATTCTTGGAAAGGAAACATTTTGATATGTAGAAAGGGCTTGATAAGATGCTTATACCTATACAAACCTTCATGATGTCAAATTATTCATGAAGATTATTTGTGATGTTGTCTTGACCTTGGATCTAGGATAGGAACAACATGAAACCATTCATAAATGCTTAGATATAGACATTACTCATCTTCCTTTCTTGATGTTTGATGAATTTGAACTTGATTTCTTGATTTTTCTTCATTTCTCCTTAAATGCTTGAGAGAGATGATAGATATTACGTGTTTTTAGGATCGATTGATTCAAGTTACAAAAATGAGGGAGATATCATTTTTTAGATAACTCTCATAGCCATTTTGGGGCTCAAAACTCAATGGAGGATGATGTGGATTTGGGGATCATGCTAAAATTTAAAGATGGTTGTGTGCTTCAAATTTAGGCCCATTTTGTAGGGTGAAGGGTGACCCGACTTGGCCCTATCCCACCTAGCCACTCTACCAACCAATTTAGGCTCAAATTTGGGTTAGGGGTCTAATTTTTTATGGGGATTCAAAAAATATGCATAAAATTGAGGCTAGATCAAGAAAACTAGGAATGAAAGCCTTGAACACTAATATGGGACCTAACCAATAATCATAATTATATAAGGATACACTTTAGGATAATACATTTGATAACTCATGTCTATCAAGAATAATCATAATGAATTGACTCCATTCCCCAAATGTAGTATAATTATGAGCATGACGGAAGAAGAGAACATAAGATAAACAAAAAAAAAAATTTGGGTCAACATTGCAGAGACCAAAACGAGAGATGGTTCTGAATATTTTGCATTGTCCTCCAGTAGACAACACAAAGGCACATTTACAAAAATAACACATGTATGACATAACATATTATATTGAAAGAAAAAATGGATGAGAGGGTGCAGGGACAACTACTAGGATGAATGAACAAATTATGAAAATAACACCTACCTTCTTCATCATATTGGAAGGAAGGTTAATCCACTAGGCTTGAGGAGGCTCAAGCACTAAGAGGATTCATGGATTCCTTCGCTATTGAGTTCAAAGATGACTATGCAAAGTAGGAATAAAAAATGAAAGAATGGGAGGAGAAATGAAGTATTTAAGCATGTAGACATATATGAACTATAAATTGGATTTTACAAACATATTTGAAAAACCACAAAAATAACTAACATGTGATCTAATTTGCATTCCAAAATAGAAGGTATAGGACTTGTTTGAGGGTGAGGGACAAGTAGGAGAAATATCGATAATGGTAGATGAAGCTACTACAAGTTCCAAACAAGGACCATGGTCTAATGATGAGTCACTTTATTTTTCATGGGAGAGAGTTGACACTTTGGAAAACCTTGATGAAAATTCATGATTAATTTCTATAACCTCATACATATCATCAAAATCATTAGGATCAACATTATTTGCATCATTAATATCGTCAATACCCATCAAGAGTATCTTCATCATCTAAATTAATCACAATAGGATCGTGAATATGAAAAGAACCATTATCATGTTTAGACAATTTAATTTTCTTAATATTTTCTTCCTCTTGGGATATGCATAGGTTGGTCAAATGGAATCAAAGCATCATGAGGTGTCTTAGCAAAGAAAATAGTTTTCGAAGCAATGTCACGAGCCTTAGCACAATGTGCACATTATTTTCCATGGGCATAGTGGTTCCATTTGGATTTTCTTAATATTTGGGAAGGTTTAGGATCAATCAAGATGGGTTCCTTTTCTTTCTTAGTAGGAGGAACAAAAGAAACCTTACTATGTTGACAAATAGATGATGCTCGACACTTTTATCATATAATAAGTGGAATAGAAGTATAAATAGGAGTGGAGAGTGTAGAAAAGGGTCTAGGCACAGGTTAAGGAGATGGGACATCCTTAGGGTTGCTTAATTTGGAGATAATTTTACATGGTATCATAGGACTAAGATGTCTTGGTGAGGTTGCAATGGTTGATCCATGTGAGGAGAAAAAAATTCAAGGCCAAAGTTTCCATGACTCGCTAAAGGCTGATAAAGACTCTAATTGATTGTGATAATTTCTCCATTGTGGGGAAAATTAAAACAATTATGGATAGGAGAAGAAATATATTTCATGGAGGTGAGCCAAGGAAGTCCAAGTCTCACTTGGAATTGATCAAAAGTTCGGATGAAAAAAATGTGACATCTAAGTTTTTTTCCCAACTTCAACGAGAAGGGTGATAAAACCATGGGTACATCAAGTAAAACCATTGAAATTCTTAATCACCAAATTGGATTTGTCATAGGATTATTAATGAAATCATCTATCAAAATATTTTCCTTGATTATAACATTCACCATACAAGTAGGATCAATAAGCGCTCAAGAGAATCAATCATTATTTTTTGCAAAAATTTAAAGAGGACCATTAGGTGCCTTAATAGTCTTATTAGGATCAAAGGTAATGCAAGGTTTAGGTTTAGGCTTGGGTTTTGGTTTGGATTTGGATTGGTCAATAATATTAACAAAATTATTGGTCACACTACATATAGCATCATTATCAATGGGGCTAGGGTTACTAGGCTCAACAATATTGGTAGAAGAAAGCAGTAAATTGGTTTGCTCAACGATGTTGGTAGAATCTAAATGCAAAGGATTGGCATAGATTAAAAATTTTGGTTAGGGGGATAAATAAATTTGTTTACTTTATCATCCACACCCTCAAATATTATGGTATTAGAATCTATGAGGTCTTGGATAATATTCTTCAAATAAAAACACTTTTTAGTATCATTACCAAGCTGATGATGGTATTGGAAAAAGACTTTAGCGTCATATGGAGATTGGAAATGGTTGATGAACTACAACTGATTGAATATCTAGATGAACTGAAGAAATAGTTATTAGTGATCACCAAGCTACTAAAGTGATATGTAAGATGATTAAATCAGTCAATATGTTGTCATTGATGTCAACTAGTTTTGACAGTACTTATCATGATAGTTACAAACATCTAAACATCTGTTGAAGGAAGAAAAGATGAAGAACTAAGATATCTACATAAGGAAAAGATGGATATGATAGATAAGGATAAGGTAAACATTGGGTAACTTATTGATGAGTCTATGGCTTTATATTATTGACTTGAGCATGTTACATTAATCTATTATGAAGAAGAGATTTGAATTGAACAAGTCAATGTGGTCGGTAATTGAAGATTTATGTATACATCGAGCCAGTGCAGTGTATACTAAGTGACAATAATAACTGAGTTAAGTATCACTGACGCATTTCTATATTAACAAATTTTGGATGAAAACATTAAATGCTAAGAACAGATGACTGAAATTGATGAGCTATATATTGTTATGATTTTGAGGTTAATGATGAAGTTAGTTATGAGATCCATGGCTGACAAAATTCAGAGATGATCTAAAGGCTGAGATTGAAATGTGTTATGAACACATCTGCTGAGGAAGGTTTAAGCAAAAAAATGGATGATGGAGATTATGAGGAAAAATCTAATGGCTGATATGAAAATGATTTACTTGTCTATTTAAGAGATATGAGTTTCATTGTTGAAATATGTCAGAAAGAAGGAGACTGCAGAGATTTTGCGTGAAGACTATTCATGCATGCTAGATCAAACTAGTTACTAAAAGAACCGAGCTGTAGACATTATCGAGTGTCAGAGAACTATTTACCAAAGTGAAAGTAAGTTGAGAAATATTGAGGAAGTGAATTGATTAATGATCAGAGGATTTTATGAGCATAGCATAGATCTAAATATTTGCAATTGAGTTGTATTTGAATCACATCAGTACTATATCAGTTTAACCATTGATTCAAAAAATCTCTTAATCAAGTGGACTTAACAGTCTTATTGTACTATCCTATGACATTCATTGAATGTAAAGTGTTATCTTGTTGACCCCATAGTGAATGTCGGTCAAAATTTAACTATTAGTGATAAATCCTCTAACTAGGTCACACCTAACAGTGTGCATTGTAACCTTTAACAGGGTTGTCTCTTTACCAAGCTCACTTCAGAAGAGTGAATTATTTTGGGTTACCGGTCCCAGGTGGTTTTTCCCTTAGCAGGGTTTCCATGTTAAATCATTGTGTTATGTGTTATTTTTTATGATTTTTTTCTATCATACTTTACATACTTCATAGTTGATTTAGTTGATAATCACAGTTTGGATAATTACTGGTATTTGGTAAAGTGAACAGATAGATTCATATTTTATGTTACCGAACTACATAAATTGATGAAATTGTTTTGTGAGATAAATATTTGGGTATGGGACTGAGGGATAACTGATTTAACTGATTCACCCCCCCTCTCAATTATTCTAACAATTGGTATCAGAGCAGTATTTTTTTCTTGGAAGAAAGTTTTAAGGACTTGAGTAGAAATATCACAAGATGTATAAAAGGGAAGTATTGAAGTTGAACAAAGATAACTTCACCGCATGGAAAAGCTGGATGAGACTTCACATATATGGAATTAGAGAATCTGCTATACATTTACTTGACAATGGCTACTTACAACTGAATGTTGGTCCTTTGAACCTTGATCAATTGAGAGACCGACATGAACACAATATTACTATGATAGAGATTTATGCTGCTCTATCTGATGTTGAATTTGAGGATGTCAAGGATTGCACTACAGTGAAGCAAATGTGGGATAAACTTTCTCTAGTTTATGGTGGTGATGTGAATGTGATGAGAGCCAGAGCTAAAAGCTTGAGAGGTAGATTTGATGACATGAAGATGAAAGAAGGATAGAACATCACACAATACTCAAACTGAATCAAAGAGGTAGTCAATGCTATCCGAGGAGCAGGAGGTATTATTTCTAAAGATATTGTGGTAAGTAAGATACTGGGAACCTTGTTTCTTGTCTATGCAATTAGAATATCTTCTATTCATGAAATGAGGTCTGCACCTAATAGGACTCTTACTCTTGATATTTTGATTGGAAAGTTAACAACTTTTGAGCTAAATAATTATGACAATAGTGTTGTACTGAGTGTTGAGTCTGCTTTTATGTCATCTCTTAAGATTGGTAAATCTAGCAGTTAGCATAATATAAAGAATGAAAGTGACAGTAATATTGAAAATGAGCTTGATGAGCTTGAAGCACTTATGGCCCAGAGACTACAAAAAGGTAAAGGAAGGTGTAAGGGAAAGTTTCCTTTAGCTTGTTTTAATTGTAAAGAGGTTAGCCATATTGCTGCTAGATGTCCTAATGGGAAAGAGGAAGATAAAGACCGATTTGGTGATGGAAAGTTTGGCAGAAGAAATAACAAAGGAAACTGATAGTACAATAGAGACAACCAAGACTACAAAGATAAAGGCAAAAAGGCATGTTACCTTGTTGGAGAAAATGAAGATGACATCGACACTGACACTGATGATGAAATTGAAGTGGTATTTGTTGCAATGAAAGATGATTCAGAAGAGGAGGAAAGGTATGTAAAAACAACACTTATTTCTAAAGTTAGTAAGAATCATACTTGGATCATTGATAGTGGTTGTACACATCAGATGACTGGTGGTGAAGATAAGTTTGAACATCTTGAGCACTATAATGGAGGATCAGTGAAAATGGGAAATGACACACCTTGTTTAGTGAAAGGAAAAGGGTATATCTTATTGAATGATAGAATTAGATTTGATAATGCATACTAGGTAAAAGGACTTAACTACAATTTGTTGAGTGTAGCACAGCTGAATAACTTAGGTTACTGAGTTGCATTTGAAAGCAAGAAAGTGAAAAATCTATGATGAAGATGGAAAGCTTGTTGGTACTGGAGGACAATCAAAAGGTAATTTATTTTATCTTGACAATGTTGAATTTTCTTGTTTACTGGTGAAAAATGAAGATGCTTGGTTATGGCATAAGAGGTTATGTCATGTAAACTTTGATAACATGATTAAGATCAGTAGAAAGAGAAAATTTAGGGGATTACTGAGTCTAACCAAACTTGATCATGTTATGTGTCAACAATGTCAGAAAGGAAAGATGACCAAATCTAGTTTTAAAAGTAAGGACTATTCATCTAAAGGTATTTTGGAGTTGGTACACACCGACATATGTGGTCCTATGAGAACTCAAAGCTACTATGGTGATAGATATTTTATTTTATTTTTTGATGACTATTCTAGGCTGATGATAGTAATGTTCTTGAAAGAAAAATATGAGGCATTCAAACTGTTTAAATGATATAAGGTTAAAGCAGAAAAAGAAACCAAAAAAGAATTGAAATTCTTAAGGTCTGATAGAGGAGGTTAGTTTGTTTCTAATGAATTCACTAATTTATGTAATGAGCATGGATTCAAAAGGAAGGTTTATGCACCTAGAACACCGTAGCAGAATGGAATTGCTGAAAGGAGGAACCGATCTATTGTTGATTGTGCCAGAACCTTGATGATTGATAAAAATTTTGCATGAATATATTGGAGAGAGGTAGTTAGCACTACAGTATACACCCTAAACCGAGCTCAACTAAAGAAAGACACAAATAAGAAACCTTACGAGTTATGGTTTAGATATACACCAAATGTAAGTTATTTTAGAATCTTTGGTAGTAGGTGTTATACTCTGAAAGATGATAGGAATGGTAAATTTGACTCTAAAGGTGATGAAGGAATTTTTTGGGATATTCTACTAAGAGTAAAGCTTATAAATGTTTGAACAAGGAATCTTTGGTAGTAGGTGTAATTGGTACTAAATGGATATTCAGGAACAAGTTAAATGAAAATGGTGAGGTCACTAGGAATAAGGCAATACTTGTTTGCAAGGGATATGCACAAGAAGAAGGTATATATTTTTGGTGATTTCCTTTGCACTTGTTGCTAGATTGGAAGGATTTTGTATACTACTTGCATATGCTGCACATAAGGGATTCAAAGTATATCAAATGGATGTGAAATCAGCTTTTCTGAATGGAATTCTTGAGGAGGAGGTCTACATAGAACAACCGGAAGGTTTTGTTGATCCAAATTAGAAGAACATGGTATGTAGATTGTACAAAGCTTTATATAGACTGAAGCAAGCACCGAGGGCATGGTATGAAATACCACATGCTTATCTTATCAGTATTGGCTTTGTAAGAACTAGTGAAAATAGTAATTTGTACATGAAAGGAGAATCTGATGATAATATTTGATTGCTGAAATATTTGTTGATGATATAATCTTTGGAGGACATAATCTAATTTGCAAATCTTTTGCTGATGAAATGAAAAAGGAATTTGAGATGTCAATGTTTGGAGAGATTAAATTCTTTCTAGGTTTGTAGATTATACAACAGAATGATGGGATTTTCATCACTCAATCAAAACACATTAAAGTATTGAAGACTTTTGGCATGGAAGATGCAAAACCAGTAGGAACACCGATGGTAACTGGATGTAAGTTGACAAAGGATGATGAATCTACATAAGTAAATCAGACACTGTACTAATCTATGATTGGAAAATTGATGTATGTAGTAGACAATAGGCCTGATATTGCACATACAATTGTGGATTGTGGCAAGATTTTCTATCATCCTAAAGATTCACATATGGTTGTAGTTAAAAGAATTTTGAGTTACTTGAAGAAGATAGAAGACTATGGTTTATGGTACTCAATGGAAGGAAAATTTGAACTCAGAATTTACACTAATGCAGATTGGGCTGGAAACATTGATGACCTGAAGAGCACAACCGGTGGAGCATTCTTTTTAGGAGAAAGGCTTGTGACTTGGATTAGCAAGAAACAAGCATGCATTTCTTAATCTACTGCTGAAGCAGAGTATGTTGCTGCTACTGCAAATTGTTCAAATATTGTTTGGATTAAACAAGTATTGGAAGGAATGAATGAGGTAATCACTAGCCCTATGATTATATATTGTGACAACACTAGTGCTATAAATATTTCCAAGAATCCTGTGATGCATTTGAAAAAAAATCATATATCTATTAAGTATCACTACTTAAGGGAAGCAGGTGAAACTAGAATTTGTAACATCTAGTTCAAGAGAAGCAGGTGAAACTAGAATTTGTAACATCTAAAGAACAACTTGCTGATATTTTTACCAAACCCTTACCAAGGACACATTTGAATATTTGAGGACTAGACTTGGGGTCCGTCCCCTGTCTATCGGTCACTAAGGTGATCTGGAGGTTGCATCAACCTATACTTATCATAAGATCATTCATGTTGATGCACATAGCTCACACTTTAGTTTTTTTTTCCAAGGTTGTGAAAGATTGTAGAAGCTGGAATGGGAATTTATTTATCAGTACATTGAAGGTACCTTATATGAACCGAACAATAGAGAATTACTTGGTTGTTGAAGAGCTTTTTTTTTTTTTTTTGGCATTGTTGTCAAAGGGAGAGAGATTGCAGGAGAAGATGAATATGAAAAATCAGTTAGTGAGAACAAAGAAAGGGAGAGAGACTGAATATTGGAATATTTGTTGTTGAGAACAAGAATCTGAGAACTAAAAAGATTAAATCCGCAGGGAGAGTCTGCATGTAATGTTGTTGTTTTTTGTAGTGATTAAACATAATAAATATCAAACTAGGGAGAGCTTACTAAGGTGCAACATTTACTTACATAGTTGTAGAATACATGTTTGGTATGTGTATGGCATATTTTCATATTGCTTGTGTTGTCATCAATGCCAAAGGGATAGATTGATGAACTACAATTGATTGAATATCTGGATGAACTAAAGAAATAGTGATTAGTGATCACCGAGCTACTGAAGTGATATGTAAGATGATTAAATTAGTCAATATGTTGTCATTGATGTCAACTATTTTTTAGAGTACTTATCATGATAGTTACAAACATCCAAACATATGTTGAAGGAAGAAAAGATGGATATGATAGATAAGGATAAGGTAAACAAACATTGGGTAACTTATTGATGAGTCTATGGATTTATATTGTTGACTTGAGTATGTTACATTAATCTATTATGAAGAAGAGATTTGAATTGAACAAGTCAATGTGGTCAGTAATTGAATATTTTTGTATACATCGAGCCAGTGCAGTGTATAGCGAGTGACAGTAATAACCGAGTTAGTTATCACCGACGCAACTCTATATTAACCGAGTATGGATAAAAACATTAAATTATAAGAATAACCGACTGAAATTGATGAGCTGGATATTGTTATGATTCTTAGGTTAATGATGAAGTTAGTTATGAGATCCACGGCTGACAAAATTCAAAGATGATCTAAAGGATGAGATTGAAATGTGTTATGGACACATTTGGTGAGGAAGGTTTAAGTGGCAAAATGGACAATGGAGATTACAAGGCAAAATCTTATGGCTGATATGAAAATGATTTACTTGTATATTTAAGAGATATGAGTTTCATTGTTGAAATATGCCAGAAAGAAGGAGACTGTAGAGATTTCATGTGAAGACTTTATTCATGCATGCTTGATCAAACTAGTTACTAAAAGAACTAAGCTGCAGACATTACTGAGTGTCAAAGAACTATTTACCGAAGTGAAAGTAAGTTGAGAAATATTGAGGAAGTGAATTGATTAATGATGAGAGGATTTTATGAGCATAGCATATATCTAAATGTTTGCAATTGAGTTGTATTTGAATCACATCAGTACTGTATCAGTTTAACTATTGATTCAAAAAATCTCTTAACCAAGTGGACTAAACAGTCTTATTGTACTATCCTATGACATTCATTGAATGTAAAGTGTTATCTTGTTGACCCCATAGAGAATGCTGGTCAAAATTTAACTATTAGTGATAAATCCTCTAACCAGGTCATACCTAACAGTGTGCATTGTAACCTTTAACAAGGTTGCCTCTTTACCAAGCTCACTTCAGAAGAGTGAATTATTTTGGGTTACCAGTCCCAGGTGGTTTTTCCCTTAGCAAGGTTTCCACGTTAAATCATTGAGTTATGTGTTATTTGTAAAAAAAAATTGATATCATACTTTACATACTACATAGTTGATTTAGTCGGTAATCACAGTTTTGATAATTACTAGTATTCGGTAAAGTCACAGACATATTGATATTTTATGTTATCAAGCTGCATAAATTGTTGAAATTGTTTTGTGAGATACATCTTTGGGTATGGGACTGAGGGATAACTAATTTAATTGATTCACCCCTCCCCTCTCAGTTATTCTAACAATGGTTTGAAATGGTATATAGGTTTGATTGGAGGAATTTTTAAAACATTAGCATTAATCAACTTCAACATAACATTATGCAAGGAATTAGAAAGAGATGTAAAATTACGAGATGGTTTTAAAATAGATGACAAAGGAGCCACATCCAATGTTGTAGCCGCCACTTGTGCATTCACATTAATAAAATAATTATTGATCTTAACAAAAGATTTCTTAGGATTTTGAAACTTTTGGGAAGATTTATGAGAGGCGCCATTCTTATTAATTGGAGACATTGGAGTGGATGACTCAAACTGACTCACTTGAAGTTGATAATTGAGTATACAAAAGTTTAATTTACCAAAAAAATCAATCACTTTTTTCTTCGCACCTTACTTATGATGAATCAAATCATTTAAAGAAATTTGAGGACCAATATTATCTTGAAATTTTTGAATGAAAGCATGAGCAACTTTTTGTAATGAATCAATAGAATAAGGGGGTAAAGAAAAAAACCATTGTTAGGCTTTATCTCTAATTCTCATAGTAAACAACTTAGCCATAAGTCTAAGATCATTTGAGAAGTCACTACACAAGGTTTGAAATGTCTTCATAGGATTCAAGGGATCACCTTTTCCATGGCATGTCCTCCAATTGAGTTTTTTCCATGTATTGAGGGATAATGGCATGAATGATTTCATGGGATAATAGACTAGCAATGTCCAAGTAGGGATGTTGTATTTGAATTGATTTATGGAAGCAAGTAGTTGTTGCAAAGATGAAACACTTTGGGCAAGGTTTCTAATATTTTCTTTGATGGATATGTTGGTATTGGACATGTTAGATAATGAAGGATGTGGAATATTATGGAAAATGGATGGAGCATCAGAATATGAAAGGGGAACATTATTATAAGTGTGTATAAATGATGGTTGGGATTGTAATCGCCTAAAATTTGTCTTGTAGAACCTAAGCCCCTAATTTCAATCAAATTGTCTGAAATAAAATCCTAAATCTCAAAGGCATATTTAGTAGACATAATTATGTAGAGTAAACCTAAAAATCCCTTTGCATAATTAAATCAAAAATCAAAATCTTATATCAAGCTTATACTATGGTCATTTTTTTAGAGCTTGCATATATCTATTTAATTGTTATAATATTACTTTTAATATAAAGTTTCTACGATGTTATTAAAATAACAAATTCACATGTGTGCACCATTCACATGTGTGCACATACTTAATCCTGATTAATTAGAAATTAAATGGGATTTGTGCTTTCAAATTTGCTATTTTGTCTTATCCTACCTAACATCTCTTTTTCCTCTTAATCCTCATCACCCATTTCTACCTAACTTTGCATCTCCTTCACTCTCCTCTTGCCTCTTAATCTCAATCACACATTATTTGCCACTTAATCCCCACCCTCCATTCTTGAAGAAATTCCTTAAAAAGGAAGCTCTTCCTTGGCTCAAGGGTCCATTCTCTTGCATTCTAAAAGTCCTATTCTTGATCATTTGCATCTTATTCTTTTGCATTCTTGCATTCTTGCATTCTTAGAGTAATCTTGCTAATTTTAATTCCTATATTTTAGTTTCTTTCATTATATGACCATAGCTCTCTTGCATCCTTAGTTTACTTCATTCTTAGCATAATATTGTACTGTTAAATCTAGTTTTCTTTCTTCCATTGTTTCATAGCATAGCTCTTGCATTTTCATTCTAGAATACTAGTTCTTTGCATCCATTCTAACTTAATTTTCTCATTCTAGCTTTGTTAATTTTGTATTCTAGTTCATTTCTAGTTTTGCATTACATTTGAATCTTCCATTTTGGAGTAGTCAAGTCACTAATCCCTCATGCCAATTTGATGAGCATCATGAAAAGGATTAAACTTGCTTCAACTAGGAAGTAATAAGAAACTTTTGAGGGTTTAGTTGGTTCATTTGATATGGCCTCCTATAGCTAAATTCTTGATTTAATGGTTTATTGAGTGTTGGTTGTTTTCCAATTTGAATACCAATATTTGAAAAGTACCGTGATGAAAACCTAGCAAACAGGTGTCACATGTAGTTCCTCCATCTTGCACCCTACACTCAAGGGCAAGATTCATCCACACTAGTTATTTCATGTGCACTCATACTTCCTCGTTCACCTTTGATCTTGACAAGATTGAACTATCCACGAACATCATATATCATGTTATTTTATATCCTTTCCTTCAGTTGACTCACTTGCTTCCATCCATGCTACCCTATCATGGTCTTGCTTATCAAAAATTGGCTACCACTATTCATAAGAATCCTTTCCATTATCTCAAACCATTCGCTCATAACCTACATCACCCTTTATCCTGATCATGCTATCCTATCACTATCTTATCCAAATTAACCCCTTTGTCTTGATCAAAATGAAGAATGATAAAAATGCAAAATTTGTTAACAGGAGTCTCTTGACATGTCCACTCTTTTGGACCACACTCCTTCGTGACACCAAGTCATTATCCTATATTCTATCCAACACCGCTTAAATGAACCTACATTGTTATTTTATCTTTCCCTAGATTGGGTAATCTTGAGGAGACTATCGCTGAGGGTTGCATTCACTTGCTTCATCCCCCATTATCTTCCTGCTTCATCCCTCATGATCTTTCTGCTTCATCTACTAGCTTGCTAACCCATCTATCAGGTCCTATACCTTTCTATACATTGGGGGAAAACCAATGTGATTGTGCTTGAGAATGAGTAATCTCTACAAATTAAAAATTATTTATGATCTTAGAAAAATTCTAAAAAGCATATAATGATCCTAAAAAAATTCTTTAAAAAAGCATACAAAGTCCAAAAAAAATCCTAAAATTTTTAAAATGTCCTAAAAAAATGATTATCCTATTGAAAACGTAGAAACAAGAACCTTGATGTATCTAAAAAAATTAATTATCAAAAATAATACAAAAAAAGTGAAAAAGTGAAAAACAACACAAAAAATAAAATAGAAAAAGAAAAATGTGCCTCGGTGAAAACCTGCAAACAGGCACATTGGTAGCAAAAATAAAATAATCTCAAGTGGTGAAAACCTAGCAAACATGTGTCACTTGTAATCAGCACTCCATTTATCAACGTGTGGTTGAGTTCTCGTGCTTCCACCAATCTCCCTGCAATCATCTCTCTTTTTTTTCTTCTGTCATCATGGGTTGGAACTAGTCTTAGTCTTGTCATCGGTTCTTATCTATCACCTAGGGCCAATCGTACACCTATCTGAGTTGTCAGCGCTTTATCACTTGATCAATATTTTGAGCTTAATCTGAATTAGTTTATCAGTCCTTCCCAATGGGAAATGTACCATTGACACTGCTTGGTGTTTCTCAACACCCTAATCTTACAAGTGTTTCTTAACACTACCAATTTGGACATCACTGTGTCTCTTAACACATATTGGATCTTGCACTATCCACTATGCGCTTGCACTTTCACATAAGCACAAAGGTGTTTCTTAACACCCATCACAAACTGTTAGAATTTAATCTTTCCTTGGTTAAATATGTAAGGATAAACCAAGGTATCCTATTGTATTCGTCCTCTAGTCCAAGTGGGAGGACATGTCATATTTGTAATTCTTTTATTAAGGAAAATAGATATTCCTCCTTATGAGGAATCCTACACTTGTCTCACACACTATTGAAATGTGGCATACATAGAAATGGGAGTTACAATGTAACTCCTCTTTCACATCTCTATTAAAGAGATGTCTCTCCTTCTCTCTTCACCAAGATAATTCTTCTTCTCGAACACTACTGTGTGAGCTTGGCTCTCTCTCTCTCTCTCTCTCTCTCTTAGGCATTTTTTGCCCATTCTTTATATCACGGGGGTTTTTTTATGCTTTTCCCCCTTCAAAATCTTGTCTCCTTTGTTCCTTAGATCTTTGGTGAATGCTCCTAGTTTTTGCATTAATTCATGGTAAATCTTCTTACTCCTATCTCATTGAATTAAACAATTTCATGTCTCTCTTTATTTTGTTATTATTTTAACATGGTATCAGAGAAGGTTGGTTTAATCCATTATTGAGTGTACAGGTGAAGGAGCTACCATATCTTGGAGCACTCCAATATCGGAGACTCTTGAGAGAGTTTATTGCTAGTATATATTTTTTTTACTAATCTGATAGTGCATGCAGGAATAGTTGAAAGATTTCTCCATTGAGGAGAAGAAATCAATTTTTTTGTTGATCTAACTCTTGTTTGCAGGGATTTCCTTCATTGTTTTTGCAAATCTAAGTCTATTCATATCTATTTCAAGTTTTTTTTTAAGTACTAACCTCACCCTCTGTCGAGCAACTGCAAGGGTTTTCTTTTTCATGCTTCTCATCCATTTTTTCCAACTTTCTCATTTGTAGGGTTATATTTTATATTCAGATCTGTATATTTCAATTTTTTATATATATTCAGCTTCTCTTAAATCCATCTATCGCTCTTCTAACTGTTTGATGTATAGGTTTATTTATACTAGTTTTCAGCATTTGGTTTACTTTCATTCTCAACATCTTTGATATTTCATCTTGACACTAGATCTTTGCTCTAGATATATTATCTCTTACATTTGATCTCTATCTCTGTTTTTAATTAATATTCACTAATATTTGTCTCTGTTATTATATATTTTCTTCCTTGCAAACCATTTAAACAATACTGTGACTGTCATTTCGAAGACATTTTTATAGACCCGTACTTAGTGGATCATAACTTTTGTTTCAGATGTTATTTTTTCAATCGCTCTGGTGAGATCCTTCATAATTAGGTTTTGCATAACATATTAAAAATTTAGCCACATCCAATGGTTAAGTTGGGAAATAATGGCCCCGCAATAGGACTATATTTTTTCAACTGTCATATCTCTGCTCTTTTTTCCTCCCTTGTCTTTGCTCATTTTTTTCAGAAGATATACTCAATTTGTTTAATTTAACTTCCAATCTGCTTTTAAGCTTCCTCATATTGAAACCATTTGATTTTTTGTTGAATCTTTTTTTTGGTTGAAATGTTTTCATTATTTACGGTATAGTATATAATTAAATTCCTTTTGGCCATCATTAAGATAGCACTATAACATTTTATTGCAGGTAACGTTTTCATTATTAACATTTTCAACCACTATAATGTCTTCATTATTAAGATAGCACTGTAGTGTTTATTGCAGGTAACATTTTCATTATTGACGTTCTCAGCCACCATCAAGATAGCACTTTCTTCGCATTCATTCCTTTTGGCTTGTTGTCCCATATAAGCTTCAACCTCTTCGAGCCTTCATTGCCTTTTATTTCCATTTTAATGGTCAAAACTTCTTAACTCGGATTGAGAGAGGAAATTAATTAAGAACAAATATGTATTCAATGTTCTTTTCCTGACATCGGAGGTGATTACTAAACCTTCAGCCCCGTGATCAATCTTTGTTTTAGCATTTGCAACGCCTTCATTGTTGTTTCATTATTGTTCTGGCACTTGTGCAAGGAGTTGTCTGTCATACCCATCACATTTGTCCTGCTTTATCTTACGTTTCTAAACCTGCAGGAGTTTTTTAAGGTATTTGGGTTTCTATTCTTGATTCAAGTCTATTTTTTACAGTGTTTATTCTCCTTTCTCTTCATAGAATAAGGACTCGTTGCTATCTTTGGCCTTAATTTAAATATTAGTTGACCATTTATTTGACCTCATTTCATTTCAAATATAATTTAAAATACTTTGTCTCTAAATTAGTTTAATTTAATTTGTTTCCCTCATTTCACCATAGTTCATTTATTAGTCTTAATTGGTTTTAATTTGTATCATTTCAATTACATTTAAATTGTTTTTTCAATAACACTTAAATAGTTTGAAAATGAATGTTCTTTAAAAAGTTTAATTCAATTAAGGATTATTTTTTCCACCTTGTTTATTCATACATTTGATATTCACACTTCAATTTGATTATTGTAATTATCAATAACGTTTAAATTACCTTTTAAAAAATCTTCAAATTTTCAAATTAGTTTTTTTTGGAGTTCTATCTAAGTTGTGTTTATCGTTCTGTTTTACATTTACATTTTCAATATAATATATTTTAATCATTTTATTGAATTAACATTTAATTTATTCAAGTTTATCAATTTTATCATAGTCTTTAAGCTTAAAAAAAAATTGCTTCTAATTATTTGAGTCAACTAATCCAATTTAACTAATTATCATTGTTCATATTATCTATTTATTTCCCTCTTATCTTATTCTTTTTCCACTTCTATTTTCTTGTTTTTAAGCATTTAAGGTAGTTTTAAAAATATCTTTCTATTCAATTTCAATTGTAATTTTGTTTCATCACGTCTACATCAATGCTGAAATTTAAACTCACTAGTTCCAATTATACTGTTTGGAGGCCACACATGTCTGATTTTCTAAAATCTCGACACCTTTTGGATATTGTTTCTTCACCAAATTTGAAACCGACATCCACCACTCCACAGGCTGACCAGGATTCCTGGCAGTTGAAAGATGTGGAAGCGTTTGGTCTAATTGGATTCTCATTAAATCCAGATTTATATCATCTTATCTCAGATTGTACTGCGGCTCATCAGGCTTGGCATGTCTTGGAGAACACATTTCAAACTTACGAGAAACCTGTTCCCCTTATTAATCAAGAAAATCAAAACTCTACACCACACTGTGACATTATGTATCCTTTAAATGATTTTCCTATTTGGGATGACCCATGTGATGATGTTTGTTTTGGGGATGACCCCCTCGCTTCCTATTTTCCTCATAGAGATAACATGTTTCAAGTTGATGATGTTTCTTATACTTATTCTGCCTTAGAACAAGAAGATGCAATTATTAATACGTTTATCAATGTCACCTTGCCCTTATGTATTATAGGAGATTATGTTCCTATTTGCTCCAAAGTAGATCATGAATTTCGTGACACTCAAATGGTTATTATAGAGGACCAACCTCCTTCCCTAAACTCTAATCTTCTTGATGATATTATTGATGGTGATTGTCCTATTTTTATTCTTTATTATGTATCTAGTAATGAATCCATTTGGTTTACAAAACCTCTTTATGATGAAATTACATTTGATGATTCACATTCAGCTTCTACTGATTCAGTTTTAGGAGGAAATCCCAATAATGGGAGATCCCCTCATGGTTCTTATTTTTTTGTAGATTCAAGTGATCTTTCTTGGACAAGTAATAATGAACAATCTCAAAGTTTACTTAAAGATTTGGGCCTATATCCACAAACACCTACACTCTTCCATTTCGAAAATCAAAGGAATCCTATTTCAAGATCCAAACATTTATCATTGCACCATCACCTCATATCAACACAAAGTGAAGAAAAAAAAGTTTTCCTCCTCTACTACAAGAAGGATAATCCAGTTGCAAATTTTTGTAATACCCCAAGTAAAGATTAAAGGGGGGTGTTAGAATTTAATCTTTCCTTGGTTAAATATGTAAGGATAAACCAAGTTATCTTATTGTATTCGTCCTCTAGTCCAAGTGGGATGACATGTCATATTTGTAATTCCTTTATTAAGGAAAATAGATATTCCTCCTTATGAGGAATCCTACACTTGTCTCACACACTATTGAAATGTGGCATACATAGAAATGGGAGTTACAATGTAACTCCTCTCTCACATCTCTATTAAAGAGATGTCTCTCCTTCTCTCTTCACCAAGATAATTCTTCTCCTTGAACACTACTGTATGAGCTTGGCTCTCACTCTCTCTCACTCTCTCTCATTCTTAGGCATTTTTGCCCATTCTTTATATCACGAGATTTTTTTATGCTTTTACCCCTTCAAAATCTTGTCTCCTTTGTTGCTTGGATCTTTGGTGAATGCTCCTAGTTTTTGCATTAATTCATGGTAAATCTTCTTACTCCTATCTCATTGAATTAAACAATTTCCTGTCTCTCTTTATTTTTTTATTATTTTAACACAAACAACATCTTAGAAAACTAAAATTGACTTAGACATGCTGAACAATTTTTCTTATGTTGTCTGTTATCATTGATTTTTGCTCACTATGTCTTCTAAGGTCACTCAAGGATGTCTACCTGACTAGAGATTCACGACTAGGGGCATAATAATATTTTCTTTGATTTCTGCTTATGGTGTGGTTTCAATGATCCTAAGTTGTCTAATAAACTGGATGTCTATCGTAAGAGCCTCCATCACGATTGGAACACCACACATACATCGACCCTCTTTATTTGGACACTTAGGTGAGTTTGGAATTATCTCCTTGTCTGTTAATTGTGTGTGACACATACAACAAAACTCCTAGTTATCTTGACAAATTGTGTCTTGATACAGGTGTTATCTTACAACATTAAAACTAGAAACCATGTTCAAGTCATCTCGATGCTTATGTCTCGATACTTACATGAGTTTCTCACATCTAATCTGATAGGGTTGTATTCATATCTCCATGGTCGCTCTTGCACCAGTGAAGGTTGTACTGACCTCCGATGTCCCAAACACTCAAATGATTAAAAACAAACAACTATAGGATCAGTGACTTAACTCGTGGCTTAGGTTGCATTTCATTTTAGGGTTGCATGTAGTTGTGTATTTCTAGTTTCCCTTAAGTCATGCTTTCTTTTCATCCTTCCTTTTCTCCCCATCGAGGCAATCAATTGTGAATCATCATCTTTGACCTAATTTTTAACTTTCTCTGATTAATGTGAAATTGCACCTTAGCTAATTTCGACATCTGAAATCTATTTTCGAGATCGAAATTGAAATTCAAGATTATTTACCTAGACAAATTAAAAAGTCAAATGTAGTTGACCATTGACGCTATCTCTTCTCGCTCGCTTCCACCTTCTTTCTTCCTTTCCATTTTGATCCCGAGGGGGCATGACAATATAGAAAATCTTTTTCATCGATCAAATCTCCTAATTTGTAAATCTAGCAATTGAACCAAATCTTTATTGATCAAGTCAATCAATGACTAAAAAATCGTCACTCGGGCTAATTTTGATATCTGAAATCTATTTTCGGGATCGAAATCATTTACCTAGTCAAATTAAAAAGTCAAATGTAGTTGACCATTGACGCTATCACTTCTTGCTCGCTTCCACCTTATTTCTTCCTTTCCATTTCGATCCTGAGGGGGCATGACAATATAGAAAATCTTTTTCATCAATCAAATCTCCTAATCTACAAATCTAGCAATTGAACCAAATCTTTATCGATCAAGTCAATCAGTGACTAAAACATCATCACTCAGGGTATCTCAGCCTCAGGAATCATATCAAGTTGAGATTCTGTGCATCCTTTCTGGAAGAGTGTTCTCATCGCTTCACAACAGTTCACTCGGATAGGTATCTTTTTAACCTCTTGGGGCATATCAAGTTCATCAAGACTCATATCAATCTGGTAGTCTCTCAATCAGGTGATTGGCTTCTTCAAAATCCTTGTCAAACAAGTTATCTCAAAGCTCTTTAGATAGATATTCAGTCTCATTGCTTCATATCAGGCTGGATACTTTGGTCTCGCTTATCAGTCTTTTCTCAATCAAGTTCGGAGCTGATGTCTCCCATCGATCTTTGTTCGATCAAGTTTGGATTCGGTTCCTTATTTTCAATTTTTTCTTTGAATCAACATGATGCTCACACATCGATTCAAAGAGGGGCAAGTGTAATCATCTAAAATTTGTCTAGTAGAACCTAAGCCCCTAATTTCGATCAAATTACCTCAAATAAAATCCTAAATCTCAAAAGCATATTTACTAGACATAATTATGCAGAGTAAACCCAAAAATCCCCTTTGCATAATTAAATCAAAAATCAAAATCTTATATCAAGCTTATACTATGGTCTAATTTCTAGAGCTTGCATATTTATTTAATTGCCATAATATTGCTTTTAATATAAAGTTTCTACAATTTTATTAAAAGAACACATTCACATGTGTGTACATACTTAATCCTGATTAATTAGCAATTAAATGGGATTTGTGCTTTTAAATTTTCTATTATGTCTTATCCTACCTAACATCTCTTTTGCCTCTTAATCCTCACCACCCATTTCTACTTAACCTTGCATCTCCTTCACTCTCCTCTTGCCTCTTAATCTCAATCACACATTCTTTGCCACTTATTCTCCAACCTCCATTTTTTAAGCAATTCCTTTAAAAGGAAGCTCTTCCTTGGCTCAAGGGTTCATTCTCTTGCATTCTAAAAGTCATAATCTTGATCATTTGCATCTTAGTCTTTTGCAATCTTGCATTCTTGCATTCTTAGAGTAATCTTGCTAATTTTAATTCCTAGATTTTAGTTTATTTCATTATATCTCATAGCTCGCTTGCATCCTTAGTTTACTTCATTCTTAGCATAATCTTGCATTGTTAAATCTAGTTTGCTTTATTGCATTGTTTCATAGCATAGCTCTTGCATTCTCATTCTAGAATACTAGTTGTTTTCATTAATTCTAGCTTAATTTTCTCATTCTAGCTTTGTTAATCTTGCATTCTAGTTCATTTCTAGTTTTGTATTGCATTTGAATCTTCCAGTTTGGAGTAGTCAAGTCACTAATCCTTCATGTCAATTTGATGAGCATCATGAAAAGGATTAAACTTGCTTCAACTAGGAAGCAATAAGCCACTTTTGACGGTTTAGTTGGTTCATTTGATATGGCCTCCTATAGCTAAATTCTTGAGTTAATGGTTTATTGAGTGTTGGTTGTTTTCCGATTTGAATACCAATATTTGACCACACGGGGATACACACGGAACACTCATAGGAGGAGGTATGTTAGGATTAGGATTCCTAAAAGACTAACATGTGGAGGGTTGATGTTATGAATAGATGTAGCCATAATAGGTGGAGTATAAGTAGAGACATTAAGCAATGATGTTGGAATGTGGATTAATTCATCGACATTGGTATTCGGATTAGAAAGATTAAGGACTTCAACACAATGTTTCATAGTCATGAGATTATCATTAATAATATGGGATATGCCACACAACAAATCAACACCATTTTTATTATTTTGAACCATCCTTCTCAACCCTTCAATCAAGGAGATTGCCTCACTATTAGAATGTTCTTGAGCTATTCAATGTTCAGGCTTTGCCAAATCATTGACAAACATATTCACTTGGATATGAGACACTCTTGTCATGGAGTCATCCTCATCATGTGAAGTATGAGAAGGGTGATTTTTCAATAATGTTAGGTATATCATTGGTAGGCATAGAGGTATCACCTACATTCCCATGGAGAATGTCAGTGGACGCAAGATCTACATCATTAAGGGAACCCACAAGTCTATAACTTCTTCAAATGGGGATGTTATATGTAGGGCTCAAGGTCATGAAAATTGTACACAAAACAAGGAAACAAGGGAATATCTAAACAATACAAATTACTAATAAATTGATCATTGAAACCTTGCATGAAAGAATGTGATAATGTAAATAGGATCTAACATGAAAGGATAAATCATAAATCAAGTTGATGCAAAAAAGGCCTAATATGAATGACAGATTTGATTCATGATTGCACATATGACCTAATGAATTGCATGTAAATCAAATATAATTATCCAAATCATAGGCAACATATGCATACAAACTAGATCTAGACATCAAATCAAAAGTAGGATGTAAGGAAGTCAAACTCACCAAAATGTAGTTAAAGAAAATAAGGATGAGGGGATTCACTAGGATTAATGGACAAACAAGGAAGTGTACCCCTATGTTCCATCATAATGGACAAACAAGGAAGCGTACCCCTATGTTCCATCACATATTGGAAGGAAGATGATCCACTAGGCTTTAGGAGTCTCAAGTGCCAAGAGAATGCAGTTATCCTTTGTCTTTTGTGGTGGATGACTATGCAAATGAAAGTGGAAAATGCAAGATCTAGGGCATGAATGGAAAGCGTTGATTTTTTGTGTATGTAGACAAATAGAAAACTAAGAGCCCATTTCTAAGACCAGATCTAGGAAGTAAAGATAGCAACTGACTTGAGATCCAAATATCAACCAAAAATAGCAAGTTAGGGGTGACCAAGAGGTCAAGGGCAAGTCCAATTGCCTTTTACTTTGCAACTTCTCATGAAATGACCATCAAATTGTAGCTCTTAGTCATAGTTTCCTATAGCTCCTTCCGCACGAACATCACCTATTCTTGTACACAAAAATAGGTAAAAGTGTTGTGAAAAAGGTTTTCCAGTGTCAAACCTTGCTTGAGGAATCAATCTTGAAATGAAAATAAAAATGCTTGGAAATGAAGTGTGTTGATATTTAGTAGAGGCTTGATAAGATTCTTATACCTTCACAAACTTTCAGGATGTTGAATTGTTCATGAAGATGCTTGAAATTGTCCTTGATGTTGTCTTAACCTTGGATCTAAGATAGGAAGAACATGAATGCCTTCATAAATTCTTAGCTCTAGACATTACTCCTTGTCTTCCATGCTCTATACTTGATGCTTGATGAATTTGAACTTGATTACTTGAATTGCCTTGATTGCTCCTTGAATGCTTAAGAGATGATAAATATTATGTGTGCTTAGGATCAATTGATTGAAGTTACCAAAATGAGGGAGGTAACCTTGTCTATATACCCGTCCTAGCCATTGTGGAGCTCAAAACTTGAAGGAGTTGGCATGGATTTGGGGATCCCACTAAATAAGAAAACCATTGTGTGATTAATATATGGGTCCATTTTCAAGGTCTGAGGCAACTCTTAGATCAATGGTGACTCTTAGGTCAAGGGCAACCCAACTCACCCTTGACCCACCCAGTCACCCTATACCAACCAATTCGAGGTCAAATTTAGGTCAAGGGTCTGATTTGATATGGGGATTCTAAAAATGTTACAAAATCAAGACTAAGTCAAGCATAATAGGCATGAAAGCCTTGGCCACTAAAATGAGACCTAAGGACAAAAAAATGTATAAGGATACAATTTAGGGCACTACGAGGAGCAACCAAGTAGAGTAGGAAAAACACATTGGGTGGAGGTTATCCAACAAGGAGTAAAGGGCACACAAAGGTCAAAATTGCAATGAGAGGCTCATTAGCATCCTAGAAAGAGTCATCAAAAGAAGAATTAAAAGCTTGGACACTGAAGTGATCATCATTAGCATCCTTCCACCAAGTATCAACACCTTTATGAAGTGAGATCAATATGTGGACAAGTGGCCAATTAAGAAGACTTAACAACATCGAACAGGGAGGTCCTCATTATCCAATGATTGAATAAATGGCTTGTCCCCAACCATGAGAACCAAATCACTAGGAAGAGGTGTGCAGATGTCAATATTGATCAAAATGTGTGCAAATGTAGAATGACGCATGAAGGAAGTGGTATCATCAACCTTCAAAAAGTAGCTAAGATTTACCAATGCCCACAAAAATTCTTCCACAATTCAATGGGAAGATTGTGAAGACATACCCCACACCATATGCACATTGAGTAATTTAGCAAGAGGGTTAAAGGAAGTTGTCTAGGGTTTGACCAAGAGAGTTTACTTGCAAATCCCAAAGCTTTCTCAACACCAAATCATGATCACTAGACAAATAAAAAATAGTAATGAAAAAACTCTCTACACAAGAAAAGAGCTCAATATTAATAGAAACTAAGAGCTTCCAAGAATCACATACCTAATGATAAATATTAGAGAGAGAGAGAGAGAGAGAGAGATCTACATGGTGACCCACATGTTAGTAGAAACTCATTTTCCACCACATCTTGGCCACACCATAATTGAAGAGGTCTTGGCACAAGAGAATGAAATTTCCTCCTAAAAGGATGATCAACACCATATTTCAAAACATGAGCAAATCTCTAACCACTAGCAAAATAAATATTCCTTGCAAGGGGGACACCAACACCCACAACACCAACTCTAATAGAAGTCTCAAGAGCGGATCAACTAACAATAGTAGCAAGACTTTAAGACCCTGCCACATTCATAAATGAAAAACCACCTCATTGGAAGAAACCACTCCCACAAAAGGCATGAGCGCAACCCCACCAAGTGTAAAACAATGGGTCCATGGGCATGAGAAGAGGGAAAGCCTCTCATCAATTGTATATCCCCTCGCAACAACAAAAACACCCACAACATAATTTGTTGCAAAACATTGGGTGAGAGGAGCATCGTCGTTCAAATCCATTGGGGCCAAGATTTTTTAGGCCAATTGTGATATTGAGTTGGAAAACATTAATTGTTAGCAAAGAGTTCCTTTTTATTGTGAACAACTTTGTTCAACATAATTATAAAATTAAATAAGAATATCTAGGTTCAAAATCAACCCATCAAATGAATGGATGACATAAATAGGCCTTTTGGATGCATGCCTCAAGAATCCAGAAGTTGCGAGTTAACTATTCATCAATTTAATCAAAATATGAGTTGTCTCATTCTACCTAATCCAAATGCTTTTTCCATTCAAGAAGTGATTTAACTCAATCTACCTCAAAAATTTAATTGTCAATCAAGAAGTTAAACTACCTCTAAAGAAGAATTTGACTATCAATCAATAGCTCAACTTACTTAATATGACTAAGATCATGATAACCTTAACAAAACGAAAGTGATACCTCACAATTGTCAATTCAAAAATTGATGAAATGATACAAATAAGTGTAGGTCAAATTAAGGTGTGCTCATGCTAGTATTAGTTAAATAGATGAAGGAAATGAAATGCTTTTGATATCCTAAATAAATGTATTAAATAAGTGCAAAATCACACTTAATATCCTAAATGAATTTTGAATATTACACCAACACAATCTCCAATTTTATTTACCAACAATTAAAATGCATTGTAATATGTTTATAATCTGATATTCCATGAATGCACAAAACATAATGTTCAATGTCATTTTATTTGTGAAGATGCTCATAGACAAATTATCAACTCCAAATTCTCTCTACTCTCGATTTGCAATGTTATAAACAATATTTTAAACATTTTTTAATATTTTTAAACTTAGCCAGCACGTGGCTGCTTATCCCAAGGAGGCTTGTAGTTTTGATGTATGCTTACTCATATCATTGTAATCCACTATGTTAAGGCAGAGATGCTGACATATTTCCATTAAAAAATGGTATACTAAGATTATTATATAACAATAATAATATTGCTTAATATTGTTAATTGCCAGTTGTCAGTTGCAAAATGAATAAGCGACATCCTTAATTATATTATATTTATATTTATCTGATCAATACTCGACCATTGCTTTCCATCAACACCTAACCGTCATGAACAGAAGTCTTTATAATTTTTATTACAGCTTTTAAAAATTAAAAAATTAAATTAAATCTTTGCTCAGAGTAATGTAAAATCATGCCGAGACGCCTGTGACGATCTAGAATGTAAAAACAAATTAAGGCAATCTTTGTGACATTGATCTTTTGGTTCATATGTAGTGTATAGCTTTTAATTAAATATTAACTATATATATCTAGCCTAGTTTCAGAAAGTTAAATATACAGGTAATTCTGTTTATTATCATTTAGCACTAACATTGGTGTAATTCTGTTTATTATCATTTAGCACTAGCTTTAGGTTGAACCTCTTCAGCTAAGAGTCAAGGACAGAGTGGTATCCTCTGGGGCACTATCCCAGCCTCATCCCTTAGGATGTCGGAGTCTTCCACTTAGCAAGACTTGATCCCTGAAAGGTTCCCAGCAAGGGCCCATTGACTAGGTTTAACGTCTTTAGATATGTTTAGTCTTCAAATTAGGAGTTCTGGTTTCCAAAGTGTCTTCAGATTAGTACATCTACCAATTTTACTATGCCTATGCACATTTGAAGTCTTTACCATTTGGATTTGTGCCTGTTCACATTCAAATAAGATGACTTTATCTGCTTCTGAACGGCTTGCCCTTTCAAGAACCCATATTGAAATATAAATTTATGTGGCCATGGGTTTTCTGCTCCAAAAGCCTGGATTGGAATTTCTTACCACCTTCTACGTTAAATTATACGTCTATCTCTATCACTGATTTCCAACACATTGCCATAAATTTCTTTTCTTTTTGTTTTAGATTATTCTGTCAGACAGATATCAATTCACAAGTTCCCTGAGTACTAATGCAATTTTTTGAACTATGGTCCACATTGATGATGCCCGATTAAAACTTTAAATTTTCCCATAACAGAAAAAAATATACAACAATTGAGTACACAATAGCATTGATTTTTCTTTTGACATTGCCTTACACTATGTCACTGATTTCCAACACATTGCCAGAAATTTCTCTCCTTCTTGAAATAGATTATTCTATCATGTAGATATTATCAATACAGGGACTGAAGAAATTCAAATAGTCCTCACTGGCAATATAATTGGCCTTCAAAAAAAATATCTGCAAGCAAAAAAGTTCTAAATATGAATCAACTGGAAACCAACTTTAGGGTGGATAAAATACCTTCAAAATATAAATACAGCAGCATATTTGGACTTAATGCTAGTGGCCTTTATAGTGACAGGCTGCGGACATGAGAGATCATATTTGGCAGCAGTGCTAAAACTCAAAACATAAAAATTGAAAAGATAAGGTGTAAGATCATTCGGCAAGAATATCACCAAAAGATATGCCAATTGAAGAAATCATAGGCCATGTAAAATCAAAAGTTCCATTTTGATCAAGGGCAGCTCACAGGATAAACATTGTTACAATGTTGATGCAGGAGAATTCTATGGAAATCGATGCTCAGTTTCAATTTATAAGTGCAAATATGAAGCAACTGAATACCAAAGTGGCAGTAAAATGGCAGGAAAAGTTTGGCTGGCCACTCTTGGTTGATGTAGAATTTTGTGAAGGTGTTGAAGCTGGGGTTGGAGATGCCACCGAAACTGATGGCAATGGAGGATCTATTGCATCTGTAAAAGCTGGCGCTAGAGCTGGTGGAGGTACCACTGCAGGTGGCATGGCAACTAAGAGTGCCCCAGGTTCAACCAAAAACATTGAATATTCACTGTTCCTTGTAGGTTGACGACAAGCATTTTCTGCCATTGAAAAAGCAATTAGAATTCTTTCTGGATACATGACAAGCCTTTAGACATGTATAATCACTGCATACACAAAGGCAGATGCACACCTACAAAAAACTGATATCAGCTATCCTACACAGAAAATGTATACTATATAAATTTTGAACTTACGAAGATTACTTACTCAAGTATGCATTGGCAGTTGCTGGGAATTCAGTAAACAGGCCATCTGGTTTTGCAACATTTACAACGGTATTGATTTCCATTGTTGGATCCGAAAAATAATCAAATGCTAGAGATGCATACTCGTTCCTCAAACGAAATATAAACACAGTGAGATTTTTGAGATGCATCCGGCTTACAATATTTTCAGCATCCATCAGGAAAAATTCAGACGAAGGGAGAACTATGGCCCTGGTTAATGTCACCGCATCGGCAAATCCTTTAATCTCCTTGATTGTGGAATCTGGCACTGAAACATCCATGTTTATTTGGTAAACAAGCTTGTAAGCTGTCTGTTTGCGGAACGTGTGCAGAACAGCACTGTCCTCAGATTGTATCATGACTTTATCAGTCATATTGCCATAGCCAGTCTTTTCCAAGGCTGTTATAGTTGCATTTATAACATCAAGGCCCTGCTTTGATGCTAGGTACCGTACATTCTGCAGGAAACATGACCACAACTTGTAGTTATAAATAATAGTATATATATACATATTTCTTGAAAAGATAACAAGCTTAGATAGAAAAAAGAAACTATCAAAAAATTAAAACAATTGAGAGAAATAATGCGTAAAGAGAAACAGTAGAACAATCCATCCTAACATATAAAGTGACTTTTATAAGTGAAACAAGGCAATGGAAATTTAAAGAGTACATTGGGTGCTAAATATCAGAGATCACCTTTCACCACTACTACAAATAGGGCTTTCTAAACGTTAAATAGGGTAAGAACATCCAAATTATTTTCTGTGATAACTTTTTTCTAATGGCAAATTCTCAGGTTTTATTAAGTGATGAACTTCGCCCTGGGTAGGCTTAGGGTTATGAAGGAATTGAGTTTATGGAAGTGTATGCACGAGTATGCTTAAAATGGCTTTTATATAATTATAAGTGAAATAAGAAAACGAAAATTGAAAGTGTAAGTTGGCTGCTAAATATCAGAGATCACCTTTCCCCACTTCTATGAACAAGGCCTTCAAAAATGAAAGCAGAAAGGTTGCAAAAATGAAAACAGTGAGGTTGCAAATCAAAACATTGGTCATTGCATTTATGGCAATGGGCTTCTTTCAACATTGCTAGGTTGTTAGGAAAATGATGTCTCAACCTTGCATTTACATAAGGTTATACAGTAAGCTTACATTTGAGCATGGATTGGCTTGAAATTTTCCCCAAAGCTACAGATTGGCTAGATAAGCACGCAGATAAATTTTAATTTCAATGACTGTCCAAAACCACCATTATGTCAACTGCAAAAGACCAGAGCACCTCCTTTCTGTTGATATTTTGGCCTTTACGGCAAATATCTAAATGACTTGGGAATTTCGATAAGTATAAATAATAATATTAGCTATTGGAAAATATTTAATATTCATTGTTTATGAGATAAATCAATTTGAGGGCCCAATGTAGTCCCTTTTGGTTAATTATATTTATTGTGTGGCCAGTCGGCCCCTTGAGGAAATATATACCTTCTCATATAAATCAAGTTTGATTCTTGGGAGAAGACAACATAAAAAACATAACATGTGTTCTCCTCTCCCAAGAATCATTTAAAGCAGCGAATTCAACCATTGAGAAGGCACCGAATTCATCCATTGAGGAGCAGCGAATTCACCATTGAGGAGCAGCAATTTCTCTGCCCTAATAGCAGCACATCTAGGAGCGAATATATTGGAGCAGACCTAGGGCCAACAGCAGCAGCCCTAGGTAAGGTGAACTAGGGCAGAAATAGCTGCGAACTGTATTCAAGATGCTACGATTTCCTTTGTAGGGCAGATCTGAACAAATTGGTGTCAACTTGAAGAAGCCCTAGGCTGGCTAATTCAGACCATGATTAAAAGAAATTGAAGGATCAGAATAAAAGACTCCAAGGGCTGATTTCAAAGTTGAAATCCAAGTACTATCTCTCCTTGCCTTGAATTTATTTTATTTCATCCTGTGCTTAGTTTTGTTAGACCTCTATAGATTGATATATTCGTTAGGTAAATCTGAAATATACTAACATGGTATCAAAGCGTTGGTTGAGTAAAAGATCAATTTCAGATTTAGGAATTCAGTCTAACTCTTTCAAAACTAAGGAATAATGGTAACCGGGGGTTTGGCCTAAACATAATTTTGATTTTATATATGAAGAGCATAGTTTTGCATTAAAGTTGAATATGCAAATTTCCCTAGTTAGTCCAAACTAACTAACAATTCTGTTATGTATGGTATAGGAACTTACTTTATGTTGCTTGAGAGCATACCTTACATTGGCATATGTTATGTTTAACATTACCTTGCATATGTTATACTGGCATATCTTATGTATGTTTGGAAACATACTTCCTTTTTATACAAAACACTTGGCTTATGCAAGCATACCCTTATTCACTATTATGGCTGAGTCTATATATAACATATAGTTGAGACATGATGCTCTTGGTATAACTGGATAATTGTTCATGTTCATGTGTGAGAGCACACTTTATGTTGCCTTAACATATTTTACATTATGGAGATACATTTAATATGGTATGTATCTATTACATATTGAGAGGGAGTTTTTCTATATGCAGCTGTGGCAACTTCATAGCTATCTATTTGTTTGGCATACATTATACTAGCTGTTGTGTGAGTTATGCTTGAGAGAACTACAACATACTATCTTATTGGCATTATCCTTCCTTTACTAGGTGAGGGAGTTTTAACCTTGTTAGAGGATGCAGATAGGATCATCCAGAGAGAGTAGATTCTTGAGTAATATATACCCTGGGGTAGCTAAATTATATGGTTTAAGAGGGAGTTCAATTATGGGCTCACTTAACCTAATTTTGTTATGAACTCCTTATGTCTTGTTGATCATATGTATGGGTAAGATTATAACTCATTGGCTTGATCATCATAACTAGTTAGTTTTGATATAAGTTGATTGGATCAGCTGGTTAGGAATGTCTTATTAGCATAACTGATTATCTGTTTAGTTGATTGACGTATCTGACATTTCTTTATATACATTAGGCAGGAATGGATGCAAACTTCAGGTTGGCATATGGAACATACACTACATTGGCATCTGTTATGCTTATGTCATGTATGAGGAGTATACCTTACATTTACATTGACATTTATTTCTGTTATGTGGGTGCATACTTTACTTTGACATATGTTATATCTAACACTGTTCTGGGAACATTCACAATTGATTGTTAGATTAACTGTTTGATGCATGGGTGCATACATTATTGATTAATGAATTGGTATATGTTGTATATGTTACATTGTACAAATTGGCATATTTCTTGGGAACATACATTACGAAACTTAGAGATAATGTTGTTGTATGCCTAGGAGAATATTTTGTGGACATATGTTATCCTTTATCTTTTAGATAAAACTATTGCATCTTATTGTGATCACATTGCACCTGGTTATATGTTGGTTACCTTTAGGTGGTTAAGACTTATGTGCTTGTCTATAGATGCGGGATAAATTATGCTGGTTCTATGAGAGAACTGCATTTGGATATTGACTACTTAACATGATTGTATGGGGCATACGTCACTCATATGCTTTAGCTTGTGAAGCATACTTTAATTATTGTGTATGAATGGATCATACTTTCTTTCATAGCTGAGTCTATATTTACTGATTATAGCTGAGACTATATTACATATGGTTCTATGTGTGAACTTTACATTTAATTTAAATCTTATGATCATATTGGTTACTCTTATACTTATGTGGATTCATGAGATGACATTTTGATTATGAGATATATTTGGTTGTGTCTAATTCATTTGATTACATCTATGCATATGGCTAAGTTGTTTCTCATGAATTGGATACTTAGAGAATATCATGGACTTGATATTCTTTCTCCGAGCATTTGGTGAATATCATGGATTTGACATTCGTTAGACCAATGCTCGAGGATATCATGGATTTGATATCTGGTGGATCAGGGATCCACTTCTTAGCATATGGTGGACATCATGGATTTGATGTTTGGAGACCATTGCTCTGAGCACTTGGGGCCCGTTTGGTGCATGGAATATGAGCTCTAATTCCGGAATTAGATTTCCGGATAATGTAATTCCATGTTTGTGTCCATCCAAAAAATTGGAATTGAAATTTTGAAATTCCAATTTTGCCCCCAAAATGGGCATTTCATCTTCCACTTGAAAAGGTGGAATTAGAAATTCCACTTTTCAAATGCCTATTTTGAAAAGTCTGTCGGGTCCGCGTGCATGTAAAATTTTGTTTGACGTCCACTAGGGCATTTTCACCATGGCACATTTTGCAATTGTTCTTTCCTCTAGGCATTTTCACTGTTTCACATCTTCACCCTTCGTAGTCGCGTTTGCGTGGGAGCGTTCTCTGTGGCCGCGACTGGCACGCCCAACTCCTCTAGCAAACTGCCACCACTATTTCCCCAAACATCTAGGAACAGTAAAAACCTCCTGCTTATCAACTTTTCATAGATCCACGGCCGCCCATACTCGTACTAACTGCATCTTTCATCACACGGCTGATTGATTTGTAGACCAATTTGCCTTCCGAGACTATGGTCAAGAGCAAGAATAGAAGGGTTGTGTGAGACCGTGAGCCAGAGCACCAGATCATGCTTAAAGCTATTCTAAGAAATTAAAGAATAAAATAATGAATTATTCAGTGCATATTCCAATTTCGGATTGTAGCACCCAAACAGTTCCAACGCATATTCCGAAAATCATTTTGAGGATATGTATCTTCCAGAATTGCAGCATCTTCCATAATTGACTATATCTGGCATTTGGTATTCTAGCACCCAAACAGGCCCTTGGTGAATATCATGGATTTGATATTCGTTAGACCAATGCTCGAGGATATCATGAATTTGATATCTAGTGGATCAGGGATCCACTTCTCAGCATATGGTGGACATCATGGATTTGATGTCTGGAGACCATTGCTACGAGCACTTGGAGAATATCATGGATTTGATATTCGTTAGACCAATGCTCGAGGATATCATGAATTTGATATCTGGTGGATCAGGGATCCACTTCTCAGCATATGGTGGACATCATGGATTTGATGTCTAGAGACCATTGCTCCGAGCACTTGGTGAATATCATGGATTTGATATTCGTTAGACCAATGCTCGAGGATATCGTGAATTTGATATCTGGTGGATCAGGGATCCACTTCTCAGCATATGGTGGACATCATGAACTTGATGCCTGGAGGCCATTGCTCCGAGTACTTGGTGAATATCATGGATTTGATATTCGTTAGGCCAATGCTCGAGGATATCATGGATTTGATATCTCGTGGATCAGGGATCCACATCTGAGTAATTGGTGGACATCATGGACTTGATGTCGATAGGCCATTACTCCGAGTACTTGGTGAATATCATAGACTTGATATTCGTTGGACCAATGCTCTTAACATCATGGGCTTGATGTTGGGTTGATGTCATGGACTTGACCTTTCTTGAGTCTTGGTGACTCGTGGATACAGTTATCCACATATTTATTGGTATACATCATGGATTTGATGATACCATGAATATCATGGATTTGATATTCTTTTGGGTTAGTCAAGAGGACTCATGGATTTAGTTATCCACAAATTGGATAGTAATTATCATGAACTTGATGATAACTTGTGTTTGGAAGTATCATGGACTTGATACTACCTTGAGTCATGGACTTGATATTCAAAAGAGTCAAGGTGACTAGTGGATATAGGAAATCCACAAATTGATTGGAAATATCTGATATCATGGACTTGATAACACTTATAGTTGATAAGCATCATGGACTTGATGTTATCATGAATATCATCGACTTGATATTCTTGGGTCGTGGAGACTAGCGGATCTAGGAGATCCACATTTGGATGGTAAGCATCATATGATATGATGTTTCTCATATGAATATGAGATGTATATATGATGGATAATAAAGAACACTTGTGTTCTCACTATATCTTGTAGATAGAGATCTACTATCATAGATGAGAGATCTTTGGCATCATTGGATTAGGAATCCATCCTTGGTTATGTTTTGTGATGAAGTATTAAGGATAAGACCTTTGCCTCAAGTCCAAGAGGGAGTGTTGATATTTTGGCCTTTACGGCAAATATCTAAATGACTTGGGAATTTCGATAAGTATAAATAATAATATTAAATATTGGAAAATATTTAATAGTCATTGTTTATGAGATAAATCAATTTGAGGGCCCAATGTCATCCCTTTTGGTTAATTATATTTATTATGTGGCCAGTCGGCCCCTTGAGGAAATATATACCTTCTCATATAAATCAAGTTTGATTCTTGGGAGAAGAACACATCAAAAACATAACATGTATTCTCCTCTCCCAAGAATCATTTAAAGCAGCGAATTCAACCATTGAGAAGGCAGTGAATTCATCCATTGAGGAGCAGCAAATTCACCATTGAGGAGTAGCGAATTCACCATTGAGGAGCAGTGATTTCTCTGCCCTAATAGCAGCACATCTAGGAGCAAATAAATTGGAGCAGACCTAGGGCCAACAACAGTAGCACTAGGTAAGGCGAACTAGGGCTGAAATAGCTGCAAATTGTATTCAAGATGCTGCGATTTCCTTTGTAGGGCAGATCTTAACAAATTGGTGTCAGCTTGAAGAAGCCCTAGGCTGGCTAATTTAGACCATGGTTAGAAGAAATTGAAGGATCGGAATAAAAGACTCCAAGGGCTGATTTCAGAGTTGCAATCCGGGTACAATCTCTCCTTACCTTGACTTTATTTTATTTCATCCTGTGCTTAGTTTTGTTAGACCTCTATAGATTGATATATTCCTTAGGTAAATCTGAAATATACTAACACTTTCCAGTATACGTATTCGCTGAAGTTTTCCAATTTCCATTGAAAAGTTCACATTAAAACTTTTGATGAAAGGGACAATGAATCTTTGATCTATTCACTGATTTACCAGAAGGGTCAGCAATTCCAATTTCAACTAGAGTCCACTCTCGGATATGGATAATTTGGGAAGGCCACTGAATTGCATGTTATTCATAACCAGTTATTGAGAGAGGGGGGGGTGAATCAGTAAATACTTTTTCTATTACAATTTAACGTTTTTTTAATTATTCTTTCAAGATAAGCAGAATGTAAACAATCATTCACAAGCATAAATAGAAATACACGGATCAACACATGATGTATACGTGGAAACCCTCGGTTAGAAGGAAAAAACCACAGTGAGACAGAGCTCACAACTTCACTTCTGCAAAAATAAAGATGCCCTGTTAGGAGCTTACAAAGCACTTGTGAAGGTTCTACCCGGTTAAGGGATTTGATAGAAGATCGGTTAAGATCTTAACTCTCTAAGGAGTTGCTTGGTTAAAGGACTTTCAACATCAGTGAAGATGTTACCCGATTAAAGGATTTTTACAAAGAACCCATTAGGGTTCACCCTGATTGAGGGATTTCAATATGATTTGACACTTTATAAAAGCAATGATCTTAACTTGACACTGATTGTCTGATTAGATTATACCTGTTGATATTTTCCCAGTTCTGCCTAGCTGTTGATCTTTCTACCTTTCACCTTTGTGACTCTAGCACTTCTCTCAGAAGGTATCTCTCCTCTACTCTATATATTCAGCAGCTATCAACAACTCTCTTTTCTTGCGTCATATGATTTGTATTTTATACAAATGTTCATCTCAATGAAACCCTTAACTCATAGAACCGCCAAGCTGTAAACTCGATCTTAAATCATGCAACAAAAAGCTTGTGAGATGATCCGGAGTTTACCTTGAAAACATTCATGTAGAAATAAAATCAACTCTTGTTAAAAAGCTAACTTTAGTTCCTAACGGTGGGTGTTCCGTATAATTCGGTTTTAACTAAAACTGCTCCGCATAATCCGGTGTGGATCTTTATGCAATTTGACCAGTATATTCTTATACCCAATCCATCCCTATATGAAATATAAGACCGGTACTAAGTACTATGTTCGGTCTAGTCTATTGGTGCATCTCTTCTATTTAGTCTACCGGTGCATATACTTTGTTTCTAGTCTACCAGTGTATATACTCTAAGATAAGTGATCTACCAATGAGCCTCTACAGGTGGGAATGGTGTTTGCTTCTATCTTCACTAATGACAACATAAATTTCTAACAATCTTCCCCTTTGTCAATGGTGGCAAAACCATTATTCACTTATCACGGTCGATTTCTTGATCTGTAGACTGCTACCGTGTGTATGATCTTTTACCCTGATATGTAGACTTCAGCTCTTCTTTCTTCTGTTTGTAGACTTCCCCTTGACTGTTGCTTGCCCTATTCTAGTGCTTCCCTTGTTCTGACCATTCTCTCCTTCTGCTTATTCTTCTTCCCCTTTTTGCCTCCATAGGACAAAGGGTTTAGCTTCATTCAAGATTTTACATTTGTAGCTTTGTGAAGATATCCTTGTATATGTTCTTTGCATAATGAAGAAGCGGTGCCCATTGACCAATTACATGTTCAATGTTCTTTTAGAGAGACAATAATGTTCTCCATGTCCTCCACGGTTTTGTAGTCCGGTTCTTTGATCAGATTCTCAGCCGATGATACAGTTTGTTGCAATGCATCAAATGTGGGGGCCAGAAACAATTGAAATCCAATGATGTCTTGGAATCTCTTAGTCTTCTCTTTAGAAGTCTTTCTCAAAATGAGAGTAAGACTTGTCATTTCTCTACTGAAGTTTGTTGCAAACTTATTCTGGATGTTAAACTAAGAAGACAAAGCTCTTATGTCTTCTGAAGTCTTTGCTGCCTTCTCTGTCAGATCTTGCAAGAATGTATCAAAATTGGAAGTTCTTGTCATCTGACTTCTTGCCACTTGAATCTATTGTTGAAGAATTCTCAAATTGGTTGTCACAGTCACCTTTATTTCTTCAACCTGTTTATGGAGAATCTCTATTCTCTTCTTTTCATAGTGATCTATTGCTACAATCTCTGGATCTATCAGGTCATCACCGATTGCTTGTGCCAATACTTCCAGTTGATCTATAACAGGTTCATCTTCATCGATGTCAACATCAGGCACGAAATTGCACAAAATATTCTTGATAGTGGTCAGGACCATGTCCCGTTTCCTCTTGGTCAGCTCCTTTAGCTACCTTGTTGACATCTTGTTGATGTCAACCATAGTATCGGTGGCCTTGCTCCTTTTGGCTTCTATGTCCTCAGCAAATTATAACTTTCTTTTAGATGAGGAGGATCTAGGTATGTCTACCTGTACATTTTGGATTGGTTCCTGTGCCGGTTATTATGCAACAGGTATCTCATGTTCTTTTTCCAGTTGAACTTTTTGTTCTGGTAATGCTATATTCTCCGGTTGAACCTCTTCTTTTGGTAGGATTTCTTCTGCTGGAACTTCGTCCTCATTTTGTGCTTCTACTTCCGGTTGCACTTCAATTTCTGATTGTGCATCCTCTTCTTGTGGGAGTTGCTCTTCCAGTGAGACTTCTTCCTTGTGCTTCTCTTCAGCTGCATGTAAACTCGATCTTGAATCATGCAACAAAAAGCTTGCGAGATGATCTGGAGTTTACCTTGAAAACATCCGTGTAGAAATAAAATCAACTCCTATTAAAAAGCTAACTTCAGTTCTGAACGGTAGGTGTTCTGTATAATCAGGTTTTAACTAAAACTGCTTTGTATAATCCGGTGCGGATCTTTATGCAGTTTGACCGGTATATTCTTATACCCAATCCATGCCTATATGAAATATAAGACCGGTACTAAGTACTCTGTTTGGTCTAGTCTACCGGGGCATCTCTTCTATTTAGTCTACCGGTGCATATACTCTGTTTCTAGTCTACCGATGTATATACTCTAAGATAAGTGATCTACCGGTGAGCTTGTACCGGTGGGAATGGTGTTTGCATCTATCTTCACTAATGACAACATAAATTTCTAACATTGCATAGGTCAATTGATTCTTTTACTCATCTTCACTGCTTTTTTCTTTGTTGCATTTTCGTCCAATGAGTTGCAATACCAGAAGCAGATTCATGCAGTAGCTTTGCTTGAATTAAAAATGTCTGCAACAAGGGATCCGAGTCTTTCCTTGTCCAATTGGGTAAATGGAAATAACATTTGCGAATGGACTGAACTAACTTGTAATTACTATCAATTGGTTGTGTGTGGTTCTCACAATGGCAATATGTCCTCCCTCACACTTCTCGTTCCCTCTAATAACCATTTCTCTCGCCAAATTCCCCATAAGCTTGGTAAATTAGAGAAGTTGCAGTACATCAAGTTGTATGTATGCAAGGTTCAATTCCAAATATTCTGGGTGAATGAAATTCCTAGTACTCTAAGGGCCCATTTGTTTGCTGGAATTAGACTGGAATTGGGATTGTCAAATCCCCGAATTGACATTTTCGATGTTTGTGTTCAAAATATGAAAGTGAAATAGGGATTTGTTAATTCTCATTTACCTCCAAAACCAGCATTTGAATCTTCCATCTAAATAGGTGGAATTGGAAAATCAATTCCAATTCCACTTAAATGGGAATTGGGGGTAAAGCAAAATTTACAATATTTTGAAATCCATATGCAAACAACAATTTCCATCGTCTCATTATGAATTCTAGGTGAATCAAACGGTTTCAGCCATATTCCAAAAACCATTTTCCGGATTTAAGACTTCCCGAATTGTCAAATATTGTAATTTGACAATTCCAACATTATTTAATTCCACCAACCAAACGGACCCTAATCGAATAGCAATTTCTTGAGGGGAAACATTCCCACGGAGCTGAGTTCCTTGCACAAGTTGCAAAAACTCCATCTCTCTTCCAATAATTTGAGTGGTCTCATCCCTCAAGACTTGGCAAATTGCACTGCGCTTAGAAGATTAGATCTTGGGTATAATCTTTCAACGGGCACCATGCCCTCTAAATTTAATGCTTTCAGAGATTTAAGACTAATGATACTACGCGGAAATCCTCTTCTCAAGGAAATCCCAAAGTCTCTAAGTAACTGCTCAAAAAATTATTTTTTGTTGTTATCTGAGAATACTCTTCCAAGACCAATTCTATTTGAGTTATTAACAACACCAACTAGATTGCAATCTCTATGGTTGAGCTTCAACAAATTCAATCATAACATCCCCAAGGAGATTGGCTAATTATAGAGATTGAGGGTGATTGGCTTTCTGTTGGCTAAAAATTTTGTAAGTCACTGTGACCACAACTTACAAAATTGTGACTTTAGGCAACGTCTTATGTGATTTCTCTCTCCTCTCAGCAATAGGGGAGGCTCCCTTCTTACCGTAGGTGGCTTCAACAGGAACTTAACTGAAATTACAAAAAGGGCGGTTCTCTCAATCAATTCCTCTTTTTTCAGGAATGATTTGCATACAACTACAACTTTCCAACTTAACAAAAAGTGTCTTATTGCTACGATAATACTTGTGACCCTGGAGTTGACGTAAAAACAATACCAGGGCCAGCAGTTTACTTTATATATTTTCTGAAACAAATATAGGAACCCAAAGTCTCCTGCACTTGTCTCGAATAATTCAATAATCAGAATAACCAGGGAGACACAAAGTCTCTTACTGAATACTCTCAAATTTAATAAAAATACCTACAACTGAAGCCCAATATCTTCAGCTCTAAGTAATTGCAGCCACTACAAAATACAACAATTTGTCCTCCTGCAGCACAAAGTCTTCGAAAGTTCAAATTGGCTATGAATGCAATAGGCAGCTCAAAGTCTACACAATTCAATTCAAATCTCTCTTGAGCAAAACTCCAAAACTCACAATCAATATCCAGAAAATGTTGTCACAAAACACCTTGAATCAACACAAAGTTTGAAAGCAAGTTGCCCCTTTTATTGAAAGCAATTCAAATTTACTTCTAAGCTCAAAGTCTTGGAGTGTAGATACAAACTGGCAAAATTTTTCCACATTGCCAAACGATGATTATTTACAATGAGCTCCCTCCTTTATATAGGAAAAGAGTGGAGAGAAAGGTGGAGAAAGAAGAGGAAAACCCTTAACCACCTTGACTTGTTCTCTAACTATCTAACTAACTTTGACTTATTTAATACTACAAGGCTTAAAGCACTTGCAACATGATTACATGTTATAGCTTTGCATGTGATACTATCACATGCAATTACATCTTGTTTTTACATTACATGTAATCTATCAAATACAAATTACAAATACATGATGAAAATATTCTAAGTGTCTGACAAGACATGACTTCTATTACATCATCCTTTATTGGTCCCCATGCTGCTACAAGATGTCCGATGTTTGATATGCTCTGGTTTGGTGAAAGCATCTTGATCTCGAACAAGAACCTGCATCCTTGGTTGTCTTGTATCATAATAATTGTTTCCTTGGAAAGTATCTCTATCTTGAAAGCATTTGATGCCCGCATCATTCCAGTCTTCAACTCTTTGCACTGGCATGGGAAGTTTTCTCTCTTGTAAATGGGGTTTTTAAATCTCATTACATGTCATTTTGGAGAGCACTTGTCACCCACAAACAGGGTTTAGAGGTCCATTTGCAATTTTTGGAAAAGCGAGAAAACTATATGTAAACGCTTAGAGGTGGGCTTTTAGCTTGCATTTAAATGATGGGGAAGAACCTTCTTCTTCTTGGGTAGAACTTGCATTGTTTTTAAAAAAAATACAATCACAAACTTTTGAAGCCAAAAATCCTTCATTGAATCTCCAACCATGTAGCATGTGACATGAAAATTCCACAAGGTCTTCACATGAGATGGATTCATTGCATACTTTTTGATGCACAAGTATGAGTTTTGGGATATTATGAACAAGGAAAATGGCTAAAAAATTTGGGACAGCAAAAGAATGAATTGGTTTTATCTCAAAAATGGTAAGGAAGACCCAAAAACGGGCTTCTTGGAGGAGATTGCATATGTGGACAATGAGAATTATGAAGGGAAACTTGTATGCAAATGAGTGGATATGATCTCTACTTATAATGGAACTAAGAATCTCCATTAAAAGTGAATTGATTTGACCACCACCATGAGTTTTAAATCCAGTGGCAGCGGTTAGATAGATATAAACAAGGCTCATGTAAGTGGGTTTTTGGATGGAAATTGCATATATGCATTAACATGGACTTGCTCTTCTTTTCATCATAGAATGGGGTTTTTAGTCCCGATTGCATATGCAAGCAAGTGGAGACTATTGCATATGCAAGCAAGTGGAGACTATTGCATATGCAACTTGAGAATTGAAGGTGGAAGTAGAAGGATCATCAAAACAAGCATAACATATAAATCTGAAATAGAAATGAAAACTTACATGTTAATCAAAAACCCAGACATAAACTTGGAAAGAATTGGAAGAACTTAATGAAAACTTACCTCAACTCACATGAAGAAGTTTTGTCAAATCTTTGAGCAAAATCTGAAATAAATCCAAGAGGATTTTTGGATTTAGAAAAGATGAGCTCAAAGGTTATATATAGACTTCAATCCTAGTCTTAATCCTCTTATTTTGGAGAGTCAATATGCAATAGTTTCCAAGTGGGAAGAAATGAGAAACAAAATGCAAGAAAATAGCAACAAAAAATGACTATTTCAAATGCACATGTATTGGCAACCAAAAACGGCGCCTAGGGCATCAAAAACAACTTAGAAAGAATAATAAACAAGCTGCAAATGAAATGTAATGCCCAAGAACTCACCTTAGAAGCAAAAGGTTTGGATTTGATGAAGAAAAATGACAAAAAATGAACCGTTTTTGGGCAAAGCCACCCAAAAACGTGCCCTAAAAAGGCTGTTTTGTGAACAAAATCCTTTCAAATTTGCACTTTTGAGTAGCCAAGAATGATCCTTTGGAGATTTAGTGCAAAAATGACCCTATAGGGAGCAAAAACGATTTAGTTTTGACCATGAATCTTGTGATTTTTTGCTTCAAAATCCTATTTTTTCTCAAAAACGCCCAAAATAAGTGGGTTTTTGCAAGTCAAAAACACATGCTTTTCACTTAGAAATCGCCACCAAAGGAGTTTTGATCAAAATGCATGTAATAAAGAGTAGTGACAGGCTTTTACAAGTCCAAAACACATGTTTTTCAACAAGTAGCCACTTTAGCTTCAATGGTTAAGAATGTCCTTTATATATGCATTTGCATATAAAAACAACACTCTATAACTTAAGTGATTAAATACACACTTTTTGAGTGCTAGTAAACATTTTAAAAGATATGTATTTGGCTTGGAAAAAGTCACTTTTTCACTTAAGCTATAAAACATAATATGTAAATGTATTATAACAACTAAATTTACACAGTTTTAAAATTAAATATATGCAATTGCATATAAAAAGTCCATTATTGTTACTATGAAACTTCAATTTATTGAAAGTGGGTTTTGAAAAATGACTTGCATGTGGATGATGCCTTTAATGCACTTAAGTGACTAAATTTAATTAAATTTAATATATAACTATAGTTTCTAATAAATTAACACGGAAATAGACTAGAAAAAGACAATTTTTATGAAAACATTAAAAACTATAGTCAAATCAACTCAGAATGAGTTGAAATTTAAAAATGGATGTCAAAATCCACTTTAGATATTAAAAATATATTTTTTTCATGCAATTGACAATAAAAAACCCACTTTTTGAAGATTTTTAATAAAATGTGCAATCGGTCTGAAAAACCCCACCTTTTCCTTTTTAACTGGAGCTAGACAACTTTGTTTGACACCTAAGATAGCTCGAAACAAGCAGAATTCTAAGGGCTATTAAACTGTGGGGAAAAAGAGATTAAAAACTACTTACAAGAAAGGGAAAAACGAAGAATAAAACTTGAAGGTTGTAAAAAATCAAGTGATTGCAGTCAGAGAAGAAAAACTCATTCTAACAAGCATTTAGGGGGATTAACATGACGAAAACCTTCAAAAAGAGCGCATAAATAACACTACATAAAGTACAATTCAAGGATGACGAACTGCCTTCATGACACCTTATCAATGTTGTTGGGTGGATATTTTGCAACCGACAGTTTTGGAAAAAAAATCTAGTTACAAAATAGTGATACCAGCCACAGCGTGTGAGACAATGTCTCTCCTACCTTAAAGGGAAGGCTCCCCCTTCTCACCGTTCCTTGGATCAACTCAAGGTAAGCAAGAAGTTAAGAGATTATCAAATAGTATGTTACAAATATTTCTTCTTCTTATCTTTCAAGAAGGAATCCAGTTACCCGAAGAACGAGTAATGGGCAAAGTTTTAATCTCTAAACTACACTACTATCTAAAAGTTGGAAACAGTGATACCAATAAACCAACACTAACTCATAGGCTGATTGAAAAGCATATCGGCTTGGCTCTATGACCTATTTATCTATTCTATAAGAAACACCTCTACCATTGGGGCACACAGACTTCCAAAAGTAGAGATTTTCTAACTATTCTAACAAGGTGTATGAAAATAAGATGGTAATATAACCTACAGTCATAGCTTCTAGTTTTATATTACCACAATCACTCCTAGTCACAGCTTCGGCTCCGATTGTTTATGATTTTCAATTTGCTCTTAACAAAACACAACAATCACATAAACAAAAAGACAGTAAAACCAAATTGCAGTCACAACTTCCAATTTGATTCACCACAATTGCACTCAGTCACAGCTTCAGCTCCAATTGTTTCTTTCTATTTATTTTTCTCCAAAATAGTACTACAAAATCACAGTTATGCTTGCACAAGTTTGGCAGAGCTCTCTTGCATAAAATAAAAATGGTTTTTACAATGAGAGGCCCATTCTTTTTATAGGAAAAGAAATGAGAAAAAGGAGGAAAAAGTGGGAGCAACTCAACCACTTTGACCTGGTAAAACTAGGTGAGAATAATTATTGGATTACATGTCATAAGGACATGTAATCGAATTTACATGTAATTTCATTGCATGCAATTTATCTTCTCCAATCTACAAAGCATGAAAACCATGACAGAAAGATGAAGAAATCAGAATTAATCCTTCAAATTATCAAGGAAAGCCTTATATTTGGCAATACAATCATGAACCATAGGAAGATCTGGAATCTTCATTGTTTCTGAAATGGCTTCAACCTTGATTGCATTCGTATGTGCTGAGTTCACAATTTTGTAATCATCTCTGGTAAGAGTCTTGCATCCTATTTGCCTGAGATTGCTGATGATGTCTACTTCTACTGCTTGACAGCTCTCCAGATCTCCTTGTAGCTTTGCCAAAAGCTTTTCCATTTCCTGGACTTTGTCGAGCCTTTGCAAGAAATTGGTCATGTCAACATACCCAATCTTTGTATCTGAGATTTGATCAAGAGTTGATGAAACAAGTGAGGTTGTGGCATGAGCCAACTCTTTGTCATATTGATAGTTCATCTTTCCTTTGACTTTTGATGGTGCTGACATATCCTGTGCTGCAACATGAAAATTCCGAAGGGTAGATACATCATCTGAGGAGATTAGATCCATGAGAGGGTTAGGCTTTGGTTTGCAATGATAGATCTATGAAGAACAAGGTGTTCGGAGTATTGATTAGATTATCATAGAGCACGTGTTGGCTGGAAGTGAAACAAATAGCACATGTATGTGGGCAAAAAGAGGCAAAATAGGACTTATAAATATGGATTGCAAGTGTGACTTTGTTTGTATGGTCAAGAATGCAAGTTGGAAGCATATGGACATATGTAAATGATGATTTTGGTATCTAAAAGAGTGACCTTTTACCAAAATCGAGTTCTTTAGAGGTAATTACATGTAGTGAAAATGACATTTTTTTATTTTTATTTTTAACATGTAATGGGCTTGGGAGATGCAATTACATATGTCGAAGAATGAAGGATGAATTGGCATGAATGAAGGAATGATGTATACACTTGCATTCTTGGGGAGATGATTTCAACTTTCTTCAAAACAAACAAGCAAACAAACAAGAAAGAAAAACACAACACATACCTCTTGCTATTGACTCAAACATGTCAAAAACTTGAAACTTATCTTCACATGCAATTTCGTTTTTGAGTGTAGGATTATTTTATGCATTGACAAAATGAAGATTTTAACTTATTTAAACACAAAAATGCATAATACATAGGCTACACTTGAACAAATGGATACAAATGAGCCATAAAATGCAACAATGTAGGAAAAATAAGAGAAAAACCAAAACAAAATCAAATACATATACTTACTTGTTGCTCAATGAGCCAAAAATGGGAGAAAGAGAAGTTGAAATGTCTTTGTCTTCTCCAAAACCGGATTTTGGAGATGTATTTGCATCCAACAACTCAAAAATCTTTGACCATTTCCAAGTTGCAAAGAAAGATCTCAAGATGCAACAACAAACTTTGCATTTGATCAAAAATAACTTTACAAACTCTTCCAATCAATCTTGCTAGGCATTTTTAATGGAAATACATTCAAATAATGCCCTTGCACAAATCATTTTGGGTTGAGAATGCAAAAAATCTGCTCTTGGATGAAGAACACATGTATTTGGAACTAAAACGGACTCTTGAGATGTAATGACGTGTTATTTTGGCTTGCAAATAACCTCTCCAAGCAAAAACGAATTCTAGACATGCTATTACATGTCACGTTTATGGCATGAAATGATGCCCTAGACCAAAAACGCACTCTATACATGCAATCGCATATGTTATTTTAGCTTGCATTGGGCTTGCAAAGCAAAAACGGGCTCTACACATACAAAGACGTGTTACTTTTCATGTTTTTGGACTTGAAAGTTCATTCCCAGCCAAAACACACTCTAGAAGTGCATGCGCATGTGAAGTTTTGGATGTTTTTGACTTCCTTAATGTACTCCCAGCCAAAACGCAGTCTCCAAGTGCATATGCATGAGTTATTTTGGCATAAAAAACACTTCCCAAGCAAAAACGGGTTCTAGAAGTGGTATTGCATGTCATGTTTTTGATAAAAAATGAAAAGCTCACTCTCAAGATGCAATGACAAGTTTTATTTTTTACTTTGAAAACATTTAAAAACAGCCCAAGTGTAAAATGCACTCTAGAGAGGCATTTACATGTAAAGCAAAAGGTATTTAAAAGTCATTTACATGTAATGTGGACTCTTGGAGAGGCATTACATATTTGCATAGGCATATTTTAAACAAGTTTTACCCTTTTTGCATGTAAAGCTCGCTCTCTAGATGCATATGCATGTTTTATTTCTACTTTACATGCAACACTCAGTCTCTAGATGCAAATACATGTTTTATTTTTTTACTTTACATGCAAAGCTCACTCTCTAGATGCAAATGCATGATTTATTTTTTACTTTACATAGAAAGTGGACTCTCTAGATGCATTTACATATTTTATTTTTTACTTTACATGCAAAGCTCACTCTCTAGATGCAAATGCATGTTTTATTTTTTACTTTGCATGCAAAGTGGACTCTCTAGATGCATTTACATGTAATGTAGGAGATTGTTGACATGTTGTTGCTATACACAACTTCAGTGATTAATTAAGCACATGTCTATTTAAAATGTTGAATGCAATATCACTTAAAGAGTCTAAAATAAATATAACACAAAATATATGAATACATAATGTGCAAATACTATTTTATAAAGTGATATTAACTTATATGTATAAAGTAAATCTCAACATTTAAATAGAACAATAAAGTTATATAGTCACTTAAGTGAAAAATTAAAAAGCAACTCAACATAAAAATATATCATAAAGTGCACTTTAATCACTTAAGTTATAAATTTAAGTGATAAAGTAACTTAAAAACATAACATAAAGTGATTAAATGTTATATTTTTCAAAAAGTACAACTCAACAATAGAAAATAACATTTATTTTTTAAAATATGAAGTTGAGCTTGGAGAGTCCACTTTTTGGGCACTTAAATGACCATATCTTTTGATCGACAAGTCCGATTAAGCCCAATGATAGATCAAATCGAAGGCAAAACTGAAAGAAAGAGATTGGACGGAAAAAAAGGACCAAAAGCAACCAAAAACACACTCGTAAACACACCAAAGGACACCGAAGGATTCAAAAATCAAGTATAGGAAGACAAACTGAAAAAACGAAAGACTTGATGAAAACCTTCAACATAAGGATTCACTAATCAAATTGAGATCAACTGATCGATCAATATTGGCTAATTAAATAGTGAATCAATCATAGAAAAACACGAAACTAAGTTCAAAAGTTTTGTACTGTTACCTACATTTTGTGATGACAAATTCCAGGACAACAAATGCGTTGAAACATAGAAGATGCACCTACAAATCCATGAGAAAATTGTGTAGGGTTGCCACAATTTTGTGATGTCAAAATTGAGGACAACACTTTCATAACAATAGTCTTGGATATATGTGCCAATTGCTTGTCTAGTAGAATTGGATTCACTTAGCCAACTACAACAACTATGGTTAAGTAACAAAAGCTTTGGAGGATCAATTAGTAAGGAGCTCAAAATCATTAGAAGGTTCTCAAGGGCCAATGAGTGTCCACCAAAACCATAATGGCAACATCATATCAACTACAAAAGACCAAAGCGGCCTCCTTTTCAGTATAAGTATTTGCTGAAGTTTTCCAATTTCCATTGAGAAGTTCTCACATGAAACTTTCAATAAAATGGGCAATGAATCCCTTATATATTCATGGATTTACGAGAAGGGTAATCAATTCCAATTGCAGTTGGATCAATTTCACTCTAAGCTATGGATAATTTGGGAAGGTCATTAACTCATCTTCATTGTTTTTTTCTTTGTTGCATTTTTGTCCAATGAGCTGCAATTCTAGAAGCAGATTAATGCATAATGTTTTTGATGCCTCAAATAGTTTGTCAATTCGACACCTAGTTCAAAAGTTATGGCCTCCGCAAGTTGGGTCTCTTGAAATAGGAAAAATAAAAACATGTTGGAAACATAATTGAGCTGTAAAAGGGGGTTACAAATGTAGGCATGTGTTTTGACACGTCATAGGCCATCTTGGATTGGAGATAAGATGAGTGCCACTTTTGGGTGGTTTTAGCACATGGTTTTGTAATATTGTTTGACGATTTCATGTATTGTATCTCCTATAAATTAAGTGTGCCATGGAGGTTGAGTGTAAAAGTCTTATAGCTATTGAGTTTCCTCTAGAACTCTGATTGGTGATAATCTTGTGAGAAGCTTGCTCTACAAGTATATTGTATTGTGTTGCTGATTTCTAAATAATATATTGGGCAGGTTTTGTAGTAGTAGTGTTTTTCACCAGAAAAAGGGTTTTTCCCACATAAATCACTATGTTGTGGTATTTATGTTTATTTCTATTAAGTATTTGTAATAGTTGTAAAGATTTGAGAAAGTTTACGCATAACCATCCTCTCAAGGTTAGTGTAGGAAGTTGTTCTACTACCTTAACTTTCTTCAATAGATGACCTTATTGGTCGAATATGGTGAAACCTTTGCAATCACTTATTGATTATGTTAGTCATGAGCATGACAAGGTGTGAACCACCTTATTGGCAAAGGATAAAACTTCAATAGAGACATCACTGAAAGTGATCAAAGATATAAAGCCTAAAACATGTGTGTTCATTTCTAATGCATGAAAAGATTGCAAAAGTAGAATGTCGATCAATCTTATAACAGTGTCCCCTTAAGGGACGATGTTTTTGAAGGTAGTGGATTGTGAGGGGCACGTAGAAAATGCAAGTTTCATTGCCAATATCCTTGTAGAATCCATTAAAATGGTGGGGTTACAAAATGTTGTCTGTAATGTCCCCATTTTTCAAACTATTGGGATTAGTTTGGTTTGGCGACCCTCGCAAGCTAATCAGGCGATCAGAGGGGGTCAGTTGGCGGAGCCAATGTTGGGATTCCATTCTGGAGGTTCAGATTACCAGGTCTACTCTTCGTTTGGTTCAATTTGGTCAACTTACTATTTTTAGTAAGTGGTATTTTGGATATGGCCAGGATTACCAAGGTGTCTACACGGAGTGTCAGATGTTTTAGGATCGAGTTTCAGGGAATCTACAGTTTGAGAGACTATTTATAGTAAGTCTATTTTTAGCAGTTGGCTATTTTTGGCAGTTGGCTATTTCTGGCAGGGCAATTGGAGTTTGAGGCTCTGATGTCAGAAATGAGTTTGTTGCAGTCAGTGGGGTTCAATGGCTTTTATTTTAAAGTTATCGTTGTTAAATTCAATTATTTTAATTTAATAACTTTATTACTTTATAACTTTAATGTTATAAAATGAAGTTGTGATTAAAAAGCCTTTTAAGTGAAAAAAATGAAGTTGAGGCTTTTTCCAAAAAAGCTATATATTCAATTCAAAAAAGCACTTTTAGCCATCCATTGTTCATTTGATAAAAATTATGAAGTTTCTTGGCTGTGTGAAATGGCTAGGGTTTCAAGGACTGATTCCTCTTTCTGCAATTTGAATCATCACTGATTGGTGATGAATTTTGCTTTTGGATTTCTAATAATTCATGGCTGCGAATTGATGTTGATGTATATCAATTTGGTTCAAGAATAAATTGAATTTATTACTTCTGCAGCTGAGTTCAATTTTCTCTTATCTGGATGCCATTGCTAAGGGAGGCTAATGTATCTCCTTATGATTGCTGCATTGACTGTACGGCTGCCTACCAATAAATACAGGCTGCGTTAATGTTTTTTGGGGCTGCGTTTCAAATTCAGGGAGCCACGTTTTAATTTCCAACAGTTGCGTGGTTCCCAAGGTGGCACGTGGGCTTTTAATTTAGTTGCGTGAATCCACAAGGAAAGTTGTGACTTTCTTTCCAGCTGCGTGGAGTCCTCACATGAGGATCCAAACTTTTTTCTTTGGCTGCGTGTGAACTCCTGGTGGATCTTTATCATCCAGCACACATTCATTTTGCAAGGTGCCAATATTTTATGGAAATCATTTTCAGAATTTGAAATTACAAATTCTTTGAGCTTTCATACTAGTGCATTTTAATTATTAATGGAGTATTTGAATGTTATGATTTTATGTTTGTGAAGAATTCCAAAGTTGTATTTTTTCTTGTTAAAAATTATGTGGAAGTGTTAATTATTTTGAAATATTGAATTACCTGGAGCTAAGAGCCAGTAAGGCTCTTTACAATGGTATCAAAGCTTTTTTCCTGCCATCCTGTGGAGTCCGGATTCATTTATATTCTGATGTTATTTTTAAAAAAAATTGATCAACACTTCCACTTTCCCTAGCTATGGATAAATACAAGAGGCCCAAGAGTCGCCGAAGCAGTATGAGAAAAAGAGAGGAATTAAATGCTTTAGTAGAAAGTATGAAGAGACTTAGATTGCATCAGTAGAGATTGGCAGAGAGTTTGTTGGATCCAATGACAGTAGACAGGACAGCGAGATATATGGTCTCTGCCTTTGGCAGGCCGACATTGAATTTGCAGGGGAGAAGGCTGGAGTTTTCTCCGATAGGTGTCCATGATGCTGATGTTCTTATATCTAGTACAGCACATGTTATTCCTATCCGTAGTGTTGATGTTGGATTTATTTCACAGGAACCAGTGGATGTTTCAATACCATTGGTCGATAGCAATGCTGAGCATCAACAGGTTGAGGCTCCCAGAGCAGTCACTACGGATTGTACAGAGGCAACTAATGTTGTAGTTATCAGTGAGTGTTCAGACTCTTCCATGGAGGGAGTAGTTATTGGAGATTTTTATGTCAGCTGTAGTAGTGTTGCTCCAATTCAAGAGGCAGTTGCTTCCTCAAATGGGACCGATGCATGTATGGAGTCTCCCAGTGGTGATGTTGGTGGTTTGGGTGCCACAGCGGAGTCAGTTGATGACAGTTCGTGCTCCAGCATTATTGGTGCACAGCTTGACATTGAGTCATGTGTGCCGAGTCAGGTGTCAGCAGTTGAGATTTCAGCAGGAGATGTGGAAGTTGATAGTATAGACACATTGGATGACAGTTTTGAGGATGATGTGAGCTGCATTGGGGATGACACCCCCTGTGAGATGTTGGGTGATGGCTGCGAGGAGCGTATGAGCTCTGTCAGCTTTGAGGTTTATGATAGCAGTCGCAGTGTGGGATCAGTACAGGAGATAGTTGTTTTTTCCTGTGTTGAGGATGTGAGCATGGAGCTATCTGGTGATGACACTCATGATGGGAGTGTTGCAGTTGAGTTGGGTGACATAGATTCATGCCACAGTATAGTTGATTCACATGACAACATTGAGTCGTGTGTGCAGCCAGAGTTAGTAGAGGAGTCGCAGATAGACAAGGTGGACACTGGCATCATAGATATTTTCGATGTTGAGAGTGAGGATGATGAGTGTTGTAGTGTTTCTGGCTTCCTATATCTGACTTTGGGTGTAGATTCAGCATTGTCATATGACGGTGGTGGGTTCCAGGATTCTTTGTTACAGGGACTCACAGATGAGGAGGGGAAAGCATATGAGTGGCAACAGTTTGTTACAGCCAGGGCTTCCACTTCTAGAGAGGGGGTTACTTTGTCAGTGACTCATGAGGATGATTTTTCTTGCGGCGGGACATGTTTGATTTATCAGACCCTGGGGGAGGACTCTGAGTTGTTAGTGAGTGAGGATGTATCCCAGGATTTGGATTGTCAGATGGTTGCAGAGGAGGAGGTAGCTGGAGATTGTGTTGAGTTGGATTTAGTAGCAGCTTCCTCGGGGTTAGATGAGGATGAGTCTGATGCCTGTACTCAGTTTGCAGATGTGTACTCAAATGAAAGTACATAGAGATACGGTGATCTTGAGGGGAGTTTGTTGAATGCAACTTCCTCTCATAGTGTAGACAGTGTGTATGAGGTTGTTCATAGGAGGCCCGTTGTGTAGAGTCATCATGTGACTAGCCAGTTGCGAGTTGATGGGAGAGATTACTTCTACTCTCGAGAATTTTGATACCGCTCGTTAGTTGTTGGCTGTTTATGGTTGGGGTGCTCCTATGACAGATGAGCCTAGTGGTGGTTACCTTTCATTGACAGAGATTCATTCTTTGCGTGAGGCTGTCAGGATTTTGAGACAAAACTATCTACAGATGGTAGCCGACCAAGATCACCTAGTAGAGTGGGGGAGTACAGCATATGAGGCACTGATGGACAGAGAGGAGGTGAGTGAACTTACTCAGGAGCTCACAGTGACTACTGAGGCTTTAGAGGGCACTCAACGGGCTCTTCAAGAGTCGTAGTTCCAGTTAGAGGAGGTGACCATGGAGTTGGAGCATTTACAATCCACACCAGCCCCAGACCCAATTCGTTTGCACATTGAGGCGGTTGGTGGTGAGTTTGCTTCTACGGTTGAGGATGAGCGACATGATGATGTGGCAGACACATCTGTTCAGGATATGGGTGCACTTGGTACAAATGAGGTAGGAGTACCAGTGGAATCAAGCTCTCAAATTGATTTGCTTCCTTTTGCTGCAAGTGAATCTATTTCATCATCTCATATAGCTGATAGCACGGGACAATTGACTGTGCCACATTTGCAGAGGGATCAGTTGTGGGTGGCAGGGGAGCAAGTTGACGCTACCACATATAATTTTTACTTCACCAAGTCATTCATGGAGTATTTACTTGAGAGTCCAGATGTTCGAGAAGATTCATATAGAGTGTCTGAGGGTACTCTCATCCGAGGTTCTTGTGCTATTCGGGGGTTGGTAGGGAAGATTGTGGAGACTCTATCTACTATGCTTCCCCATAGGGATTTCGAGATTGGGTTTGCTGAGAGGGTTGCTCAAGATCCTACCCAGCTTGCAGTTATGCGGAGTCAGAGATTGAAGCCATCTCACGATTCCCAGTTTGGTAATGAGGAGCTATTGACAGGGATTAGGGCTTCCTACCAGCATTATACGGTGGGGTATGCTCATCATTTTTCTTTTGACCCACAGGTAGAAGAGTTGATCTCACACAGGGGTAGACCGGCTCCAGTTTTTTACCATCCATTATGGGATGGATTAGCACTATCTCTTGCAGATGGAATTGGCAATTGCAAATTAGACTACTTGCAGTATCCACACACCTAGGACAGTTTATCAGAGGTTAGAGCTAGTAACAGTGAGTCAAGCACATTTAGTCATTGTCATCTTCTCAGTGCAGTTGGGTGTGAGTGTGAGTTAGACAGGGACTCGAGTTTTGGCAGAGTTGATGTTTCAGTTGGGTTGAGTTTTGCTGGGTTGTTTTCTGCATCAACATCTACAGTTGGTCTACAGATGTTATTTTCAGTGATGTCAGTTATTTGGGTGTTGAAGGCAATTTCTCTAATGCTGGTGTTTGTTTTGTTGATGTTGGTATTTTTTTCACAGGAGTATGGTGAGGATCGGGACACTACTTATGACCATACCTGGGATCCAGGTGGATTGTGATGTTGCTTGTTTTTCCTGATTGCTTGAGGACAAGCAATCTTGGGAAGGGAGGACTATAATGTCCCCGTTTTTCAGACTATTGGGATTAGTTTGGTTAGGCGACCCTCGCAAGCTAATCAGGCGATCAGAGGGGGTCAGTTGGCGGAGCCAGTGTTGGGATTCCATTCTGGAGGTTTAGATTACCAGGTCTGCTCTTCGTTTGGTTCAATTTGGTCAACTTACTATTTTTAGTAAGTGGTATTTTGGGTATGGCCAAGATTAGCAGGCTGTCTGCACAGAGTGTCAGATGTTTCAGGATTGAGTTTCAGGGAATCTCCAGTTTGAGAGACTTACTATTTATAGTAAGTCTATTTTTAGCAGTTGGCTATTTTTGGCAGGGCAGTTGGAGTTTGAGGCTCTGATGTCAGAAATGAGTTTGTTGCAGTCAGTGGGGTTCAGTGGCTTTTATTTTAAAGTTATCGTTATTAAATTAAATTATTTTAATTTAATAATTTTATTACTTTATCACTTTAATGTTATAAAAAAGCTATATATTCAATTCGAAAAAGCACTTTCAGCCATCCTTTGTTCATTTGATAAAAACTATGAAGTTTCTTGGCTGTGTGAAATGGCTAGGGTTTTGAGGACTGATTCCTCTTTCTGCAATTTGAATCATCACTGATTGATGATGAATTTTGCTTCTGGATTTCTGATAATTCATGGCTGTGAATTAATGCTGATGTATATCAATTTGGTTCAAGAATAAATTGAATTTATTACTTCTACAGTTGGGTTCGATTTTCTCTTCTCTGGATGCCATTGCTGAGTAAGGGAGGCTGATGTATCTCCTTATGATTGTTGCATTGACTGTACGGCTGCCTACCAATAAATATAGGCTGCGTTAATGTTTTTTGGGGCTGCGTTTCAAATTCAGGGAGCCATGTTTTAATTTCCAACAGCTATGTAGGTTCCCAAGGTGGCACGTGGGCTTTTAATTTAGCTACGTGAGTCCACAAGGAAAGTTGTGACTTTCTTTCCAACTACGTGGAGTCCTCGCGTTAGGATCCAGACTTCTTTCTTTGGATGCGCGTGAACTCCTGGTGGATCTTTATCATCCAGCACACATTCATTTTGCCAAGTGCCAATATTTTATGGAAATCATTTTCAGAATTTGAAATTACAAATTCTTTCAGCTTTCATACTAGTGCGTTTTAATTATTAATGGAGTATTTGAATGTTATGATTTTATATTTGTGAAGAATTCCAAAGTTTATTTTTTCTTGTTAAAAATTATGTGGAAGTGTTAATTATTTCGAAATATTGAATTACCTAGAGCCAAGAGCCAGTCAGGCTCTTTACATTGTCTGAGTCATAACAAAGAATGCTAAAATTGTACGGTAGTTGGGTCTACACTGGAGGCTACATATAGTCACATTTTTTGGATACCATGTGGAGTCCACTCACTCAATTTGATATTGAAAACAATTGGCACACAAATTGAATGGAGGCTAAGTGTTTCAAATGTTCGTGACTAATCATCATATATCACAAGCCATATTCGGGACCTCCAAGTTGAAGTTGTTGATAATTTTATTTTTAACTTTTTATTGTTGATATGTGACATGTATTTTTCTATACCATGTTAGGTTGTCAAAACATGAATTGCATCTCGCACAATCATCTTAAGATGACTTGTGAAGGTGCGAGAGGCCTTGACTTCTATGGTCATCAACATCTTGACTGCAATGCTAGATGATGACTTGATGGCTCATGTAGAATATGTTTTGAATTTCAATGAGCCTATCATGAGTATGACTAGGTGTGTTGACACTTATTGCCCATGTTTGGGTCAAGTTTCTAATGGCATTGACTCCATGGTGGAGAAATAAGAGCAGTAATAGAGGCCAGGGAACATGACCCAACGGAAACATTTTTCCAAATTGTGCAAAAGATTATAGTTGATCATTAGAACAAGATGATCACCCCATTACAGTTGTTCGCTTTTGCTTTGTTGCCTTATTATTATGTACTTTATTGTTGAGGAGGGTGGCACCATATAGAGATGGGGAGGTTGTTGTCTATAAAGCTACATTTATAAAGATATATAGAGATGGACAAAGCAAAAGTATTGTCTTGAGAAATTTTGGCCAATCAATAGCTTCAAAAATCGTGAAGTTTCTACTCTTCTAGACAAATGTAGTTTAAGTGTTCATTAGTAGTGGTATCTGAATGGTCAAGGCTCCATTTACTTGTAGCCTCTTGCAATTGAAATTCTCTCCAAACTATGTATTTATTTATTTTTTATTTTTATCATTTTCATTCTATTCTATCATGCTATATATCTTTATTTTATAATTTATGTTTTATGTGATAAAGAATTGGGATCTAGCCTCTGAGTGTGCTGATTTAGATGCTACAAATGCACAACTTGCCCAAGTCTCTATAGATGAGGAAGCTTCTACGTTGGACACAGCTACTAGGAGTGGCAATCCAATTGATTCTGGTTCAAATGAAACTGAACCAAATGTTCACCTTGATGCTTCTAATGAATAAGAATGAGTACTAAATATTGATTGTAATTTGAATTTTCATTGTGAAGTGACAATTTGAGATAAGAATTATCATTTTTGCAAATTACGAATATGATATTATAAGTATTTAAATATTTTATTTATAAGCTATGTTAAATAGAAACGTGTTTACTGTCTCTAGGGGACTTGTTTTCGTCCCCGAAACATTTCAGGCACAATGGGACGAAAAGGAAATGTCCTCCAACCGTCCCCGATTTCAAAAAACAGTAGGAAACATCCCCTGACATTTGGGGACAGCAATCTGTCCACGAAACCCCTAGGGGACACCTGAAATGTCCCATCACATTTCGGGATGGCGATCCATCCCCGAAATGCCTAAGGGACACCTAAAACGTCCTCAAAATATTCAAATGATTTTTGGCATTAAAAATTAAATAAAAGCACTTGTTTTTTAAATTCTTTTTGCCAAATCGACAATGTGGCGGGGCCACAAGGTTCGAATTTGTGCCCACGAATGATAAACTTCGTGATTAAATATTCGGCAATGAAATTTGTGATTAAATATGTTTAAAATTTATATATTAAAATTATAAATTTAATTTGATAGCTTTTATATATTCAATTATTAGAATAAAAAATAATTCAAGTAATATAGTTTATATAAAAATATATATATATATATAGAGATATATTATTTGCATATTCTCTTGTTAATAATCAATTATTGACGTATCTCTCTCTCTTTCCCTCTCTCTACCTATAATATCTTAATATATTTTGAAAAATTCACACATATTTTTAAAATTTGTAAACTGTCGTCCCCTACCGTCCCCTATTTTTGGCTCTATAGGAAACATCCTGGAATCACATCCCCTGTAGTCCCCTGTCCTTGTCTTCGAAACCTCGTGGAACATAGTTTATGGGCAATTAATGATTTATGAGTGTGTCACTATTCCTATAATTTATATAGGACCACAAGGAAAAAAAATTATCATACCATTGGATTCCTCCAGCACACATAACCACACCCGTACTCGAATTGGCAACTTAGCAAGTATGTTGAAGATCGCCCTCATATAATAATAAAACAGACTCGATCTTTGGAAGATTGACAAGTACTTCTTGAATAGGAATATCTTATTTGACTTCCACTTGTATGGTGGATTCCTTCAAGGTCTACTTCCTCCTAATTTCTTGTACCTCAGATTGTTATTCTTTCTTTGGCTCATGTTCAAAAATTGTTCCTCGACTTCACCACTATTCTGCCAATGTAAATACTTGTTAGAAGCCAAATATACATCTTCTTACTAAGCTTGTGGCTTAGATGTATCCATTACCTTCACTTTTGGTTCTTCATCAAATTGTTTTGAGTCTTTGACATCATTTCTTCTTTTTACCAACATTTAGGGCTTGCCTCCTAAGATTTTTCCTATAGAAGCAAAGTTTTCCTCTTCTAGTTTTGTTTCTACTGATGTTTCTTTCTTATAGTAGAACTCTTCTTTTGTTGATTTGAAGGTGTCTTAAAATGAATTTGTTCCAACACACCAAAGATTTTAATTTTAACCTTTCTTCTTCCTTCAAAAATGCTCTTGGATTGTTGTCGTAAATTTCAATTTAATGAAATTTATGTCAACTACACAAAAATTTAATCATGATTTCGATTATATTAAATTTGTTTTTTAAACTCTTAAGTATTTTTCGTAAATAAATAAATTTAATTTTTTATTTAAAAATGTGTCTTTTAATGTTTTTTTTAATTTTTTTTTTAATTTTGTTTTCTTTTATTTTTTATTAATTTTTAATAATATATTAACAATATATTATTAAAATTCTTAATGTTTCTTTAAGTTGAGTTTCTATATTAATTGTATCTTATATTGAATATAAAGCAAATAATACAAACTCCCAATGATTTTTGTAATTAACCCTTTCCATGTCATATGCACATTATAATGTGAAGTATCAAAAAATTCCCACTAAATATACTATATTGTACCTTTTTATTGATATTGTATTTTACATTACATACAATATGCAATGGTGTCTAAAATGTTTTACATCTAAAAATGTCTGCCATCGGGAAAGTGAGAAGTTGGGGATTTTTATTGATATTGTATTTTACATTACATGTAATATGCAATGAAAACTCCGCATTAAGTCAAGACGTCGAGCTTCACTTCTGTGCCGAATGTGGAGGAGGAAATGTGGAGTTTGCTTGCCAAACACTGAACTTCCATTAATGGAACTCCTAGTTCATTTCAAAGTGCCAAATTTAGGTCAAAAAGTCGAGTCTTTCATTAGTTATAAGCAGTTTTTAAAATACAAGTACGTGGTTTTCTCATGATCATTTGTAATCTTATTTGCAATGGTTTTTATTTTTAATGGTTGTTTTTTATGGAAAACATGACTATATTTCCCCTTGTAATTATCATTTTTGCCTTATTTGCAGTCGTTTTTTATCTTCAATGGTTTTTGTATGCCCTATGTTGGACGTTTTCTTAGTTTGACTTCATTTTTCAGCTGTGTCTGGGGTTTTTAGTATATGTTTTCTGTCAAAAACGGGATTTGTATGATATATTTCCATATTCATGATCATGGCAAAAGATTTATTCAAATTTGGTTGAAAGCATAAACAAATTTCTTCTCAATGAATTCTTTCTAGCTTGCATTTAACATATATGATGATGGAAAATATTCCCAATACACATGCCACCATTTCCAAAACAATGTTGAAAAATTGAATTCCTCATCCATTTGCAGCCATACCCGGAAACTTCACATACATATCATTACCTTGAGAAATCCAAAATTCCCTTTCATTTCCATGAAATAACAATTTGCAGCAATATTTGGAACCAGCTGCATATACCTTGCAAAAATCATTATTTTTCATATTTACCATGTAATTGCAACAGGTTTTGTGTGTCTTCATGCGCAGCTGTTGCCAAAAAATACTAGTTGCAAAAACTACTACATGCAGCGTTTCACAAAATTCAAAGTGTAATTCCCCCCAAAAGTTCCATTTCATGCTTACCCACACTTTGAATTCCGGGATTTTCCATACCCATTGCATATTTCACATGTCATTCCACATGTAATGCAAAATGTAATCACCTCAAAAATCCTCGATTAAATTTTTTGCCTTAATCCTTCTTTATTCCCAAATCGGGATTTTTAACACTAATTAATGTTTTGTTGTGAAAGATCCCAAGAGGATCCTTTCACTGAACTTCTGTAAATTTTAATTTAAAATAATAGATTTTCCTGTGCTTTATTTGTGGTCTTAGAGAACTAGACAAAAGTTGCAGAAGGATTGTTTCTTTTTTTTGTATTTTCCAAATATAAGTAAAACAATAAATAACAACAGCAGCAATTATGAAATAGGCTGGAAACAGCGTACAATAACATAATATTCAGTCAACCAAAATAGCTACAAATTGTACCGGGCAAGTTGTGCATTCAGTGTGCCAGCAAGGGTGTTTACAAATAATGAATGATGATGTCAGCTGCAGGAATAGCCAACCAGCAAATCACATGCCAGCTGAAAGGCAGCCGTACGACTGCTATAGTCACACCAAGGCAGCCAGAGATCCCAACGTGCCAATCAATGCCTCCAACATGCAACGCACAAGTACTCCTAAACGCTGAACTCAATCAATCTCTGTCAACTGCTGAAACTCTACTGTAGAATGCTGGAAACCATCTATTGGGGTTTGCGTCCCAATAGCCAGGCTCTGGGGTTTGCGTCACAGTCCTCTAGATTCACTCCTTAGAGCAAAATCGCAAATACCAAGAATGAAGATGTAAAATATAATGAAAGAATGAGCCAACATCTCCTTTTATCTCCCTCTTAAAGCCAATCAAACCCTAAAGGGAGAATATGCATTTCCTTTTATTATAAAACGACATCTTCTCAATTAAAAGGCCTTTATGTATAAGTAAAAAACACCCCTTTCCTCAAATAACATAACTCAAGGTTCCAGAAGGTCTCTGGATGATGAAAATAAGTTATAATAATTCAAGACCTTTCCAATGAGCTATAACACATAGACCTTCCTGACCAGATGAAGCCAAAAATCCCCTTATTACTCCAATTAGCTATATAAATAGCTTTATTTTAATTTATTTAAACGCAAACTTAGGACATATTAAAATATTTCCTTTTATTCAACTGGAAAGCCAAACCAACCAAATAATCAGTGAATTGGTCCTGTCACCTATCTGTGACTGATGTCGGGCAATGTAGGCTAACTGACAGTCTCATCCCTAAAAACTAGGGATGCTCCTAGAAACTAGGGAATATACCCTGTCACCCTGAAACTGAAACTGTATACTGGTCCCGAGGAGCCTCAAATCTGGTCACTGCCACAGCCTCCTAAATTTTAGGAAAATGCCTAAAATTAAGGAACTGCCCCGACTGGCTCTCAAACTGACTGTAGAACCAACTCCGGTCACTGAGTATCCAGTATGAGTCTCTATCCACCACTGCTAGCCTACGAGACTCCAATAATAGGCCAACTCTCATGACTCTGCTAGTCAGACTAGCGAGGGGACATGACATGTTGCATGTAATCAAATATGCAGTCACCTCTGAAATTCCCAACAAAAGTTTGTTCTAAATCCACTATAATTCCAAAATTGGGATTTTTTAGACCCATTACATGTACTGTTACATGTAATCAAAAGTGTAAGCACCCCAAAAATCTCCATGCTAAGTTTACCCAAAATTGGAGATTTTTATACCAACTGCATGTATTGTTACATGCAGTCAAATGTGCAGTCACATCTAAAATCTCCTACAATATCCAAGTTTGCCCTTTTCGAAAAAGCAATTCCAAGTGCAAATCCGAGATTTTTTACCCGATTGCAAAATGAACTACATATGCAACTACACATGCAATCCTAAGTGCAATTGGGTCCAAAAACCCCAATTTCACTTTAAGTCTTATGCTTTTCCTATGTAGTAGGAACTTTTTAGTCCAACTACATAAACTATTACAAGTTGAATTACATGCAGTCAAATCTGCAATGCATCCCAAAATCCCTGAATTGCAATTATGGCCCACAAAAAGCAACCTTTTCACTTCAGCCTTGTTTGAAGCATAGCTTACAGACATGATCCACCAACATCTCAGTGTTACAAAAGCTCATCCAAATCAGAAGGGCCAACCATCATGCATGGCAAAAAATGAAACTCCAGTTTCATAAATATTAGAATGCTTTCAAGACAGATTTTCAAGCAGGTGATAGAGGACCAATAAGAGGGATTGTGAACATTTTTCCAATCATGGGTGGGAACAAAAATCAGTGATTTGTTGATACCACCAAATGCAAAGGTCAAAGTGTTATTGAATGCAGATGTTCCCACCCATGTACAGATTTGAAGATTTCTAGCACTTGGTGATCTGGTGACAGGAAAACCTCTTTCATAGAGGTTAATGTAATAGGAGTCGTGTTTTGTCAAACACTTAGTTTATTTTTCATCATGCATTTTGTTTTTAGTTTTGACAAGTTACATGTAAAGCATAAAATTGCAATTACATATGTAATGGCACATCTAAAGTAAACATTTGCAATTACACATTTTGCTACATGTAATTACATTACGGAGGACTGTAATGTTGAATAAATCAACCCTAGTAAGTTAGTTTTCCATATTTTTCTCGTAGCCTCTCTCCTATAAATACAAGACGGCTCATTGAAATATGAATCTTTATGCATTGCAAGAAAACTCTGGAGAAATTGTGCAAGTAAAAACTTTGCTTTAATTTGTGCAAGTTGATTTTTGAGTGAATAAAAAACAAGTATTTTCAATATTTGAGTTGAAGAGACTTGTGGAATTATTTGTGTTGTTCTAAGGAGAGTCTTGAATCTGATTTTGTATAGACTTTGTGCTATAATTGTCAATTTGAGATAGTTAAGAGTGAATGCATAGACTTTGAGTTGTGGTTCATATTGATATTCAAGATAGAAAGGAAATTTCATGTGTTCAAGACTTTGTGCTTATCATATTATTGCTTCATAGATTAAAACCTTTTCAGGATAGTGTATAAGTCAGTGAGCTTATATATATTCCTTAGTTTATAGTCAACTAGTACGCCTAACAATTAATCTTTCGGTTGATTTTGAGTTTATTGGTATAATTGGCCCAAGTAGTATTTTCAAAAGCCGTTAATTCCTTTCATCCCACTTTTTCCTAAGATGGCTGCTACAAGCCCATGCGGGACAGCCTTTGGTCCTTTAAATCTTACTCCACCTTTACATCCACTTCCAAAAGGCTCTCGCAAGAACTTCCCCAAGTTCTATAGCGATGGCAAGCAACAACCAGATGAGCATATTAAAGCTTTTTACATTGCAGGCGGCGTGTTGGGCGTGGAATATTAAGATGTTTCAGTAAGGCTCTTCGTGGAGACCTTACAAGGTATTGCTGCTAATTGGTTCTACAATTTAGCTACAGGAGCTATCGTTGACTGGGATTCCCTGAATACTAAGTTTGAGGAATGTTTCAAGCCTACAAAAGATGAGCACACAGCACTTGCTCAACTCACACAAATGAAGAAGGATGCACAAGAGGGTATGCGTGAATTCATTGCCAAGTTCAACAAGTTTGCAAATTGGATTCCTACGTCCTCACAACTCACTACAAAGAACATGAAATGCTTCTTCATAAACACGCAACTTCCAGAAGTTAGCTTCTTGTTGAGAAGAGTCGTTCCAACAAGTCTTGCTAATGCTCAAACTTTGGCAACAGCGATTGAAGATGATCTTACCATGGCTGGTAAGATTCAAAAGGATCGTTCAAAGGGGAATTCCTTCAACGATGTTTCCACTTCAAGCAATACAGATCCTATAGTCTAGAAGCTGGCGAATGAGTTACTTGCATTCAAAAAACAAATATCTCAAGGGTCCTTTGCTGCCCTGTACAAGGATATCCCACGGAGAACATATCCCAATGTTGCTCACAATTATGCAGCAAAGAATCAAACAAAGCTTCCCCCTCTTCCGGAGAGGCTTGCACTTGAAGCCCCGCCAGGCAACCAAGCCACGGGATACTTTGAAAATGATCAAACTAGTACCTTATCAGAGGATAACCAGATGGAGGACATCAATGCTCTATACAATGAAAATGGAGTAGCTAGCAACTCTTAACATTGGTTATGTACACTACGAGGACAATGATCCAAAGGAGAGTTTTGGTCATGCCTATGGTGTTATGACGCGTTCCCAAACACAGTTGGCACAACAAAAAGATGAAGCTTCTAAACCAAAGGTTGATGTGCAAACACCTATCACCCTTGCAAAAAGAGAAATGTCATTGACTACCCTACCCAAGGATGTAGCTAATAACCAAGTAAGTACACCTATTCCTCCCGTTTCATCTAATGTACCTAAATCCAGTATGTCTAATCCTAAGCCTCAAGCAGAAAAAATTTCTTCCTTAACAAGTTCCTTTCAAGCTTTTGATATCATAGATCATGCTAACAAGACCAATTTCTAGATGTCTGAGGTAGAATACCTACAAGCGTATCCAGATCAACTAGAAAGGCTTACCAAATTTGTCAAGCAATCTCAACCTGTCCAAACTCAAACCACTACCACGGAGCCCAAGAGTCTGTCTAATAACCTTGTTACTATTCCGTCATCTATTCCTAGAAAGATAGAACCTTTCTATATTTCCTTGCTCATTAATGGTTCCAAGCTCAGTAACTGAGTTATAGATTTTGGAGCTTCTGATAATGTCACGCCAGCCAAAGTGGCTAATGCATTGGGTCTTACCTTGACAAAGACCTTTAGAAATTGTTTTCCAATGGAGAAAAAGCAAGTGCCTCTTCAGGGGCAAATCAAGGATGCACAGTTCGCATTTGCGTCCTTCCCAAAAAAGAGATTAAGATGACCGTCTTGGTTGCAAATGTTCTTGCTTCCTATGGAATGTTACTTAGTCATAATTTATGTAAGGATGTAGGCAGAGAACTTAACATGGATATGTCAGAGGCAAGAATTCCTGTCAAGGGTGTTATGCAAAAACTGCATTCTGAGAGGGAAACCAAGTACATAGTGGTTAAGTCTGATAACCCTCATGCTCAAATTTTGTTTGAGTCAGCAGGAATGGGAAATTACTACTTTCATGCTGACGAAATTTCAGAATTTGCACAAGACTGGATTGATGAATCAGAAGGTTCTTCCTGTCTCTCTGATACTGACGGATTTGTTGATGCAAGTGAAGATCAAGAGTCAAGAGATTGATCTCAGTTCTAATGAATCCTTCATCATGGTTGAAGATGAATCTTCCACCATGGTTGAAGATGAATCTTCCACCATGGTTGAAAAAGTTATAGGTCCTACTCAAAGCCCTACAGATTCAAGTGCCAACAATTCCAATGATGTTTGGATGTTGGAATTTGATGGTAGTTGTGCATCTCTGCGGTCCGGTGCAAAAATAGTTTTCATATCCCCAAAAGGTGAATTCTTTCCCTTTTCCTTAACATTGCAATTCAACAATACCAATAGCACAACCCAATATGAGGCCTCCTTGTTGGGTATTGAAATGGCATATAAAAAGGGAATCAAAAATTTAAATGCTCAAGGTGATGCCGAATTGGTAGTGTGTCAAGTCTGTAATCAATATCAAACAAGAAATGAAAGGTTGAGACACTACCGCAACTTGGTGTGGGATTGCATAGTAAAGTTATAAACATACATACTAAGTTAGTAACATAATGAATCATGTTCTAAACTTCTATCATAGATTCAAAATTCATTGTTCAAATATGAAATATTATATTGTTAGATATTTATGTTGTCATTAGTGAAGATAGATGCAAACAACATTCCCACCAGTAGAGGCTCACCGGTAGATCACTTATCTTAGTGTATATACACCGGTAGACTAGAAAGTTGAAGAAACAGAGTATATGCACCGGTAGACTAAACAAAAGAGATGCACCCCTAGACTAGACCGAACAGAGTACTTAGTATGGGTCTTATATTTCATACAAGGAAGGACCGGGTATAAGAATATACCGGTCAAACTGCATAAAGATCCGCACTAAATTATGCGGAGCAGTTTTAGTTAAAACCGGATTATACGGAACACCCACCGTTCAGAACTGAAGTTAGTTTTTTAACAGGAGTTGATTTTATTTCTACACGGATGTTTTCAAAGTAAACTCAAGATCATCTCGCAAGCTTTTTGTTGCATGATTTAAGATCGAGTTTACAGCCTGGCAATTCTATGAGTTAAGGGTTTCATTGAGATGAACTTTTGTATAAAATACAGATCATAGGACGCAAGAAAAGAGAGTTGTTGATAACTGTTAAATATATAGAGAAGAGGAGAGATACCTTCTAAGAGAAGTGATAGAGTCACAAAGGTGAAAGGCAGAAAGATTAACAGCCAGGCAGAACCGGGAAAAGATCAACAGGTATGATCTAATCAGACAATCAGTGTCAAGTTAAGATCATTGCTTTTATAAGGTGTGAAAGCATATTGAAATCCCTAAATCAGGGTGTACCCTAATCGGTTCTTTGTAAAAATCCTTCAACCGGGTAACATCTTTGTTGATGTTGAAAGTCTTTTAACTAGGCAACTCCTAACAGAGTTAAGATCTTAACCGATCTTCTATCAAATCCCTTAATCGGGTAGCACCTTCACAAGTGCTTTGTAAGCTCCTAACTGGGCATCTTTATTTCTGCAGAAGTGAAGTTGTGAGCTCTGTCTCACCGTAGTTTTTCCCTTCTAACTGAGGGTTTCCATGTATACATCATGTGTTGATCTGTGTATTTCTATTTATGCTTGTGAATGATTGTTTACATTCTGCTTATGTTGAAAGAATAATTAAACAAGTGTTGAATTGTAATAGAAATAGTATTTACCAGTGTTCCGCGACTCTGCGAGTCCTAGCAGGACTCTGTAAATCCCGAGTCGAGCCAGGCTCACTGAGGCCAGCTGACCCGGCTCAAGGACTCGGTCGAGTCCTGGGCGAGTCTGCAGGACTTGCCGAGTGCTTGGACTCTGCGGACTCGCAGAGTCCGTGGTCTGGACTTTGTGCGTCCAACCACGTTAAAAAACATAAAAAAATAAAAGGTTTTAAATATTTTTTTTGGCATATATGTCTTCTATTCGACCTAAAAAGGTCATTCTATCATTTTCAAAAGCTAGGAAGAGAGGAAAAAGGCTTGGGAGAAGAATATAAGGGTTTTAGACAAAAAATCAGCAAATCGATTGGCTCTCATACGTTGATTGTTGATTGCTTGTGATAGTTTCTAGATTGTATGCACATATTGCAAGGAGCTAAACGAAACATTTGGAGGAGGCCTCTATAAATTTGAGCTGCATTTCTTCATTTTGGGAACAATTTTGAAAAGGTAAGTTGCATTTTTGTGTTGTTTTATGAATTTTTTACATTCAAACTTCATATTTTCATTGTGTTTACATTTGTTTGTCCTTAGAATCTTAGATTTCCTACATTTTATGTTGATGAAAAAACTTGATAAGTAAAAGGCCATAGTCTTTGATTTTTATTATTGTAAATGCTTATTTTTTTTATTTATGATATATTGCAGCAACAACATAATGTCTCAGCATGAGGGTAGTTCGTCTAGGCCTTTAGTTAACCCAAATGCAGACCCTATTCCTGTAGTAAGGGATAAGGCTTGGAAATATGCAATCCCGGGCCCAAAAAAAGTAGTTACATGTTGGAAGTGTCTTGTTAAATATAATGGGGGAGGTATTAATAGGCTGAAATACCACCTTGCACATATACCAGGGCATGATGCTAAACCATGCCAAAAAGCATCACAGGAGCTTATTCGTGAAATGCAAGCTCATTTAGAGGCCCATGAAGAGAAGAAAGAATTAAGAAAGAAGCAACATCAAGAAATGGCAAGCTTAGGTGGAGAAAGCTCTTCAAGTTTTCGTTCCCCATTACCTCCATCTAGTAGTGGTACTGCAAGTGCAAGTATGACCATTGGGCCTCAGATTCGTAAGAAGAAATCCACACTAGATTCCATGTTTGTTCCACGCACGACTCCGGGTGCCCAACCATCGCTTGAGAGCATGCCTTGGAATAGGGAGAAACGTGAGGCTGCCAAGATGGCACTTGGAGATTTGTTTTTCTACAATGACATTTCATTCAATACAGCAAAGTATGTATTATTTTACTTTTTATGTCTTAGTTTTCTTGCTTTTAACTTTTAAGACTCGAGAATATGCCATATTCATTATATTAATTTTGAAAGTTGAAACTTGAAAGTAAAACTTACTAGTATACTTATTGTGTTTTTTTAATTTGTTTTAGGTCTCCTTATTGGCAAATTGCAATAGATGTTGTTACTGTTTGTGGTCCGGGGTTCAAAGCCCCTAGTGATGAGGAGCTAAAAGGTCCTATTTTGACCCAAAAGGTGGTTGATGTAAAAGTTGCAATTGAGGAGCAGCGTGAAATATGGAGGAAGGGTTGCACAATCTTGACTGATGGTTGGACCGACAAAAGAAATAGAACACTGCTTAATTTTCTTGTCTCTTCATCAGGTAATTGTAGAACTTGTACTTGTTATTACTAGTACTACTACTTACTAGTAGTAAACTATTGATTTAGTGATTAGTTGATTTAAAATTTAAATTATGATTGTACTAAATTGCTTTTTTTTTCCTCAGGTGCCACAGTGTTTTTGAAATCAATTGATGCTTCAGGGAAAACAAAAAATGCTGAGTATCTTTGTGGGGTGATTGAGAACGTGTTGAAGGAGGTGGGTGAGGAAAATGTGGTACAGATAGTCACAGATAATGCAGCAAATTATGTTGCCGCAGGTAAACTTCTTATGGAGAGGCACCCCCACTTGTTTTGGACCCCTTGTGTTGCTCATTGCATTGACCTCATGTTGGAGGATCTTGGCAAACTTCCATGGATAAAAATATGCGTAGAGCAAGGAAGGAATATTTGTAAATTTATATATAATCATACTTGGGTCCTCAACCTTATGAGGCAGTTCACAAAACAAAAAGAGTTGGTTCATCCAGGGGTCACCCACTTTGCAACAAATTTTATCACGTTGCAATCTTTGCTTAAATCCAAGGGCGCTTTGAGACGCATGTTTGTAAGTGAGGAGTGGATTTCATCATCATATGCAAAGAGCAATGCAGGGATAGAGACAACTAATTCTATTTTTTATAAGAGTGGATTTTGGCAGCCGGCCAAGGATATGGTGGAGGTAATTTTCCTTTTTGTCATCATTTCCATTTCATTTCATCATTTTTGTTCACACTTATTTAACTTTATGTTCATTGTTCATTTTTTAATGTAAAGCTTAAAGCTTAATGTTTCTAACTTTCTACTTTCACAATAATTGCAGTTCATAGAGCCTCTTATTGTTCTCCTACGAATTGCTGATGGGGAGAAGCCCACAATGAGATATATCTATGAGGGCATAGATAGGGTGAAAGAGGCCATTAGAAAAAAATTTGCAAGGAATCAAGTGGTCCCATATGGGATGTCATTGATCGACAATGGCACAATCTACTTCATAGGCCTATACATGCAGCTGCCCACTTCCTTAATCCAGCATACCAATTCAGCCCGGGTTTTAAGTTAGATGATGAGGTGTGGAGTGGGCTTTATGATGTTGTAGAGAGAATGTCACTAGATGAATCAGTTGATAAACATGTAGTCCGTGAGATAGAAATGTTTAGGACTACACAAGGAGACTTTTTCTCACGAGAATTATGCAAGAAAAATTGGACACTATTGATGCCAAGTAAAAATCTACGATTCTAAAATCTAAATTCTAATTTCTGATTCTATTACTATTTTACATTAATAAAGTCAAAGTTATAGAATTGATTTTTAAAATCTCTTGTTTCAGATGCATGGTGGGAGATGTTTGGTAATTCAGTGCCAAATTTACAGAGGATTGCAGTTCGTATCTTGAGCCAGCCATGTAGTGCTTCAGGATGCGAACGCAATTGGAGTATGTTCGAGCATATACACTCAAAGAAGCACAATAGGTTGGTAGTGAAAAGGTTGAATGATCTTGTGTTTCTGCATTATAACCTTCGCCTTCGTCATACACAGATCGTGGGCACTGACACATCTTCTATCATTTTAGAGAAGGTTGATCCACTAGCAGAGTGGAACACTGAGATTGATGATCCTGTCTTCAGTGATGAAGACTTGGACTAGGTTGATGAGGTGGATCGAGAGGCAAAAGCAGTAGCAATGACACAGGAGGAGGCTAGAGCGCAAGGAGACCCAGTAGAGGACCTTGAGGCTGAGAGTGACGGATTTGAGGATGATGATGATTATGAGGGTAAGGATGATGAGGATGCCATTGAGGTTGAGCCTCAGACACAGGGACAGAAGATGGCTGCAGAATCTTCCATGACCTATCTTCGACGTACACGCAGGAAGACATAGGGCCTTTTATTTTGATATATGTTTTGAACTTTTGATTCCGTGGATTTCATATTCCATGATATTGTAGACTTTTGAGTCTTTGACAGTGACACTCTATAATATTATATTTCAGATTTCTAATGGTGTTATTTAGTAACTAGTTTAAGTTGTTTAACAGTTAACTTATTTCCTTCAGTAATTCGCTTCGCATGTATACTTATGTGATCAATGTAAACTTGTCTATGTATGCAAAGTAGCTTCTATTTATGTCAATTATTGTGTATTTGATGTTAATTGATTGAATGATGCTTGAAAAAAGATTTAAATCCTTAAAAATCTTTGAAATTCTTGGGTTTTTCAATTTGCTAAGTCCTTGCCGAGTCCGGGCGCCAAGTCCGAGTTCGAGCCCGAATCCACCTTGCCGAGTCCGAGTCTTGGAACACTAGTATTTACTGATTCACCCCCCCCCCCCTCTCAGTAACCGGTTAGGAATAACATATATATCATAAAGATGATCATGATTACAGTGAGCAGAGTAGCATGATATGATATAATGAATCATGATCAATCATCAAGATCAAAATGAGTACACATTGTCAAAATCTGAAATCATGTCAAAATGTAAGAATGGGAGGCCTCTAATCATCCCCCAAGCCAAAGTCCTCATCACTAGAACTACTGGACTTAGAGTCCTCATGGTCAAGGTCCACCAAAGGAACACCAACTAGCCCTCTGTCGGCTTCTGCTGCAATCTCGTCCTCATCGATCTGAGTTCGATCCTCTGGCTCTACATCCCATCGTGTTACTGGGCTCTCTTTGTACCTGTGTCTTGCGATCTACGATACGCAAGGCACTGTCTACAACAACTAGCTTCTCTACTCTCTTAGAGGCAAGTTTGTTCCTCTTAATAGAGTGGATGAAGCTATAAGTAGACCAGTTCCTCTCTGCAGCTGACGAACTAGAAACCTGAGATAGTGTAATGTCCCCAAATTGATAGAGAATAAATTAATTTAATTAATTAATTAATTGGTCCCAATTTAAAAGATATTATTAAGGACCTTTAATTAATTAAGGGGCCCATTTTTATTATTATTGTTCGTAGGTGTTTGTCGTGTTGGCATTCTTTGTAAACCCTTGGGAGTTTCTCCGAAGGGGTATTTATAATCGGCATGTAGGCAGTTGGATATGCATCTTGGAATATTTTATGTCTTTGCAAATTCTTGTTGGAGTTTTGTTGTCCGTCATTTCGGAGGTAAAAGATCTTCCCTATTTGGTTTGTTGCAATTTCGGTGGTTCACAGCCACCCTAGTCTGCCATTGGAAATATCACTCTGATATTTCACATGTGTGCCAAATCTAGATTGTATTCATTTGGAGATCTATGTTTGCTTGGCTGTGGTCTGAAGCCATTGTAATTCTGAAGTACTTTCATTGTCTAAAATAAATATACTTTGCGTCGTTGGCATTGGCGACAATCAATTCTTGTTCCGTCTGGCAATTTGGAGTATTATCATTGTTTATTGTACGTGCGTAACTGAGTGTAACTCCTCACCCTTTCTGGCATTTCTCGATATCATACACAAGTGACAAAGAAGAACAACTTAACCATTCCGTAGACGAACGACAGTTATCAAGCTTCGTACAGCCAATGGCAAAACCGTACAACTCCTTGCCACACCATACATCCAACAGACTAGCTTACCGTACTGCCCAGCAAGCCTACACTGTGCGCATTGAAGTCGTACAGACATATAGCATACGACCCAAGACATTCACACCGTGCGGCCAACTCTCCGTACCGTGCGGCCCACTAAAGGTACCGTACGAGCACTATTGCAAAGTCTCAACTGTATGACAATTTGGAGTGACGGGCATCACCTCCGACCGCACGACATCTGCTCCCTAGCCCCACCGTACGCCATCTACTTCTTCTGTACACATCTCCACACCATACGACATAAACACCTCAAGACAGAAATCACCTCCGAACTGAAATCACCTATGGAACTAAAAACACCTCCAGGATCACCTCCGGACCAAAATCACCTCCTGGACAGAAATCATCTTCGGGACAATACAGATAGAAAACAAATGGTCATTATGAGAATCTGAAAATCCGAAAAGTAAAATTAAAAACTCTCAAGTTTATAAAATTTAAAAGTTAAAATTTAAAAACTTGAATAGGTTCTAAAGATGAGGAACTACAAACCTGGGAAAGCAATCAGATGGCCAGTGCGGTAATCTTTGCCCTCTATGCTCCATGACATTTCCACCACAATATCGAATGCTTCTGTGCGATAGTTCTAATGTCCATCTTTGCCAAATCCGAGTATCCTAGAACATAATAAGTTGTAACATAATGTCATGACTCATAAACATACCCAATGGGCCAATAGTAAAACTAAAGTTACTAAACTCTAAATAGTAAATATTTATAAATAATAATAAATATTGAATTAACAATTACCTGTAAGATTGGCAAATTCTATCCACTCAGAGTGAATCTGAACAATAGTCTTAGCATCAAACATCTTACCAATGCACCGAAAGAACACGACCTTCACCTCATCATCCTGAAGTGGTGTAACTCTACCAAGCCTAGGCATGTACCACTTTGGATTCAATGCATAGGCAGCCATGTGCAAAGGAGTGTTCAGCTTCTCCCACTTGCAGTGAATGATAGGCTAAATGTGCTCGGTATAGAATGCTAGAGTGGGGTCTCTCTCACGCACAACAATCCTCATTTGGCCAAGCATGGAATCAATGCACTCATAAACCTCTCCAAGGGTAGGTCCATCCCCATCACCATATCTGATGACCTAAGAAACCGGAGTAATGATGAAGACTATGTATTTTGCATCAATCCAACACTGATCACTCTTCACTATCTCCTTCACCCTCTTCCCCTGCTCTGTTTTGGACTCAACCCACTGATTCCATTCCTGTGTCATAACCATGAGTTGCAGTGGCTCTTGCAACTCAACCATTCTCTCCAAGAGAATATAATATGATGCATATCTAGTCTCAACTGGTTTCACGAACTCCTTGGCGAAGCCCCTGAAGAATGCATGTGAAGTGTGGGGATTGTAGATAAACATTTGCACCTCTCTCATATCATTAACCACTTGTTTAATCCAGTCAATTTTCCCCATGTCCTTGAGTGCATTGTTCGTGGCATGCACACAACATGGAGTCCACCAAATATGTCTATAGGCTGCCTCAACAAGCCTCCCTGCAGCTTTACACACGTGTTGCATCTGTCACTACTTGGACCACATTTTGTGGCCCAACCTCCACAATGGCATCCCTAAGGACATGAAACTGAAAATCAGCATCTTTACGATGCCCTAAACAATCAACTGCCCTCAAAAAGTATGGGCCCTCAGTGCATGTGACCATGATGTTGATGAGTAGTCAATGTCTAATGTTTGTGCGTCCATCCATAATAATGTTGCAATCTGACTCCATCTAGCATGCCTTCATCTACTCTATCAAAACCCTCATCTTGTTATACTACCTATCCAAGATCATGGTCCTCAACTTGTGCTCACTTGGTGGCACAATTGATGGCCCTCCCTCTTTCGCCACCAAGGACATCATCTCCCTATAATAAGGAGATCGAGTAACATGCAATGGGATGCCATTGGCAAAGAAGAATGTACCAATGGCATCATCTAACCGATCCTTCACGTGCATGTTGAATAAATCAGCAATGGGGTTAGTAGTAGAACTTCCTGCCTTTCGTTTCCCCCTGCTGAACTCTGAATGGATTAAGGAATGGAAGCTGAATCTAACAAAGTCCTAGCTCTCTGATTCAAGATACGTGTAGAAGTATCTCACTGCCCCTGTAACTGCTGAATAGCCTGAACCTGTTGCCTACCAACCAAAGATTTACGCATTGGAACTACACTATCATCAGAAATGCCCCACAGTTTGTTTATTTCAATTCTACACTTCACATTTTAAACATTTGCCAGGAAAAGAGGTGTGAATTTACTCAAGTAATGTTGCCAAACCCTTCTGGGCCACAAAAATTACATTTCCATTTCCATGTGCCATCACTTGTAGCCGTAGGGAGTGAAATTCTGGTTGCAAATTGTTTTAGAGGTGACTTTGGATCAAAACGACCCCTAGCAAACTGTGTCAAAGTCTCAAAGGGGCAATCAATACAAGGTACTCCTGGTGCAATATAAGGAGGTTGAGATTGGGCTTCTAGATCATCCCCACGCTCACTTCCCTCATGCTCAGGCTCATACTCAGATATACTTGCACTTCCCTCATGCAATTCCATGTCTTCTCCACTTTGACTAGAGGCCATTTAGACACTGCATTTCACAAAATGGTAAATTTCAGCCTAATTAATAATTTTTTTAAAAATAACTAGTTTCAACCTAATTTAAAAATTGAAATAAGTTTCAGCGTAACTTAATAACAAAAAGTTTAACATAATGCTTAGTAGTCAGATTCGTGCCTGCAGGGTCGGATCCGGGTCTGGGTCCGATCCAGGTCCGAATTCACGACCGGTCCGTGACCGATCCGGGCAGGGTCCATGCACGGGCCTGTGGATCCGTCACGAACCCAGGCAGATCCATGAGGATCTTGCACGAATCCGCGCGAGTCCTCAAGGACCCGCTGGTCTAAGAGACCAAAAGGTCAAACAATGACTTTAAAAACACATTTTTATATTCTTTTTTTTGCTTATAACCCTAAAACGACCCTTTTTATGAGTCTCCAAACACATTTCATTTCTCATTGTGCTCTCTATTATTCTCTCTCATTTTGCTCTCTCATTCATGCAAGCTTGAAGTGAGGTGATTGTATTTGAAGGAGATCGATTGTGGAGTGGCAAACACCTTCCAAGAAGCACTATTCAGTCTATTTGAGTGATTAAGGTATGCATTTGAACCATATTCTCTAGTTTTTTGATAAGTTTTGCAGTATAAGTTTTGAAGTTTTTTTTTTCATTTTTGTTATAGATTGCAACAATGAGTAGTCAAGGCTCAGTGGGTGGGGAGGGATCTCAAAGATTTAACATTGATAAAGGGTCTCCTTTATGGAGACACACCACAAGAATTTCTCAATGTACTGGAGGTGGGGGGTATGTATGGAAATGTAATTTTTGCAAAACACAATATAGAAGCTCCTACTCCCGAGTAAAATTTCATCTTTTAGGCCCTGGGGGTCAAGGGATTAACCTGTGTGAGGGGGAAGATAAGAAGGGATTGTTAGCAGCACAAATAGCAGCTTTGGTAAAAGAACAAGAAGAAGCTGATAAAACAGTTGCAAAAGGGAAACAAGTTTCTTATACCGGTAACAGAAAACAATGCAGCCACCCACTCAAATAAGCTCTAGATCACATTCATTCTTGCCTATGCCTTCTAGGGATGAAGATATAGAACAACCACAGAACACCCCCCGCAAGAGAGGCCCATTAGATAGGGCATTTCAAAATGAGTTAAGAGATATTACTGATCTCAAAGTTGGACGTTGCCTCTTTGCAAATGGTGTTCCATGCAACTTTGTGAGATCACCTTATTTTAGGGAGATGTGTGAAGGAATAAATGAAGCACCTTCTGGTTACCGTGGCCCTAGATATGAAAAATTGCACACCACCATATTACAAAATGAGAGAAAAAATGTAGAGATCCTACTAAAACCAATAAGAGATTCTTGGGTTCAAACGGGTGTGTCTATTGTTTCAAATGGATGGAAAGATTGCAAAAACCGTCATTTAATTGATGTAATTGTTGTATCCCTCAAGAAGTCAATGTTTTTGAAGGCGGTTGACTATGAAGGTGAAGTCAAAAATGCAGAGTTCATTGCCCAGATTCTCATTGATTCCATAGAGTCCGTGGGTCATCACAATGTTGTCCAAGTAATTACAGACAATGCAAAAGTTTGCAAGGCTGCAGGTGCTTTGGTAGAGGCTAGATATGATCACATCTTTTGGACACCGTGCACCATCCATTCTCTCAATCAAGTGATGAAGGCAATTGGCACCGAAATAGAATGGGTGAAACAGGTGTATGAGGCGGGTGAGGAGATTTAAATGTTTGTGACAAATCACCATATGTCACAAGCAATTTTCATTTTATAATTTTTAATTTATTTAGTTTCATTTATCATTTTATAATTTTTATGCCATGTTTTAACTTTCTACTAACATGTTTTAGGTGGTTGAAACCCAGTTTGCCTCTCACACAATTGTGTTGAGGCGTCTTGTCAAGGTGAAGGAGGCCTTATCACAAATGGTTATTAGTAACCAATGGAGCATCTGGAAGCAGTCCAGTACAGTGAGTGTTGTCGTAAATTTTGTTTTCGTAAAATTTATGTCAACTATACAAAGTTTAATCGTATTTTCGATTCAATTAAAATTGGTTTTAAAAAAAACTCTAAGTATTTTATTTAAATAAATTTATTTATTTATTTATTTATTTAAAGTTTTAAGTTGTCGAGTTTAATGTTTTTTTTTTATTATTTCTTTATTTTTGTTTGATTTTATTGTTGTTCAAATTTTTAATAATATATTGATAGTATATTATTAAAAATTCTTAGTATATTTAATATTATATAAAATCTCAAAAATATTAATAAAACCTTTATAGTACATCTTATGTATAATTTTAGAGATTTCATATTATATTGAATATATTTTATCATATCCAAATGCCAACTCAAACAAAATTCCCGAAATATATTATGGTTGGCCCTTTTTATCTATTTTTTTTTATATGCAATGTTATGAGTAACGTTTATTTAAAATTCCGATTATAAAAGGAAGGCGGGTGTTTTGATTAATGTTGCATTTAATATTGCATATAAAATGCGATGAGTGATTTTATTGTTTTGGTTTAACCTTTCTAAAGTTCCAATAATTGCATATTGTGGACATTTTACATGTCATGTTACATGCAAAAGATTTTCAAAGTCCCGATAATTATACAATGTAGTCGGGTTTTATTTGTGCCATCACATATTTTTGAACGTTTTTAACAAAGTGTTTATTATGCCCAAATACCCGAAATTTTCTAAAAAGTTATCAGACTTTTTAAATGACTTTGCATATCGCGTGAAAAGCCTTTGTTTTCCAAAATTTATCGGGCTTTTATTATACTGCTGCATGTATGTTTGAAGCGCACCAAATGAAGGAACTCATAGTCTGCTTTGAGTGTCGTGAAAGAACTCTCGATTCTCACATGCCGCGCCGACTGGGAAAACGCAAAGTCATTATGGTTTAAAATCTGAGTTTTTATATTGTTTCTTTCATCGAGTTCCTAGTTTCCTCTAACGTCTGCAGACTTGGACGCATTTCTATTGTTTTGAGGTCACGTTTTGTATCTTCTTTGTCGTTTTTGTGCTATAGCAGGTATGGATATCCATTTCTACATATTCATGAATGTTTTTCATTTGCAAATGTATGTATTTTAATGGTCGTTTTTGATAAAAACGTGGCTGTTTATGGTCTTTTTATTGTTAATTTTAGCTTTTAAACAGACTTTTTTGCTTTCCCATGGGTTTTGGATATGTTATGCTAGATATTTTTAGAGTTTTTCTTCATTTTACAGCTGCTTACGGGGTTTTCTGTATATGATTTTTGTCAAAAACGGGATTAGCATTCATTTTTGGGTCTTTTGAAGTCATATTTGGGGGTTTTTGTTTTGTGAATACTTATCAGAATTTTTCAAGAAGTTCAAAGAGGATTATATGTGAAGATTTCCATTTTCACAATGAATTTATGATCATGGCAAAAGGATTGTTCAAATCCGGTTGAAACACACAAATAAATTCCTTCCAGCTTGCAGCTTGCATTCAGCATGATGATTGAAAATATTTCCAATGCATATGCTAGCATTTCCAAAATAATGTTGAAAGTTTGAAGTCCTTCATTTATTTGCAGCCATGCCCAGAAATTTCACATTCATATCACTACCTTGAGAAAACTGAAATTCCCTTTCATTTCCATGAAATACAATATTTGAGAAAATTGCATACATATACCTTGCAAAAAATATCAGTATACCTTCATATTTACTATCCAACGTTTCCCGAAGTTCAAAGTGTAACTCCTCCGAAAAGTTCCATTTTATGTTTGCTTTTCGGAATTTTTCATGCCCATTGCATTTTTCATCACATGTAATGAAATATGTAACCACCTCGAAAATCCCCGATTACATTTTTGCCCAAATTCACTATAATTCCAAAATCGGGATTTTTGAGACCTATTACATGTACTGTTACATGTAATCAAAAGTGAAACTACCCCGGAAATCTCCATCCTAAGTTTACCCCAAATCGGAGATTTTTACACCAATTGCATGTACTGTTACATGCAGTCAAATGCGCAATTGCATCTGAAACCTCCTACAATACCCAAGTTAAAAAGCAATTCCAAGTGCAAATCGGGGATTTTTGACCCGATTGCAAAACGAACTACACATGCAATCCTAAGTGCAATTGGGTCCTAAAACCCCGATTTCACTTAAAATCCTATGTTTTTCCCTTCTAGTAGGAACTTTTTGGACCAACTACATAAAATGTTGCAAGTTGAACTACATGCAGTAAAATCTGCAGTGCACCCCAAAATCCCCGAATTGCATCCATGGATCACTAATGCAACATTTTTCAGCCTTGATTTCAGCATAGCTTGCAGACATGAGCCACCAACATCTCGATGCTACAAGCGTTCATCCAAAGTCAGAAGGGCCAATCATCAAGGATGAGAAAAAGATGAAACTTAAGTTTCATAAATATTAGAATGCTTTCAAGACTGAATCCAAGCAAGTGGCAGCGGGATCAATAGGAGGGATTGTGAACGATTTTCCACTTATGGGTGACAACAAAAATCAGTGATTGGTTGATACCACCAAATGCAGAGGTCAAAGTGTTATTTTCTGCAGATGTTCCCACTCATGTACAGATTTGGAGATTTCCAGCACTTGGTATTTTGGTGATAGGAAAACCTTTCCAATAGAGGTTAATGTAATAGGAGTTGTGTTTTGTCAGACACTTAGTTTATTTTTAGTTTATTTTTCATCATGCATTTTGACAAGTTACATGTAAAGCATAAAATTGCAATTACATATGTAATGAAACATGTTAAGTAAAAATTTGCAATTACATATCCTACTACATGTAATCACATTACAGAGGACTGTAATGTTGAATAAGTTAACTTTAGGTAGTTAGTTTTCCATATTTTTCTCATAGCATCTCTCCTATAAATACAAGAGGGCTCTTTGTAAATATTTATCTTTATGCATTGCAAGAAAACTCTAGAGAAATTGTGCAAGTTCAAACTTTGCTTTAATTTGTGCAATCTGATTTTTGGAGTGAATAAAAAGCAAGTGTTTTTCAATCTTTGAGTTGAGGAGACTTGTGAGATTACTTGTGTTGATATAAAGAGATCCTTAAATCTGATTTTGTGTAGACTTTGTGCTATAATTGTCAATTTGAGTTAGATAAGAGTGAATTCATAGTCTTTGAGCCGTGATTCATACCATTACTAAGAATAAGAAAGAAGCTTCACGTGTTGAAGTCTTTGTGCTTGTCATATTGCTGCTTTATAGTTTAAAATCTCTTCAGGATAGTGTATAAGTCTGTGAGCTTATATATATTCCTTAGTTTATAGCTAACTGGTACGCTTAACAATTAATCTTTCAGTTAATTTTAAGTTTATTGGTATTATTGCTCCAACTAGTTCTTAAAGGTGAAATTATAAAAGCTTATCTTCGTGAAAGTGGAATCCTTCCTAAAGAAAGAGGAAGTGATACGTGAAATACCCAATTTAGATTAGATTTGAGATTCTTGTTAAGTGTTAGTTGAATTAGTTGCAATAAGAAGGGTGCCTCCCCTAAGTTGAGAGGAGAGATTATTTCTCACACACTGTGCCTAAATATTCCATTTTGCAAGTAGTGTGTCTACGACTACCTACAAAATATTTAGCCAACAGTGAGGGCCCAAAAGGTGAAGGCACTGGTATTAGATGATGATTGATGGACTCGTGTGGAGTATGTGTTGGAATTCACTGATCCATCATGTCTATGCTTCGATTTGCTGACACTGATGAACCATGCTTGGGGGACATCTATGATAGCATGGACACAATGTTAGAGAAGATAAAAATGGTAAGTTATAAATTTAATACATTCCTTTATCTTTGTTTATTGAGAGTTATTTAAATTCAAAATTGACATAATGATAACTTACATCAAGATAACTTACATGAACATCATTTGATATCCCAGGTCATACATAGGAGAGAGAATGATCCTAAGGACACCTTATACAAAAAGGTGGAAGCAATGGTTCTTCATCGTTGGAACAAGATGACCACACCTTTGCACCTCCTAGCATATGCTCTTTCTCCCAGGTACTATAGCGCAGAAGTACTTGGTATTCCAGGTAGAGTGGCACCATATAGAGATGTTGAGGTTGCAATGGGTATAAGAAGGCATTTGATAAAATCTTTTGTGATCCAGATATTGGGGTAAGTGTTAGGAGAGAATTTGGATCATTTATCTCAGGAAGAGATCTCCACCCTACTGCTATCAATGACCAAAGCAAAATGGATGCTATTACATGGTGGTACCTTCATGGGCAAGATTATGTATACCTCCAACCTCTTGCGATTAAGGTTCTATCACAAGTAAGTTTTTAAGTTTTAACATTTTTTTTCTTTTTGTTTTGTCACTTGCATTGTAGAATTTAATACTTAACGCTCTTGAATTTATCTTGTATTTTTTTAATTTTGTTGGTTTTCTCTCTAGGTTGCGAGCTCTTATGCCGCTAAGCGGAATCGGAGTACTTACTCCTTTATCCACTCAGTCAAGCATAACCGGTTGGCTGCAAAAAAAGCAAAAAATTTGGTGTATGTTCACAACAACTTGCATCTCCTGTCACACAAGGATCCAAAGTACAAGAAGGGGCCAGAGAAGCTTTGGGATGTAACACCCGAGTCTGCTAACCTAGATATGACCATTCGGGATCTTGCTAGAGCCACTTTGGCTGATGTGGATGATGATGATGATGATGATGATGATGATGATGAGACAATACCCTCTAGTGCTAGTGGAACCTATTTGGGTTCCATTAATGATGATTTTGATCAAACACTTGCAGCTACTGGAGATCCCATTGATACAAATTTTTTTGATAATCCATTTGATTGATGAACCATTGAACATTGAATCATGTCTCAAACTTTAATGAACAATATTTTGAATTGTCATTTTGTAATTCAGTAATTCAATGTGCTGATTTTCTTTAGAATCGTCAACATAGAATCATAGATCAATGATCAAGTATGCTATTTGAAGTTTTAATGATCAAGCATCATAGATTCATAGTATGAAATGATTTAGTTTTAGAATTATGTATATTTCTCTTATATTTTTGGATATATAATGCATATATATATATATATATATATATATATATATATATATATACACACACACACACACACACACACACACACTCACGAATCCTTACGAATCCAAAACGTGAAAAAAAAAATTTCACGAATCCACGAACCGGATTCTCGAACCCGAATCCGTCCCCAAATCCGAATCGGCTACTAAAACATAATGCATTCAAACTTTCAACATTCAAACATTTAGATTTATGAATCATGATTTATTATTTTTTAATTTATTTTTTAAAAACAACAATGCATTCAAAGAATCAAAGTTCAAACAACAAGTTACAAAAATTAAAAAAACTATCAACAAGAATGTGAAAGTCAAACAATGCATTCAAAATTTAGTTTTACTGTTACAAAAATTTAAAAAAACTTAAAAAAATGAAAATCAGAAAATAAAGTTATATTACAAAGAAAATACTATAAAAACCCTACCTTGTGCTTGATGCATCACTTGCAAAATAGAATCTTCGTACTCCTCTTGCTCCTCTTGATCTTGCAATCACTTGCAAAATCACTCTCCAAGCTCTTTCAAACTCTTTTTCTTACCTTCTTCTCAGTTGTTGCAAAAATATGAATGCCAAATGAAGTATATGGGCCTTATGAAGGCTTAGAGGGACCTATATAGGACCCACATCCTTTTAGGGTTCCTTAGGAACCAATTAGAAAAAAAAAGTAAAAAAAACTTTAAAAACAAACTTTAGAGGCTGTCACGCTCGACCGCACCCCGTCACGTCCCAGGTGCGGTCGAGGGATGTCGAGGCAGTCCCCAAGCACTCTCCCCCGCACCCCCGTCTCGGAGCACCCGCGCAGTACAAGGACAGGTGCGACTACGATGCGGTGGCCCAAAGTCAATGGCGGGGGTGCTCAGGTGCATGTAGTACCCATCTCGGGGACATCCTCGCACCCAGTACTCCTTGGTTTTTGCCATGTGCACGTCCCCGTGTTTCACTTATAGTTTTGGTCTTAGCTCGTTAGAAACTTCTTGTAGCTTTGGTTTTTCTTTGTCTTCTTTCTTCTTTATCCTTCTATTTTTGTTATCTTGGAATATCTCCATGTGTTCTTCATAAATAACATATGATTGTAAATATCTAACTTTTTGTCATATTCACTACAACTAAGAAGTTTACATTCATCTCTGCTACACTACACTTTTAATCACACCTCCTAAATAAGATTTTTCCTTCATGTGCCTCTAAATAAAATTAGAGTTTTTAAATTAATTGCAAACTGCTCCACGAATTGATCCTTAAAACTTGGGCTCTTCTTGCATAATTTTTGGAAGAACCTTGGCTGAAAAAGTTTGCGAGTGGAACCAATCAAAGATTGATTCTTTGCCAATGATATTCCTTCATTTATTCTTTTGTTACTTTGTTTCACTAGAACAATGAAATGATTCATTTCCTTATTCGAAGTTTGCGAAGGCTATAACATTTATGACATGAATAGCTGAAATGTTTTCATTTTTTGTCTTCGATACTAGCATGCATGTGATGTTCTACATATAATTTTGTTTTCCTTGCAAGTAGGCAAGATCACTGTAGTATTTTGAACTAAAAAATCTCTAAATTTTTTATCACCAAGATCTCAGTGCAAGGTGAGAGCATATGCTGGAAGGGGTTGGACTGATATTACCTGAAAAACGATTGTTGGTGACAAGCGGCACAACTCAATATTGCAACCACGACAAAAAACTTAAGGCAATGAAAGACGTGCTAGCGGCAAACTTTCCAAATGAAATACAAACTAAAATTGAACCACTGAGCTTGTTCTAACAACAAACCTTTCAAAACAAATTACAAATATGAAATCTGGCAAAGAACACCAAATATTAACATTAGAATTAACAATGTCAGAAATAAAAGTGGATTTTCATATTGTGGTGGTATAGCTATCTAGACTTAGGGCAGGTCCCTATGCAGCTGCTGAGCTTATTTTGGCTAGCAGCTGCTGCTCAAAAATTTTAGGAGCAATTTGTGGAGCTGGTGGCCCCCATGATCGTCAAATTTTGTAGCTTATTTTTTAGTAGCCATCACAAATAGTATGTTTAAATAGAATTATTAATAAAAAAAATTGTAGATAATATTTAGAGAAAAAATAGGTAGCAAATAAAAAAGAGGGAAATCAATATGTGGAGCCATGTGTGATTTTTTGCTGATTTTTCTCAATAAACAGCTGCTGCTTATTTCAGTCCCTCCTTTTTTTCCAAGCTTAATTTTCATTTTTAAGCAGTGGCTACTCCATTAAAATAGGAAAAGGTTCAAATTTATCCTTTCCCACAAATTAAATATTTGCATGGCAAGACTCCCACTGCTTAAAATTAAGCAGAATTTACTTTTAAGCAGCCACATGGCACATGGGGTTACAATGTAGAAATCAACTTACAAAACTTATATTAACTCTGGCAACAAACCGCACAAAAATTTACAATGTAAAATATTATTTCACAGATCTATTATACTGATTATTATTTGTAAAAATGTTGTCTAAAATTCCGTAAATAGACTATACTAAAAAGTTGGTTGCAACTTTCCTTAATTGGTATGGCTCCCTTTTTACAATGTATTGCAAGTTAATCAAAAGATTAGCAATTGCTTTATAGTAGAATTGTTGCACATTAAATATATTATTCTTACCGCTTGAAGGAATCACAGCATTTCTCTTTGGTATAACAACTTCAACTAAACAATCAAATGTGTTAATATTTCCTAAATGGGCGAATTAGTGCCATTTTAACATGATATGCGTAATATCCCCTTTCTTAAATAGAATTTAATAATAAATAATAATAATAGAATATAAAAATAAATAATAATATAATATACAAGCTATAAAAATATTAAAGGGAGACAACATCTAAACAAGGTCAAACATTGAGCAATCAGTACGCCCATAATGGTAATTATAACAATGACAAAGCTTATAGTTTGGGAATGTTGGCATCAGTAACCAGTAAGCTCTCTACCGGTCCGAGTGTTGTCATTGATTGGCAAAAGAGGATAGAGATTTGTCATCTCTATAAAGGTTGAAGCTTTAAGGAACTCTACATCAAGAGAGGGTGGTCTGGCACCTACCATAGCTACAAGAAAAGAGTAACTATAATTTCATTGAAACCGGTCACTACACTAAGCATCAGCAACCGGACAATGCACTCAATCAGGAAAGAGAGTATCCTAGTATCAACCAAGGACCGAACTTCAACGGTATAGACAAGAATAGCCAAAAAGCAATAATCATACTAAGTGTCTATAACACAACCAGGACAGTGTAACCGGTAGTCCACGCAAATGCAACCGGTAAGACATGAAGGAGACTGCAACAGATCGAAGAACTCAACCGATACATTACAAGACCCCGGTATGAACCGAGGAAGTCATAGTCAACGGTCAATTATCTATTCCAACCTATCAGGATTTATTGCAGTAAATTCGGGTGACCTTGAGTTGTCTCTATGATCGGCTTGTGGCACAATTAAAGGAATTAAAGCCGGAATCAATGGCTTTTGAGGCGTAACTAAAGGATTTAAAGCCGAGTTCAATGGCTTTAAATCAAGGAGTTATCTCCTATGAAGGAAAGTTGCCTGGCACGCAACTATTGTATTCTTCATAAAACGAATAAAGCTAGAGAATGTATCGGATGTTTGCTCAGCGAACCAATACTCAACTAAGTGATATAATTAAAGGATCTCAAGATTAGGTCATGCATTTTAGGCGCAGTCAAAGCGACATAACTCTATATATTCTTATGCCTGTCAAGAATAAAAGTTGCCTTCATTCTGCCGAAAAAAAGAGTGAACCTATATGCTACAGAAGCAAGGGTTAGAGAAAATCGAGAAGAAGAAATAATAGGTTGTGCAAGGCAGCACAACAATAGTTGAGAATACACCTGTGTTAACCGGTGATGATTTTCAGTCGAGCACAAATAGAGATCACATTTGGCTAAGCAGAGCCCTTTGTAAAAATCTTGATTCTATTATTTTCTAGCAAACTACAATAGACAAATCCCAGTATTTGGGTGGACTCTAACAGGTCCCTTGTATCAAAATCCCTTAACCGGGTGACATCTTTCAAGGTGTTTGAAGTCCTTTAACCGAGCAGGTTTTAACAGACCTTACTGTAACAAATCCCTTGACCGGGTCGCACCTAGCAAGTGCGTTTTTATCCCTTAACTAGGTAGGCTCTTAACAGGGCGTACTTCAGAAGAGTACAAATATTGTGAGGTCTCCTCACACCGTGGTTTTCACCCTCACCGGATTTCCACGTGATAAATCTGGTGTCACTTTGTGTTTGTTCTCTTACTATTTTATTTGCTTAGAACTGCTTGCTTTTGTTCTGTAAGTTTACTTCACTGGATTAAAAGAAAGAAAGAAATTTTACAAGTGTTGATTCACCCCTCCCCTATCAACACCGGTTGGGACTATCAAGGAATTGTTGTCCTGCATTTTGTCACCACAAAATGTAGGTAACAGTACGAAACTTTTGCACTCAGTTTTGTGTTTCTCTATGATGATTCACTATTTAATTAGTCAATATTGATCGATCAGTTGATCTCAATATGATTAGTGAATGCTTTTGTTGAAGGATTTCATCAAGTCTTTTTCGATTTTTTTCAGTTTGTCTTCCTATACTTGATTTTTTAATCCTTCGGCATCCTTTGGTGTGTTTTCAAGTGTGTTTTTAGTCTTTTTGTTTTGTCCAATCTCTTGCTTTCGGTTTTCCCTTCGATTTGATCTATCTTAGGGCTTAATCAAACTTGTCAATCAAAAGATATAGTCATATAAGTGCCCAAAAAGTGGACTCTCCAAGCTCAACTGCATATTTAAAAAATAGATGTTATTTTCTCTAGTTAAATTGCACTTATTGAAAAATATAACATGAATTCAATTTATGTTATGTTTTTAAGTTACTTTATCACTTAAATTTATCACTTAAGTGATTATAGTGCACTTTATGATATATCTTAATGTTGAGTTGCTTTTAAATATTTCACTTAAGTGACTTCATTACTTTATTGTTCTATTTTAATGTAAAGATTTACTTTATGTTTTAAATCAACATATAAGTTAATATTACTTTATAAAATAATGTTTGCACATTATATATTTATATATATAGTGTAAATAGTTATTTTGGACCCTTTAAGTGATATTACACTCGACATTTTAAATAGACATGTGCTTGATTGTTCACTTAAGTTGTGTATAGCAACATGTCTACAATCTCCTACTTTTCATGCAATTGCATCTCAAGAGTCCACTTTACATGTAAAAAGACTGAAATTTGTTTTAAAATATGTCATTGCATATATGTAATCTCTCCTCAAGAATGCACTTTACATGTAAATGTTTATTGCATTACATGTAAATGCCTCCCAAGAGTGCGTTGTTACACTTGGAGTTGCCTTTAAGTGTTTTTATGTCAAAAAAATAAAACATGTATATGCACTGCAAGAGTGCGTTTTGGCTGGGAGGTCACATTTGAGACAAAATAAGCCAAGACATGACATGTAAATGCCTCTCTAGAGTGCGTTTTTTGGCTGGGACTTGCATTGAAGTGTTTTTATGTGAAAAATAAAACATGTTTATGCATCTCTAGAGTGCATTTTTGACAAAGGGAATCAAAACATGCATAAACATTACGTGCTATTGCATCCCAATACCCCGTTTTTGCTGAAGGATGACATTTGAGACTTAAACATGCTAAAATAAAACATGCGTTTGCACTCCAAGAGTGTGTTTTGGCTGGAAACATCATACAAGTCTTCAACATGCAAAAACGTAGCATGTTATTGCATCCCAAGACCCCGTTTTGGCTTGGAGACTTTATCCAAGTCTTCCACAAGCCAAAACGTCACATGTAGATGCACTTCTAGAGTGTGTTTTGGCTGGGAAACTCATTTCAAGTAAAAAACGTTACATGTCTTTGCATCATTAGACCACGTGTTGATTAAAGACATCATTTCATGCCAAAAACATGACATGCTATAGCATTGGGAGGCTTCGTTTTGAATGGGAGACTTCTTCCCAGTTATTTTCTCTCAAAAATAACTCATGTTATAGCATCTATTAAGTGCATTTTTGGCTGGAAGTCTTCATCAAAGGCATTTGCATGAAACACAAAGCATGTATATGCACTTCTAAGCTGCGTTTTTGGTTGGAGTCTCAACAAAGGGGTTTCATTTGCAAAATAAACAATGCATATGCATCTCTAGAGTCCGTTTTTACTTCCATATACATTCTTCACCCTTCCAAGAACAAGTTTTGTGCATTCTCAGCCCAAAACAACTTATGCAAGGGCATCATTTGGATGCATTTCTATTCAAAAACGCCCAGAAAGCTTGTTCTTGGTAAATCTTTGTGCTTTGCAAGGATTTTGCAAGTTGTTTTTGATCAAATGGAAGTAAAAACATGGCTTGCAGTTGCATCTTGAGATCTTTTTTTGCGACTTGGAAATGGTCAAAGGTTTTTGAGTTGTTGGATGCAAATACACTTCAACAGTCCGTTTTTGGAGAAGACGAAGTCATTTCAACTTCTCTTTCTTCCATTTTTGGCTCATTGAGCTCCAAGTAAGTATATGTATTTGATTTTGCTTTTGTTTTTCACTTATTTTCCTACATTGTTGTATTTTATGCCTCCTTTGTATCCATTTGTTCAAATGCAGCCCATGTATTATGCATTTTTGTGCTTAAATACGTTGAAATCTTCTCTTTGTCAAGACTTAAAAATCACCCTACACTCAAAAGCGAAATTGCATGTGAAGATTAGTTTCACGTTTTTGACATGTTTGAGTCAATAGCAAGAGGTATGTTTTGTGTTTTTCTTTCTTTTTTGCTTGCTTGTTTGTTGTTTGTTTTTGAAAAAAGTTGAAATCATTCCCTCAAGAATGCAAGTGCATCCATTCATGCCAATTCATCCTTCATTCTCCAGCAGATGTAATTGCATTTCCCAAGTCCATTACATGTGAAAACATGTCATTCTCCATTACATGTAATCACCCTTCAAGAGTCTGTTTTTGGTTAAAAAGTCACTCTTTTAATTACCAAAATTACCATTTACATATTTCCATGTATTTCCAACTTGCATTCTGGGCCACACAAACAAAGCCCCATATGTAACCCATCTTTGCAAGTCCGGTTTTGCTCCTATTTGCCCATATTCATGTGTCATTCAATTCATTTCCAGCCAAAATGTGTGTTCTATGAGTATCTAATCAATACTTTGAATACCTTGTTCTTCATAGATTGTTCATTGCAAGCCAATCCTCTCATGGATCCAATCTCTTCAGATGATGTATTTACCCTTTGGAATTTCCATGTTGCAGCACAGGATATGTCAACACCAACAAAAGCTAAAGGAAAAATGAAATATCAATATGATAAAGAGTTGGCTCATTCTACAACCTCACTCATTTCATCATCCTTGGATCAAATTACACATACAAGAATTGGCTATGTTGACATGACTAATTTCTTGCAAAGGCTTGAAGATCCTGCAAACAGGGAAATACGGCGTATCAAGAGGAGTAATATTCACTTGATTTCTACTTTCCCTATGGCTGCTCTGGAACCTGAATTTGTCTTTGAGTGTGCGCATCATTTCAATCCCAAGGGCAAGACAGTCAAAGATGCAAATGGAAAAGTAATTTTCAGTTTGGATCCAAATGTCATTGAACAAATTTTAAGGATTCCTCCAAGTCTTGAATGTCCAGACTTGTCCAAGGGCATATCCATACAGTTGTGAAACAAGAATAAAACAAATTATCAAAGATACATGAATGACCAATGGTTGGTTAATAAAAGGTCAAATTTCTCCAGATGGCCAAAGACAATACATAGATCTAACTTCTCTCCAGAAATTAATGATCTGATAACACTCCTTAGTAGAATCTGTGGTTTCAAGGAATCTTGTAATTTTGAACCATGGATGTACAAGTTTATTTTTCAGATTCTTGAAAACAAAGAACCTATCTACTGGGGGGAGATTGTAAGCACAACATTGAGTGAACAGTTGAGCCATGTGGGTACATCAATGCCTTTCTATATGAATTCATATTTGGTCTACATTGCTGCAGCCATGGGGACATTTTCTAAACTCTCCACCAAAGGCGACCGATCATTGGTACACATTTGAGAATATCATGATCAAATCATGTTTACACAAGGCAAATACTATTACAGGAGAGTGCAAGATCCATTCTTTGGGCATTTTAGGTGCCTATTTGATAAAGAGTTAGCAATCAAGAGATTGTCAAATGAAGCTTGGGAGAAGGTAAATCAGTTTGGTTGCATCTTCCTACAATTTCCAACTTTTACCTACTTAGCAGTGGGTTATTTCCAAAGAGAACCCTATACCTTGCCAAGATATCCTACTAATAGGATCATCCTCATGGAGATGGCGAGACAGCTCATGGAGGTGCAATCATATCAAAACAATCTGCATAGGCCAGGTTTTGGTATCACCAATGCCAAACCTCTTCAAATTGGTCAATATACACTCAACTCGGTGTATAAGGCAAAATCAATGGAAGCAGAACTTCAGCTTATCACATTGAAGAAATTCAAAGCTAGGTTTGACTTTGATTATAGAGGGATGCATTCGAAAATCAAAAGAACCTTCACCCATGTCATCACATGGAAGATGTGTGGATTGATTTACGCACTGAGGTGGATATCATGCAAATGGGTTACTACAAGCTCACCTTGCGGAAAATCATTGACCTTAACATGGTTTAAATTCCAGAAGGGTTTGAAATTGAAGATGATGGCATACTCCTAGATCCAGAGTATCATAATACTCAGCTTGAAAAGCTTGTTCCTTTTCCCATTCAATGGCAACAAAAAGAAGGGAAGTTTGTCTTTGATAGATTCTGACAATCCCAGACTGGTGCTGAGAGGGGAGGGGTGAATCAACACCTCTAAAAAGTTCTTCAATAAATCCTGATGAAATATACTTATAACTGGTATTCAAGCAGATTCAAGCATATAATGACAGTAAGAAAACAATCACACAGTGACACCAGATTTATCACGTGGAAACCCAATTAGGGTGAAAACCACAATGTGAGGAGACCTCATAAATTTTGTACTCTTCTGGAGTACACCCTGTTAGGAGCCTTCCCGGTCAAAGGATTAAAATGCACTGTTAGATGCGACCCGGTTAAAAGATTTGTTACAATGAGGCCTGTTAGGACCTGCCTGGTTAGAGGACTTTGAACACCTTAAAAGATGCCACCCGGTTAAGGGATTTGATACAAGAGACCTGTTAGAGTCTACCCAAATACTGGGATATTACTATTGTAATTGCTAGAAAACAATAGAAAGATGACCTTTTACAAATGGCTTTGCATAGCCTGATAAGATCTCTGTTTGTGCTCAACTGAGAAGCATCACCGGTCGCCACAGGTGTGTTCTCCTCTACTGTTGTGCTTCTCTGCACAATCTTCTTTCTCTCTTCTTCTATCTTCTTTCTCGTCTTGGCTTCAACAGCAAACAGGTTCACTCTTTTTCTCGGCAGAATGAAGGCAACTCTTATTCTCAGCAGGCATAAGAATATATAGAGTTTGCTGCCCTAACTGTGCGCCTCATGCATGACCTAATCCTGAGATCCCTTTCGAATATATCAATCAATGGAGTATTAGTTCACTGAGGAAACATCCGATGCATGCTTTGGCTTTATCTACTTTATGAAGAAAGTAATAGATGTGTGTCAATCACCTTTCCTTCACAAGTGATAACTCTTTGTTTTAAAGTCATAGAATCTGGCTTTAATACCTCCAAACGTGCTTCAAACCGATCACCAAGTTAACTCAAAGTCTCTCGGATTTACTACAATAAATCTCGGTCAAAGAGTTGGTTGAAATAGACAGTTGACTGTGATTTTCTCAATTCATACCAGAGTCATTACTAGATCGATTGAGATCCTCATGAAGTGATCAGGTAAGAGTTTTAGACCTGTCACTTTCCCTCCCTTTGCTTACCGATCACACCTCCCTTGCTTGTGCTATTGACACCGGTTTGTCCTTTGTGCTCTGTCTACATTGGCTGATCCCTGATCCTCAGTTGTCTACCATTTCTTGACTGTATGCATTACCCGATTGCAGATGTTTAGTGTAGTGACCAGTTACACTAGATTACAGTCATTCCTTTCTTGTGTGATGACACTGAGTGCCAAACCAGCCTCTATCATACCGATCTCCTTAGAGCTTTAAACGTTATAGAGATGACAGATCTCTATCTTCTTTTGCCTGATCAATGACAATACATGTATCGGTAGCAGGCTTACCGGTTACCATCTCTTAATGCTAACAGATTCCAATCTATTTTGCTGAATACCAACAAGTGGCTGAAAAGCAAAGGCCTCAAGAGAGTACATCCAAAGGTTGGGGTAGATTGCAATCATTTTGGCCCTATTGGAAAGAGATGTCAGGTGGAAATCAAAAGAAAGGATGAGTCTTCTTCCTCTCAATCAATTAAAGCTATCAAGTGTACACTCAGAGGAGAAAAAGGGTCGAATCCACCCTTAGGTTCTATTCAAACACCCCTGTAAGAAGAAGAATCAGATGAAGAAGAAGGAGAAATAATGATCCTATCTTCTCCTCAGTTGCCAAATAGTGAAGATCCATCTAATCAAGAGGAGTCATTTCTACATATGGTAGATAATGATGTGGATTCATTTTCCACTGTATTCACTCTTGCTATTGCTATTTCAGAGGTGAATATTTCTACATTTCCTATCTCTTCTGCAGCTCCTTCTATCCTCACAGCATGGCAGTTTGAGAATCTAGCAAATGTCTTTGGTGACTTCCCAACTCTTATGGAAGGTCAAGTTTCCCAACTTGATACTTTGGTTGTAGGCTTTGAAGCATTCATGACAGAGTTATCCCAAAGAGCACCTATGGTTTCTATTGTGCAAACAGAGGCATGCACCATGACAACAAAAATACAATTAGGATCAATGCCTACTGCGATCACTGTTTCAACTCCAGCAAAGGAGGCTTTTAGTTTGCCATCATGGTTGGGAAAAATCACCATGAAAAGAAGAAAAGTCACATTACCTTTGGAAGATTTCTCTACCAAGAAAGGTAAATCTAAGACCTCAAAAACCAAGGTTGTCTCAAGAATCATTGTTGATGATGAGAAAACCAAATATGCTGAGATTGCAGAACCATTGGTAGACAAACCAACTGAATAACTTATTTGCTCCGATTACAAGTTCACCAAGGTAGAGCTTGGTAAACAATCACGGTTGGGATGTCTGCAGGATGCTCAAGATGCACTCTCAAATGTGTCTAAAAGAAATCATGAACTCTGCGAAAAGAACTTATTGAAACAAGAGAATGCTCATCTTCATGAGATTATATGTCAACAAGCATCTCAATCTGTCATCATTTCATCACAAATAGCTCAGGTGAATAGTAGAGCAGAAGCAGCAAAGGCTTGGTTTGAAGAAGTTGTTTCAGAAGGAGTTCAATCAATCAAAAATGCGCACAAAGTCCTTGAGCATATCAGAGAGGTTGAAGAAAGACTCCATGACATGATTGCCTCTTTTAGCTCAGTAACCTGAGAAAAGACCTAGGCACTTGGGATCAAATGGTTGATAGTGATTTAGATGTTCTTGTCTCATATGACATCATTGCATCAGAGAACATGTTCTATCGGAATCAGGGACTCATGAATCACAAAGTCCAAGGAATAATAAAGCTCTTGACAAAGCTGCATGAGGAGCTAGAGAGTTGTCAGGCAATTGAAGAGGATATCACCAATAATCTCAGACAATTAGGATGTGAAGTTCTTACCCAAGATGATAACCTCTTTACTAAAGAAGAAATGACCACAAGTTATACTGACAAAGTTAATGCTGATTTTGATTCTGAAGAATTTCGAGCCCAGACAATGGACAAATTTGCTGCATATAAATTTGTGGCAAAACACTTGAGGAATTCTCTTGCAGATGATTGCAAGGTTGTGAAATCAGCGGGTACGGGTACAATCAGAATTGAAGCCATTTCAGAAATCCTGAACATTTCAAATCTTCCTCTTATTCATGATTCTATTGCCAAATATAAGGCCTTCCTTGATAATTTCAAGGATTCATTCTCTTTTCTTCATTTTTCTGATTTAGTTTTAATGCTTTGAAGATTGGAGAAGATGAATTGTATGCAATGCAATTACATGTAATTCGATTACATGTCCTTATGACATGTAATCCAATAATTCTTCTCACCTAGTTTTACTAGGTCAAAGTGGTTGAGTTGCTCCCACTTATTCCTCTTTTTTCTCATTTCTTTTCCTATAAAAGGAATGCCCCTCTCATTGTAAAATCCATCTTTATTTTATGCAAGAGAGCTCTATCAAACTTGTGCAAGCATAACTGTGATTGTGTAGTACTATTTTGGAGAAAAATAAATAGAAAGAAACAATTGGAGCTAAAGATGTGACTAAGTGCAATTGTGGTGAATCAAATTGGAAGCTGTGACTGCAATTTGGTTTTATTGTCTTTATATTTATGTGATTCTTGTGTTTAGTTAAGAGCAAAGTGAATATCAGAAACAATTGGAACCAAAGCTGTGACTGGGAGCGATTGTGGTAATATAAAACTAGAAGTTGTGACTAGAGGTTATTACCATCTTATTTTCACGCACTTTGTTAGAATAGCTACAAAGTCTCTACTTCTGAAAGTCTGTGTGCCTCAATGGTAGAGGTATTTCTTATAGAATAGATAAATAGGTCTTAGAGCCAAGCCGGTACGCTTTTCAATCAGCCTGTGAGTTGGTGTTGGTTTATCGATATCACTGTTTCCAGCTTTTAGATAGAAGTGTAGTTTAGAGATTAAAGCTTTGCCCATTACTCTTTCTTCGGGTAAGTGGATTCCTTCTTGAAAGATAAGAAGAAGGAATATTTGTAACATCCTATTTGATAATCTCTTAACTTCTTGCTTACCTTGAGCTGATCCAAGGAATGGTGAGAAGGGGGAGCCTTCTCTTTAAGGTAGGAGAGACATTGTCTCATACGCTGTGGCTGGTATCCCTATTTTGTAACTGGATTTTTTCCCAAAACTGTCTGTTGCAAAATAACCATCCAACAAGAATGGTAAGCGATGAAGATATAAATCATATAATCTTGCAATTTAAGAGAATACCGCATTGCATATCGTGGACTTCGGGGAACCAACCCTTGGAGTATCGACCAACAAAGTAATGTTATTATATGTTGGAGTTAGTTCAAGGATTTCGTTGATGGTATCATCGACTCCAAGCGACTAGAAGGATTGAACCAATATATTATCTTTGAAGGTGAACTCAGAGCAAGCAACTTAGCTGGAGACATTAAGATTACGTTGACAACCCTCAACATTATGACAAAGGGCAGCGATAATTATTCTGACCAATACTAGCATTGAATATCACCCTTCACAATAGCGACTAGTATTGGTCATCAGAGATTGAATGGCAGGAGCCAATAACGACAGGAGATAATGTTTGGGTCAATCGATAATTATTAATAAATAATATTAATGTCAAGATAACAAGCAGCGGCAAGTATAATCCATATCCTTTATCAATTGGATTATATTCTGAAGAGGCACCTTAGACAATAATTATTATAAATACAAAGCATCCTTAACTGATGAGTAAATGATCGATGTCATATGATGGTTAAGCAATTACAAGTATGGAAAGCAATTCTGATACAGAGTGCCAAACTGATCCGGGTTATGCAGCGGTTAGTCTTGATAATGGAATAATACGATTCAAGAAGGGACATGAGTTATGTCTTTTACACTTGACTCCTCATCCCGAGCATAGGATGTAAGAAGGCACTCTCCATCATTGATTCAGGCATCAGTTTGGATGATCGAAAAGATCAGAAATTATTATTTATTCATGACGGGAAGAATTAGAGATTAGTAAATATATCTGATATTTTGCATAAGGAAGAGTTCAAAGGGGAAGTAGATCATGCTACATTGCTGGCAAGTATCATGTTACAGCAAGTTGGTATGCTGTAATACACACACACACACACACAGAAACCTACAGAATATTATATCTGAATAAGGAACCCTTGTATTTCCATTTTGAAGTGAAAGCAAAACCCTGTTTGGGAATTCTACAACTGCTCAACACAATGATAATTCCTCAAATTATTCAAATGAATAGACAGGTTTTCATCCTTGAATCAATTGTTTGCCAATGGGATTTTGTCCTCGGACAAAAAAACTAAAATATGTTCAATCTCAAGAGAAATGAATTTGACGATATGAATTGCTAACCCTCTCCATCCCTCAACTCCTATTTATATAATTATTTTAGGAAGGATAATATCATTTCTTTTTTTGTCATTTTCCCTCTAAACTTGAATTTTGTATAGTGACTAGAACTTTTGTAAAATACATCACATTTTTCGACCCTATTCCTAATGTCACTTTTGATCGCTCTTTTAAAACGATTTTTTTTAATAAAATGTAGGTTCTCTCTTTATTAATATAACTATTTTTTTTTGACAATTTAAGTTAAATTCTTAAATTATTTCCATAGTCAAAAAGTGAAATGACAAACAAGTAGATGGAAAACCATAAAATAAGGATGGGAAGGAGAGTTTGCATCTTTTGCACAGCTGAAGCAGTGAAATCAAAAAAAGCACTTTATATTTGAACTGAAGGGTTACAATGACATATTGATCAAGTACGCATATAATTTAGCAACAACTTCATTACAAGGTCCGTTCAACAACATGATGGTTGTGAATATGAGGGAGTTTATTATGTAATTGAATAACAAAAAGATCAGTGATTCAAAAAGAAAAAATAATAGGATCCACTGTCCCATATGTGATCTTAGGCCTCATAGACAGTAAAAATCTTCTATTCTATTCCATGCAGTTTAGGTTAGTTTTTAGCTTAGAGAGAGCTTCCCCCACTAATTTGAAGAGTAGTTTTATGGCATATCTATTCTGCTTTACGTAGCACTTTAATAAGCGATAAATCTTTATATCATTTTGGCATAGCTACAACTTTTAATAAGTAAACATCTCAAAAAACATTATCCACCATACACAAAATCATTCTCAAAAGAATAAAAGAATCTGCTGCTATGTGACATTTTTCTAGCCTGAAAAATATGAACTCTTGCAACCATCCCATCCATGGATTATTCACTTACTTATCAAACAAAAGCATTCCTTGATTTTCAAAATAATTAACGTCTCTATACAAATCTTCAGCTACTTCTCAAACAAATTCAATATTTTAAAATTTTGAAAATGAAGACTTGCTCCGATTTCTAACACAAACTAATCTTCCATTAGTAATTTGCCAACTTTGTATATAAAATGTATATAATCTTTTAGGGGAAAAAGAATATTTTAAAATTTGGTATTAACATTAATTGAAGAACTCCTTATTGAAAAGATTCGCCAAGTTAATTAAACTTCAAAAAAATTAAGCCTCCTAAAATCATCTCCGAACTTCCAAATGAACAATAAAAAGTGGAAAACTAATTTTAAAATATATTGCATCTGCATATGGTGTTGCTACATTGAATCAGAAAAACTAGGTGTAAGTTTCCCTGTTATGCCTACACACTCAAGCATTTACTTGGGAAATAGATTTTTATATCTGCAAATCTGTGTATTTAATTTCAACATCTCATCTTCTATTTATTACATGTTTCTTGAATCGACTCCATAGGAAAATTAGTATTTAATATTTTGGATCTCTCTACTGGATCCATCTTGATAGGAAGATTAAAGTGAGTTCTTTTAATAGCTGACAAAAATATAACTCTATTCCATGTACCCAATAACTCCCTTTAGACAAAATTAATAAAAACATGGTTCAACTGTTATAAATGAAATTTACCTGTATATTAATCAGCACACCAATATTTGCTTGACTCTTTGCAAATTTAAGGAAATCGAATAGTGTCATGAACTGTCCCGCATTTGCATATGCAGGATTACGAGCCAGACCATAGTTAGAGTTAAAAGGAGAAAAAAGCTGGGCTGCAACAGACCAAGAGACATAATAAGAGATAATTCTACTTTGGAGACAAGATTGGGATGTACATCCAGCACAATCTTGTATCTCCTACCAGTATTCTTACATCCTCAGATACATGCAATCTTCTTCACATTAGGTCCATGACACCACCAAATCAATGGCGAAATGCTAACAAGAAAAGTGCTAAAACTGAGAGTTCAAAAGTAAACCATGATGTATGTATTTCATTCTACAGTTCAGACAAGAAGATCTCACACAATATAAGCAGGATATTGGTATTTAATCAGAATAATGCATAATTTCAAAGTACCATCATACCAATTAATTATTCTGTACTATTATGAAAAAGCCATGGGTATTTTAGAGAATTGACAGACATTTGTATTTTACTAATTGCCTCAGCTAGTATATAAATATTTTTACAATATTTCTGATTGCCATTGCACCTGTATGCATCTCACCAGAAAATACAAGAATTGGAAAAGGAATAAAGAATATGAAAAAGGACGCGCCAATGCAATTTTACATGCCCTTCAAGGAAATGAAATAGAACTTTTAAACAAATTATCACCATATTTTTCCCAAACAGTAGTTTAAACTACAAGATCACTTATTGGTCTCTCGAATATCATGTCATTAGAGGCAAAACATTGTGCATGGATCAGGGAATCTATACTACACATATGTATGTATCATGTATCTATGTGAGTTTGATAGTGACACGAGCATGACTCTTGTCTTCATTTTGGTAATTGTTAGAAGAAAATGGAAACATGAAGAGATATGCAAGAGAGTCACTTAAGAGCATTGCCTCATTTTGTAAGTTAATGCTATTATTACTATTAGGGTAATGAACGTTAATATTTTCTTTCCCAGCATTTAAGCACAAAACATACAGAAGGCATGTAGTAACAAATGCATTTAGGCTCATCTATTTGAGAAGTAATATAATTGTGTAAGCAAACAGAGTGATGTACATCTTGTTTATTTGTTTGCATGCCCTTGATTTAGCACTTCAGTTTGCAATAGGTTCAACTTCAACACGCACAATAGTAATTCATCTTCAGTCTAATCCATACCAATAATTAATTACTTGAAACAATTAAGCACTTAGTAATAAGTTTGAAGTCTTAAAAACTACATTTCTTAAGGATGTTATATAAATAAAATATCTAATCTGAATGAATAGTTAATCATCTTCATTTCACTCCATATGAATTACATTGAGTACAAAATAGCTATATGAAAGCACCAACACAGTGTTTAGTGAAACCTTGGAAACAATTTTCAAACTGGAATGAAAGGAGACAAGAATCTTATCATCTTGTGTGTGTTATGTATTCCACAAAATAGGCTAAACATCACTGTGGTGTTTCCGGCGTCACTTTCAAGACACCATGTCCTTTATGGCTCTATTGTGTGGGGGCCCTCCCTTTTGGAGTCTAACTGAGCTTCTGCGGAAAGGGTTCAAATTCTTCTTCTTTGGCTTATTATCAAGTGCAAGCAATTGATCTTGCGCCATATCATTCTTGCAGAGTTTGGAGCTGATCCCTTCAGGCTTGAGACCATTTTTTTTATGTGGTTCGGTTTCTTCACCATCTTTGGGGTTTTGCTGACTCCTATGAGGGGCGCGGTAGGCATCCCTTACTCGCCCTCTGTTCCTCGGAGTATATTGTCGCTTTCGCCTCCTCTAGGAGGGCCCATGGTTGGTTTGCGGAGGCTACAACCCTTCTTGGTTCTATAGGTATCAAGATTGATTGTCTCCCTCCTTTCCAGTACTCTCTTGGGGCTGCCCCTCATCTCCTCCCCCCCAGATAGGAGCTATGCAAGTGCATCAAAACCGACATTTACAGACAATTCATCCATACTACTTAGGTCAACTCCCACGGGGGTATTCTCCCAAAGATCGCATTCTATGTAGCACACTTTCTAGAGATCCGGGATGCGATCATTATTCGTCCTCCGTACCTATCCCACCATTGGTCTCATTCCCTCAGGATTCCTATCAACTCCTTCAGGGTGGGCTCACATCGACTTCGCATTGAGACAGATCATCAATTAGAGAGAGAGAACAAGGTTTTCCAACTCTACAACATCGAGAGCTTGAGACCGAGCACTTCATCTTTTGTTGCCATATTTATTACGAGATCAGGGGAAGATTCTACTTTCTTTTTAGAGAGTCGTAGGATCTCTCCACCTTCAGATACATTGATCAGAGGTGTCTTGCCCCTTTACATCCAAGAGGCTACCAGGCTTCAAAACCACTCACTTTAGCACCAAGCTCCTACACGGTCACACTCTTGTTGGCTTATCACTTCTTTACAGAGCTCCTCCTGGCTCGGGGTACCAAACATTAGCTTGGTCCCTCCCCAATTTTTCTAGATTAGTTAATCCCCATAGGGCCTCTTCTCAACAGTGGCCCACCTCCTCCAAGACCCCCCAACAATGATCGTCCTCTAGGACTTCTCAGAGACGTCCCAAAGCCCCTCCTTGTTCTTTGTCTTACCCCTCGGTTCATGGGTTCTTTGCTGGTGCTTCGGCCTCCTAGGGGCGGCATGCTCTCACTGTTGAGCTCCACCTCACCCTTGTTCTTCTTGTTCTTCTTGCTAGTATGGTTGGGTTTGTTGTTTATTTCTCGTTTCTTCTACTTTGTTTCCTTGGGCACCGTTTAGTGCCCTTGTTGTGGGCTAGCCCCCTGTTGTACTCTTGGTAATCCCTTTGATCCATTTCGTGTCATTTGTTGGACATTAATAAATTTATCTTATCAAAAGTCACTATTAGTGTTCCTAGAATCCCATTCAAGGTTCTCGGGTTGCAATTTTTTTGTAAAATCCTATGGGACCATCAGCTAATAAAATATTCCACAACTGATGTTTGAAAATTATAGACTACTATTTATAATGCAACACTTAATGAACATAACTTCTTATTTGATCTTCTACAAATGGATCAATACTAGCTCTGCAACAATGCTTAACCACAAATACTAATGAGCCTAATGTCATCTTTTTCATAACTATTCTTATAGTTGTTATTTACGTCGACTATGGACTACACAAGATATTTCTACTGAACATCAACTATAGACTTTTATTGAAGGTTTTTGTCCCTTAATTCCATCTTAACCTATTGTAGTATGAGCCCCACTATCTGAATGGTAGTCAATATCAGACAGGCTCTCACTGGTTGCTAACAAATTTCCATTGTCTTTGTAATTTTTATCTCTAGTTTCTTTCACACTCATTTGCCCATGCTGATTGAGACCAAAAGATTTACAAGCTTTCCAACTCCATACATTACCAAATGTTGAATTTCACACTTGTTCTTCAACCCAAATTCTTGGAAACTTGTTTGCACATCACCTTTGTTTTTAAAAAAAGAAAACATGTTTATATATCAATAGATTTGTAGATTACAAAATTACACAAACAAACATAATGCTTGTTAAGGATGAGTATTGCACACCACTTCAAAGGTGCCAAAGAAACACTACAAGAACGAACTTTGCATAGTTCTACCATAGAGTTATAAACAACAAAAGTTCTTCCAATTTGTTTTGACCTCACTTTGTTACAAAAAGTTGTTGGAACACATTTGTCATTGCCCCAAAAGATCGACCTGTCAATGCTCGCTTACAAATGTCAATAAACAAATACATGGGAGGTGGTTAATCCATGTCCAAAATCCAAAGGGGGACATTTTGTTACATTTTCACACATTTAGGTTAGTGTTTAGGGGTCTTGGTGTTAATCTCTAGTCTTTTACCTCTACAAATGGGAAGAGTCACGGGTTTTCAATTAGGTCTAGGGATGTTGTCAAGATAGTACTTCAATGTTTCAACTAAGAAGAGTGGACAAGGCACCCTCACAATGTTGTGGCCAAGTGTTGGTCTTCAACTTACTGCCAACTTGGTTGGATGAGTATTTATAATGCCATGAAAGCATTCAGGCAAGTCAAGGGAGAGAGAACAAAATTTTCGCGGGCCAATTTTGAAAACTTTCTATTTTTCAAAATTTGCTTTTTCAAAATGCAGTTTTGCTTTTTCTATTTTTAGAAAGTGTCATTTTTAGCATTTCTTTGTCAATTTGAGAACGTCTTTTTTTAGAAAGTGTTGTTTAGAGCATTCCTGGGGTCGATTTGAGAATGTCTAGTTTTAGAAAGTTGCTTTATGTTTTTTCTAGAAATTGCTTTTTTCAAAGAAACTCTAGTTTAGAGGCTAGACAAATGGATGAAATAGATAAGAGCTTCCTCAAAGGAATTTCGAATTGGTCAATTGGTCAAATTGAAATGTTAAGAAAGAATGATTTCCTCAACAAGTTCTCGAAAACCCTAAGTGGTGAAAATCAATGCAAGAAATTGAAGAGGTACCAGGAGGTGATTTCCTCAACAAATGCTTTAAAAAGTTAAGTGTTGAATGTTAAAAAAAGAAAGATGGAAGATAAATGGCACAAGGGATTGAACTTTCTAAGAGGTCAAAAATTAAAAAAACAAATGAAAGCAAAGCCAAATCGCACCTTGTATTGCCTTGATAAGTTTGGGCAAGTTTTAAGTTTTTTTTGCTTTCATAACACATCGACCTCTTGCTTTCACAAAACACCCACCAACATAATTGGCGCTAGGAGGGCCTGAAACATCAAATTGTTGATTTCACAATCAGATTTCAAAATCATCAAGTAAAGAATTTCAATTGGCCGGAACCAATATGAGCTTTCAAGTGTGAAATCAAGGATATGATAGATCTCTCGTATGTCAAAAAATCCAAAAAAAGAAAAATAAAAATCCAAAAACAAAGATTTCTCGATGGATGAGCCGTTGTTTCATATTTCTTGTTGTCAAGATAGTCTCCTAGTGGATAATATTTTTCAGACTCACGAGGATTTGAACACATAGTTGCATCCCAGGAATTTGTCCTAGTTTGCCATACTAGGAAGGTGTTCAATTCATGAGAAAGAGCTAGTGTTACAAAGGAAGATCTTCTTTTGGGATGTTCCAAAGCCGGAATTGTGAATAAGGCCCGATGATAATTACACTAGAAATGATCTTTTCTCAAATTTCAAGTTGAGGATTTAGAATCAGATTGAGATTGGTAATATACAACACAGGTTTGTTGCTTCCACACTAGAGTGAATTCACAATGCACCTCAATCAAAATTTGATTGTCCAATATGTGGAGAGACCATCAATCAAATTAGATGTTAGTTCAAATTATAAAAATTACCATGGAAATACATCTGGAACGAGCATTTAGTCTTGAAATAAAAAAATAAAGCATTGTCATGTCAAGTGAAGGAAGAAAATTAGAAGATTGTACAATCAGATCAAGCATTCAAGTGAATGATGATTGTTCCTACATCACACTTGTAAAGGAACTATTGGAGTCAAGATCAAAAAAGCCATAGACAACCTTCAAGAAATGACAAGTCATATTCAATGCTTGGAAGCATCAACACATGGAGATGTTGACATAAACTTAGTTGTCATTATTAAAGTCATAGGCAAACATCAATCCCACCGGAGCACCGGTATATCACATCGGTACTCATAATTGTGCACCGGTAAACTAAATAAGAAAGCGGTGTACTTTAACCAGTCACTCTTATACTGGTCTAGGTATTTGCAACCGGTCATGGGATACACAGGGAACAGATGACTAACCGAGTACAAGCTCTTTACCAGTTAAATGCATGATAATCCGAACCGGATTATGCGGAGTGTTATCAGTTAAACTGGAGTTAGCTTTTTCAGTGGAACTAAAGTTAGCTTTGTTTTTTCTACGAGCTTTTCAAGATAAACTCGGGATCAATTTGCAAGCTTTTTTTGCATGCATGATTTATGGGCGAGTTTATAGCGTGGCAGAACTATGATATGTATTGTTATTAAGATTAATTTCTTATAAATACAGGTCCTAGGACATGAAAGAGTTATTGTTGATTATCAAGAGCAGGAGAGCTAAATCTTCTGAGAGGAGTCACAGTCACGAGAGGTGAAAGGTAGAAAAAGATTCAACAGCCAAGCAGAGGAAAGGGTAACAGGTATGATATGATTAGACAGAAAGTGTCATCATAAGATCATTGCTTTAAATTGAGAAGCATATTTAAAGCCCTCAATCAAGGTGAACCCTAATAGGTTCTTTGTATAAATCTCTTTACCGGGTAACATCTTTGTTGGTGTTGAAAGTCCTCTTACAAGGCAACTCCTAACAAGGTCAAGATCCTAGCAGGTCTTCTACTAAATCCCTTTACTGGGTAGCCTCTAACAGGGCATCTTTATTACTGCAGTAGTGAAGTTGTGGATTCTGTCCCACCATGGTTTTTTCCCTCTAACCAAGGGTTTCCACGTATATATGTTGTGTTGACCTGTGTATTCAATTTATGTTTATGGGTGCTATGATATTCTTTTAATTTATGTTTTAGCAAGAATATGTATTTGTTGAGAAGTTGAAGTAGAAATTGTATTTACTGATTCAACCCCCCTCTCAGTAACCGGTTATGCAAGCAGAATTGGACAACCAATTTAAATTGGTGCTAGATTCACTACTCAAGATCCAAGAAGAGCCTTTAGAAGAAATTGCGGGTGATGAGAAAATTAATAACAAAAGCAGAATATGAAGAGCGATTTGGGTTGGTGCTATGCCCATCACTAAAGGTATAAGAAGAACTAGCGAGTAGAATGTTCCATAGTTTTGAATCTCAATTGAATCCAGTCCACATCACAGCAAGACCACTATGGAATGTGAAAATGACTTGCATGTTTTTGATGCAAGTGGGGTGATATTTCATCAGGTTCAACCTCCTAAGGAAGCAATGACTGACATGCAAAGAATTCTTGCCCGAGAACAAAGAACAACAGGTTGTCTCTTTCCTTACTCTTCATTTTGAAGGTTATAAATTTGATTATGGAGGTCTAGGAAGGACAACAAGTTTATGGATTAATCATGGCCCAAATGAATTGCCCCAGTTGCTAACCTTCCCAAAGTTTTGCTTGAGTTTCAAAAATGCATTCTGAAAGGAATGTATTTACGAGTTTAAAAACAAGCTCGCCTTGACCTCGGAAAGCTGATTTTTTACTTGAACTTGGACTTGGCATCCAGACTCAACAAGGCCTCAGCAAATTGAAAAACCCAAGAAATTCAAAGATTTTTATTTATTTAAAACATTTTTCATGGATCATTTAATAAATTAAAATTAAAGACACGATAATTGAGATAAATGGAAGCTACTTTGCACACATACACAAGTTTACATTGATCACAAAGTATAAATGTGAACTTCTAAAGGAAATACGTTAAACTAAATAACACATTAGAAATATAAATATTGTCACTATCAAATTCTACAATATTCATGAAATATGAAACCCATGGAATCAAAAGTTCAAAACATCTATCAAAACAAAAGCTAGAGCTTAGAAGACTAAGGCTCAAAGTAGCCTAAATCAATGACCAATCAACCCTAGAACCTTCCTACATGTACACCTAAGTTAGGTCCTAGAAGATTTTGTACCCATGATCTCTGCCTATGTCTGAGGCTCAGCCTTAGTGAAATCCACATCCTCATCCTCATCATCCTCAAATACCTCACTCTCAACCTTAGGGTTCTCCAATGGGTCTCCTTGCGCTCTAGCCTCCTCTCATGCCATCGCCATTGCCCCTGCCTCTCGATCCACCTAATCAACTCATTCCAAGTCTTCATCACTGAAGACAAGATCATCAACCTCAATGTTCCACTCTACCTATGGATCAACCTCCTCTAAAATGATAGATGTGTCAATGCCCAAGATTTGTCTATGATAGAGGTGAAGGTTGCAATGAACAAACACAAGATCATTCAACCTTTTTCACTACCAACTTGTTGCGCTTTTTCTTTAAAACCCCAATATTTTTTCTCTAATCCCTTTTTCCTCTCTTCCTTGTAATTGTAAATGAAAGAACGTTATTTTTTTGTGCTTGAGGAAAGCAATAAACCCAAAAAAGTTAAACAAGATGGGTTAAAAAAGTGTTTTCTTCACTCTATGTCTTGTTGTCGTCAGACGAGTCTTGAGCTCAGAACTCAACAAGTCAATCAAGTCTAGCTGACACAACCAGTCAGTTGAGTGTGGCTGACTCAACAAGTTAGCCTAGACTCGGTTTGACTCGGGCGAGTCTGAGGCCAGTCTCAGTTTGTCCCATTTTCATGGTTTTGCCTCTAGACTCACAAAGTCTTGTAACTATGCTTTGAACCATGACCAATGCCATGTTACTCCTGCACATCCTGAGAAATCATGCTAGGAGTTGTATATATTTGAGTCTTGTCTATTCGAAATTTTGTTTTGTTAGAGTAGGTTTCCTTTTAGTTTTGATTTGCTTCAAAGGGTTCCTAATTTGTGAGAAAGGCAATCCATCTCAAGCACACTCTAGCATCTATAATTAGTTATGTTCAGCCCATTTCTTGCGTAACTATTTGTGAAGTGCTTAAGAATTTGAGGTTGTTCTTTTCCCACTTTATAATTTTTTTGCGTGTGTCCTCGACTCAGAAGTTTACTCATTTATTGTGCCTTAACATTTTAATCCTATGATTACTATATCTCTCGAGCACCACACTTAATTGCTCTGAGTGGTTGAAGTTTCTTAGGGGGTAGTCATGGTTGGTGAAAAATCTAATGTCTTACTTCAGTGCCACTCTAATTTCCCAAACCCTTCTTGAGCTTCACTACTTATGAGCCAAAATGGAAAACATGAAAGGAAAGGCAGTAACAAAAGAGAAAAGAAAAAAAATCAAAAGTAAAGAAAATGAAAAGAAAGAGATATTAGAATATTTGGCTTTAGGCATACGGACATCTCTATAGGTATTACTAAAAGAAAATTTAATGGAAGTAGAGCAATCTCTGTGGGAATTAGAGCGATATCCTCGTCGGGGATATGGATGCCTGACTGGCAATGAGGCTCCATCCAAGTTACTTTTGGAGTAAGATGCCCGACGTAGCTTGTCACGATCAACCTTAGGGAGTTTTGATGGTCTTGTCAAGCAAGAATCAATTCATATGCACACACCAAGTAAACACAAATAAAGAGGTTTTGATTCAATTCTTGTTGCTTCTCCCTTTTTGAGTTTGCTTACTAGTCTTTTGATTGGTTGGAATTTTCCAAAGATCCTAGGCATGGACTTAATTTTTTTCATTGAAATGTTCATGAACATTTATTCGAATTGGTGCTAGATGTTGTGACATTTTCACACATCACCCCATAGCAAATGGGGACCCCTAATTTTTTTTAGGCTAGGGTTGAGGAGTCTTAATGTTAGTCTCCAATCTCTTATCCCTACAAATGGGTGGAGTCATGGGCTTTCAATCAGGTCTCGGGATGTTATCAAGATAGTACTTCAATGTTTCAACTAAGAAGAGTGAACAAGGCACCCTCACAGTGTTGTGGCCAAGTATTGGTCTTTAACTTAGTGCCAACTTAGTTGGATGAATATTTTGATGCTACAAATGCATTCAAACGGGTCAAGGGAGAAAGAACACAATTTTTCAGGACCAATTCTTACAGCTTTTTATTTTTAGAAACTTGACTTTTCAAAGTACTTTTGTGTTTTTTCTATTTTTAGAAAGTGTCAGTTTTAGCATATTTCTAGATTAATTTGAGAGCCTCTATGTTTAGAAAGTTGCTTTTTGCTTTTTCTAGAAACTACTTTTTTAAAAGAAATGACAGTATCAGAGGTTGGGCAAATGGACTAAATAGCGAAGAAGAGCTTCCTCAAAAGAATTTTGACTTGGTCAACTGGTCAAATCGACATGTTAAGAAAGAATGTTTTCCTCAACAAGTTCTCGAAAACCTTAAGTTTTGAAAATCGACATGAGAAATTGAAGAGGTACCAAGAGGTGAATTCATCAACAAATGCTAGTGTTCAAAGTTAATACGAGAAAGATGGAAGGTAAATAGCACATGGGTTCGAACTTTCTAAGAGATCAACAAAAAAACAAATGAAAGCAAAGTCTAATCACACCTTGAATTGCCTTGATAAGTTTCGGCAAGTTTTGAGTTTCTTTTTGCTTTAATGACATATCAACCTCTTTCTTTCACAAAACACTAACTAACAGGACACTAGCAATTACTCCAACAATCCTCGCCTTAGTATCACCCAAGGGGATTCGAACCCATGACTTGGTTCTGATACTAATTGTTGGAATACATACAAGCAAAGATATTCTTCAAAGAACGAGAAAATCTTGTACATCAAGGAAGAACAAAACACAAATTTAGAAGACAACGATGAGTATGAATCTAATGCTAAAAAAAGAGACATTCTTTCGCGGCTATTGGATCTAATGGTGCTTCAGATGATGTTGAAAAAGAAATAGACCTTGGAGGTGAATTGTTATGTACTTTAGACGAAATCCGAAGGTTGAAAAAGGAGGATAACAAACAAAAGATTGCTGCATTGAAGGAAAGTGAAGCACTGAAAAAAGAACTTGAAGAATGCCATCAAATGATCATTAATCTGAAGAGGCCAAAATAAGAGAAGAGGTAATTGATTATGAGCTTTTGTTGAAATCTGAAGAATGCTTGAAATTAACATGTGAAGTTGTGGCTTTGAGGAATGAAATTGAACAATTTAAAAGTCAATCTGAAAAAAGTAAAGTTTGTGAAGAGTTCTAATATTTTGGATGAAATGTTAGTCTATCAAATAATAGACAAAAAAAAATCCAGCTTGGGTTTTGACAAAGGTCAAAACATAGAAGCAATAATCTGCAAAAAAATCCTAATTATATCTGATGGGCCAAATTAATGGCATATTTTATGATGCTTTTTCTATAGTTCAGTAGGGTGTCTTTGTATAGTTTTATGCAAACTTTGATGGTATTATATGTATAAGTGCATGAACAATACTTTAATACTTTATGGATCAGCACAATATGTGGTATAAGTTGGAACTTATGGATATAATATGACAGATGAATTAGTAATTATACATGTGTGTTATTTAATGTTCATCTCTCCTAAGTTGTTTTGGGTTAGGATTCTTGCAGCCGCATATCAGGCAAGAGCTAGTTAATGAGATAATGTCTTTTCTGCTTTAATGATGCAAATATATGTTTCAAGTTTGGCATGTGTTACTAACTCCATGTAGGAACAAGTCAATGGCATATTCATTGAGCAGAGTGGTGGAATTGACAAGATCAACCCTGTAGCCAAAGCAATAAAGCCATAACCGTGCATCACTCTTCCTTGGAGCGGTCAAATGGTTGCCATCATACCTAAGCGCAAATTTAGAAGCACAACCTACTATATCTATGGAAGACTTGTTCTCAAAAGCTGTTAATTCTGTTGTATAACATTATGAATCTTCTTGATCCTCGTTGTTGGAGTGATCGTAGTTATAGGAGTTAGTTTTCAGCAATTTGCTTATAAATAAGTTGTTGACTTAATTTTCAGGGGGGAGTCGAGCTAGGAAAGTTATTGTAATCTTGTAACAGCAAATAGAGTTCAGTTTTGTTTTTACTCCAAGTGTACTTTTCAAATGAATGAATAGAATGCACATTACAAGTTCCATCCTTTTATCTTGATTGTGTACTATTCACTCATTGAAACGTTGATGTTAAAAATTCTTAAGCAACCTTATTCAAAAGATCAAACCATTCAATATGGAATAAGGAAATTTGATAGCATTACACATTACAATCATATTAAAATCCCTAAAATATGGCAAAAATAACAAGAAAAAAACATTACAAAAACCTACAAAACCCTATAAAAAAACTCACAAAATCAACAAATCACTCAGAAATAGGTTTGATTCCAGGATGGAATTGAAGTCAATGTGGAATCAGCGTGGAAACAATTTGTTATTTTGTCCCTTCTTTTTTCTTTCCGACCTTTGGGAAATGCTAATCAAATGAGTGGGAGAAGCAATGGTGGGGGGCATGTGGGATAGTGTCGAAGAAAGGGCCTCAATCATCCTAAATTGTGGGGGGCATGTGGGCTAGAGTCGAAGCAACTAATGAATTTTCTCTAAATCGTACTTTCAATATAACTTGAGCTCTCTATATGCTTTGCCACATGGATTCTAATGCGATCAAATATATAATTAATATCATACACTAATTTTAAAATTATAGTTATTATGCACTATTACAAATGGCCCTTTAACGGGGAAGCAACAAAACCCTATAGTTTATAATTAATATTATAAAGTAGATTCAAATTTTAAATTATTATTGACTATTAATATATCCTGCAAGAATGGGCTGCAAGAATGTTTGGGCAGTTTGGGTCTGCAAGAATTCTATTGACTTGTAAAGCTCTTAGGAAGATTGGGAAGCAATGAGGCATTAATATGATCCAAAAATAAAAGTCACAACAAGTTCAAAAACAACAAGATTTTAAGATAGTTGTATTATATTGAAATTTTATGTTTTTTGGCAAATAGTTTGCAATCCATGCAATATGGATCAGATTGATGTAACAATCAAGCCACAATTAGTATTAGGGCTTAATAGATTACTTGTAAAAGATACTTGTGAGAGGTGTATGTGTCTAGTGTTCAATTTTGTAATTGAAGACTCATTGTCTTCAAATTTATTACCTGTATGTTGGAAAACAGGATTGTAATGTTCAAGATTGAATAAGTCCCGGGCTAGACCGGAGATTTTTCTTATTTTCGTTCTTTCCTACCGGTGCCAGCACGAACGTAGATTAAAAAAAATATTATTTCATTAATAAAATATTTGGCCTCGGCCTTTTATCGATCAAATAATAATAATAATAATTAAAAAAAAAAAGGTCTCCACCTAAAATAGTAGTTGCCAAAAACAGTGGCTTGCTAATCTTTTACTTCAACTAAACAAATGTCTTTTGTTGAATTCTACCCCACATAAAGGACTTACCAATTGGCATTATGGAATATAAAGCATTGCAGTTGTGGAATATGATTTGATGAGCTTTCTCAAATATTGAACCACGCCTACAAAACTCCTTGCCTAAATCACAATGAAAGTCTTAAATCACTTTAAAATGGTTTCTACTTTTAACAAATTCCACTTTTGATAAATTCCTAACAGAACCTACATTGTTGTCTGATAAATTTTTATCTCAGTTACTTCATAGACTTAGCTAACTTTTGATCTCAAACTTAGGCAATTATTTGTTGATTGCCCTCCTTAAAATAATGATAAGTTTTGATCTTAGTTACTTCATAGACTTAGCTAATATTTGATCTCAGACTTAGCTATTTGGTGACTGCCCTCTTAAAAAGTTCGCTGAATATTTGCCTATGTAATTAGCAATATGAATATATTAGAAAAATCTATTTTCTACAATTCTTTTTGATCTCAGGTACTTCATAGAATTGGCTAATATTTAATCTCACACTAAGGCAACTATTTGGTAACTGCACTCTTAAAAAGTTAACTAAATATTTGCCTATGCAATCAACAATATGAAAATAAGCAACAAAATCTATTTTCTACAAATCATGAGTTAAATTCTATTTTCTTTTCTCTCTATATCTCTATGCTATGGAAATGCCCTTAAATTTAACAGAAATAGTTTTTTCCCCTTTTTCTACAATTTATGTTTGTTTGTTTTTTGATAATTCAAAATTTTCCTAGTTTTTCCCTAATTTTTTCAAAAAATCTTATACTTTTAATTTGCCAATTAATTCCCCAAACGATTTTTGCTCCTATGTATCAAACATCTAGCGCAAGTAATTCTTTTGGAAGGATAATGATGATGGTTTCATTAAAATCCAATGACAAAAAAGGCACCCATGGTTTCCTTCTAAGAAGAGTTGCAGTTAATAGGTTTGATCCCCATTTTTATGGTTATCGTAACTTCTGCAATTGTTTGGTTCATAAAGCAATTAATTGTACAATTATATCAAGGAGATCTAATTTTATCAGTAGAAATTCTTTTGAATCTTTAAAAGATTTCAACATGATCTATTATAATTGTCAAAATGTTGGTCATATTGCAAGACAATGTAACATGAGTTTTGCAAAACAGAGGAGGAATGGAAACAAGTTCTCAAGTAATCTTCACAGTCTCAAGAAAGAAAGAAAGTATGAAAAAAGAAGGAAAGAAGTGTGAAAATCAATGATTGTTCAAACTGCTTTTCATGCTAAGAGGCAAAATTTATAGATATAGTCTTATAGATAATGGCTGCTCAAATCACATGACTAGTGATAAGAGTAAGTTTATCAAGTTTATTGATTGGAATGGTGGCCGAGTAAAGTTTGGAGATAAATCATCAATCAAGATTTGTGGTTAAGGCACCTTGAGTATAAATTGCACATTAAAAACACATAATGTTTGGCATGTTGAAGGACTAAAATATTATTTGTTTAGTGTTAGTCAAATGTGTGACAATCAATACTTTGTAATCTTTGATGCTCAAGAATGTGAAATTAGAAAAATCAAATCAGGAAGGTTGATTGTTGAAGGGAAAAGAACAAAAACTAATGTCTATGATCTAAGAGAGGTAAAGGAAAAAGTTGTTTGTAAGGGCAGGTTGATGAAAGTTGGCTTTGGCATACATGATCAGGGAATGTTAACTTTGATAATCTTGTCAAAGTAAGTTCTATGAAGTTTGTATGACATATGCCTAAAATCACAAAGCCTAAAAACACTGTGTGTAAGGAATGCCAACAAGGAAAGCAAAAAAGAGTAAATTTCAAATCTAAAGAATATTCAATTTCAAAACCCTTAGAAGAGTTCATACTGATCTTTGTGGTCCTACTACAACTAAGGGTTTAAAAAATGAAAGAAATTTCATGTTGTTTGTGGATGACTTTCTAAAATGACATGGGTAACATTTTTAAGAAAAATCAGAAGCCTTAGAAAGATAAATTTAATATTTTGAGAGCTATGGTTGAGAGAGAAAATGGTCTGAAACTTAAGTGTCTCAGATCTGATAGAAGTGGTGACTTTACCTCTAATGAATTTGATGAATATTGTGAAAAACATGGTATCAAAAGACATTACCCTGCAGCAAGAACATGACAGCAAAAAAGATTAGTTTAGCGAAGAAATAAGACAATTAAAGAAATGGAAAGAACCCTGCTCAATGAGGCTAAGATATCTGATCTGTTTTGAGTTGAAGCAGTTCATACAACAGTATATACTCTTAATAGAGTACAGTTAAGGCCAAACAGCAAGAAAACCCCCTATGAATTGTGGTATGGCAGATTTGCTTCTGTTAAATACTTTAGGGTATCTGGCAGAAGATGTTATATTAAAAAGGATGAAGATAATTTGGGCAGTTTTGATTCTAAGTGTGATGATGGAATATTCCTTGGCTGTTCCACTCATAGAAAAGCTTATAATAGTAAATACTGCAACACAAAGTTGAAATAGGTTGTAGAAAGTATTAATGTAAAAATTGATGAGATTATGCGAAAAGACAAACATAGATGAACCTGATTCAACACCAGTTGATGAAGAAGAATCTAAAAATATTAATGAAAAGGATTCTGAAAGTGGTGATGAAAAGATGCATGACAACACTCCTAACAACAATGATGAAAAGATTCCTTCTAAGTTTGTCCAAAAGAATCATCCTAAACAACAAGATTATAGGGCACAAAGATGATGGAGTTGAGATTTGAAGACATGCTTGCAAAGTCAAATGATGGAAGAGTTAATCTTTCTCTTGTCTAAAATTGAGTCTAAGGATAACAATGAAGTTAGCAAAGATGAAAGTTGGATTTGGATTAAGGCAATGGAAAAAAAGTTTAGCCAAATTGGCAAAAATAAAACATGGGAGTTAGTTCCTATACCTACAAATAAAAATGTGATTAGCACCAAATAGGTGTTTAGGAACAAACCTAATAAAGATGGCAAAATTATCAGAAATAAGGCAAGGCTTGTTTGTAAGGGGTATGCATAAGTTGAGGGCATTGATTTTGAAGAGACATTTGCTCCCGTAGCCAAATTGGAAGCCATTAGAATGTTCTTAGCATTCTCTATTTATAAGAACTTCAAAACTTGGCAAATGGATGTAAAATCAGCATTCTTGAAGGGAAATCTAGAAGAGGAAGTATACATATAACAGCTAAAAGGTTTTTAGTCACCAAAGAAGGTTATGTATGCAGATTAAAGAAAGCTTTATATGGATTGAAATAGGCACCAAGGGCTTGGTATACCAAGCTAGACCAGTATCTTTAGCAACAAGGGTTCAGCAGAGGTGGTACTAATAGGAATTATATTTCAAATCAATAGGTGAGCATATGTTTGTTGTAGTTATTTATGTTGATGACATTTTTTTTGGAGGTAATGATGACAACATATACAAAGATTTTGCTACTCAAATGCAAGCTGGGTTTGAGATGTCTATAATTGGAGAGCTTTCATTCTTTTTTGGGTTGCAGGTTTTGCAATTATATAAAGGTATATTCTTATCTCAGAATAAGTACACAGAAGAAATTTCAAATGGATGATTGTAAAATCAGCATTCTTGAATGGAAATCTAGAAGAGGAAGTATACATATAACAGCTAAAAGGTTTTTAGTCACCAAAGAAAGAAGGTTATGTATGCAGATTAAAGAAAGCTTTATATGGATTGAAATAGACACCAAGGGCTTGGTATACCAAGCTAGACCAGTATCTTTAGCAACAAGGGTTCAGCAGAGGTGGTACTAATAGCAATTATATTTCAAAATTCAAATCAATAGGTGAGCATATGTTTGTTGTAGTTATTTATGTTGATGACATGTTTTTTTTTGGAGGTAATGATGACAAAATATACAAAGATTTTGCTACTCAAATGCAAGCTGGGTTTGAGATGTCTATGATTGGAGAGCTTTCATTCTTTTTTGGGTTGCAGGTTTTGCAATTATATAAAGGTATATTCTTATCTCAGAATAAGTACACAGAAGAAATTTCAAATGGATGATTGTAAGCCTATGAGCACACCAGTGGTAACTATTTGCAAGTTGAGTAAACATGAGAAGTCGCATGATGCAAACCAAACAGTGTATAGATCTATAATAGGAAGTCTTTTATATCTTATTGCATCAAAACCAAATATCATGCTTGTCTGTATGGTTGCTAGGTTTCAGTTTTCTCTTAAATTTTCTCATGTTAATGCTATAAAAAGAATCTTTAGGTATATGAAGGGCACTCTGAATATGTTTTATGGTATCCAAGGACCAACGTCTTCACTTTGACAACTTATACAAATGCAGACTAGGCAGGATGTATAGATGACAGACGCAACACTAGTGGTGGTGCATTCTTTCTGGAAGATAAATTGGTTTCTTGGTTGAGCAAGAAACAAAGTCTGTATCTGTATCTTTATCCACTGCTGAAGCTAAATATGTTGTTGCAGTTTCGTGTTGTACACAGGTCTTGTGAATGAAAAATGACACTTAAGGATATAAAGGTGATATATGATAAGCCTATTTCAATTCTTTGTAACAATACTAGTGCTATTAATAACTCTAAGAATCCAATTCTTCATTCTCCAATTAAATAGACATCTAAAAGATATAACTTTTTGAGAGAAAAAGTTGCAGATCACGAAGTCAAATTTGAATATTTTGCAACTAAGGATCAATTGGCAGATATCTCCACCAAACCCTCTTCCTAAGAAGACTTTTGAGACTCTTCGTTAGAAGCTTGGGGTTTTGGCTTCTTCATCTTTCTGAATCAGTTCACAAGTAAGCATCTGCTCAGGAGGAGTATTTCACTACTATCTCTTATATCCCTGGATGGTGAGGTTTGTAGTTTTTTGCTCAGTCATTGATGTCAAAGGGGGAGAAAAGTGATATTGACGTTGATGCAAATGCAGATTATTTCAATTTTGTTTGCGGCAATTTGTTGTTGAGATTGTTATAGATTGTTTGTGAAGCATAGATTTCAGATACAGATTTCAGATTCTTGTGATGCAGATTATTGGTGTTGCCTTGTTAATGCAGATTTTAGATTTTGTTGTTACAAATCAGAGTTTTGCCATTGATGACAAAAGAGGAGATTGTTAGAAGAATTTGTCATTGATGTCAAATAACAGCTGTAAAAGTACTTACAAACATTTGCAAACATTATGGAAATTTTCTGTGCATTAACAGTACTCAATTTTGTGTATACAACTTACAGGGATCGTTCTGAATTTTGCTGTTGAAGAGACATCTGATTTTATCAGACTCCGAAGATAATGACAAAACACACTGTTGATATGTGCTGAAAGGAAATCTTTATTGCGCAAATTATGATCAGAATTTGTTTCTTTCATGATTTTGTATTATTTCCAGACCAATCTGCATGTATCAAAGGTTGATAAAGTTGGCTTGAACAAATTGAATTGTATTTCCATCGACTTCCTTAAGAGGTTCAGTCTCAGTTGGTTATGAGTTAGTTTTCTTCCCACTAACTGTTGCCATCCGTACATAGTTACAAACTGCAAGTCTTCTTATTGGTGCTGGTGATTAGGGAGAATGATAATTCCTTTGTAAAAGACTTGCATCAGTTGTACTTGTCAACTGTTTTTTGGTTGTAATTATCTCCAAACAGTTGTAAACTGTCTTGAAACTACTTCCAAAAAAGTTGTCAGCTGTCTCGAAACTGCCACCCACTTGGAGTTAGACAAGTTCTATTTAAATGATGCTGAGGTTCGATGAAGATAGTGCAATGAATGTGTATGAATCACTGATATGCAATTCTGATAAAAAGCAAGTAATAAGATTGTAGATGTGAAGAAAGTTTGTGCCTTATCATGTAGTCTGTAAATTTTGTAAAACAGAGAATTACATTGAATGATATTGCAAAACCTGAGAATGTCTTCATAAAGTCTGAAAGTGAGTCTATTCTGTCTGACTTCTATCAGTCATAAAGTTGAGAGAAATGCTTTGTATTACATTTGCAAATTACAGGTGGTCTGAAAAAAGAGAAGAGTTTTGTAATATTCAGAAGGTCGGTGCCTCAAGGATGCTGAGTTGGTGCTCAATCTGAAGAAGTTGGTGCTTCAGTTGGAGTTGCTGCTCTCAAGCAAGGAACTTGGTGATTCAATAGGTTTGGTTCTCTTAAAGCATTGTGCACATTTGTAATGTCCCCTTTTTCGGGCACATTATTTCTTGCTGCGTCGTTAGCCGTTTTATCCTACTCCGCTGGGCTGACCAGGGCTTTACATGGGTCAGTGTGATATTTGGCCAAAGTAATTCCAGTTTCAGGCCAATCAGAGCAGTTTCCGCAGGATTTCCGGATAATTACTATTTATAGTAAGTCAGCAAGACTCAATATTCTTGGCATTTCCATGTTGGACTTGGAGCTTTTCACCGAGAGCCTTCTGACAAGCTATCACACATCTTCTTCCGAGTTCGTTTGATCATCCATTTTAATGCCAGAAGATTTCATTCTTTATCATTATGCCACTTTATTATTATATGGACATTAATTTACAGTGGTTAAATTGAGACACAAGTGGAATTATGAAAGGACCGAGAAAGGGAAATTGAAGAGTCACAGCTTGTTGCTTTTAAGGAGGAAATGGAGGCTCATTTGGTTATGCTTAGTTTTATGAATTTATCTCTCTTCTATTGGAGAATCCAAGAAGCTTTCAGCTTTCGATTCTGAAACCTAAGGACGGAAACCTTCAGGCTTTCTCAGTGGATCGGACGGAAACCCAGTACATCTCTGAGGTGGATGTGCAGCAGAGTTCACCATTGCACTTCCAAGTTCATGTTATCCGATCTCACTATTGCATACTATATTTCAGATTGGATTGTTTGTAATTCCATTTTTGTTCTATTGTTGTTGTATAATGCAATAACAATTTCTGAGGATTTATTGGAGCATATTGCTGGTTTATTTTTGTTGAATCGATATTTCATTGCATGCAATTATTTGTTTAAATTTCTGAGACGTACTTGAGAAATATTGGGAAAGATATCCATCGGGGTTATTAAAACATTTTTATTTATGAAGCTGGGCTACAACAGTAGATCCTAGCAGACTTTCTCACTGTGGTTTTTCACCCATCATGGGTTTTCCACGTATTTTATGTGTTGAGGTTTCTCTGTGTGATTGCTCTCTTTTTGTTTCAGATTTTATGCTTATAATTATCCAAGTTTTCGATTGACTAAGGATCAGAAATTTATATCTTCTACTGATTCACCACCTCCCCCACAATCCATAAAACTATCTATTTTGCGCTTATGTAATTGATTGTGTAAAAAAAATTAAACCATCAACATTTCGGATAAAATTACGTGATCCATCATCAGGATGTGAGAGAGCTCAAGGAGTTGTAGAATAGTGTTCTACAACTGGTATCAAAGCTGGATCATGGGTTTGAATCCCCTCAAGTGACGCTGAGGGGGGATTGTTGGGCATATCGCCAACGTCCCCCTTTGGATTCAAGACATGGACTAACTGCCTCCTGTGGATCCATTTAGCTCTGGTGTTTGTATCAGTTGTTAACAGGTCAATCAATTGGTGCAACAGAAAATGTGTTCCAACAAGAGCAAACTTACTGTTTAGCATAATTGTCAAATTTATAGGACCAAGGAAAGAATCCTTAGCTTCACCCAATGTTTCAATTGATATTGCAATGGCACAAAGCACTTCTTCGTTATGAAAGCTCACTAGTCAAACTAAAATTCCAAAAAGCTATATGTTCATAAATTCTTTAATCTTATAAATGCTACTTTGAGGATCAACATTTGTGCCAAAATGTTGTATTTGAATGTTTCTAATGCAAAAGTCTTTCTTGTGCTGTCATCTTAAGCAAATTTCAAGGATATGATAGAAAGAAGCATGAATTGTATCCACAGGGACCAGGGAATTATCTCAGAATAACAAATCTCAAATCATATGATACCTCGTTTTATGCAGAGAACAATAGAAGTGAACCTAGATCCCTGAGCGATGAAATTCCATTTATTGTGAAACTTAAGAAGAAATGAAAGAAGGAAGAAAAAAGTATTAGCGTTCCAAAGACCAAAAGTAGGTCAATAAGACCCAGAGCGACCAAATACGGTCCCCAAAAGTTTTTAATAACCTCTAAATCCCGATCCATGTTACCTTAAGTCATCGACCCGGGGAAGATTTCCTTCAAATAAAAGCAAATTTCTAAGCCAGTAAAGCTACTACCCATGGAGCTATATTTTATCACTGAAAATGATACACTAGCCCTTAGATAAAATTATTACCAAAAAGTCTGCATAAACAGTATTATCAAAAAGATTCCCTAAGACAAGATTTTATGGAAAAATGTAGCCAAAATAATACAGAGAATAATAACAAGTAACTACAAGTGTGCCTTTCAATTTTTTAACTGCTAAAGGTGAATCAGATAGAGGCTAAACTTACGCTTCAATGCTTGAATTTCCTTCCACATCAAATTAAACGTGAAAATGCCTTTGTCTTTCTGAATATCAGAAACCTCTTTCAGACGTGAAGGATAAAATGATGAATCTGATAGCACATTTGTGCTATCAATTAGATCTGGGGATTCTCTACAAATAGCAACACCATCCTTTGTCATTTGCACAGAGCAATCAATATAGTCAGCACCATCTTTAATAGCTGCCTGATAAGCTAGATCTGTACAACCTGGGAAATCCCCACTTGCTCCATTGTTTGATATGATAAGTGGCTTTCCTAAAAGCAGCAACAGGAACATATAATCAGAGCTGAAACATACTTAACCTCTCTCTTTCCCTCTCTCAAAAGCACCTATCAAAGACATGAAAGTGAAAATTAACATTGCACCTGAGATGGATATATTTTTCCTGTTGTGAGCATAGCAAGCTGCATCAGGAAATAACATATGTGCAAAATTAGGGTAAGCATCAAGAAAAGAATGCATTAACTCTACATGTAAAAGGACAGCTTTAGCAAGGCAATCTTAATAACCCATCAGACCTTCAGATTCAATTACAAGATATTTGATTTGGCTGGGTTCTCTCATCACTGATGATATCATAAAGAATACAGCAACAAAATAATCAAGTAATAAAAAGAAAGAAACGCAGCATTTTACTTCTGTACATGGATAAAGAAAACATTTTATAGGCAGTGCAAGAAGTTATTTGCAAGTACTTTCTAAGGGTATTCTCCTGTTGGTCAAGTGCTGTCACTCACTCCTAAAGGCCCCTGTGCCAAAAACAAAAACCTTCAGCATTGTGTTTGATCATTAGGTCAAGGTTTCCCATCTCCCAATAAGCACGCTGCATCCTCATGCAGTAGTTTCATTTGATGGTGTCACATGATCACAACAAGTTTATGTAGGTCTACTACTGGTGAAAAGACCGCCATCAACAATAAATTTGAAAATGTGTTCCACTAATTTAGTCCATACAGTATCAGACCAGAAAAGTATAGGCAAAACCAGTGCACACAGATGATTTGATCACCCAAGTTTTCAAATTACCAAGAATGCATGATTACAATGTATCAATTTGGTTTTCCTTTGTCTGTTTTCTGTCTACTCATAAATATTAAAAAGCTCAGGTTTTTAAACTCCTGATTTACAGGCATTTCTATTAATTGCATCCACTCTCTGATAGTTTACTGCTTTTGGTAATCCATAAGGCTCAGGCTCAAATTTTTTGAAAAGCTGACCATCCAAAGCCCACATATTTCCCTAGTGGAATTCAACAATTAGCTCTCAACTACTACTCATTTACGGTGGCATATCTACTATTCATAATATATTTCCCTAGTACTGCACATTCCAAAGCTACTCTCTTTATTCAAAAGTGAAAAATCAAATATGCTTTCCACATTATGTGATTAGTAAAAAAACATATTCTCAGCATTATCATAAGGACTCATTCATAAAAAGGAGGATCTATCAATGATTTGGAACATGGAAGTTCTACCTATAGCCTCTGATGCTGTTACAGAGAAATCCGTTAGCACACCATCTACAGAAAATTCAGGATTGTTCACGAACTGCAAATATTCTTTCACTGGATCATAGCTATAGTTATAGCTCAAACCAAATTCGTCAGCTGCAAAATCAGAAGCATAAACTTCCAGCCCCACTTTATGTGCATCTTGCACTAGAGTTGTAGGTGTATTTATATAACCATTACTAACAGGCCAAATGTACTCTTTGGGAACTAGAATTCCAGAAGCATAGCTCTTCAACAATGTTAAATTATTCAAAAGGGTGCCATATGCTTTGTTTGTTGTTGGTTCAATATCTTCCTTATCCAGGAACCTCAGTACCAACTTTGACTTGCTCTTCCGGAGTCCTTTTCTAATTCTTCTTAAAAATTCCACCTCTGGTGAAGAAATATATTCAAAGCTAATACTTTTTGCAGCAGATAAAACGTACTGTATGGTGCTTAAATTGTGCTCCTCATAAAACTTAGAGTACTGTCACAACCATAAAAAAAATTATGAGAACCTGCTGAAAAGTAACATAATCTCAGTTTCATTCAGAATGTATATTTACTTAAAAGTATTTACGAACTTGGGCATAAACTAGAAGCTCAAGTTGCTACCACACTACCCAGCTAGTTCAATGTAATTAGAATTGTGATATAATAAAGTGCTCAAAAAACTAAATATCAAGAAATGCATCATTCAGCATACTATTTAAGATGCAATTTCATATGAATATTCAGTCAAAACATGTTAAGAACATATTGTTATCTAAGAACCAACTGTGAGATATTTTAAGAAAGAAACAGATGATCAAGACAATTTCATTTTGATGGCTGAAAGAATGTCAGCTTCTCATAAACATTGTCAAGTAATAATCATCTACAATCTGATTATTCAACAATGGCTTGCATGCAAAAAAATACCTGTACATTCAACCAGAGAGCAGGTGGACTCAGACCATCGACCCCTTCTACAGGAAGCACTGGTAAATTATCAAATTGAGAAGGGCGGAACGAAAATGCTTGTTTAGCTGTATATACAAGTTCAGAACCATAACAAAAGTCATTCAGTGTTCCATTAAGATACAGAAGCAAAACTTATCATCTGGCAGTTTTTTAAGAGTCACCATAAAAAATGTACATAGCAATTGAAATGTGTGTGTTTGTTCTCTATATGAAGTATGAACCTCTTTTAGGGACACTGAAATTCAAATAGGTACCACAAGTAAGGTTGTGCCATAAACATATAGTATTAGTGCAAGCACTCTCCATTCTATTAACCTATATGCAAAGAATCATGTATGAGAAATATAAACATAACAATAAATTGTGCATGTCTATACAATTAACAACTAACTACATTCAAGAGAACGACAATGAAAAAAGTTTTAAACATTTGGCCTTATCCAACTCTCGGATTCCTTTGTAAGCTTAAAAACTTAAACTTAAAAGACAACGTATAAATAATCATAGGACTTGGTATTGCAATGTCATGTACAGTATTAGACACTGTAAATTTTAATTTGAGGTTTTAAGGGCTATCATTCTCATGTAACGCTTACACAAGTCAAATATTATAATTCATTAACTATTCAATTAGTCAAGAATGCAAATTATTTTCCACCCTTGAGATAATCCTTCAATATCTTCTTCAAGCAATTAAGTTATCGAATAATCCTCTCTATAGAAATGTGAACCATACATAATATCAAATCACACAAATATGATTGATACATGTTATCTAGAAGTTTAAAGATTTCTTTGGCATGTGAAACATCACAGTTGTTACAAAGAGGATTGAAGTTATCTTTGATCGCACTGTTGCTAGATAAAACTGGTTATGGGCTAAAGCTTTAAGCCTTCATGCAGTCAAAAAAATATGCTGAAGTATAAGGAAAAAAATCTACAACAAAAAGTTCAAGTGGAAATTGCAATAAAACCACATCCTCATAGAGGAATATTGATATAGTGTAGGGAGTGAACAGCAATCAATCTAACAGCTGCTTCATACTTCACAACAATACACCAGAAATTGGTTTTAACAAGGATGTATTGCTTAAAGACATTGCATTGAATGTGAGGCCAATAAAGACAAATAACATCTCAAAAAAATCGTGAGAAACTATATATAGACTGCCACTACAACTGTAAACAACACCTGAACTAACTGAATTGAATTCCAATGTCCTGTCTTAATGTCAATAGTATTTGACTTAAGTTTATAGCGATTTGGGAGCATTCTTATTAATTATGATTACCCTTTGCAAAATACCCAAGGGCCAAGGATATTATCAAGTAACCAAAGAAGGTAGACAAAATGAATGAGCATGAAAGTCTATAATACTAAACCTTTAATTTCAAACAAATTATATAAAATCTGTTAATTACACACTCAAGTTATCATCAATATAACCAATAAACATATTATGCCCTAAAATAACCTAAGGGATTAATGGGACTAAAAACCACGTCAGTGCTCACTCAAAATGTCAGACAAAAGATTCAACAGATTCTATCCAGTTCATCCCAGAAACCTTTCACAGGAATCTTCCATCATAAATCCTAAATTTAATGAACAAAAGTAAATTCAATAACATGGTTCAGCTAAATAAAGCCAAAATTGTTTCCCTCTTTGAAATAAAATCATGAATGAACCTGCCATGTTCAAACCCTTGGTGAAAAATGCATACTTGTTGGACGGAATCAACATGAAGCTGAGCAGAAATTGCTTGTTTCTTAATGCAATTCGGAAATTGCTACCTTGTGGGGCTCAAACATCTAAGTGCAAGTCGGAAATTGCTTTGATTTGGGGCTCGAACATCTTGACTTGGGGCAGAATTTGTCAAAGCCCTTGGGCTTCATTTGATCGCCTTCAAAAAATCACTATGTAGAATCAAATATGATCCTTGCCCAAACTTCATGAACTCTATGCTCTTCACTTAATAGCTCTTAATCCCAATTTCGTTCTATTCTTGGTTGCACATGTGGGATTGATAGAAAACTCGATATCCTTAGGGCGATTGGATCAAGTGAATAAGACCACTCACATTCCCTAAGGCTCAAGCATTATAAATTGACTAAGGATTAGAATCTGACCTTCAATTGTAAACTCTTACCCCCACAAGATTTTGACTCACACCCAAGACAAACCCTTTACTTCGACCTTGCCCATGACTTTGGTCTAACACCTTGAAAAGTTGCTATAGTGCCACTAAGACTACTAAACTACTAGTTGCTAAAGCGAAAAGAGGGGGTCCCCATCTGCAATGGACCCATGGTGTGAAAACCTCACAACAGTCCTCTGATTTGAAATGGCATACCCATATGTTTCCCTCCTCATCTCCATGTGTCTATGATTAGATAATTCATAAATTGGGGTGGATACTACATGCATAATCATCAACAAATAGATTAACAATGCCCAAATTTCCCTTTACTCCTTTACACCTATTCCTACCATCTATAGCAGATTTTTAACATGCAAAGACAAATACAACATAGCAAAATAGAGAACCAAACTATTCATACCACTATATGACAGCCATTACAAGTGATTACATGTCTCATGGGCCAATACAAGAACATTATCATAGCAACTACAAATTCCCTACATTTGCAAACTGCCCTGATATCAATACAGACCCACAAGAAACTGCACTACAATAATGGATGGACAATAATCATCAAAACATATGGGAGATGGAGCGCAAACACTATCTTCCCTTCGACAAAATGACCTACAACCACCAAGATGATTGCCCATGACCTGCAGATGCAAGTCCATCAATTGTCCAATAACCTTCTCCCCAACATGGAAAGACAATACATAACACATAATACATATGCAGTGAAAAGCTCACACATACTACAGCCTATCAGCTAAATGTTAAACACTTCTGTTCTTACTCTTGTTTGTAAAGGCATCTGATAATAACTCTTTGATTGTCTTTAAGGTGCTGGAATTGCTGAGAAGTCGCAAAATAATCTCTCCTCAACCTTTTAGTGTTCAAAATCCTTAGTTGCTTCTTCCCTTCCTCCTATTTGTTAAGACTACTGATACTAACTCTTTGATTTTCTTTTATTCCTTAAAGATCGTTGATCCACATATTCAAGAGCTTTAAGTACCTTCTTTGCTCCATGAGTTTTATCTGTGTTTTTGATAACACCTCAAAGAGAGTCATTTGTATCATCGAGGGAAAAGTAGATGGTGGTTTCATTGGACTGTCCTTGCTTGGTAAGACTAAGGTCCTTGTCAGCATTTTGGGAGGACCAAACTTCAATTAAGATATTATTTGCAGGATGAGATATTTTAGCGCACGGCATAGGCTAGTCACTAGCTTTTAAAGGTGAGGTATGATACAAAGTTAGTCCAACATATGGTAAGGCTGGTTGCAAGAAGAAAACCCTTTGGGAAGGGGGTGTTAGGACAAGATAATATTGAGGATGCATGTTCTCCTAAAAATAAGACCAAAGATAGACCTTACTCTAAGGGCCGAGTACAAATAAAAGCTACCTTAGTGTTAATGGGTGTAAAGGAAGAATTATGAGTTTTGTTACATCTGCTGCCTTGTTGTTTATTGAATACAGATATGGCAATCTAAGCATGTTAAGAGTTTTAATTCACACTTCTCAGTCCAATACAAAATGGAACAAATGTGCAGTGAAACCAATCTTCAAATTAGAAGGGAAATCTCCACATAAATTAAAAACTAACCTGAAACTAGACAATGTGTACTTGCAACTTATTAACTTTACAATGTTTCTTTGGATGGTTCAACTTAATGCTAATAAAATGTAAGTGCATGTTTTTGGGACAATTCTTTACAAAAAAGATACACATACATGGTATTAGCATGAACTTGAACCATCCGAAGAAACATTGTTACACTCTTTCAAAAATAGGCAAAAGGTTTTTTTTGAGTAACGACAAAGCCTACAGCTACACGCTTGCACTACTCAACTAATATTAGAGACAAATAAAAAAAAGTACAAATAAGGATTTGATGACACAAAACATCATAAGCTAAACATAGTCATTGCAACTGTCCTACATCCTACAATACACTACAATACAAATCCTTGCAATAATTGTTAACTGATATTTAACTTATAATCTAGACAACCACACAGATGAAACACTTCACTAGTAATTTAGAAATACACATACTAAATCCTATTGAATAACAAAGTTTGGATTGACAATAACAGTGAATAGCAAATTTATCAAAGAATAGGCCTAAGAATTACCATAGATGAAACTAGGTGCAAAGCCACATATTTATATTATTCATAAAGCTATTGTGTAATGTCCTTTTCTTGCATGCAAGCAATTATTTGGCCATTAGCTTATTTCACATATTTTTCATAAGGTAATGTAATATTCTATCTCTGTCTGTTATGTATTTCTGATCCTCTCTGGCTGTAGGTGTTTGATACAATTTACTGGTGATGCCTTTGTTTGTATTGGAGTTACGTATATTTAAGGGATGTTTTAACTTAAACAGGAAATATAGCATTCAGATTTGCTCACAACAGTTTGCACAGATAACACATGAATATGAAACTAAACCTTTCCATTTCCAATAATAATATGTATCAAATTTATCTTGGCCAACACAACACAAGAGGGGAGAATAACAACCCGACCTGATTTAGCTAGCCAAGCCAAGTATGTCTGTCATTGCTTGACCACGAAATGAAGTTACGTGTGCGGAGTACCTCTCATATACCAGTCGATACTTCTATTGCAGGCACGGCACCCAACTAGGACCGAACGCTAGTACCAGCAGTCACGCGACCCGGTTGTATCACGCCCTAAGTCTTCTCGTGAGTAACAGTTACTCACACACGCCTTGCGGGAGTGTGTATGCACACCCAATCCTCCTCCTGTCGCAATCACAAGGAATCACTAAGAGCTCCCTCTCTGTCACCCAATGAATACACAGCCAATGTGAATGCACAGTCCTGGAAGGATAGAGGCTACACGTCTGGATGTAACGTTAAACATAGTGTTCAGTGGGTCTCCAAAACGCGGGTATTGAATAACCCTACTAGCAAATGGTTACAATCCTCTGCTATGTTGACTAGGATGCCACCGTTATGTGTCACTGCCAGGAGTAGTTACACCAAGCTTAGCATTTGAGACTTCACGTCTAAGGAGTAACACGAAAGTCACTGTGTCGTGAGAGTCCCCCGATACGCAGGTGGGGCTTCGTCTCCTAACTGTATACTCAAACACTGAACCTGTGCTAAGGTTTGACCACCCAACACCTGGGTGCTAAGACAGGTTCCAAATACAATCCTTCGACTACCACTATTTTGCCTCCTTACTACGTGAGTACCAGACTTAGTTTGAAATCCACATGCAAGCAATCTTTATCTATTAAGAATACTGAAAAAGGAATTCCTTCTCTTACCGAGACATTATGCTCTGAGATGAAATCTGTGCGATTCCATCATTTGGAGAGATGTGGGGGCTACATCCAACCTCTCAAGATTTCCAAAGGGTTTGCATCCTTGGAAATGAAACCAGTCACATAAGCAACCTGTTTTGTTTTCTTTGTTAATAAAATTCATGGAGTTGATCCCAAGGCATACTTTACGCTTTTATAACCTCGAAGTGAGGCAAGGCATGGAAAATTAAGCAATGTGGGATAAAGTATGCTCACTTAAAGTCACTTTAAGTTACTTTTAATATAAAGCAACTTAAGACAAAGTGACTTTTATAACCTCACTCTATAAAATAAAGTGACTTAACTATAGAAAAGGGATCCCAAATAATTAAATATTCACCCACTGAAACTTGTGACTGGCTGGCATCCTCTGAAAGAAGTCGTTAGCCTATCCGAATGGGGAGATAGACTAAACGAATGCCAAAATGGCCTAGCACGGAGAAGGGGACATTGCAGTCCTCCCTTCCCGGGATTGCTTGCCCTCAAGCAATCTCAACGCAGGATGCTACAGAATAGACTCACCCTCCCATGTGGCGTCCTCGATAGGTAAGTCCTTCCATCGAATCAAGTACTCTCTGATAGCCTTGTTCCGCAGTATCCTTTCCCTGACCTCAATCACCTTAGCTGGAACCAAAACCAATTTACCTTCCTCGTCAAGCGGGGGTAATCCAACTAAAGGGACTATCTACTGCACAATCGCCTTCTTGAGGCAAGACACGTGAAATACGTTATGAATCCTATTGTCTGCCGATAGCTCGAGCTCATAAGGTACCTCGCCAACCCTCCTGGAAATGCAATAGGGACCATAAAATCGGGGCTTGAGCTTCTCTGACCCACTCTTCTTCAACGAACTCTGTCTGTATGGCTGAAGAGGAAGGTAAACCATGTCCCCTGTCTCAAAGCTTCGCTCTGTCTAATGTCGATCAGCATACATCTTTTGCTGATTTTGTGCCCTCTGAATATTCTCACTGAGAGACCTAAGAATATCTTGATGATCCTATAGCCAATCTCTCGCAATTGGGGCCCTACTGTCCCGTAGAGACAAGTCTATAAAAGATAATGGCTCGCTACCATAAAGTGCCTAAAATGGTGACATGCCAATAGTCATGTCATAAGTGGAGTTGTAGCAAAGCTCCCCCAAATACAACCATTTAACCCCTTCTCTCTATTGTCTCGCTACATAATTCTGGAGATAGCCTTCCACCCATTTGTTCACAATATCTATCTGGTCATCTGTTTGTGGGTGGTAACTGGTACTAGGAGTCAACTCGGTGCCTACCAATCTGAACAGCTCCTGCCAGAAAGTGTTGAGGAACTTATTGTCTCTGTCGCTCACAATGGTCTTGGGGAGACCATGCAGCCTAAAAATCTCTCGGAAGAATAACTCAGCTACCTGCGAAGCTGACCAATCTACTGCAATAGCGAAGAAATGAGCGAACTTGGTAAGTCTGTCTACCACCACAAATATGCTATCCCTACCCTGCACTCTCGGCAAACTAGTAATAAAATCCATCGAAATACCCTCCCACCTCTAGGCTGAAATGGGAAGGGGCTACAATAGCCCAACCGGATGCTCGTGCTCGAACTTGTTTTGCTGACAAGTCTAGCACTCTCTGACATGTTGAAGGACATCATCCTTCAGGCCCTTCCACGAGAACCTCTCTCTGACCTGCCTGTAAGTTTTGAAAAATCTCAGATGTCCTGTTGTGGGCACACCATGAACAGCCCTCATTATCTTAGCCTTAAGCTTAGAACCTGGCACTAGGTAGATCCTATCCTTATAGAAAATAATGTCATCGATTACCTTGTACCTATTATCCGAAAGCTGACCATCCAAAATCTGACAAGCTTGAGCATTCTTAGAATACTCAACCAGCAAATAAGATTTCCAATCAGCGGAGATCTCTGATAAAACACAACAAACTGCTACTAGGGGCCTCCTGGAAAATTCATCAGCCACAATGTTATTTTTCCCTTTGACATACTCAATGTCAAAATCGTACGCCTAAATTTTACTGACCCACTTTTGTTGTCTTTCATTCAACTCTTTTTGTAGGATGTAGCGTAAGCTATTGTGATCTGTCTTAACTGTAAACTTGCCACCCACTAGATACTGTCTGAATTTAGCCAAAGCATGCATAATGGCAAGCATCTCCTTGTCATAAGTGGAATACAATCTCTCATTGTCCTTAAGCTTCCTGCTCTCGAATACTATGGGATGTTTGTCACGAATCAAAACTGCACCAATCCCATTCCCTAAAGCATCGCACTCTAGAACAAAAGAACGAGAGAAGTCTGAAAGTGCTAGAACCAGACAAGTACTCATGACTGTCTTAAGTCTATCAAAGACCACCTCTGCCTCATCTGTCCACCTGAAAGCCCCTTTCCGAGTAAGATTGGTGAGGGAAGTTGCTATCTAGGAAAATCCCTTAACGAACCTCCTATAATAAGAACACAATCCAAGGAAACTCCTCAAATCTGACACATTTCTCGAAGGTGGTCAATCTCAAATTGCCTGTATTTTCTCCTAGTGAACCTTAACTCCATCGGCCCCTATCACATGCCCCAGGTACAGAATCTCAATCAATCCAAACTCACACTTGGATTCTTTCACAAACAAAGACTGACTCTCCATGATGCTAAGAGTCTCATCCAAGTGTTGTAAGTGTTCTTCTCACATCTTGCTAAAGACCAATATGTCATCAAAGAATACCAAGACGCTCTTGCGCAACTGCTTTTTGAATATGTGATTCATACAAGACTGAAATGTAGCAGGTGCATTAGTGAGCCCAAATGGCATCACTAGAAACTCATAGTGCCTGTAGTGACCTTCAAATGTTGTCTTATGAACATCCTCCTCTCGGACACGTATCTGATGGTACCTCGATCAAAGATCTATCTTCGAAAAATATACAGCCCCATGTAGCTCATCTAACAGCTCATCAATCCGGGGGATGCGATACATGTTCTTAATGGTCCTCTTATTCAGTGCACGGTAATCAATACACATGTGAAGAGTACCATCCTTCTTCTTCACCAAAACAACTAAAGAAGCAACAAGGCTGGAACTGGGTCTGATGTGCCCCATATCTAAAAGCTCCTTAATCGTCTTCTCAATTTCTTCCTTATGGTGCCTGGGATGATGATAAGAGGTAATGATCACAGGCTTGGCTCCCTCCTCCAACTCAATGATGTGCTCAAAGCCCCTGTCTGGAGGTATATCTGGAGGGATGTCCTCAAAAACATGTTTGTGCTTATCAAGCACATCCTGAATATCAGTGTGAACCTGCTGCCCTGAATTTGGTGTGGGTTTAGAGGATATGAAACAGTGGGCTGCCTGTTGTCCTCAATTTTGAGATCACAAAATTGTGGCAACCCTACGCAATTTTCTTGTGAATTCGTAGGTGTATCCTCTATGATTTGAATGTTTTGGATAATGTGTTATAAAGACAATTCGTTATCCCTGAAATGCTCTTTGTAACACACATTTCACGCGTTCTTTAAGTCCTTTTCTTTGTTTTTTTCTTTCTTTCTAGCAATTTTAATTTTGATTTTCCCTTTAGTCAATAGCCCTTTGAAATACGCTCATTTCGAGCTAACTTAGACATCAAACGGAGTTGTACAACTCAAGTTATGATGTAAAAGGTGGGGTTTTTCAAACCGACTGCATATTTTTTTAAAATTCTTAAAAGGTGGGTTTTTCAAAGTCAATTGCATGAGTTCGAATTATATTTAATATATTAAATGGATTTTAAAGCTCATTTTCAAATTTCAACTCATTTCGAGTTGATTTGGTTATAGTTTTTAATGATTTTGTGAAATTTGATTTAAAATAATCTAATTTCATGTTATTTGATTAAACACTATAGTTATATATTAAATTAATTCAAAATTAAAACACTTAAGTTTAAAAAGGTGTGGTTTTTATTCTTCATTGCATATCATCAATATGCAAAACACTTTTTAAAGCCCACCTCTTGAAATTAAGTCTTTTATACATTAAATACGTTGTTTTTATATGCAATTGCATATATAAAACATGTAAAAATGGTTTTTTCTAAGCCAAAAACATGTTTTATAAGAATGTGCAGTTGAACTCAAAAAGAACATATTTAATCCTTTATGAGTGTTGTTTTTATATGTGATTGCATATAGAGAACAGCGTATTTAAAAACTCTCCAAGTGGCTTTTTCCTCATGAAAGACATGTTCTAATCAATATGTAAATGCACTTGAAAAGTGCATTTTTAATGGAGAACCATATGAGTGTTGTTTTTAAACCCAAATACATATCTTTTTATGTATTTTTACATGTGCAAACTCCCTTTTAAAACAGCGTATTTAATATCCTTCCTAGGGCGTCAAATTTTGGAGGCATTGCATATGTTTTAAACTCATGCAAAGGCATATGAAAAGTGTGTTTTTAATGCCCAGCTCTTGGGTGTTGTTTTTAAACACATTTACATGTTTGTTTTTGTATGTTTTTACTCTTCCAAGCTGCATTTTTCCTTGGACGTCGAATTTGGGAAGGATTGCATGTTTTGTAAATGTGCAAAGACATCATAAAAACAACGTTTTTAATCTGCCATCTTAGACGTCTTTTCCAAAAGCATTTACACATCGTTTTGAATGAGTTTTTGCATTCAAAAATTGTGTTCCCAGCCATAAAGCCCTAAGTGGCGATTTTATGAAGGATTGCATATTTCTTTGCATGTGTTTATACACTTGAAAAGTGTGTTTTCTCCTTTATTTGGCTGCGTTTTCTCTTGGGCATCGAATTTGGAGGAGATTGCATATGTTATAAAAAATGCAAGGCATGTGTATTTGAGCAAAAACAGTCTGTTTTTTTATCTTTATTGTCCAAAAACGCTTCATGCTAGAGGGATTTGAGCATCTATAATTGTTCTCTCAGCTCTAGAATTGATTGCGGGTAAGCTTTTCTTTCTTTGATTGATTTATTTCTTCATTTTAATTGAATCTCATGCCCTAGATGCCGTTTTTTATCCTCATTGCATATGCATTAGAAATAGTCAAAATGGTTGCTATCTCTTTACAATTAAGCTCTTATTCCTTCCCACTTGGTTGTATATGCATGTTGACTATCCAAAATTGAAGGAAAAGGACTAAGAATGTGATCTATTTATAATTTTTCAATCCAAGCTTCCCTAAATCCAAAAATCCATTGATTCATTTCAGATTTTGCCCAAGATTTTTTCTTGAGGATTGAAGTGAAGTCTTTTTCCTATTTTCTTCCCAAGGTATTTTGTTAACATGTAAACTTTCATTTTTTGGATTTACATGTGTTGAAATTTGTGATTTCCATTATAAGAAGAAATGATATCCATTCATTTGCTTACCTTTTTATCCTTCATAATTCTCGCTGTCTCCATATGCAATCCCCTTTGAAAAACTCATTTTTTGGGTTTTTCTCACCATATGAGTGACCATTTTGAGCCAAACTTATCCACATTTTCGCTGTCCCGAAATTACAACCATTTCTCTTGTTCACACCATTCCAAAATCCATGCTTTATTTTCTCATATAATACTTGTTGTCCATTCATATGTAATATCCTCTGAAAAACCCGTTTTTTATTTTTCTCACAACACGAGCCAATCTAACCCAAATCCATTTGTTCTTCCATTGTTCACAAGTATTCCAGCCACTTACAATACCCCAAGCTCATTTCTTGTGCATCTAGAAAGTGCAATAGATTCATCACTTGAAGATATTCTTACCTTGTGGAATCTTCATGTCACAACTACTCAGGCATATCAGTTACCATGTCAGGAGAATTTCTAGCCAACAATAGAAAAGGAAGAAGTAATGGCCCAAAGGATTGAAAGGGAGATTCAAGAAAGGTTAGAACGTGAGAGGCAAAGCAGAAAGAATGATCTAAGATGGTGTTGCCTTCCTATGCTAACTATCCAGTTGTGCAACCAGGTTTGGATGTAAACGTAAGGCAGGAAGATATCATTTCAGACTTAGGGGCTTTCATTTGGAATCAAAAAGAAGACGACGCACAATATACAGTTGCTCGGGCCATCTTGGAGGAAAAGGAGGAAGTTGGTATTGAATTTGAAAGAGAAAGACACAGAATTGAAAGGGGGCTTAGAGAAAGATTGGAACGTGAGGAAAGAGAAAGGATACAAAGAGAAAGAGAAGCCCATAGGAGAGCTCAAAGGCCACCCTTAAGAGAAATTCAACTTCAAGGGAATCAAGTGAATCAAAATTAAAACACAAGCTAGATAAGAAGATTGGATCTTTCTCCCTAGAAAGGTTCGACAGATTACAACATAGAATACTTTCAAGACAAAAATGGTCACTGAACACTCAAAGCAATAATCAATGATACATATTCCTGTTCCAGATCAAGATGCTTTCACCAAACTATCACGCATCCTATAGCAGCATGAAGACAAACGAAGGATGATGTAACAGGTGTCGTGTCTTGTCAGGCACTTAGAATATTTTCATCATATCTTTGTAATTTGTATTTGACATATGTAATTGCATGTGATAGTATCACGTGCAAAGTTGTAACATGTAATCAAATTGCAAGTGCATTAGGCATGCAACTTTGAATAAGTCAAAATTAGTTAGTTAGTTAGGTAATAAGTCGAGGTGGTTAAGGGTTTTCCCCTTCTTTCTCCACCTTTCTCTCCACTCTTTTCCTATATAAAGGAGGGAGATCATTGCAAATAATCATCTTTTGGCAAGGCAAGAAAATTCTGCCAATTTGTATTGTGCACTCTAAGACTTTGTGCTTGGATGTAAATCAAATTGCTTTCAATAAAAGAGGCAGATTGTTTTTAGACTTTGTGCCAATTTAAATTGTTATGTGACAACATTTTCTTGAGTTGATTGTGAGTTTTAATGTTTTGATTCAAAAGGGATTTGGATTCAATTGTGCAGACTTTGAGCTGCCTGTTGGATTCAGAGCCAATTTGAACTTTTGAAGACTTTGTGTTGCAAAAGGACAAATTGTGATAGATAGTAGTGGTTGCAATTACTTACAGCTGAAGACTTTGGGCTTTAGTTCTAATTGTATTTATTAAATTTGAGAGTATCCAATAAGAGACTTTGTGCCATACTGGTTATTTTGCTTGAATCCTCACGAGACAAGTGCAAGAGACTTTGGGTTCCTGTTTTTGTTTCACAAAATATAAAAAAAAAGTTGCTGCCCCTGGTATTGTTCTTATGTCAACTCCAGGGTCACCAGTATTATCATAGCAATAAGGCACTTTTTGTTAAGTTAGAAAGTAGTAGTTGTATGCAAATCATTCCTGAAAAAAGAGGAATTGATTGAGAGAACCACCCTTTTTGTAATTTCAATTAAGTTCTTGTTGAAGCCACCTATAGTAAGAAGGGAGCCTCCCCTATTGCTGAGAGGAGAGAGAAATCACATGAGACATTCCCTAAAGTTACAATTTTGTAAGGTGTAGTCTTAGCGGCTTACAAAATTTTTAGCCAACACTGCCCACTCCATATCGTTGTGCCTCATGACGGCCTCCATCCTATGAGCCGAAATCAACTGGGATCCGCCATCTGGCATGGCCTTAAGTACATTTAGTTGATCACCCTACATAAACTCCAATTGTTTCAGCTTATGATCAATAGTGTATCTCCCTAGGGTCTGTAACCACTGCATGCCCAAAATGGCATCAAGACTATCCAAGTCAATGACGTAGAAATCAGCCTATAGAAGATAATCCCCAAACTGTATCGGGAGTCCTGAAATCTTCCCTGTACAACTCAACAAATCTCCCCCGGCGACCTTTACCTCAAACTCAGAAATGTTGTCTACCTGAAATCCTCTCCTGGAAACCATACCTGTGTTGATGAAATTATCGGTAGCGCCTATGTCTAAGAGGCAAATGATTCGCTATCCTCTAACCACTCCCTTTAGACGGGATGGGTGACATGTGGGAATACCTGAAAGAGCTGCTAAAATAATAGGGGGCTTGCTCATGGGGGGCTTCCCTCTTCTTCCCTTCTGCTAATTGCTCTTCCTGAGCCTCCTCGTCGCTGTCCTCAACATCGCTCCCCTCCTATTGTTCGCATTCACCATCAAAAACCACCTCAATGTAATCTATCTTGACTTTCCCGAGGCACCTGTGGTTTGGAGTCCAAGGCTCTCTACATTTGAAGCATAATTTCTTTCTTCTCAATTCATTTCTCGTCTCGAAATCCAATCTAGGAGGTGTACTCTTATTCTGATTTTTATTCTTTTGGAATAAAGAGGATCCCTTAAAAGTTTTCTTAGGTGGCTGCAATATGGAAGAGGGTGAATCCAAATCATGTGCTCACTTAATAGCGTCATCCAAGATGCTCGGCTTGAGGACTCTAACCAATCCTCTGAATCTATCTTGTAGGCCCTCAATAAACAGCATTACTTTCCTCTTCTCGAACATATCAAGAACCATAAAGGAAATCCTCTGAAACTCATCAATGTAGTGGTCCAAAGACCCACTCTGTCTCAGTTGGGCTAACTCCCTATAGTAAACCTCAATGTCTTTCCTGTCAAAACGGAAAATCAATTTCGTGCTGAAAATCTCATAAGATGTAATCAACCCATGATCCTGGGTGACAAGGCCATGATGCCACCAGTCATATGGTGCTCCCTCCAAATGCATGGTTGCAAACTTAATAGCTTCCATTTCTAACATGGGTTTGAGGGTCAGGAAGGTGTCTAGCTTGTGAATCCAAGCTCTCACGGATGTCTTACCACTGCCATCAAATGTAGGAAGGGCTAATTTATTTATTGCATGCTTTAAATCCTTGTTTTGTCCCTTGGGTCTTCTATCCTGCTGAGCCCTGCCAAATTCTCTCTTCTAAGCGTATGAACAAAGATCAAATCAGCTTTGACCCAATCAGGTAGCATGTCCCATTCATCGTGCATGGCCAAAACATTGTCAGGAAGAACGACTGTTGCCTTAGGTTGTGCTACCTCTTCCTCCGCATTATTTTTAGTGAAGGTAGGCATAAGGGGCCTGTCTAAAGTACGAGTGGGCGCTCTAGTTGCTCTAGGTGATCCTGCTATACTGTTCCCACCACTGTGGTGGCTTTGGGATCCCCTGGGTTCTACTGTCAACTGTTGAATAACCCCTGTAAGCCAATGTAACACATCAGCAATGTGATCCTATCCATCACGTATGGCCCTCAATGTCACCTTAGTCTCTCTATCTGTATCCTCAGCCATGCATGTACCCCAAGTGCCCTATTAAAATACAATCTCCTCATTTGCCTCAATATGACTATCCTCTATATCAACCTCAACTGAAGACTCTGGAAGTCCCTATTCAACTCTGTTATGTCTAAAGTTGTAGTGTATGTGCCTGCTATGCATGCCTACTCAACATTGCCACAAACTGAAAAACTAGCCCACTAGGCTGGCAAGACTGAAGGCTCTAATACCACTATAGTATTCTATCCCTGTCTGTTATGTATTTCTGATCCTCTCTAGCTATAGGTGTTTGATACAATTTACTAGTGATGCCTTTGTTTGTATTGGAGTTACGTATATTAAAGGGATGTTTTAACTTAAACAGGAAATATATCATTCAGATTTGCTCACAACAGTTTGCACAAATAACACATGAATATGAAACTAAACCTTTCCATTTCCAATAATAATATGTATCAAATTTATCTTGGCCAATACAACATGAGAGGGGAGAATAACAACTCGACCTGATTTAGCTAGCCAAAACAAGTCTGTCTATCGTTGCTTGACTAGGAAATGAAGTTAGGTGTGCAGAGTACCTCTCATATACCAATTGATACTTCTATTGTAGGCATGACATCCAACTAGGACCCAACGCTAGTACCAGCAGTCATGCGACCCAGTTGTATCACGCCCTGAGTCTTCTTGTGAGTAACAGTTACTCACACACGCCCTGCGGGAGTGTGTATGAACAGCCAATCCTCCTTCTCCTGTCACGATCACAAGGAATCACTAACAGCTCCCTCTCTGCCACCCAATGAATACACAGCCAACATGAATGCACAGCCTGGGAGGATAGAGGCTACACGTCTGGATGTAACGTTAAACACTATGTTCGGTGGGTCTCCAAAACGCGGGTATTGAATAATCTCCTTTCTAGCAAATGGTTAGAATCCTCTGTTGTGTCGACTAGGATGCCACTGTTATGTGTCACTGCCAAGAATAGTTACGTCAAGCTTAGCATTTGAGACTTCACGTCTAAGGAGTAACGCAGAAGTCACTATGTTGTGAGAGTCCTCCAATACGTAGGTGGGGCTCCGTCTCCTAACTGTATACTCAAACACAGAACCTGTGCTAAGGTTCGACCACCCAACACCTAGGTGCTAAGACGGGTTCCAAATACAACCCTTCGACTACCAATATTTTTCCTCCTTACTATGTGAGTACCAAACTTAGTTTGAAATCCACATGCAAGCAATCTTTATCTGTTAAGAATACTAAAAAAGGAATTCCTTCTCTTACCTAGACACTATGCTCTGAGATGAAATCTGTGTGATTCCATCACTTGGAGAGATGTTGGGGCTACGTCCAACCTCTCAAGATTTCCAAAGGGTTTGTGTCCTCGGAAATGTAACCAGTCACATTAGCTACCTGTTTTGTTTTCTTTGTTTATAAAATCCATGGTGTTGATCCCAAGGCATACTTTACGCTTTTATAACCTCGAAGTGAGGGAAGGCACAAAAACTAAACAATGTGGGATAAAGTACACTCACTTAAAGTCACTTTAAGTTACTTTTAATATAAAGCGACTTAAGACAAAGCGACTTTTATAACCTCACTTTATAAAATAAAGTGACTTAACTATAGAAAAGAGATCCCAAATAATTAAATATTCGCCCATTGAAGCCTATGACTGGCTGGCATCCTCTGAAAGAAGCTATTAGCCTATCAGGATGGGGAGATAGACTAAACGAAATCCAAAATGGCCTAGCATGGAGAAGGGGACATTATAGGTAACTGGCATAAAAAAGGAGAAAAAATAATTTAATTAGTCTAAGTAAAGTTGTCAAAAATTACTTTTCATTTTTTATATTGACAGCTTATATTAATTATTAAAAAGTGACTTTAAGTTGTGCTAAAAGGAGACCCTTTTGCACACTTCAAATGTTTTTAAAGTAAATACGAAGCAAATAAAAGAAATTAATATTATATTCACCAAAAAGGTTATAAGAGGAGGGAGTTGTGGGAATAAAAGAGTTACAAGTTCCGTATTTGGTATTTTCTGTATGTGAGACTTGAGTTTCTCTAAATTCTTGAAGACAAAACCCCTCTAAAAATTCTAGTTTCGAGGACAAAAGCCCTCCTAGCTTGTTAGAATGATTTCACCCTGAAATTGCTAGTGAGCTGAAAGTGATGTTTGGTGTTGAAGATGTAGATTTTTATATGTTTTGATTTGGATTTGGTTGTCTAAGGATTTGGAATTGAACGAGTGTTTTCAATTGTTTCAGAGAGTTGGTATTTGCTGGGAGGTTCTATTATTTTGCCATAGCTGGTCATACCATACTAGACTGACTGTACTTTTCAATGGTGTTGTATTGCTATTACAATATGTTTGAAAAGCAAAAAGGAGAAGTTTAACCTGCTGTGTCATGTTATTACCAGCATATAATTGCAGCCTGTACACTATCCAGCAAATGTCATAGAGATTTGCAAGGATCATACAGCCTGGATGAGGGTTATACCATATGAGGAACAGTGTAGGAATAATGAGCTGAATCACCCTTGTTTGAGTGCTCAAAATACTTTTTCTTTGGGCATCTAAGGGATATTTGTCGATGCAAACCCCAAACAAGGTGTAATGTCCCCTTCCTTGACCAGAAATTAATTATAAATTATAATAAGTTAGTAAACAAAAATAATAAATATAATTATCATTAATTCATTATATTATTAATATGTATAATATAATGTTATAAATGAATTAAAAACTTATTATTAATAAATAAATAATATTATATATTAAATGAATATTATATTTATAATTTGTTATTAAAGATAATATATAATATATCATGATCAATTATTAATATTGATCAAATTCTTAAATATTAATAATATAATATAAATTTCTAATATTAATAATATAATATTGATTCTTAATATTAATAATATAGATAGTAATAACTAACCTTCAATATATGTATATCTATCATGAGAGATATATGTACAACATAAATATATTTTTAATGCATATATAACTGGCTCAATATATATATAAATATATTTAATTTCTTATATAAATCAATAGTATTTATAAATAACTAAGTCATTTATATTTAATAAATATTTAAGCGAATACTATTTATCAACATAAAAAATGAAAGGTAATTTATGAGATGCTTACCTTATCGTCGTCTAAACACTCATGATCGGAATGATTGAAGAGTCAAAACTGTATGAATGGCGAAGGCTTAATATTGTTCATAAGAATGAGAAGAAATAATTTGCGAATGTCGACAATAGCATAGCGGACAGATGGAAGACACGGCACAAGGGATGATATTGACGGCAAAACCATTCATAACAGGTTACAGATAATATCGATCATTCTAGATAACGATTTATATGGCCAAATAGATATTCATGATGGTAATGGTGTGAGTCTACTAGACATTCAACAATTCAATATTAGCAATGTTAATAATAAGAAACAATATTAGTGGCCGCCAATCAACTTTGATTAATCATTGAACAACAAAGCCAGCGGTTTGAGGAATCACGTTAAGTGTGGTGCAATTACAAACAGTAAACATTGACAGTAATTAGCATACACATACAATCTAATGAAATAACAAACCATTTATGAAAGGGTGCGATCTCTGACAAGAAGAGGATATAAGTGGAGGTTGCTATCGAATAAGGGAAAGGGGGGATAGATTATACACTGCAACATATATATGCTACCATGAGATTATAGACTCCATTGGGGGGGTTAGATTACGGTGGAAGCAATGACAAATATGAGTAAGCACTGCAACCAGAATTCCATACACAACGTACGCAGAATATTTCACAATATAGAATGATCGCTGCTATATATACATCAAGGAAGTGCCGCTGAATATGGGAGACCATACTCGGGCAATACTTAGAATTTAAGAAGGCAGGGAGAAAACAGGAAAGAGAAAAGGCAATCAGCGCATTGGGAAAATCGACAGTAATAAGTAAGTACTTTAAATTATATATATATATATATATATGTGTGTGTGTGTGTGTGTGTGTGTGTGTGTGTGTGACCAAGTTAATCATTCACAATGTATATAATATTCAATAGAAGATAATTTCATAAATAATGTTATTTCAAGTTTGTAAGTAATAACTCATTAATGATAGTATTGACAATGTAATTTTCTTATGAAAAGTAATAATAAAGAGAGCTCTCAAGGGAGATTAAAACCTCCACTAAGCCAGTGTACACTGATGACCCACATATGCATATGTACTAAGCCTTGGATAGAGGAAAGCTCTTCCAAGAAGAGGAATGGACCTATGGTCAGCCTATAAGCCTCGAGTGATGCGCTCCAGAGGATGACGGCAAGATTTAATCAAGGACAAAAGGGTCCTTATAAAGGTTAATGCGTCCGACCTGGTAGACCTTGCTCGGGAAGTCCCTAAGGATGCGCTCCAGAGGACGACGGCAAGATTTAATCAAGGACACAAGGGTTCTTATAAAGGTTAATGCGCCCGACCTGGTAGACTTTCTTTTGGAGGGGTTAATTAGTTGGGGTAGATAATTAATTAGTTAGCTTTCTATTCATATTCATGTTTCCATATTATTGTTATTGTTACTAACATCTTTCTTGCAGGTTGATTCTTAGAAAGATATTTTAGAAATACTAGGAAATATTAAAGATAAATGATAATCAAAATATATATATGATATATCAAGATATAAATTAACAAGAAAATTAATCATAAATGAACAAATCTATTATTGATGAAATATAAATATTTCATCTATAATTAAGAAAGGACTTAAATGTGAAATTTACGTAAGGTCCCAACAAGGGACATTACACAAGGTGAGCTTTGGTGAATATGGTGAGTTTTCTATGAGTTTGTACCTGCTGTACAAGAAGCCACTACGACCTGTATCAGGCCAGCAGCAATATAATATGTTCCATAAGTCAGATCTACACCGATTCCATAGAAAAATAAAAATGTTTTAGCAGTGTTTTAGTCCTACTTGGAGCTGTCTGCTTCTAGATGTTGTCTACAACTGTTTTTGGTGTGTTTCTAAAGTGTATCAATCTGAATTGACTAGAGTGAGAGCAGTAACAAAGAGTTATTAAACTTGCATCAGCACCTTAACTCATTTATAAGTGGTGCCTTAAATCATTTATAAGAGGTATTCTTCAGTAGGTTATGTGTTTAGCTATTGTGGGAATTATATTCTATGCTTGTTATGAATCTTTCAGAGTAATTTGTGTATTTACAACAGTCTGATTTTATAATCAAAATATTTTATCAGCTTATTTCAGCAGTGTAATTGTTAATTTCCTAAACTGCAATGCATCTCATGTATATCTTGTAGACACCGATTGGTAATATTGTCGATGGATCATATTCTTTTATGCAATTCATATTGTAAGATTCGACGGTTTACTGTAGTAACATACAAAATGGTGAGCAATGCTAAGATAGATCACTCACCAAATTATAGATACATTTAGGAAGATCCAAGACCTTGAAACAAAGGAAACACGATTAGCCCAAATAAGGCCCCAATTTGTGATCTGCACAATGTAGGGTCTTGGATTGGCTCTTCCTATCCCTAAGAGAAGGAGTCGTGAGTGATATGCAAGATAAGATAAGATAAGATAAGATAAGATAATTATTAATATCCAACAAGAGACCACCAAAAGGGTCTAAGGGACTGAAAGCATACAAGGCAACCGCCAACAGCAGGAGCACCAAACAGTGTCCGGGGAAAGAACAAACAAGAAAGCAAAAGAACCAGCAAAAGAGCCAGAAAGAGCAACTAGATGCCCTTCTTGAACGAGAAGGAATCCAACACCAAAGGATACAGTCCGGGGCGAGAGTGAGCCCTAGACCGTCTCTGAGTAGCTCTGGAGGTGGGGTACTGTTGTCGAGTGTAACCTCTACGAGGTCTCACAGTCCTGGTGTGACCACAAGGAGGACCGAGAGGACGCTTCATGCCCCGGGTCGAGGGCACCGAAGTGACAAAGGAAGTGATAAGCTGATTAGAGGTCTGACTCAACAGGAACTAAAGCTGTAGAGTGTGGTCATGAAGCCGCGTGGCCTCCTGTAGATAAAGAGCAAGGCACCACTGGTCAGTACAAGAGAGGAATCTAATCTATGAAATTAGATGCACAAAATGGAAATAGGAATGTGTGCACCTGAAAAATGAGTGGAAAAGGAATGCTTTGAGGCTGATTTTTTGCTTGTTGAAGTCCCGAAATGTCCCAATTTTTGTACCCTATAGCCTACAACCTGCAAATCTGAAGCAGTTCTCTGTTATGCTCCTTGGTATAGGTCAACTTTCTAGGTATAGGTCAACTTTCTGGGTATAGGTTGACTTGGGTATAGGTCGACTTTGACCTATACCTGACGGTGCCAGAAACAGAAACAGTTTCTGGGTTTGGTAGATCTTCTACTAGGCTTTCCAAATCTGCAATTGAAAACGTACTTCTGAACTGTAGGGAATAGGTTGACTTCGACCTATACCTGAGAGTGTCGGAATCCGAAAAAGAAAGTGAATCTGGGAAGTTCTTCCTAATGGGTCCTCGAATCTGCAACTATATCTATCTTTCGAACTTGCACCTGCACACAAGAGAGAAGGGGAAATTGTTGGGGGGGGGTAGGGCCTTGCCTTGGTCAAGCAAGGTAGAAATCCGTAATGTAATTTGGAAGCACATCAGAATTATGATGTTTCAAACTTTTCAAATTAACCAAATTGTGCTTCCTTGTTTGGTACGATTTTCATATTGATCCATTGATTGAAAAATAAGGAAGTTGAATTTGTTTCAGATTGGTCAAAGTTGATTTATCCAGAATTGCTAAAAGTCTTTTACATTAACTTCCAGGTATGATCATCATTGTTTGCACACTTATATGTTAATGTATTGATCATTAAATGATATTGCAGCCATTATTTTGCCAGTAATTTAAATATTTGCAAATTCTGTTGTTAAATCTTTCCTGCCAAAAAGTTTTTTTTGTTATATTAAAATTGCAAATCAAAACCAAATCATTCAAAAACACAAACATTTGCAAGTTGGAGATTGGATAACTCGTTGGCCTTATTACATTACAGGTGCATTTGTTTCACCAGCAGTCTATTCATTCATCATTAAATTTCCTCTGTCTGAAGCAAATCATTTGACCAGTTAAACATTTTTGCCGTGAAGTGATATTGAAATCTAGAAACATAAATGACTGTTATATGTTAGTAGTTGATAATAGGTCTGCTCTTACATGGAAGTCCGAATATGTTGTTAGTCTAAAAGGAAGTCTGCAATATGTTTATCAAATTGTCACAATAAAGAACAAGGTTCTGATAATTGGTGAAGCTTACTTGGACACTTTATGCTTTTGCAATACAAGTAATTATGTTTGATTTCTATTATCACACAAGTGTTTGACAGAATCCCTATGAAAGGAATTTGTATTTTGTTATGTGTTTTTGGCTCAAGAACTCAGGAAAACTCGGAAAAGACTTTGCAAGACAACTGTTTGACGAAATTTCTCCAAGACAATTTAAGGGCTAAATAGGAAGGGGTTCTCACAGCATCTAGAGGATGAACTTGTCTTCATGACCTCAGCCATTTCAGATATTGGAAGCCTACTTTCTTCCATAAGACTGATGCCTTCAGAAGCTGCCTTCATGATCTTACAAAATACTTTTAAAAGGCAAAAAGATGACTAGGTGATGTAGATTGTAGAGGATTTGGTCATTACTCAGTTAAAAACTTGATTCGATATAAAACGTTTCGTATAGGTACAACAGGCCAGATTCGTCAAACATGCAAATTGGCATCTAATTGATCATGCTATGTTCATCAAGTACAATTGTATCATTATCTGGAATTATGTTGTCTTTTTCATCTGCATTCACTTTATCTATGCCCTTTTTAGCAGCTATACTGTTCTTTCTGTTGAATGTTTGAAATGGGGTGTTGCTAACCTTAAGCACTTGTATTGTCAATAGGGGAGAGATCCATCTATCTATCTCTCTATCTATATCTATGTATGTGTAGCAAGGAGTCTTAAGCTTCTCTGAATCCTGAGGATGGCAGCAATTTTATTTCCGTGCGTGGGAATATCAGGTCTGAAAAAACCTTTTGAATGTGCCACAAAAAATGAAAACATGACCCAGTTGATTACCTAGGGCCTATTGAAGGAGCAAACAGTGTCACAATTGCACTCCTTATTTGAAAATTGTTACGTGATGGTGTCACCTGCTGAGAACCCATTGTACTGACTCCTAGAAGAGGAGTCATATATCCTGTCTAATAGGCCAGGAAATCATCCAGTTTTATACTGTGTTGCGTATCCTGTTATATGCTTCAAGGAATTTTGAATAATGATGAAATCATCCAAACAAGGCACATTCTATGTGATTAATTAAAAATTAACTGATGGAGACTACTAAACCTGAATATGCTTTCATAAGATTATAGAACAATAACAACTCATGTTTGAATGGCAAAACAACAACAATGCTCTTACATTAACAGCTCTTATTATTTCATGAATAATGGAATGATTTTTTATCCCTGTTCACATTCACTACAAAATAAAAGTCTAGACAATAATCATATTAAACAGGTAAGAAAAATATTGAGAGGGATTTAAATTTCATACCCAAAACTTTGCTCAGAATTTCTTCAGCAGTAAAATCAATGGCAAACCATCCTGTGATATTTTTTCCATTAACCATGTAAGTATTTTTCCGATCCTTAAAAATATCTGCAATATTTGTACTGTTCTCCAGACTTAGATCTGTGCGGCATATGTTTCCATTATCTTGGGTTAATTGTAGATCACAGAAGAATACAACATTGGGAAGGCTATCGTTCAATGCCACTTGATATGCAAAAGATGTGTGATCGGGAAAAACTCCTGACAGTCCACCCCGAGCTATGACTACAGGTTCTTGACCTGTACCATGGAAGAATTTGTTAGCATTCAGAAGATAATAACTATAGTTCCTTCCCCTGGTAAGAAAAGAGGAAAAAAGGAACTTCCAAAGCATTATTATAAACTTGTCCAAACAAGAGCATGACCTCAACTTCAAATAAGGCATTGGAAATAGTGATTCTTCACCTGATATGAGAAGGAGACTCTCAGAAATCTTATAATCTAAGCAGAGAGCAAAGGTAATATAATTTGAAGCAAATGGTACCATTTCACAATCACTCCAAAAGTTTAAAGAGGTTGAATTGTCCTAAAAAGGATCTCAATACCGGCTTCTACCATTTTGTCTGACAAGATTACTGACTAAAATTGAAATGTAGTGCATGAAAAACTGAAAAAGTAATCCCCTTTTGGGATATACCTAAAATTTGCACTAAAACCATGGTTTCAATTAAAAAATATAGAAATGTAATATATTTAAGAATATAACTTTACCAATTGAAATGCCTCCTACAAGAGAAATCCTGGACTAAGTCCTGCACACAATATTAGTCACTCGAAATTGACATTAAATCGTGACTCATGAGTCATCATACTAGTCATTAGTACACATCATGATATCCATAAATATCATTCACATTGAAATCAAATAAGCAATAGCCATCTCAATGTGGATTCCTATAATAGTCTCATTAGGAATTCGTTGAAACTTTTGCAAACCACAGTCTCAAGGGGAGATTCCCTTGTACCGTGAGGGCGTGGGTAGGGCTTAGTCCACCCATTGTAGGTTGGCATACTGGAGGGGAAACCTCAAGCCCAAGGGCACTCATTTGTCCCTGGCCCACGATATCCATTGTGGTTTGGCGTCCTTGGAGAATTCCCCAAGCCCAAGAGTACTCATTCGCCCCTTGGCCCACAGCATATGTTAGGATCATCAGCTGCCTCCATCCCTCAATTCACCTTGGAGGCGCTCTGTACTCCTTGATCAAGCCTAGGAACACAAATCAACCTCCCAGTCCATTAGGCTTAACCCCCAATGGGTGGCATGCTTGATAAGAGTATGAAGTCTACATCCCTCCACCAAGTCGGGGACCACACATTCACCTATCAGCACACGAGCGCTCCATCTCAAGGTGGTGTGCTTCATGGTGGGTACGTCAGGTCTCCATCTCTTGTGAACTCAAAAGATTGATTACAAGGTCGGCGATTTCTGCAACTATCTTTATTGCATGAACACATAAGTTTAGGTCTTTAATTCTACTTATCAGCTTTATCTTAGTATAGCTGCTAATATCAATTTCCAATCCCAATCATTATTCTTTTTCTGCTTATTTTTTCCATCATTCCATTTTGATCTTTTTTGGGATGCCTTCATCAAATGAATTATTTTCGTATTTATCTCTTCATAAACATCTATTGCCTTTGAAGAGTTGCACCATTTCAAGCTGAGCACTGCCCAAAATATTGTTTTACTTCAATCTGAGCTGGCCTTCCCTTTAAATAAATAGCAGTCGGCCCATAAATACTTCGTTATTTAATCCTTCTAATTCTGATCAACCTCATTAAGTGCTTGTTCTTAATCTTTCATTGAATTGTTTTTGTACATGGGCTCCTTATATTGAACCTTGGTCGGCCTCCCTTGCAATTCACCACTTGGGAAATATTTTATATTTTGGTAGCTGGCTGCCTTATTAAATCTCATTGCCTACATTTATTATTAATAAAGACTGATTTGTGTTAGTTTAAAGGTTGCCAAACCAAGTCTGGCAGGGGCATGACATATTTCAATGGTCCTCCATAGGTAACATAGGGAGCATGCCTGCTGACCTTTAACCTTGATCATTATCATGGTGAATTCTCCATTTCATTAGGAAACCATGATGCACTAGTCTTCCTGTTGATCAAAGATCAAACTTGACATTTCATTTCTGGGCCTTCCTTCAAGTTAGTGGTAAGTACAACAAACCTTATTGCAAAAAGAATTTACATCAACACATCACACCATATGGCACTCCAAATGCTAGCATCATCTGCTTGTTCATTTTCTGGCATTATTACTAAGATATAAATTGTACAAACACACCCTGGCTTATGATCCTAATGTAATAACTTGCTCACAATTAGTTACAATATGTATGTATGTATGTACAATATATATATATATATATATATACATATGTACAATATATATATATATATATATATATATATATATATATATATATATATATGTATTCAACAAGTTACAGTATGCATTGATCTTGTTTGCCAACCTGTTAGAAATGGAAAGTATATTCCGATGGGTTTAACTTTTTAAGTAGGTGTACCAGTCCTTGTTAATAATGTGGATCATCAACATTTACAATGCCAGTGTTAAGAATTCCACACCTACACAAAATCTACCACATGCAATTTTAACAAGTTTATTCCTTCAATTTTGTTAGGTTCTCTCAAAAATTTGAAATCCATCTTTTGACAAACTTGCGAGTGATCAATTCTTGCTGAAAACCACAGCCCATGATGCAGGAGCATCCTGGGTAAATTGGTGATTGGCATCAACAAAAAATATTTTCCATTTTGTTTGTTTCAATTATGGTTTGTTTGGCGTCAATCTGTTCCATAGATTAAAATATCTCCGATATCTCTCCGATAAGACAACTTATCGCGAGAAGTTTTGGCTCCCGATAAACTGTGTACAGTTATCGCGGCGGATAAGTTTCAATTTCTCGCCAATATTTTGATGCTTTATCACCGATATATCGACAATTTATCGTGATATTTAAAGAACTTATCGTGCAGGACCAATTCATACAGCAATCATACTCACATATACAATACTATAATTAGCAATTTTATGCCAATCATTCGATTATTGGACTGAGGAATATTATTGCTAGTCGCGGTCTATACCATTCAAAATAAACTCAGGGACTTTCGGTAATGGGAACATTGTAAGGAAGAAGACAAGCATCATAAAGGAGTCTATCGACAAAGACATATCTTAACCATGACTGTGTTACTAAATCAATGGCACAACTATAGAAGCGATGAAATACAATTAGATAACCAACATCATTAATATTGGTAAATAATATATGCAGTGCAGTGATCAGTGGTCAACTAATATTTGCTATTTTTAGTTTGCTTTAGAGTTCAGACTATCAGACTATGGCTACGAGCCATCAACATTCCAAATGAGGATGCGATTTTGTATCATATTTGCTTTTATATATATATATCTAGATCAGCTTGTTTGGTTTGTTTACTCATTTATTGACTCATTAGATGCATCAACTTATTGAATTTTGCAAAACATATGCATTTCTAATTAAATTTAAGCAATTTTTTAAGTTCCCGAGAAGTTCCCGACTTATCTCTGATATTTGCCGATATCTTTTTTTTTGCCCTTGACGATAAGTTGCCGATAACCATATTTTGAACTATGATCTGTTCTATTGACTGAGACAAGCAAATTAAAATATAGCTCTATCCTATGCAAGGTGGGTTGGTCTGTTAAACAGGAGCATAAGCATTCATCAACTCATAATAAATTCTTGTCAGGTGTTGTAGTTGTGATTGTAGATATGTATGGAAAATGCAAAAGCGTAGAGAAGGCCTGTGATAACCATGACTACAGGATATTTACAAAATAGATTTGTAGCACAGGCTTCAGAAACTCCCAAACAAATCCAGAGAAGGTTCGAAGACAAATGAATTGGCAGGAAATGACAAATTCCGCAGTCTTTATTAGCAGCCATTTAGCCTCTGAAAAAATGGGAGCTACTTAAGAGATGTTGTCCTGTGGTTTGCAACAATTGCAGGATATGTGCCAAGGATTGTGGAAAAGGCTTTAGTTACTTTCAAGTAGCTTGAATTGACAGGTGCAAAGCAAATTCCCGCAACCTTTGCCAGCATCTTCCTACCATGAGCTAAAATGAGAGTCTTGAAAAAAGGTTCATGAAAATGTGGAACCAATCAGGCTGGAGCCCAGAGAACTTATGTTCAAACTTTGAATGGGTGGCTTTTGAAGTGTCTTCATCAAGAGCCCAAGCAAACTAGTAACAAACCATTCTCCCTTCAAAGGGTTGGTGCACCCTTGTGTTTGTCCTTTTCAATGATTAGTCCAAATCATTTGATAAGATGCCAGAAAGTTGTGTTGTTAATGCCATAAAAAAATAATTGAAAGCGTGAAACAAGTATGCAAACATCTGAATCTAAGTTGTCGGTCTAGGTTTAGAATTGGGTTCAAGTTCGCGGGTTTGATCACAATTATTTTTGGGTGGGTTTGGGTTCGTTGGTACAAAAACAGGTGTGTAAATTTCTTTAATAGTTAATATTTGCTAATTATTATTAATATATATTATATTTATTTTTATTTATTTTTTTTAGACTGCAGGAAAAGGGTATAGCACCCCCTATAAACCGCAATGCGTCAGGTAAACTTTTTCACGTGACTGGTGACACTGGCACGAGACGTCCTCCGGAACCATGTGGGCTGGGGGAAGACAGGACCTCATGACCTCATACTTCACAACAAGAAGCTCTCACCAATCGAACCAGGCCCCCAGCCCTAGATTATATTTATTATTATTAATATAAATATAATTATTAATAATTAATTTATTATAAATATTAATATCAATAATTAATTCGTTAACACGAAGTAAATATAAAATATAAAATATATTAATGCATTAATATGAGAAACTCTTAATTCAAATCAAGCTGCTATAAGATTTTAAATCCCGTGTAAAAAGCCATCATTTACAAATTTGTCACATCTTCAACTGTGTCCGATGACTTGAACCCTTGATCCTACATCGAGCCCTTGATCCTACAACAAATGGCCACCTTACACTTCCAATTCGTGAATTTGTCGCACAATTTGTGTGTGATAGCACGTCTTCCGTGGATGATGCTGGTTCGTGCCGTCCTAATCTTCTGTAAAATATCTCTTCACTGATTTGAATTAAGCTTCTCTTGTTTGCAGTAGGCCCAGCACAAGCATGCAGACAACAGTGTGCTTCGTTCAGACAATAGTGTGACCACAGGTTATTCTGGTTCTGAGAACTTTGAAGCCTGGAGAAAACAGCAGAGAATGGCACGACCAATAGCATCCATCATATTTACAAACATCTTCCATAGCTTACACGATTCAAAGGGCCAAATTTAAATTCAAAAACTTTAGAAATTCCTGGTGGACATAATTTAGATTTGAAAACAGCGAAAATTTTGAGGGTTCTCCCAGGTTCGTCTGGGACAAACTCAGATGAACCCACAGAGGGAATACAGAACCCTGGACGCACCCACCTCATACCGACCTTGAGTCCAGACCCAATTCAAATTGGACCGGGGCATGGGGTTGAAGGGGAAGGACCCAGTAACATAGATCTGAATGAGAAGTCCATTACAAAGGGGAAGATAATTGTTGGGCAGAGAAAAATGAAGCATGGCTTAAACCATTCAGCTTCCAACACCACAGAAAAGACAATGTGCAAATTAAACAAATAGATTTGGAGGGAAATTGGGGTATGTGTAAGGACACAAAAATGAGAACGATTGGCAGTTTTTAAGGTGATAAGTTTATAAGAGCAAGATTGGGTCAGACGAGAGTTATCATGTAATGTCCCCATTTTTAATAAATTATTTTTTATTAATTATTGGTCCCAGAATTTAAATAATATTATAAACAGACCTTTAATTAATAAAAGGGGGCCCATTTTTATTATTATTGTCCGTAGGTGTTTGCTGTGTCGGCATTCTTTTGTAAACCCTCGGGAGTTTCTCCAAAGGGGTATTTATGACCGGCGTGTAGGGTGTATTTTTCATGTTGAGATTTGATATTTTATTTGTATTTGTGAATTCCTGTTGGGATTCTGTTGGCTGCCATTTTGGAGGTGAAAGATCCTCCCTATTTGGTTTATTGCAGTTTCAGTGGTTCACAACCACCCTAGTCTGCTGTCGGGAATATCACTCCGATATTTCACTGTGCGCCAAATCTGTTGTGTTTTGTTTGTTTCGAATGTGACAAATCTGAAACATCTTTGTATACATCTGCGAAATCTATTTGCGTCTTTAGCATTAATGCAATTGGTGGCATCGTTGGTTTCTGTTTGTTCTCTTGTTGGTTCTGGCAATTTTGGAATGCTATATAACCATATTGTTATTTCCATTTGCAAATACTGGTTCCCACACTGTGTCGAGCATTGAAATTCATTTGCAAAACAACTTGGTTCGGAAATCGGAGTAAAAGGATTTGTGTATCTAGACACTTCCCTGCAACTTACCGTACGGCCTCAAGCATCCATCACACTGTACGGCCTCGGGCATTCCGACCGTACAGCCTCAGGCATTCAGAATTCACCTCTGGATAGAAAACACCTCCGGACCAAAATCACCTCCGGGACGAAATCACCTTCGGGACATTACAGTGGTATCAAAGCCAAGTTATCTTGCCAGCCTGTTGGGATGATTAAGAGATTTTGGGATTTGGATCACACTATGGCGCCCAGCAGTGATGGACAATGGTGGTTGAAGGCACTACAAAGGATTGGCAAAGAGCTTAGTGAGGGTATTGATCTTCCATTAGATATATTGGAAGTATGTTTGTGTAAGGTTGACCGATTACCTTCAAGATTTATACAGAGGATCATTTCTCCAATTAAGGATGCCTTAAGTCAACCCAAGCTTTTGAGACACCATGACAAGGAAATGAAGTTGGCAGCTGCAACATGTCTTAGTGAGATTTTGAGAATTTGGGCTCCTAGAGAACCGTATGATGACAACACCATGATAGAGATATTGCATTTGATTGTTGAGAGCTTTCAAAGTCTTGATGACTTCAGTGGTGACCCTTTTGGCAGGAGATCTACAATATTGGAGAATTGTACAAATGTAAAATTAAGTAACCTCCTCTTAGATCTAGAGTTGCAAGACTTGATCCATGATATGTTTCATCACTTCTTGGTCACAATCAAGAAATGTCATGATAGTAAGGTTTCGGTTGCTATGGAGAGCCTTATGATTTCATGCATTGAAGAGATGGATGAAATATCCCAACCTATCATATCTATGTTGTGGGTTGTTCCTAATCTAGAATGTGTCCCGTCTATGGTAGCGTGTAGATTGGTCAGTAATGTATTCAAGCATTGTGAAGAATAACTAATATCTCGTTTGCACAAGTGGGAGAAAGAAGATGACGGTGATAAAGGTGATGCTTTACACGAGGCCTTGTCTGCCAGCAAAGCTTTGTCCGTTGCCAAGGTTCTCTCCGACATGGTTGTCACTGAGACTCTATCTGTTGTCGAGGCCTTGTCTGTCGCCGAGACTGTGTCCTTTGTCGAGGCTATGTTTGCCACCAAGGCTATTTTAGTCACCGAGGTTGTGTCCGTCACCGAGGCTCTATCTACCGTCGAGGCTTTGTTTGCCGTCGAGGTTGTGTTTGCTGCTGAGACTGTGTTTGTTGCAGAGGCTTTGTCCATCGTCGAGGCCTTGTCTGTCGGCGAGGCTGTGTCCGTCGCCGAGGCTCTGTCTGTCACCGAGGTTGTGTCCATCATTGAGGCTGTCGCTGAGGTTGTGTTCGTCGTCGAGACTATGTCCGTCACCGAGGCTCTATTTGCCGATGAGGCTCTATCCATCGTCGAGACTGTGTCCATCGTCGAGGCTGTGTCTGTCGCCAAGGCTATGTTCGTTGCCGAGGATCTATCTGTCGCCAAGGCCCTATATGATGCCAAGGCTTTGTCCCTCACCGTTGTCGCCAAGGCTGTCTGCCGCCAAGTTTCTCTCCATCGTGGTTGTTGTCGAGACTCTATCCGCCGTCAAGGCTATGTCGATCGTCGAGGCTGTATCCGTCATCGAGGCTCTGTCTGTTGTCGAGGTTCTCTCCGTCGCCACAGAGGCTCTATCCACCGCCGAAGTTCTGTTTGTCACGGAGACACTGTTCATCGTCAAGGCCCTGTCTACCGCCGAGGCTTTGTTCACCGCCGAGATTTCTTTCAAATCGAGATCCCTTCCGGGTCGAGATTGCCTTCGCATCGAAATTCCCTTCGCGCCAAGAATGCCTTCGGGTCGAGATCTCCTTCGAGCAGAGATTGCCTTCAGATCAAGATTCCCTTCGGGCTGGGATTGCCTTCGGGTCGAGATCGCCTTCGGATCAAGATTGCCTTCAGATCAAGATTCCCTTCAGGGCCAAGATTGTCTTCGGGTCGAGATCCCCTTCAGGCTAAGATTGCCTTCGGGCCGAGATTGCCTTCGGGTCGAGATTCCCTTCGGGCCGAGATTGCCCTCGGGTCAAGATTCCCTTCAGGCCAAGATTGCTTTTGGAACGAGATCCCCTTCAAATCGAGATTACTTTCGGGTCGAGATCCCCTTCGGGCCGAGATTGTCGTCGGGTCCAGATCCCCTTCGAGCCGAGATTGCCTTCCGGACGTCTAACAAAATTACCTCTAGGCAGAGATCGCCTTCAGAACATTACAATGTTGTTGGCGTCAGCGTCCGTGTCTATGCCCATACTGGAAGAGATTGTCGAACATGAGGGTGTGAAAGATTTCATGGGTTGGCGTTGTTGGGATCCTGGTGAAGGGCATGGCAATAGTTATATCAGAGTGACGCAGTTAAAGTTTGATGACGGTTTACTCATCCCAACTAAATCCAACTATGTGCATATGGTCCAAAAGCAGCAGAGTTTTCAACGGATATTACTACCAACGTCCGCACTTGGCTTGGGATTTGAGCATCGATGAGTTTGATGTTCGGTTTCATTAGGATCCTGGTGACTCTAGGCATGGCAACAATTATATCAAAGTGGAGCAGTGGAAGCTTGATGGAGAGTTACTTTTCTCGCTTTCTTCCAAGCGCATGGTCATGTTGCGGCTTGAGGGTTCCAGTCGATATAGTTATCAATGTCCGCGCTTAGTTTGGAATCCTGGAGTATTGATGATGGATTGCTTGAGGGCAAGCAATCTTTGGGCGGCGAGGATTTGTAATGTCCCCATTTTTAATAAATTATTTTTTATTATTTATTGGTCCCAGAATTTAAATAATATTATAAACGGACCTTTAATTAATAAAAGGGGGCCCATTTTTATTATTATTGTCCGTAGGTGTTTGTTGTGTCGACATTCTTTTGTAAACCCTCAGGAGTTTCTCCGAAGGGGTATTTATGACCAGCATGTAAGATGTATTTTTCATGTTGAGATTTGATATTTTATTTGTATTTGCGAATTCCTGTTGGGATTCTATTGGCTGCCATTTCGGAGGTGAAAGATCCTCCCTATTTGGTTTATTGCAATTTCGCTGGTTCACAGCCACCCTAGTCTGTTGTCGGGAATATCACTCTGATATTTCATTGTTCGCCAAATCTGTTGTGTTTTGTTTGTTTCAGATCTGGCAACTCTAAAACACCATCTTGTATACATCTACGAAATCTATTTGCATCTTTGGCATTAATGCAACTAGTGGCATCGTTGGTTTATGTTTGTTCTCTTGTCGGTTCTGGCAATTTTGGAATGCTATATAATTATATTGTTATTTCCATTTGCAAATACTGGTTCCCACACTGTGTCGAGCGTTGAAATTCATTTGCAAAACAACTTGGTTTGAAAACCGGAGTAAAAGGATTTGCGTGTATCTGGACGCTTCCCTACAACTTACCGTACGGCCTCAGGCATTCAGAATTTGTAATGTCCCCATTTTTGTGAGCATCAGAGTTCAATGGAATAGCCTATTAATTTACCCTCGTAGGCTAATGAGGTTGAATAGAGGGTCTCTTGAGAGATGCAACTTCTTCAGTGATCAGAGTTTTGCAGATTTGGCTTTTGTTCGAGGTCTCTAGAACTCCGTATGCAGTGATTTCTATTTATAGTGAGTTTATTGCTATATATAGCAATTTTTGGAGTGATAGAGATGGACCCTTTCTATTTTTAGAAATGGTATTTGGTCACATGGGGAATTACAGGATGAACTCCCAGTTCAGACAGCAAAGTGAAAAAATAAGCAGTTTGAGAGTTATTAATAATTTTGTGGCCAAAATGATATTAAATTGTAAAAATAGTTTATTAAAAGTTATAACATAACTTTATAATTTCACTTAAGTTGAGGGTCTATTCATCATTGAAAGGGGACCAGTTGAGTAATTAATTATAAATGTCAAACTTAATGAATTATTAAAAGATTTCCTAAGTTGAAATGAAATAACATTTAAAATGTTATTTAAAATACTTTTTGGGGAAATTGGACTTCTTGAAGGTATTTAATAGTTGCAAGAGAAAGAGAATTCATTATGTTGATTGCTTGATTTGATATCCTTTATGGAGCATTGGAGTTGCAAGAAACCAAGTGTTTCAGCAGAGTTTTGAGTTGAGCGTTGCTTCTTCTTTGTAGTAGCAGTCAGAGGGTGTGAAATATTCACCTAATATTGCTTATTGGGTTAGCTTCATACAGAGGTCAGCATTGTACTGATTGGAGAAATAAATTTTAGAATTTATTGATAAATTGAAAGCATATTTTATGGCAGATTGAGGGCATCAGATTGAGAAGCTATTGGTTGTTTATAGTGGTTTGAAATCATTGCTTTTTGTTGGTTCTTCATTTGCCCTACCTACTCTTCCATATACAGTTCGATTTTGTTGAAGGAGGCACCAAAAAAATCAGTAAGAATTCTTAAAAGGGATGCCTAGCTGAACTACAATGATTGATATCATCAGTTTGGAGATTGGTTGCTGATAGAAAGATATATGAGCTGCTGTATACTTGCTTTTTTGGCCAACAAGGGTTTCAAAGTAATTTCTACAATGAAAATGGGTATGCTTTTTAATGTAAAACATTCTAGTGCTATGTATTGAAGGAAAAGTAATAAAGATTGTCTTCTATGCCCAAAGTATTGTTAGTGTTAATTTTCAAAGTTTTATTTTAGCATATGTATTGCTTTTTATGTCAAATCATCTCAAAAACACAAAAAAAATAGAAAACAATAAAAAACCAAAACAAGCATAGTCAGTTCAACAATTAGAGCTTTGAAGGGTTCTTACAGAATTCACCTCCGGACAGAAAACACCTCCGGACCAAAATCACCTCCGGGATGAAATCACCTTCGGGACATTACATATCAGCCCAAGAAAGAGACTGTGCTGAGTGAGGGAAGGGGCATTCTTTGTGAGGATGCACATAGAATAGGGGGTGAGGAGCTGCATAGAAGGCCAATAGAGAGATGGTATGGGGTGTAAGTTGTGTGAAAAACAGAGGGTAGCTGCATACAATGTCTGTAATAGTGAGAAAGCAGTTTTGATGTGCATATATCTTATAAATCAATGTTGCAATCTATGTGATGTTTTTTTAAGCAGAGATTCTCTGCATTTTTTGGGTTGCAGTTGGAGGTGAGTTTCTTTCTTGTATCAGACCAACACCAAATGCCCCTTATTATCCATGCATCAGACATCAACAAGAAGTTAATTCTAAAACAGAAAAGTTTTAACACTCCAAAAAATTAAAAGCATTGAAGATTCTGCTTTTATTTATCACAAGCTGGGCCTAATGTAAAAATATCTCTTTGAACATAGTAAGGAACCAAGCCCACCCCCATGTCCACACACTTTACCCCAAAGTGTTTGGCAGCAACTGTGGATCTGCAGCAGCCAGGCCAGAATGACAGACGGCAATTATTAGCAACACATTATTTCTGTGTGTATCCAATTTTTCAATTCTCCCCCATGTCAATGACTCTTTAAGGCTAGCTTCCTCCACTTTCTAATGTGTGGAGTAGACAGCTTATATAGATTTGTCCAGGGGTCACAAAACTGTTATTTTTGTTCTTTTTATTTTTGTTTATTGCAAAGGGAGTCGCACCAAGTCCATATTTACAAGTCAAAACACACACACATACATCTTTGACATTATAAAGTACTTTTAATTCTCAGACAAAGATTCACATAAATTGATCAGTTCTCCCTCAACTTCCTAACAATCTAATTGTCCTTTTTGCTTTAAGGATTCTACAACAAAATTCCCCTTCAAATATTTTGCAGTCATCCTTTACACGAGCCTTTATAGAAATGTGATGTACATTTCCTCCCATATTAACCAATACAATCTTGTTTTTATCATTAAAAATCAGTGGTGCCCTGCAATGGCTAGTTGTCTTGAATCCAAACTCAATATACAAGGACTTAACAAACTTATTAAAAAAATATTCTGCAGTGAAACTATACCAACCAAATCTATTTGACGATATATCTAAGTTTAAAAAAATAATTCGGCCCCAAAAATACATTCATTTTCCAAACACTATTTTCCTCAGCACTGCTTTATACCTACTCAAGCATTGATTTTCCTTTTCACCTCACTATTTGCTAATTTCTGCATTCAAGCTTTAAGCATAATGTTCCACATCTAGTTCAATAACACTACAATATTATAAATTTCCCTCGTATCAATTTTCAAGGTGAGAGATTTACATTTAGAAATCACTTTGTTGAGTCCCACATCCATTTATCCTATTCTTTGATTGATAACTCCTGATCACAACCCAAATTAAGTCATTGCATTTTCTCATGCTTAATGTGCTAGCAATCTACTTAGCAAAGGCTTTATCAAACTGTTGGTAACATCTACATATATTTCAGTGGTTTCATTCACAACATCTCATTTGTTAATATATTGTCTTTCATTTAGAAAGAACCAATGGTTTTTCTAGAAACAAGCCTTTTGGAGAGAGCTATGTTAAGTTTTCAATTCAACATTTTGGATCTCAACATATTAAAGAAAGTCATAGTCATAGTTACACAGGGGGTGGGGCCCATAAAGTCATAGTCACACATATGACAAAAGAAGTTTACACATTAAATATCTTATATATTTGTACAGATACATATAACACTTACATTTCAATCATACCAAGACTCTTTCTGAAGTGTTCAACTTTCACTCTAGAGAGAGGTTTGGTAAGTATGTCTATTGTCTGATCTCTTGTACTGATCTACTCCAACTGGATTACATTCCTTTCTACCATGTCCCTCACATAGTGATAAAGAATTTTGATATGCATTGATCTATCATGAAATACTAGATTCACTGAAAGCTTAATACAACTTTGGTTATCACAATGGATAATAGTAGGTTTCAGAGGCTCGCCAAACAATCCCACAAGCAATTTTATGATCCATACTACTTCTTTTCCAGCCATAGAATGCAATGTATTCGGATTTTGTAGAACTCTGAGCCACTGAAGATTGTTTTCTGCTTGTCCACAATATCATATCTGATCCTAAATTGAAGCAACATCCTAAGGTGCTTTTTTGATCGCTCACGCTTCCAATCCAATCTGAATCTGTGAATCCGTGAAGATCTAAATCAACCTTTCCATATTTGAGACCATAATTAAGAGTGCCTTGAAGGTACCTCATTATATGCTCCATGGCAACAAGATGTATCTCCTTGGGTTCACACATAATTGACTCAAAGCATTCACTTCATAACAAATATTTAGTCTAGTGTTGACTAAGTGCATCAAAGATCCAATCATCTGCCTGTAGAGAGTTGGATCTGCTAACTAAGAATCTGTTGTTGCTTCCTTCAATTTATGAAGATTTGTTTCCATGGGAGATGACATAGATCTACAATTCATCATTCCAAATCTCTTCAATATATCAAGGGTGTACTTCCCTTGATTCAGAATAATGTCATCTGATTTCTATCTGACTTCTAATCCAAGGAAGTAGTGTAATAGACCTAAGTCCTTCATGTCAAACTCTGAGGCTAGATCCTTCTTACATTGATCAATAAGGTGATCCTCTCCTGTAATCAACAGATTATCAACATATAATATCAATATTAACATATCACCTTTGATTTTCTTGAAGTAGAGATTTGGATCTGCATCATTTTTCGAGAAACCTAATCCCATGAGGTAACTATCAATTCTTTCATACCAAGCTCTGGGAGCCTGCTTAAGTCCATACAGGGCTTTCTTCAATTTATACACATGTGACTCTGCATTGTGGATCTCGAATCCTTCAAGTTGCTCTAAGTAGACCTCTTCTTCAATAGTCCTATTTAAGAATGCAATTTTTACATCCATTTGATGGACTTTCCATCATTTGGTTGTTGCAATGGCTAGGACTACTCTAATTGAGGTATAGCAAGCAACTGGTGCAAACGTTTCTTCATAATCAATTCCCTCCTTTTGTGAAAAACCTTTGGCTACAAATATTACTTTTTGTTTTTCTATACTAGCATCTGCAGCATGCTTGATTTTGAATAGCCACTTGGGAGAAACAACAAATTTCTCTTTTGGCCTAAGTACTATCTCCCACACATCATTTTTCAAGATGGATTGATACTCCTCTGTCATGGCATCCTTCCATACTTGGTGCTGGAGAGCTTCTGTAACATTAGCAAGTTTTGATTTGATGAATTCATTCATCAAAGCTACATAACTAGAGAATCTCTTAGGTCTTTTACTCTCTCTAAAAGTCCCTAACCAAACTACATAAGTCTTTGCTTCCTTTATTGTCTTAGTAGCCCAGAGTGGTCTCTTCTTAGGATTTTCCAATGATGTGATTGGTTCTTCATTTCTATCTTCCTCAAGGTACTCCCTATGAATCTCAGGGGCAAAATCCTCTTCTAGGTCTATGGGGGAAGTTTGAATTTCCGACTCAATAGAATTTCTAACTCTTTTAAAAGCTATGTCTTCCTCAAAAATCAAATCTCTGCTTAGTTCAATCTGTCTCTGACCAGACACATATATTCTATAAGCTTTTGAGGTTTCACTATAGCCTACAAAAATTACTTTTTCTCCCAGAAGGTTCTAGCTTAGTTCTTTTCTCTTTGGGCACATGAATGTAGACAAGACAACCAAATATCCTCAAGTGACTGATGTCTAGTTTTACACCAGTGAAAGCTTCTTCAGGAGTTTTGTCGTCAATATGGGAGTGAGGACATTTGTTATGTATGTAGAGAACAATACTAGAGGCTTCTGCCCAAAGTGATGTTTCTATGTTTTGATCAAGTAACATTGCCCTAACAACTTCTACAATGGTTCTATTTTTCCTTTCAGCAACCCCATTTTGTTGAGGGTTGTAGGGTACAATGAACTCTCTCTTAATCCCAGCATTTTTAGAAAATCCTTTAAAATTATCTGATGTGTATTCTCTCCCATTATCTGTCCTTAATGTTTTAACTTTCCTCCCAGAAGAGTTTTCTGTAAGGAATTTGAATTCCTTAAACCTTCTAAGGATCTCCTCGAATTCTTTACATTTGAGGAAATAGATCCAGGTCTTTCTAGAGAAGTCATCAACAAAAATTACATAATATAGGAAACCCCCTAAAGAAGGTACAGACATGGATCCACATAAATCTGAGCGCACTAATTCTAATACATCATTTGTTTTACTAGAACTACTTTGGAAAGACCCTTTTGTGTTTTTGCCTAAGGCACACCCCTTGCATGCCCCTGAATGATAGTGTTTGAATTTGGGTAAGCTTGTGACTAGTTTTTCTATAGAAGATAGGGCACAGAAATGGAGGTGTCCTAATCTCCTATGCCATATTTCATTAGAGTCTGCAATTTCATGAATTAGGGAAAGAGTTAGCTCAGTACATAATTTATATAGATATCCTTGTCTATAACATATGGTTTGAACCTTCTTAATAGTAGAGTTCTTTGGCCATGCCAACACTTTACTATCCATGAAGGTAACCCTATATCCATTGTCTTCAAGTGCAGATATGGAAACCAAGTTCCTCTTGATACCTGGTACAAACAATACTCCGGTGAGTTGAATAGAGATACCAAACTTCAATTTGATGGTACATGTTCCAACACCTTTGACTAGATGTGTAGAGTCATCTCCAATTGTCACTTCCTCATTAGTTTCTTCTACCATGGAGTCTAAGAGTTCTCTGAACCCAGTGATGTGTCTTGATGAGCCACTATCTATAATGCAAGTGTTAGATTTATTTGATAATTGGTTTGAAAGTGCAGAGTAGAATACATATTTCTCGGATTCATGCTTTGTCTTAGACTTTCCTACTTTGGCAAATGATGCTAGCTGCTTTGTCCTATCAGGACATATGACTCCATAGTGCCCATACTAATCACATATGAAACATTGGATTTGTGAAACATCATTCGTGGATGAACCCTTCCCATGGTAGCTTTTCCTCTTCTTGAAGTGTTGCTTCTTTCCTTTCTTGTGCGAATATGCATTCAAGACATGGAGATCTTCATCTACGTTCTTCTGATTGAATCCTTTCTTTGTTTGTCTCAATTCCTCTTGAAGGTAGTCTGATCTTAGCCAGTCAAACTTTGGAAATTTAGACCTTACACTAATGCCATGAACAAATGTCTCCTAGGAATTTGGTAGACCATCTAAAGCAATAAGTGTTAGCTCCTTACTTTCAATCTGGTATCCAAGTGTTGATAGTTGATCCCTTAGTGCAGATATTCTCATAAAGTGTGTGTTGATAGATTCTCCTTTGTTCATACTTATATGATTGATTTCTCTCTTTAGAACCAAGGTCCTGCTGGAATTTTTTATTTTGTACGTGCTTTCAAGTGACTTAAACATATGATATGCGGTCTCATGTTTTGTCAAGATTGGCACGATATGATCTCTAACTCCATCAACTATGATTTCATGGCCTTTTCATTTCCTTCAATCCATGTTGTCTTCTTGGGATCATTCTCCGATTCTACTTTATTTTCTTTCACAAATGACTCAACTTTATTCTCTTTTAATATCATCATAATCCTAAACTTCCATGATGAGAAGTTATTTCCTCCTTCTAGCCTATCTTCGAATCTGATTACACTCGCCATAGAGGAATGTGATGTGCTTAGATTTAAATCTAAATATCTCAAGTTCGATCGCTGCTTGGATCCTCCTTAACGTATACCATGTAAATGCAGATCATACTCCTTTTAGATTTGATAGTTGATAGATTGCAATTAATATTTCTGAATATATGTGATTTATGATTCTAATGGAGTTTGTGTTTTGCGGGTCCAAACAAGGCTGAGAATGTTCGATTTCAATTGCTCAATATTACCTTATCAGGTCTGCATATATACTTGTATCGGGGGGCATGTCTTGAGTGGACATGTCTTCACAAAGTGGAGGCATGTCCGCTCAAGACGTGCCTCTTCATCGATGGCACTTAAACAATATTATGAATACCGTTTTATGAACGGTCACTTACCATTAGTTAAGTGGTCACTAACATATGTTTAATATGCCGATAAGAAAGGTATTCAACATATATGCAATGTAAGCAATGTTGATCGATCATTACTCAATCGATAATGAAACTAATATGATATTAATTCATGCAAATCGAAAGCATTCTTTATTCAATCATGATAATTAATAGTGAGGTGATAAACTGATATATCTCATTGTTGATTCTTTATTTGACGATGCTATAATTTCAACAGCTACAAAGGAAATAAAAAGAGAAATTAATGCCTTGATTGCAGTCCATGAAGACAAAAAGATACGAAGGGAGAGGACAAAACTAGCTATGAGAGCAACCATAGCTGAATCTCAAGGTGTTCCAATCAACCTTGAAGAAGAAGAAGCACTTGAGGGCATTGTGGGTTCTCTTCGTGACCCACATATCTACAAATCCACCACCACTTCTACTACTTCTAGTAGAGCACCACTTTCAATGTTGCAATCTATGGGTGATTTATTTTGTGCACAAAACCACACCTTGAGCACAACCATTATTGGAGGCAATTGGGTGGAATAGGGAGGTGCATGAACATACAAGCATTGCTTGTGTTGATTTTCGACACCTCAACAACATACATTTCAATGTGGTAGACAATCCATATTGGCTTAATCTGGTTACTGTATTGGCTGTTGCAAGAAAAGGCTACAAGGCGCCTTCTCGTGTAGACATGACTAGGAGGTTAGTCCAATTGTTTTAGTTTTTAAATGTTTTACTTTTAGTTTTGATAACTAATGTTGAGTTTTGGTTTTTGGAGTGTAGACTAAATTTATGTTCTTTTACTTTTATTTATAGTAATTACTAGTTTTTGTTGAATTTAAGCTATTTTTAAGCAAAATTTTGTACTAAGTTAATTTCAGTTCTTAATTGTAGGTTGCTCCCAATTGCAATTGATAAGGCAAGAGAAGTGTAAGAACAAAGACAAGAATGGAAACAATATGATTGTGCTATTCTTTCTGATGGGTGGACAGATGGCAAAAACCACACCATCATTAACTTTTTGGTTGCTTGAAAGAATATTGCGGTGTTCTTGAAATCAGTGGATGCCCCCAACAAGGTGAAAACTATTGAAACTCTTGCTCTAATGTTGGAGCAAGTTATCATGGAGGTGGGAGTTAAAAATGTGGTACAAATAATAACCGATAATGCAATAGCGTATGTGTCAGCTAGTAGAATCCTTCAAGAGAAACACAGAACACATTTTTGGACACCTTGTACAGCACATGTCCTTGACCTTCTTTTGGAGGACATAGGCAAACTAAATTTGGTGACACTTCTTGTAGAAGATGCAAGGAGGATCACAAAATACATCTACAATCACCCTTGAGTTCTTCGCTTGATGAGAGAACACACCCAAGGGAAAGAGTTGATAAGATCAGGTGTCACAAGGTTTGCAATGATTTTCTTAACGTTGCAAAGTATTCTTAGTTCATTGACAACTTTGAAGCAAATGTTTGTGAGTCAAGCATAGCTAGAGTCAATTTATTCAAAGAAGCCTGAAGGGCAAAGTGTTGCATTCATTGTCTCAACAACCTATTTGCACAAAGAGCTACAAAACTTGTGAAGGTAACTTCAAAACTTGAACATTTAATTTTTTTGTATTCAAGTCTTTCATTATTTATCTCTAACAATCTAACTTTAATGATTAATCTTTTTGTATTTTCCAATTGTAGGTGTTAGAGCCCTTGGTTAGTGTTATCCCCTTGGTAGATGGGGATCAAACCACGATGGGGCATCTTTATGAGGCCATGGATAGGGCCAAGGAGTCTATCAAAAATTACTACATGGGGGACAGCCTCAAATTTGATCCAATATGGAAAATTATTGATAGAAGGTGGAACAATAAGTTGCACCAACCCAGTCATACATCAGGATACTTCCCCAACTGTCATTTTTTCTTCTCAGATTCCTACTTGAATCTCAATGGAGAGGTCATGGAAGGCCTCACTGCATGTATTCAGAGGATGACACCCAAGCTTGAGGTGCAAGACCTCATTGTGTCCAAATTGGAAATTTACCAAGATGCAAGTGGTAAGCTATTCTCTTTAGAGTTGACCAAGAGAGGGAAAACCACTCAAACCCTAAAGTCTTTCACATGCATGATAAGTAGATCAAAATTAAAAAATGTTTTCAACTTGTTTTCTAACTCTTCAATATTTTATTTTGTAGATGTTTGGTGGCAAAATTGGGGTGGAAATACCCCAAATCTGCAAAAAATTGCCCTCCAAATCTTATGCCAACCTTGTAGTTCATACAGTTGTGAGCATACTTTGAGCTTGTTCGAGGTCATCCACACGAGGAAGAGGAACAAGTTAGCTCAAAAACACCCCAATGACCTTGTATTTGTGCAATATAATCTCCAGTTGCGCACAAGGAAAGTAGAGGAAACACCAGCTAGTCCAATTGATTTAGGAGATATGAACTCTTACAGTGATTGGGCATCACAGGAGCGGCCTCTATTGTTTGTAGAGGATAAGATCTATGATTTAGAGAGGCAAGCTATGGAGGAGGGGGTGGATTCACATCGAATGACGTTGAAGAGGATGAGGAGGTTGAATATGATGAGGAGTCATTGCCAATGTCAGCAACATCTACATCTAGGAAAGAGGTCAAGCCACAGCCAATCATGCCAAGCGAGGAGGAACAATCTAGTGGACTTCTAGGACTAGGCCCTCTACCTCTCCCCTAGTTTTTACTAGAGTTGGGAATGGGAAGAAATAAACTATTTTGATGTTGTATTTACTTATAGTTTTACAAAAACTATTTTCTATTTTAATTTTGATTCAAACTATCAAGCTATCAACCTCTCCCCTAGTTTTTACTAGAGTTGGGACTAGGAAGAAGTAAACTATTTTGATGTTGTATTTACTTATAGTTTTACAAAAACTATTTTATATTTTAATTTTGCTTCAAACTATCAAGCTACCAACCATCAGCATTCCGCATGAGAAGCCATTTTATACCCAATTTGCATTTAAATCAATCATATATATCTACACTAGGCTTGTTTCTTTTGTTTATTCATTTACTGACTCATTGGATGCATCTCCTCTTTGAATTTTCCCAAAAAAAAATGCATTTCTAATTAAATTTAAGCAAATTTTTAAGTTGTTGAGCTTTCGCTGAGTTTTTTTTTCGGGCCTTGGTGAGTTTTTGCTTTTGGCGAGTTTTTCAACTATGCTTTAGAGAATGCAACCAAGAACTCAACCAATGGTTTGCATATATATGGTTTCATATAAAAAAGATGGTGGGAGACCACCACAAAGACTGAAGTTTGATAGAGGCCATTGCAAAAACCATCTCAATTCTGCTAAAGCCAAAATTTGTTGGCTTCCCAAGATTTCAATATGCTTTCGACATAAAAGTTCCTATAATATTGATACAAAAGGGAGAGTTTTCAAGGTAACGAAAATCAAGAACGTTCTAGGCAAGTCTTCCATGGTGATAAATCCCATGGCACTATGAAATACCTTCTTGCAATCAGAATCGGTTCATCAATAATCACACAAAAGCTTTTCTAGCTTGCAATAAGATACCTTAGAAGGTAGTCAACAAGAGGAGCAATAAACATGTGTGGCAATTTACCAACCAATGCAAGCAGCTTGGGGATTCAATTCATCAATGCTTTATACTACCAACGCATAGAAGAGTGAGCTTGAAAATCAAGGGGACTCACTAGAATCAATAGAAATTTGAAGATCTTCCAACCAAAGGTGTGAAGCCAACGCAACAGTGGATTGTAGAGTATCTATAAAACTAGGTTTTATTCCATTGAATGTAAGAGCTAGAAGCCAAGCGAAAGGTGCCAAGGCACCTAAATACATGTTTAATGTTGTGTTCGTCCTCAAGAAGGGTAAGGAAAGAATTATCAACGAAATGGCCAACAACAAGCTAGTGGGAATTGTTGCTTTGGAGGGAATTTCATTCAGCCCATCTTTGCAAAATGGCATTGGCAATGAAATAACCAAAGTTTATAATGATCAACACATAAAGTGATGGCTTATGAGGTCAGCCTTGACAAACAGATCTTAAGATCCCAAATTGCTTAGATCGGATGCCATTAGCGCAAGGGAAAGCAGAAGCATCAGCAAATAACATCTTAACTGCGCAAGGTCAAGGGCACCAAGCATTGCCAGAATGAAGGGCTATTCAATTGTATCATAGGCTTTGTCAAAATGAGTTTAGATAAAGACCTCTTGCTAATTGGACTTCCTAGCACACCCAAACAGTGATACTGTTGTCTAAGATATATGTTGACTACCAAGTAGTTTTAATTTTTTACAGGCAAAACTGATTTCTGAGTTGGTGATGCTCAGGGTTCAAATACGTGCATTCATTTTTTTAAGGTCTGTCCATGTTGAAACCGGGACCACTACCGCAGTGGCCGAGGCATTGAAGATCCGGGGAATTAAGTAGTCGGAGCGTCCTTCGCGTATATATAAGTACTTGTTAAATTATCGCCACGTGGAAATCAGCTCGTTACACCAAGACATACTCCATGAAGTGAAACTTTCAAAACAAAAGTTTTAAAAAAATATACGATTCTCTCATATTGTTTTGGTATTTTCCAAAACTAGCAGGCATAACCGAGACCGGCAACTGAGCTTCATCCCTTAAGGAAATTGAACGCGGCATCATCTCAGGTGCCCAAGCTCGGACAACTTGCCGTTACACCACAAACAAAAATCGCTACTACTTAAAGTGTGCTTAGCAACATGCCCTGTAAAAACTTAGATTCCATAGCAATCTAAATAGCGTCCAAAGTATGCTTTCATCGAATCTGTGATCCACAGTCATAGAACATTGATTGTTTTCTTTCCTCTTTAAGAAAAAGAAAACAAACAAATCACAGCAAAATGCAGCTCCATAAAAAAGTGCTTAAACATAAAACTAACACCAAATGCGGCTCCATAAAAAACAAGTCCTCAAACATAAAACTAAGACTAACCGTTCAAAGTCTTCCACACTCTTCCGGACCTTACTCCGCGCAAAACCCTAGCCGCACGGTCACAAGAAACACCCCTCTCCTGCGCAACAAACACCAGCAGCGCCACCAACACTGCAAGCAAACTCCCCTGCCGCAGCATTGTGGCCAAACAAAGCAAATTCCAAACTAAGAACCCCCTTTTCCCAGAGCTACAGCCAAATCCTCCACCTGAACTCAAATCATCAAAGAAAAGACCCACGCAACTTCTAAAATCAGCGACAAACGTCCCTCTGCCAAACAGACACCATCGCATTACAGAGCTTCACAGCTTTACACACCTTTCATGGCTTCCTTCCCACAGCTTTACACATCTCCCCTAGCTTTGCACAGTTTTCCTCGGTAATATAACAGTGTTGATTAATTTTTCCCCGTCAATTATTTGTGTGCAGAGATCAACTGGCAACGAACGGAGATATAAATCTGTGTCGGGGAAAGCAGGAGGAGTGAATAACTTTGCGTTTGGAGTGTTGTGGCGGGCCCGCCCTGCTGGGGCAACAGGCTGGCAGATAATAGCGCGGACAATGCCCATGAACCACTGGCCACGTGTCCTGCTACTACAAGCTAAGCCAACCGACATGTGTCGAACCGCCCGGAAAGCAGCTCAGCACCAGCGATGTCCGAAACCCGGTGAACGTTGGACGGGAAAGTCCCTGAGAAAATGAAAGCTCTGTTGGTTTCAGCGGCGCCTTTTTTGCGACAATGGTCAATATTAAAATGCTTGATTAATTTTCGGAAAGACTGTAGTTTGACTCGTGTCTTCGGCGCAACAGTTTTATTTATCTGGGAGGTGGCGTTTTCGTTAGGGAATTTTGGAGGTAGGTAATGTGTGGCAGGGGTTAAATTTGACTGTCGAATCCGCCTGTCAACCCGGAGATTTAGGAACGGTCATAATTTGAAATTGCCCTTCAAATATCAAGATTTTTTTAATATATATAACTAACTAATAAATAATGTATAAGAGAATAATCTTTTTATTTTTTATTTTTGTATGCTCTTTTTATTGTGATAATAGATAAATAATGTATAAGAGAATAATCTTTTTATTTTTTATTTTTGTATGTTCTTTTTATTGTGATAATAGATAAATAATGTATAAGAGAATAATCTTTTTATTTTTGTATATTCTTTTTATTGTGATAATAGTTAGGAGTGTGATTGGAAACATTGATGAAAAAATTAAACATAATTGTATTGGAAAGCAATAACAATTAGAATCCTAAAGATGTCTAATATTTTTATGCGACATAATTTTATTAAAATTTTATTTATATTTTAATAGCAATGTTTCAATGTAATTATAAGGCCATCAAATTTAAGTTTTTTAGAGAGGAAAATTTGAGTTGTTTATTATTGGGAAGTGTATTTGGTATAAGAAAAAACAATGTAACTTTACTTTTTGTATTATATATATTTTTAGTTTGGTTGTATGTGTATTGTCTCAATGTTTAATTTATTTTATGTCTCATTTAGTCTTAATTATTTTTTAGTTAGTTATTGTTGTCTTTGTTTAGCTTAATTAGGTCATTGTTTTATTTTTTTAGTACATATTTTATATTAATGATTTCTTTCTTATTTCTTTATTAGTTAAACAATACTAAACACTAATTTAAATCTATTGTTTTGTTCTCTTTTTGTCTTTTTTTCCTTTTTTTGTCCTAGTGCCTTGTTTCACATGTAGCCTTCCCCTCGTCCTCTCTCTCTCCTTCCACCTCTCTTCTTTTAAATTGTTCTTAGTGTACAATTAATTCAATTTTTTCTCTTGTTCTCTATTATCATCTAGATGATGGAGCTTTTTGTTTCACCAATAAGTTTATTGGAGTGTGTAACTTGTCCCTTAACTTTGTTAAAGGAAACTTAATAAACTACATACGCATATTTTTGTGCATGCAACGATATGTCGATTGGAAATTAGATTTCAAAAAATGTGAAATGACCATTAATAATGGAGGGAATGAAATCTAAAAATTATAGATGATCTTTCAAATATTTGTTTACAACATACAATTGAAAAGAGAAATAATTTTTTTTAAAAAAATAATTGCATCTAAATTAATAAAAAATACTAGAACTCTTATCAATCCCAACCAATAAGAAATTAGATTTTAAAAATGTGAAATGACCATTAATAATATAGAGAATGAAATCTAAAAAGTATAGATGATAATTTATATATTTGTTTTCAAAATACAATTGGAAAGAGAAATATAAAAAAAATCACTCAGAAATAAAAGCTCAATTAATATAAAAAAATAATAGAAACAAATACCTTTTTAAGAGTAAAAAGTAGAAAAAACATACAAAATTCAAGTTAAACAAACGTGAATGAGCAAAAACAAAGGGAAAACAGAGATTTGTTAGAGATTTGTAAGATTGAAAAACAACTCGAAATTTGTATACATGTAAAGATTAATTGGAGTAAAATATTAATCAATTGTAATTTTATTTATGAAAGATTATGTGTGAATAGATAGAGCATTTAGTTTAGAGAACAATGATAAAGAATAATGTTAATGTTGTGCAAAATCTATTTTTTAATGATTTGAAAAATGGATAGCCTCAATGTGTTCACTTTCTTAAATTCTATAAAAATCCAAAGCTTCTAAATGGTAAATTTGAGTGACTTGAGATCAATCATGCATCTCACAAAATATTGTCAAGTATAGATCTGTTAGGAATAATAGTCCACAATACAACTGAGAGGGGGGGTGAATCAATTGTATGGAAGATTATTAAATTTTAAACTTTAAGCAGCAGCAATATCAGATCTAATGAACACAATAACACAATATTTTGGTCTCGAGGAAACCCTGTTAAAGGTAAAAAAAATTCGGTGGGAATTAGCACCCACAAATGATGTACTGAGAGTATAGTTATCCTTGTTAGAAGATATAGCCCTATTAGGAGCTTATTGAAACATTACAATGCATAGTCCTTGTTAGAGGATAGACCCTGTTAGGAGTCAAGAATAAAGGGAGGGCTCACTACCCAAAGAAGGTTAAATCCACCTTCAGAACTCACTGTTTGCAACACAAGTGTCTATGAAGAAATACACAATATTTTTTAACTGTTATGGCAAGAACTATCTTTTTTTTATCAGTTCCAATGAAGTCCACCAACAAACCTCTGCTCTACATACAGCAGACACAAGCTCGCAACTTTTACAATCTCTCTATATCACCTTCTTCACATCCATATCTTTTCCAAAGAAAAGACCTTTCATTTATACCTTATTACAATTCTCATGAACAGGTCCACCCATAAGACTTTCCTAATTACAAACAATTACATAAACCCTTGCTAAGATACACACGGTATTTAGAACAAGTATACAATGATTACATTACGATAATTAAGGACCGACATCCTTAATTCATGTTCACCAAGCATAACACACGCTACATCTCCCAAGTCGACTTCCAAATAAGTCTTCTCCAGAACACACGCCACAGATGACGTCACCAAGTGTTATGTACCTTATGCTAACTAGTGAACATCTTTCAATACCTTGTATGTCATCCCTCAAGCTCGCATACCTTGAATCCATATCATCTGGAAGATATACCACAAACATAGAGACTAACTCTGGCATTTCTCACTGTTACAGTCCAGTGACTAGTTTTCACCAAAACATCTATAACTCATCTAATATGAAACATTACATGATGTGATCTTGGATATAAGATCACAACACCCTCCTGAATTCTCATCTGTCTTCGCAGCATCTGAAACATCTGTACAACAGTGAAAACTTTAGTGCCGATTATTCACCATTTGGCGAATGTCGCTTGTCGTCGACCCCCGATTTAGCGAATATATTGGCCATATGGGAATGATCATATCGCCCTGCATTTATGAAAATTGGGTCCAACGCCCAGGATCATCGCCAATGGCATATAATTTTTGGGCATAATATATTTTTAACATTCGCTTATAATTTCAAAGCGGCCCCAAATGGATGGCCTATATTTGCCAATAGTTATTTATTTTTTTTTTAGGCGGACCCAACTTTGCCAGCCATTTTACGGATGCGTGTCTCAAACCGATGGATTTTCACCAACTTTATTAATCATACTAAGGTATTGGACAACCCATAATTGCCTAGGATATAACACAAGACATGTTATAATTACGTGGGCTTCGCCAAATATTTGGACGCCGACCTAATACCTCCCGCCTAATTCGCCAAAAAAGATTAGTATAAATACATTCATACATCAATGTTATTGTACACAATTTGGATTGGTTCAATTTGATCGATAGCGAAGTTCAGACTATTGAGTCTTGACTGCTTTGGCGAGTCGCGACTGCAATTGAATTTGAGGCAAAGGCAAGAGATTATTATTTTGCAACTATGTAAACATTGTATATTATAGTTCTATTGTCATTTGTCACTTCTTCAACAAGTAAACATTTTTTTTTCACTGGTAGGCTGGTAGCCTTTATTTCATTGAAGAATCAAGATGTCAAACAAGAATAAGGGTAAGGCTCCGACATATGGGGAAAGCCAAGAGAGGCAAAAAAAATGCAGAACCTTATCATCGTACTTTGGTCGAGGTGTTGGAAATGTTTCTGGCCAAAATCAGGAAGCTACTTCATCACAAGAAGATTTTCAAGATTCACAACCTAAGGCTGAACCTACACAACATATTGAAGAAGTCAGCGAACCTGATATCTTAGGTCATGATGAACTTGAAGAAGATTTCCAGTTAAATACCCAGAGTAGCCATAATGATATAATCGACTTGGATGAGACTGAGAATGTTAGAGAAGATGATGGTGCAGGGAAGAAAAGAAAATACAAATCAAAGAATGATAGAATGTGGGATCTGTCAAGGAATTTTCAAATAGAATGGGTGTCAAAGTATCCATTCATTGAACCAGTGGATAATCCAATTAAAGGGGAGCCTCCGGTAGAATGCAGATGTAAGATTTGCAGTGAGATAAATAAGAAGGAAAAGAGGTTGTAGCTAAAAATTGACACCATAGAGAAGCATATGGGTAAAGCTTACGAAAAGAAAACCATTGATGGAGTTCAAAAATCAGTGATAAGATGGAAAACAAAGGAGGAATCTCAGCATGTTAGGAATGCAAAATTATATGAATTTTAACATAATATAAAGATGAAGCCTGGTGAAGTTAAAGGCTCTATTGAAGCTTGTTTTGGAAAAGCATTGGAAGTAGAACTAATGGGAAAAGCTATTTAGTTAAGTGTTGTGTTTAATATTTTGAGCAGAGGGCATCCTATGATAGACTACCCATCATTGAGTGCTTTATTACACTTTCTGAAAGTTCGTAACTATCCTAACAGTCACTGGTCAGTAAACAGTGGATGGGAATGGGCAAGTTGTCTTACCGAGGTTGAAAAAGAGGATCTGAAGGCAAAAATTAAAGAGTCAAATTTTATTGCATTATCTTTAGATGAGGTTATAGCAGTAGACAATACTTCCTGGGTATGCATGCATGTTTATACTATACAAAATTTTATTCGCCAACCTCATCTACTAACTGTTGCTAAAATGAGGGATAATGCGATAGCAAAAAATTTATTTGAACTAGTAAAGAGTTCTCTAATTGAATATGGAGGTATAGATGACATGACCATTGCCAAAAAGCTAGTGTGTGTTTGATCGGATGGAGCTTCAGTAATGCAAGGCCACAGGGGTGGTCTTTGCACAAGGATACAATCTTCTTGTGCACCCTACGTTACTCCCATTCATTGCATGGCCCACAAAATGAATCTAGCTTTTGGAGTTGTCAGCAAGCATGCTCTAGTACAAAAAATTGAAGCTTTAATCAAAGAGCTCTACCAATACTTCTGTCGAAGTCTGAAATGATTGAGGGAATTTCAACACTTTGCCGAAGGACTAACCGATGGGAACAAGCTTCCCAAGGATAATGATACCAGATGGATCTCTTTAGATGGACCAGCACATCGAGTTTTTTCAGAATATCAATCATTGCTTGGTCTAATGAACTCAAGTTGTGACGAAGCAGGGCAACTGAAATTTCCTGCGTTGTTGGCAATGTTAAGTAATGTAGAGACAATGTTAACATTAGTAGGTCTTCTCCCCATGCTTGAGTAAATGATAAATATAATGAAAAAGGCCCAGCAAAGAGCTATGTATATTGCAAAATATGTTGCGCTGCATAAATTGACATGCTTGACACTCGATAATCTCTATGAATTATGTGTCGATGATGTAAAATTTGCTAGCTGGCTGAAAATCACAGATTTGGACAATCCTGATAACTTTTTAAAAATCGGTTCAAAGGGGGAGTTATGTGTAGAAGTTCACAGAGTTGAGATACCAATGCACTACTTTTCCAGGATCGAGTCCGGGGAACTAGGAAAGAACCCCAGGAGGTGAGTATCGAGTATTAAAAGGGAAGACTTTACCAAGATCGTTGAGTCTATAATAGCTTATGTGAAGCACATTGCCTTTGATCTTTCCGCATAGATTAGAGAAAGATTCCCTCTAGTCAAACTACTTGAATCCATGGCTATTGTGTTTCCTAGATATTGGAATATGAACAGTCCGAAAGATTTTAAAACTAAGCTACTAACTATGATAGATCATTTTTGCAAAACCAAAGAGTTAAATGGAGTAACTCTAAATGGAATTTTAGATGCAAATCATTTGAGAGAGCAATCAAGTCATTTTTCACTAACAATGAGGGAATAATATAATATTATGTAGAACCCTCGTGAAGATGGATCAATATCAAGGCTTTGGAAAAATCTAGCTGAGAGTGAATTGTTGACTGATTCAATATCAGAATATTTCAAGCTTATTGATTTATGTTTGACCATGATATTGGGGTCAGTGGAGGATGAGATATTTTTTAGTGCTTTGGGATTCCTAAAGTCAAAGCTAAGAAACAAACTAGACAAGAATCTGGAAAATTGCTTGAGGTTCTATACATCCAGGTATGAAGTCAATACTTTTCCTTACGAAAGGGCACTGAAATTATGGAGGAAGAAATGTCAGAGAAGAGGGATGGGAAACATTTCAAACCAAAGTGGGACTGGGAGTGGGAATGCCAGAGACAATGATGTCATTGACTCATGTACTGATACTAGTACTGCTAGCGGTGAACATCAGTTAAGCGGTGGTATGCAGAGTGAAGAAAACATGTCGAAGAACCAAGAAAGCTATGAAGTTGATGGCACTGAATCTGATGATCTCAATGATGTGGCAGCTTGAAGTTGAACCATTGTAGAAGTAGCAAGTCCTAGGTATTTATTAATCTTTTTCCTAAAGTCTACTATTAGTTTTTGTATCTCATCATCAATCATGCATAATAGCATATTCCAATGTCAAAAACATGAATGTGGTTGATAATGTCATCAAGATTTAATTCCATAATTAATAATGGTTTTCATTTGCATTATTCAGCTCATATGGTACAATTCTTGTAGATTTTTCATTATTCTTTTTGACAACATACCAATTCAAATGTTACAATTCTTAGAGTTAGAAATACTGATTCTCATTAATTTAATTACAAATATGATACAATGCCTCAATACAGCTATGTGATTCTGTTTACAAAAGTCAATGACTCAATACCCATTGGCAATTTGGCACATTGCCCAATTTCAATTTCATTACCCTAACTCTAAGCCAATGACCCTGAATTCCCTTTTATAGAAACAAGGGAGCAACAACAGCTTCAGGTTGATTTGCCTAATGTGAAGTGAGAAGTCTCAAAATCTAAATCAGTAAGACAACTAAACATCTACAACATCTCTACAACTTTAGTTGTACATTTTTGCATTTAATAGGCTGATTTAGTAAATTAGAATTGGCAATAGCATCTGCAACTGCAAGACTGCAACATTGATCCTGTTCAAAAAACAAAGTTCAAACTTGTTACTTTAAACTCAATTCTAGACTCTAGTATTTAGGATAATATCAAAGATATATGCTAAAGATATAGAGATGATTAAAACTGAAAGTACTTTCACATACTATGATTGATGAGATCAAGATGACTCTGTCAGTTTCTTTAGTATGCTCCATTCTTCGTCAGTTGGAAGGGAAAAATTTATGATGTTATAGTAAATAACCTGCAACTTCGTCAGCCATCCATACTTGGAAGAGTGAGTTGAAAGCAATGTTCCTTCCATTATTGCATTCAAAATTGTGAATGTTTTGATGCACTTTGCAATGCCTTCATGAGCTCTATCTTGAGGAAGGTTGCCTAAATCAGACGTCATTGGGTCCTCCAACTTTTTTTTTTAAGCTTCTCTTCCAACGAAATTCGTTGATGAGTAATCAGGTCCAGGACTCAGCAAACCAAGAGATATCAATTTGGTTATTTTACTATTCATCTTGGCGATCTTTGGCCTGAATAAGGCAAGAGTTTCATCTACTTCTATTAGTTTTTGACATATTTGAAAGACAGAGGTCACCTTTATTATTGCACCAATGCGTTCCTGAATTCCCTTGCTTGCCAAATGCCTATCACTGGTTCTGTTGATTTCTTGTATAATATACTTTGCAATTTTTTGTCGCTGACAAAAACTTTTGTTCTTCGCAATGTGCTCTTTTAGCTTCCCATAAACATCTGTAACAATTTCATTCAGTTCAAACCAATCACACAACCTATCACCAGACATCTTTATTTGCCCCCAGTAGAATTTTTTTATTTGTTTGATTGTATTATTTACGTTGTCATTCAAGATGTTTTCATAATTTTTAATTGTATTCTTTGCCTTCTTTAGGTCTTCTCTCATTTATGAGAACTGGTGTTCACCATGTCATCTTATTTGCTCTGCTTTCTCTTCCCACTCTTTTTCTTTCTCTTCCCACTATTTTTTTTTACCCTCTCATTCTCTAATTCTTTCTTTAAGTTATTGGTTGCATGTCCCGCATTGTCCATTTTTTTGTATAAACTTAATGAAGAGGCTTTTTCATCCTCAAGTTTTTTTTTGCTCTATTCCAATTTTTCCCTCAAAGTTTTCAGTTCTGCATCCATATGTTCTTGTTGTCCAATTGCTTCTTTAGAGGATGAATTTTTTATCCTTCTCTCTAATTCTTTGCACCTATTTTCTGTTGCTTTCTTAGTTGCCTTTACATTTGCCAGGTCTACCTTTAACTTATCTATTGTGCCCTGAAGCTTTCCTTTCTCTCTCTCCAAAGTCATCAGTGAATTGTAGACCACTTGGTTGGTCATTTTTGACACATTTATCTTGTCCACATTTTTAATTTTGGATAAATCCATTTGGAGGGTGCTAACTTTAAATTGAGATGGATCTAACTGACTCTCTTATGGATTGCTATCTCTAGCTGGGGGCATAACAACCATGAATTCCATCATATCTTTATTTGGGTCATATGTGGGAAATAACCTATTGGATGCAAGTTCTGCATCACGAGCTGCAGCAACTGCTTCCATCTTCATTTTCTTACTATTTTCTCTATTCCTATTTTTTGATTGTTCATAGTTAGTTACAAAATCATTGTAATGAAAATCAGGGTTTTATGACACAACTAAATGTTTGAATGGTGAAATAGTACTTGCACTGATGTACGAGCTTCCACCTATGTTGCATGTGGTTCTGCTAATTCCACCATGAGGATTAGCAACACCCTGACCCATTACAAGTGGAGTTTTTGGACTGTTCTGAGGGTTTTGTCCTGAAGGTTGGACAATTGTTAGACTCACAATCACCATTGGCATTGTTGTACTAATACTTGTAGTTGTCATAACCTTTTGCTTCTTTACCCTACCTTGATCTCTGGGAACATTTGTTTTTGTGTCTATCTATAATGTCCTTTTTGGACCACTAGTTGTAGTTGTACCCATGATATCCACAGCTATGGGAGTGACAATTGATTGAGATTGAATCTGAGTGCTTGCAACAGGTGGAATTGTATTTGAAGCTATAACTAATAGAATTGACTGAGTTTATGAATGTGATGATTGAACTCCAAGCCCAAGGTCTGGTTTCACACCATGTTTTGGTGGAGCTAGTGGGTCAGGTGCGGACCAAACCCCTTGTCCACTGGGACCCAGACCACCAATACCTTGGTAGCCCATTTTTTGTATAATATTTGCCCCTTTGGTATTTTTATCTTTTGTGGACTTATCAAGTCCTCTACTAATTATGGGATTCACACTGGATGTTGGATCCACAGAGTCCTGGTCATAGTCATCATCATCGGTGACATTTGCTTCAACTGGATGCTCCTTATTCCACAAGTCGTTAAACATTTTATCCTCTTCCACCTCATAAAGATCTTTAGAGATCTTTGGCTCATCGAGATTCTTCCTCATTTCCCAAAAATATTGAATTTTGGTTCGAGTCCAATCATCATCCATACATTCATCCATTAGGTCATTTGGAATAGATTTTGTAGATGGTTGAGCAACTTTCTGGTAGAAATTGTACGATGTCATGGCCTACACTTTTCCTTTCTGTTTGTGCAATGTCATAATTTGTGATGACAATTCCTGTATTGACAAATTATTTTCAGCAGCATATTTCTCCATCTCTTTTTTAACCTCCTCCCAGGAATCCATGTTTTTAAATTTTTCAATCAATGGCATACTTTCATGTTGACATTTGCTTGTAGAGTTCCCATTATCTCTAAGCTTTGTTCCAATTATGTTGAGTGGATCATACTGCTAGTGACTGTGAACATCAAAGTGAAAAATTGTAAAAAAGGCTTCTGCCACTTTGAATCCTCTTCTCTCAAATGTGAACCCTCCAAATGAGAAAGGCAAGGAAGGAAATATCATTTTCTTTTTCTAACCATTAAAGAGTACATATGTGCTCTCCATCTGCCGTACATATTCCAATGCAAATACCCTCTATGTGACATGTATTGGAAGTTTGTAGGGTTCTACTACTGAACCGTAAAACCTTAACACTGTGTACTCTTCCATGAAGTACTAGTCAACCAATTGTATTTTACTTCCAAGTTGAATTAAATCTCTACAAGTAGTAGGTAATCTAGGCATTGGAGTGCCTATAATTTTATCGTACATTGGTGCCAAAAAGAAGTCTACAAAATTGTTGTAGTTTCCTTCTGTTATCAATCATCCTTATTTGAGGTGTCCACTCATATATTGGATTTTGGCCCTGACTGCAAAGCTTGTTTGTCTGAAATATTGCATGATGCTTTGCTAAGAGAAGATAGCACAAGTAGGTTGTGAATATAAATGTCTTCTATGAACCTGTTTTAATCATTAGTAATTGTTCTTGCATGCAACGAACAATGTGCTCAATAAAATAATATTTTACTGGTTCTTTTTCAAAATGAATATGAAAAAACATTTCAAGATGCTGGCACCCACTTCTTTGTTACTATCCAATCCCAAACAAAATGCTAGCAAGGAAATACTATCCTGAACCCATGGCACAAAAATTTCATAATCATAAGGAGGCATATGATCTGGACTCAGGCTATAACCATTTGCTATTCCTCTGATATAAGAATCTCTCTGTGTTGCATCTATTTTTTCATAATCCTTTGCCAACTTTCTCAGGTCAATTTGCACGTTTGAGTTTTTATGTTCAAACCCTAGGTTCAACAGACTAGCAAATTCACTCTCGGTTATGGACAAAATTTCCTCCTGAGTATTTTTATTCACAATTGCTTTTTTATTTTCATCATAATTTTTGGCGTAGACCATGACAATTTCTGGGCAAGGGAATACTCTAGGTAACGCCATGCTTTTCGACCTAACATTCCATGATGCAATTTTATTTGCCATTGCATTTACCTTGGGGTTAAATGAAGAAAATTTTGAACCCTTATTTGGATCGTTCCACTTGTTTTCAATTGCAAATCTAATTTCCATTATTCCCTTATTTCCATGAATAACAAGATCATAAATATCATGGAATAAATCAGTGAAACTTGGTGTTTTAAGCAGATTGTGGAATTCTATTATCTGACTTGTCTTTTTACTTATAGTCTTATGCTTGATATTTTTTTTCCCATCGTGGTAATCTAGTAACCTAAAATAGTATCACTATTTACTCATAGGAAAATTCAAATATTTATACACAGATACAAGCCTACAATTTATAGGGGTGATTCAAAATTAAACCCTAACAAGTAACAGGATAATTTTGTTTCTATAATATAAACAGTAAAGTTGTAAATCAAGAGATTTGAAAAATTCAAAATGCGAGACCTAGGTGTTCAGGATTTTAGTAGTTACGTGTTACCCTTAGTTTCAATTTTTGTAGAGTTTGGCTGGGAACAGAGCTTCAGCTGAGAGACTTTGTTGCACTTGCTTTCCTCGACATAGAAATTTAGAATCCGTAAACCCTTTCTAAACCCTTTCTAAATTCGTACACTACTAGAAAGTGAAACTTAAAGTGCCAAAATTATACAATCTAGAGTCGTCACCACTCATTTGATGGCTGACTAACCTCGCGACTACGAGTCAGATGTGTCACGCCATCATCAAATGGCATTGTTGGTAGGACCATGCGAGACTGCGAGTGGAACGTGTTACATGTTTAGTGACAAGTGTCATGATTCCTGAATAGGTTTGAAAAGATGGGGTTGTTTTTCCCTTTCATCCTAAAATACAACTTCGATTGTTGGTCTACAATAATCCAATGGTCATAATGGCATTGTGTGCCTATGGTGGCCCCGGGCCCTTGTGGGTCCCATTAACTCACCTAGTCACCAGTCACTTGACGACTGACTCACCTCATGACTACGAGTCAGACATGTCACATCATCATCAAATGGCATTGTTGGTAGGACCATGCAAGACTATGAGTGGAACATGTTATGTGTTTAGTGACATGTGTCATGATTCCAGAACGGGTTTGAAAAGATGGGATTGCTTTTCCCTTTCATCCTGAAATACAACTTCAGTTGTTGATCTACAATAATCCAATGGTCATAATGGCAGTGTGTGCTTGTGGTGGCTTTGGGCCCCCGTGGGTCCCATTAACTCACCTAGTCACCACTCACATGACGACTGACTCACCTCATGACTACGAGTCAGACATGTCACGTCATCATCAAATGGCATTGTTGGTAGGACCATGCGAGACTGTGAGTGGAACGTGTTACATGTTTAGTGACATATGTCATGATTCTGGAATGGGTTTGAAAAGATGGGGTTGCTTTTCCCTTTCATCCCGAAGTCCATCGTACATCATTGATCTGTGCTCATCCAATGGTAGTTATTTGCAACAGACATTGTTAAATGTTATAATGTTATTTTTTCCTTTATAAATATTAATTAATAATGGATAATAAGTTAATAACATTTAAATTTATTTAATTGAATAGTAACAATTTTAGCCAATCAAATTAAAATGCACTATTTTTTTAATAATATTAAATTCTAATAAATTCTAGAGGTCGGAGTTAAAGTTAGTGTTTAGAGATAACAATATTTTTGTGGTCACTGACTCGCTAGGTCTCCCAAACATGAGTTAAAGTAATATTTTTTATTGATTATATAGTATACTTAATGTTAAAATGATATTTCTTATTGATTATAACTTTAACATTGGTAATTATAATCACATATAATTATCATACCTTATAATTAGAAAACAATAAATTCTTTCTCTAACCTTATTAATTCATTTGTCTATCAAATTGATTATATAGTATTCTTAAAGTTAAAATGATATTTTTTATTGATTATAACTTTAACGTTGACAATTATAATCACAAATTCACATGTAATTCTCATACATTATAATTAGAATACCATAAATTCTTTCTCTAACCTTATTAATTCATTTGTCCTTCAAAATTCTATAAATCTTTCATATTAAATGTACGAGTGTGTGAATTTTGATAGGTAACATTACCCAAACTTAATGTCAGTACTCAGTGATAATTGATAAGACATTTCTTTTATTAACTACAACTGTCTACATTGTACAACTGTGATACATCATACACATCTAATACGCAGATAAATCATAAAGCAACTAATTAAAATATTGCAATCACAGTGACAGAGAAGTCTAAGAACCATTTTTTGTACAAATTGAAATGAGCTAAAGCTTGCGAAAATTTCATTTTTTTCTTTTCATAAAATTATAATTACATAAACATTGTCTAGTTCCACTTCCAGAACAAAGAGAAACCTACTATAAACAAAAAAATCCAAAAAATAAGGTATGTTTTTTTTTAAAAACCACTAGTAGACTAGTAGTCCAATGTCCACTTCTAGTACAATACTACAAAAAGAAACCTATTATAAACAAAAAAACCCATAAACAACTATGAGGTATGTTTTAATAAAAAAAACCAGTAGTAGTCCACTAGTGATTTTGCCCTTCGGCTCCATCTAAGAAGAATTCACCAGAGAGGATTAACTGTGAGAATTCATCGAGCCACCTGAATTGCCCCACCTCAGCCTCGTCTTCATCAAGCATAAACCACTTTAAGAGAAAATCCCTAGCAATTAGGGCCCATTTCCTATGGTGCTTATACTGCCCAGCATTTAGGCCCAAAAGAAAAGGTTGCATGGCCACATTTTGGCCTGGGAGGAGAAGCTTGGGTATTTCACTTGCCCAAGGGATCCCCACCCCTATTTTTTTGAACACGACAACATTAATGTTGTCCCCTACGTATTCTTCTTTAAAAACCCTCCTCGACAGCATTAACATGTCCACCTTCTCTCCTCCATGGTCGAGAAGAGATGCCAAAAAATGAGACGTAATGTCCTTGTTGACCCGGTGCCTATCTTCATTATTTAGAAACTCTCAGCTCAGCACCATTTTTATAGCCTCTATAACAAAAGGCCCACCCTCCTTACAAATAGATTCTAAGGTTTCATCAGAAAAGGAACCCAAAAAGGCCTTCTAGGCCTCCTCAGATGTGCATATAAGCCTAATTGGAGTGTCCATCTAAAATAGTAAAACTTTAGAAAACTTAAAAATAAATTATTTGCAGAGTGTAGAGTGCAGAGTGCAGACCCTAAACAAATAAATTATCTAGCAAAGGCCAAAGACGAATCGATGAATAATGAAGCTAGATTGTCTATAAATAGCCCTTGAATTCTTGATTGTTACTTAGCAATAAATTATTCTGTCTTTAATGGTATTAAATCCATTGTCCTTAACATGCCTCTAAATCTTTCATGTAAATCTTTCCCCTAAATGCATGCATGTGATAAATTAAAATTTTGGACTTAATCTTTCATATCTGGTAGTAAATCTTTCCCATAAATGCAAAAAATGTCAAATATCGGTTATAGCATCTGTACGAATTTGGAAGTGGTGCATGTCTACTCTGCGTGACAAGTAAAAGAATGTTGCTTGTCACTGACAAGGCATTTATTGCTTACCAAGTTAAGAGGTTACAAGTTGCACTATAGTAATAGAATTGTGAATATCGATACCAACATGTGTACACTGTAGTTTGCAGACAAGTAACCCTTATTTGATACGTGTCAACATTTCGGTGACTTCCTCCACAACTTTGTTTCCTTCAAGAAATTGGGGCCAAAATTAAACTTCAACCATTGATCATCGAACGGTCTCAAATAATATATTTAACATTATAAAATAATGTATGTATGTTAGGTATGTTAGTCCAAGGTAGTATAACAAAATATTTCCCATCTTTTGAAAATCACCAACAAAATATTTTTTTTGCCATAATTAATGAACGATTAGCCAATAAAATAAATAAATTTTCAAACGGTACATAAAATTTGCCAATACAAATATTTTTTTTACCCTTCAAAAGAAAATCATTCGCCTCATATATTATTATTTTTTACTTCAAAAGAAAATCATTCGCCTCATATATTATAATTTTTTACTTCCAAAGAAAATTATTCGCCAGCAATTTATGAAATTTTCATTCGGCGGGGAAAAAATCGCCAATAAAAACTATGTAAAATCATGGATTTGAAAAAAAAATTCTCCTGCATTAAAACAAATTCTCCCCTAAAATAATGTACGATTCACCAGGATTTTACACTTTTTCCTAAAAGGGGGTTTCTTAAAGTTATCTCTGCTATACAGTGTCTGTACACTCTAATAACCAACATGTTTTCCTCACAGAAACATATGTTGACATCAGTGACAAATGATTACAACAATATGAGTGCCCATTTAGTAATGTAGTGATTAAACATATTAAATGTCTCAATCAACTCTCTGTGCATTAGCAATATCCAACAAGATCATCATGTAACCCGTAAGATCAATATGGTTAATCTTGAACTTTGGCAACCTACTTAGCTCTTATCTTTAATATCTAATTTTGCACAAGGATTTGCAATATTTAGAAATATCCTTAAACCTAGTTGTCAACTTATGTCAATCAAGTTATTTTCAGTCAACCTCCTCGTCAAACCAAATTTATGGCCTTAGACAAATACTAGTTGATAGCATGCAAGAATACAAGCAACCTAGATGTGAGTTTTGTTTCTAATGTAGATATGTTCACTTTATTTCTATGTTCAAATGTTATAGGATAATTTATCCTTATTTAACTATAATTGCATAAGAGAATATCTTTAAATACCAAGACACAAGAATAATCATGCAAACATAATGAGTTGGTTAACAACAATTAGTGGAAAATGAAAAAAATATACTTTGAACAAAAATTGGATCAATCTTGAGCATTGTGAGATTCATCTAGGGAAAAGAATGCAACCTAATAGGATCATGAATATCCATCGTGAATGGATATTTAGAAGCTTGAGCTAATAATAGGGTGGGTATGTGGGAATAGTTACAAAGTTGGGTTGGCTAAATTTGAATGTACAAAAATGTGTGTTCGAGGCGAGAATAAATGGGAATGGATAAGGATGGGGAAAGGATCCAAACTTAGCTTAAGAATGCACCTATTATTGTTATGTAATTATATCAAGCCATTTTGTCTAAATAAGCCCTTTACATTTTGTCTAAATAGGCCCAAGACTAAAAGGGAAATTGCATGGGTATGCTTACTTCACCATTAAATTATTTATTATTGTAGTGGATAAGGATCTATTTCCCAAACAAGACAACATCCATGGACCTTTTATTCAAAATTTAAATATGTTTTGCTCTTCCGTAGTTTGAAAAATTAAATAATATGATTTTTATATGCATCAAATATCTCAAGTCAAGAACCTTGAATCTTGTACTTAAGAAGAAGCTTTGTGAGTGTGTCAATGATTAAAAATGATTTTTTATTGAAAGGTGTCATAAAAGAAGAGTGTTGAAAACATTTTTTGCACCAACTTCAAAATTTATATATATTATGATATAGTTATTTGTATTGTATGTTTGATTTTAGTATAAACACACATGTGTGAAAATACCTAAGGAATCTCCATATAATTATGAATATTATTTACATCATTCATATAAGTTCCATATAAAAGAAAATGAACAGAAAATAATGATAAGAGTAATAAATTTATTAGAATAAAAGAAACTAAAAGAATAAAAGAGTATTAGATATATGACTTCATATTATGGAGAATATTGTTAGGAATAAGGTGTCTCAACCTTGGATAATTCCTATTCTTATTATTTGTTTTGTAAAATGTATTTCTTACAAATAATGTTGATCTGTCGGCATCTTGAATTGTGTGTAAGGAGATCATGGCTAAAATGGTTATGACGGATTCCTATGACACATAAGAGCTATGTCAGGAAGATTCAATGACAGGTGAAGACATGTGGCAAATGATAAATTTGAGTACTGTACACTCTTCCCCAATTGTGGGGTTCGGGGCATCGCCCCGAAAATTTTTTTGGGGTTCCTATTTTCTCGGAGAATGGTAAAACCCTAATACGGTTATCTTTGGGAGTAGCCCTAAAAAGTGAAGCACATGATATAAGCTTTTTTAGGGTTGCGAAGAGATGTGATGCGAGTGTATTGTTGGAACATTTTATGCTGCCGTGATTTATCTTCAAGTTTTTTGAAATCTTCTGAAAGAACTTGCATTGCAAGTGTATTGTAAGTTGTAATAGTTTTGATCAATACATTGTGCAGGTTTTGGAGTGCTGGGGTTTTTACCAAAAGGTTTCCCCAGCGTATATCATTGTGTCATTCTCTATTTTTCTGTATGCATGGTATGTGGTTGTAATATCTTTGTTAAAGTAGTTAACGAATCTGAAATTGTAAGGATTTATAAGAATTTGCACAATACTCTCCTATAGAGATTAGCGTAGGAAGTTGTTTCCGCACCTGAGTTTCCTTACAAATATCAAGATACAAGACTTAAAGAATCATAGATGAAACATCCTTATTGTATATCACCATGATAGTTGTCATATACAATATATGTGTTTTAATGTGTTGATGTGTTTTTAGGACAATTTCAAAATAGAATTGCATATTGGGGTAGCATATCTCTTCAATTGATTAGGGGAAATTGCATGAACTTTAAACTAATCTTAGATGTTGAGGTGATGTTGAGTTAGACAAAATATAATTGTTAACACTAGATAATATTTCCAAGGGTGCTTGCAATTAAAAAACAACTTCCTACCTATAATTTTAATGTGGGTATGAGCACAACATTAATAATAAATCTTATCATGGGATATTTTATAGATTTTGACCATAAAAGTAATAAAATTATAAATACAACACCTTCATATTAACTATAGTAGAGATCATCAACTTAGTGCACACAATGTTTGAAAAGGAATAACTATCTCAAAACAAAGCAATACATAATTCCAATAATTAAATTCCTAATTCAAAACTAAGATACAACCCAAAAGTAAAAACAACCAAGATTAATGCTAATTTACATAGTCATGGTCATAGAATCCCCATAGGAGATGTCCAAACATGTAGTCAACAAAGTTACACAGCGGAAAACGTGAACACACAACAATCTCTATTAGAAAATTCAACTTTCATTCATTAATAACCGAGCTTACAAGAAACATGTCGTACTATAAGGCCTTCCCGGTTATGGCCAATTACATCATAAAATACAACAAGATAAATAATGATCCAACTCTCCCTATCTAGTTTGTATATGTACCAAAAATAGCAACTAGTTGGACTACAAAGGCAGATCTAAACTTGAGCTCGCAAGCCTCCAAGAAATCTCCTTGTTCCAAAACAATACTAGCTCTGCTACACTTAGAATAATTGATTGAATCATGCTTTCAAACCATAATATCCTCTTCTACCACCTTGTTTTCCCTTCTAAACACTACCCATACCTTCCTTATATATTACTTGGCCACAAGTCATATTTATAACAATAATTAATTACAAAACATCAGTCGGCTCTCAACATAGCCTTTACAAAAATTATATCTCTTCATGTCAGCCTTCAAATGGTCATCAGATCCACATACATGAATACAAAACACCAAATTTAGGTCCCCACACATCCAATAGTCAATCCATAACTCGAGGAGCGAGACCCAGATTAAATTCACTAGTTGGCCAAGCCAATTCATCCAAACAAGCAAGTCGGTCAACAAGAGCACTGAGCACCAAAACACATCATCAAGACCCAATCAATAATTGAGAACTGAATACCTCAATTGAGAAACCAAAACACTAATTCACTGATTCTATCGGTAACATATCACTGAGATCCAGTTAGTAACCGAGCACTGAACTCCTCAACCAAGCAACTAACACATCGAGCTCCATCGATGAAGCCAAACAAGCTTACAACCAAGAACTAACACAAAGAGACTAAGAATCTCAAGTCTCCAACGGTGATACAACATAAATCCAAAACCAAACACAAACATATTTTTGGTTGATATAGGATTTCTAACTACCCCAGGATGCTCCTACATCACTAATATATGTTTTCAACTTAACTAACAAACTATAAACATAGTAAATATAGATACATAAATTATATATTGAAAATTAATTTTAGTAGTACAAATATAGAATCAAATATCTTAAAAATTCTTGTACTCCATGCCAAATATATATGTAAAGAAAACCATATAAAGCTTCTTAGGTCAAGAAATAACTTTAAAACTCTAATATAACCTCCAAAAATACATATACTACAAAATGAAACTTTATAAAACTTATATTAATTAAACTAAAAGTTAAAATGAATGAAGTTATCTCTATGATTCCTTAAAAAAATAATATCAAAATAATAGTATTTAAAAATAAATCATCTAGTCTAAAATAGGTGGATCTTGACATTTTAATCGTCAAATATAGTAGCCTTGTTAAAGTTATTTCTAAATTTTTGAAATGTGTTGGAGATGGAGAGGGAAAAAAAAGAACTTTTATTAGGAATTAATATTTATTTGGTAAAATTAATTTCCTCATATTTTCTCTTGTAGGGGTATTCTTAAATAATCCCTACAAGTCCTTTGTTCTATTTGAGTTCTCATAACTCATTTACTATATATTAAAAATAATAGATTTGTGTGGGTGCTAAGTGTTTGATTCATTCTCATGAGAGATGGGTTCGTGTGAACCAATACTCATGAAACATGGGTCAATGAGTTTGACTAAAAAAACTACATATGTGAATCCTAATAGCAATATCATAATTTGAGTTGTTGTAGAAAATATCTCCTGCTTATCAATTGATGAGATTAAGGGAATTTCTAATTAATGGTTCATAAGCCACAACACTTGGTGAAGGTTTTGCAAAAGGGGTTGCAAGGATAGTGGGTTTAACCATGGAGGAAACTCTATAGTTAAGCGCACTCAAGCCAAAGTAGTACTAGAATGGTTGACATCCCAAGAAGTCCCAATGATTCACCTCTGTGAGCATCACCTAGATCTAATGAGTGCTAAGTGTTCCATTCCTTCTCAAGAGAGATAGGTTCATGTGAACCACTACTCATGAAACATGGGTCAATGAATTTGACTCAAAAAATTATACAGCTGAATCCTGATAGAAATATCATAATTTGACTTGGTATAGAAAATATTTCCTACTTATCAATTGATGAGCTTAAGGGGATTCTAATGAATGGTTCATAAGGTACACAACTTGGTGAAGGTTTTGCAAATGGAGTTTCAAGAAGAGTGGATTTAACCATGGAGGAAACTTTGTAGTTAAGCGCGCTCGAGCTAGAGTAGTACTAGGATGGGTGACCTCTTGGGAAGTCCTAGTGCTTCACCTCTGTAAGCGTCACCTAGATCCAATGAGTGCTAAGTGTTCCATTCATTCTCATGAGAGATGGGTTCATGTGAACCACTGCTCATAAAACATGGGCAATGATTTTGACTCGAAAAAATACACAATTGAATTCTGATAGCAATATCACAATTTGACTTGTTGTAGAAAGTATCTCCTACTTACAATAGATTTCCTCCTTATAAGGATTGTGACACATTGCGCACACATAGGATGGTAGATGACATCCTTAGACTTGAGAGTTATTTTGTAACTCCTCTCTCTTATCTCTATATATCTAATTCTCATTTTTCTCTCATTGTACTTTCTCTAGGATTTTTTCATGAACAATATTGGGGGTTTTTCTTTGTTTTTACCCTTACATGTCTTGTATCTTCTTCTTGGATCTTAGTGTGCATGTTCTTCATTTGGATTTCTAAATAGTAACACTTACTTTCAAATAATTGTTCTTGATTAGTTAGTATTTATTCTCCATTTTATTTTCCTTTCAACCTGATCAAATGTTAATGTCATTCTATTAAAATAGAGGGATGCTAATTAATCAAGTTGGGAATACTTTGTGGCAACATACATCACTAAAATTGGTAGAAATGGCCTAAGAGTGTTTTCAGGGCTCATTTCCACTAAAAATAGAGAAATCATTCCTCCACCACTTTTTCCTCTCCAAAATTTGGTAACATATCATATGCACTCTTCTAGACCATCTCAACCACTAATGTTGGCAATAATCTATTAGAAGTTCTTTAAGGTCGCCTCTACCACCTAGATTGACTAGTGAGGTTCATAATGGGACACCATTTGCCACTTAAAGTGGAATATGGTTATGCTTTGATCCTTTCTTCCATTGGAAAACTCATCCTAGACACCCTTTTAGATCATTTCAACTAGGTTTATGTACTATAGCCAAATATTCAATATGTTTTATGCACCAACTTTCATTTACATATTATCTGATATATTTGTAAGCTATTTGTTTAGCTATACAATCCAATGAGTCAAATATTATACATATGTGTGTGTGCATGTGTGTGCGTGTGTGTGCACATGTCAAGCAAGATTATAGTTTATTTTAAGTTACAATGAACAAAGAGAAAATATGTAAAAAAACATGGTACATAATTTTTGCAATATACAAAGACACTACTAGAAGTAAATAAAGATTAAAAATTTAGTTTATTTGTATTGCATAAGAAGTAAATGGCTATAAAGATAATAATGAAATTGATGTTGTAGTGGTATTCTATATAATCTTATGATGAAACATATAATATTGTTGATTTAGGTAAAAACAAGTTTTAAAGGGACCCAAAACCCATTACAAATAGATTTTGAGAAGGATCTCGAACCCCATAAAATATATAATGTTGATCATGGACAATTGTGACATTTTTTTAATATTTTTTCACTTTTGGTCTTACAAATAATCCACAAGAACAATTAGTGCATATGTACCATAAAAAGAGAAAAAAAAAAGAACTAGGAATAAAAGATTTAAGTTTACTTATGCTATTTTATGTTTTTGTCACCTTGTAGCATTGAGACATGTATCCTCATTACTTGAGACACCTTTTGCATTCATTGTTTACTTTCTCACACACTTATTAAGTGAGATCACAATTATTGAACCTTTGGAGGGATAGTTGGAGTTTGACTCCTACATGCACACCTCATATACATTGCCTACATATGGAAGCCATCTATGTAGATTTTACATAGTCTTAATATTATATGATAAATATCCTATTGTGTTTATGATTTCAATAGTGGAATTTTATTTTTTTCCATCTAAATTGCAAAAATATTGTCCTGTATGGTCTAGTTAGAAGGGTTTGTCTTTTTGTTAGAGAGGTTCGTGGTTTAATTCAGTAGAAAATGTTAGATTTTTTATAGGATGTGCTCATAGTTGATAAAAATAACAACATCAATTTTGGTTAAGCATCATTCTCTATTTCGTGGAACTTTTCTTTGTCTCCCTACACATTAAAGGTACGGGGTTATTTGAACCAAGTGTTTAGGTGTTGAACACTATATTTGGGTCAACATTTCCATTAGGACACACAACTTTTCAAGCCACTTCACTCTATCACCCCTTTTGGTATGAACCAATCCATATCAATATTTTTGTTGTGTGATTGATAGTCCCCGCACATGCTCAACAACTCCATGATTTTGCTAAGGTGTCTAGTCCATATCTATTGCAACAGGTACTTCATACCAGTGACATCACCCATAACTTTATGGGGCTTTGATTCCATATTATACCAAGTCACTCTTCATTACCTTTTGTAATATTATTTCACTAATATTATGAGATTTCTATCTTTTGAAGGCTTAGTCAACATCTTCTACTAGGAATCTTTACACATGCTCCCCTCTAATGCAGCTCATTTAAGTTGCGTGCTATGTGCTCTATGTTAGAAATTATCATTTTTCTCTATGATTTTAAGTTCAATGAGCCACTTTTATAATGTCCACTTTTTCCATTAACAATTTTTGAAATGTATTTGTAGCATCTTGGGAATGAACGTGTGATTCAAGGTGGTGTAGTGTGCCCTAGATCAATCTGTACAAGTAAGTATATGTGTAGGATTCATCATTGATTATGTGGTAGGTGTTGAATTGGTGGTCAACACCTCCTTGGAGATTCATGACATGGCTTAACCACCTCTCGTGGATCGGGTTAAATCTGGCATTTGTATTGGGCATTGATAGTTTGAGATTTTGGTGCAACGACAAATGATTACAACAATTGGTATCAGAGCCTTGGGTCACGGGTTTGAGTCTCCCTTTAGTGGGTGTTGAAGGCTTAGTCAGTGCTGAGGGGGAGTTTGTTGACTTGGTGGTCAGCACCTCCTTGGAGATTCATGACATGGCTTAACCGCCTCCCGTGGATCGGGTTAAATCTGGCATTTGTATCGGGCATTGATAGTTCGAGCTTTTGGTGCAACGACAAATGATTCCAACAGTAGGATTCTCTCATTCATGGAAAAAAATTGCACTTTGTCTCAACCTCCTCTAATAGTGCCACCATTATTTTAGTCTTTGATAGGAATCTCTTCTTCCCATGACACATTTGTTGTGCCTCGACTCAAATATCAATATGAAGATAAAATCTTTAATTTTCTATTTGACACATGAGTAATTGTTATTATTCATTGTAAAAATGATCTTTAACTAATATTTATTATATGATTTTTTTTTCAAACTACTATTTTCACATAAACAGTTAAACATTTTTTATTTTTCTAGACAAATTATTTCATCAAAGTTCTTATCAAGTGGGGGGTTTCTTTTTTGTATATCTTGCAAACAAGGAGTTAAATTCTCTAGTGCAGATAATTGATGGTAAATATTTTTGTACTTATTCTAATGAATAGCTTGAAGAAAAGGTCTAGTATCATCTTACTATTATTTTCCATCTTTCAAAGAAGTTATATTTAAGATAGGCCTATTTTTGGGGAGCTTGATTATGATAGCTCAAATTTGAGTATTGTTTTTTTGCAAAAGTTCATATTTTTCCATTTCTCATGCATTGGATGTACTTGCATTATAAAATTCACTAAGTTATAAAGTGCCAAAATTAGGGGGCTCTCTAATCAAAATAGGCAATTTGAGTATTTTTTTTGGCTTTTGAGTTGCTAATATTGGAATCATGTTAAAAAATCAAATGTGATCATTATGGAAAGAAAGTATACACTTTATGTTTGTAGATTGTGAAATACAATAATCGTATAATAATCAAGGCCTTAATTTACCAAGTTATTTCCTTTTAGTACCTAAAAATATCATCCACTCTCACTCAACCATCTTATGAGACACTACCATATAGGGATCTGAATAACGTAGTCACATGGCTTGCATTGAGATCCCATATCCCACATCTCATATTTTTATATATGAATCAAATGTTGATTCATCCATGAGTTTCAATTATTTGTATTATTACATTGTTATTATCTTTCTAGGTCCACCACATTGGGATGCATATCTACTATATGTATCAAGTTGTTTTGTAGAATCTTACCTTGAATCACATCACAATTGTTGTCACTCCATTCCCAGCTTATGAAATTTCTCTTTCCTTTCCTACATCAACTTCTATCATGACATATTCTACAAATCATCATGAATTTAATTTGACTTGGTCATCATCATCTATAGTAGTATCAGATTCACAATGGTCCATCTATCATAATACATATGTGGTCTATATTCATAAATATTCTATGGTACCTAATCCATCATATCAATATCAGTCACTTGATAACATTGGATTGGAGATCATTGAGTTTGTAGCATGGGCATAATTTTAGTCTTTCGATCACGTGCAAGATTGAGTGACATTCACACTAGTACTTCCTACATCTTCCTCTCTGGAATGAGAAGTCATATTGCATACATTTTTGGTGTTGTTTCTTCCTAAGAGGTCCTAAGAGGATAAATATTATTCAACATTCATGGATTATATTTAGCGTCTATTTTTTCACACATCTTCCAGCACTACATGCATAATTCTGAAGGGATTTTGAATGGTTTCTCTTCTCTTATCAATTTTGCAAGGAAGGGTGATCCCATAAAATTGTGTCCCACTTTTGGGCATGAAGGAAAATCACGTGGTCATAAAATTTCCATTTTTGACCCCTTCGCACAAACTACATGACGTGGGGGTGTTTGTGCAAATGAGGGTTTTCACGCAAACCCAATGACATAGGAGTCTTCGTGTAAATACCCCCTATGTGTGAAGGCCCAACCGACTAATTTTTTTTATAAATTTTTAGTGATAGTTGTCATTTTCATTTTTCACTATTACTATTTACTGGGGTCTAGGCATTGGAACAAACACCTCTACTACTAGAGGTTGTTGGAAGCATCTTTTCAACATTTGGGATCTCTTATCGACCTTCATTCATACCAGGTGCACTAATTTTCATCCTTTTTTATTTATTTATGATTGTAAATTATATGTTTTTAAATTATTTTAAGTTAGTTATCAATAATTTCCATTTTTGGTAATTTTTAATTAATTTTTATTTTAAAAAATTAGATATTCATTACAAAATCTTATAAAATTATTAGAAAGTTGTAGGAAAATTTAGAAAACGTTAGAAAAAAATAGAAAATATTATAAAAATTTAGAATTTTGTTTATTTTTAATTATTTTTAGTTACTTATCATTAATTTTCATTTTTTAGTAATATTTAATTACTTTTTTAAATAAATGAAATATATTAGAAAATCTTAGAAAACTATTAGAAAACCTTAGGAAAATTTAGAAAATTATTTGAAAACATTAGAAAAATTTATCTAACTATTAGAAAAATTTAGATAATGAATAGAAAACTTTAGAAAAACTTAAAATTTATTTAATTGGATGTACATTTATGTTTCATTTTGTAGTTTTCAATTATTGTATTATATGTTTTCGAGGAAAACTTTAGCAAATGTTTAAAAAAACTTAGGTACATTTTTATTTCTTAAACACATGTACTCACTTTCACAATGCCCTCCCCCCTCTTTCTCTTCTCTTACACACACACACACACATGTTCACTCACTTGAATGTGCATGCACAATTTTTCTCTCTCTCTCTCTCTCTCTCTCTCTCTCTCTCTCTCTCTCTCTCTCTCTCTCTCTCTCTCTCTTATTATAGACTTTGTGTGTGTGTGTGTGTGTGTGATGTAGGGGCATCTTGGGATCTAAGCAATCTTGCATCAGCCAAAAACTTTTTGTTTCGTGTTTGATTAGTCTAGTGTTTTTTTATTCCAATTGATCTGTGCTTGTGCTTTTGGGTTGTGGTCACTACAATGTGTTTGTGGTTTTGTTATGGACCTTATCCTATGATCACACCTCATTTGGTTTCATCACACATGAGATTTTGCATATTCTTTGTGAGATTGTCATGTTCTTCATTTTTTGGTCAGCCTTTGTGTTTCTCAGTCGATTTTATGATCTACTGATTGGAATCTGTAGTTGTGATCGTGCCAAATCATTGTTACATTTGATGCCAACATTTTTGTATGATTACATCTCTTATTTTATTCATTGGAGGTTGTTCCAGATGATTTGGGAGATGACTCATTTGTTGTAACACGTTTTCTCTATTGTTGTAACATTTGATCTTTTCTGGGCCAACTGATGATTGTAATAGCTATATAAGCTTATGGACTTATTCCTAATGGATAGGGGATTCTCATAAGATTATTTGGACATAGTTTGGCTAGGGTTTGTAAGGGATTTATGATCATAATCTGGCATGTATGCTTGGCATATGAGACTGCATGTTGTAGATCGGTTGTATTTGAGTTTTTGATAATAATAGAAGGTTGATCTTTCATTCTTTCCATCTTGGCTTGTTGTTTAGGTTATGTAGTTTTGGATACAAGGATTGGATTAATCTTCTCTCTCTCTCTCTCTAGTTATATAATTAAAGGGTGTCATTTCATTACCACTTAGTTCATTTGTATTCACATCATGCCATTTACATTTAAATTATCATTTCATCCATTTTCATATGTGTTATCATATTAATTAATTGCATTCACTATAATATTAATTGCACTTAGTTTCACTATAATATTAATTATGTTTAGTTTCATTACCACATGGTTTCATCATCATTATCATACTCCTTATCATATAGTTGCACTTTCATTTTCATCATCATATGAGATCATCATTTCTATATTCATTTATATTTGATTAGATGCTTATTTAGATGTGTTTATCTATATATATTTTAGACATGTGTTTATTTTGGTATATGATGTTTAAATCTAGATGTTTTATACGTGTTTATTATGAGATCAATAAATACATGTTTTTATGATGTTTGATGGTAACTAGTACATAAATTATTGATGTTGTACATGTGCACTTGTATACATACATGCATACATTCTATGTGTATTAGTGATGTTTCACATGTGTTTATATAGATAATTTACATCTCCTTAAGGTCATTTAAGAAAAAAAGTAATCTTCTCTAATTGATTAACATGCTTTGATTGACAGGTTGAAATAATAATACATCAATTAGTCAATAAATGAAATACTTTATATCAAATAATACATCCCCTTAAGTCATCATTACTTTAAAAATGTACATCCCCTTAAGGTCATTTGAACAAAAACTAATCTTCCCCAATTGATTAACATGCTTTGATTCACATGTTGAAATATCAATACATAAATTAGTCAATAAATGAAAAATGTTATATCAAATAATATATCCCATTAATTCATCAAAACATAAATAATACATCCCCTTAAGACATGTACACCTAAATATATCAATTTAATACATCCCCTTAAGATATGTAGACATAATTATTTGTATCATCGACAAAGCAACACATAATCTGTTATCTGATAACATCTTTGTTGTTTAATGAAGGACGTGTATTATCATTCCAAAATTATGTGATCAAATTCCTGATTCCATCCTCAATCCTATCAGAATGAGGATCTCCACACATAATTGCGTAGTTGCCTTTTGAGGTACTATCATACAAAAGAATTCTCCTTTTAACATATCATGATATTATTTTCCTACCAAAACCAATCTCAAATTAAACTAAAGAGATTTGTCTTTTTCGGGTCATATTGTTACCTACAAGGGATGTCAAAATTACTTTTCTTGTAATGGCCTTATCTTTAAATTGAGATCACTTCTATATAGAGCCCAAACCTTTCTTAACATTTTCAATAATATCATTTTGCTTGATAGAAAATGTTCTCTTTTAGGATGTTGTGTCTATACCCAACAATTTTAATGGCTCTTGCAACTTTTTTTGTAGAAGTACAATTGAAAGCAATTGGGATTTTTCAAGTGTTTGAAGAATATCAAATTTACCCATTATTTACCTTCATATCCTATTCATTGACCTCTTCTTAGCATAACAAGGTTGTTCAACAAGTTATCTCAATTTGTCCACATCCATTTCAAGTAAATAGTCTAGCTTTCTATAATTAATTTTTATCTTTGCAATTTGAGCTAAATTTGTATGTTCATCCATACCATTAGGAGGAAGTGATCTTGATCCTTCTCCAACATCCATTTCTTAAGCTTCCATAGGAAGTGATCCTAACCCTTCTCCAACATACATTTCTTCAACTTGGGTTGACCCTCTTGCCTAAGCTTCTCCTTCATCTTGTACTTATTGATTGCAAGCTACACACAAAAAAGAAACAAATTATAGAAAACTAAAAATAGATACATATAAAGAGGGCATTTGAATAGAGTAAAAAGACCTAAATAGAGTCAAAATACTATAAAGATACCTAAATCTAGAGTAAAAAGGCTATACATATAGTAAATAGACCTAGAGAGAGAGAGGATGGATGATTAAAAAGACATATAAAGAGACTAAAACTTGACTAAAAAGACACTAGAGAGAGAGAGAGGGAGAGATTTAAGGGTACATCTAGAGAGAGAGAGAGAGAGTTTGAAACATACTTTATATCAAATAGTAGAGAGTCCTAAGTGCCTTCGGTGGTCCCAAGGGGTCATCATATGTATTAATGGGTCATGTTAAATGTATTAATGGATCTTATGAGATCCTAAGACACATTAATCAATTTGAATGAGTCCTGTGATACATAACTACATTAAATTGTCCTAGAATGTCTTAAGGGGCACTAGGTGTCTTAACTAGCCCTACAAGGTCCTATGATAACATTAATGGGTCCTATGATGTCTTAAGGGATCTTGAGTATCCGAAGAGGTGTTAAGGGGTCCTTGTATGTTTTAATAGGTCATAGGATACATTTGTGGGTACTAATTGGTCCTAGGGTACATTAATTGCCATTATGATACATTTGTGGGTACTAATTGGTCCTAGGGTACATTAATTGCCATTATGATACATTGATGGGTCTCATGGCATCCTAGGGTACACTAATGGGTTTTGGGGGTCCTAAGGGGTCACAGTTGTCTTAAGAGGTCTTAATGAGTCTTAAGATGTCTTAAGCAGTCCTAAAAGAGAGATAAACAAGCATAGAGAGAGATAAACATAGAGGCAAATAAGACAAATAGAGAGATACATTCTAAGGAGATTAAATTCAAGATGCATATCTTCTTTAGTTTTATAATAATGTGTTAATGCAGCTTCATGATTTTTTTTGTTCTCCACCAAGTGACCACTTTCTTGTAGATTTATGTTGCCTTGTCTTCTTATTTCCCATTTCCTTTCTTTAAAAAAACACCTTTGAAAATCACCACAAATTTAAAAAAATGTTAATTAAGTTTGTATGTTTTTTTATGAAAAATGAAAAAGGACTTTTATTTATACTTAATTGGAGAGTCACGTTGGAAAAAAAACTCAGTCAACCTACTTCAGGAAAACATGGTTAGTTATTAGTAACACAAAATTTCACACCCATGCTTGGGGTATGGCCCCCAAGCAACCTTGTGTAACATGGAAACAACCTCCAAATGTGAGACTTGTGCTCTAAGGATGAATCTCTGGAGAAGTTTGACTTCCTTACAATCAAGGTGCACCTAAACTATGACCTTGAGGGAAAAGGGAAGAAGGATTGCATGAAATTTAAAGGGGGGTGATGAGCCAACTTGAATAAATGGTTGATATTTGCCTATGGATGCATAAAACATTAATAAAAGAACCCAACATACACAATCCTCAACTCTAATCTACTCTTCCAAGACCCACATGAAGGTTACAACCTATTAAATGTTGCAAGAAAAAGGATTTTCACAATACAATAACTATAAATAGATTTAACAAGACACATAAAGTAGGAAAATAGAAGAGAAACATCCAACCACAAGGCAAGAAACATGCACATACAACTAAATGGGAAGAAAAGGTAAAGAACGGGGAATTTCATTAATATTAGGAAAAAGGAGATTACAAATACAAGGCATAGACACTACAAAGAACCAAAGAAGAACCACAAATATGTACAAAGAATTGCCTTTTTAAGAGTTCAGGAACAACTCAAATTAAACATGAAGTTGAAACCCCAACCACATTGGAGCTAGATTATAGAGGGCAACAATAAATGAATATCAAAAAGATTTGATCCTTGTATGCAATTTGATCCATAGAAGTGACAGAACGATGCCTAAATGAGTGCATCCAATGGATAAAAGGGACAAATCACCCCTGCAAGTCAATAAATAAGCATGGGATGCATAGGCATCATGTTGAAAGAGCCAAAGAAGTTGCTTGACATTGAAGAATAGTCTTGGTAACATGTCCAAGCCACAAATATTCAAATCAGGCCACTGGAAAAAAACTGTCGGGATGGAAAAACATGATGTGTTATCCCACCCCACATACCTATAAGTAACACCGCCACACATGGAAAAGATCTAGGCCACCATTACAAAATGTGAGTCACTGAAGAAAATATTTGAATTGGAATGGATGGCCTAGATGTGATGTGAAGTCTCCCAATTAAAACACCACCATCGATGAAGAAAAGCTTTTAAATTGGATGACTAACATGATTCCACAACAACCAACAAAAGAAATTGTGGGGTGGATAGATTTCATCACCTAGAAATTTATCATTGCTCCATGTGAAATTGAAATAGGATAACATGAAATGTTAACCCTACCACATGGCATTGTCCCATTGATCGTTGCATCCCGCGAACTGTCATATTGCTCCCATAAGAGAATCACGACATGGCAGGGTAAACCACAACCATTGATGAAGAATGAATATGCATGAGCTTTAAAACTTGGGAAAACATTGGACCACATCACCAAATAGAATGGAGCCATGTGCTAAATACTAACTGGTTTTTCCATTTCACAAGAGGACAAAAGGAACCCTACGAAACTGTAAAATGGAGATAGCACCACATGTTATCCCACCTTGAATATCTAACATGATGTGTTAACCCACTGTAATAGAACTCAACCCATTGAAAATTTCTCAAATTAGTTATCTGTAATGAGTTGAAAGGTGGAAAAAAATGTCAACAATTACCAAATATGGCATCGGTTAATGTATCATTGTTTGTGCTAACCTTGTTCAAGTGAATGAACCTTCGTACAAAGGCCCTAAGGAGTTCAAATAAAGGGTTCTTCAAGCGAAGGCCCCTGTTATGGCCTTCCCCCCCAAAGACAACTTATTTTTGCAAACTTCTACCCTACGAAGCTCTCAAGCATAGACCAAATAGAACAATCTCCATAAACCAAAATTCCAGATCGTGCTACTCAAAACAAGCTTCTCAATGAATATAATTTTAATATATATTGAGTTCATTATGATTTTCTATTTTTAGTTTTATTAAACATAGGTTGTCTGAACATTTATCAACTTCTCTGTTTAGTGCTTCTAGAAACATAGTAAACTAGGAAAAAAAGTTATGAAAAATATCTAGGTTTTAGGTATTCATGTTATAATTTTAACGAAAAAAGAAAAAATAAATTTCAATATATACAAATCAAGTTATAGCACACAAAATGAACCTATGTCCAAATTACAGTTAATGTCACATCATAACTCAATAAACTATTAAATTTTCAACCAAATTGAATGAAACTGTATGCACCCTAAAATGGTCACCTAGACTTTGGGCCCCATTCTTGCAATTTATCAATTTCTTGAATCAATATTTGTAATATTTTCAAATTAAATCAATTTCCTTGATCAAATCCTAATTCTATCATTTATTTGATTATATTCTATGGGCTAACCATTTTATCCTAAGTCTTTATTTAATTAAAAGGAATTCCCTCCCCTTTTATTAAATAAAAAGCCCCCACTTTCCTCTTATCCTAAGTTACACAAATAAAGCATTATTCCTATTTTATAAAAAGAAGAAAAGGCCTTTTTGTCTCACATGAGGCACAAAAGTCAACACTTCTTTCTCATTGGAGGAGACTTGTGCACATGGATTGATCCCTCTTTCAAAATCCACCTTTGATCAACTCTTTTGCCTCTTAATCTCCATCGTCCGTTGATTCTCACTTTCTATAAAAGAAGAGCTCTCTTCTCATTCTAGCATCCCAACTCTTTATGCTAATGTTATGTTGCAGGTTTCTTGGAGCTTTTGAAGATCTTATTGCATTCTAGTCTTTATCTTTTCATTATAGCTTAAATTCTCATAGCATTCTAGCTTAGTTTCCTTTTCATGCTCTAGCTTAACTCACATAGTTTAATTAGTAAAGGCTTGTAACACTCTTATTTCTATAGTTTAGTTGTATTCTTGCATTCTTATTTTAGTATAGCTTGCATTACATTTTCATTTGTGATTCTTGAAGATATTGGCATTCTTGTCCTTGTCTCTTTGAATCTCCCATTGCATGGTTTACTAGCAAGGTTGCATGCTTAATAGCTCTAGCTGAGAGCCCTCTAAACCCCCTTGCACTCCATGCCTAGGGAGCTCTAGGTTGCTTTCTCAAGGTTTCCAATCCATGGATTTTCTTGGAAGCAATGACTTAGAGAAGTGCACATTTTGAGTGTACATTTTTGGCGCCCACCGTGGGGTAGAACAACTCTATTTTTACCTTTCTTTTCATGTATTTCTACATTTTTTTCATCATATTTTGCTTGTTGTTTCGGCTATTTTTCCATACTTTCTAACATAATATCGTACGATAGTCTTCCAGTATCATACGATAGTTTTTCATATACCCGTGCGATACTTTGCCAGTTAAAGTATCATACGCCTTTACAGGATTCTGTCGCGCTGGTATATTACTTTCTGTCGCCTAGATACAGTGCAAACTGTCGCACAGAACAAAAGTATCACATCCATATGCTGCGAAGTATTGCTCGAAACTTTTTCTAACAGAACTGTCACCCAGGCCTGGCAATGAGTAATTTTGGTTCTTTCTTGGCAAGATTTGGTTTGTTTGCTTGGTGGTTTCAATTTGTTGTGGTAGGGCAGAGTTTCATTTACAGATTATAGTTGATTTTATTGTGCTAACTCTTGTGGAGCTAACAAGTTGTGCTTGTAGGGGTGCCCTCATTGCTTGAATATTTTCCAAAAGAACGCATGTCAAAGCTTCAAATGCATAAGGGCTACTAATCATTTTTGTAGGGCTACCCAAAGCATAAAAACAATCAAGTGCTTATTCATTGCTTTCATTTTTAAGTGCGACATATACTAGTTCTTTCTTTTATTAGGCACTGACTATCTTGTTATTAGAGTCTTTTGGTGGTAGGAGAGTATGCTCTTCACCCTTGTGGTGAACCAGAAATCCCAACCCTCAAAGGTTAATCCACTTCTTGTTTAGTTTAGAATCCTTTAGTGGGCCTGCTCTTGAGCAATCAAGAGGAATGACCCAAGTGGGGACAAGCTAATACCGAGCTATTCCGACCCACTATAAAATCAAGGCTATCAAGGACACAAAACCTTGGTAGATGTGGTACTTGTCTTTGCTTGGTGTGAGTACTTGTGGGATTGTGACTATGAGGAAAATGCTAGGCAAGAATGCTTAAGGTACTCTTGTGGTTGTGAGGTCTGTTACTTGCCACGAGGTAAGGAGTCCCTTTAGGGAGCAAGAGGGGTATTGCAAATGGAAGCCCTTACTATGAACCATAGATAGAAGCTACCCAATTTTTCTGCTTAACATCTTGGTGCAAGGATTGATCCTAGTGGACTAACCCAGATCACCCCAAGATTTTACTCACCATCTGTGTTCCTTTGGTTGTGTCATTGGCACTTCCACGACAAAGCCAACATCTATTGTGGGCAACCACTTTGTGTGAGGAAATGGGACATCAAGTGTGGGTCAAGTTGTTGAGTATTGAGCCTTTGTCCTTCTAGGCTAGTAAGTGCTTGCTTTGTCTTCTCTGTGATCTACCCATGTAAACGTTCTTGAACAACAAACATCATGGTAGTACTCATAGAACTTTTCTATTTTGATATCCCAAGTGCTTGTCTTGGCAAGGTTGCTTTCGCTCTTGTTTAAGTGTTTTATGACACGTTTGATCCCTTACTATTTGCAAACCTGTCTATTTTCTACTATTACTGTATTCTGAATTGTGAAATTGAACTTGCCAAACTGTAACATTGACCAAATTGCCTTCAAAACTGAGTTTTTTACGTTCACTGGTCAAGAGTCATATGATACTAGATAAACATCACATCACTTACCTAAGAACTATTGCGCAATACTTCATTCTTGATTTTTTATCACCTTCATACTATACACTTTATCGCATCAGCTGCCTAGATTCTATCATACTGTCTCTTGTGAAATATCATCCTGCTACATTGTATCATCCTACTATCCTGTGAACTATCATCTTGAGTCATTCTGCTGCCTTGCTGCTGTTGCAATTTGGAGCTGCTAAACTTGAATTTTAACCTATCGTAGAGTGTCTTTTCCTATTCTTCCCTGAAACTAGTTTGTTATCTGCATGCTTAGGTTTGTTCTAGACTAAAAAATGAGTTAAAACTATTGGGTTTGAGCCTAGAAAATGCTACTTTTGATCACTTGTCACACTACAGTTACCTCTCTAGCTACTTGCTAATCGAGCTTCTTGCCCATATCTCAGCTCAAGTCAATTGATTGCTATAAGTTCTTGAGCACCTTTGACGAGCCATCTCTATTGTTCTATCTTGACAAGTGATCTTTATTGGCTTTGCTTATCTCAATATCTAAGAAACTTTGTCTTATTCTATTAGTCAAACAACATTTCTTTTCATGCTGGTTACAACTCGGTCTCAATTTGAGCAAGGGAGTCACCCTCCGTTCAATTATACATAGTTACCTTCTCCAACAAGATGCTCATGAGTGCTAGTTAGCAATGATAGTTCTAGTCTTGACCAATCTGAGGATTCCAAGGTCACTTCGTGGTATAAAGGAGGCTTCCTTTTTTCCACATTCAAGACCTCCAAAAGCATAGATGGTGTCTCACTCACCTTGACTGAACAAGAGAAATTTTTCCATCTGCAAGAACACTTTGAGCATAAGGACAACCAAGTGCACTTAGACAAATAACACAATAAAAACATAATGGATGCTGCTAGGCGCATGGCTTTTAGAGGAATGTCTCATGAGCAACTTGAGACTAGTGGTTATGAGCATAGACCACCTTTTGGTACTAATGGCAATTATGGTAATAACACACCACCAAGGTCCCCTCCAAGATGGACTTTTGTTGTATCTTCTTCACCCCCTAGACCTCCTCCCTCTCATCATGAGGAAGAGGCCATCAATGAAATTTCTAGTGAGAAGCTTATGAGATTTGAACAAGATGAGGTCTCCCAATGAATGATGCATAAGCTTTTAGAGCATAATGGAGATCAATATTTTCAATACATGACTTCTAGAGGATACAAGCTTCCTCCTAGTTATGATGTCTGACAAATTGTCAAAGAAAGAGTGCCAACAGAATTGGAAATCCTTAGAGAGGAATTACAATAGACAAATCAACGTCTTGCCCAAATGGCAATAGAAAGGGAGCCTCCAAAGGTCTCTTTTGTAGAATCTATTTGTGCACTTCCCTTTGATAGGAGTCTATACATGGTCCCGTTTCCTAGGGATATTGAGGTTCCCAAATACGACAAGTATGATGGAAATGGTGACCCCCATGACCATGTGTGTCACTTTTACACTCTTAGCATTGACTTCCTTCATGAAGACACATTTCTACTATGACTGTTCCCTAGAAGTTTAAGAGGACAAGCTTTGGAATGGTTTGTGAAGTTGAAACCACCTCTGAGGACCTTTGATGAGTTGGCTAGGTGCTTCACCCAACATTATTCATACAACATTCAACAACCTATCACCATGATAGATCTAAGTGCTCTAAGGCAAAATCAAGGTGAGCCATTTTCCACTTACTTGTAACGTTGGAGGTCATTGTATTCTCGATATCCTTGTCAGCTACTCAAGAGGGAAAAGCTTGACATCTTCATCAACACTCTTGTGCCTGAGTTGTATTATGATCTAAGGAAACAATTGTTATTCTCTTTCAACAACATGGTTGAAAGTGCATATCAGATTGAGGATGTGGCCATAAGAAAGGGGGATATTGTTATTAATAAAGATACTAGAGGCAATGGCAAGGACAAGAGAAAACCTTGGAATAGATACAAGTATGTTGTTAATGATGGGGTTGTGGATGTCCCAAAAGATAAAGAGCCTACTTTCAACCTCTCCAATGCTATCTACGCAGTGAAACAACAAGAGACTGCCAACACTCAAAGTGTACCTAAGCCTCAACATGCATACAAGCCAAAGAAGCAATACCAATGATGGGCCTACACCAAGTTGGCTAAACCATATGATGTGATTCTTAAGACTTTTGTTGCCAACAAGTATCTTATGCTTCTTAACAATTCTCGTCCCTTCAATCTGCCAATTAAGCCTGATTGGTGGAGAGATGATCATTTCTGTAACTATCATAGAAGTAAGGGACACAAGACAGATGATTTTTTCAAGCTTAAAGATGCTATCTAAGATCTCATTGATGGAGGCACCATTCTCACAAATGGATTAGTTAAAAATTTTGATCACAAGGCTTTCAAGACCCCTCTACCTAAGTACAAAAAGGGGGAGTCCTCTCAAGAAAATAAGAAGAATCATGATGCCAAGATCAATTATACATATACTCACAATATGCCTGTGATCAACATGGTAGAGCCCATTGAGAGTGTTCTTATGATGAGATCTCAAGATGATAATTCCACCAATCATGGTATGCCAAAGTTGGTGTTGTAAACACTAGATGATTCATTTTCTCGAAGTGAGACACTGAATGCTGTTACTAGGGGGTAAGCCAAAATTGTCCTTAAAACTGCACATGATCCCAAGCAAGCCTCTTCTTCCAAAAAAGTGGCTCCTTCAGTCTTGTCTAGCTATGATCTTGTGCACCAGTTGCAGCGGACACCAGCCTAGATATCCATTTTTGAGTTGCTTGAGTTATCCCCTTTGCACAAAGAGATCCTTGAGAAGGCTCTGCGTATAGAAAATGTCCCCAATGACATTGATCCAAATAGGTTCCAGGCTATGGTCAACCATATCTCATCTCCCCACTACCTCTCCTTTTTTGCAGAAGATGACACATCCCTTAGTCACCCCCATAATCTTTCTTTACACATCGAAGTCCAAGTCTACCATACTCGAGTCCACCGAGTCCTAATAGACAATGGTGTAGGGTTAAATATTGTTTCTTTCCATGTGGTGCAACAATTGGGATTGTCAGAATTTGCTGTAGATCCTAGGCGGAAGATTACTATAAAAGCATACGATGAAGTGGAAAGATCTTCCAAGGGTCTTATCGTGCTACCTGTTCGAGTGGGCCCTATCATGAAAGATATTGTGTTCCAAGTGTTGGACATCCCACTTTCATACAACATTCTTCTGGGTCATCCTTGGATCTATGACATGCAAGCTGTCCCTTCCACCTACCATCAGTGCGTCAAATTTCCATATAATGGCACTAAAGTTGTGGTTCCTGGGGACAATGCTATTGCTATCAATACTCTCATTGCAGCTGAAACATTTGTTCCTCACAACAAACCTTCTCATGATCCTAGTGCTTCCCTGATTGCTGCTAAATAAAAATTAAAGATGATGAGTATTGGTATGGGTGAATACACACTGGATTCCATTATTACTATGCCTACTCCTAAATCATATGGTAGACCCTCTAACAAGACAAAGCCTTTCGCTTTCGCCATGACAGTCTTTGGTACCTTTGTTCATTTATCCATACCCCTAGAGGCAGAAAAAGAAGAACAAGCTATTAGGGAGTGGATCTATAGAGAGGAAGAGGGCAGTATGACAATTGCTACTCCTATCTCCCCTAAGTGCTATGGTAAAGGCTATAAATTTTTGCAGCAAATGGGCTATCAAGGTCAAGGACCTATAAATGATAATGGACACACCCTAGTTGAGCCTTTGAGTCATACCAATGGCCGATCCTCTAAGGATACCATAGGTCTAGAATACGGTGCCAAAGATGACCTCCCTAACTATTCTAGAAATGCTCCCATGATCAGTGATTCAGACATAGATACAGATGAGTCACCACTACACACTATGGCTCAAATAGTAGACAATCTCCCTTCTACTTCACTCCTTTGGGGAGAAGAATGCATACCTGATGAGGACACAACTGAAGCCTCTACACCTAGAAGTAAACAACACAAAAATATCCTGCGATTGGTAGAAAGAGGAGATCTCACACGTAATGACATGGGTGTCTCTACTTCTTGGTGTCCTAAGCCTTCTTGGTGCAAACATCCCAGTCGAAGCTCAACAATAGATTCAAATGAGTATGAATGGGACACTCTCTCAAAGGGATCTTCCATGATGGATATGGAACTTGATGTGGTTCATACTTATAGTGCCCAACCTAATGTAGTTCATGAGTCTCGCGTAGGGTCTGACGAGTTCAATCCACGTATTGCTTTAGTGGACCACGCTGGTCCTTCTATGTCAAATCTTGATCTTGACACTTTTGGAGTGTACTCTATAGGCTCAACCTCTCTCATCACCAGAGATGACACATATCACCTAAATGACCTTGAACCTATCGCTTTGCTTCCTCTCATACACTCAGATCTCATAGATTGGTCTACCTAGGATCAAAGACCCGCATTGCCTTCTTTCCAAAATGACTATGAGATCGCTTGCTACCTCAATGCCATTGAACCTGTTACCTCTTCCACCAACGAACCAGCAACAAACATGATTGAATCAGATATCAAGTTCCTCAGTCATAAAATCAAAAGAAAAAAAAAATGGTCAGATGATGAAAATGACATTGTGGCGGTATCCAAACCTAAAAATAGTAAAAATAAAGATATATCTAAGGGTGAAAACCTCTCTGAGGCACCCGAGGATGAGGTACTTGGTAGTCTACCCAACTATTTTCAAGAAAGATCTTTAGTTCTGATCAAACCTACGCAACACATCAACTTAGGGATAGAAGACTCTCCTAAGATCATACACGTAGCTCAGTCCCTCTTAGCAAAGGAGAAAGAACAATTTGCCACATTCTTTCAAGAAAAAAAGATCAACTTTGCATGGACATATTTTGACACGCCTGGTTTGGATACTGAGCTTATCATGCACCATCTCTCCATTGCTCTAGGGGTAAAACTTGTCAAGAAAAAGCTTAGAAAGATGCATCCCCATGTGGCATTACTCATTAAGGCTGAACTTGAGAAGCTTCTAAAAGCCAACTTCATCAGAGCTATCGACTAAGCTGAGTAGATTTCTAACATTGTCCCTATTTCCAAACACGACAAGTCCATTCGCGTATGCATTGATTTCAAGGACCTGAATAAAGCATTCCCTAAGGATGATTTTCCACTTCCAAACATTGACATGATAGTGGACATGATGGTAGGCTACGAAATGTACTCCCTCATGGATGGCTTCTTCGAATATAATCAGATCAGAATTTCCCCTAAAGACCAAGAGAAGACAACATTCACTTGCGCATGGGGTACCTTTTGTTGGAATGTCATACCCTTCGGTCTTAAGAATGCTGGTGCAACCTATCAAAGGGCTATGACCACTATATTCCATGATATGATGCATAAGAACATGGAAGACTATGTTGATGACACCCTTGCTAAATCTCAACAAAGGAGCACTCATCTATCCAATTTGAGTTTGATATTGGACCGGATGGAATGATTTCAACTTAGATTAAATCCCAAAAAATGTGCTTTTGGTGTCACTTCTAGGAAACTGCTAGGGTATATCATATCAGCGAGATTTCAATCTGCTAGGGTAGATTAAACTGCTAGAGGCAGACTCAAAAAAGGTGCAAGCTATCATGGATATGCCACCCCCTCACAACATCAAACAATTAAGGGGTCTCCAGGGCCATCTTCAATCTATCAAGAGGTTCACTTCTTAGTTAGCTGACAGAGCTCAACCCTTCAATAAGAATTTGCATAAAGGTGCTACTTGCATATGGAATGAGGAGTGTCAAAAGAACCTAGACCAGATCAAGGATTACCTAGCACAACCTCCTATTCTTATGCCACCTATCCAAGGGAAACCTTTGATACTGTACATTTCTACTACGACAAATTCCTTAGGAGCTCTCCTTACACAACAAGATGATATGGGAAAAGAACGAGCTATCTACTATATCAGTCGCACTCTGGTTGCTTATGAATTCAATTACACCAGCATTGAAAAGGCTTATCTAGCAATTGTGTTTGCATCTCAAAAACTCAGACATTACATGCTTGCACATACTATGTAGCTAGTCACCAAAATTGACCCTTTAAAGTATCTCCTAAGTAAAGCTGCACTTACTGGATGAATTGCTAAATGGATGTTGATTCTCTCAGAATTTGACATTCAGTATGTCAAAAGGAAAGCTATTAAAGGGAAAGCAATTGCAGATCAATTGGCTGAGTTCCCCATGACTGATAATGCTCCTCTTTAGATAGACTTCCCAGATGCTTCAGTCATGCATATCAGAGGGTGTGCATGGAAAATGTTCTTTGATGGTTCTTATACACAGAATGGGGTTGGTGTTGGAATCTTGTTTGTTACCCCTAATGGATACACCATTCCTAAATCCTATAAGATTCTCTTTCCATGCACTAATAACATAGCTGAATATGAAGCCCTTCTGAATGGTGTTAAGCTTGCCCTTGAATGGAGGATCACTAAGTTGCATATCTTTGGAGGTTCTCAACTTGTCATAAACCAAGTAAATGATGATTACCAAACAAAGGATGACAAGTTGATTCCCTACAAGAAGATGGTAGACTCAATCAGGAATTATTTCACATTTGTCACCTTCCAACAAATTCCTAGAATTGAGAACAAGGTTGTTGATGCCATGGCTACTTTGGCATCCATTCTACAACTAGAAGAGCACGAATCACGCTTTGAGTTCCTGGTGGAAGAATTGCATTTTCCTGCCTACAATTCCCTTGATGACTATTTCATTTATACTGTGGTCAATCATGGCTCATCCCACTATGTAGCCATCTTTTCCTATCTTTGAGATCAAGTTTTCCCTGAAAATCTAATGCACAATGAGAAGCGCCAACTCATTTGCAATGCCTCACACTTTACCCTCGTCTCTGGTGACTTGTATAGGAAGGGTCTATATGGAACTCTCCTTAGGTGTCTAGAAATAGAGGATTCAAAAAAAGTGCTAGCTAAAGTCCATGATGGCATATGTGGTTCACACTCTAATGGTCTTGCGCTAGCTTAGAAATTGCTTAGGGCTGGTTACTATTGGCCTATTATGCAAACTAATGCTATTCGATATGCCAAGTCCTGCAAGAAATGTCAACTACATGGGAATCTCATTCATGCTCCTGGATGCAAGCTCATTCCCTCTATTACCTACTAGCCATTTTAGCAATGGGCCTTTAACTTGGTAGGCAAAATCCACCCTAGTTCTTTGAGTGGGCATAAGTTCATCATCACAATTACTGAATATTTCACTAAATGGGTTGAAGCTGTTCCACTGTCTGTAGCCATAGGAAAACATGTTGCCCTGTTTATTTTGAATCACATCATTTTCTGCTATGGTATTCCTTCTTCCATAGTCACGGATAATGGCGGCTAGTTCAAAAACAAAGACCTGAAGCACTTGTGCAAAAAGTTCAAAATTAAACAACATTGGTCTTTTGTTTACTACCCTCAAGGGAATGACCAAGTTGAGGCCTCAAACAAAACATTATTGAAAACTCTCCATAGAATAGTGCACAAATCAGGAAAGGATTGGCATCTACAGATCAATCCTACGCTATGGGCTTACAGAACTTATATCCACACTCCTATAGGTGCAACACCTTTTTCCTTGGTCTATGGTTCTAAGGTTGTCTTACCATTAGAGGTTAAAATACCTTCACTAAAAGTCTCTCTACATGGTTTGATTACTGATGAAGACCAGAGGGCCATGAGAGTGCATGAGCTCACTACTTTGGAAGAATGCCACAAGGCTACCTTTGATCACATGTGCACCTATCAGAAGAGAATGTCTACTGCTTACAATAAGAAAGTTCATCCTAGAGAGTTCCAAGTGGGTGAACTAGTTCTAAGAGAAAATCCTAAAAATCAGCAGAATAGGGAACAGAAAGGCAAATTTGAGCCAAATTGGTTAGGACCTTATATCATCACAGTCACATTTGGGTTTGGGGCCTATTAGCTATCTACACCTGAGGGAGAAGAGTTTACCGAACCTATCAATGTTGTACATCTAAAGAATTTCTATGCCTAAGGTTCTTGTGCTCTTCGTACATATTTTGTTGATCCTAAAAAAATTCAAAAATAAATTCATATATGATGCAGAAAAAATCCTAAAAAGCATAAATAGTCTTGAAACAAGAGCATCCTAGTGAAAACCTAGCAATAGGTGCTTTGATGTCTCACCACACACAAAAAATAAAATACACACACACACACATAGAAAAAGTGACTTGGTGAAAACCTGGAAATAGGCACCTTGGTAGCAAAAAAAATAAAAAATATATACAAAGTCCTGAAAAAATCCAAGTGGTGAAAACCTAGAAATAGGTGTTGCTTGAGACCCTTGCACCTATGTCTGTTATTCTTGCATGGCACTCATTCGCTCCACTTCTCGCTTTGCCTCTCCTAGCCTGGAATTGACTCTTGTCTTAGTCTAGGGGGCATACGTTGTTCTAGCTTATCTTGGGTCTCTTTGTGCATGAGGGTTTTTTGGGCAACTTGGTTCCAATGGTGTTTTTCAACACCTCCCCAACTGTGTTTTTCAACACTTCCCTAGCATCAAGTGTTTCTTAACACTTATAAGATATCCTACTCGCAGTCTAGAATGATATAATATTTCTCACTGGTAGATGTGATACTCAAAGTTTGACTCTATGACCTACACACACGCACTTAAACACTTGAATCACTAAGAATTGCTTGAATTTATTTTTTTATGTGTTGTCTATGATGATTTCTTTGTTGAGTGTTCTCTCCCTAATAGTTTTTGATGATGCCGAGCTAGAAGACTGGGGGCATGAGGACATGTTTTATTTATTTTCTGCCTGTGGGTATATTTTGTTGATCCAAACTATCATGAGCATTCATGCTTGTTCCACTTGACACTAGGATCTACAATGTATTATCCTTGACTATTTTTCTGCAAGTGCATGCTTGTAGTCATCTTGACTTTCTTGTGTCTCGATGTGAGCATAATCTTACTATACCAAACTTAGGGAACCTCATTGCACTAGCCATCTTGACCTGCATGTCTTTGATGCTTAGGTGGGATTCCCACATATCTATCTGATATAGACCATATTCATATACCCCTAGTTATACTAGTGTGTATTGTATGATCTTGTGACACTACCAATAAAGGACGATGATGATTATTAGAGTCTAATGGCTTTGTGACCTTGCAAGTACACCTTTGCATTTTCATGTAGCTTGCATTGTTAGACTTCATGTTAATTTGCATTTTTAGGTTGCAATATGAGTTTGAGAGGGTTTTCCTTCATCTTTCTTTTGGACTTTTAATTGACTGTGGTCACGTTTTGATCTTCATTTCCTTATCTTCTTTCGTGATCTCAATCAAAATTTTCTATCTTAAACAATTGATTGATTTTAAGGCATTCTCTTTCTTGAGGCAAATTTTCTTTCTTCTCTCTTTTTCTTTTCACCTCTTCCAAACTTCTATCTTCCATTCACTTTCACCCCACTTATTTTCTTCTAATTCAACCTTGGGGCATAATCTTTCATGTTTGATGATCTACCTTTGTTCAGTGATCCTTATATCTTTCATCTTACATCAAGAACCTTATCTTTAGTTCGATTTGATCATATTTATCAATTTACTATTTCTCCTCTTTCTCATTTCGATTTTGATCATGAGGGGGAAATACCTATAAAATTTCAATCCTTGATTCAGTTTTATCAAACCTATCAATCAAACCTTGCTTGAGACTTGACAATTACCTATTTACAGGGGTGTTGGCCTTGTCTTTTTCAATCAGCTTATCTTTGTCCTGATGTGTTCCCATCCGTCGAACACATGTCTGGGTTGTTTTGTGATCCCAAATCGATCTCACATTTCAACTTCATTCTTTGACTACACGTGATCCCAAATCAATCTCACATTAGTCAAAGAGGGGAAAATGTATGCAACCTAAAATGGTCGCCTAGACTTTGGGTCCCATTCTTGCAATTTATCAATTTCCTAAATCAATATTTGCAATATTTTCAAATTAAATCAATTTCTTTGATCAAATCCTAATTCTATCATTTATTTGATTATATTCTATGGGCTAACCATTTTATCCTAAGTCTTTATTTAATTAAAAGGAATTCCCTCCCCTTTTATTAAATAAAAAGCCCCCACTTTCCTCTTATCCTAAGTTGCACAAATAAAGCATTATTCCTATTTTATAAAAAGAAGAAAAGGCCTTTTTGTCTCACATGAGGCACAAAAGTCAACACTTATTTCTCATTGGAGGTTACTTGTGCACATGGATTGAACCCTCTTTCTTTTCCACCCTTGATCAACTCTTTTGCCTCTTAATCTCCATCATCCGTTGATTCTCACTTTCTATAAAAGAAGAGCTCTCTTCTCATTCTAGCATCCCAACTCTTTATGCTAATGTTATGTTGTAGGTTTCTTGGAGCTTTTGAAGATCTTATTGCATTCTAGTCTTTATTTTTGCATTATAGCTTAAATTCTCATAGCATTCTAGCTTAGTTTCCTTTTCATGCTCTAGCTTAACTCACATAGTTTAATTAGTAAAGGCTTGTAACACTCTTATTTCTATAGTTTAGTTGCATTCTTGCATTCTCATTTTAGTATAGCTTGCATTGCATTTTCATTTGTGATTCTTGAAGATATTGGCATTCTTGACCTTGTCTCTTTGAATCTCCCATTGCATGGTTTACTAGCAAGGTTGCATGCTTAATAGCTCTAGGTAAGAGCCCTCTAAACACCCTTGCACTCCATGCCTAGGGAGCTCTAGGTCACTTTCTCATGGTTTCCAATCCTTGGATTCTCTTGGAAGCAATGACTTAGAGAAGTGCACATTTTGAGTGTACGGAAACCAATTGGATGCTCTAGATATTGGTTTTACAAACCTAACTTCAAAATAATTACATTTTTAGAATAAAATTTATGCTTGAAAAATTGAATGTCACTCCTTAAAAATGCTAATTTTTTATACAAACTACTTTTCAAAGGAGAAGAAAAAATGGATACAAATCAATTCTAATTTTTAAAATATATATTTATAAATTGCAAACAAAATGCTAAAAGTCACTAGTTTACGTTATGTTCAAATTCTTAATGGTTTTGCAACAATAGGTGTCTAAAAGTGAAGTTTTTTTCAAAATGTTCATCTTAGTGTCAGAGTTGGCAAAAAATTGGGACATAGTATTGTGGGGCCACCTAATCCACCTCCAAATATTTTTTCTCATGGAGTTCATTACTTCACTTTTTTTTGTTGAGTGGGGGTGAGGGTTCACATGACCTTCTCTCTTCTCTCCTATGGGGAGAACATCACTTGTAGATTCTATTAGATCTAGTCCCTAGGGTTTCATAATGATTTCTTCCTTCTATCACTTCTCTTCTTCACACTTGTACATTATTTTCACACATAATTTCTTTTTTGGAGAGGAGGTTTATCTCCACTAGTTTTTCTCCTTTTTTCGCTTTATGAGAAATTTGTACATGCACGTACCTAACATGGATAATCAATCAAAATTTGTCATCTTGCATAAATTACTTCATAAGTTACTTTTAAGGAGGGATGCTAGTGTAATTAGTTTCATTGTTTTACTAGTTAGATAATCACCTTTCTATTTAGAGACCTATTCACACTTATTTTTACTTAGGTTATTTTATGTTTTAGTCTCACTTCATAGCATTGAGACATGTGTCTTTATCACTTGAGATACATGTTTCATGCATGATTATTGCTTGCTCATGTGCTTGTCAAGTGAGCTCATAAGTGTTATAGATATGGAGGGGTAAACTGATATTCAGTCCTACCTTCTCACCTCATCTACCTTAGCTATATATGTAAAGCACCCATGTACATTTTACACATTATTCATATTATATTATGAATGTCCTATTAAAAAAAGATTCATATCTTGTACCCCAACAGTTAAAATCCTCATTTAGTTACCTTTTTTGTCCTTTAAAATGAGTATCTCTTCATAGTATTATATGATTACCTTTCTTAATGCACATGCTTTGTCTTACATGATGACACTTTACATTTATATTCGTGCTTAGATGTGATCATTTAGTATTCTTAACTACTATCACTTGATTATTGTCCTCAGTCATGAGATAACATTAGGGGAATCTTACTTCCCTTCATCAATTACTATTTTTAAAAAAAACTTATTTTATTTAATGCTCATTCTACAATGAAACTATTATATGAATTATTATAAGATTATTTTGATTATTTTATTTAATGCTCATTATACAATGAAACTATTATATAAATTATTATAAGATTATTTTATGTATAGAAATATATTTTAAGACATGAAAAAATATTTGAAATAAAAATTGTGGAAAAAATAATGATATAATTTTTTTTATATATTTAAAAGAATGAGTTAGTATTAAATTTAAAAAGGTTTATTGTTTTTTCTAGTTTTGTCTTTTTGGGAAAGATAATTAGGTTGCTCATTCACAAGTTATCTTCATACTTAATACAAGTGTAACAACAAACAATATTTCATGTAGTATTACTCCTAAACTATCTTCATGCTTGTTACAAATGGCATTCTTAAATTGTCTTCATACTTAATTGTCTTCATGATTGGTGTGTGTATATACATATACATATGTATATATGTATATGTATACACACACACATGTATGTATGTATAGACACTAAAAAGTGACCTCATTAATTAATTAAATATTTATTATTTAATTAAATATTGACTTGATGAATTAATTAAATATTTATTATTTAATTAATATTTATTCCTCTATTTATTAGATAAATTATTCAATTTATTTAATAGATTCATTATAGTTTATTCTCCTATCCTAAGTCCTCTAAATAGTCTATTAAAGTGATTAAATCAAATACACAATCACTAATTATGACTAAGTTCCCTAGTCCACCTCATCTACCTAGTCATCTGAAACATCACCTTCGCTAAGATAAATAATTATTTATTAATCATTATCCTCACCCACACATGTCCTATCTTTAAGGGCTATGTGGCCTCATAAGACTTGGTCTCATGACCACATGTCTTCTCCTAAACCAAGTCAAGAGACAATCCCTATTCCTAAGGGGCTTCTCAAGCCACCTCTAAGGGTCAAAGGTGACTCATAGGACACTTGTTCCAAGAGTCCTCATGAGGAAAATGTCTCTCCCTCTTCCTCTCTTTGGTCTTTGTGAGACACTTGACATGTGTCTTTCCCTTCCACCTTCTTCTCTTCCATGTCAATGTGAGAGGAACATTATCCCTATTCTTCTTCTCACATTCCAACTACATCCCCCTTTCTCTCAACCTCTTCAACCAAGTCAATCCTAGCCCTAGGATCTTCCACCTTTCAATCTCCACCGTAGGATTGTGCCACCTAGGCTTGGATTCTCCAAAACTCTATAAAAGGAGCCTCATTTTCCATTTGAGAGATAATAGTGAATAGGAAATCAAACAATCAAGCATTCTAGAGATCAAGAATATTCAAGCATCCATTATCAAGAAAATCAAGCATATCCATATCATTTTGTGAACATTCCATTCTATTATCCATTTAGTTGCATAATTGAGTTTTAGGCTAGTTTTTCATACATTCATCATCAAATCTCCACACTTTGGTGACATCTTGGGAAAAGGCTTCATTTAGAAATCCAAGAGCTCAATATCTTCAAGAAATCAAGGTTAGGAGGACAATGGAGACAAGTTGTAATGGGTGAGTGAAGGTAATCTTGTTTTAGTTATTCATTTAATCATATTGTATTCTTCATTGTGTTGCATTAGATAGATTTATTGGCTAGAATTAGTTAATATATCATTTCTACTGGTTAGACATCTAATTTGCATACATTTTTGGCACCCACTGTGGGGCAACCCATGCTTTTAACATTTTAAAAAAAAATTTCTATGTGCATATTTTCTACAGGTTGCTTATGCACATTCAGACCTGACTGCTGCGCATACATCACTTTCTACATCACTTTCTATTGTGCATCCATTCTGGCATTTCCATTTTTTGTCTTTTTCATTTTCCTGCACATTCATTCATAATTTATGTGCTTTCATAATATTTTGCTATGCATATGTTAAAGCTGCACATTCATATCATCGCACTATGCATACATCACTTTCTGCTACGCATACATTGTTTTATTCATTCACTTTCACTGCGCATTACTTTCTGTTTCTATTTTCTAGTTTTTAAATTTCATTTTCCTCATCATTTTGTTTTTAGCTAACCATTTTAATAAGTGTCTATTTTCTTTGGTAGTTTTTAGGTTGTTTTGCATGATGATATTTTGAAGGCCCCATTGCTAAATTTCTAACAGTTTGTTTGCAGGTTTCTTAAGGGGTTTTGCAAAAGAAATAATAATCTTGTTTGGGCTTTAAAATACAACATGCTTTTCAATTTTGTGTATCTTCTTTAGCATATAAAAATGTCTATTGTGTTTTGCTTTATAGCTATCTGTAATTCTAAAATTATAACAACATATCCTCTCCCCTCACCATTCGTGGATCTTGGGTGTAAGAGAAATTGTTATAATTTTTAGAGGGTGGTCTTTGGTGGGAAAAGAGGTACTCACCCTAAGGAATGACCCAACCAGTAACAGGCTAAAGCCAAGCCCTTCCAAACCGGTATATAAAAAATGCCAGTGTGATTAGTCTCACATTGGATAGGTGTGAATTCATTGTGGCAACCAAAATCTCCTCCAGCACCCCAGTGGTGCGTTAAAGTCCTACATTGTAGAGGTGAAAACCTTACTTTGAAAGGATTGGGAGAGCCCCCTTAATTGGGAAAATGACTTGATCACAACCACCTAAATGGATGTCCTTACTAAAAACCTTTGTGTAGTGGCCAAAAACCTTCTATTTGCTGGCTCAAGGGGTCACCCAAGCCCGTGAAGACATGCCACCTTACTCACAATTCATAGTAGAGATAGATTTCTTTGGAAAGTAATGACCCATTGAATTTGAAACTTGGTGTGCCAGAGAAGTGAGTGTACTATAAGGAGGAGCCCATGCCTCCAGGTTCTTAGGCTATCCACTATGGATTTGTGTGGCTGGATTTTATTATCCTAGTGGGGGTTCAGCAGATACTATCCTTGCCAACCTTAGGATTGTAAGTGTGTTTGTGCATTCATACTAGAACAATTAGATTAAAATCATTTCTATCTTGCGTGTGTGTGTTAATGCATTTTACTTTGCCAAAAACCAAACCATCAGAAAAACCAAAAATTTCAAATATTCAAGCCGAAATCAATCAAAAACAAAAAGCTATGCATTTGTTCAATCTTGTTGCGCATTTGTTAAAGTTTGTTGTGCTTTTGTTACTGCTTTCACACATCGGTCTATAACTTCTGTGCATTTGTCACATTTGACTGTGCATTTATTCAACTGTCCTACGCATTTGTTGCTGCACATATACAACATAGAGCACTTTTGGAGACCTTGAAAAATTCAACAACACTTTTTCAGATACCCATTTTGGTCTTTAGCACGGTTCTGGAAAAACATTCCATCTTAACAGACTTTTGATCTTCAGTTTGACCATTTTCAATCCACATTCATCATATTTATTCATCAACAATCATCAAATCATTTCCTCCAATCTTTAAAATTTCCAATTCAGTGTTGAAACATCACCTTGTCTATCAGATTTTAATCTTTTCGAGTTTATCATATCAGGATATATCATCCTAAATCAACAAACTTACTTAGGTTACTATCTCTTGGTTTTTATTTGTCATATCATAGTGACATCCATACCTCCTATTGACTTAGATTTTATCAAGTTATCTTATACATTTTCAACACTTTTTAATCTCTTTTTCACATCTTTTCTATTAAACACTTTTCATATCTTTTCATAAAAAATCTTCCATCCCAACATCATCTTTCACATTTTATGGCTCAAACTCGATCTTAGAAGCTCAAACAAACCACTAATCTAGAATTTGTAGACAAGATGGATAGAAACAAAGACAATGAGGAAAACCCTTGGTCTAGAATTCCTAGGAAGACTTCACTTTTTACATCAGATGAGGTACCCACAGATCAAGAACTTAAGGATACTATGAAAGATCCTAGGTTTTATAATGTCATGGAAAGAATCCTAGACATGGATAGAGAGATGTATTTTCTCATGCTTTCTCAACAAGGAGCCAAATTACCAAGTGATTTTGATGTTTCCCATCTTAGAGAACCACCTATCACAACTAATCAAGAAATTCCTAGTGGTTCTCAAGATACACATACTCATGGAGCAAAGGAAACCAACCAGCAATCCAATGCTTCTCAAACCAATCAGCAGAAAAATGCTTCTCAAAACAATAAGCAAACCAATGCTTCCCAAAACACTCAACAACATACTGTTTCTCAAAACACTCAAGGACACACATTATCTTTGGATCCCATTCTACAACAAATCCAGATGCTTCAACAACAAATCCATGACATCCAAACTGGATCATCAACTAAGAAGTACTCCTTGGATGATATATGTCCTTATCCTTTTGATAAGAATTTAGCAATGATTCCATTCCCTCCTCATTTTGATGTTCCTAAATTTGACAAATACAAAGGGAATTTGGATCCACAAGACCACATCGGTGAGTTTTGTGCTACTTGTATTGAAGTCACTCATAATGACACTTATCTTATGTGATTATTTCTCATGAAAACACCAGCCTAGATATCCATATTAGAGCTTTTGCATCTGTCACCATCTCATAAGTATATCCTTGAAAAATCTCTCTTAGAAACCCAGGTTCCTACAAATTTAGATCATGATCAATTTCAAGCAATGGTGGGACATTTGACAACCCTGCATTATCTATCCTTCACTGAACATGATGATTTAGCTATTAACCAACCTCATAATGCTTTGCTCCATATAGAATTCCTTGTACAGAGTCATAAAATCAAGAGAGTACTAATAGATGGAGGAGATGGCTTGAATATATGCACTTTGAAATTAGTCCTTGCATTGGGATTTTCTAAAAATGTTGTAGATCCAAAGAAGAAAATCATAATCAAAGCTTATGATGAAGAAGAGAGGTCATCCAAGAGATTTGTTGTTCTTCCTATCAAAGTAGGTCCTGTAGTCAAAGATGTACCTTGTCAAGTTCTTGATATGGATCTCGCTTATAACATTATCTTGGGAAGACCATGGATTCATTCCATGCAAGTTGTGTTGTCAACTTATCATCAGTGTTTGAAATTCCCTCACAATGGTCAAGAGATCACTATCAAAGGAGATCCTAATCCTTTCCAGTATTGTAGCACTGTGAAGACAATGTCTGAATCTTTGGTACCTTATAATCGTACTGGATCTTCTGCAACCATGCCCATTGATCCAAGTAATGTAGCATCAACTTCTAAATCTAATGAGATCAAGATAGACATAAAAGAATGAAGTATGGGAGAATATACTTTAGGTCAAGATTTTTGCATCATAGAGCTACCTATATCTCCTAGATCATATGGTAGATCTTTGATCACTAAACACCAATCAGAACCCCCATCCACACTTGTTTATGACACATTTATAAGTGGGGGCACTATATCAAAAGAAGCAGCTGAGCATAATGCTAATCATTTGCTTAAGTCACAAAAGAATGAAGAGGATGTTAAACATGAATATATATCACCGGATGTATATGGTAAAGTGTAGATTTTGCTACAAAAGATGGGATACCAAGGTGCTGGACCTATAGGGCTACAAAGAGAGGGTGTTATAAAACCAATTTTGCAAAATCCAAACTATCAATGAGATACTACAAGATTAGGATACAAAGGAGAAGGACCAAAAGAACCAAAAGGAAAAGCAAAGATCACACCTTTTCATGAGACATCTAAAGCTCCCACGTTACAGTTTTGAAAACATGGTATGTATGTGGATCCAGAGAAACAAAGGATAGCACAAGGAATCATTGATAGACTTGGGGATAATGATGATTCTAAATCTATTGATTATGAATGGGATTCATTATCTGATTATACTAAAGAAATAGGAGTTGATGTTGTTCATCACTATAGTAACGATTACCATGAGGGAGAGAGTTCAAGGGCTGACTCACTAGGATTAGTTCCACATGATACTACTCTTGTCGATTGTGAGGGAAGTGAGCATTATCTTGCAATAGATGATTCAGATGAGAGTATGGAAATAGACCTTGCTGATACCATCATAAACCTTGACAAATTCTCTATCAATACCATCTTAGCCTTTGAAACTGACCCGAATGATCCAATACCCCTTGTACATCCTGAACTTATAGATTGGGATTCTCCCAATCATCCAGAACTTGATGTCTTTTATAATGATGATGCAATCATTGACTATCTTGAAATCAGGGATCATTTACCACCAGGGGATCATAAGCAAGATTTCTGATAGAGCTCAATGACATGGCTTACTTTGGAGAGAGTGCCAATCCTTTTAGTCATAAAAAATATAAAAATAATCAACAGATCTAATAGTGAAAACCACTCAGTGGTAGTATTAGATCCAAAAATAGTAAAAATAAAAGATGCATCTAAAGGTGAAAACCTCTCGGAGGTGCCTAACGATGGAAGGATTGACACTCTTCCCAATTATCTGTATCGAGAGCAATAAAAAATTCTTATAGAACCAACATTGCCTCTTAACATTGGAACAGAGGAGTCCCCACACATTCTCAAAGTAGTAGCATCATTAACAGAATTAGAGAAAGAAGCTTTTGCAAAAAATTTCAAAGAGAGACAAATCAACTTTGCTTGGTCCTATGTTGATATGTCAGGACTGGACCCTAATCTAATTATGCATCATTTATCTATTGCACTAGGCATTAAACCAGTTAAGTAGAAGCTCCGAAAGATACACCCGCATATTGCACTAATGGTGAAAGTAGAATTGAAAAAGCTCCTAGATGTTGGATTCATTCATGCTATTGATTATGCTGAATGGATTTCCAATATTATACCTATCTCAAAGCCAGATAAGTCTATTCAGATTTGCATAGATTTATGAGATCTCAATAAAGCTTGTCCTAAAGATGATTTCCCACTACCTAACATTGATATCATACTTGATTGATGGCTGGTCACGAGATGTTGTCTCTAATGGATGGTTTTTCTGGCTATAACCAGATCAAGATAGCTCCAGAAGACCAAGAAAAGACTGCTTTTACATGTCCTTAGGGTACATATTGTTGGAATGTGATGCCTTTTGGGATTAATAATGCTGGTGCCACTTATCAGAGAGCTATGACCACAATCTTTCATGACATGATGCATACCATTATGGAAGATTATGTGGATGACATTTTAGCAAAATCCAAAAATAGAGAAGGTCATTTAAGAGTGTTGGATAGAATATTCACCTGGATGAAAAAGTATCAAATTAGACTCAATCCAAAGAAATGTGCATTTGAGGTCACCTCAGGTAAACTGTTAGGGTACATTGTCTCAGCCAAAGGAATAGAGGTTGATCCAGAAAAGGTTAAGGCAATTATGGAGATGGCTTCCCCCACTAACATCAGTCAATTAAGATCTTTGCAAGGACATCTCCAATCAATCAGAAGATTTGTTTCTCAACTAGCAGATAGAAGTCATCCCTTTCAAAATTTGTTGCATAAAAACATCTTATTCAAATGGGATGATAAGTGTGAGGAAGCCTTCACTAAAATCAAGAAATATCTAGAAAATCCTCCAACTCTGATGTCACCAATTCTAGGCAAGCCACTCTTACTCTACATTTCAGCTACGAAAGTCTCACTAGGTGCTCTTTTGGCCCAACAAGACCAAGAAGGCAAAGAAAAAGCTATATATTATATCAGTCGCACCCTTGTGGGATATGAACTAAATTATTCTCCAATTGAAAGACCATGTCTAGTGTTTGTCTTTGCTTCATAGAAGTGGCAATATTATATGTTGTCTCATTCTATCAAGCTTGTTGCAAAGATTGATCCTTTAAAGTATCTTTTGAGAAAGATAGCCTTAACAGGAAGATTGGCTAAGGGGGTTATGTTGCTTAGTGAATTTGACATTGAGTATGTGGATAGGAAAGCTATTAAAGGGTAAGTGATAGCAGATCAATTAGCTGAGGCACCATTAACAAATGATCAACCTATACATACAAAGTTTCCAGATGCACACATCTTGACATTATCCACACAAACATGGAAGCTATACTTTGATGGATCATGTACTCAATAGGGTTCAGGAGTTGGCATTATTTTTGTCACACCACAAGGATACATAATTCCAAAGTCTTACAAGCTACTTTTTCCTTGCACAAATAATGTAGCTGAATATGAAGCCTTGATGATTGGGTTAAAGATGGCTCTACAATGTAAAGTCACTGAATTGAATGTCTATGGAGATTCTCAGTTGATTATCAACCAAGTTAATGATGACTATCAGACTAAGGATGACAAGTTGTTACCATATAAACATATGGTTGATGACTTCAAAAAATATTTCTCAATCATCACCTTTGAATAGATTCCATGACATGATAACAAGGCTGCAGATGCAATGGCTATGATTGCTTCTTTGTTTGATGCAGAGGATACCAAAGCCCATTTTGAGTTCTTGGTGTTCTTGGTGGAATCCTTGACGTATCCCACATATGATGATCCTGATATGAGTATTATATGTCATCTTATTCGACACAACTCCCTGATTTATGGAAAAATCTATTCTTATCTAAAAAATGATATCCTACCCCTTGACCTATCCTAGAACAAAAAATGAACCTTTCTATGCCAAGCCTCCCACTGTGTCCTAATATCTAACACCCTGTATTGGCGAGGTCTTAACGGTACTCTTTTATGATGTCTTATACATGATGAAGCTCAAATTGCCTTACAAGACGTACATGAGGGTATTTGTGGGACACATTTGAGTGGTCCTTCCTTGGCTAAGAAACTCATGCATATGGGTTACTACTAGCATACTATGGAGATAGATTCCTTTCATTTTGCTAGGGCATGCAAGAAATGTCAGATACATGGGAATCTTATTCATGCACCGACACAAGAGCTCCATCCTTTTATGACCACCTTGCCATTTAGTTAGTGGGGACTCAACCTTGTGGGCACAATTCACCCTCCATCTTCCAATAGTCATAAATGGATTATCATTGCCACTAAGTATTTTACCAAATGGATTGAAGCCATTCCATTGATCACCGCCATAGGCAAACAAATATCTACGTTTATCCTAAACTATATCATTTGCAAATATGGTATACCTATGTATCTTATTACTAATCATGGGAAGAAGTTCCAAAATTAGGACATGGATGAACTGTGTGTGAAATTCCACATCACCCATAACTATTCCACCATTTACTATCCCCAAGGTAATGGCCAAGCTGAGGTGTCTAATAAAACCATTGTCAAAATCCTACAAAAGATTGTCAATGACACTGGCCGTGATTGGCATATTCAATTGAATCCTGCCTTATGGGCTTACCACACTTCCATTTGTACCCCAACTGAAGCCACACCATATTCCCTTGTCTATGGTTCTAAATTTGTCCTGCCCCTCAAGGTCGAGTTTCCTTCTCTTCGTGTATCCTTAAAAGATTTGATTCTAGATGAAGAGTATAGAGTTGCACAACTAGCTGAAATAGAATTGTTGGATGAATGCCATCAAAGAGCCTATGATCATTTGAAAGTGTATTAGTAGAGGATGTCTCACCAGTATAATAGAAAAGTGAAACCCAGAGACTTTCAGGTGGGTGATCTAGTCCTTCGTGAGAATCCCAAAAATCAGCAGCATCGTGAGAAGAAGGGCAAGTTCGAACCCAATTGGCTAGGTCCTTTTGTGATTACATCAGTCTATGGATCTGGGGCTTATTAGTTGTCTACACCTGAGGGAAATCCCTTGGATGAGCCTCTTAACAGTTTTCACCTTAAGAAGTTCTATGCTTGAAATCCCAATGCAAGGGGTATGTATATAGTATGTATATTAAAAAATAAAAAATAAAATAAAATAAAAAAGTCAAAGAAAATTGCAATAAAAGCATGTGGTGAAAATATGGAAATAGGTGCCATTTGTGACAAGTTAGCTCCTCTCTCTATTAGCTCCTCTCTCTATCAGGATTCTTCTATCATGTCTGTTCATTATATATACCCATAATAACCTGACTAGTCTGTCACCTTTTTCCGCCATGTATATATCATAATAAAATGGCCAGTTCATTCACCATCCATTGTATCTATCCATAATATAACCCATCATAACTTGATCTATTGTCTTGGTCTTTTTCCTAGTCTTGTTGTGTCCTTCTTCATCCATAATAAGTCAGTCCATCACCTAGTTGGGGGCATGTCCTCAACCTAGTTTGGGAAGTGGATCTATGATAGTCACGACTCTTAGAGGACAAAATGGAGTATTTTCACCAGACAAGCAAACACAATCAAACATTCTTACACAATGATATCTTCATCATGATTCTTGATCTATGATCTATCTTTCGAAAACATGCTCCCTTATCTATACATCTTGACTATACATCATCAATTGAACTGAACAATAGACCTTACACTATCTTTTGGCAAACGAAATGTATATTCCTGGCAGGCATGTTAGAATGATTTGTTGTAGATTATGCATTCATATATGGATTTCATTATTATCATGTTTCCTATGCTATTCTGGGATATCTTTGACACGAGTTTGAAACTCCCATATGTCATTGATTAGAATAGCCGGGATGGGGCATGATATTTTTCTTTGATTGTTGTTTGTGGGATATTTTCTGATGAAATCGAAGGAACAAGTAATTGGGGGGTCTGTGCATAAGTTCCTTCACCAGTTTAATAGTCTTCATAACATGCAAATTATGTTGTTCTGCAAATGCTATTAATGGTGATACAACACACATACCTCAACTCCAAATATTTTTTCCCCGATGGAGGGGGAAAATATTCCTTGTCTGTTATGAAAATGACACTCAGGTCATCTCGGTTCAATTATACCTCGATGCTTGTCAAGTTTTCTATATTAAACTCCATGCAAGAAATGCTTAAGTCATCCTGGTTTAATTATACCATGATGCTTGCATTCCATTTCAACATAACAAGCTCAATGATGAGAATCAAATTCTAGTTATTATGAAGTTCTAAGATGTTACATGAAGTTGTGGAGATACTCATTTCATATTTCATTTTGTATTACACTTCACCGACTCATGGTTGCATATCAGTGCTCCTTTTATAGGGATTTGTAGGTTATCTTGCTTATTAGGTCATCTGTTTTATTTGTCCATTCTTCTTGTGTCAGATACATTTTCATTTTCATTGAGGACATTTGGATACCCAAACAAAATAAACACATTTCATCTTGCATTTTAGAGCATTTCACATATTCTATTTTCATTATCACACTTAATCCTTTTGTGTAATTCATTTAGGAAATGTATTATCTTCATTAGGTGTATTCATTTGTATATAACCAATATATTAACATTGCATGATTTGATCATTTAAAGTAAACATTTCATCATAGCTATCATTTTATCACATTTTTATCTGTCTTATTTTAGGTTATTACATTTTATCATATTAGGTACATTTTAATTCATTACATACAATATCATTTGCATTACATCATTCATTTATTATCCATTAAATGCATTTTCATCAGTTCCTTTATTATCCATTATTTACATTAATAAATTCCTCATTGTTCATATCATTAATTACATCATTGCATTAGTAACCAAATAGCATTACATAAACAATTATTTGAGACATACATTTATATAAACATCATCACATGCTAGATCATTAACCATTGTGCATTCACATGAAATCACTCATTTTCATTATAGAGCATAAGTAATATGTATATCAACGTCAATCATCACATCCTGCATATGTCAGTATGCACATGTATATATAATCATCCAAGCAAATCATAATAGAACTACATCATCATCATATATATATAATCCATCATATAGAGTCCATATAAAACAAATAAAATGTCCAAATGTCAAATTATATCTCATAAAATGATAATATGTCCAATAGAGTGTCTATCAAGTCAATAACATAATGAAACATAATGATAGAAGAGTGTGTATACAATGCTGCAATATGTCTATGAGCCATTGCCTCCAGACTCAATCTGTTGCTACCTACAAGATGCAATAAGACCTCATGCTATTGAACCACCTAAACTTTAAGGTCCTGCTGGATCCCCTGAACCTAAAGGTGCTCTAGGAGGGCATGATGATACCCCTCCACTACCAGTCGGTCCCTATCTCTCATAAATAGTTGTCCTCACTGCAAAAGAGCTCTCTCTAAAGCTCCTTATCCACCAATCACTCGGTACGGCCTATTTGTATGCATCCCTCCAGTAGGAGATCTCCTTCCCATCTTGCACCATCGCACAAAGACTATCTCCGTGGGGTCCCAAGTCCTCTTTTCACTGTAACTTATCTAGTAACATATCTAAATCCCCTAGTTTCTCTATAGCAACATCACACTCATGTCTGAGATCTACCATCTCCCTCTCCAATCTCTCTACTCGTCTCTCCAGTCCAGGGACACGGTCTGCCTGCACCTATGTCATTGCTAGTCTGACTAGCAATGAATCAATGTCTAGGTCCTCCTCCTTAGTAGCGTCCCTCTGTAAGTAGGGATCCTATCCACCAATGTCCATCTCAGCCTACTCACCCTGGGCATCCACATCTGACATCTGTATATTTAGTCCTTCCATATCAAGCATATACTCATCTTGTATATCATCCTGTACAAGTCCACCCTATACAACTCTCTCCTAGCCAAGTATCACATCAGCCTCATCCTGTACCTTCTCTACCCGTACCGATACTGGTACCTATGCCTGTCCTATCACATCTACCTATATTGGGATGGCTACTGGTATCTGTCCCATGACACCCACTAGAACTTGTAATGGGGCACCTACAACACCCTATGCTGGTGCCTGTCTCTATCCCTATCTTGTTGGGGGTGGCATCAATCTCCTCAGTAGCACACCTCTACCTCTCATCCGAGGCCTAGCTTTATATCACCTACCTTCACCATCACCACCATCATCACCATCATCTCCAACACCACCATGGCCTCTACCAGCATCTCTGCCCCTCCCTCGGCCTCTCTTGTCCTAACCTTGTCACTTGTCTCGGCGTCTCTCTGTGACATCTCTCTCGGGTGGCCTCTCTGCTGGATCAGTCAACCTTGAGAATGGGTGCTCCCTAGGGTGCCTCTCATAGTCAACTATCATACTTGGGTCTACGACCCCCTGTCTCATAGACTATGCCTAAAATGACATGTCTAAGAACTCATGTTGTCCAATCTCAAAGGACACCATCGGTCCCCATTCTTCTTGGTCCTGATGTGTGCAGGAAAACTCTATAACCCCCTATGATAATCCCTATATACAACTGAATTGTCACAGGACCCGACTCACCAAATGCCTCTCAATAATGTAGGGAGTCCTCCCTATTAACCATCTTGACTCAAAACAAAATCTGAGCTGATGCTCATCATCCCACGACTCACACCCAAGGCAGTGTCTCCAGATAACTGAATCTATGGTGTCAAAGGTATATCACCAAAAATCTAATCAACCCAACTTATGCTAAGTCTAGATGGTTGCATATAGAAATACACATGGCTACCCTATGCCACAGAACCACATAGCTACTGGTCGTGTCACTGCAATGTTCTCCCATGCCCAAACATGGATTAGAGTCATGCCAACTGATAATGAAGAACTCCTGTGGTATACCACCTGATGCAGATCATGATATAAGTGTGTTAGCAGACACATCCCCCAAGAAAAATGGGTCCCCTCCTCCAACATCCTCTCCAAAGTCCAACCCCAACCAACTGCAAAACCATGTGATCTCCGATCTGGACACATGTAGCCTCCGATTGCTCCTGCTAGGACAACGGGAAGTGGCTTGTAGAAATCCACCATTTCCTCCCAGCTAATCTCTATCTCATCAATCTCATCATCCCCAAATACCACTCTGCACTCTGTCAGTCCCCCTCGCTGATCATACTACATTAACTCTCTTGTGATAGGCAGGCAAAGGATGCAATATACATCCTCTAAGGTCACTGTCATCTCTCTTGTAGGGAGATGGAAGGTACTCAGCTCCGAGGGCCATCTCTCAGCAAGTGCCATCAACATACTCAAATTCACCTAAATCTCAGACATGTATATGATGTGGTATAATCCAGTCACTCCTATCAGCAGTTAGTCAGTCTATGACAGTGCTGGCCTTAGATTATGAGTCACAGGATATCTCTCCTATGACATCAGAGTGTCTATGATATCCTCCTATCATAATCAATCAATCAAATAGTCATATTTCAATCCCCATGATCTATCTATCTATTCTATCCTATTAATCAAAAACATGTTTATCACATGTCCTGATAGATAATTCTATCAATTATCTACAAATAGAAAGGATAACTAGTAACCATGCTACAATGTTACCTATCCTGACTCAAATAATCAAAATACCGCATTGACAGATCATCTCAGCTCATCGATATCTAGTTTGACCTCATCAACTTTCTAATTTGACAAAATTCTATCACCTAACACATGCGTAGCATCGAAAAATGTTTGCACAAAAATCCTTTACATTTGCACAGATTTCTACATTTGCGCAGTTACCCTAAACAATTGCACTGCCAGAATTGACAAATGTGCAAAAACTACATTTGCGCACATTTATTTAATAAATGCATCATTCTAAATTCTTCTATCATGTATGCACAGCTGAAATGTACATATGCGCAGAACTACCATTTTGTTGCACAAATGTGGCGAGTTGCTACGCATACATGTGCCGCAACTGTGCATATGTGGTTCGCCTAAAAAAATCTAATTTTTTCTAACCTAACCTATGGTTAAATCTAACCTAAACATGCTACAAATCACTTTCAAACTACATCAAAGCATCAAAATCACAAAGAGGATCGAGTAACCTATCGGCTCTCCTGAATTGGGTGGCCTGTCGAAGCATCTGACTCTCTCAAATCGATGATCAGATAGTGGGAACAACATCTTCTTAGCTCTGCTCTTCTCTCTCTCCAAGCTCCAATCTCCAAATGACAAGTGTGCATAATGACTCTATTGTGGACCCCTTAGCCCTATATATAGCTTTTGGACCCATTTTGCTTGATGTGTGCACCCTACCTATCCATTCCTTTCCCAATCACACTATGTTTACCCATATTTCTCCCGTTCCTTTCGTGAGATTGATTGTCAAACTAAAAAAAATAAAATAAAATAATAAAATAAAAATCAATTATGTCAATCACTCTCTCTCGAGGAGGCATGCATAGGTCGTCTAAGACATTGTTTGGGGCAGGGGGAAAAATGCTTGATTTTTCTTTGAAACAATGTGGCCAACACATTATTTCAAAGAGGGGAAAAATGTATACACTAAAAAGTGACCTCATTAATTAATTAAATATTTATTATTTAATTAAATATTGACTTGATGAATTAGTTAAATATTTATTCCTTTATTTATTAGATAAATTATTCAATTTATTTAATAGATTCATTATAGTTTATTCTCCTATCCTAAGTCCTCTAAATAGTCTGTTAAAGTGATTAAATCAAATACACAATCACTAATTATGACTAAGTTCCCTAGTCCACCTCATTTACCTAGTCATCTGACACATCACCTTGGCTAAGATAAATAATTATTTATTAATCATTATCCTCACCCACACATGTCCTATCTTTAAGGGCTATGTGGCCTCATAAGACTTGGTCTGATGACCACATGTCTTCTCCTAAACCAAGTCAAGAGACAATCCCTATTCCTAAGGGGCTTCTCAAGCCACCTCTAAGGGTCAAAGGTGACTCAGAGGACACTTGTTCCAAGAGTCCTCATGAGGAAAATGTCTCTCCCTCTTCCTCTCTTTGGTCTTTGTGAGACACTTGACATTTGTCTTTCCCTTCCACCTTCTTCTCTTCCATGTCTAAAATGTATGCAAATTAGATGTCTAGCCAATAGAAATGATATATTAACTAATTCTAAGCCATTAAATCTATCTAATGCAACACAATGAAGAATACACTATGATTAAATGAATAACTAAAACAAGATTACCTTCACTCACCACATATGTGCAAGTCGATGAGGTCAAACAAGATATCGATGAGCTGAGATGATCTGTCAGTGTGGTATTTTGATCGATTGAGTCAGGATAGGTAACATTGTAGCATGGTTACTAGTTATCCTTTCTGTTTGTAGATAATTGATAGAATTATCTATCAGGACATGTGATAAACATGTTTTCAATTGATAGGATAGAATAGATAGATAAATCATGTGGATCGAAATATGATTATTTGATTGATTAATTATGATAGGAGGATATCACAGACACTCTAATGTTGTAGGAGAGATATCCTGTGACTTAGAATCTGAGGCTAGCGCTATCATAGACTGATAGACTACTGATAAGAGCGACTGGATTATACCACATCATATACATGCCTGAGATTTAAGCAAATTTGAGTATGTTGATGACACTTGCTAAGAGATGGCCCTTGGAGATGAGTACCTTCCATCTCCCTACAAGAGAGATGACAGTGACCTTAGAGGATGTATATCACATCCTTCACCTACCTATCACAAGAGAGTTAGTGCAGTATGATCAGTGCGGGGGACTGACAGAGTGTAGAGTGGTATTTGGGGATGATGAGATTGATGAGACAGAGATTAGCTGGGAGGAAATGGTGGATTTCTACAAGCCACTTCCTGTTGTTCTAGTGGGAGCGATCAGAGGCTACATGTGTCTAGATCGAAGATCACATGGTTTTGCAGTTGGTTGGGGCCGGACTCAGTAGAGGATGTTGGAGAAGGGGACCCATTTTTCTTGGGGGATGTGTCTGCTAACACACTTATATCATGATCTACATCAGGTGGTATACCACAAGAGTTCTTCATTATCAGCTGGCATGACTCTGATCCATGTTTGGGTGTGGGAGCACATTGCAGTGACATGACCAATAGCTATGTGGTTCAGTGGCGTATGGCAACCATATGTATTTATGTATGCAACCATCCAGAATCATCATAAGCTGGGTCGATTAGAGTTTTGGCGATATACCTTTGACACCATTATTCAGTTATACTACTTGTTATCTTTTTGATGAATTTTTTTTATTGTGAATCTTAATTAAAAAATTTGTGGTTTTGACTTTTTGAATACAAAGGCTAAAAGAAAGTTACTAAAATTAAAAAAAAAAGAACTAAAAGAAATTATGAATAAAGAAATACTAAAGAATAAGACTAAAAAGAATTACTGAATCTCTATGAAGGAGAAGCAAATAGATGAAAAAGATATATGGTCATCTACAACTAAATCACCTACGCACACAAAAATATAAAGACTAATCTATTTATATGATATTCTTTATCTAATATGAAGATAAATGATATTGTTAATTTTTTATAAGAGCATTGAAATTAATTAATTAATTTTATATATATATATATATATATATATATATATATATATATATATATATATATATATATATATATATTAGATTACATGAATATCTTGATCTTGTGCCTATCATATAAAGTTCTCACCAACTAAATTAGACACCAAACTTTTTTTTTTTGTATTAAAAATTGGTGAGAGAAGTTAAAAGATTGTATTTTAATCAATTGAATATAATTAAGTTGAAAGCATTTTTAATTAAGCTTATAGGCTTATTATCAGAGCTTTTGCTCTCAGAAACCTCACCGATTTTGTCATCTTATATGTGTTATCATTTTAGTTCACACTAAATTGGTAAATTGACCAAATGTTTTTCATTGAAATATGGATTTAAGAGTTGTTTTAAATTGCAGAATTGTTAAAAAATCAGAAGAAAGAAAGTACATATGCAGCATTACAATTGAAAACATTAGAAAAAAACTTGCATTAAGGTACACTTATTTGCATACTACTATTTAGATTTTGAACAAAATACAGATGCTTGAGCTTAATAGGAAAAAAGGAAGATATGTGTGCATTTCAAACTTTTAAAGTATGACATTGAATTATCCACACAAGCAGTGGTTGCTCTTAAAACATAAGTGGAAAGTACATTTGAAAGATATACAAAGACATACAATGAAAAGTACATATGCAGCCACACATCCTGTGGCAATAGGTTAATGCACACATGCATATCAGTCTTAATTAAATGTAGAAATTAAAGGACAAATTACATTTATGTAAATGCAAAGAAAGAAGAAAGAGAAGATAGGTTAGGACCCCCCATTGCTTGGTGTTTCCATAGAGGGTCAAATGCTGTTCCATCTTTGATCCCGCATCCCAACGAATCCTGAGTTATCTGACAAAAGAAGAGAGAGAAAGTGTGGTCAATTCATGCGAACTGAGCAATGGAGGAAGACTAATATATCATTCTAGCTGTCTACTTGATTACATTTATAGAAATGTAAATCAAAATGCATTAGTGGAGCTACTGAAAACAATGATCACATCACAAAAAATACTTTATTTCTTAACATTGTTTGCTTCATGTGCAGATAGGGGCGAAGACTAAGTAGGTTGTTGAAAGGACATGCATGCATTACACACATGAAAATTTCTGACTGAAGCTATGGAGAGGTGAAGACATGAAGCCTGAAGGACTCAAGGAGGCTATTGAGGGGGCATGCATAAATTTCATGCATGGGACCTTCTGGCCAAATCATAGTGTTACAGAAGATTGGTTGTTGAAGGGACATGATCAATGTCATGAAACCTTTCAGCTAAATAGATAAGATATACATGGTTACAAAATGGTTTGCATCTTATTTTAAAAAGTTTCAGAACTACAAGAAGTGATACAGAAGATTGAAAACCAGGTAGAATACACAATAATTATTTCACATGCAGGAAAAGTAATAAAAGGAAATGAATTTCATGTCATGAATATGACTCATGAGAGTCATGAGCCCATGCTCAAACCCCATGAGTGATAGTTCGATATGCTGAGTATGATAAAGATGCTAAATGGATGATCAAGTGCTAAGAATAGAGTATTGCTATAGAAGGAACAAAATTACAAGTCAAACAGTGAGATAGTGAACATCAGCAAGGCCCATGCATGCTAGTTATATTTAGTCACAGCAAGGAAGGACTAGTGAGATTACAAATAAAAAGTATGAGTTCTATAAATAGCCCCAATATTTGATATTTTAGTGCGTATTCAACAAAGAAGAAATCAAGAAAACATTATAAAGACTTTTGTAAAGCATCACATTGGCAGGGTTTCAAGATCAATGCAACAAAGAGATCACTACCATATTAAAAGCAAAAGCTCATTTTTTCTAGCACAAATATCATGGATGAAATTATATGGAAACTATCATATGCACATTTCATCATATCACAAAATCTGGTACAAAAGTTCTATGTTTTGCTGAAGGTATTTTAGAGCCTAATGAAATTAAAGATTATCCTTTTTTGTGGATTTTATATGCATGACTGGACATTATGCTGCTATTTTGGTTTAAGTTTACAAATAGGAACATCATGGTAGCATGGAAAATCTCAACAAAAGCTTTCTACAGTTGCCGTGAAGTCTTCTATAACCTTACTAAAGTCATCTGCAACTGTAGCAAATACTATAGCTGTGTACAACAAGAAACTTGTAGCTATCAATGAGGATATAAACAGAATAACAGTGAGTTTTCAAAGCTAGCAAGAGGAAGAATAATAGTGAATATTAAAAGCTAAGTTCTCAGTTTTGAAACCCAAAGATTTTTACAACAGTTATGAGGAAATTTGCAACATTGTTAGATAAAAGAAATGGTAAGTCCACTTTTGCTATGTATATGATGGAGAAACAAAATACAGAGAAGTGCCATATGTCATGGGTGGAGACCAGTCTGAAATAATGAAGGCTGAGTTTATTGTGAACTATAAACTAGGACTGGTTTAAAGTCATGGCTAAAGCATGCCAAGGTTCAAACAATAAAAAATTAAGTTCTTACAAAGACACATAGACAACGCCATTTTTATGGCATGAAATTCGAACTCCAGCTTTAGTAGATAAAGCCCGAGTTCAACAAAATGAAAACCTAAGCTTCATATCCAAATACAAGCTCTAGAATCAAAAATGAATTTATTTCCAACATTTTATGCAAAGGGAAAAAAGGAGATAACAATCAAGCTTTCTGCTATACATACAATGGAACCAGTAAATAAATCAATGCAAATGCAGTAGAGAACCAGACCCAAAATTTATGCAAGTGAGGAAAAATTCATATTTTTGGCATTTTATAAAGTAAGCATAAAAGGTAGGCTTGTACTTATCTCTAAGTATATATTCCAGTCACAAGGCCCGTGCATTAATGACAAACATGATGTGAACATCTAGTTTTTCAAAGCTGAGATTCATACAATGTACAGCCAGCGCCATATTATCAAATACCAGTTGAAAGCTAGGCTCTTCACAATACCACAATCTACAGATCAAAGGCCGAGATACAAGAAGAACCTTTCAAAGCAATCAAGTAAACTCATAGCCATTTCAATAGTCAAGGTTGAGATTTCTTCCATTGAAATCACGCAAGAAGAAAAGTCAGCTTTCGGATAAAGATTTAATCCACATCAGTTAAATCCCAAGCCACGACTCAATGCATAATCACTAGTACAAAGCAAAGGCCCAAGTTTAACTCCAGTAGTGTAGAAAAAACCAGAGATGAGATCCAGACACAGCATGGAGGCAGAAACCCTAGGTTTTTTCTTGTCTATAAAGATTGTGGAAAAAATCATATGTGAAGATACAAACAATGGAATAAAAGCCTTTGCAAAATTGGATAAAATTTGGAGTTCGCAATGCTTGACAGACAGCAATACGAAACCTTCTTAGCATGCCACGCATATAAAAATCACATGCCTTTGAAATTAAAATAGAGATATTTATTTTTTGAAAAGGTCATGTTGAATATAAGTTAAGTTTCAAATTGGGTTATATTAGGCATGTTTAGGCTTTTTGAGATTATTTGAGATACCATAGGATCTAATAATTATTTATTAACTAAACATTGTATGCTAATACTTATAACTATTTAATTTTTAAAACAAATAATCTTGATTATTTTGTAAAGTATTATCATACAATAATCAATAAATAAGTAATTATTAGATCTCTTCAGGAATTTTCTTTTATGCTTAATGTGTGAGTAATATTAATTATTTTTCATAATTATAAGACAAATAATTATTAATTATTCTTAAAGAGCAATTTGTGGGAGGGTCTTTTGAATGTTGGACTTAGTTAAGTCTCACCTCTTTAGTGTTGACTTTTAGTTAACCACTCGTTCTTTGCTCATTCAGAAGAGGAATTCTTCCAGTTCTAAATCAGTTGATGGGGCAGTTACAACATCTTGGAGTTACTTAGAGATGATTTTTGAGTTCTCCACTAGTTATTATCAGTTGAGAAGCCTTTTGGAGCAGTTTACTCTCATATTCTAGTAGTTACACTCCTGTTTTGGTGGGCTTTTTCTTCATATTTGACCTCCAAAAAATATGCATGTTTTATGAAGATTTGGAGTAGTTTTGAGGGGAGTTTGAGTGGCACTTCAGTTACACATGGCTTCAAGGAGTTCAAGGATCACTTAGACTGCATTTTTTTATAGTTTGACTCCTTATTTCATAAGGATTTCTCATGCATCCGAGTTAGGGTTTTGAGACTCTATTTATTGTATTTTCACCTCATTTGTAAGGGTTTGGAGTTTGAGGAAAAAGAAGTGTTAAGTAAGCATATTGTTCCTTCACTCTTTTTCTCATATTTTGTAGCCATTTTTGTAGAGTTTTAAGATTATACAGCTGGCCTTATTATTCACATATTCTTCTGAGTTATGTCATTGAGCCTTTCAAGTTTTCTGCATTTAAGTGTTTGGTATCTTTCAAGAAATAGATTAGTGAATTATTTTTAATTCCTTCTCTAAATTGTAAAGAATTAACCTTTTGTAGAGTTTGCCTTTTTGTTGATTGAATTCTCATTATTAGTGGTACCAAACCCTGATTTTAAGTTCTAAATCAACCTAGGTGTTGAAAAGTGTTTTCAATTGTGAAATTCAGTAGTATGTGTCAGATAGGTACATATTTGTGGTTCTGAGAAATATGCATTCATTTTGGTGTATCACCTGTTAGTTAGGCTTCATTTTTAGTAATCCTTTTACCCTTTTCCCAAAATTTTGAAAATTCAGTATTAGGTGATATTCCAAATCTACAGGAGCTGGCCTAGAATTCAGAGATTCGATCTCTTTCCCACAAAGAGTTCATTTCCATGTTTCAACATGAAGGCTAGATTTTCAATCAAGCTAGAGGCGTATTCCTGATTGATAACAATTTTTGGCACACCCGGTGGGACACGAATTGATTCTCAGTTCCTTGATCCACAAGTTTTTATTGTTGTTTTGGTGTGAGCAGTAGTATTTTAGCTTTTTAGAAGGAGTTTACCAGCACCTGGCGGCTCTATTTTTGAAGGTTTTTTGTAGATTCAGTTGTAGATTTGAGTATTCATGTTAATGAGCAAACCTCTAACAAGATCAAACAAGGAGGGTTTTATGTACCAGGAATTGCAGCCAGGTAGAAGGGGAGGAAGATCAACCAGAAGAGGAAGGACACCACAAGATCAAAGAGGTAGATCTTCTCTATTTAATTTTGATTTTTCATCATTTGATAATTCCATTTTTGAAGATCAAGCTGCAAATTTAGATGAACCTGAGGTGTTAATTGAAGATATTAGTTTTCCTGAAGATCTAAGTGCTCCTAATAATTATTGATAAGAATTACCAAATTTTGAAGACTTACCAAGGGTTAATTCTATTTTGGGAGCATCTACAAGTGGTACTACAACAAATCCTCAAAGTTTGAAAACATACCAAAGGAAGGTAATTCATCCTATCCAGCATTCTGTTACACCTGTAATTCAGCAACAAGCACCACCAGCTCATCAAATGGCCTAGAATTTTCCATTTGTGGCTTTTGATGCTGGCAACCCTTTATGAATTGCTTCTCATCATGATAGTCCGCTAGTAGTGTTAAAAGGTTTACCTTATTTTACTAGTGAAAATCATGTTTTAGCAATTGAGCATATTAAGGATGTAGCCACTCTTTGTGGATTACATCAAGTCACATATGATGATGTTGCATTAAAGTTGTTAGCAGCCTCATTTAAAGGTAAAGCTTTGATTTGGTTTAGAAGTTTACCAGTTAATTCTATTGCTATGTGGGATGATTTGGGGACTGTTTTGATTAGCAAATTTGAAGATAAGTCTGATAATCTCTCATTGGTTGAGCAGTTGACTACAATTAAAGGGCATCCAAATGAGCATATTTTTTATTTTAACTTTTATTTTCAACGAACTTGGGATAGAATTCCAGCATCTGTTAAACTTTCCAATGATTATGCATTTTTATTTTATTTGAAGGCTTTTAACAGTGATATTTCAGTGATGATTCAGTCTATGAGTGGATGTACTCTACCAAATGCATTTGATATTGCTGTTAGAGCTGAGAACTGCTTGATACAATATGGTAAGCTACCTCCTAGACCTCCAATGCCTTATTGTGTAGAAGTAAAACCAATTGTACTAGCTATTGTTCCACCAATAGCAGTTGTTCCACCTATGCCAACATTACCAGCATTTAATATGCAAGTTGCAACAGAAGAGCATGTTGCCACAACTCCTTTTAGAGAGCTAAAAGAGAAAAATTTAGAGTTAAAGGACAAAAGTGACAGTATTATGAGAATGCTACAAACTTATGGCAATGAGATCATGAACTTGAAGAGGCAGCAAGGTCAGTACAACATGCCTCCTCAAGCTTCTTGTCAATAGAATAGCCAATCAAATCAAGCCTTTGGTTCAAATCAGTCACATCAAGCTCAAGGAAAGCAAAGGAATTATAGTTAGAGGACTAATCAACCTTATAATTATGCAACTCCTAGTACTTCTAAGGAGCTAGTAGTTGTTCCTTAGAAAAACTATGCACAAGAAGAGGAGTGGTGCAACACTTGTAATGCCAGCCATTTTTGGCTTGATTGTCCTCGTGTGCTTGAAGCTAGGAGGCAGGATGTTCTGAAGGGTCAATTGACTAATGTACAAGGAGATGCTCAAAATCAACAAGTGCAGCCACAAGGTGATCCAGATGTTACTTTAATGAATTTTAATGTTGATGAGACTGTTTTAGCAGCTAATTTTGATCAAAATCAAGTATGGAAGCCTGTAGCAGTAGGTACAAGGTCTAAAACTAAGGTTGTAAATGAATAGCAACAAGCTAATAAGGTACAACAACCTACTATTATTCCACAATAACAAATATTAAAGGGAAAGCAATAACAAAATCAGACTCAAGATGCACCTTTGAAGCCATTACAGCCAGCAAAAGAGCCAACTGTTGCAAAATAGCAACAAAAGGTTAGTGCTCAAAATTTCAATATTGTTGATCACTTAAAGAAGACACATGTTCCTATTTCCATTTGGGAAATTTTAGCACTTCCAGGTCAAAAGGATATCCTGCAAGAAGCGTTATAGGCACTAACATTATCAGATGATGCTTTAAAACAACAAACTCCTAAGGTGTTGATGGCTGGAAATGAAGTTTCAAACCAGCAAGCACCCAAGTTTATAAAACCACCACCTCTTTATATCACTGTTATAATAGGACAAAATTTAGTGCATAATTGTATGATTGATTCGGGCGCTTCTAGCTCAGTTATGCCTAAGAAAATTGTAGACTAGCTAGGCCTTGAATATGAACCAATTGAAAAAGGGGTAGTTCAGCTTGATGGTACAGTAGTAGATACTGTTGGAGTTATAAGAAATTTGGATTTAACCATGCATGCTTGTCCTAGTTTTTTAGTACCTATAGATGTCTTTATTATAGACTGACCTCCTAATTTCTCTATTTGTTTATCATGAGATTTTACTACCAAAATAGGAGGGTATTTATCTGCAGATTGGTCTCATATGCTTTTTTGCACTAGGTACAGTACTAAGGTAACTATTCCTTCAGAACCTATTGCAAAATTTTGTATTGAGCCATATATTAGTAGTACTGAAAATGGAACAGTGGCTGTGATTTTTGATCAAGAAGAAATTAATTCTATTCATGAGTCACAAACATAGATTGAGAATTTTTTTGACATATTGTTAGATACATGGGCTACTAAGAATGTCAAGATTTCTGATGCACAAATTGAGGAACCTAGTTTGGGTAACTATGTTATTAATGAAGTTACTAATTTTATGCCAGCTGTCATAAAAGGTACAGATTTAGAGCAGTAGTTTGGTAATTTCTGGAAGTTATTTTTTGATGGCTCTCACAACAAAATAGGTTGTGGAGGTGGTTGCATGCTGGTTTCACCAAAAAATCAAAGGTATTATGCTTCTTTCAAATTCACTTTTAGTTGCACAAACAATGTGGCTAAGTATGAAGCCCTCATTAATGGATTGAAGTGGGCCATTAAAAGGGTTATTAGGTGTTTGCAAGTATATGGTGATTCTGAATTGATTGTAAATCAAGTTAGGAATGTTCATACAACAAAAAATGATTTGTTAAGAAATTATAAACATGTTGTGTGGGACTTGATTGAAGGTTTTGAAGCCTTTAATTTACAATCTATTCCTAGAAATTAAAACAAACACGCTGATAGGCTTGCTTTTATTGGAGCCCAATATGATATCCCAATAGAGATCAACAACAATAAGGAAATGAATTATGTTAAGGTTATTGTCAGACCTGTTGTCCCTAACAATGCAGATAGTTGGCAGGTTTTTGAATCTACCAACACATTGTAAATTTTTTGAGGGAAGAAGCTGAGTTTTCACAACCAAATCATAAAAAATTGCAGGATCAATATGAAGAACAAATTATCCAATTAAGGAAAAATAAAATGCCTAAAGGTCTTATGACCTTAGAGTCTATCTTTGGCACCAATGATGAGTTCAAAAAGGATAAATCCAGCTTACAGATCAAGGAAGAACATTACGAAGAGATTGTTGTTTCAGAGGATAAAGTGCTGAAACTTGGCAAGGTATGTACACCTAAAGAACATCAAACCTTTTTCAATTTGTGTAATGAATTTCATGATATAATTGCATGGAATTATTCATATCTAAAGGGATTTGATCCTAATATTTCTCAACATATAATAGAATTAGAACTAGGAGCTAAACCAGTAAGGCAAAAGCAGAGGCCTGTAAATCCCAAGCTAGAACCTCTCATGATTAAGGAGTTGAATAAGTTAATAGAAAGTAATATCATTTTCCCAATCAAACATACTTCATGGGTTTCAAATCTGATTCTTGTTAGGAAAAAGAATGGAGAAATCAGACTTTGTGTTGATTTCCATGACTTGAACAGGGCTTCGTTGAAAGATAGGCATCCTTTTCCTTCAATGGAACAAATCTTGCAGGTTGTTTCAAGTTTAGAACATTTTTCATTGTTGGATGGTTTCTCTCATTACAACCAGATTTTGGTGAAGGAAGAGGATAGATTTAAGACAACATTCACAACCAAATGGGGAACCATGGCTTATCAAAAGATGCCATTTGGTCTATCTAATGCCGGTGCAACATTCCAAAAAGCCATGGGCAAGGCTTTCATAAATCTGATGTATAGGTTTGTGCTGGTTTACTTAGATGACATAAATATTTTCTCTAAAAATGCAGCAGATCACTTTAAACATTTAAGGGTTATTTTTGAGAGATGTAGGGAATATGGAATCTCTCTAAATCCTAAGAAGAGCATATTTGCTGTCCATGAAGGCAAGCTTTTAGGATTTATTGTTTCAAAAGAGGGAATTACTATTGAACCTAAAAGAGTAAGTGCTATCCTTGCATTACCTCTTCCTCTTCACAAAAAAGGTCTTCAAAGCTTCTTAGGAAGAATTAACTTTGTTAGAAGATTTATCCTTGATATTTAAAAGTTATTAATGCCATTAACAACTATGCTCAAGAAGAATATTGCTTTCAAATGGACTAAAGGAGGTAAACTTAGTTTTGAACTGATGAAGGAAGCATTAGCTACAACCCCTACTTTGTTAAATCTTGATTTTTCTAAGGATTTCATTTTGTATGCATATGGGAATGTTGATAGTATTGCTACCATGTTAGTTCAGAAGAATGATATAGGAAATGAGTAGCCAATAGCATTTTTTAGCCAAGGATTAAAAGATTATGAATTGCATTATACTTTCATTGAGAAAAATGTTCTTGTTGTGATTAGAAGTCTGAAAAAATTCAGATTTATGCTTTCTAACAACAAGATAAATTTGATGGTTGTGCATCCTCCTGTATAGGATTTTTTGCTAAATAAGGATTTTAATACTAAAAGAGCAAGCTGGATCACAAAGGTAATGGAATATGACATTGATATTAAAGTTACCAAGCTAGTAAGAGGTCAAGGCCTACACAAACAACTTGCTGGAAATGGAGATAATACTCCAAATGATGATCCTGAGGTAATTTTGGCTTTACAAGACCATGATAAGCTTGTTGTTCCTGATTTGCAGAATGATTGGGTGAAAGAAATGATTGTTTTCTTGCAAATAGGACACTGTCCTGAAGGTTTGGATAGATAAAAAAGAAGATATTTTAGATTGCAGTCAATACCTTATTGTTTATTGAATAATGTGCTATATAGAAGGGATTATAATGGTGTACTCCTGAGATGTATAAGTTGAGATCAAATTGACAAAGTGTTACAGGAATTCCATGATGGACTAGCAGGTGGGTATTTTGCTACAAGGACAACAACATTGAAGATATTGAAAGTTGGATATTTTTGGCCAAACCTATACAAAGATGCCTTCATTTGGGTAAGAAGATGTTTGAAATGTGCTATTTTCTCAAACAAACAAAGGTTAGAAGCTTTACCTCTTAGTCCAATTCAAATTGAACAACCTTTTGCTAAGTGGGGTCTAGATTTTATTGGTCCAATAAATCCAGCATCAAGTTTAGGTCATAGATATATATTGACAGCAACAGATTATTTTACAAAGTGGACTGAAGTTGTTGCATTGAAAGATGCCAATGAAACTTTAGTTCTTAATTTCTATGAAGATCTGATTGCAAGGTTTGGAGCACCTAAATCTATTGTTTTTTATAATGCCTTATCCTTTTTAGGCACAAGAATTTCTGATTGGGTAGCTAAGAATAATGTGTATCTTAGTACCTTGTCTAATTATTACCCACAGGGTAATGGACAAGCTGAATCAACAAACAAAAATCTGATTCGCATCATCAAGAGGACTATTAAAGACAATCAAAGAGTTTGGAACAAAAAGATAAAACATGCCTTATGGGTTGATAGGATCACCCCAAAGCGCTCAATAGGTAATTCACCATACATGCTGGTTTATGGGAGAGAAGCAAGATTGCCAATTTCAGTTGAATTACAAAGTTTGAACTTGATCAAAGAACTGGACCTGCTGGACTAGCAACCTATTGAGGTAAGATTGGCTGAATTGATAGAGTTAGAAGAGATTAGAAAAGGATCTTTTTAGAAATTGAAGGAACATCATGATCAAATGAAGAAGACATTTGATAGAAAAGCTATCGCAAGAGTCTTTAAAGAAGGTGATTTAGTGCTTAAATAGGATGAGATGAAGAGTAGACCTGGAAAACATTCAAAGTTTGATGTCATTTGGAATGGTCCATATGTGATTATAGGATGCAAGGCTCATAATTCTTTTTAGCTCTCAACTATGGAAGGAGAAGAATTGCCAATCCCAGTTAATGGGATTCATCTCAAACATTGTTTTTGAGGTGAGTTAATCAGAATAAGTGCTTTGCACATAGATCATTTGCTTTTAGTTAGTTGTAGTTAGTTGTTAGATGCAGAAAATAAACATGTTGCTGTAGTGCATCATACCTCATAAGTGACCGCCCATCATAATAAAGCTAAGTTGTAACTCATGCTCTACATCATGGGATCCAAATATTTTTCTATCATGTGCTACAACAATAGGTTTATTTGCTGCTTTTGTTTTCCTCTAAGTGCTTCCAGCACATGTTAGTAATTTTCTGAAGGCTACAAGTTAGACAACTTCATGGTAGAACTATTCAGAAATGTATACATTAATCCTAAAGTGAAATAGTGGATAATCCAAGGTTTCAAATCAGGTGCAATGGCCATAGTCCAAAATAGGTCATCCATGACCTTTCCTAACAGCTTGCAGACTTTAGAAAAGAAGATAAATTTTCCAGGAGAATTTGCACAATTCAGAAAATGGACTCAAATTTGTTTTCTACCTCATGCTAGTTGTTTGCAAATCAATCACTATTTCCTATCAGCATCATCATATCATAGAATTGATTTAACAACCATATAATGATGTTGAGGACAGCCAAGTACAAATTCCCAAAATAGCTTGCATGAGGTATTTAATTTTAGTTTTGCAGTTGAGTGGTGTGTTTAAGTTTTCAACATTTTTAAAAGTTTTTCTAAGGTTCAAAAAGGTTTAGCTTTATCAAAGTTCAATACTTTGTGCCCAATGGATTACATAAGGCAACTGGTCTATTTTGTTTAGCAGGCAAACACTTCTAAGAGGTCACCAGAAAATGTTAACATTTTAGTTTACACTAAATTGGTAAATTGACCAAATGTTTTTCATTAAAATATGGATTTAAGAGTTGTTATTTTAAATTACATAATTGTTAAAAAATCAGAAGAAAGAAAGTACATATGCAGCATTACAATTGAAAACATCAGAAAAAAACTTTCATTAAGGTACACTTATTTGCATACTACTATTCAGATTTTGAACAAAATACAGATGCTTGAGCTTAATAGGAAAAAAGGAAGATATGTGTGCATTTCAAACTTTTAAAGTACGACATTGAATTATCCACACAAGCAGTGGTTTCTCTTAAAACATAAGTGGAAAGTAAATTTGAAAGATATATAAAGATATACAATGAAAAGTGCATATGTAGCCACACATCTTGTGGCAATAGGTTAATGCACACATGCATATCAGTCTTAATTAAATGCAAAAATTAAAGGATAATTTACATTTATGTAAATGCAAAGAAAGAAGAAAGAGAAGATAGGTTAGGCCCCCCCATTGCTTAGTGTTTCCATGGAGGGTCAAATGGTGTTCCATCTTTGATCCCTCATCCCAATGAATCCTGAGTTATCTGAAAAAAAAAAGAGAGAGAAAGTGGGGTCAGTTCATGTGAACTAAGCAATGGAGGAAGACTAATCTATCATTCTAGCTATCTACTTGATTACATTTATAGAAATGTAAATCAAAATGCATTAGTGGAGCTACTGAAAACAATGATCACATCATAGAAAATACTTTATTTTAACATCGTTTGCTTCATGTGTAGATAGGGTGAAGACTAAGTAGGTTGTTGAAAGGACATGCATACATTACACACATGAAACTTTTTGATTGAAGCTATGGAGAGGTGAAGACATGAAGATTGGAGGACTCGAGGAGGCTATTGAGGGGGCATGCATAAATTTTAGGCATGGGACCTTCTGGCCAAATCATAGTCTTACAAAAGACTGGCTGTTGAAGGGACATGATCAATGTCATGAAACCTTTTAGCTAAATAGATAAGATATACATGGTTACAAAATGGTTTGCATCTTATTTTAAAAATTTTCAACACTACAAGTGATACAGAAGATTGAAAACCAGGTAGAATACACAATCATTGTTTCACATGCATGAAAATTACTAAAAGAAAATGAATTCATGTCATGAATATGACTCATGGGAGTCATGAGCCCATACTCTAACCCCATGAGTGATAGTTTGATATGCTGAGTATGGTAAATATGCTAAATGGATGATCAAATTCTAAGAACAGAGTATTGCTATAGAAGGAACATAATTACAATTCAAACAGTGAGATAGTGAACATCAACAAGGCCCAGGCATGTTGGTTATATTTAGTCACAACAAGGAAGGACTGGTGAGATTACAAATAACAAGTATGAGTTCTATAAACAGCCCTAGTATTTGATATTTTAGTGTGTATTCAACAAAGAAGAAATCAAGCAAACATTATAAAGACTTTTGTAAAACATCACAGTGGCAGGGTTTCAAGATCAATGCAACAAAGAGATCACTGCTATATTAAAAGCAAAAGCTCATTTTTTCTAGCACAAATATCATGGATGAAATTATATGGAAACTATCATATGCACATTTCATCATATCACAAAATCTGGTACAAAAGTTCTATATTTTGCTGAAGGTATTTTAGAGCCTAATGAAATTAAAGATTATCCTTTTTTGTGGATTTTATATGCATGACTGGACAGTATGCTGCTATTTTGGTTTAAGTTTGCAAATAGTAACATCATGGCAGCATAGAAAATCTCAACAGAAGCTTTCTACAATTGCCATGAAGTCTTCTACAACCTTACTAAAGTCATCTGCAACTATAGAAAATACTAGAGCTGTGTACATCAAGAAAATTATAGCTATCAATGAGCATATAAACATAATAATAGTGAGTCTTCAAAGCTAGCAAGAGGAAGAATAATAGTGAATATTAAAAGTTGAGTTCTTAGTTTTGAAACCCAAAGATTTTTACAACAGTTATGAGGAAATCTGTAGCATTGTTAGATAAAAGAAATTTTAAGTCCACTTTTTCTATGTATATGATGGAGAAACAAAATATAGAGAAGTGCCATATGTCGTGGGTGGAGACTAGTCTGAAATAATGAAGGCTGAGTTTATTGTGAACTATAAAGTAGGACTGGTTTAAAGTTGTGGCTGAAAACATGCCAAGGTTCCAATAATAAAACCTTGAGTTCTTACAAAGACACATAGACAACACCATTTTTATGGCATGAAATTTGAAGTCCAGCTTCAACAGATAAAGCCCGAGTTCAACAAAATGAAAACCTGAGCTTCATGTCCAAATACAAGCTTTAGAATCAAAGATGAATTTATTTCCAACATTTTATGCAAAGGGAAAAAAGGAGATAACAATCAAGCTTTCTACTATACATACAATGGAACCATCAAATAAATCAATGCAAATGCAGTAGACAACCAGACCTAGAATTTATGCAAGTGAGGAAACATTTAGATTTTTGGCATTTTATAAAGTAAGCATAAAAGGTAGGCTTGTACTTATCTCTAAGTATATATTCAAGTCACAGGGCTCATGCATTAATGACAAACATGATGTGAACGTCTAGTTTTTCAAAGCTGAGATTCATACAATGTACAATCAGCGCCATGTTATCAAATACCAGTTGAAAGCCAGGCTTGTCACAATACCACAATCTACAGATCAAAGGCTGAGATACAAGAAGAACCTTTCAAAGTAGTCAGGTAAACTCATAGCTGTTTCAACAGTCAAGGTTGAGCTTTCTTCCATTGAAATCACACAAGAATAAAAGTCAGTTGTCAGATAAAGATCCGAGCCACATAAGTTAAATCCCAAGCCATGACTCAATGCATAATCACTAGTACAAAGCAAAGGCCCAAGTTTAACTCCAGTATTGTAGAAAAAACCAGAGATGAGATCCAGACACAGCATGGAGGCAGAAACCCTAGGTTTTTTCTTGTCTATAAAGATTGTGGAAAAAATCATATGTGAAGATACAAACAATGGAATAAAAGCCTTTGCAAAATTGGATAAAATTTGGAGTTCGTAATCCTTGACAGATAGCAATACGAAACCTTCTTAGCATGCCACGCATATAAAAATCACATGCCTTTGTAATTAAAATAAAGATATTTATTTTTTGAAAAGGTCATGTTGAATATAAGTTAAGTTTCAAATTGGGTTATATTAGGCATGTTTAGGCTTTTTGAGATTATTTGAGATACCATAGGATCTAATAATTATTTATTAACTAAACATTGTATGCTAATACTTATAACTATTTAATTCTTAAAACAAATAATCTTGATTATTTGTTAAAGTATTATCATACAATAATCAATAAATAAGTAATTATTAGATCTCTTCAGGAATTTTCTTTTATGCTTAATGTGTGAGTAATATTAATCATTTTTCACAATTATAAGACAAATAATTATTAATTATTCTTAAAGAGCAATTTGTGGGAGGGTCTTTTGAATGTTGGACTTAGTTAAGTCTCACCTCTTTAGTGTTGACTTTTAGTTAACCACTCATTCTTTGCTCATTCAGAAGAGGAATTCTTCTAGTTCTAAATCAGTTGATGGGGCAGTTACATCGTCTTGTAGTTACTTAGAGATGATTTTTGAGTTCTCCACTGGTTATTATCAGTTGAGAAGCCTTTTGGAGAAGTTTACTCTCGGATTCTAGCAGTTACACTCCTATTTTGGTGGGCTTTTTCTTCATATCTGACCCCCACAAAATATGCATGTTTTATGAAGATTTGGAGTAGTTTTGAGGGGATTTTGAGTGGCACTTCAGTTACACATGGCTTCAAGGAGTTCAAGGATCACTTAGACTGCATTTTTTGATAGTGTGACTCCTTATTTCATAAGGATTTATCATGCATCTGAGTTAGGGTTTTGAGACTCTATTTATTGTATTTTCACCTCATTTGTAAGGGTTCAAAGTTTGAGGAAAAAGAAGTGTTAAGTGAGCATATTGTTCCTTCACTCTTTTTCTCATATTTTGTAGCCATTTTTGCTGTTGGCATTAAGTATGTTTGTCATTAGTGACAACACTTATTCAGACTTTGTGTGTTTACCGAGCAGACTGAGCTTCACAGTGCTTACTGAGTTATCTTTACCGAGTGATGAGATGAGCAGTGTTTACCGAGTGCCAGCACGGTAAACAGGGAATTTAGTTTCTACCGAGTGACACTATATCTACCGAGTCTCCAGTATATACCGAGTTTGAAACTAAAACTGAGTGGTTAGTATGGATCGAGCCTCCACTCCTACCAAGAGCATGATGAGGTCAAGTATTGTAGTGGATGCCGAGTATCAAAAAGTCATCGAGTTAGTTTGCAGTAACCGAGTAACTATATTTGGACCGACTCAGTAATATTTGTGTTAGCTTGTTTAAGAGCCGACTTTGTAACTATTTTGTAATTGTTTTGGATTGATATATAAACAATGTTTTGTATCATATCCAAGGTGTGAATAAGCAAGAAATGTAAAGAATATGTGCATATGCGAAGATGCAAGAAAGGTAGAGATAAGCAAATTACAAAGGGCTACAACAGTATAAGGAGCAACAGAGATATATCTATCATAGAAGGTGATCAGTACATCAAGAATCTCAATCAGCAAGTACAGTTGCAAGTAAGAGATCTATTGTTTCATCCTAACATGTGATTCAGTCCCCAAATCCTTTAACAGGGTAGACTTAACAGTCTTTTGTAAAATCTCTTAACCGAGTGCATACTTCATTGTATGTTTGTAAATCCTCTAACAAGGTGGACCTAGCAATCCTAATTGCTCCTAACAGGGTAGATCATTAGAAGTGATCATTGTAAGCTTAACCGACAAACTTTATACTGCAATATTGAATTTTTGTGGGTATCATCCCCACCCCAGTTTTACTTTCTATTTGGAAGGTTTTTGGGTCACCAAATCTGTGTGATCAAAGTGTTATGAATGTTTTATGTTTTCAGTTTCTCATGCATGCAATTAGATCAATGAGCTAAATGTTATTTGGAATATGGTTAAGATCTGAAATTGATATAAAAGTTTTGAAGTTACTGATTCACCCCTCCCCTCTCAGTAACTTGGCTAGTCTTGAATATTTCCAACATTTTGCATAGTTTGAAGATTATAAAGCTGGCCTTATTATTCACATATTTTTCTGAGTTTTGTCATTGAGCCTTTCAAGTTTTCTGCATTTAAGTGTTTGGTATCTTTCAGGAAATAGATTAGTGAATTATTTTTAATTCCTTCTCTAAATTGTAAAGAATTAACCTTTTGCAGAGTTTGGCTATTTGTTGATTGAATTCTTATTATTAGTGGTACCAAACCCTAATTCTGAGTTCTAAATCAGCCTAGGAGTTGAAAAGTGTTTTCAATTGCAAAATTACTAGTATGTGTTAGATAGGTATAGATTTATGGTTCCGAGAAATCTGCATTCATTTTGGTGTATCACCTGTTAGTTAGGCTTCATTTTTAGTAATCCTTCTACCCTTTTCCCAAAAGTTTGAAAATTCAGTATTAGGTGATATTCCAAATCTACAGGAACTGGTCTAGAATCCAGAGATTCGATCTCTTTCCCACAAAGAGTTCATTTCCATGTTTCAACAGGAAGGCTAGATTTTCAATCAAGCTAGAGGTGCATTCCTGATTGGCAACAATATGTTTGGTTGTGTGCTTGTAAACGACATCATGTCATCGACTCTTGTCAGTTTTGTGTCATCCTACTTGGCTGCCTATTTGCAAATATTGGGTGTCGTGGTAGTGTTCCTAGTTGTACTTCCTAGTGCACCACGTGTAGATGATGCTTTGGCAAGAGCACTGCAGGGTTGCCCTAAAAATAAACCACCTCTAAGAAAACTTCCAAAGAGAAGTATGTACGTGATAGTGGTCGCTAACATTATCAATCCAACATGAGAGTTGTTTTGTGTTGCCCAAGTTATGTGCATATTGATTCCTTCTTCTTAGATTTTGGGTGCTCTTCAAGGTAGCTTGCCATGTTTGATTAAGTTAACAATGTTCTCCTTATGAAATGTATAGGTTCCACCTCCACTAAAAATACTGCAAGTACACTTCTGGATTATCTGAAACATATTCTCTATGTCTATCTCATTAAATAATTTGTAAGGTTTGAATTTCCCTGTTGGTGTGTAAGAACAAAAATGATGGAAATAAGGGAAAGGTAAGGATGGATATCTTGTTTGATTGGGGTAGGGCATAGGCATCTTAGATGAAAGCACCAGGGATTCCATCTATTCCTTCCATCATGGTATAATTGGTTAAGGATCAAGGTCTATAGCGAGGCACTAAGGTTTTGTGGAATGACATTCATGTGATTTTACGAGAATGGATGGGATGAGTAGATAGATAGGGTTGGGGCCTCCCATTTGGTACAAATCTCATCCACATCTTACCACCGCTATGTAATTGTTCTACAGGTACCAAGACGAGAGGATTTTTTGCAACCACACTAGTGAGTTTCCTTGGGAGGCAACCCCTAAGGAGCGTATAGATGGAGGCTTCTCATAAAACTAGAAAATTGATAGCTTTATGGGAAACACAACCTTCTCTATGTAAAGGGTCAAGCACAAGTTTTCCTCAGATTTAGAGGCACGATTACTTGCAATTTTTTTTTACATTTTATTTTCTTTGTTGTAATTTCTTTGGCCTATAAAAGGTGTTAGTTTCTATGTTTGAATATATGGTTTCAATAGGTTATGGTTTTTCAGGCAAATTGAATGGAAAATGTATTTTATTTGTTTCCTATTACTCTATCCAAATATCTTGATAAGATTGTTGTGCTCTAAAATTCCAGTTACCAAGTTTGATATTATCAATTTTTGTTATTTTTCAAAGCATTTGTGTTAAAAAATTCAATCCAAAAACAAACACTGTGTGGTTGCATGGTCCAAGAACCAGAACCCTGAGATTACATTGAACATTGGAAACAAAAACTCCTAGATTTCTTGTTGGTGATTCTAACCAAAAATTGCATAGAGATCCATCTTTATTTCAAAGTGAAATCATTAAGGAGTCACCATAGTATTGAATCGATATGGTGTCTAGATTATTATTTGATTTGTGTAAAGATTTTGGGTATTTAATGTGGATGTACATATTTGATTTGGAGTTCATCTTGACAATCCTCAATGTTAGTATCATTATTTTTTGTGATAAAGGCAAAACATTGTTTGGTTTAGAGAATGTCAAAAGAGGAGACTATCACTTACTTGAGTGGATTACAACATTTGAGGTATAACTATGGTAGTTAACCTAAATAATTAGCAACTGCTTGATATTTTTGAAATAAGGCTACAACTGTATATGGAGGTTTAATGTTTTTTTACAGATAGACATCCCTGCGGAAGCTGGCTGCAATAAAATAGATTAGATGGTGGGGTTTTGTTTCATGGTCATGTGACATGGAGTTGTAGCTAATTGGGTGTTATTCAACAACATCATAAAGCTATGATCATTGTCTATGTTTTCATTTATCATCTACATCTTATCTTAGTGTCATAGCTAATGTTGTGTATTCTCGTTGTCAATTCTTGCGGCTTGTAACCAGTCTTTCCTTAGCTCAACATCAAGGAAGAAATCTCTTTATGATCACAATTGTCACTTCACCCAAAATAACATCTTAATACTGTCATTTCAAGATGAGACTAACGTGGCAACACACAACATTTTTAATTAGATATGTTTCTATTATTGATGAATAATACTTGGGTTGCTGCAATACATTTAACATTAGTATTGTTTGTCTGAATATTTCACACACCTAACCCCAATATGTATTTCTTTCAAATTGGCTTTGAAAATCCTTTTCCAGAGGACTTATAGAAGTTTCTATTAACATTTCAAACGTAGTTTGAAACAAAACTACCCAAATCGATAGCTTAATTTCGTCCATTCTTCAAATACATGTACTTGTTCACTTTGGTTGTGATGAACTTTTGTTAAAAGTCTTAGGGTGCCTAAAGAGTAATTTGTTCTTTTTTGTAATCTTTAACAAACTGGTCAAATTAGTAATGTTTATTACATTTAAAAATTTACTAATCGTAGTCAAGATTTTGTATATATGACCAACTATTTAGACTTAACTCAATGACGAAGACCTTTTTCTTGAGCTACATTCTACAAAAAACTACAAATGCAAAGTTGTCATTTGAACCAACACTTTTAGTAAAATTGGCCAAAGCATTGCCAATGGTGGCCGAAGATTTATCATCCAAAAAAGGGGACATATATATGATTTAGTTTTGCTCAAATAGATATAGCATTGGTATATTTTCTACTAGATTAAAATAGAGAGACCAATGATCACAATTCAACTCTATAGCTTCAAAAATTACAACTAAGAGCCAAAAAGTGATGACTCTTATTTCCTCTGCATACTCCTCTGCAATCTCTCTGTATTAAAAATTAAATAAAAGACTCATTTTTAGTTCTTTTAAAATTCATAAGAGAAGTTTTTGTTCATATTCATTTTATGGTTACTAATTGTAGACTACAAGCTTTGTCTCAACATAAATGATTGAAAATGTTTGTTTTCGTTGATATGTGTCCTTACTTCAGCCAAGGAAGATATTATTAGGGCATTTATTTATCTTGTTCTGATTGAAGAAGCAAACAAGAGTAATACATCAAAATGACTCTGCAAATCCTTTTGCAAAGGGCTTCTACACTTTTCTACTTATATTCATACCTATGTGAAACACCAATAACTTTACTTAAATGGATAGCTAAATTTTGTGGAACATTTTTTTTTAAATTTATTGTGATGAATGTGTTTAAAGGAGGCAACATGCAACATTTTAATGCTCTTGTTAATAAACAAACAAAAGACAACATTGTAATTGTGCTCCTCTTTTGAATAAAATATAATCCAGCATTGTAATTGTGCTCCTCTTCTGAATCAAATATAATCTAGCATTGTAATTGTGCTCCTAGTTTGAATCAAATGTAATGTAGCATTGTAATTGTGCTCCTAGTTTGAATCAAATAGGATACATTTGCAACTGCCTCCATACATTTTCTATCACTTATGTAATTGTAATTTCTACAAAACCAACTTGGTGCAAAGTTGCAGTATACAAGCGCCTTAGTACAAAGTTGCACTAATGACCTCTAAATCCTTATTGGCTCATCGTTGCATGCACAAAAGCATGCGACTGCTAGTATATGAAATGAATGAGCTCAATATTGTCATCAGTGGTGTGCAATCTTCCAAAAGGGCTGTAAGATGATGAGAACGATCTCATCCATTCATTCTTTCACCAATTCCAGTTCAATGCTTTTCCTTTCATTCTTGAAATCTAAGCCGGTGACAAAATAACCATCCACTTTTCAGCTATTGTTTCATTGATCTGTTCGCCTACGTTTATTCCGCCCACATTTTTGCTTCTTAATTTTTTGTCCATGCTATTATTTGCCTTTATGGAAAACAAAATATTTTTATCCATTTCTTTTTTTGCCTTTACTTGGTATGATGATGAAAATTAATAAAACAATTTAATGATTAAATTAAAGTGAACTTCTTATCGAGTTTCTTTCACCATAAAGTTAAATACTCTTCTCAATTAATTTATCTAGAAGTATTCTCTTTCAAATCTTTAATGACATCTGTAATTTAATTTCCACGTCCTCACCATTGGTAATGACACGTCAAAGTTTTTTCATATGATACATTTGGGTCAAGTATATTGTTAAAACTTAATTTCTAGTTAGTTTAATTGCACTTTTGTTGAAAAAAAAGGGCAAAAAATTATACAAGAATGATGAAAGATTCATAAATTTATGCAATTCATTTCTTTATTTTAAATTAAGTTTTTACATATAAAAAATCAATTATAATTTATTATTTTTACTATTTAATTATTAAATAAGTTGTTTAGATATCTAGGTAAATTTAATAAATAATAAGTAATTAATATTTTTTTTCACTTGTCATGTGATTTAATATTAAATTTTATTACTTATCTTGAAATTTGAATCTTTGTTAGTTGATAATTGCAGTTATGATTTCCACACTTGCAACCTTAATTTTAAAAGATATTATTTTAAACTCGTTCCATGATATTAAATTTTAATTCCCAAACTTTTATAATCTTGTCCACCTCTACTATCTAAGAATGATAGTTGTTTATAACATAATCATTTATCTTACCATCAACATATACATTAACGCTTAAACTATCTATCATTTCAAGGTCATAATATGGCAAAGAATAATAAGCATCATATAATTATTAGATAATATAACTAAGATACATAAATATGTTTAGTCTCAAAAATTTATAATCTTGTTCACCACTAATATCTAATAACGATAGTTGTTAGAAGTGCCTAATGATTTATTTCACCATCAACATATATACATCATTGACATTATAACTATTTATCATTCCAACTACATAATGTAGCATAGAGTAATCTCTCTCTCTCTCTCTCTCTCTCTCTCTCTCTCTCTCTCTCTCTCTCTCTCTCTCTCTCTCGCTCGTACCCATTGCATACCAAGATGCAATTGCTAGTTATCAATAATAAGAACAATTTTTTATTACAACATCTATCTAAATTCAAATTCCCCCAAAATGAAATTAGACAAATTCGTCCATAAATGACTTTGATGTATTCTATCTACTTAACTAAGAATACTTTTGATATATATATATATATATATATATATATATATATATATATATATATATATATATATATATATATATATATATATATATATTCATAATTTACTATAAAATAACATAGTATTATATTAATCATCTAATTATTAAAAAAGAGAAAAAACCTATTAGAAAAGTCATTAAAATAAAGAAAGGGTATCTATCCCACTTTTCAAGGGAGAATATTGCATTTGAGTGAAAATGACTTGACTTTGGATTCTTATAAGAGTATTTTAAAGTATCTATTAGAAAAGAATTTTAATGTAATTGAATGTACTTAACTCAACTCAAAATAAATAATAATAATATTATTAATACTAATATATTAGTACATGGACGAGATTCAAAGTCAAGCATATGAGGAAAATTTGCATAGGCCAAATTAAAGTATAATAATAAATAAGTGAAGCACATCATATTAAACAAGTTTTATGTGCTTCTTCACACTTTAACCTAATGCTCTCCTTTAAAAAGTTGCACATGTTGTCATTCCATTTTTAGATTAAGTAATTTATGGAGTTTTAAAATTTAAAAAAAATTGTTCAATGAATTGTATTCTCTATTATCTTTTTTTAATATTTTTTAAATTGTAAATCTTAATAAAAAGATTTATTGTTTTGTCTAGTTTCATCTTTTTCGAAAAGATAAGTACATTGTTCATTCATAAGTTATCTTCATACTCAATACAAGTGTCATATCAGACAACAATTCATATAGTATTACTTCTAAATTACTTCATACTTATTACAAATGTCATTCTTAAGTTGTCTTCATACTTAATTATCTTCATAATTGTTATTGTGTGTGTACACACACCCACATACATACATACAAACATACATACATCTTCGCACATACTCATGCGCACACACACATGTATGTATGCGTGTGTTTATAATATCTATGCACTTATATGTATGTATGTATAGTTACACACAGACACACACACACACACATAAAGTAATTTGTGGAGTTAAGAGTTAAAAATAAAAAAGGTTGTTCAATTAATTGTACTATTTTTAAAAATCTTTTTCTATATTTTATTTATTTATTTATTTATTTAAATTTGTGAATTTTAGTTAAAAAAAATGTTGTTTTATCTTTTTAAATAAGATAATTAGGTTGTCCACTCATAAGTCATCTTCATGATGAATTGCTCTAAAGTTATTTCCATGCTTGTTACAAATGTCATTCTTAAATTCTTTTCATACTTGATATGATTGTCACAATTGACTATACATTATTCACGCACCAATCTCCAATTTAAAATGATACAAAATATACAAATAATCTCATCTATTTCCTCAAAATAAAAAAAATAAAAAAGATTAAATTTAACCCTTTACCACACCTTTGAGAGGTTTGTATCCTAAATGTGAAACGGATTTTAATTGGGCCCACCTTGAAATAATCCTATGCTTTGTTGCGGCTCTTAATGATGCTTTTATGAAATTTGTGCAATCGGATTTTGTTGTGAATGGGCCTACCGCAAATAAAGACACAAACGTAATCGATAATAAATCTACACAAAGCTTTTTGGGTAATTTGTAAATATGATTATGCTTGCACGCCCGCATGGGAGTCTTACACATGATGAAATAGGAACCTAATAATTTCATAAGTTTGCAATACTTTTTGGTGCAAATGGGCTTAACATGGGGAACATGGGTATGTTGCTATTCATTATAGTAATTTTTTAATTGATGAAAGCTTTTAGGTTAATTTGTTTTAAGAAGAAAGTTTTATAGTATGATGGTTAATTAGTTAGTTGTGTTTAATTTGGGTGGAAAGCTAATCAAAAAAGTTTTAGGAATATGTTTTTTAATAAATTTATTTGGCAATAAAATAAGAGAGTGGAAGTCCAACAAGCAATTATATTTTTATGGTTAATTAATCAATTAATATAAGGATTGTAGTCTAGTGGAACATGTATGTTTTGTGTACTAAGCATTCTAATTAGTATGAGATTGATATTTAATTATATAAATTTTATAGTTAGAAACGATTCTAAGATGCATAAAATTTAGAATATCTAACTGACAATAAAGATTAAATCTTTTTTAAAATTTTTTAACCATATTATGTTACTAGGAGAGCTACTTCAATTGTGACATCATCCATTTAGCTAGAGTAGTCATAAATGAGAACTTCAACTCCACCTCTAAAGGAAAGTAAACAAAACACTATAGATACTTAAAATTGAAATATCTTTTGACTACACCATGTGCATGTGTACACAGATTCTAATTTTTTGTTCATCTTTCAATCTTCAAATGATTTATCATATTAGATTTTGATGAGGTAAATGATAGTTTCAACGTGAGGATAGTATAAGGTGATTAAATTTAGAGAATATACTTTCAACTTACATTATTTCTAATGTATTTTAGTTTGTGATTAAAAGTTTCTTTTGATTTATAAGTCACATCTAATGGGACAATGCTACAACAAAAATGAATCTCCTACCAACATAATAATGGGTTAAAAATAAATATATTTGCTTGTTCAACCTCCCTTCTTGTCTTTTTAGCCCCCTTTTTTTTAAAGCTCCTTTATGGAAATTTCTTAAAAAAATGATTTCCCTTCAACTAAAATAAATCTAAAAATTTCTTAGAATTAATTTTGTAATAAAAATCCTCACATCTACATTTAAAAAAAAGGATTATGCATGTGTTGGAAGGGCTTTGTCTTTAACAACATAATTCATCCAATATCTCACAATCCTTATGCCATTGGATGTGGTGCCATAATGGAAGTGGTCCTCTTATTAAGATAAAGGTTGACCGATTACATGTGAATAAGTTTTCTTGCTTGATCTTCTCTTGCTCTTATTTAAACTTCTTTTAAGTCCTCTTGCTACGAGCTTCTTGAAAATATATTTCACTTCAATTCAACATGTTTAAAAAGTGTGCATATTGGGTTTGATGTAACAACTGAAAAATCCTCATATCATATCTGTTAAGAGCAGATATTCTACACCTTGTGTAACATGAATTGATATAATTATGTAAAATAATATCTGTATATGGTGCATCTTAAATGTTTTGGTTAGCCACATTAAATATTTATTTGGGCCCTCCTGTAAACTTGTATAACATTGGGTTAGATTTATCTCATGTGGCTTGCACATAGAAAAATATTTATTATTATAAAATATAGTAGTCAAGAAACAAACATGGAGTCAATACTTTTGTGTACTCGTAGTTTTGAAGCATATTAATTCACCTTACTACTTGGTTTTATTTGTTTGAGCTTGAGTCTATAAAAATAAGAACATGTTAAGCAGTTGAGGTTGGTTGTTGGTTTTTTGGCTTGATTGTCACTATATTATATTATTTTATGAGGGGTGCATTATTTTAAGCATGGCATGAGATGTCTAGATACATGCTTAGACATGTGGAGGATGAGTTAGAGGATCTTGATGTCTTGTAAGTATGACATGGATAGTTAAGTGTATTGTATTGTTTAAATTATTGAGTAATACATTGATTGTCGATGCTTTTGGTACCAAAGTCATGGTTGTGGTTGTGGAGTGTGAGAGATCCCTAGTTTGGCATATCCATTTTTTGAGAATATTTGATACAAAGCTAAATCCATGAAAATATAGGTGAGATTTACGACATCTCAAGATATGAGGCATTTTCAAGTTAATGTTTAGCAGATATGGATTTTGAATATGAGTTTGAAAAAAGATTTTTTTCTAGGTGTTCACTATGGAGTTTTGACCTTGGGGAGGTTTCAAATATGACCCCATGAGATTAAAAAAACACCTCATCATTGGATCCAAGAGGCTCAAGAGATGGAGATTGACATAAGACTCAATCTATTTTGGCCTCTTAAATGAAAATGATTTCTCCCTCGTAGCCCCTATTGTTTCAGTATAATTTCTTCCTATAGAAAAGTTATTGATTAGATTAAATTAAATAAATAAAGTTTCTAGAAAATAATCATAAAAATATATATTTTTTGAATGATGAGGGTGTAGGGGGTTCACCACTTAGTCTGTCAGTTAAATGGTGGTGGTGTTGTTGTCATCCCCACCTAGGTTCAAATCTTTGTTGGTCCATTCTGATTGTGAGCTTGTGCCTTTTATGATCTAATGCACTCATGAGTTTGGGCCTCAACTTTGTTATATGGGGATGAGGTTCCCCATTGGTGGCCTTACTATTTCATAGCTCTAGGATAAAAATGTTTCACATGGACTTGGAGGGCGTGTTATACCAGCATCATCGATCACATTAAATTTTTTTCCAGGAACTTATTTTTATTATAAAAAATGATAAGGGGTACACAACGCCCCCTCTACTCATAGCTATGACAATATGAAATATGAATTGATGAGTCTAAGTATCAATATATTTTTAAAGTGTCTTAGGTCAGTTTTATGTTATTATGTTAGACTTTGTTAAGAACTTTTTATACTTAAACATACTATGGTGGACCTAACATGATACTTATTATGCATAGCATAATGGTATATTTTATATCTATTTAAATTTTATGATGTGTTAGGTTTATTTGGTATGATTGTATATTCTTCCTTTGTTCTTAACTGACATGCAACTTCAGAGAAAGGATGATGAATTATAATTGCAGACCATTATTTCTAATATAATGATAAAGAGTGGTCAAGGTCAATGTATGAAGTTTCCTCCACCTAAGCAACTCTTTCCCTCTACTACCATGTGTGTCCCATTTTAGAGACTTCAAGGAAATGGTAGTAATCATTTGTTAGATGATGACTTTGTTCCTATAAAAATGCATGATCCAAGATGGATTGTCTGAATTTTACTTAGATTCTATGTTTATAGTTCTATAAAAGTAGTTGTTATGTTTTAGAATAAATCATATCTTCTCTGTAGATAAAATGTACGTAATAAGAATTCAATAGCATTTGTGATCGCTTCTCTTGAGATCTCCTATAGAATCTAGGATGGTCTTATTAGTAATGGTATGAATGTTCATAGATTTGTCCTCAATTATAGTTGACATTGTAGTCTATTGTTATTTTGTAATTTCCAATATTATTAAAACAAGTGGATGATTATCTTCAATTGAGAAAAGATTTGAGTTGATTCAAGGTTACACCCCTTAAGAAAGGGTCGCTTAAGGTGAATAAATACTCTATTTGAATAGATTAGCTAGTTATTTCTTTTGTCACATTCTTGCATAAGTAGTATAGCTAGTTAGTCATTATTTCATTAATGTTAATTTTATTTATGTTACAGTAATTAGTTAATTTGCTAAGATAAACTTAGATTCAATCTCATTGTGTTAAACATCTTATTCATAGTTAGATTGTTGTAGTTTATAGTCTTGTTCCTTTCTAATGACACACAATCACACCTGTGAAGTTATACTTGTAGCCACTATTGTGTGATAGGAATTAGTTTAGATTTCTTTTATTGCTTTTGTATTTCATTGTTTTTTTATGCCTTTAAAAGACACTAGAACTACTTTTCTATACATACACTTCCAATACCATCCAAGTAAATATGTCCCTAGTCAATAATGAAAAGAGCTTCCTTTAGGATGAAAGGTTACTTAATAGGGGACTAGTTACATTGTTAGGAGCGTGCATTGAGTTGTTTGCACCAACTGATTGTCCATGATGGAGATCAATCATTTTTAACGTCATTGATAGGGATAGTGCTAAGGCTTAGGATTTATAGTATAGAATTGCTTCATTTTTATTTGCTTTCATAGCATATTTGTTATGATTCAAGCCTTATAATTCAGTTAGCATAATATTTGTTTAAAAATGCTCTATTAACAAGTGCAGTAAGACAATTATAATCTTGGACTATACATGGAAGGTGGAGGCAACACAATACACTAGGGATATTTCTTCTCTTTACTACAATACAAGGTATATTTGTTGCACATATTGATCAAGATGATCCATTCCATCTAACAAGAGAACTAGAGGAAGGAGACAAAATGACGAGGGAAGGAGATCCTTTTAGCAAACTTAAACCAGAAGGCACTTCAAATATCCCTGAACATATAGAAGAGATAGTAAGGATGGATAATGAAGAGGTCAAGAATCCAAGATATCCCATTAGCTTTTAGTTCTCTATCTTAGATAAGGGAACAATTGATTCTCTTAAGAACATACCCCCATCTTCTTTGCCTGATTTCTATGGTTCAGTTATAGAGGATCTTAACACTTTCGTATTTGAATTTTATGTTCTTTGTTAGATCTATGATTACAACAATGATGCACGCAGTCTTAAACTCTTTCCAGCAACCTTGAAGGATGTTTCTTTAAGATATATAGTTTATGGGCCTTGGTAGGAACTGTTGGAGATTTTACAGCAAGCTAGAGTGTTGACTGTATGTTTGTCATTGATGACAACATATGGTAAGCATCATGCATTGAAGACTTATAAAGTAAGCCTTGATTATATGTTTCATAGGTATGTTATCAACATGATATCATAGACAGAGGTTGATTTTGAGTGAAGACAATAATACATTTATTTATATCAGTAGTGTTCTTGATAGGTCCCAGGAAGAGTTTTGTATTTGATTTCTAGTATGGCTATGGTGAAGCCTAGCACATTTATATTTGTATAGAAGACATGTGTATGATGCCATGTTCATGGATGTAGAGTTAGTTGTTTAGTACAAGTTGAGTTATGATGTTTCCAGTTGCCAGTTACAGTTTCTTGAGTTTATTTGATGGAGTCGACATTTTTTATATTGTTGTAGCAATTGCGCCTATTAGTTTGATATGCATGTTTGGTTTCATGTTTGAAGAAGAGTTAAGAATATTTTGTTAAGAGCACATAGCTTATTTCAGTATGAGAATAAATTTTTAGTTAATTTGGTGGAGCCTACTGTGTGAAGCGACACGTCTACTCATATTGAGTTGCGTGGTCCTAATTTATGTTGTGTGCTTAGTATAGCCATTGGAGATGTTTTTGGAGATTTATATTGTTTCTCTAATATGATTTCAAGGAAGTTCTAATAGGCTGACTTGATTATATCATTTGGAGAAAGATACTTATAGCCGGTTAGTTGTGATCACTAAGTATGGAAGATAGTTGAAAGAGTAGAGCAGAGAAGAATGTGCAAAGTATTGAGCCATTAGTAGAAGGTCTATGTGAAAAAGAAGAGAGTGTATGCTATTAATTGGAATTGATCAAGACAACAGGTCTAACTCGCAGTTTACCAAGATCCCGATATAGTGTATATCTATTATGCAAAAGGTTGCAACCTTTACCCTTTGAGCAATGTGCTCCCGGACAGTGTGTCCTCACCCCTAACAGGGTTAATTGTAAAAGACTCCTAACAGGGTTGTAAGATCTTCTAACATGGATCATTATGCTCTAGTGCAGTTCATAGTGGGTGCTAATTCCCACTAGGGTTTTTACCTATTTGGGTTTCCCCATAACCAAAATTGTGGTGTTGTGTTAAGTTTTCTCATATTGTGTTTATGCTTAATGTTCTTCTATACTTAATTGGATAAATAATTGAATCTTGTAGATAAATGATTCACCCCCCACCCCCTCTCAGTTACCTCTTGGGACTATTCCTAACAATTGGTATCGGAGCCAAGTGCCTCAGAGAGAAATTTTAACAGCTTGAGGTTGATTAGATGGCATTCTTTAGAAAAGAAAGTCCTAAGTTTGATGGAGAGAATTATCTGGACTGGAAGAACAAAATGATGACACATTTGTAGTGCATTGCCTTTGAGATTTTTGAAGTAGCCACTAAAGAAGTTCAGATTCCTTCTTTATTAGATCTTGGCAAAAGAAGATGCAACTCTTAAGCAAAAGGATATGTTCACCCAAAATGCTATTGCCAAAGAAGCCCTTATTAGCGCCTTGTTTGATAGTGAGTTTTTCAGAGATCAAGAAAGTAGATAAAGCCTACAAGATATGGAAGTATCTCAAAGACATGTTTGAAGGAGACATGCAAGCCAAGAATGCACACAGAAAGACATGGAAGAAAAAGTACAATACATTGGAGATTCTACCTAAAGAGAACATCAGAGCCTATAATGAAAGAATTAATGAAGCAGTTGCAGGGATAAGGAACAATGGTGGAGAAATTTTGGAACAAGATATAATGGATAAGTTGATGACTACTTTGACAATAGAATATGAGAGCAAGATAAACATCCTAGATGAGACTATGCAGTTCTCAAAAGACTTCAAAAGAGAGACCTTAATAAGAAATATTTCAGCATTCAAGATATCAAGTTTGAAGATAGAGTCTAAAAGTGAAACAACCTTTAAAGCTTCAGTCCATGGTAAGAAATCCTTGAACACTTCTAGTAATTTTGATGATGATGATGAAGATAAAGAACTAGATGATATCATTGCTATGATTGCTAAGAAAGAAAGGAAAGGAAAAGGAAAATATGAAGGTTAGTTACCATTCAAATGCTTTTCATGTAACAAGATTGGTCACTTTTCATCTAAGTGTCCTACAAGAGTCAAGAAGTTCAAAACTAATTACAAGCCTAAGTATAAAAAATAATATTACTATGCTGGAGATGGAGTATCAGATGAAGATTCAATAGAAGATGAAATTGGATTCATTTCTATTGAAGATATGGAAAAGATGTTTGATGAAATGGATATTGAAGATGAAAAGAAAGCACAAGAGTTAGCATTAATTTCACAAGCTGACATCAGAACATACTAGATCATTGACAACGGTTGTTCACATCACATGATAGGAGACAAAGATAGATTTGTTCATCTAGATAAGTACAAAGGCAACATGGTCAGATTTGGAGACAACACTCCTAAACCTATCATAGGTAGAGGAACTATCACCTTGAATGGAAAGAACAACACTAATGATGTTCTTTATGTTGATGGTTTGTAGCATAACCTACTAAGTGTTGGACAGTTGCTTGGAAAAGGATATAAGTTGGAAGTCAAAGACAATAAGTACATCATTAATAACAAGGAAGGAGAAATGATTGCATCAGGTTCAAAGACAAAAGGTAATATTTTTTAGCTTAATTCAGAAGCAAGTTGTTTTGTTGCTAAATTAGATGATAGTTGGTTATGGCACAAAAGACTATGTCACATCAATTTTGACAACATAGTAAATATAAGAAATGTAAAGGCAGTAAGAGACCTTCCTAGTATTGCAAAATCAGTTGATACAATATGCAGGGAATGTGTGATGGGAAAACATGTGAGGAAGTCATTCAGAAGTAAGCATAATTCGACAGAGAACAAATTGGATCTAGTGCATACAGACCTATGTGGACCAACTCAAACAAGATCATAATATGGTGAAAGGTACTTTATTTTGTTTGTTGATGACTATTCTAGAATGATGTGGGTTAAATTCTTAAAAGACAAATCAGAAGCATTTGAGAAGTTTAAAATATTCAAAGCTAAAGTTGCAAATGAGTCTGGATTAAAGATAAAATGTCTAAGATTGGATAGAGGAGGAGAATTCACCTTTGATAGATTTTATGAGTATTGCGAAGAACATGGGATAAAGAGACAACTAAGTGCACCTAAAACCCCTCAGTAGAATGGAATTGCAGAAAGAAGAAATAGGATCATACTTGACACAACACGCACCATCATGATTGAAGGAAAAATTGCACACACCTATTGGAGAGATGCAGTCAATACTGCAGTCTATACTATCAATAGAATTCAATTGAGGCTAGGCACAAATAAGACACCCTATGTGTAATGCCCCTCCAACCCTATCAAGTCCTGGTTATGCTCACTAGAAATTAGGAAGAGCTATATGTGAGGACGATCCTTCTTGTAATGGTTGCTTAAACTAGAACTCTTCCAACTCACCATAACTTCATATTTTAATGTGGGAAATAATAATATTGCATAGGTATGTTCCTATACATCTTCTTGTGTGTTAGCAATAGTTTAGGACCTTAATGCTAAAAGGATCACCTGATAGACTTATATGCTTTTATGCGAAATGCTCATTATTAATATTTATGTGTACCTTAGGTTAATTGATTATAATCACTTAAGGGCTAGATGTGTTACCTTCTCTAATAACATTACTTGGGATTATACATGATTAATGCATTTAGGGTTATATGATTTGTTTATCTTGATTTGATAAAGGGACATTTTGAGTACATGCCTGATGGTTAAATGGGTTTGTGAAAGTTAATAGATGATTTACATTTACATGATTATGTTATGATTCATTCTTGTTATACAAATATGGAAAAGAGATTATTCTGGTACTAACCACACTAATCTAATTATGCTTTGTTGATGTCACTGTCTAATGTGAGTATAGGATGAGGGGAGGTAGTTGTAGTTACTCCTACAAGAGGTCCACACGATGTCACACTCTCCCTCCTTGTTTGCCATTGTTTGTTTATATATATATATATATGTATGCATGTCGGTTGGTGTTGCAATATGCAGGTACTAGGCATTGACTCCACCTGGCTACATAGGTCTGAGCATGCCTTCAAAATCCTCAAATTATTATTGTGTGGAGATATTACCAAGATTACACTCAAGGTTACCTATGGACTTATATTCTGTTTAGGAGGTTACCCTAGTTGGGGGATTTGAATGCACTATGTGATGTGGTCTTGTGATTTATGATTTGATGTGATTCTGTGATTTATGATGTGAGTTAAATTTATCCTTATTAGTATATGTATATATTTATTTATTATATATATGTTATATTGATTTTATGTTATATAAGTATGTGTATATGTGGGTGCACACGCATATACCCATGCTTATATAAATAATAATATTTGTATATTTTTTATTGATTTTGTAAATGGTATTTTAATAATTAAATAAAGTAAATTCAATAAAGTCTGCTAGGAGGAGCAGGGATACATGATCTACAAAAATGAAATCAAGCATTTGGGGGAAAATTAGTTTGGCAAATGTATACCAAACCGTATAACATTTGGTGCCAAATTATGCAAAAGAAGTATTTAGATGATACTAATCCAGCCAGAATTCTCATTGTATCAGATCCCCCTAAAGGTTCAGCCATTTGGGACTTCATGATTTCTTCCAGAGAAATAGTATGCAATTTCATTACTTGGGAAGTGAACAATGGTCTATCAGTTAAATTTTGGTGTGATTCATGGAATGGTGCACCACCTTTAATTTTAATGAATGATATATAGACCATAGTTACTACTTCAGAAAATGTTTGGGGTACCTATTTAAGTGACTATGTATCAGTAGTATGTTTATATTCAAGAAAGGTGATATGGAAAGATCCTCACGAGCTATCTTTATCCCCTTAAGAGATTCAATGTTTGGAGAAAATCTTCTCACAAAATTTGGTCTACCTATCAAATTTGGAGGATAAATTGATCTGGGCTCTGAGGTCAGATGGAAAATTCACCATCAAGGATGGCTACAAGCTTATCTAACAAAGAGATGCAATCATAAAACCATCCCATGCCTACACTTTCTGCTGGAACCAACTGACTCTACCCAAGGCAGGCTGCTTTGCTTGGTTAGCATTGAATAACATGGCATTAACTAGTGAGCGGTTACACAGACTCAACATAGCTCAACCTTTCAACTGCCTTCTATGTGATAATCAATAGGAAGATATAGATCAACTATTCCTAAATTGCCAATTTGCACAGGACTGCTGGTTTTTTATCCTCGAAAAGTTACACTATTCTACACCACTTCCATGCAAGCTTTGGGATATATTTGAGTCATGGCCACAATTATACTCTTCATCCCTCTTCTCTGCTATTTGGAAGTGCATACCAACATTAGTTGTGTGGGAAATATGGTGCGAGAGAAACAAAAGAATTTTCCGCAGAACTTCCTCATCAATTCAAGCAGTTACAATTCATCTAGAGAGATCGATATTTGAACTAGTTAATGCTAGTCACAATAAACTTAAACATAATATAGTCATGACTTTGTGGGATTCATCTATACTTTGAGAATGGAAACAAATCCATGTACCTTTTGGTTGGTGCTTCCAAACAACATCTAATAAGGTGCATGATAGAACCTTAGTCAAATGGATACCGCCATCTAAAGGGGTTAGTAAAATAAATTTTGATGGCTCTTCAAGAGGTAACCCGGGAAATTCTGGGGCAGGTGTATGCATTTGGGATCACCAAGGTTTATAATTAGCAATAAAATGTTGCGCACTCCCATTCAGAGCAAATAATATGGCAGAGGCCCAAACATTATTTGAAGGATTAATCCTGGATAAAAATGGCAGACTCCACCAGATCCATATAGAAGGTGATTCAATGATTATAATTTGATGCAGGAGCATCCTGGGTATAAGAGCAATCTTGCATCACCCAAAAAAAAAAATATTTCTGTTTTTATATTCAATAAGGGCTATTTTGTGCAGAGCTGCTATTTATGGAAAGTTACTATTTTTTGGTAATTTTCGTATGTGCTCAGAATGATCTGATTTCTTTCTTGGAGGTTCATTTTGGTCATACAAGTTTGCCGGTAAAGTTTCATTGCCAGATCAAGTGTATATTGGAAGATATTGAAGATTTTCGGTATTGGCAGCAGGGGACAGAAACCTTGAACTCAGTTTTGAAGGCTTTAGAGGCCCCGGATGAGGTCGAATTTTGGGCTAAATGAAGCTTGCTTAATTTAGGTGTTGTAGAGCTCCTCGTGCCCTTTCCGAAATGGGGTTACAATAGTCAATCGGGTCAACTGGTGATGACTTATGGTCTTCGGAAGTTGGGTCACTTGAAATGGCAGAAAATGATTTTTCTTCAAAATTTCTGTTCGGGTTTCAAAATTTATTTTGAGCCGACTATGATGTAATGAAATGTAAAATAAAAATAATTCTAAGTTTGGTCGGCCTTATTGGCTAAAATTCTGGAACCTTCCCAGGCGGTGGAAAATTGCCTATATAAGGAAGGCTGTATTATTGTCTTAGGCAGTTCAGAATAGTTCTGGGTAGTAGATCTGGGTAATAGTTCGAGGCTTTGTCCTACAGAATATTGTAAGGGAATGCCCATGTGGCTTTGCATATTGCAATTCTGAAAGTTTGTGATTCCACATTTGTGGAGATAATAAGAAGCCAATTTTCTATTCTTGCATTTTGTTGTTGTTTCTCTATATCTGTTATGTGTTTGTGGTATTAAGGGGAGCACCCTTCATCAGGTGGTATCAGAGCAGGAGTTCTTGAGTGTGTAAACAAATCACCGACTGTGAGGCAGTTTGCACCAGGACCGTGGCTAGGGTTTCAGCGCGCATCGCGAAAATGCCTCCACGAAAGGAACGTGGCGGAAGAGCTGGTGTTGTAACACCTGAGGTTAGAGAGCTACAGAGACAAGTGCAAGCATTGCAAGAAGAGATTCGCAGAGGAATGAATCTTAATGTCAGAGATGAAAGCGAGGATGAAGCCGAAGAAGAATATCAAGAAGGAGAAGTCGAAATTGTGAACCAGGAGGAAGAAAGACTTTTTTGGGCCATTTCTAAGATTGGGAAAAGACCTAAGATTGAGGTTCCTACATTTTCTGGAAATCTTAACCCAGAAGAATTGATCGACTGGATCAACGAATGTGAGGAATATTTTGAGTATGAAGATGTTGAGGATCCTGATAGGGTCAAATTTGCGAAGGCCAGACTGAAAGGTCATGCGAAGATCTGGTGGCAAGAAATTCAATTAGAGCGAAATAGAAGAGGGAAAGATAAAATCACAAGATGGGATCGGATGGTGGATAAATTGAAGCGACAGTTCATTCCTGTTGATTATGAGCTTGACCTACTGAAGAAAATGCAGAGTCTGAAGCAAGCAGGAAGATCTGTTCAGGAGTATACAGAGGAGTTCTATCGAATCCTCATCAGAACAGGCCATGCAGAAGCTGATAAGGAGAAAGTTGCCCGATACCTTAATGGGTTAAGGCCAAGCATCCAGGAGGAGTTGAATCTTGTTCGAATGAACAGTATTGAGGAGGCATACCAATTTGCCCTAAAAGTAGAGGAAAAGCTGAACAAGAAGTTCGAGAGCAGACAAAACGGAAGAGGTCGCGGGGGACGATCTGGTGGACGGTCATATGGTGGCCGAAATGAAGATCTGAAAAAGAAGGATGAGGCCAGTAGCAGTCAGAATCAGCGTGGAAATAATTCCAATCGCTTCCAGGATCAGAATAATAGAGATCAGAAAGGAAGAGGAAGAGGACAAGGATCTGGAAGAGGAGGCTTCCGTGGAACATGTTTTCACTGTGGAGAAGAAGGTCATAGGGCATTTGAATGTCCTCAGCGCCAAGGCAGAATAGACAGGAGAAATGAAGGCCAGGCCAGAGTTGCACATGTAGATGAAGATGCCAGATCATCAAATTCTGAAGATGCTGAAAGAGGAGAAACATTGATTAACAGAAGAGTCCTGTTGAGTGGTGAGAATGAACCTGAGCAAAGGAGCCTGTTTCGCACCAGGTGCAAGTGCGAAGGTAAATGTTGTGATGTGATTATTGATAGTGGAAGCACTGACAATTTGGTGTCAGAAGAGATGGTGACAAAGTTGAAGCTCAAGAGACAGAAACACCCACATCCATATCGGATTGCTTGGGTACAGGATGACCACAAGGTCATGGTCAATGAACAATGCCTAGTAAAGTTTAAGGTTGGCGGATACTAAGATGAGGTATTGTGTGATATCATATATATGGATGCATGTCATATGTTGTTGGGTAGACCATGGCAGTTTGATAGATGTGCTGTACATGATGGTCGTGCAAATACCTATTCCCTGATAAAGGATGGAGTGCGACATAAGCTAAAACCATTGAAGGAGACTGAAGAAAAGGTATGTGGTAATGCAAGGATAACTTTTGTTGATGGAAGAAATTTCCTAGATGGTATGAGGCATGAGCATGTATGTTTTGCTTTAATTCCAAAAGCTGGTAAAGAGGAAGTAGAAGATGTTCCTGTAGAAGTTGCAGATTTGTTGAATGAGTTTCAGGATATTGTATCCGATAACGTGCTTGACGGATTACCACCAGTCAGGAGGATCAGTCATCAGATGGACTTGATCCCAGGAGTGAGTTTGCCGAATAAGGCAGCACACAGAATGACACCTGTAGAAAGTGAGGAGTTGAACAGACAAGTACATGAACTGTTACAGAAAGGATTGATCCGTGAGAGTCTGAGTCCCTGTGCTATACCAGCAGTATTAGCACTAAAGAAGAATGAAGAATGGAGGATGTGTACAGATTCTAGGGCAATAACCAAGATCACAATCAAGTACAGGTTTCCATTGCCACGAATGGATGATATTATGTACTGTTTGAGTGGAGCTGTGTATTTCTCAAAGATAGATCTGAAAAGTGGATATCATCAGATTCGGATCAGAGAAGGAGATGAATGGAAGACTGCCTTCAAGATGAAGGAAGGACTATATGAGTGGTTAGTCATGCCTTTTGGGCTAACCAATGCACCGAGCACTTTCATGCGGCTCATGAACGAGGTTCTGAAAGAATTTCTGGGTAAGTTTGTCATTGTTTACCTAGATGATATTTTGATCTTTAGTAAGACATTGGATGAGCATATGATGCATATTCGTATGGTGTTTGAGAAGTTGAGAGATGAGAAATTGTTGATTAATTTGAAGAAGTGCAGTTTTGTGAAGAAAGAGTTAGTGTATTTGGGATTTGTAGTTTCAGCAGAAGGTCTAAAAATGGACCCAGAGAAGGTACAGGCTATCATTGAATGGCCTACTCTGAGGAGTGCTACTGAGGTAAGATCTTTTCATGGTCTAGCTAGCTTTTACAGAAAGTTTATCAGAAATTTTAGCAGTATTTGTGGACCCTTGACTGAAACAATGAGAGGGGATAGAAAAGAGTTTAAGTGGACTAATGGGGCAGAAAAGAGTTTTCAATTGTTGAAACAAAAAGTTACAGAACAACCCGTTTTAGCACTTCCAGATTTTAATAAGGTGTTTCAAGTAGATTGTGATGCTAGTGGTACTGCAATAGGAGCTGTTATGAGCCAAGAAGGTAAACCTGTTGCTTATTTCAGTGAGAAATTAAATGATGCCAAGAGAAAATATTCTGTTTATGATCAAGAATTTTATGCTATAGTTCAGGCATTGAAAAAGTGGAGGCACTATCTGCTTCCTAAGGAGTTTGTTTTGTATACTGATCATCAAGCTTTGCAATATTTGAATAGTCAAGGAAAATTGAATCAAAGGCATTTGAAATGGGTTGAGTTTTTGCAAAGTTATACATTTGTTTTGAAACACAGGAGTGGAAAGTCTAATAGGGTTGCAGATGCTCTTAGCAGAAGGCAACTATTGCTGATAGAAATGCAGATTGAAGTGGTTGGGTTCAAGGAACTCCAGAATTTGTACCCAGAGGATCCTGATTTTGGTGAAGCTTGGAAAGCTTGTGCAGAACCTGTTACTCTAGACAGGACAAAATGGTTGGATTTCATCATCCAAGATGATATGCTATTCAGAGGGAGTCAGTTGTGCATTCCACAAAGTTCTATGAGGGAGAATCTCATCAAGGAGAAGTATAGTGGAGGATTGGCTGGACATTTTGGTCGTGATAAAACCCTTGCTTTGGTTGGTGAAAATTATTATTGGCCACAATTGCAGCACGATGTGAAGAAGTTTGTACAGAGTTGTAGAGTATGTCAGATGGCGAAAGGAGTGAAGCAGAATACAGGATTGTATCAGCCATTACCTGTACCAGAGAAGCCTTGGGAGGATATCAGCATGGACTTTGTTCTTGGTTTACCGAGGACACAGCGGGGACATGATTCAATTTTTGTAGTAGTTGACCGATTTTCAAAGATGGCACATTTCATTCCCTGCAGGAAGACTAATGATGCTGTTCATGTAGCAGAATTGTTTTTCAGAGAAGTAGTGAGACTTCATGGTTTGCCAAAGACCATAGTTTCAGATCGGGACACTAAGTTTGTTGGATATTTCTGGCGTACATTGTGGAAGAAGTTGAAGACAGATTTGAAGTTTAGTTCATCACATCATCCACAGACTGATGGACAGACAGAGGTGGTGAATAGGAGTTTGGGAAATTTGCTGAGATGTTAGGTTGGAGATAAGCCAACAAGATGGGATTTGATTTTACCACAGGCAGAATTTGCATACAATAATTCTGTCAACAGGAGCACTGGTAAATCACCATTCTAGATTGTATATGGAAGTAGTCCAAGAAATGCATCTGAATTGAGGAAGATAGATAAAGGAGAAATAAGTAGTGCTGAAGCTGAAGATTTTGCAGAACACTTGAAGAACATCCATGAAGAGGTGAGGAAGCATATTACCAAGATGAACGCACAGTATAAGGCTAAGGCAGATGAGAAAAGGAGGTATAAGGAATTTCAGGTTGGTGATGAAGTCATGGTTCATTTGCGGAAGGAGCGGTTTCCAGTTGGTACATATAACAAGCTGAAAATGAAGAAGTTTGGACCGTGTAGGATACTGAAGAAACATGATTCAGGAAACGCATATGAGGTAGAATTGCCTACTGAGCTAAATATTTCACCAGTGTTTAACATTTCAGATCTGACAGAGTATCATGAAGGAGGTGTTGAAGATGAGATCACAGCAGCACAGTGGAGTAGTCCAACAACTAGTTCAGACACTAAGGAGATCGAAGATATACTGGACAGTCGTGTTGGCAGAAGCACAAGGAACAGGACATATGAAGAATATCTGGTCAAGTGGAAAGGACGACCTGTTGAAGATTCATCATGGCTGACAAAGGAGGAGGTTAGCCGTCTTGGCTTTCCTCTGCACACCTGAGTCGTGACAGGGTCACTTCTCAAATTACCCTGGGTGTCTGATGCAGGAGCATCCTGGGTATAAGAGCAATCTTGCATCACCCAAAAAAAAAAATATTTCTATTTTTATATTCAATAAGGGCTATTTTGTGCAGAACTGCTATTTATGGAAAGTTACTATTTTTTGGTAATTTTCGTATGTGCTTAGAATGATCTGATTTCTTTCTTGGAGGTTCATTTTGGTCATACAAGTCTGCCGGTAAAGTTTCATTGCCAGATCAAGTGTATATTGGAAGATATTGAAGATTTTCGGTATTGGCAACAGGGGACAGAAACCTTGAACTCAGTTTTGAAGGCTTTAGAGGCCCCGGATGAGGTCAAATTTTGGGCTGAATGAAGCTTTCTTAATTTAAGCGTTGTAGAGCTCCTCGTGCCCTTTCCGAAATGGGGTTACAATAGTCAATCGGGTCAACTGGTGATGACTTATGGTCTTCGGAAGTTGGGTCACTTGAAATGGCAGAAAATGATTTTTCTTCAAAATTTCTGTTCGGGTTTCAAAATTTATTTTGAGCCGACTATGATGTAATGAAATGTAAAATAAAAATAATTCTAAGTTTGGTCGGCCTTATTGGCTAAAATTCTGGAACCTTCCCAGGCGGTGGAAAATTGCCTATATAAGGAAGGCTGTATTATTGTCTTAGGCAGTTCAGAATAGTTCTGGGTAGTAGATCTGGGTAATAGTTCGAGGCTTTGTCCTACAGAATATTGTAAGGGAATGCCCATGTGGCTTTGCATATTGCAATTCTGAAAGTTTGTGATTCCACATTTGTGGAGATAATAAGAAGCCAATTTTCTGTTCTTGCATTTTGTTGTTGTTTCTCTATATCTGTTATGTGTTTGTGGTATTAAGGGGAGCACCCTTCATCATAATTTCAGCATGCATTAATCAAGTATCTCATAATTGGAGACTCACATACATTCTTCAACAAATTTGGCAATTATTAGACCCATTTCAAGAAGTTCAGATTTCACATACTTTGCGGGAGGGCAATCAATTAGCAGATCATTTAGCAAATAAAGGATGTGATGGGCATGAGGAAGTGTCTTTTAATCCTTACACAATCTTAAAATAGGATGCCAAGCTACATTACATTTTCAACTTGGACAGGTCAGCATATGTTGGATTTTCTTCAAATGTGTGGATGTGATGCTTGTCATTGTATAGATTTGCAATTGGGGTTTATTGCTTGGTGGGTGCTACTAACAACACATCAGCGATCCACATGGCTGTAATACTGAATATGTGTGATAGTGTGGAATATTGTTATATCAATGAGTGTGTAACTGTTTAGTATCAAAATCCCGCATTAGCATGTCGTCACTGATCATTCAAAGTACATTATCTTAGTTGGCTTGCAAGCTGATAATTAAATGAAATGTGTGATCTCATGACACACACCCTATTTTATAATGTGCCTTGTGTAATGTCCCCTTTTCGAATATATATGAGACACGACTGTGCTTATATAATTCCTAGTTGAGTAATTGTCAAATTCAATTTATAAAGATGTAAATGATGCAATTGAGTTCCAATACACAAATACATGTACAATTGTGTTCTCAATGAAATGTAATTACTGGTAATTCCAAATGCATGTGCTAAATGCCAATATAGTATACTTTCAAGAGTGCAGTATACATATATGAAATGTTATGTCTGATGTAACAATTTAGAATATTCTTAATGACCTGAATGGTTGTCTCTAATTATTATATATATATCCCACGTTGTATATATAAGTTGATACGATATTCATTGGCAAAGATATATGTCATCCTTGATATCCTGCACCAACGGTTTCTATAACAACCTTCGATGCTCTTAATAGAAAACTTTCCTCAAGGGAATATATACGTTTATCAGATATCAAATCTTCTCTGATATATGAGCCGTCTCTAATGTATCGATAATGATTTATGTTCACAGCGCCTATTAGAACGTTCCTGTTCAATAGCTTATATCTCCTCCTCTGCAAGTAAATCTCCTCCTTCCTCCTTGCCCTTACCCAATGTTTGAATGCTATTTTATATATTGGAAAAGTCATGTCCTAAAGACATATCCTATCAACGCGCCCCTTCATAATTAATACGGGTGTCACAGTAAACTTGGTCGATGATTATCGTTAATGAATAGTGCTTCCGCTGGGCGATCTGTTCATTGATACAAGCCCATTAACTATTGTAAGCAATAGTTTCCTTATATATGGGAATCAATAGGTATTATTGCCGTATAGACAAGCTTGCCCAGACTGCATTTCCTTCGATATACTAAGGATGGAATATATATTATATTATTGTATTATATCATTTATATTTTATATTATTTAATCACATATTATTTTAATAATATATTATATTAAATTATATTAATTTATTTATTACATTTAAATTATTATCATTTATATTGTTGATTATATATAATTATGATCTATATTATTTTTTATTAATATTCACAATTATTTCAATAATATATTATTATGTATTACATATTAATATTCTAATAATATATTATTATATGGATTGATATTAATAATATTGATTATTATTATTAAGCAACATTATTTAAGATTAATATTATATTAATGTTATTAATAATTAATAATTATTAATATTATATATAACGATTATTAGTATGAATTGATTCCATAAGAACTCGTATATTTATTATATTTAAATCGAGTTTACTCATTGGCATTGTCAAATAGGGCTCATGACAGTCTGCCCCTCTCGAATTTGCTTGTCCTCAAGCAACAATAAACATTTTCATATTTGTTTCACCTTATATAACAAGTTGACTACTGGATCCCATTCAATTTCTACTTGTAATATTACTTTATTTTATTCTATAAAAGAGTCACACATGAAATGCATTTGAATGCAAAATATACATATGAATGTATGAAGACACAAAGCATACATGGAGCATACACATTAATGCATGAAGACACGAAGCAGACACGATGTAGACACATCACACACATATCCTTGATTAGTCCCTAAAATTTACAATTTGTAATGACTTAGGGTTATGGAAGTGTGTTTACAAATTTACTTCTTCATTAGGCTTTTGATTATGAACCCTGCAACCACAAAAAAATGAGCATTAGTACATACATATATAAACTTCAAAGGAAACTTGAGTAATGATAAGTTAGTCCAAGCCAATCCCATACTAAGCCCAAGAGTGGAACTTTGCCCCCCTTGGCCCCGGTGGCAGGTGTTAGGCATCCACACGAGGTGGTCTACTTAGTGGATTGCTTGTTTGGCTAGAAAGGTTCTTGTGAAAAAGGGGCCATTACTATCTTTCCCTTAACTAGTACTGTAATAGGGCATCCTAGCAGTCCTCCCTTGATTACAGACTCCATAGGAAAGTTATTTCTAGTATGGTGCCCTTACTATCTTTCCCTTAACTAGTACTACAATAAGGTGTCCTAACTGCTCTCCCTTGATTGTAGACTCCATAGGAAAGTTGGTAGGGTGCCCTTACTATCTTCCCCTTGACTAGTACTACAATAGGGTGTTCTCCCCTAATTGTAGACTCCATAGGAAAGTGGTAGGGTGCCCTTACTATCTTCCCCTTAACTAGTACTACAATAGGGTATCATAGCAGTTCTTCCCTGATTGCAACCTCCCTAGGAAGGATAGATGCCCTTATAGTCTTTCCCTTAACTAGTACTACAATAAGGTGTCTTAACAGACCTCCCTTGATTGTAGACTCCATAGGAAAGTGATATACAATAGGGTTTCTATATAGTCTTTCCCTTAACTAGTACTACAATAAGGTGTCTTAACAGGCCTCCTTTAATTGTAGACTCCATAGGAAAGCTACATACAATATAGTCTTTCCCTTAACTAGTACTACAATAAGGTGTCTTAACAGACCTCCCTTAATTGTAGACTCCATAGGAAAGCTACATATAGTAGGGTTTCTATACAACCTTTCCCTTAACTAGTACTACAATAAGGTGTCTTAACAGACCTCCCCTGATCGCAGACTCCATAGGAAACCTATAATGTAGGATGGTGGATTCATTGTGCCAAAGGATGCGTGAAATAGTCTACAAGAGGCTCCCTCATGGTTCATACCCGTTTTGGGATTCTCCACCTCAATATGGCCGGATTACTCTGCCTTTCCCTTCACAAAATACCCATGATCTTCAACGTGTTACTCATCATATTAATCTTTGACTCTGAGTAATGCCTACATCATCACACATATAAATTTATCTAAAAATAATTATTTTAACACTCAATATAATAATCATATGCATAATTCTTAAAGGAAACTTTTGTTCATTTCTAAAACAATATCACCATGACTTATTGATGCAGGAGCATCCTGGGTGTAAGAGCAATCTTGCATCACCCAAAAATATTTCTGTTTTTGTTTTCAATAAGGGCTATTTTGTGCAGAGCTGTTATTTATGGGAAGTTACTATTTTTGGTAATTTTCGTATGTGCTCAGAATGATTTGATTTCTTTCTTGGAGGTTCATTTTGGTCATATAAGTCTGCCAGTAAAGTTTCATTGCCAGATCAAGTGTATATTGGAAGATATTGAAGATTTTCGGTATTGGCAGCAGGGTACAGAAACTTTGAACTCAGTTTTGAAGGCTTTAGAGGCCCCGGATGAGGTCAAAAATTTGGGTGATGGGCGCTTGCACGGGTCAAGCCTGTAGAGCGCTTCGTGGCGTTTCCAAAATGGGGTTATAATAGCCGAGCGGGTCAACTGGTGATGACTTATGGTCTTCGGAAGTTGGGCCACCTGAAATGGCGAAAAATAATTTTCTTCAAAATTTCTGTTCGGGTTTCAAAGGTTATCTTGAGCCGACTATGATGTAATAAAATGTAAAATAAAATAATTCTAAGTTGGTCGGCCTTATTGGCTAAAATTCTGGAACCTTCCCAGGTGGTGGAAAATTGCCTATATAAGGAAGGCTGTATTATTGTCTTACGCAGTTCAGAATAGTTCTGGGTAGTAGATCTGGGTATTGATTCAAGGCTTTGTCCTACAGAATATTGTAAGGGAATGCCCATGTGGCTTTGCATATTGTAATTCTGAAAGTTTGTAATTCCACATTTGTGGAGATAATAAGAAGCCAATTTTTTCTGTTCTTGCATATTACTGTTGTTGTTTCTCTATTTCTGTTATGTGTTTGTGGTATTAAGGGGAGCACCCTTCATCAAGTGGTATCAGAGCAGGTTTTCTTGAGTGTGTAAATAGATCGCCGACTGTGAGGCAGTTTGCACCAGGACCGTGGTTAGGGTTTCAGCGCGCATCGCAAAAATGCCTCCACGAAGAGAACGTGGCGGAAGAGCTGGTGCTGTGACACCTGAGGTTAGAGAGCTGCAGAGACAAGTGCGAGCATTGCAAGAAGAGATTCGCAGAGGAATGAATCTTAATGTCAGAGACGAAAGTGAGGATGAAGCCGAAGAAGAATATCAAGAAGGAGAAATTGAAATTGTGAACCAGGAGGAAGAAAGACTTTTTCGGGCGATTTCCAAGATTGGGAAAAGACCTAAGATTGAGGTTCCTACATTTTCTGGAAATCTTAACCCAGAGGAATTGATCGACTGGATCAATGAATGTGAAGAATATTTTGAGTATGAAGATGTTGAGGATCCTGATAGGGTCAAATTTGCGAAGGCCAGACTGAAAGGTCATGCAAAGATATGGTGGCAAGAGATTCAGTTGGAGCGAAATAGAAGGGGAAAGGAGAAAATCACGAGATGGGATCGGATGGTGGATAAATTGAAGCGACAGTTCATTCCTGTTGATTATGAGCTTGACCTACTGAAGAAAATGCAGAGTTTGAAGCAAGCAGGAAGATCTGTTCAGGAGTATACAGAGGAGTTCTATCGACTTCTCATCAGAACAGGCCATGCAGAAGCTGATAAGGAGAAAGTTGCCCGATACCTTAATGGGTTAAGGCCAAGCATTCAGGAGGAGCTGAATCTAGTTCGAATGAATAGTATTGAAGAGGCATACCAGTTTGCCCTAAAAGTAGAGGAAAAGCTGAACAAGAAGTTCGAGAGCAGACAAAACGGAAGAGGTCGCGGTGGACGATCTGGTGGACGGTCATATGGTGGCCGAAATGAAGATCCAAAAAAGAAGGATGAGGCCAGTAGCAGTCAGAATCAGTGAGGAAATAATTTCAATCAGAATAATAGAGATCAAAGAGGGAGAGGAAGAGGACAAGGATCTGGAAGAGGTGGCTTCCGTGGAACATGTTTTCACTGTGGAGAAGAAGGTCACAGGGCATTTGAATGTCCTTAGCGCCAAGGCAGAACAGATAGGAGAAATGAAGGCCAGGCCAGAGTTGCACATGTCAATGAAGATGCTAGATCATCAAATTCTGAAGATGTTGAAAGAGGAGAAAGGCTAATTAATAGAAGAGTCTTACTGAGTGGTGAGAATGAACCTGAACAAAGGAGGGGTCTGTTTCGCACTAGATGCAAGTGTGAGGGTAAATGCTGTGATGTGATTATCGATAGTGGAAGCACTGACAATTTGGTGTCAGAAGAGATGGTGACAAAGTTGAAGCTCAAGAGACAGAAACACCCACATCCATATTGGATTGCCTGGGTGCAGGATGACCACAAGGTCATGGTCAATGAACAATGCCTAGTGAAGTTCAAGATTGGTGGATACCAAGATGAGGTATTGTGTGATATCATATCTATGGATGCATGTCATATGTTGTTGGGTAGACCATGGCAGTTTGACAGATGTGCTGTACACGATGGTCGTACGAATACCTATTCCCTGAAAAAGGATGGAGTGTGACATAAGCTAAAGCCATTGAAGAAGACTGAAGAAAAGGTATGTGGTAATGCAAAAATAACATTTGTTGATGGAAGGAAATTCCTAGATGGTATGAGGCATGAGCATGTATGTTTTGCTTTAATTCCAAAAGCTGGTAAAGAGGAAGTAGAAGATGTTCCTGTAGAAGTTGCAGATTTGTTGAATGAGTTTCAGGATATTGTATCCGATAACGTGCCTGATGGATTACCACCAGTCAAGAAGATCAGTCATCAGATGGACTTGATCCCAGGAGCGAGTTTGCCGAACAAGGCAGCACACAGAATGACACCTGCAGAAAGTGAGGAGTTGAACAGACAAGTACATGAACTGTTACAGAAAGGTTTGATCCGTGAGAGTCTGAGTCCCTGTGCTGTACCAGCGGTATTAGCACCAAAGAAGAATGGAGAGTGGAGGATGTGTACAGATTCCAGAGCAATAAACAAGATCACAATCAAGTACAGGTTTCCATTGCCACGAATGGATGATATTATGGACTGTTTGAGTGGAGCTGTGTATTTTTCAAAGATAGATCTAAAAAGTGGATATCATCAGATTCGGATCAGAGAAGGAGATGAATGGAAGACTGCCTTCAAGACAAAGGAAAGACTGTATGAGTGGTTAGTCATGCCTTTTGGGCTAACCAATGCACTGAGCACTTTCATGCGGCTCATGAACGAGGTTCTGAAAGAATTTCTGGGTAAGTTTGTCATTGTTTACCTAGATGATATTTTGATCTTTAGTAAGACATTGGAGGAGCATATGATGCATATTCATATGGTATTTGAGAAGTTGAGAGAAGAGAAATTGTTGATTAATTTGAAGAAGTGCAGTTTTGTGAAAAAAGAGTTAGTGTATTTGGGATTTGTAGTTTCAGCAGAAGGTCTAAAAATGGACCCAGAGAAGGTACAGGCTATCCTTGAATGGCCTACGCCAAGGAGTGCTACTGAGGTAAGATCTTTTCATGGTCTAGCTAGCTTTTATAGAAAGTTTATCAAAAATTTTAGCAGTATTTGTGGACCCTTGACTGAAACAATGAGAGGGGATAGAAAAGAATTTAAGTGGACTAATGAGGCAAAAAAGAGTTTTCAATTGTTGAAACAAAAAGTTACAGAACAACCTGTTTTAGCACTTCCAGATTTTAATAAGGTGTTTCAAGTAGATTGTGATGCTAGTGGTACTGCAATAGGAGCTGTTATGAGCCAAGAAGGTAAACCTGTTGCTTATTTCAGTGAGAAGTTAAATGATGCCAAGAGGAAATATTTTGTTTATGATCAAGAATTTTATGCTATAGTTCAGGCATTAAAGAAGTGGAGACATTATCTACTTCCTAAAGAGTTTGTTTTGTATACCGATCATCAAGCTTTGCAATATTTGAATAGTCAAGGAAAATTGAATCAAAGGCATTTGAAATGGGTTGAGTTTTTGCAGAGTTATACATTTGTTTTGAAACACAGGAGTGGAAAGTCTAATAGGGTTGCAGATGCTCTTAGCAGAAGGCAACTATTGCTGACAAAAATGCAGATTGAAGTGGTTGGGTTCAAGGAACTCAAAAATTTGTATCCAGAGGATCCTGATTTTGGTGAAGCTTGGAAAGCTTGTACAGAACCTGTTACTCTAGACAGGATGAAATGGTTGGATTTCATCATCTAGGATGATATGCTATTCAGAGGGAGTCAGTTGTGCATTCCACGAAGTTCTATGAGGGAGAATCTCATCAAGGAGAAGTATAGTGGAGGATTGGCTGGACATTTTGGTCGTGATAAAACCGTTGCTTTGGTTGGTGAGAATTATTATTGGCCACAATTGCAGCAAGATGTGAAGAAGTTTGTACAGAGTTGCAGAGTATGTCAGATGGCGAAAGGAGTGAAGCAGAATACAGGATTATATCAGCTATTACCTGTACCAGAGAAGCCTTGGGAGGATATCAGCATGGACTTTGTTCTTGGTTTACCGAGGACACAGCGGGGACATGATTCAATTTTTGTAGTAGTTGACAGATTTTCAAAGATGACACATTTTATTCCCTGCAAGAAGACTAATGATGCTGTTCATGTAGCAGAATTATTTTTCAGAGAAGTAGTGAGACTTCATGGTTTGCCAAAGACCATAGTTTCAGATCGGGACACTAAGTTTGTTGGATATTTCTGGCGTACATTGTGGAAGAAGTTGAAGACAGATTTGAAGTTCAGTTCATCACATCATCCACAGACTGATGGACAGACAGAGGTGGTGAATAGGAGTTTGGGAAATTTGCTGAGATGTTTGGTTGGAGATAAGCCAACGGGATGGGATTTGATTTTACCACAGGCAGAATTTGCATACAATAATTCTGTCAACAGGAGCACTGGTAAATCACCATTCCAGATTGTCTATGGAAGTAGTCCAAAAAATGCATCTGAATTGAGGAAGATAGATAAAGGAGAAATAAGTAGTGCTGAAGCTGAGGATTTTGCAGAACACTTGAAGAACATCCATGAGGAGGTGCGGAAGCATATTACCAAGATGAATGCACAGTATAAGGCTAAGGCAGATGAGAAAAGGAGGTATAAGGAATTTTAGGTTGGTGATGAAGTCATGGTTCATTTGCGGAAGGAGCGGTTTCCAGTTGGTACATATAACAAGCTGAAAATGAAGAAGTTTGGGCCATGTAAGATACTGAAGAAGCATGATTCAGGAAATGCATATGAGGTAGAATTGCCTAGTGAGCTGAATATTTCACCAGTGTTTAACATTTCAGATCTGACAGAGTATCATGAAGGAGGTGTTGAAGATGAGATCACAGCAGCACAGTGGAGTATTCCAGCAACTAGTTCAGACACTAAGGAGATCGAGGATATACTGGACAGTCGTGTTGGCAGAAGCACAAGGAACAGGACATATGAAGAATATCTGGTCAAGTGGAAAGGACGACCTGTTGAAGATTCATCATGGCTAACAAAGGAGGGGGTTAACCGTCTTGGTTTTCCTCTACACACCTGAGTCGTGACAGGGTCACTTCTCAAATTACCCTAGGTGTCTGATGCAGGAGCATCCTGGGTGTAAGAGCAATCTTGCATCACCCAAAAATATTTCTATTTTTGTTTTCAATAAGGGCTATTTTGTGCAGAGCTGTTATTTATGGGAAGTTACTATTTTTGGTAATTTTTGTATGTGCTCAGAATGATCTGATTTCTTTCTTGGAGGTTCATTTTGGTCATATAAGTCTGCCAGTAAAGTTTCATTGCCAGATCAAGTGTATATTGGAAGATATTGAAGATTTTCAGTATTGGCAGCATGGTACAAAAACTTTGAACTCAGTTTTGAAGGCTTTAGAGGCCCCGAATGAGGTCAAAAATTTGGGTGACGGGCGCTTGCGCGGGTCAAGCCTGTAGAGCGCTTCGTGGCGTTTCCGAAATGGGGTTATAATAGCCGAGCGGGTCAACTGGTGATGACTTATGGTCTTCGGAAGTTGGGCCACCTGAAATGGTGAAAAATAATTTTCTTCAAAATTTTTGTTCGGGTTTCAAAGGTTATCTTGAGCCGACTATGATGTAATAAAATGTAAAATAAAATAATTCTAAGTTGGTCGGTCTTATTAGCTAAAATTTTGGAACCTTCCCAGGCGGTGGAAAATTGCCTATATAAGGAAGGCTGTATTATTGTCTTAGGCAGTTCAGAATAGTTCTGGGTAGTAGATCTGGGTATTGATTCGAGGCTTTGTCCTACAGAATATTGTAAGGGAATGCCCATGTGGCTTTGCATATTGTAATTCTGAAAGTTTGTAATTCCACATTTGTGGAGATAATAAGAAGCCAATTTTTTCTATTCTTGCATATTACTGTTGTTGTTTCTCTATTTCTGTTATGTGTTTGTGGTATTAAGGGGAGCACCCTTCATCACTTATCTTTCTTTATGGGCATGATGTTGGGTAATAGGATTGTGACAATTTGTTCATTTCTCCATAGCTCTTCTATCTGACACATTAAGCTTTCATGGTGAATGGTATTTGTATATCTTCCTCTACCCAACAGGATGGCAAGATCATGCTCTGATACCTCTTGTAATGTCCCCTTTTCGAATATATATGAGACACGACTGTGCTTATATAATTCCTAGTTGAGTAATTGTCAAATTCAATTTATAAAGATGTAAATGATGCAATTGAGTTCCAATACACAAATACATGTACAACTGTGTTCTCAATGAAATGTAATTACTGGTAATTCCAAATGCATGTGCTAAATGCCAATATAGTATACTTTCAAGAGTGCAGTATACATATATGAAATGTTATGTTTGATGTAACAATTTAGAATATTCTTAATGACCTGAATGGTTGTCTCTGATTATTATATATATATATATATATATATATATCCCACATTGTATATATAGGTTGATACGATATTCATTGGCAAAGATATATGTCATCCCTGATATTTTTGAATTGACAATGCAATTATTCTTTGGTCTGTGAAGCCATTTCTAATATGGAAATAATTGTGTATGCTTCTTAAAAGATGTTGTTCTGATATACAATTAAATATCCTGCACCAATGATTTCTATAACAACCTTCTATGCTCTTAATAGAAAACTTTCCTCAAGGGAATATATACATTTATCAGATATCAAATCTTCTCTAATATATGAGCCGTCTCTGATGTATCGATAATGATTTATGCTCACAGCGCCTATTAGAATGTTCCTGTTCAATAGTGTGTATCTCCTCCTCTGCAAGTAAATCTCCTCCTTCCTCCTTGCCCTTACCCAATGTTTGAATGCCATTTTATATATTGGAAAAGTCATGTCCTAAAGACATATCCTATCAATGCGCCCCTTCATAATTAATACGGGTGTCACAGTAAACTTGGTCGATGATTATCATTAATGAATAGTGCTTCTACTGGGCAATCTGTTCATTGATACAACCCCATTAACTATTGTAAGCAATAGTTTCCTTATATATGGGAATCGATAGGTATTATTGCCATATAGACAAGCTTGCTCGAACTGCATTTCCTTCGATATACTAAGGATGGAATATATATTATATTATTGTATTATATCATTTATATTTTATATTATTTAATCACATATTATTTTAACAATATATTATATTAAATTTTATTAATTAATTTATTACATTTAAATTATTATCATTTATATTGTTAATTATATATAATTATGATCTATATTATTTTTTTATTAATATTCACAATTATTTCAATAATATATTATTATGTATTACATATTAATATTCTAATAATATATTATTATATGGATTGATATTAATAATATTGATTATTATTATTAAGCAACATTATTTAAGATTAATATTATATTAATGTTATTAATAATTAATAATTATTAATATTATATATAACGATTATTAGTATGAATTGATTCCATAAGAACTCATATATTTATTATATTTAAATCAAGTTTACTCATTGGCATTGTCAAATAGGGCTCATGACACCCTATACCTATAATACTTCAATAATAGATTGTGGGAGATTTGCCATTAATTGGCATGAAACTCAAATGTTCACTTGCGGTCTACAAATACCCTGCTCTCCCAAACAGGCTCTCGCATTGCTTCTTGAGTTTTATATAGTGCAGATACTTTGTGTGAGTGTATAATGCTATGAATGGAGCTTTCCTCCTGCCAAACTTGCAGATATCTTCATGATGAGCTCCTGCCTAGGAATTACAGGGTCTACATCCCCCCGCAGGCTTCCAAGCTCCCTTTCCCAAACAAAATTGATGCTCGAAGCTTGAACAAGTATTTATCTGCAACTCCATGCTACATTACAGGGTTGTTCTTTGAATTATTGGTGAAAACGTGTTGTCTCCAAGGACAAAAATAGTGGTATTTCCTTCTCAGCTAGTGTCGATTATCCTTTCCAATCTAATGGACCTATTGCAGTTGGTGGATTTAGTAGTTTACATTGCCAATAAGGTCATTCAGCCTTAGTTTATCCATGGTGCTTAGCTCATGGTGGCACTCCAAAGGTATGACCTTTGGTCAAGTATCGCGTTGATTGGGGGATTGTTTTTACATCAGAACATTATGGCAAGCCATGAGCACCTGATGGCATATGACAACTTCAAATGGGCCATGGAGAAGAAGAGCTACCGAATAGTTAGCAACAATTTGTAGATTGTGGGTTCGGCTCTTGGGAAAGTTATTGTGGATAAAATTTGAAGATTGGCACATGCAGTTTTGGACCTGTTGCTTTCACCACTTCCTCTGGTTCAACCTTTGCCCTGCAATATGTTGCTCCCTGGTAATTCAAAATAGGTCCCTGACCTGAATGTTCCTCTCTCACCTGGCCACTGTTCTAACACTCGACCAACAGCTCAGATCACGCTCGATGGCTTGGAAGTTGGCAATGTCTTGGCTCCACCTACAGGTTGGGAAAATGCTTGGCGATCATCCTCTCCCATGGATGAATGATTAATTCAGTAAAATGTCATACACCTGTTGTATTTCATACGCATGTTTGATAGGCCTATTCTAAAATTTTGTAATTATCAACATATAAAATGTTATCCTTGGTCTAGGTTTGTTCTCTACCAAAATTTTGGGGACTTTTTTGCTCTAATGTATCATCCTCCAAGGATTTGTGGTTTGCATGTGCAAACCCAAATGTAAAAATTGATATATTTTCTAACTTGTATATGATTATGATCCCGAGGTTCTTCCTGGTTCTTTCATGAGGGAGTCATTGAATCAATTTATATTAATATAAATATGGTGGATACTCCACTTTGACTTTAAAAAAAAAGAAAGTCTATTGAATGAAGTATATTAAAGTGAAAATAATATTAACAATAGTAATAATAAAAATAAATGTTCTTGTAGTAAAACTAGCTAGCTAGGAGGGAGTTGAACTCAAGACCTCCTAGAAGTTAGGCTAGTTGGTTTTCATGTGTGCTATGTGTTTTTCCTTTAAAGTTATTTGTTTATTATTCTTGTTATTGTTTTCTTTGAAAGCTACTTTAATTAAATTTATTTAAACTTTGTTAAGTGCTTACGGGAATGTTTTGTTTAATTTTCCAACCAACTATGGAAGTTGGAGAAGTTGCTTCTCGTAAAGCAACTCCTCAAACCACATAGTTGGAGGATAAATATTTGCATTTTTGTGTGATTGGGAGAGGAAAAATTTTAGGAAAATTTAGAGGCTTTTTGCATAGATTTTTCCAGAAAATTTATTGGAGTTTTTCTGTGAGTTTGAGAGTTCTCTATTTGGAGGGAAAGCATGTGTGGATTTTTGGAAGATTGGATGCTAGAGGAAGATATCTAGGAGGATACTGACTTAAGGCTTGGAAATTTTTAGAGAGTACTCCAGCCTTTGGAAGAGGACTCTCCGCAGGACCCCAGGTAGGGTCTAAACTAGGATGAATATCCATTCTTCCTATGTGTATGATTGTGTATGAAATGTTATTGGATGTGCATATGATTGTTTACTTTTTATTGAAAAGGGAGACTTATATATATGTTTTGTTTTCTGTGTATTTTAAATATGTTTCTGGGAAGTAATTTTTATAGATATTTGTATATTTATTATTGTGAAATCTTCTTGGGAAGTTAATAATTCTTGTGATCATGTGGGAGGGTTTGTTTCAATATTATTGTATGAAATAAGAAAGTTTAGGAAGAAATAGGAAGGGTTAGGATGGTTTAGGAATGAGATGCAGTCCCTTTTCCTTCTCTATTTCTCTTGCAGGCTTCTCTGTGAATTATTGTTTTACATTTGTTTTATTTTGTCTGAGGCTTAGGTAGTGTTGAGGATATTTCATGGATGTGGTACTAAGATCCCTACATCAGGTTGACCTCAGGGAACCTTTCCCAGGCACTCTCCATGCCTTAAAAAGTCATTTTTTTGGCCTTTTTTGAACAATTTTGAATTAATTTCGTAAAAGTGTGCTATAGTGTCATATGAAATTGTATTCATACTTGTACGACACTTGGTCAAATGTCATATGGGAATGCATTCATTTTCATATGGGTTAAAAATTAGTTTTAGTGTTTTCAAGAAGTTGAAAATTTGATTTCGTGAAAGTGTTTTGTAATGTCGTACGACATTGTAGTCATACCCGTATGACACTTGGTCAAATTTTGTATGGTAATGCATACATTGTTGTATGGGATCATATACAAAGTTGTTTGGAGTTTTGAGGGTTTTAGGGGCTTAGATTTGTAGAATTTATACAAATATAACATTTAAGTATAAGTTTGATACATTTAATTTCTTATACTTTAAGTTATATTTGTATAAATACATTCTAGGATGTTTGAGATAGGTTTCAACTTCATAGGAGTTAAGATGCAGATTCTAGATTTTGGAGATTTCTGAAAAATTTCAGACTTAGCCAAATTTCAGGCACATGAGGCTTCCATGGATGGATGTTGTTTTTTTGCATGTGGAAGTTTGTATCACCTATGTATGTCTGTTACTTGTTTTGTTGAGGTTATATGGTGTACTTATGATGTTTTTTGCACTTGGCATATACTTGAGCTTAGTTTATGAGGCTAGGACTCATCTCGGTGGCCTATGTGCATGAGAGGGTTCCTTAGACCTATAAATGAGCCTTGGAAAGTTGTACTTATGCATGTGGAAAGTTTTATGTTTTTCTTTGAGATGTCTTGTGATAGAAATTCTTCCAATGGTTTTTGTTATGTATATGGCTAAGGTTAGGACTCGCTCTGAGGGCTTGAGTGCATAGGGGAGTTTCCTAAACCTATGAATCAGGACTTGGAAGTGTTATCTTGTATTTGTGGCTTGTGACGGGGTAAGGGAATAGGAACCCTAAGTGAGTGGCTCACCATAGGTGTTGGAACCTTAAATTAGTTGCCATATGATCCTATGGGTGGGTTGTAAAAAGTGATAACCTTAAAAATTAACCTGGGAAGGGGGGATTCAAAAGATAATGAAAGAAAATATAATAATATCCACACAGACCTGATTAGAGTATTAGGACCAGGGATAACTTCTAGGATGGATCCCTATCCATAAAGGGGGGACCAGGGTTACATGGTTGCCAGGAAGGATCCCAATATATAGGTTGTGTGATGACACTCACTTAGGTGGTCTCCTAGAACCTTAACCTCAGTGTTATAGTATGATGATATTTTATGTTCTTTATTCTTGTTCTTTTGAGCTTTGGTTTATTGGTATTTGAGACTTAGATTGCCTTAAGGTCTTGAGAGTACCTTGGTTATATCTCCTAGCACGGGGGGTGGAACTTTACCAGTTTCACATGGTTGGGTGGCAAATCTCTTTTGAGGTATTGTTTGTGGTTCATGTCGTGGCTTGGATTCTGAGTGGTTCAGTGGTGAAGTTTATGTGCTTGTATCATGTATCTCTATCTTTTGAAATCAAGATGTAAATATGTATTGTAAACCTTTGGGAAACTTGATGTAATCATCTTTCTGTAAGCCTTCGGGCCATGTGCAACAATTATAATTCTAATTGTGTTGTAAATGGAAATTGTAAGAAAGAAGCTATGTATATGGGTAAGGGTAGTATTTAGGAATCTCAAAAAGGTAATTGAATGTTGGTAAATCAAGCATGGATTATGTTTAAGTAATTCCTACCCTATCTCTCTTGTGAGTTTTAAATGAAATTGAAAGTAATGATTCTATGTAAGCTTTTGTAAAACATTTATAATTGTAAAATTCTTAAGGAATACTCATTTTGATATGTGGAACAGTGAAAAGATATGCTTAGAGTTCAAGGGTATCTCTAGGTGAAATAATAAGGGTAAGAAACATGTATGGCATTGCAATTAGTAATGAGATGTGATTTATTAAATGTATAGTTCAATATGAGTAATGTGTGGTTATTCAAACTAGGTTTTAATCTCAATTCTTAACTAGACTTATACAAGATTATAGATGATAATTTATGGAAGTTAAACTTGTGGAAAAAATAATTCATTAAATGGTTTATGTTGGTTCGAAATATATGGTTAAGTACTTCATGCTCTTTCTATTATTATCTTGAAATGAAAATAGAAAGTAAGGACTCTTAATGGAAAAGCTTAATTGAGTTTTAATGGTGCAATTGAGTTGAGCATAGATAAGGATACAGAGTAAATAAATAGGAAAGAATAAATGTACTTAGTGGATGAGATAAGTAATGTGTGCTTGTTGCATTTCTAAAAGTAAATGATGTGCTAGTTTGGTAAAGAAAATGAATTCAATTAATTATTTAAGGCAATTGGTTTTGAAGTAGAATGAAATCAATGTCTCAATGTAAATTGAAGTTGAAATAGAAATAGAATTCATTAGATTAAGTAATACTTGATAATGGTAAATTAATTCATTAAGGGAACCTTAAGGAATGTACTTGTGAATGGTTATGATGATATGTTAGAATGTTAAGAAAATTTTTTGTTAGTTGTAGTTTTAGGTCATAGACCTGATTCCTTATGGGTTTCTTGGCAAGGACATTACATTATGAGCTATGGTTTGGGAATGTACCTACAGTAAAATACTTTAGAATCTTTGGAAGCAAGTGCTACATCTAGAGAGATGAAGCTATATGCAAGTTTGATGCAAGAAGTGATGAAGGTATTTTTCTTGGTTACTCTACTAAAAGAAAAGCTTATAGATGTTTTAAATTAAGATTGAAGAAGATAATTGAAAGTGCTCATGTTAAGATTGATGAGAATTTTATGATTCAAGAAAGATATCATTATTATGCACCTATGATTGAAGAAGAACCTAGACCTACCAATAGAGAAAAAGTTGTTGAAGAAATGTTTGACAACATTAATGTATTATTCAATGACCTTGAAACAAGTGAAGAATAATCACAAAAAATAGATGAAAGAGTCACACCTAATGTTCCTAAATTCACATCTAGATACCATTTAAAAGAAGATATCATTGGAGATCAGAACAACAAAGTCATGACAAGATCAAAAGAAAAGAGTTCCACAGTTGATGAAGCGGTATGTTTACTTTCACAAATTGAACCCTTATGTGTTGAAGATGTTTGTACTAATTCAGATTGGCATGAAGCAATGAAAGAAAAGCTAGATCAGATAGTTATGAATGATACTTGGGAATTGGTCCCCAGGCCTAGTGATAATAATGTGATTGGAACCAAGAGGATATTCAGAAACAAGATGAATGAAGATGGAACAGTAGTGAGAAACAAAGAAAGACTAGTATGTAAAGGATATGCACAGAGAGAAGGAATTGATTATTCTAATACATTTTCCCCTATAAGAAGATTGGAAGCCATAAATTTATTTCTAGCTTATGCTACATTCAAAAACTTCAAAGTATATCAGATGGATTTCAAGTCAGCATTCTTGAATGGAGAGTTGAAGGAAGAAGTCTAGATAGAGTAGCCTGAAGGATTTACTTTATTAGATAGACTTGATATGGTATGTAGATTGAAGAAAGCCCTCTATAGAATTAAGCAAGCCCCTAGAGCATGGTATGGAAGACTAGATGGTTACTTGACAAAGATCAAATTCAAGAAAGGAGCAAAAGATTGTAACTTATTCATAAGAGAGACACCTGATGGATTATTGTTGGTTGCTATAGTTGTTGATGACATTATTTTTGGTGGTAATGACAAGCTTAGTGCAAAATTTGCTAAAGAGTTGTAGAGAGAATTTTAAATGAGCATGATTGGACCTATCGAGTACTTTTTGGGATTAAATGTGCAGCAGAAAGATAAAGGTATATTCATTAATCAGTCCAAGTATGTGAAAGAGATATTGAAGAAATTCAAGATGGATGATTGCAAGCCAGTAAGTACCCCTATGATAATAGGAAGCAATATTTCAAAAGAAGATGATTTAGCAATAGTAGACATGACCTTATATAAGTCTATGGTTGGTAAACTAATATATCTTACTCAATCTAGACCTGATATTTATAATGCAGTTGGTATTGTTGGAAGATTTGCAGTAGAACCTAAACAAAGTCATCTTATGGTAGTAAAGAGGATATTCAAATATTTGAAAGGAACTATAGACTATGGTTTATGGTATCCTAATTTGGAGAATGTAGAGCTTCATGTGTATATAGATGTAGATTGGGCAGGTTGCGTGGATGATAGAAAGAGTACCTCAGGAGGAGCAGTGTTTCTTGGAAATAAACTTGTTACTTGGACAAGTAAGAAGCAAAATTGTATTTCTTAATCAACAATAGAAGCAGAGTATGTAGCAACAACATTAAATTGTTCTATAATTGTGTGGATCAATAAAATGATAAAAGATTTTGGAATTCAGATTGATTACCCTATTGTTATTCATTGTGATAACACTAGCACTATCAATATGTCAGAGAATCCAGTGATGCATGCAAAGACAAAACACATTGAGATAAAATATTACTTCCTAAGAGAGAAAGTTGCAGTAAAAGAAGTAAAGTTGGATTATGTGAGTACAAAAAAACAACTAGAAGACATTTTCACAAAGCCTTTACTGAAGGATACTTTTGAGTGTCTCAGGGAGAAGCTGGGAGTAATTCCCTTCCCTGAATCTGATTAGAGTTTGTAGAAGTGCATTAGTCCTCAGTGATTGATGAATGGTTGACTACTCTACTTCAAGAGTAGCACTGGTGCTTATTTTTTTTGGTGCCCTTTGCCATTGATATCAAAGGGGGAGTGTATATAGTCATGAAAAACAAAATAGTTGAGTATGAAGTAAGGGGGAGTATATAGTAAGGAGATACATCAGTTGATATTCAGAGCATTCAGAAGTAGATGGAGCATTCATCCTTGGGGGAGTTTTGTTGAGGAAATGGAGAATGTTATAAAATAATTTCACGTTTGGATTGGTGGTGTTTTTCATTCCATATTTTTCCATTAATGCCAATGGGGGAAATTGTTGGAGATTTGCTAGCAAGCCAAAGTGTTGACTGTATGTTTGTCATTAATGACAACATATGGTAAGAAACATGTGTTGAAGACTTATGAAGTGAGCCTTGAGTATATGTTTCCTAGATATTTTATCAACATGATATCATAGACACAGAGGTTGATTCTGAGTGAATACAGTAATACAATTGTTTATATTAGTAGTGTTCCTGACAGGTCCGAGGAAGAGTTTTGTATTTGATTTTTAGTATGGCTATGGTGAAGCCTTGCACATTTATATTTGTATAGAAGACATGTGTATGATGCTATGTTCATGGACATAGAGTCAGTTGTGTAGTAAAGGTTGAGTTATGATGTTTCTAGTTGCCAGTTACAATTTCCTAAGTTTATTTGATGGAGCCAACATTGTTTATATTGTTGTAGTAGTTGCACCTATTAGTTTGATATTGTGTGTGTGAAAATTGTACCTGATCTGTAGACACAACACTCAGTAAAACATTAGAGGTTAGCTATAATCAAAATCGTGCAAAATTGAAAGCTATCTAACCAAGCGATTTACTGCCTTCTAATAGGTGCGAGATTAATGTTCTCAGATTGTAATCGAGATCAGTGACCTAGACGACACCTAAATGAAGGATTTGAATGCAAAAGATGGATATGAAATTGAATACAATTAATCTATATTTTTGATATTTTCTATGCAATAAGAATGATAAAAACTTGATATGAATCTATGCTATTGAAAACTGATATGCTATGAATCTAACAATGATATGTAATATGAATGCAAAAATAAGATTGATCTCACAAAGATGTCGATTCGCAAGAGCTTTGATTCTTCAATTCCAATTCTCCAGCGTGATTGTGCAAAATATGAGATGATTTGTGAAGAGCTAAAGCCTTAATTTATAGAAATCCAGGGCTTTGGAGGTGCATGGGAAAAAGTCATAAATCACTCAAATAACTCAGGTTGATTTTTGAGTTATTTTTAAATAAAAGATAATTAACTCACAAAAACATGCAAAAGCTAAGTTTTAACTCAAAATAGAGTTTAGCTTTAATTGATAATTGATAGTTGTTTGCTTTTATGATTGTGCATGTTTTATTTATGAATTAATTTAATAATAAAGTGATTTATTTCCAACTTAACTGCTTTTAAAAATAAAACAATTGATTTATGGGTTAATCAATTATTTAATCAAATTTTTATTAAAAACTATATTATTAAATAATGACAACTTGCTTTAATTAATTAAATAAGAATTTAATCAATTAAAGATAGGAATTTTGATTTATTGTCAAAATTAAATAATACAATTAATAATAGATAGAATTAAATTTAATTAAACAATTAAGTGGCAAATATTAAATCTAATTAATTAAATATGAAAATATTCAATTAATCAAACTTTAGGATAAATGTGATTTATTGCCAAATAATTATAAAATTAAAGATAATTAAGATAATTAGGAATATTACTAGGAATATTCTCCGATGCAAAATTTAAGATAATCAATTAGATTTGATGATGTTTAGATGTGCCTTAGATTAGGACTTTGATGTCAATTTTATTCGATTTGTCGATGTAGGAGGTTAATGAACTTATAGCCCATTTTTGGGGTATTACATTTTGCCCCTCTTTGAATTACTGTGCGAAGCGCAGTGGTTCAAAGATAGTCTGTGTTTGATAAAGATATGAAACTGATTCAAAAGATAAACCGATCTCAAGATAGAAACTGATTGAAAGATATTGAGATAGGAGTTGATTGATATTGAATTTGATATGGAGATAATAGGTCCTGAATGACCAGAGATAATGTTCACTGTAGAAGCAAATGAACCTATTATTGCGAAAAAGTGTCAAAATGCCTGATTCTGAACCTTAGGATTGATAAGAAGTGAGTGACCCGTTCTAGACTCGATTGTCTTAGCAGAACTAGCAGGTATCACATCCAAATCCTTTAGTTGCCGAAGAACCAAGGAAATAACACTATGATCTGATGGTTGCAAAAACTGATACAGATTACAAGATTAAGAGAATACCAGATTGATATGGATTGATGAATCTGATATGCCCCAAGTGATGATAGATTTGCCCCGAGCGATGAGGACTTTTGATGAATCAGTAACTAGACGTGATTGTTTGTCTTGATCACTGATGAAAGATATTGATAGACTTGATCGATAGAATTTGATTTACAAACTTTGAATGATGTGCAATACCATGCCCCCTTCGGGATTAAAATTGAAATCTGACAAGAAAAGTCAGCGTTGATAGTTTAGAAGCATGTTAATTGATTTGAGAAGTGGTTATTTACATCCGAGAACGCATTCTGCATCGTTGGAAGGTCCCAAAAGACCAAGTTTGACTAGGTTTGACCATGAGTTGACCATGGTTGACCAAGTTGAAATTTTGATAGTTTGATGTAAGATAATCAGTTAAGTTGAATACTAGATTTCTGTGATGATTGAAGGTCGAATATGCAAGTAGTTAATAATATGAATGATCTCAGATTTGAATTTTGATCCCGAAAAAGGATTTTACTTGCTATTTCATTGGAGGAACCTTCATGTGAGATTCAGCTCTTGTTAGACTTGAAGATGCGATTTGAAGAATCGTTTAAGCATTGGAGTTCGTTTAATCATTGTGAGATCATGCAACATGCAAAATGAAATGCAACCTAAGACCGAGGACCTAGTCACTGATCATATGTCGATTTGTTATCATCATTGAACTTTTAGGTAACCGGATAAATCAATACAATGCCCACTAGCCATGAAACCATAGACATATGAATATCGATTTGTATGCGCAAGAATCAATACAACACCCACTGGACAACAACCATGGATATATGAATATTGATTTTGTTTGTTGAATGTCGGATTAGATATAAGCACCAAGGCACAAACGCTAGGATGACCTGAATATCATGTCTATTTTGATATAGCAATTTGTACAAGCATCAAAACATAAATGTTGTGATGACCTGAGTACGCCTTGCATTACAAACACATCAAACAGTCAAGAGATCATTCTAAATCCAATGTGAATTACCCGTAGTGACCCTTTATCGTTCACATCCTTAGGCAAGATTGCGTTCCACAGTAGGAGAAAGAACTTACTCAAAAAGATAATAGTTAGATCAAACTTCCTTGAATTGTCTGGGTATCAATGGTCGAGGTACGCATGGCCATCCAATTTGAGATAGAGGCTCTTACAGTCGGACACCATTTCAATCTAGAAGTTCCAAAGATGTTAGATTTTCACATACAAGCAGAAGATAAAGAAAAGATTATGCCCCCAGTCATCACTCTCTAAATCCTATAAAGGACATCATCGAAGACCTCGAAAGGACACAATATGCAAAAATCTCAATGTGAATCAGTAAGCCTACAAGGAGATAAAAGCATGAAAAGAGCATAGATTGTTTTCAGTTGAGTTTGATTGCGTTGTTATAGATGCAAAATCCTTTCTGGAGACAAGACTGACTGACTCACTCACATGAAGCTTCAAAGGACTCTAAGTGGATATGACACGTCTAAGATACATTGGAGGCCATAGGATATGACATTGATTGCCCCCAAGTTTTAAACATTGATAGGATACAGACGCTTGAGCTAGTTGGTGTACAGGCTGACTTATTGAAAACTGGAAATGCAGGAACAAACCGGGAGATATGTACAAACTAAAGCAAGACTGAAAGCTGGGAAAGACCAAGATTGTGCTGATAGATGGAGCATTTTGGAATAAGTGGTGCCCGTTTGCCGAGTTTTCACCATCTTGGTAGAGATTCTATTTTTGCTACCGAAGTGCCTGTTTCCAGGTTTTCACCAAGGCACTTTTTTTTCTTTTTTTCTTTTTTTTTTTTTTTTTTTCATTTTTTTGTATTTTTCATTTTTCAATTTTTTTGTACTTTTGATATTTTTTGATTTTTTTGTGAATCATCAAGGCGCCTATTGCTAGGTTTTCACCAAGATGTTCATTTTTTCAGGACTTTTTCCGATTTTTAAGATTTTTTTCAGGACATTTACCAAGCACTGAATGCCTTAAGCGTAGAATTTCTTCAGATGGAGAATGTTGATTGGTTCTTAGAGCTGTTCTCCTTCAGTTGTTGAGAGTTGATAGGCACCAGAGCCAAAAGTAGCAGTGATTACAAAGGGACCCAGCCAGTTGGGTTTGAACTTCCCCTTGCGTTCTCGATGTGATTGATTTTTAGGATTTTCTCTCAACACTAGATCGCCAACCTGAAATTCTCTATGTCTGAATTTCTTGTTGTAGCCTCTAGACATTCTTTTCTGATACACTCTGAGATGATCATATGCTGCTTGTCTGCGCTCATCTAGTAGTTCAAGTTCTTGTAACCTCGACACTCTGTAGTCTTCATCAGTGACAAGTCCATGCATTTTGATTCTGAGTGATGGGATTTCAACCTCAATAGGCAATACCGCTTCAGACCCATAAACTAAAGCGAAAGGTGTAGCCCCTGTAGGTGTTCTGATACTTGTTTTGTAGGCCCATTCTGATACTTGTTCTAATACTGGTTCTGATACTAGTTCTGATACTAATTCTGATAATTGTTCTAATACTGGTTCTGATACTGATTTTGATACTGATTCTGATAATTGTTCTGATACTGGTTCTGATAATTATTCTGATACTGATTCTGATACTGGTATACTTGATAGCATCTTTTTCCATTTGCAAACTCCCAAGCAAGATCATATCGTGCAGTCCCAATGTCTAGCAAGGTGGAGAACAAGAGGAATTAGCAAGCTGGTGGAAGAGATGGAAGATAAGAGAATGAAGGAAAATGAAGGGAAGAAATTCTCAAGGGGAAACTCCTCAAGAATACCCAAGCTAGGGAAAAATTGTCATGTAAAGTGCATTTGGACAAGCAATGAAAGGCCAGCATAGGATATAAGTCACAAAAGTGTACTGCCAAAGAAGGACAGGATGTAGTCCAAAGGAGTAGACATGTCAAGAGGCTTCATAGCATCGTGTTTTACTCTTTTTTTTTTTTTTTATTAGATCAAGACCAAAGGGGAAAGGGATAGCGATAGGCGACAATGAATGGAGGAAGATGAATATGAAGGCTAAACAGGAAGGGATTGAAAGCAAGATCATCGTAAGATAGCTCACAAAATAGCCAAATATTCGTGTATAGATCAACATTGTCAAGATCAAAGAGAGAAGATGGAATGGATGAAATATGTAGAAGAACTACACATGATGCCTGATTGCCAGGTTTTCATCATGGTACTTATCCAAGGTGCCACAAGGGAGTGGTTTTCACCATAGGACGAATTTATTTCTCTTTACTTTTGCTACCAAGGTGCCTGTTTCCAGGTTTTCACCAAGGCACATTTTCAATTTTTTTTTTTAATTTTTTTAATTTTTTTAATTTTTTTGGAAGAAGGCAAGCTTTTTAGATAATGCTCCTTGAAAGGATAAACCATGATATGCCAAGGATTCAAAATGATATGCTCAAAGATGCTGATAGGGAAAGGGAGATGGAAGAGAAAAATGGAGGATAGGGTTTTATGTAAAGCGAGTGAGGTTGGAAGATAGGAGGAATAGGCAAGTGAGGAAAAAGGATAGGAGGTAGAAGGATAATGCATGGAAGGATTGTGAAAGGGTAGATGGAAAGGAAGGCAAGATCAATGTAAACACACACCTTGAAGGGTGGCGAGAGGGTGGAGGAAATGTGAATGAAGGAATACGTGAAGGAATATGGCGAATGGATAGCAGAGGTTGAAGTTTAGGTGCATGAAATGGAAGAATATTTTTGGAGGGAGATGAAGTGGAAGCCTTTGGAAGCTTGAATGTCAACTTCACTTTTTGCTCAACACCAGACTCTTTCAAGAGAGACTTTGGAATCCATATAGCCTTAGGATTTTTATTTCCTTTTGATGATCTAGAGAGAATATCTTGAATGATGGATTTTGGAACCCATACTTGTCTTGTATTTTTTTTCTTAGATATCTCTTTTGACTTTATGTCTCCATGTCGTTTAGAGGAGATATGGTGATCTTCTCTTTTTGATGGATTCTTGTATTGCTTCTTTTTCTTGTATTGAACATTCAAGTTACTTCCAAAAGACTTGGGATTTGTGGAAGAGGGAGGAGGATATGACTGGTTTAGATGGGTGGGTGGATGAAATAGATTCAAGGGTATGAATCTATGTTGATCTTGAGGAAAGATGGGAGATGGAGGTATGTAAGGACCCAAGATGGATGGCGAATTAGGAGAGTTAGGAGGGGAAAGTGAAGGGACATAAGGACCCAAGATGGAAGGTAGATGTGAAGCCCTTAGTAGTGGTGGAAGAGGTCCAAGGATGGAAGTGGAAGATGCAAAAGGATAATCAATAAGTTCATCATCATCTATATGACAACCAAGGATATCAGCATCTTTAGAGTGAGCATTAGGATCTTCAATAGAATCATGGACATCTTGAATATGAGCACCTTCTTTGATAGGATTGTTCAAAGCTTGCAAAGACTTCGGAAGAGTAGAAAGTGAAAGTGAACATGGAGTGGTAGAACAAGAAGATGGAAGACTTTGATCTTGACAAGGATCTTCGGATAGCATAAGCGCATAATTTTTCTCTTGTTTTTCAATAGGCTTAACATTGGAAGGAACACCATTTTTACTAACCTTAATGAAAGTATCATTTTTGGAAAGCGCAAATGTAGTAAGGTCATTTTGATTGTCAATAAGCTCATTAGTGTAAGTAGTAGCCTGATCTTGCTTAAGAGAAGACTTAAGACATGGTGGAATGCATGAAAAGGGGGGTACAGGATCAAAAGAACCCTGAGGTGGATAAGAGACATCAGAAAAAGGAGTGGATGACATGGAGGCTTCTTGATCTTGATCTTTCCTTATGTTCTTATCTTTATCATTTTTAGAGTCCTCTTGACATGGAGCCACTTCTAAGGACAAGGAAGCATGTTGGGATTGTATGGATGACTTTGGAAGAGATGGTGAAGGACTAGCTGAAGTAGGCATTATAGCATATGAAGGCTTAGGCTCTTTAGGTTTATCATTATTGAAAGTATTTGCAGCCAAGTGAAGGTTAGCTTGAGTTTCTTTAAGAGGTAGCCCTGGAGGATAACTATAGGGAACCACATGAAAAGTATCAGGGCTTGTGTCGGATGAAGATTCTGTGAAAGATTTGAAAGACTCAGAAGCTTTAGGAAATGTACGAGTATTGGAGGAAGTAGGGGATGGAAGGGAACCATCACAAGACAAAGGTCCAACATTAACATGATCTTGCTTGAGAGTGTAATCTTTATTTTCAGTCTGAGAGTTCTTAGAGGAGAGATCCTTATAATATTGACATTTCAAGCTAGCACGATGTATTTTATAGTCCTCAGTAGTAGTAGATGGATCATCATCAAGGTATTGTCCACAAAAGCCATCAAAATCTCTTTCAAAATCAGAATCATATGGATCACCATCATGATCTATCCAATGTGACGGCCCATTTGTAGTAAGCAGGAATGAACGATGAGGAGGACTCTTAGGAATAGAGGTGTCATAGGTATCATTACATTGTCCATCGTCATAGTCATCATAGTCTCCAAAGCTAGATGTGTCACTCTCTATGGAAGAGGTATCATATTGCTCAAATTTTTTTCGGGGGCATGGTGACATGTACAAGTCTTTATCAAATGGAAAAGAGTATAGAGGTTCCTTTTCTTTCCCAAGTTTGTCAAGCTGGACTTGCATAGCATGTATTTGTTTCATTATAGTGGTGATCAAAGCTTCTTCCTCTTATTTACTGATTCTTTGAGACATGTGTACTGATTCTCAATAGCTACTGATCTATTCTTGACACAATGATATTTTTGACAGATTTTGGAACTAGGCTGGAAACATTGGATATCTTGCAATTTGACAATTTCTGACAACTCTCCCAAATTTTTCCAAATGACACTCTGTAGACTCATATGACACTGGGTAGTCTATGAAATGATAGTTGCTAAACTCATATGACAATTGGGTAATACTGAAATGACACTTGACAAAACTTGTACGACTTTTGACTTCCTGACATGACTTTTGACTCCAGAAAAGATTTTACGTCAATTTTTGCAAAATGTAAGGTCTTCAGTTTTGGATTGTTTGCAAATTGTATTATCTAGATTTTGAAGGTTATACCAGATTTGATCATTTTTAATAGCCAAGTAGATAAATAAGCACGCAGAACAGCAAGCAAGTGATTCCAAGCACGTCTGAAAACAATGAACAAGGGCAAAAGCAACCTTGCGCATGAACAATCAAGTGACCAAATTGTGCTAATCCCTGAGAGTACTAATTGTGTATGTTTTGAAAAGTTTTGCAATAACACACATATACCTGAGAATGAAAAATTGGCCTCTCTAGGGTTTTTAGTAATGGTTTGACTCTGCAACTTTTATGATTCAAAGGGGTGAACTCCAATCCCGGCGCACCAGGGTTTTGACACAGTCCGAGAACTTAATCTTCAAGAGCTGCTAGGGAGATCTGACAACCCAACAATGAACCATACCCATGGAGATTTCTTCCACAAGGACATTTATATAGTGGTTGTCACTACCATGGCGAAAATGGCTATTACCGCTTAGGTTCCGTCAATGCAGTTTGCCCTGTGAAGGGATTGTCCGCTACGGTTAACCCTCTCTAAAGATGACTCACAATAGTATACCACAAGGGGACTTGGCTCTAGATTCAAAGTTTTGACACCTCTTCACTTTTAACCCAAACAAAGCAAGCAGATTAATCCGACACGCTAAGACAAAGTTTTGTTCCACCAAGGTCTGTGATATCAACTCCACGTGATCTATCAACCTCTCCGGGGAGAGAATGTATCAATCAATAAGAGAAGACACACTAACCAATTTTGATTCACCAAAGCTCGTGATATCAACCCTACGTGATCTATCAACCTCTCCGGAGAGAGAATGTGTCGATCAATAAGAGAAGATGCACTAACCAAGTTGAATGTGAAACGCACTAAGTATCCTCCCTACCTACAAGGATTCTGTCGTCAAGAAAGATTTCGCTAGGAATCCAATCTCTCAAGAATCACAAATAGTGTTCATAGGGCCTAATTACTATGTGAGCACATATATATTCCCGAAAGTAAATCTACCAAAAGTACCCAAAAAGTAGAAAGAGGAACACTTAATGCTTAAAGAGAATATGAGATGAGTCCACAAGGTGGAACACTTAACACCTCACACAAGCTAAAAATGAGTCCCCAACTTAGAAAACAAGTGAGTTCCTAAAAGCACAAAAGGGTTGCCAAGTGGAACATTTAACGCTTCTGTCCTGTTGACCCCTCCCCTTTATGGCGCTGAGATTGCAACCACGGGGCGAAAATGAGGGGCCGGCGGATTAGCGAGTCTAATAACCCAAGATAGCAATCAAGATCAATCACAAGTATTCTAAGACTACTTAATGAATCCTTAAGGGTTCACAACCTAGTATCAATTATGCAAGTGTGTAGAAATAGATCAAAAACATGAAAAGATGCACACAAGCTTGACACATAAGAGATTTATTTTAAATCCCAAATCAAAATATTATTAGATGAAGGAGAATACCTGGGATCCTTGCAACGCGCTTAGTAGATTTTACTTGATTTTTAGCAATTTTTGTTGAGCTTTTCCATGCAAGCAAGTGACGAACTCTCCAACAAGCAAACAAGCAAACAAGATATGCAAAATATATTCAACTTATGAAAACCATAGGGTTAGCTCTAAAAATAAATTATTATCAGTAATAATAACCAGCAATCAACCCAAATGACAACTCATATCATTCATTGAACCATGTAAAAAAAATAAGTGCATACCCATCACAAAACTTTATTTTTTTTGCTGCATTTGACCTAGTCAACAAGATCTAATTTTTTTGATATGATTTTGGCTACAAAAATAGAAATTCAAAATAGAGACCCCTGCTAAAAAATAGAGAGCTTTCCAAAAATGCAAAAATTTTAGAAAAACCTGTTCATTTGTGCCCTAGAGACCCATTTTATCAAAATAGACCAGTTTTTGTAAATTGACTATTTGAGCTATGATATCATGTCCAAATTTAAAACACAAAGAATGGACCCCCAGTAGAATTTAAAAATATTTCCGAAAATATAAATTTTTTTGAAAAATATGCTGATTTGTGTCAGATATTAATTTTTTCCAGAATTTAAAGAAAAAATTATTAAAAATTCAAAACATCTCATAAAATTCTAAATTTTTTATTGTAGTTTCCATGACATGTCACCAACTTGTAAAAAAACTTTCAGACTAAAATTCCAAGCCGTTTGGGAGATAAAATTAAATATTTGAAACTTTGGGGTTTTAGCTCCCAAAAAAAAATCAAAACCAACATGCAAAGGTGGGTTGCCCCACGGTGGGCGCCAGAAATGTGTGTGTGAAAATTGTACCTGATCTGTAGATACAACACTTAGTAAAACATTAGAGGTTAGCTATAATCAAAATCGTGCAAAATTGAAAGCTATCTAACCAAGCGATTTACTGCCTTCTAATAGGTGCGAGATTAATGTTCTCAGATTGTAATCGAGATCAGTGACCTAGACGACACCTAAATGAAGGATTTGAATGCAAAAGATGGATATGAAATTGAATACAATTAATCTATATTTTTGATATTTTCTATGCAATAAGAATGATAAAAACTTGATATGAATCTATGCTATTGAAAACTGATATGCTATGAATCTAACAATGATATGTAATATGAATGCAAAAATAAGATTGATCTCACAAAGATGTCGATTCGCAAGAGCTTTGATTCTTCAATTCCAATTCTCCAGCGTGATTGTGCAAAATATGAGATGATTTGTGAAGAGCTAAAGCCTTAATTTATAGAAATCCAGGGCTTTGGAGGTGCATGGGAAAAAGCCATAAATCACTCAAATAACTCAGGTTGATTTTTGAGTTATTTTTAAATAAAAGATAATTAACTCACAAAAACATGCAAAAGCTAAGTTTTAACTCAAAATAGAGTTTAGCTTTAATTGATAATTGATAGTTGTTTGCTTTTATGATTGTGCATGTTTTATTTATGAATTAATTTAATAATAAAGTGATTTATTTCCAACTTAACTGCTTTTAAAAATAAAACAATTGATTTATGGGTTAATCAATTATTTAATCAAATTTTTATTAAAAACTATATTATTAAATAATGACAACTTGCTTTAATTAATTAAATAAGAATTTAATCAATTAAAGATAGGAATTTTGATTTATTGTCAAAATTAAATAATACAATTAATAATAGATAGAATTAAATTTAATTAAACAATTAAGTGGCAAATATTAAATCTAATTAATTAAATATGAAAATATTCAATTAATCAAACTTTAGGATAAATGTGATTTATTGCCAAATAATTATAAAATTAAAGATAATTAAGATAATTAGGAATATTACTAGGAATATTCCCCGATGCAAAATTTAAGATAATCAATTAGATTTGATGATGTTTAGATGTGCCTTAGATTAGGACTTTGATGTCAATTTTGTTCGATTTGTCGATGTAGGAGGTTAATGAACTTATAGCCCATTTTTGGGGTATTACAGATATGTGTGTTTGGTTTCTTGTTGGAAGAAGAGTTAAGAATGTTTGGTTAAGAGCACATAACACATTTCAGTATGAGAATAAAGTTTTAGTTAATTTGGTGGAGCTGATTGTGTGAAGTGACACATCTACTCATATTGAGTTGCGCGGTCCTAATTTGTGTTGCGTGCTTAGTATGGCCATTGGAGATGTTTTTGGAGAGTTATATTGTTTCTCTAATATGATTTCAAGGAAGTTCTAATAGGCCAACTTGATTATATCATTTGGAGAAAGATACTTATAGCCGATCAGTTGTGATCGCTAAGTATGGTAGAATTGAAAGAGTAGAGCAGAGTAGAAGGTGCAAAGTATTGAGCCATCAGTAGAAGGTCTATGTGATAAAGAAGAGAGTGTATGCTATTCATTGGAACTGATCAAGATAGTAGGTCTAACTCATAGTTCACCAAGATCCAGATATAATGTATATCTATTATGCAAAAGGTTGCAACCTTCACCCTTTGAGAAGTGTGCTCCTGGACAGTGTGTCCTCACCTTTAACAGGGTTAATTGTAAAAGACTCCTAACATGGTCTAACCTTTGACCAAGTCACTGTACTTCATGCATTGTAAAGATCAACTCCTAACAGGGTTGTAAGATCTTCTAACAGGGATCATTATACTCTAGTGCAGTTCATAGTGGGTGTTAATTCCCACCGAGGTTTTTACCTATTTGGGTTTCCTCGTAACCAAAATTGTGGTGTTGTGTTAAGTGTTCTCATATTTTATTTATGCTTAATTTTCTTCTATACGTAATTGGATAAATAATTGAATCTTGTAGATAACTGATTCACCCCCCCCCCTCTCAGTTATCTCTTGGGACTATTCCTAACAGGAACACCATTGACTGTTGGGTAATAATGAAGAAGAAGATTTAACAAAAGTATCAAGACTACTTTAGAGGTGGGGACTTTAGGAAAAAAATAATCTTCAAGATGACTCAAAAGGAAGAAGAATCTTTGGAGGAATATATAGAAATATTCTAGTTTTCTTTGAATAAATCTCCACAAAGTCAACTTCCCTTTGAATCTCTAAAGCTTATTTTCTTAAGGGGAGTTGATGATAAATATATTAATTCATTAATTTGATGGGAGCTATAGACATCACTCAAACAACTTTTGGACATATTTGTAAGCTGGATATGAATTATTCAAGATCAATACTAAAGAAAAATAGAAGCCACTAATTAATGTCCACTTCAAAGCCTTCAAATGTTGTCTCTCATGTGGAACTTAGCAATCTATTCTCCAATATGGAGTACATAATAAGTCACATGGACATACAACTAGATACTCTTCAAATAAAAAAGAAGTAGAAGGATGTTGATGTTGCGCTCACTGAGTATTGACCACTTTGTTAATAAAAAATTTATCCTGCAAGTGCAAGATGGTGGCTGCTATATCTGAAGACAAGTCCTCACAACTAGAGTTACACATGATGGAAGATGATGTGGGACAAGTGTTTTACATTTATTAAAGGAAAATAGGGCAACAAAAATATGGTATGCCCCCTAATCCATTGTCCTATGGTAATGCATCAACTAGATTCAAGAAAAATACTATTGGATGGAATGCCCAACCATGGAATTTTTAATTAGACATGGAAAATAAATCCAAGTTCTAATTGGGTACCTTAGCAAGGGGTATGACCTCATTCATCTCCTTATCAAATTCCTAATCATAATTAGTGGAAAGGGGCTCATAATCTATGGTCTCAACCATAGAGGGGCAATTAAATATGGCCACAAACTAATCTTCCATACTTGCATCCACCTTAGAACTTAAATCCATAGCCTAATTTAATGCTTAATACAATACCATAGATAAAAGATATCATTCCAATTCCAAAATCACCTGCCACCTTTCAACAACAAGCCACATAGTTTCTCGCTAACCTGCACCAAATCCTAGAAATAAGCTTATCCAAAAAACTTATACTAACAATGTCACACAATACCCAACTTATATAGTTGAGATTAGTGATGTCCATCTTTATTATAGAAGGAATATTGTTGGTTATACTACTCCAAAAATAACTAAAATATTTGATGAAGAACTATTAATTGACATCACTAACTAGATATAACTACAACTAGTCCCTAACCAAGATAATTCATCAAAAGATCCTCCATTTTGAGGGAGGTTGACCAATCAAAAGTATCATCTCGAGCCAACATTTGAATTGATAGGGTAGTTCAAAGACATAGTTGTCAAAATTTATTTTATCTAGGATATCAAAGATGTTATCATCTACACTAAAGATATTAGGGATTTGTGTCTCAAAAATCATGGACCAAAGAGGCGATATCCTCAAACCATTTATATTATAGGATAGTTGGTTGATATTATGCTTGGTACATTAGTTGTCCCTAAATATGTAGATCCTAATAGCCTAATTATAGATTTTTTCATAAATGAAAATCTCATAAAAATACCCTCATTGATCTAACAAGAAACCATCAATGTTGTGACTAAGGAAACCATGAATATCCTCCACTTAGTCAATATTAGACCAACCCCAACTGCATCACAATTGGTTGATAGGTCCATTGTCAAAGTTGAGGGATTCATAGAGGATTTAGTTATTATTATAGATTCATGAGAGTATGCTATGGATTTCATTGTCATTCTATTGAAAACCACTTTGGGAGGACATCCTTTAATTATTGGAAAACCATGACTAGTAATGTTAGATGATTTTATTGGTTTTCATTATGATAATATGATAATCTCTAATGGGAACACAACCAAAAAGTTGATTCTCTATTATTTTTCTCAATATCACATAGACAATGAACAACTCATTTGGCCTATATTAGAAGATGGAGAGTAGTATTCATTGCAAAAATTGATGATGATTAAGAGGAAGCAAATGCTTGATAGTCAGGATGAAGATGACACCCTTGTTGATATTATTCAAAATTCATATAAATAAAATCCAAAAGAGGAATATTTTTTTAATTGTATGAATTATCCATTACATAAACTACTAGCTCATGATGATTCTACAAAAAAAACTATGGTATATGATATTTTACATATAAATTTCCACCTTGATGTCACCAACTTGGATTTTTCTTGTCATTGAAGTTTCAACTTCTGTAGAAGTGACTTTAGGAAAAACTTTAAATATTAGTTTTGATTTGGTTAACACACAACAAGAAGCTTAGTTAACAATATTGTTGCAACAAAATAATACTAATTTTTCATGAGAATATAGTGATATGAAAGGAATCAACCCAATCTTGTGCATGCACACAATATACATTAGTGAATGCTGCAGACTAGTGAGTTAGCCTTAGGGGACAACAAATCCAACTTTAGGAGATATTTTCAAGCCTAAATTGCAAAAAATGTTAGATGTTGGACTCATTTATCCCGTTTCTGATAGTGAGTGGGTATGGCCTCTAGTTATAGTGCCAAATTAAGGAGGGGGGAAAGTGAAGCGTTTGTGTTGATTATAGGGAGCTAAATGCAAAAATCAGAAATGATCATTTCTCATTCCTATTTATTGATCAAGTTTAGGATTTCCTCTTTGGTAAAACATACTTCTCTTTTATAGATTGGTTTAGTGGTTATAACCAAATTAAGATAGCTCCTAAAGATCATGATAACACCATATTTACTTACCGATAGAGAACATATGCATACTTAGTGTAAAAGAATGAAAATAAATGAATGAATATGGGATGAGTGTCAAACTAGGAGCATCAAACAAGGTAGGAAACATCACATCACCAATTTCATCATTCTCTCTATTACATTGGGGAGGGGAAAAGTACCCATTGGGCTAAAGATGAACTCAAGTGTTGAGTGAGATTTCCTGGTTGCTACTGATGTAGTAGAATTCATTGATACAATTTGGAATGAAAAGATGAAACAAATAGAATGCAATAGGATGAAAGGAGGAAAAATCCGAGTACATAGACAAAAAATAAATTGACATGCAAATTCTAGAGCTAGATATATGATGTAGATTGAGTCATTGACATGTGCCATAAGTTGCAACCAACTTTATGTGGTAGGGGTGACCTATATAGATAGGGGCGACTAGACTTGCCCTTATAGCTAAAAGTCACCATTTTTTTGCCAAAAGGTGATGCTAAAAGCCAAGATTTGGAGCAAACAATTAGATATTCAAAGATCTGAATTTGAATATTCAATACTTGTCACCTACACACAAAATAAGGAAATTGTTGGGAGAAAGGGGCTTTCCTTAGTTAAACCTTTATTTAGGAATTAATCTTGAAAATGAAATAAAATTGCATAAAGTAAAGAAGTGTGTTGTTAGTAGCAGAGGCTTGATAAATGCTATACCTTCATAAATGTTGGATGGATCATGAAGATGATTGAAAGTTTTCTTGACTTTGCATCTAGGATAAAAATGACATGGATTCCTTCACACATGCTAGGATCTAGACATTACTCCATATCTTCCACGCTTAATGTTTGGAATTGACTTCATTTTCTCTTTGAATGATTAAATGCTTTCTTTCTTGGATCTTTATTTATAATTGATTAATGGATTGACTTGGATTCAAAAATGAGGTAGGTAACCTTGCATTTATACCTCTCCAAGCCATTTGGGGCTTAAGAGTCAAATTAAGCTGACTTTGAATTTAGAATCCTACCTAAAGTGAGAATAATAAAATACAATTGGGGCTAAGTTAGTGTGACGAGGGGGAATTATAATGTCAAACTCATAAAATTTATGACCTATTCTAACTAAGTCACCCTAATCGAGATAAGTGTTGGTTTTAAACAATGTATAGAAAACTAGGCATCATACCTCAACTTAGAGACATGTGTTTATTAGGTAGCTATCAAATTCCACCATTAAAAACCATTTACTTACCAACCTAAGGATATTTATCTTAAAATGGGACAACACAATATGTGCACTAAGAGCTTTCTAGAGCCATATTATCCTAAGTTCAAAAAATTAAAATATCAAACTAGATATGATAAAGGAAATATAGTAAATAACTTAACCATTATCTAATACAAATGAACTCAACTCAAACTTATACTGAAAAAATAATTCCTGAATTAACAAAGATAACTACTCTATTTTGTTTTGGCTGTAGGAATAATCATAGAATTACAGTTCTATGGTTGTAGGGACAGTTAACTGCTAAACTACCAAAATAGAGTATAAACATATAAGATTAATAAAAAAAAGAAAATAAGTATAATCCTCACTAAGTGGGCTTCCTTGGACGAGCCTTCTTAATGACTACCTAGAATCTTAGAGACTAAACATAAAAAATGGCATTATTCACTCATGCTAATAACATAAAATAACTGAACTTGATCTTTATTTATAAAATTCTTTTAAGATTAAAAAAATTACAATACTATCTCAACCAGCCAATTTCTAATGAAAGTTGGGAGAATTTATAGAAAATAAGCACTATAACCAACTAACTACTTCAACCACTCAATTATGTATAGTGAAGAAGAGAGATTTTATTAAAAACATGAAATCAAGAACAAGACATCAAAACATAGTAGGACTCTATTCCAATTCTAACCATTTAATAATTCAGATCATAATTTTTCCTATATTTTCTCTACTATTGAACATAGTAAGTAAATAAGAAGATAAATGTTCTTTTAACTGATTGAAGGAATCTTATGTAGATGTAACACTTGGATTTTTTTCTGTAATAGTATTGACTCCTTCTTGCATTGTTGTTCTTAAGCTTTTCAAAAGAACTGCCACATCTTGGCGATGACATTACTCCTTATCTCTTCCATTGGAATTTTTCAAATAGCTACATAAATAAGGTTAGCACACATATATACTAACACATTAATCATTATACCATCCTAAATTTTAAGTACCTATAATTAGATGCTCAATTAGGCCCCATTTTTTGTGTTGTCAAGATCTTATGTGCATTATGCTTGATTTAGTTACACATTGCCTTCATTTTCAGCTTCCTTTCCTCATTCTTGACATCCAATTTCATTTTCATCCGTTTAAGTGGGAAGAGGATGTGTTGGGTGTCCTCTTATCAAGAAGAGTGTAAGGCATCCTCTTCCCCAATGTTTTTCCTGAAATTTGAATTGGGGGCCTGTATTGAGGATTTAGTGGGATTTGTAAATTTATGTCAGCCTTCTTTGACTTTTGACCTCTAAAATGTTGTGAGAGGTATAAAAATAATCCATATCTCCTCATTTAGACATAAGGCAAGTTAAAATTCAAGATCTCTCCTACAATTTTGCATCTCAAGAATTCTCAAGTAAGATCTCAATAATTTTAAGGTATTTTCAAGTCAATCTTCTCCATGCATCAAGCTTCTTTCCCTGCCTCATTTAAGGAAAATTCAAAGGAGTCTATCTTCAAGGAAGAAGATCATAGTACACACATCCATATACATACACCCAAGCACCCACATTCATTCAAATCTTCAACTCTTCAAGTCATCCTTCTCTTTTTCCATCAAGCATTGTGGCAAACTACGACATTCATGGTGCAAAGTTTGTCTTTTCATGATCACCTTCTAGATTTTTATGGAGTCAATGCTATGTCATTAAAATTTGTGATTAAATATAAATAATCATTTTTCCATCAAGGTATAAGGTAATTTATGATTCAAATTTAGCTTGTACTCCATATCAACAAATTTCCTTTCAAGAATATTTCATTTAATTTTAAAGGTTGATCCTCAACTGGGGTTCGACTAAGGAAAAACCCTCTCTACACAATAATTTCCTTGTTCTCTATGTGTAGGAACATGTGGTTATTGTGCCTAATTATCTCCATAAAGTGCATGACTTGATAAGTAGTCTAGAACTAAATTCAATTAAAAGCACTAGGAACAAGACACCCCAGGTGACGTCTTCCTTGAAAAAAACATCAAATTGAAATCTTAGGTTAGTGGTGTTCTCTAGTTTCCATTTCTGGTACCCACAAAGAGCTATCTATTTTTTTTTTTAATCATATATTAGCGAAGGATTAGAGATACCTATTAAGCACTTGATCCCATTCAAGCTTAGTGGGTCATCCTCCTTCCTAATGTGCAATAGGAGACAGTATTGATCCACCTTGATCCTCATTTCTTATTACACATTCATTATTTAAAATACAATCTGATCATAATTTATTCATGAAAATATACTTATATAGAATTCATTTAGTCTTAATGGTTTTTATTTAAAAGGACACAAGATATAGAAATATAGCTTAACAACATGACTTAAAACATGTATCAAACCATAAAGTTCATAAACTTGAAAAGATAAAACAAAGTCTAGGATAGCATAAAAGTATGCAATAAAAGACATAAATGGGGCTCATCATCCACCCCCAACTTAAGCTCCTAGCAGTCCTCTAGCAAGAGGATTCTGATTCTCATTCCATGAAAGTAGTCTGAAGTTACCCACAATGGTTTGCTCCTTAGTATTTACAATTAGATTCTAGGAAAACCTTTGACATTTTTTCAAAGTTTACCACCATGGTTTCTCTTGTTTGACATCATAAGAAGTGCTACCTTCCCAATTTAGCATAGGCCACCATAATAGTGGTGGCTATAAAATTGATGAGATCCACTTTTCCAGTTTATTTTTGCCCAATTGTATATACGTTGCCACTTTATAAAGGGTTGCATGGTAGTTCTGTAATGAATGAGGTTCAACCATCTTCAATTTATCTGGCAAATACTTATATATATGAGCTAGGAGCCCAAAAAATATTTCAATTAAAGTAACCATTTCTTCAAGTTCTTTATGAGCCTCTTGTATTAATGTCATGACTCTATCCTTCTAATCAAGATTGTAAATCAACATATTCCACTCATAAAAAATCTAGTTAGGGTCATCAAATTCATCCCAAAAGGGTAGGAGGACAATCTATTCCATATCCTCATGCTCTATATGATGTTTATGTCTATTATTCTTATTTTTCACATATGACATAAAGGATCTCAAATGGATATCCTTAATGAATAACAATAGATTCCATTATGAATCAAATGGAACAACATAGTTGTATAGATAAAAATCACAAAATAAATTTCTTATGTCAAGGAGTGGTTTTTTCATAGGAAAACATAAATTCTTTAGGGGTAATAAGATATGGGAGAATTATTGAGAGCTCCCTAGACATCTTATAAGAAAGGTGCACTTATTTTGATAGAAATGCATATGCCCTAGGTAGTATCTAAATTCTATAGTTTATGGTACTAGGGTACTTATAGTTTGTATCATTTATTTCAAGTTTGTAATTTCTTCACCCCTTTCTCTTAGCTCTTCTTGCAATTGTTCTTTCTATTTCTTTTATTCCCTCTCTCTTTCTTCCATCAATTTTCATAATTGCAATACAACAAAAACTCATGAGGATGAGGATTATGTGAGCATATTTACTCTAACCAATTTTGTTTGTTATTGTTGGTCCCCTTCTCCTTCTTTATTTGTCACTACCTTATTTTCTTCCACTACAAGGTTCTATAATGTAGCTGTAGTATGATCCTCATCTAATGGTTACTCTTCACTCTAACCTTTATGCCCTTGTCCATTTACAAAATTAGATCCCAAATTAAGCTCAACTTGTATATTACCAGAGTGAACTGAAACTTCTTTGATATCCTCTGATGGACTAACCTCCTCAACTTGGTTACTGTCCATGTCTCTCTTTGATGTGAATGAGTTTTCAATACTAGAGAGGGTTTTCTTATCCTCTATTCTTCTATTTGTTCCTCCTCTTCATAAGAAAAAGTATCCTCTATTTTAGTTGATATTGGAATGTAGGTGGCCTTGGTTTCCTTTCTCCCCATTGGTTTCCTAGGCTTTGCACTAAGCCTATGACTCCTCTTAATAGTTTTCATAGTGTACTAGCATAAATTGTAAGAACCTAATTGGTGTATACAATTGCATGATTTTTTAGCACCTACATTAATGTGTTCTCATTTTGGCATACATAATAGGAATTCATATTGCACTTAATGAACATCTAAATTCAAACATGAGTCCTCTATTGATTCAATTTATCTTAAAATTGAGGTTTAAGCCCTTATTTCTAAGTGTTCTCCTCTATTATTTCTCTAGTACAATAGTTTTTTTAATCACATAGGCCCTATGTTACCATTTGTGGCCTTTGTATTCTTCCCCAACCCCAAAATCAATCGTGCCTTGTAATCTGGCATATCCTAGTTATCCAAGACCCACAATTCTAATTTGAGCTTTGATTAGAGGGAACAAAATGATTAGGGCATTCTATTTGTAGGGAAAAAATTCCTCAGGCATTCTATTCCCTGAGATTTGAAATAAAATTGAATTTGGGGTCGCGTTTTGATAATTTAGTCAGAGTGTTTAATTTATGGTTGGATCTCTCAAGTTTATCATCAAATTTACAATAAAATTAAGCATCTTACTTCATTTTGGCAAGGTAAAATAAAGGGCAAGGTTGAAGCCACAATTTAAAGACATCGCATGAAATAAAGAATTTCAAATCAAGGCAAGAATTAATAAGCATCAAGATTCAAATGTTATTTCTCTACATCAAGCATTTAATCACATCAACATAAACATGATGATTTCAAAGGATAATGAAGATTACAACAAGATCACTGATTGTTGATTATCTTGTACTCTACCTCTTAAGTTGGGTATGGTTTCTTTTTATCCTATGATCTATACATTTGAGGTTTAGATAAAAAATTATTTACATTCTTTCAATCACATTTGATTACATTTTCATATAGGGTTTTACTCTATCATACTAGGGTAGATATCTTATTTACACTTATATATTTTATCTCATAGTAATTTAGACATACTCTAGATTCACGAGCATGCACACATTATCTACGGAGGTGGGAATCACCAAAATGGGGGGTTGAATAATGCAAAACCATATATAGCTACCCACACACATAATTTCCATATTTATAGGTATAGTGAGGATCAAAATTATATGTCAATGAAAAAAGAAAATCTCTGCCATGAGACAGTCCAGGATCTATCAGTTTGAGCCCCAAGTATAGGGTACACAATGTCTCAGGATATTTGTACCTAGTTATAGAATTCCCTAGGCATTTTATACCTCCCACATCCAATTCAAATTTAGACTAGAGTCAGGTGTTGACTAGGAGATCTCAAATTTATGAGTATAGGTATTTGCAAAGTCCTAACTACCAAAAATTTAGATATGCATAAGCTCTATTTTCATCCTAGGTGCACAAAATTCCTTTTTCATATCCATTTATACTTCATTTGAAATTTTTAGTAAGTTAATTTCTTATCTTATTCGGTCATTTGCATAATAGTGACATCTCTCCTCTTCTCAATTTTGAGAAACAAAGGAATAGAAACCCTAAGAGCATAGGTCTTGTATTGGAACCCTTACATCAAGGTGACTACCAATCATACTCATTTGGAGGTGGTTTCATATTATAATGTGTCTTAGGATTAGGGAATTGACTCTTACCTTGACCCCCATTTTCTAATTGTACACATATAAGTCTTTGTAACTACTTTTTTGATCTTTCTTACTATTTCTATAATTATTTTGGCCTTTTTAGTGGCTACAAGATGCTCTTTCTCTATAACCTTCCTCTTTATAATTCTAGGGATTTTAGATTAAAAAATATTAGCTTTACCCTTTTTCTTAGTGCACTTTGTCTCCTTTTCATCTAATTTTATTTTTGATGCATTTCTAGTCCTAGTAGATGTTCTTAATATCAGGATCTCTGCTAGGGTAGAGCTAGGATTATAACCCATTTATTTACTAGATCCAGTTGAAGGAGTTCCTCTCTTAGTAATATTGTCACTGGAGGATTGTGTAGGGAATGTATTCAAAGATGAATCCCCCTTTTTCAATTTAATTGTACCCTCATTCCTTATGATTCTTCAGGTTAAAGTTCATCCAATGGGTCCTACATCTACTAGTCCAACCCTTTTATTTTTCAAGAAATCATTCCAAACCATGCATGGTTACATTTCTTCCAGGGTTTTTTCAATTAACAGTTGAATTAAATAATAGTGAGAGATATATTTAATGCTACCTTTTTTACTTAATTTCCATAAACTGTACATGAAATTATTCACATTCATCAATAAACCATGTCAAAGGTGGATTAGAAGTTTGAAATGAACACTATGAAGCTAATACTTTCAACCCTCACATGTTAGGTACATCACAATGTAGGTTGTGCTATGAGCAAATTATGGTGATAAAGATAATATTCATGTCCCTTGACTGCTAATATCCAATAGATAGGGTCACTTGGTAGTGTGAATTTAGACCTAGATGATCTTGCATCACTGCCTTCTCGAAATGTCTCCCCTATTATAAGTAGTCATGTTATATCCATAATTATTTTCTCTATGACTACAATATTTAAGCCCTTAACTAATTATTGGTCATTTCTTAGAGTCCTAGCAAACTCCAAAGCTACTTGGTCATTGAAATTGCCTAGCTTCAAAAAATAATCAAGTCATCCACACCTTCTATATATATATATACTCATAGTCTTGGTCTTGTAAAATGAGTTCATGACCCAGTAGTTCACATAAAATAGGAGGGCCTCCCATTCCTACAATTTTTCAATTTTCAAATTCCTTTTTCTCTGCACATGTAATGCCTCGCCAGGGAACCCAAGAGAGATAAACCTAAACATGAAACTAAGTTTATAGAAATAAACCTAAACATTAAATTTGGATGATTAGGTGGATTTTGGTCAGCCATTCTTGCTTGGTAAACTATTAGAGCAAAAGGATTCTTACTGAATGGTTAATTAAGATGATCTCCATATGATGTATTAGAACTGCTCAAATGGGCTAATGCAATAGAAAAAGGGTTTAAATCTTCTTCTCCTACTAGTAAATTTTGTGGCTCAAATAGATGGTTATCATGATCATGTTCATTAGGAAGGAATCTCCCATAAGCATCCCTTGTCCTAGCTCTATGCATGTAGATTTAACTCATTCCCAGTATACCTACACAAGATTTATTGAAGTAATGATAATTTATAACTGACTATAACTCATGTTTTTATAAAAAAAAAATTCTCTATGCTACTAAATACTGGACAAATTATAACTCCAAAAAACTTTTAGTTTGACAACATCCCCAACAACAACACCAAAAATGTTAGTTTCAAAAAATGGATAGACAACTGGGCATAAAACCTCAACTTTGAGACATGTTGTCTTTACTGGGTAGCTATCAAATTCTACCATTAAAAATCATTTACTTATCAACCTAGGGACATTTATCTTGAAACAAAACAACACAATATGTGCACTAAGAGATTTGTAGAGCCATACTATCCTAACTTCAAACAATTGAAAACTAGATGTCATAAAGGAAATATAGAAAATGACTTAATTATTATCTTCTATGAATGAACTCACCTCAAAATTATGATGAAATAATAATTCCTTAACTAACAAAGACAACTGCTCTATTTTTTTTTGGCTATAGGAACAATCTTAGAATTATAGTTTTGCGGCTACATGGATAGTCAAATGCTAAACTACTAGAAATAGAGTATAAACATCTAAGATTAATCTACGGAAAGAAAATAAGTAGAATACTCACCAAGTTGGCCCCTTGGATGAGTCTTCTTAATGACTAACTAGAATCTCATAGACTAAGCATCCAAAATGCATTATCCACTCATGTTGATAACATAAAATAATTGAACTCAATCTTTATTCAAAATATGCTTTTAATAGTAAAGTACAAAAGTAAAATACTATCTCAAGGAAAGTAGAGAGAATTTATAGAAAATAAGCACTATAACCAACTAAATACTTCATCCACTCAATTCCTTACAATGAGGAAGAGGACTTTTATTAAAAACATGAAATTAGGAAAAAGAAAGTAAAACAAAGCGAGATTCTATTCCAACCATTACTTCACATCATAATTTTCCCTATATCTTCTCTACCATCAAACATGGTAAGTATATAAGAAGATAAATGAGCTTCTATTTGATCCAGGAATCTTATGCAGATACAAAAACTAGATTGTTGCCCATAAAAATATTGAATCCCTTCCTCCATTGTTGTTCTTGACCTTTTAAAAATAAGTGCCACAACTTGGTGATGACATTACTCCCTCTTAGCTTCTCTGGGAATTTAATCAAATAGTTGCATCAACAAGGTTAGCACAAATAGATCCTACCACATCCATCATTATTTAAAATAAAACAATAATCATAATTTACTCATGAAAATATACTTATATTACATTCAATATTTAGTTTTCATGGGTTTTATAAAAAATACACAATATACAGCAAGAGAGTTCAACAACATGAATTAAAATAGGTATCAAACCACAAGTTCATGAACTTGAAAAGGTAAAACAAATTCTAGGACAACATAAAAGTATCTAATAAAAAAATAGAAATGGAGCTCATCAACAAAAATGGCACAAATTTTTATCAGCAGTTAATATGATTATAAGTATTTTGAAGATGTATGCCAAATTGGGGTGTGAAAAGGGGCAACATGTGAAATAGGCTGTATATGGTGATAGGGACTATGTGCACAAAAAATAATCTTTGAATGAAATAATAAAAGGGGGCACACCTATAAAAGGGACCTCATTAATTAAAGGACTCAAATGAATTGAAGAATGGAAAATCGCTAAAATGGGTGCCAACAAAGTGTAAATTGTACACCTTAGTGAGGTTCTTACAATTTAAGATACTAAATTTAGCACCTACTTTAGTAGGGGTATGAGTCTACATGCATGCTCATGGTAAAGTACATCAAAAGCATAGGAAAGAAGATCTCATCAAGATAAAAGAGGGAAGGAAAATAACAAGCCCTCAAGTGACTTAGGTCCTCATCAATCTTAAACCAAGATGAAATAAACATCCATGAGAGAGAGAGAGCTATCCTAGTAAGGTAAATTTTTTTGGAATTATGGAAAGGTGTGTACTAAGAGGGGAGGGGTGAATCAATACCCTTAAAAAATTTCAAACTAAATCCTTGTAAACATGTAGTTCATTAACCGACTGTATCAATTGCAGTCACCATACACTCAATAACATAACTAAAATGTACATGCATGTAATCTAATCAATTAAGAATATGTGAAACTTCATATGCATAACCCATGTATTTTGGTATTGCAAAAACCCTTGGTAGAAGGTAAAAACTATGGTGGGGATGAAACCCACAAAGCTTCACTTTTGTAGAAATAAAGTTGTCAGTTAAGGCTTACAAATATTGATCACTTCTAGTGATCTTACCTTGTTAGGAGTAACAATAAGATCAAATAGATCTACTTGGTTAGAGGATTTTAGCAACACTCATCAAGTGTGTACTCGATTAAGAGATTTTACAAAAGACTCTTAAGTCTACTCTGTTAGGAGATTGTAAGTATGCTACAATTGTTAGAGAGTAACAATGAAGTTTGATCTGCATGAGAAACAACTTACATTACTGATATCAGATCCATTAAGTGCATTACTAAAATCACCTTGCTGTGATGAATATGTCTTTCTGTACTGCTCGGTAACCTTAAACATTTTCTAATAAATTGAATACTCTATCAAAAATCCTTCCAATCTTAACCTTGTCTGATCTTTAGATGTCTCCCAATGGTGGCTACTTCATGTGATACTTGTTAAAATGGAATCTTTACAATACTTATATCAAAATTATTTGACCTAATTAGGGTTTGACTCTATCTTAGAAAACCTAAGATCAACGGTTCAAATGATTAACCTAAATCATCTTTACATAGGAATCATTGGTCATTAAATGATTACATCTATATTAAATATTCACCTCGATCTTGGTAAATCATTTTCTAACTCAGAAAAATGTTGTTCACCTTGAACTATGTGTCATTCCAAACTTTTATGTGAACTCTAGATTACTCGGTAAATGCCAAGTCTCGATCTTAGTATATACTAGCGCTCGGTAATCCTACGTACTCAATGACTTCTATACTTGATAATCTCTATGCTCAGTGACTACTATGTAGTTATGACTAACTAAACTATCTTTCTCTATTTAGTGACTGTATACATGAATACTAATGAAAACTCTTTATCCATTTAGGAGTAACATTCTTCCCATTTGGCATTATTATCAAAAACATATGTGTATGCTGACTATAAAAGTTTGAAAAAAATTTGTAAACCAAAAAATGTAGAACTGTGTGAACTCCCCCTTTGAACATGCTCTTGGTGTATATACATATTTCTCCCTTTCTAAAATTAATGCCAAAAATATACTTACAGTTTGTCAAATATGTTTTGATGGGTTTTCTTGAGAGTATGCAAGAGGTTTTCCCATTCCTCTTTGAGATTTTCTAAAGCAATTTTCTCTAAATTGACTTGTGCATGCATGCCAAAAATGATCTCAATAACTGAAATCTCAAGGGTGGCAACTAATTCCTTTTCCTTATTCAGATGCTTTTGCATCAACTTTAGTTGGGGTAGTAACTCAGCCTAAAGCTTGGTTACCCATTCTCTTATCTTGTCCTCTTCCTTAACTATTGTCTCAACCGTTGAATATTTGTAACCTTTGTATAATGCTCATAAAATGCATTAGGCTCAGTTGCTAGACTAGTGGCACTATTCTTGAGATCTTCATCTAATTTTTGTATCTTTTCATTAATCTTGGTAGTGAATGTGTCAATAGTGCATAATTTATGCAAAATTTTAATAACTCTTTGAATTATACTATCTAGCTCGATTATTACCTCAGAAAGTTTAGCTTTATTGACTACCACTGCTTGGCTGATTTTATTGGTTAGTTTGTACTGAATCTTTTGTTGTGCTCGTTCTTTAATCATATGCTTTGCATCAATAGTTGGTCCATTGATGGTCTCGATGAGGAGTGCAAGTTGGTCAATGATGGGGGTTGATTCATCTACAATGACATCTGGGGAAACTTGCATTAGGATTTCCTTGACATCCTCTAGCACCTTGGTGTTCTTGTGTTCTTGCCTCAACTTCTCTTGAGCTTCTTTTCAAGTACATAACTCTCCATATTTTTTGAGAACTTTGGGATCAAGTATCCTTGGGTCACATGCTGGTATTTCTATTATCTCATCAAGAGTGACCGAACCCTTACTTCTTCATTTCCTCTTCTTATTCTTATCTTTCACACTGGATGTTGGAGATTATGCACTAGAAACTTGAGCCTTATGCTCTAGATTTGTCTTGGGTGGCTCGGTGGATTTTTTTTATTCCTTATTCTACCCTGTTGTTGATTCTACAATTTGTGGTGTTGGGGCTTGTGACTTGGTGTCTGTGGTAGAAGTGCCTACTGTTGTCTCTATTTGTGTTCCTTGAACATTATCTATTGCATTAGTGATCTTAGTGGGTGCTTCACCTTGTGTATCCTCTCCACTATGCTCGGTCTCCTTACTAGTCTCCTCACCCTTGTCTTCAGTTGTATCTTTGTCTTGCTCGGGTGGAGCTTCCTCATTTTTTTGTTTAGTTTATATGTCAATATCTTGTACCAGTATGGGAAGATTACCTGGTACCATTTCTCATGCTACCTCAATTTCTTCTTCTTCTCCAAGGTTCTCGGTAACATCAGTTATCACTTCATCTTCTTTAGCTTCATCATCGAGGTCACCTCCTATTATGTCTTTAATTAATATTTCTTCATCCCCTAATGTAGTCAACATATCTAGAATTCCTTCCATAACATTCTCAACAATGATTATAAAGTCTTCTGCATAAGTTTCCTCCTCAGGCTGCTTAGTATCCGAGATGTGAATAGCTTCATCCTCAACATTTAATGATACATTTGCTGGTAAGCTCGATTGAGGTTGCTCGGTATCATCTGCAGATGCAGTTGCCTCAATTTGTGTTGATAGGCTGAGGGTTTTAGTCCATATTATATTACTCTCTTTATCTACCTCTTGTATTTTTCCTTGTAAAAATTTAAATGCTCTAGCCTTCATAAAAAATTACTTGCATATTGTTTCATGGCTGCATCTATCTCGGGGATAGATAAGTCTGATTTTACCAAAATAAGAGACCTTTCTCTCATCCTCTTCTCAGTTTGAAGTGCATACATCCATCTGGCAGATACTTTTTCATACAAATTCTTTGGTATGATACTTGCAAACTCAACTAGAACTCGTTTGAAATTTATCATCATACCTATTATAGCTTCCTCCAGCTTGTCCTAATCCTCGATGCTCATAGTAGAGTACTTGTTGAGCTTGGGAGTAGAAAGCCTTCCAGTTTTCTTTATCCATTCTACAAATTCATTAATAGTTTGTGGACCTTTATTCACTACAACACAAAATTGATTAGTGTCTTCTTCTTTAGAGTCTATGTCATCTTTGTTTCTTATCAACTTTCTTCTCCTCTTTGGTCCAGGGAGCGTGGTAGGTGTTTTTTCTCCTCTTTTTTTTTGATATGTGTAGGTCAATGTAGGCCTTGTTATCTTCACTACACCTTTCTTCAAAGGTGGTGTACTACCAGTTTCTGACCCTATCCTTGTTTGGGTTGAGGTATCAACCTATTTACCTTTACCTTTTGTAGCCTTAGGTGGCTCTTCTTGTTCATGTTCATCAGACTCGGTGGCCTTTTCATCTGTATCTTCACCAACTGGTGCCTATTCCTCAATTTCCTCATCAACCAATTTCTCAATAGCTTCATCAGTGACACTAAATTATTTATTTAAGGATTTTACCATCTTCTCCTTTTTCCTTCCCATCTTTTCTACTACAAGTCCCATCTTTATTCTGGACTTGGCCTCATCATAAGTTCCAAACCGTGTAGCTTCTTTATCCTTAGGCTCGGCAAGTAAAGCCATAATTTCTTTTGTAGGTTGGTCTATGTCAATTTTGTACTCCATGGGGGGTAGCCAAGCTCTTCTTGGTTCAACTGCTTTAATCAAGGCGGTGTCGGTGTCCACTAGAAAATAAATGTCATCCTTGTATTTCTCAACCAACTGTGCTAGTATCCTTGTTCTTTTCTCCATTCTCTCTTTGAATTTACTAATATAATCCTCCATAACTGGTTCAAAATTCTTGTCTAGGTTTCTAATAAATTCCCTTATTTGTGTATACACCCTAAAATGGTCGCCTAGACTTTGGGCCCCATTTTTGCAATTTATCAAATCCCTGAATCAATATTTTCAAATATCAACAATATCAATTATATCAATTTTCTTGATCAAATCATAATCAATTCAATATTTCCTAAGTTTTGAGCCTTATTTAATTTAAAAGAGAAAAAAATAAAAATCTTATTTAATTAAGAGAACATGTTCCCTTTTAATTAATTAAAAATCTCTTTTAATTAAATAATAAAATCACTTTATCCTAAGCTTTTATTTAATTAAAAAGAATTTCCTCCCTTTTTATTTAAATAAAAAATCCCCACTTTTCTTCTTATCCTATGTTGCATAAATAAAGAATTATTCTTATTTTATAAAAAGAGAAAAAATACTTTTTGTCTCATATGGACACTAAAGTCAACCCCTATTTTTCTATTGGAGGATATTTGTGCACAAGGATCAAGCTTCTATTTTTCTCCACCATTGATTAAGTCTTTTGCCTCTTAATCTCAATTGTCCATTTTCATCTCATTTCTTATAAAAGGAGAGCTCTCTTCCTCATTTGCATCTTAGGTTTTCATGCTAATATTATGCTGCAGGTTTTCTAGGTCATTTGGAGCTTTCTTTGAAGACACTCTTGCAATCCAAGCTTTGAAGACTTTGTTGCATCTCATTTCATATTTGCTTTCATAGTTGCATGATAATGACATTCTTAGTGTAGATTTTCTTTTATGCAATAGATTAATCTCACATAGTCTAAATAGGAGGGTTTGGTCACATTTGTTCTTTCTTTTCATAGATTAGTTGCATTGTACTTTCATTTCTATAGACTAGATTGCATTCTCATTCTTAGCTTACTTACATTGCATTGCATACATTTGGATTTCATTAGAGATATTAGAATTGTTTCCCTTGTATTTGATTTAGAATCTCTCATTGTGTGGTTGACTAGCAAGGTCATGAGCTCATAGTTCTAGCTGAGCGCAATTTTACAAATCTTGCAACTCCATGCATAGAGAGCTATGGATCGATTTGTGAGCGCTCATTCTTGAGTTTCCTTGCATGCAATGATTCATAAAAGTGTGACAGGATTTTAGCACACATTTTTGGTGCCCACCATGGGGCAACCCACCTCTTGCATGTTGGTTTTGATTACTTTTGGAGCTAACCCTTGTGCAGATTTGTTTGGAGATGGAAAACCTTAGATTTGAAAGATTTGATCATATCTCCCAAATGGTTTGGTTTTTTGGTCTAAATATTTTTTTTCAAGTTGGTGACATATTAGAGAATCTCAAATAAAAAATTTAGAATTTTTTAAGGTATTTTCAATTTTTAATAATTTTTTCTTGATTTTTGATAAAAAATTAATTTTTAGCGCAAATTACATATTTTTAAAGAAATTTTTACATTTTCAAAAATCTCTTCAAATTCTATAGGGGGTCTATTCATTGTGTTTTTAATTTAGAGGTCATATCATAGCTCATTTGGTCAATTTATAAAAACTAGTCTATTTTGAGAAAGTGGCTTTTAGGGCACAAATGAAAAGATCTTGTTGAAATTTTGACATTTTTGGAAAGCTCTCTATTTTTTGATAGAGGTCTCTTTTCTGCATTTTGTGTTTAGGGTCCGAATTCATGTGGTATAAGTCCAATCTTGTTGACAAGGTCAAAAAATCAAAATTAAAAAAAGAGTTAAATGTTCAAATTCACTTGAAGAGTTAAATGTTCCACTTTTGGACTCACTTCACATTCACTTGAAGAGTTAAATGTTCTACTTTTGGACTCACTTCACATTCACTTGAAGAGTTAAATGTTTCACTTTTGGACTCGCTTCACATTCACTTGAAGAGTTAAATGTTCCACTTTTGAACTCACTTCACATTTACTTGAAGAGTTAAGTGTTCCACCTTTAGTGCTTTAAATACTTTTGATAGTGAATTACTTAATTTTATTTTTAGAAGGCCTACTCGGGGACACACCACCTCAAGGGATGACCTTAACTCCTGTGTTTCGGTGGAGTATAAATAGCGGGTGGTGAATCGAAAGACACCTCTCTTGGGAATTGAGTTTGATATCACTCTTGGCTAAGCCTCAAAGAACTTTATACCTTTGAGAAGTGAAGGAGGAGATTTGGGTTACTGTCTCCCCCCAGCTGTGTGATTTTGGATTCTTCTCATCTACGGATTTGGGCTTCATGTACCTTATGTATATCGAGGACTCCTTTTAGAAAGCCATGTATATCCTTGTAGACAACTTGTTAAGGTGTTGTTGTGTTCTATGTGCCCGCTAAAACATTTTCAAGAATATACACAAGTAGAACCTTTAAGGAGTATAAATACTAAGCCACTATCTTTGTTCATGCACAAGGTTGCTTTGCCCCTTGCTCATTGTTTGAAGACAATTGCTTGCATGAACTCCTTGATTGCTATCTTATGTGCTTGATAAAATGCTGGAAATCTGTTAATGTGTTTGATTAAACCACAAAACAACTGAATTCCTGAGTTGAAACACCCAACTTTTTACAGCTTGCTCAATTTTCTATCCTATCATTAGAGACTTGTTTTGACTTTAAATGTCTGGTTTCTGCCCTCTAGGAATAGCTTCAATTGGTTTACAAGGCCACTTTGGAAATAGTTGTCAGGTTAGAAGGTTATTCTTGGTGAGAAAGCTTATCTCTAGAATTGTTAGCTACATTCTTGGAGAATTTTAGTGCTCTTATTATCCAAATCACTTTCATTTAATCAATTTCAATTATATTTTGGCCTAATCCAACCTTCCGATTCAAAAGTGTAAGGATATTCATCCTTTGATTTTAGCACCTCTTTGACAGTGTTGGTAAAGCCCCTTTATTTCTATCTTTTCATTTCATTTTGGACAATAGAGAACTTTTATTATCCTAGTTTGGTGTTGACACTTTGCGAGGTCACCCTATCATTAAGAATCTCTTTCTTTCATGTCAGTTACAACAAAGTACCAAGTCAATCAAGGAAAGCAACCTCCTGTTGTCTTTAGCCAGTTACCACCAGTTAAGACTCATCAACAACATAAGGGAAAATGACCCCTTTTTGATCAATCTCCTAAGAGTGAATTTGAGATTTGTTTTAATCCAAAAGGTAATCCTAGTGAAGTGAGTACCTCTTTAGCACCCATTTCATCAAGTATGGACATGAGTTACACCTTCACTCAACAATAAAGAGAAGTAATGAACCAGACTCTTGATGACATGTTTCAACAACATAGGGGTAACATGATGTCTATTGGGTTTGCATATGCTAGTCCACCTGAATCACCCTCGATCAGCACAAGGTATCTTCATGCTCACCAATGAGCTGAGAGACATCACCAACAAACTCACTCAAATTCAGGGTCACAACACAAAGACCAGAGCAATGAGTCTAGTGACCACCACATCAATGTAGCCAATGCAATCAGACAGTCAAGGCAACCTTCTCCTCTTAGAGATACCTCTCGATATGCAAATACAAGATTGAAGAGCATTGAAAGGGAAAAGCAAGCCTATCTAGATGAACAAGCTGCTAAAAAGGAGAAATTTAGACAACTAGAGGAAGAGGAACGTGCATTATTGGACATAAGAAAAAAAGTCACTCAAGAAGAAGAAGATAGACTCTATGCACAACAACTACAAAACCGATTCAATGGGAGGGGTACTAATAGTGGGACCCAATCACCCCCGTCTACTCCCTCACCAAGTCCTAGAAGAAGGTTAAGGATGCCCTCAAGATCCCCAAGTCCTAGAGGTAGAAGGACTTTAAGATATGATCACCATAGGAGACAGTCACCTCCTAGACTTTCAAAAAAACCCTCTGAACAAGCACATCATGGCTCACAACATGGAGGAAGTTATCCCAACTTTGATCATATAGATTTTATGACTATGCAACAAGAACCATCCTTTCAAGCATATGTAGAAAGGTATGTGGAACAAAACAAGGATCAATTCCTAGAAAGTCTCATCAACAAAGGTTCTAAGGTCCCATATAATTTTGATGTGGACCGAAAGGTAAAGAAGTAAGATCCATCAACTAATGAGGTGATCAAACAACTTCAAAAGGATATATAAAGGATGAGGGCTCCTAAGAGCACATTTAATTCGGACTCCATATGTCCCAACCCAATTGACAAGAGTGTGGTGTTGGTTGAGTTTTCTAAGAAAGTTGAGTTTCCAACCTATGAAAAATATGATGGCGTTGGTCACCCTCATGACCATGTTAGACAGTTCTACATAATGAGCTTTTCTTTTCACCATGAAGACTCCTACTTGATGAGATTATTCCCAAGGAGTCTCAAGGGTCAAGCCATGGAGTGTTTTACTAACCTTACTCCTTAGTTAAGACATTTAGAGAGCTTGTGGATAGATTTGTTCAACATTTTTCTTACAACTTATCAAGGTCGGTCACCATGCTTGATTTGTGAAAACTCAAGCAGAATCAAGGGGAATCCTTTGTTACCTTTCTACAAAGATGGAGACGTTTGTGCTCGAAATATCCAAGGATAATTCCTGAGGAGGAAAGAATAGACATCATTGTGAGCAACTTGGTACTAGAATTAAGGTATGAAGTAAGGAAGATCCCATTTAATTCTTTTGATACCATGGTAGAAGTGGCATGTTGCATAGAGGATGTCCTAAAAGAACAAGGAATTTTGGCCAAAACAACTACTAACAACAATGGCCAAAACAACAACAATAATGGTAATAAGGACAAAAAGAACTCCTATTGGAATAAGAATAAGCAAGTGGTCAATGACAAAGTTGTTGACTCATCACAACCTAAGAATGAAGGAGTTCTTAATCTCTCTAATGCAGTCCAAGCCATGAAGTTGCAAACATCTTCAACACAACAAGAAAATAAACCCAAGTATCAAGGGAGACCTAAAATAGAAAAGAGACAATTTACCAAATTTGGGGACTCCTATGCAGATGTTTTCAAGATGTTAATTGCTCATAATTTGGCACAACCTTAGGATCCTACAAAGTTCTGTATACCAGATCCTAAACCTCATTGGTGGGATGAGAAGGCTTTCTGTGTCTTTCACAATGGAATCGGACATGATATAGAAAATTGTTTTAAACTTAAGCATCTTGTCCAAGATCTTATTGAAAGCAGAAGATTACAAGTTGATGGTTTAACCAATAATGTGGATCACAAAGCTTTTAAAGAACCCTTGCCTAAATATGAGAAAGGAGAGAATTCTAACAACAAGAATGGTAAGGATGCTATCAACTACACCTACACAAATGCTGAAAATGTTATTAATATGCTTGAAGTTGTTGATGATAATGTCAACATGATGAGAGGGAAAGACCCTTATGGATATGATGTGGATTCAACTCCTATGCCTGATGAAGGACCCGTTGTGGTACTAAGAGGTCCTCACTCATGAAGGATGTCTCAACCCCTCAATGCAGTCACTAGGAGTCAGTCTCAAGCTCCCATTGTTATTAGAGGTCCTAACTCTAGTAAGTCTAAGAAGCCAGTGTCAAAAGGTGTTCTTCCTAAATCTGTTGTTGATCCTGAGTTGAATTATAATCTTGTTGACCAATTACAACATACACTAGTGCAGATTTCAATCTTTGAGCTTTTGGAATTGTCCCCTAAGCATAAGCATGTCCTTGAGGATGCTTTGCGAGTGGCTAATGTCCCTAATGATATAGATGTAGATCAATTCCAGAATATGGTCAACCACTTGGCTAGCCCTCACTATCTTACATTCTTAGAAGAAGATGACAAGTCATTAAGCCACCCACACAATTTGGCCCTTTATATAGAGGTTATGATCCACAAGACCCGTGTCAGGTGCGTGTTGATAGATGGGGGTGCTGGGCTTAATATTTGTTCTTTGAGCTTATTGAAGGCCTTCAATTATTTAGAAGAAGTCATTGACACAAGGAAGAAGATAACTATCAAGACTTATGATGAAGTAGAACATAGTTCTAAAGGATTGGCTGTTCTTCCTATCTGAATTGGTCCTGTAGAGAAAGATATTTTGTTTTAGATTGTTGATGCCGATCCTTTGGCTTACAATATTTTGTTGGGTAGACTTTGGATACATGAGATGCAAGTAGTCCCATCTACTTATCATCAGTGTGTGAAGTTCCCTTACAATGGAGTAGAAGTTTGCATACCTGGGGATAGCACATTGTTAGTCAACACAATTTCAACAAGGTCTCACATTCCTTTGAAAAGGGAGGCTGACACTTTTGATACTACATTTGAATAATGCAAAGAAAAATTCAAAGCCATGGATCTTGGCATGGGGGATTACAAAATTGATTCATTCAAAAAATTGCCAATTTCCCCTAGGTCTTATGGCAAACCTTCTCAAGATATGAAGCCCTCGTCTTCAGCCATGACATTGTTCGACAAGTTTGTAGAATCCTCAATTCTAATTCAAGAGGAAAAAGAAGAGGTTTTCATTAGGGACTGGATTTACTGAGAGGAGAAATACTGACATAATGAGGATTTTGCACCTTCTCCTCAAGCTTATGGGAGAGGGTATACATTGGTCAAGAATATGGGTTATCTAGGACATGGTCCCCTTAGTCATCAATTGGATGCCAAAGCTGAACCTCTTAACCATGCCCTTTTTGGATGATGGAATAAGTCAACAATTGGCTTAGGTTTGCAAAGAAGAAAATAGAAAAGTGTCCTTGTCTTAGCTACGACGGACAGTGACAATGACTCAGACTACACACCTAATCTCTCTAATCAGCAAGACATGTCTGATGATTGGGTGCCTTCAACAAATCTCCTTTGGGGAGATTCAAAAGATTTGACAATTGATAGTCCTACTATCCTAGCTTGGATGGATAGTGACTATATGAATGCTAGATTGACAATGGAAAGTGTTGCTATCCTAGCTATGATGGATAGTAACAATGCTAGTGCTAGATAAAGGGAAACCTTTCCTAACCTTGAGGCTTCTACATCATGAGGTCCAAATAATGATTCAGAGATAGACTCACATGAGTTCGAATGGGACTCACTTTTAGATGTAACAGTTGATTCGAACATGGATGTTGTCCATACTTATAGTACTCAACCCAATGTGACCAACGAGCCTAGTGTAGGACTAGAGGATTGGACTCCTTGAATTGCCTTAGTGGATGACACTTTGTTTGGTAGGATAAATCCTGATTCGGGTATCTTAGAAGGAGACTTGATGAATCCCAATTGTATGGTCACCAGAGATAACACCTTCCGCATACACAATATTGAACCAGTCATTGACCTACCCCTTGTTCATTTCCACCTAATTGATTGGTCTCAACGTCACCAAGAGCCTCAGCTCTTAAAATTTTAGAATGACTATGAAATTGCTTGTTATCTAAATGCTCTTGAACCCGTAGTCTCTTCCACTAGTGAACCAACAACAAGTATGACAGAGCCTGATATTAAGTACCTCAGTCTAAAAATAAAAGAAAAAGAAAAAAATAAAAATGGTTCTGATGGCGAAAACCACTTTGTGGCGGTGTCAGAACCCAAAATAGTAAAAATAAATGATGTATCCGAGGGTGAAAACCTCTTTGAGGCACCTAAGGATGGGGTACTTAATAACTTGCCAAGTTACTTCCAAGATAGGTCATTATTTCTCATTGAGCCCACACAACTAGTGAATTTGAATACAGAAGAGGCTCCCCAAATAGTGTACCTAGCTCAGTCTCTATCAGTTGAAGAAAAAGAGGCATATACAAAATTTTTGCAAAAGAAGAAAATCAACTTTGCTTGGACATATTCTGATATGCCAGGGCTTGACATTGATCTTATTATGCATCATCTATCTATAGCTCTAGGAATAAAACCGATCAAACAAAGGTTGAGGAAAATGCACCCTCATGTAGCTCTTCTTGTTAAAGCTGAATTAGAAAAGCTCTTACGTGCAAGATTCATTCAAGCTATTGACTATGCTGAGTGGATATCCAATATTGTTCTAGTTTCAAAACATGATGGGTCCATTCACATTTGCACAGACTTTAGAGACCTCAACAAAGCATGCCCAAAGGATGACTTTCCACTCCCAAACATAGACATGATAGTGGATATGACGGCGGGTTATGAGATATATTCCTTAATAGATGGGTTTTCTGGATATAACCAGATAAAAATAGCTCCTGAAGATCAAGAGAAAACAACTTTCACATGTGCATGGAGAACCTATTGTTGGAATGTCATGCCATTTGGCCTAAAGAATGCAGGAGTAACATACCAATGAGCTATGACCACAATTTTTCATGATATGATGCATAAGAACATGGAAGATTATGTGGATGATACCTTGGCTAAATCTAGGAAACGGGATACACACCTCGATGATTTGGAAGTGATTCTAGATCACATGGAACAGTTTCAACTTAGATTGAATCTGAAAAAGTGTGCATTTGGAGTTACCTCAGGTAAACTTCTAGGATTCATAATTTCAGCAAAAGGAATAGAGGTTGATCCTAAAAAGGTCCAAGCTATCTTAGATATGCCACCTCCAAAGAACATAAGTCAAATGAGAAGTCTTCAAGGATGACTCCAATCCATACAAAGGTTTATTTCACAACTTTTAGATAGAGCACAACCTTTCAATAAAACATTGCATAAGGGAGTCACATGTGTGTGGAATGAGGATTGCCAAAAGAGCCTTGATTAAATAAAATAGTATTTGTCTAATCCTCCAATTTTGATGCCTCCTATTCCAGGGAAACCATTGATTTTGTACATTTCAGCAAGAGAGTCTTCCTTGGGGGCATTTTTGGCTCAATTAGATGACACTGGGAAAGAAAGGGCCATATACTACATCAGTCATACTCTAGTATCTTATGAGATCAATTATAATAACATTGAGAAGTCTTGTCTTGCAGTAGTGTTTGCTTCCCAAAAGTTGTGACACTATATGCTTTCTCATACTATACATTTGGCTGCAAAAATTGATCCTCTTAAGTACTTGCTTAGTAAGGCTGCCCTCATGGGTAGACTTGCTAAATGGATGATGGTTTTATCTAAGTTTGATATAGAGTACATTGAGAGAAAGGCCATAAAAGGGCAAGCTATTGCTGATCAGTTAGCTAATTTTCTAGTTAAGGATAGTGTGCCTATTCAGGTAGAGTTCCTAGATGAACACATTCTATACATGACCACTCGCACTTGGAAGATGTTCTTTGATGGTTCCAACATGCAAAATGGATCAGGTGTGGGAGTATTGTTTGTTTCTCCTCATGGGTACAATATACCAAAATCCTACAAACTTTTATTCCCATGTACAAACAATATTGCAGAATATGAAGCATTAACCAATGGATTGAAACTAGCTATAGAATGGAACATAAAAACGTTGCATGTCTTTGGGGATTCACAATTAATTATCAACCAAGTCAATGAGGAGTATCAAACCAAAGATGATAAATTGATACCTTACAAAAAGATGGTTGATTCACTGAGACGTTACTTTACCTTTGTGACATTTCAATAGATCCCTAGAGTAGAAAACAAAGTTGCAGATGCTATGGCTACATTAGCTTCACTCCTACAGTTGGAACAACATGAATCCAGATTTGAATTCCTAGTGGAAGAGCTACACTACCCCATATTTGACTCATCTAAAAGCAATGTCATTTGTACCCTTGTCACAGATGAGTCTTCCCGCTATGGTGCTATGTATTCATATTTACATGATGGCATCATCCCTGACACTTTCAACCATTTTGAATGCTGAAACCTCATCCATAAAACCTCTCGCCACACCCTTATCTCTAGTGATTTATATAGGAGGGGTTTAGATGGGACACTTCTTAGGTGCTTGGAAAAGGAGGAATCCGACCAAGTGTTAGTTGACATTCATGAGGGCATTTATGGTGGACAATCTAATGGTCTTGCCATGGCCTGAAGGTTTCTTAGGGTGGGGTATTACTAGCCCACAATGCGAACCGATGTAGTAGCTTTCTCTAAATCTTGTGAGAAATGTCAAAAACATGGAAACCTAATTCACACTCCAGGGAGGGAGCTAATTCCTTCTATTTCTCATTGGCCATTTCAGCGCTAGGCCTTTGACCTTGTTGGGAAAATTCACCCCAACTCATCAGGTGGACATAAGTTTATCATCACAGCTACTGATTATTTCATGAAATGGGTAGAGGCAGTCCCTCTTTCTGTTGCCTCAGGCAAAATAGTTTCCTTTTTTTATTCTGAATCATATTATTTGCCAATTTGGAGTGCCTTCTGAGATTATTACTGATAATGGAGGTCAATTCAAGAATAAGGACCTAAAGCATTTATGCAAGAAGTTTAAAATTAAGCAACATTAGTCCTCCATCTATTTTCCATAGGGAAACAGATAGGCATAAGCCTCTAATAAAACCATTCTTAAAATCCTTCATAGAACAGTACACAAGAATGGTAGGGATTGGCACTTACAAATCAATCCGACACTATGGGCCTATAGAACTAGCATTCATACACCTACAAGAGCTACTCCTTTTTCTCTTACCTATGGTGCTGAAGTAGTGTTGCCTTTAGAAGTAGAGATACCTTCACTTAGAGTCTTTCTCAAAGGTTTGATTATAGATGAGGATTACTGCGCCATGAGGTTACAAGAACTAGAACTTCTAGATGAGAAGCGTAAGGCTTCCTTTGATCACATGAGAGTATATTAGAAGTGTATGTCCAAAGCATTCAATAAGAAGGTTCACCCTAGGGAATTTCAGATAGGTGATCTTGTTAGAGAGAACCCTAAGAATCAACAGAACAAAGAAAAAAAGGGCAAGTTCGAACCTAATTGGCTTGGACCATACATTATTACAGCAGCTTTTGGTATAGGTGCATATTTACTATCGAATGAAGATGGAGAATAGCTCCCTATGCCCATCAACATTTTGCACCTAAAGAAGTTCTATCCTTGATGCCCGTTTCTATCTGGGGGCATCCTTTGTACATATTTTATGATCCTGAAAAAAAATACCAAAAAAAAATTGATATATGATGCTGAAAAAATCCTAAAAAGTCCTTAAAAAAATACAAAAAAATTAAAAAATTAAAAAATTCAAAAAAAAAAAACATCAAAAAAGTGCCTTGGTGAAAACTTGGAAACAAGCGTCTTGGTAGCAAAAATACAAAAAAAGAAAACAAATCAAAAAATGAAAAAATATTCCAAGTGGTGAAAACTTGGAAATAGGTGCTACTTGAGGCCTTTGCACTCCTATTTGTTAGCATGTGTCCTCGACACTGAACCTTTCTCCATCATGTCTTGACCTTATTTGGTGTAGTCTGGAATTGGTCTTTATCTTTGTCTAGGGAGGATAACTGTTAGCATAGGTCCTTTAGGTGCGTTTGTCTCTTGGGGCATTTCACAACATGTGTTTTTCAACACCACCCCAGACAGTGTTTTTCAACACTACCCTTGCGTCGAGTGTTTCTTAACACTTATTAGATGTCTTACCCAATAGTCTAAGTATGATGTGATATTTCTCATTGACAAATGTGATAACCAGAGTCTAACTCTATGACCAACACACACACACTTAGACAATCAACTCGCTTGAGATATGTTGACTTTATTTTTCTTTGTGTGCTGTCTATGAGGATTTCTTTGATGAGTGGTCTCTCCCAGAGAAGTTTTCGATGATGCATAGCTAGAAGATTGAGGGTATGAGAACATGTTTTCTTTCTTTATTTACTTATGGGTATATTTTGTTGATCCTAACGGTCATGAGCATTTATGCTAGTCTTACTTGACACTATGGATTGACAAGGTATTATCCTTGACTGTTTTGCGAGTGCATGCTTCTAGTTATCCTGACTTTCATGTGTCTTGATACAAGCATAATATCACCATATCAAACTTAGGTAATCTCACTATATTAGTCATCTTGACCTCCATGTCTTTGATGCCTAGGTGGGATTTCCACATTTCTATCTGATAAAGATCATATTCATATCCACATAGTTATGCTAGTGTGCATTGTATGATCTTAGGACACTACCAATAATGCTTGATGATGATAATTAGATGTCTATAGGCATTGTGACCTTGCAAGTCAACCACTTTCATAGTAGCTTGCATTCTTAGGTTCATCATAGTTTAGTTTTTGCATCTTGCATATGGAGAGAGCTCTCATTTTTATCATCTATGGACTAGTTGGTCAGCTGTGCTCATTTTCTGATTCTTCTTGATCATATCTTTCATTTCTGGTCTTTCATATCACATCATTTTCTATCCATTTTCAAACTCGAAATCGAAATCTGAGTCACGTTTCCAAGTTTTCTCATTCTTCTATGTAGTTGACTGACCTTTTGAGGCATAATTCTTCGATCTTTGATGGAATTTTTTCCTGTTCATGTCTTTCAAACTTCTAGTCTTTCATTCACCCCACTTCTTTTCTTCTAATTCATCACTGGGGCATGTTTTCACTGTCTAATGGTTATCCTGTTATCATTTATCTTTGATTGTGATTTCATTATGATTTGTTCATCTTTATCAATTTTCTGATTCTCCTCTACCTGATTTCAATTTCAATTCTGAGGGGGCAATACCTATTGGATTTTAATCATTGATTCCTTGATTTTCTTGATTTAGCTATCTTTCTGTGAGCTTTCGCTCAAGCTTGAGATGCTTATCTCCTATTTTGGATATGATCCCGAATCAACCTCATGTCCAGAATCCTTTGTTTATGTTTTGTCTGAATGTGATCCCGAATCAACCTCACATCTGAGTTGTTTTGTGATCCCAAATTGATCTCACATTTCAACTTCATTCTTTGACTGCATGTGATCCCAAATCGATCTCACATTAGTCAAAGAAGGGCAAATGTATACACCCTAAAATGCTCGCCTAGACTTTGAGCCCCATTTTTGCAATTTATCAAATCCTTGAATCAATATTTTCAAATATCAACAATATCAATTATATCAATTTCCTTGATCAAATCATAATCAATTCAATATTTCCTAAGGTTTGAGCCTTATTTAATTTAAAAGAGAAAACAATAAAAATCTTATTTAATTAAGAGAACATGCTCCCTTTTAATTAATTAAAAATCTTTTTTAATTAAATAATAAAATCACTTTATCCTAAGCCTTTATTTAATTAAAAAGAATTTCCTCCCCTTTTATTTAAATAAAAAATCCCCACTTTTCTTTTTATCCTATGTTGCACAAATAAAACATTATTCTTATTTTATAAAAAGAGAAAAAGTTCTTTTTGTCTCATATGGAAACTAAAGTCAACTCCTATTTTCCTATTGGAGGATATTTGTGCACAAGGATCAAGCTTCTATTTTTCTCCACCATTGATTAAGTCTTTTGCCTTTTAATCTCAAAGGTCCATTTTCATCTCATTTCTTATAAAAGGAGAGCTCTCTTCCTCATTTGCATCTTAGGTTTTCATGCTAATATTATGTTGCAGGTTTTCTAGGTCATTTGGAGCTCTCTTTGAAGACACTCTTGCAATCCAAGCTTTGAAGACTTTGTTGCATCTCATTTCATATTTGCTTTCATAGTTGCATGATAATGGAATTCTTAGTGTATATTTCCTTTTAAGCAATAGATTAATCTCACATAGTCTAAATAGGAGGGATTGGTCACATTTGTTCTTTCCTTTCATAGATTAGTTGCATTGAACTTTCATTTCCATAGACTAGATTGCATTCTCATTCTTAGCTTACTTGCATTGCATTGCATACATTTGGATTTCATTAGAGATATTGGCATTGTTGCCCTTGTCTTTGATTTGGAATCTCTCATTGTGTGGTTGACTAGCAAGGTCATGAGTTCATAGCTCTAGCTGAGAGCAATTTTACAAATCTTGCAACTCCATGCATAAAGAGCTATGGATCGATTTGTGAGGGCTCATTCTTAAGTTTCCTTGCATGCAATGATTCATAGAAGTGTGACAACATTTTAGCACACAATTTGTACAATAACTGGTTGGTTGACATCCCATTCTACATTACCAATTGATGGAAAATAGTTCTGCAAATAAAAAAATGTACATACTAATAATGAACCAAATTTTCATGTGTTTGATCTAGAAACTTTGATAGTTTGCATATTCTCTTCTAATTGTCTCAACATCAAATCGACTAGGTCAAGTTGCAAACCCTTCTTCACAACTTTATGTGTGATGTTAATTGCTCTGCATACAACACTATTCGGTCAACTTGACTTGAGTATTTTTTAGGCAATGCCATACACACCAAATCTCATCTCAGGGTCACTGATTGTGTTTATTCTCATGCCTCTACCATCCCATTCTACTCTGGTTAACTTATCAATCTCGGTCTTTGGCAGATGTCTTAGGGATTTTTCTTTGTCTTTCATGGGATACCCGATAACCACATGTATAACATCCTTTGTGATCCTCATTGGTTCATCCAACCACATATTTCCTTCATGTACTTGGCTTAATACGATTCATATCCATTATGTCTTAAATTCCTTTAGAAAATATAGGGCATTGGTTAACCCTTTTACCTCTAGATGTTTGTGATCTTCCTTTAGTTTTCCATTAGTGCAAAGCTCTTGATAGGTGGACTGGAGTTTGAAGTCGCCTATCTGTGCAATCTTACAATGAAGGTATGATATTATATCCTTTACTAGTAAGACCCTAGGCATAATCACAAAAAATGCTCCTTTGTCATCAGGTTGTGCTATAATATCTGGGTGCAATTTATTTTTTGGTTCCTCATAGGTTACTGACTTGATCAATGTGACCTTCTTGTCACTATCGGTCTTTGATTTTGAAGAATTTGATGAGGATTCCATTGCTTTAATAGATTTAGGGCTTCACGTAAACTTCAAGAAAATAACTTAGTTCACTAAGAACTTACTTGAATCTTTCTCAAACTATTCGTAATGTGCTCAAATAGATGTGAATGCCTTGGATTCACTTTGTTCAAATCTCACTCAAATTGCTCTAGTTCACTCTTGATTGTTGTGTGAAGAAATGAGTTCATTTCCCATGTATTTATAATAAAAACCTTATTTGCTGCATTAAATGCTTTTCTAGCTACTACTCAGTGAACAATAAAGTCACTTGGTTAACTCAAGGATACCTCATCTTGGTGAACACTATCAATAGTCAGTTGACTATGCAACTCGGTTGTCTCTAACACTTTCACCAACTAAAATTTTCTCACTCGGTCTAGCTTAACCAACTAAACTCATTTCAAGTTAACAACATATAATACCCTAGTGCATCTTAATTCATGCTGATTTGGTATTCACACAATAGATATAAGGAATTGTTGTAAGATATTATCGATTGAAATTCAGTTCCATACTTGATTTTTCTTAGGTGGAGGTGGTGAAATCACCTAATCCAAAGGATGAGGTGTCACTAACTATTGTGCTTGTGCTAGCACTGTCATCTATTTCTCTTCTCTACATTTGGTTCCTTATCCTCATGATTTCTTCAATGGTGTTTCCATTTGTATTAACATTCAATTCTGGTGCTCGGTCTTTGCAATCTCTGCTTAAATGACCAACCTTATGACAGCGTAGACATCCCATTCCAGAATTTGTCCAGTTTCAAGATTTTCCTCTCCAATGAATTCTCATGCAGTTTTCTGCTATATGTCCATATCTATCACATGCTGTACAACTGGTCCAAGTGTTGTAATCCCAAGTATATGCATTACCTTGTCTTCTCGGTTGATATGTCTTATTTTTTCCTTTCAGTTTCCAGACTTGTTTCATTTTTATAATGCATTCATGTGATATATGTACATGCATGTTGCAAGTGTGACAATGCTTTTCCATGTAGTGTTTCTTAGGTGACTTAATCAACCACTCATGATCTTGATGTCCATACTTTTTGCAGTTGTAACAATAACCATTAAATTTAGGAGTAGATTTAGGAATACCTTTTGCTTTGCTTCTGAAAACATTTGATGTGTGGCCTAGTTTTCCACAGTGATAGCATGAGAGATTCCTTAGCCTTGGCATACACACTCTTTTGTTCATCTTGTCTTGATGAATCTCCTTGCTCGATATAGCCTAAACCAATAGTGCTATCAAATCTTCTTTGACTATTTATAAATTCATCCATTCTTTTAGTACTTTCTTTATCATCTCATTATGTTGTTGTTGAATCTTCACTTCATTCTTCAATCTTTCATTCTCTTCCCTTAATTCACCAATGTCCTCCAATTTTTTTGGTCAACTCATTGTTTATTGGGTTGACTTCCTGACTCATGACAACTATTTGATTGGAGATTTCAAAATGATGCTCGGTAAGCCTCAATATTTAAGATTCATTTTCTTCTAGCTTTTCAGTGGTTTGTCTTCTATCTTCAATAGCCAAGTTCATTTCTTGTTCACCCTGTCTTGCATTGTTCATGACATCAATCATTCTTACCATTTGAATCTCTTTCCCAATCTACAATGCTTTCACCTATTTGGTAAGGTGTTGATTCTTTTTAGATAGATCTGATATGGTTCCTTTAGATGCATCAGATATACTTCTAGATCCAGATCTAGATCCTTTAAATCAATCCTCTATCTCTTCTTCCTGATAATCAATCTCATTAAGCCAAAATTCCATATCCTTCCTTTTGATTAGTAACTCTCTTAGTTTTTCTTTGGCTTCCTTAAATTATTCTATGAGAATTTGATTGCCAATTTATGATTTTCAATAGTCTTATCAAGCTTATACCTTTCTATCCTTGAGATCTTTTCTCTTCAGTGATTAAATTTCCTCGCCAAGAGAACTAGCTTTGATACGATTTGTTGGGATTATGGACAGGTGTGTACTAAGAGGGGAGGGGTAAATTAGTACCCTTAAAAACTTTCAAACTGAATCCTTGTAAACATGTAGTTTATTAATTGACTGTATCAATTGCATTCACCATACACTCAATAACATAACTGAAATGTAAAAACATGTAATCTAATCAATTAAGCATACATGAAACTTCATACAAATAACACATGTATTTTGGTATCGTAGAAACCCTTGTTAGAAGGTAAAAATTATGGCTGGGATGGAACCCATAAAGCTTCACTTCTACAGAAATAAAGTTTCTGGTTAAGGCTTACAAAGATTGATCACTTCTGGTGATCTTACCCTGTTAGGAGTAATAATGAGATCAGCTAGATCTACATGGCTAGAGGATTTTAGCAACACTCATCAAGTGTGCACTTGGTTAAGAGATTTTACAAAAGACTATTAAGTCTACTCTGTTAGGAGATTTTAAGTCTGCTAAAATTGTTAAAGAGTAACCATGAAGTTTGATCTATATGAGAAACAACTTATATTGCTGATATAAGATCCATTAAGTGCAATAATGAAATCACCTTGCTGAGATGAATATGTCTTTCTATACTTCTTGGTAGCATTAAACTGTTTCTGATAAACTGAATACTCTCTCGAAAATACTTCTAATCTTAACCTTGTCTAATCTTCATATGTCTCCCAATGACGGCTACTTCATGTGATACTTGTTAAAATGACATCTTTACAATACTTATATCAAAATTATTTGATGTAATTAGGGTTTGACACTATCTTAGAAAACCTAAGTTCAATAGTTCAAATGATTAAGCTAAATCATCTTTACATAGGAATCATCAGTCATTAAATGATTACATTTGTATTAAATATTCACCTCAATCTTGGTAAACCATTTTCTAACTCAGCAAAAAATTGTTCATCTTGAACTATGAGTCATTCCAAACTTTTTATGTGAACTCTAGATTACTCGGTAAATGCTGAGTCCCGATCTTGGTATATACTAACGCTCAATAATCCTATGTACTCGGTGACTACTATACTCGATAATCTTTATGCTCGGTGACTACTACATAGTTGTGACCAACTGAATTGTCTTGCTTTGTTTACCAACTATATACATGAATACTAATGACAACTCTTAATCCATTTAGGAGTAACAAAACTTATAATGGGCCATGTTAAAAAAGAGATAGGTGAAAAAGATGGGACTAATCTTCTGGAAATTTGTGTTATGCTAGTCAACCCATCAAAAGGATAACCAAGAAAAACATTGTTCACAAGGAAATCTATCATAGGAGGATTAGGCCTAAGCAAAGCATTGTCTCCAAAGGAATTTTCTTAATAATGCCTAAGGGAAAATAATAATCCACAAGGGGTATAAAGTAATGCATAGGGGAAAAAAAGGATAATCCCAATGAAAACATTTCCTCCTTAAGAAATATACTAAAAGGAGATTGCTAAGCAACAAGCAAGGTTTTCCAAGTAATCCACAAAATATTGATCAATATGGTGTGTGAAAAATGTGTAACAAAGAGCATAATATATGCCCCCATGTTAAAGAAATTGTGTATACCATAATGGGAGAAATATCTTTAAGGTAGGACACACCTGAAAGACAAGCATGTTTGTACTCCGACTTTCCCCCAAATGAAGACAAATCAGGAGAAACAAACACATGACAAAGATAGCACAAAAGGGATCTACTAACTCTAGGGCCAATAGAATCATATGATAACTTATATATATCAATAATTAAGGAAAATTGAATTGAAATCATCCCCCAAAGGTAGTAGGACTATGAGCACAATGGAATAATATCACATAATAGATACAAAAAATTTATTTTGGGGTCTACATTACATAGACAAAAAAGAATGATGATCGCCACCACTTTGGCACTTTGCATCATCCCCAACATAAAACACAAAGGTATATTTATGACAATCAAACATGTACAAAACAATATGTATATGACATATAGAATAATTGAGATACAAATAGAGGGGTGACACAATAGTTTTATTCATTCATAACCTTGCACCAAAAGAGAAACAAGGGTCATTTAAAGAAATTGAGAAAAAATATATATAAGAAAGAAACACATCATGGGGTAAGCACAACATGAACAAGTAAACACATAAAATAATCCACCACACAAGAGGAGCTAGTCAATAATATCACTCACCCCCTATCTCATTCATCATTATTTAGGGAACATGGGAAACATGAAAGAGGTACAACATCAAGCACAATAGATGGAGCCACTGCAAGTTCCGAACAAGGATCATGCTCTAATGTTGAGTTATTTTTATTGTCAAAAATATTTGGGGATAGCATTTGTGAAAATTTTGTAGATAATTCATGATTTATTTAAATAAAATCACACATTTTATTACAATCATTAGAATCACTTGTTGGCAATGTTCTAGTGCCCCTTGGAGGACTCACAATATGGCTTAACTTCCTCCTATGGATTCTATAAGTATAGTGGTTGTATTAGGCATTGCCATGTCAGTCTTTTGATGCAACAACAACCACTACTTGTAACAAGTGGTATGTGAGCTTGGTCATAGGTTCAAATCTACGTAGGCCTTGGTGAGTGATGCTGGGATGGAGATTTTTGTTAGTGTTCTAGCATCCCTCATAGGATTCATGACATGGATTAACCACCTCCTATGGATTCTATAAGTCTAGTGGTTGTATCAGGCATTGATAGGTAGATCTTTTGGTGTAATGAAAACCACTACTTGTTACATCTCTATCATTTGAATAATTATCATTGTCATCATCATCTAGAGTATCTTCTTCATCTAGATTAATAACAATAGGATCAATGATACAAATAAAAAAATCATCATGTTTAGACAATTTATTTTTCTTTAGATGAACTTCTTCCCTTGGAATACACATAGGTTGGTCAAAGGGAATCAAATAATTATAAGGTGTCTTGGGGGAGGAAATAGTTTGGGAAGCTAGCTCATGGGTCCTAGAATGGTGTCTACAATTGTGGTCAAAAGAACAGTGGTTGTGTTTGGTTTTTCTTAATATTTGGAAATATTTAAGATCAATTAGCATTGAATAATTTTATTTTAAAGAGGAATGATGGAAGGAACCTTAATTGGTTGAGAGATAGAGGATTTAGAATGGTTGTAAGATATAAGCGGTAGAAAAAAAAACATAAATAGAAGGAATATATGGTGTAGGAGGGATTCCAAGTCCAAGACAAGGAGATGGAACATCCTTAGGAATTCTTAGTTAGAAAATCTCTTTGTCTTTGAGTTTTTGGTGAGACAAGAAGCGATGATCATGGAGTGGTTATATTGGTTGAGGCATGGTAGACCAAAATAAGTCAAGGCCAAAGTTCCCATAACTTTCTAAAGGCTAATAAAATACTTATGCATTATTAATCATGATGATTTTTCTATTATAGGGCAATTTAAAACACTTATGCATAAGAGAGAATATAGCTTTCATATTATTTATCCAAGGAAGACAAAGTCTCACTTAGAATTGATAAAAAGTTGGGATGACAACAAAGGTGACATCTAAGTGTTTCTTACCAAACTCAATCAAAAGAGTGATGGATCCATGCGTAGGATATGAAAAAGCATTATATGTCTTAATTATCACATCTTATTTGTCATAGGAGTCTTGATGAAATTGTCTTGTGTAAAGATGTTCCTTAGTTATAACATTCATCATGCAAGTAGGATAAATAAGAACTCCTCAAGAGAACTTCTCATTAATGTTCACAACAATGTAAAGAGGACCATTAGGTGCCTTAGTAGTCTCCTTAGGTTCAAATGTAATACAAATCTAAGGTTTAGGTTTATCATTAGGTTTGAATTTGGATTGAGATTGGCCAATTAGATTAAAAATATTGCTGTCCATATCACACTTATTATCAATATTCATGCTTGTGGTTTCATGAGACACAATAACAATGGTGGAAGAAGGGAATATGGCAGACTTAATGGTATTGGTAGAATGAGAAGGTAAATGATTTGTGTAGATTTGTAGATTTTAGTTATGGGGTGAAATGAATTATTTTCCTTTATCATTCAAACCCTTAATAGTGCTAAGACCTTGGATAATATTCTTCAAATAGAAGAACTTCTTAGTATCATGCCTAGGCTAATGATGGTATTGGAAAATGCTTTAGGATCATGGGAAGATAGAAATGATTTTTTGGGATCAATCATATTGATGAAAGGAATTTCTAAAATATTAGAATTAAGACACTTCATGATGCAGGAGCATCTTGGGTTCATAGCAATCTTGGATTAACCAAAAATATTTCTTTAAGTTTGTTTTCTGTTCTATTCGAGATGGGCATTTTTTATGTGTTTTAGGTAGTGATTATTTTAGTTGGATTTTTATCTTATGTGATCCTTATGTATGACCTAGACATCATGGAGATCCTTTGTCTAGGTTCACGACTTGATCAGATGTTTCCAGATGAAGTTATCATATGATAGGTTTAGTCCTATAATGTTTTCATATTCTAACAATAAGGATCAGTGAGATTTAGCTTGCGATGGAGATTCACGTTATGTGTATCTTTATGGTGCATCATTCTATGTTCTTATACATGTGGCTGACCTCCTTGCATGTTTACATGTCATGAAATATTTATTTGGGGGTGTTCTTATGGATTTAGGTCCTGACCTATATGTTGTAATACATTTCCTTTATCTTGGAGATTGTTGATCATATAGGTCAACTTGTGGATGGTGACCTTGTATATAAGTAGGGTAGTGGTTCTTGTTTATGATTAGGAGATTTTTAATGAGGATAGCCAATATATATGATAGTGAAGATTGAGAATAAGGTTTATATCCTTAGTAATGAGGCATGTCTATTAAAAATCTATAATCTGGATTTGTAGGAAAACTTGATGATAATTGAAGAGCATTGTTACATATTTTTTGGTGTTGACCATTGCTTTGTATTGTTATTTCTATTGTGTAATCTCTTGCTACAAGGTTGGACATCTCCATTGGGGATTTATCTTCCCTTGACTGCACCACTTCATTATAAAGTTATGCAAATATTTAGAAAGAGATGTAAAAGTACAAGATGGTCTAAACTTGGATGACAAAGGAGCCACCTAATGCTACATCTGCCACTTGTACATCACTATTATTGGAATAGTTGTTGATCTTGATGAAACCTTTGTTACGTTTTTGGATATTTTGGGTTGCTTGATGATAAGATCACTTTTATCAACTAGAGCCATTGGAGTGGATGACACAAATTGGCTCAATTGATGTTAATAATTATGAAGTAATGCACACAATTGGGTAAAAAAGGTAAACTTAGAAAGAAATATCTTATCTATAATGTCTTTTCTCAAATTATAATTTAAAATATGTTGAACATAAATATTAGGAAAAGATAAGAAATTTGAATATGAAATTTTTTAAATATACCAATAAAACCATATAATTTTTACTTAACACCTTGTTTACAATGAATTAAATTAGTTAAAGAAATTTGAGAAGTAATATTTTTCTGAAACTCGTTGAATGAAAGTATTAGCAAGTTTTTTTAAATAAGTCAATAGAATAGGGAGGAAAATAACAATATCATTGTAAGGCCTTATCTCTAAAGGTTGTAGTAAAAAATTTAGCCATAAGTTTATGATCATGATAGAAGTCACTACATAAGGTTTGAAACATTTTAACATGAGTCAAGGGATCACCTTTTCTAGTATAGATCTCTGAATGACATATTTCCATGTATTAAGGGATAATAACATGAACAATATCAAGGGAAAATGGGATTGAAATGTTACAAGTGGGAATATTGTATTTGTAGTGGATCATGGAGGCAATTTATTTTTGTAAGGATGACATAGTTTGGGCGAGGCTATTAATGGCTTGTTCAATAGAAGTGTTGGTATTAGACATGTGAAAGTGATGGATTTGGAACATTGTGGGAAATGGAGTGAGAATTAGAATATGAAAGTTGGAAATTACAACAAGTGGGCATTAATGATGGTTAGGAAATACACGAGACACTCATAGGAGGAATGATATAAGATTAGGAATACATCTAAGACTAACACATGTATGATTAATGCATGAAATATATGTTTTAATGATAGGTGGAGTATATGTAGGCACATTAGGATTAGGAATAGGAATATAAATTTAAACATTAGTTTTATGATGAGAGAGATTAAGGTCTTGAGCATAATTTTTCATGAACTTAATATTGTCATTAGTAATATGTCACATGCTACACAATAAATCAACACCATGTTCATCATTGTGAATCAATTTCCTTAATCCTTATACTAAAGAGATGGCCTCTCTATTAGAATTATCTTGACCTAATCATTGCTCAAAGTTTTCAAAGTCATGGGAAATTTTTTGCACTTGGGTAGGAGACACTCTTAAGGATTCACATTCATCATGAGAAAAATTATAAGAGGGATTTTCAATTATAGTGGGTATTTCATTTAGAGGCAAAGCGATATCATCCATTTTCCTATGGAACATATTAGAGGACATGGGATCAAGGGATCCATAATTCTACAACTCTTTCATACTGAAATGCATTATGTAGCACTCAAGGTTATGACACCCATATGAAAAGCAATAAAAGAATATGTCTAAATGATACAAACTAGTAAGAAATTGATTATATAAATATTTGATAAGGTAAATTATAAGCATGAAAATAAGGTTTGAAATGGAAATATAGAGATCATCCAACTATTCATTAAGATCATACAAGATAAACTTAACAAAGTAGACGCAATGCATATAATCATATCTAAACACCAAATTAGAATGGAAATATCATGAGTCAGGTTCACCAAAAATTAATGAAAAAAATGGATGAAAAGATATGGGATAACAGTTCAATAGGAGGATAAAATAGGATAGGAAACATCACATACTAAATTTAGCCTATGTAATGCACCAAGTACATTTCAACGAGATTTCTTATTATCTTTTCTGATTATGCACATGACCATGCATATTTATATGGATGATTTTAAAATGTATGGGAATTACTTTGAAGAAGCATTAGCTAGTTTGGAGAAGGTGTTAAATGGATGATTTTAAAATGTATGTGACTTACTTTGAAGAAACATTAGCTAATTTGGAGGTGTTACATGTTGGGTAGATATTTTTCAATTGACAGTTTTGGGATCAGTTGTGAAATAGTGGTTCTATCCATCATATGTGAGAGACAATCTCTCCTAATTATAAGGGAAGGCTTCCCTTGTCTATTTTTATTGAAAACACCTAATACCTAACTAATACCTAAAATAGTGTACACTAAGATAATCAATGGGTGTTACATTCACCATATCCTATTTATTTAGAATATGTGTTATTCTTTCATCATATTCTCTTACTTCAAATATTAAATTCTTTCTTACAATAAATTTTTGAGTACAAATCAGAAAAGTTAATAACAAAAAGCTTATGAAAGATTAGGTATTCCCATGAATCCTTACATGAATTCAGGAAAAAAAGTAAAACATATGTGCAAATCAAAGTATCCAACATATTTTCACCTTACATCACAAACACAAAAAATTAAAGCAATACAATGTCTTTAAGTTATCTCATTACTTGAGCATTCTACACTAGTTTCAAATGTGATAATAAACTCAAAGTATTCAAGATAAAGTATGAAAACCTAACTATAACTCTAAACAAAATAAGTATATTAAATTATGCAAGATTAAGTTTGAATACCTCTTTGATAACCAAACAACACTCACAATCGAATCTAGGTAATGTCATCACATGACACCTTGTTTCAACAAAAACTCTATAAGAAACTTTCCTCTTTTATTGATTGAAATTTGATTTACACCTAAACACAAAGTTTTAGAGTGCACACACAAATTGGCACAGTTTTGTTGTGTTGCCAAAAGATGTTTCTAATGTCAAGGTAAAATTGGTGGCACTTGGTTTTTAAAAAACTTAAAGTTGTAATTGGGATATAGAAATCCAAGTAAAAGTTTGATTAAATGCATTAATATATGTCAATAAAAAATTTATGTTAGAATTTAGGGGATATTGTTGTATTATCATGCATATATGTGCTAACATTGATATTTTGTCATTGATGTCAATATATTCCTACTGTTTATGACAATGCTCCTGGTATGTTCAATATGGATATTTCTTTGGTATGGACACTGTATTGAAGATCAAATATTGTGATTGTTCAGATGGTTTTAGGGATGTTTGTAGTTGACCTATGTCAATTTATAGAGGTTTGCATGGTAATTTGAGAGAGTTAAGGATGATTGATCAAAGCCTAGTATTTTGGATGTTCAGGAAGAGACAATGTTTCAATGTTTGGATCGGTATGGTTCACTTATGCAATATTTTTGGTTGCTAACATGGTGGTGAGTTTAGGACATGGATGTGTGTCCTCATCTCGAGTGGTTCATGATTTGGATGCTGGCAAGCTATTTTTCTAGAGTAACAAAGGTTACTAATTGGTGTTATTAATGAACAATGCATAGATAATTGTGAATTTTAAGATAAAGTTTCTTTTGTCATTGATATGGTATTTCAAATTGCTTTTTGATGTTTCTAGATTGTTTCCTATTCATTTTGTTGGATCACATTGAGTTATGTGATCAAATTTGGTGATTTTCATGTGGTGTGTTCACAATCTTATTATTCTTGTCTGACATTATGGTGTAGTGTGTTGCGATGGATTGTGGTGTGATTTATGGAGATGAAGTGTGTTTGAGGATGAATATTTGCATCCTTTCTATGTCTTCCAACATGTTTTGGATTTCATTAATGTTTAAATTATATTTGATTAAATAATTTTATTTAAGCTATTAAGGTTGATGCTGACCTTGTTTATCTTTTCAAGGTTTATGAAATGCTTACAAATATGTAATCATTTATAATTGTGAAGGTATGGATGAGTATCATGTGTGTGTATGAGATATTGTGGGAGAGGTATGAGTGGAATCTGCAATTGAGGTAGAGATTTTATGTACTTCATTGGAAATGTATTGGCATAATAGAGATGCTATCAGTTAGTTCATGATTAGTGGATTTTTGTCCATCTACTTGCTGTAAGGAAGTGATCATTCCTTTGGGTTGTAGTCCTTGATGTATTTGAGAAGTGAGATCTAGATAGTCTACCTGAATACACGTGTAATCCCCTTGTATTACTCTTAACTAGGCATAGTTCTTTTAATAGAGTACATCATCTCATGGGTTTGATCCCCACTGTGGTTTTTCCCCTAATAGGATTTACATGTAAAAAATATTGGTGTTATGTGTTTCTTAAAGTGTTGTGATCTTTCTTTAATGTTCATCATTGAGATCTAAGATATAAAGTGTGAAAGTTAATTATGGTTTGAAGTTTTGGGACATAATTGAATCACCCCCCATTTGTGAGCACTACTTTATTTCTAACAATTTAGTCCCAACTACACATGTAGTTCAAACCTAAATTCCCGATTTACATCAAAAAAACCTTTAAAATATGCAAAGGGGCTTTTAAAGTCCAATTACAAGTGTATTTTAGGTTTTATGTCTGACTTGCACATGTGATTTGGGACTTTAGTTCTCACATGCAATGTGAGATGCAGGTAATGTACAATGCAAGGTAAAACTTCTGAATTTCCAAGTGTTTTATAAAATAAAAAATCTAAAATGACAAAAACCTAATGAAGATGAAAACTAAATACTAAGGGAATTTTGACAAAAAATAACCTAATGACAAAAAATAAAAAAAAATGACTCAAACCTTTAAAAGTGTACAAGAAGAATGTATGGGTTATGATTTGAAAAAAATTCAAATGGTTGTCCTCCAATTTTTGACCTTGCAAAAATCAAGGATAACATTACATAGATTTCAAGATCACAAAATTTCACTCAACCATGAGGAAAGATTCATGTTGATGGAAGAGGGTGTTGTTCTTGGACATTTCATGTCAACAAAAAGAATAAAAGCTGACCTTGCCAAGGTACAAATTATTCAAGAATTACAAATGCCAAAAAAGAAGAGAGATGTGAGAAGCTTCCTTAGACATCTAGGTTATTATAGGCATTTTATGAAGGATTTTTTAAAGATAAAATATCCTTTTTATACATTATTAACAAAGGATACAGAGTTTGAATGGTCTGATAAATGCCATCAATCATTTGAATCCCTCAAAAAGGCTCTAACGCAAGCACCAATGCTCAGAGGACCTAATTGGAAACTACCATTTCATATTCATATTGATGCATCTAATTTTTCTATAGGAGAAATTTTGGACAAAGAAAAGTCAAGTTGGGGTATGCTATCTATTACATCAGATAAAATATGAAAAGAACCGAGGTAAAATATATTGTTATAGAGAGGGAAATGCTTTTTTCATCTATATAATTAATAAATTTAGACACTCTATTTTAAGCTATCTTATTTTTGTTCACGATAATCATGTAACCATAAAGTGTATCATGAATAAAATAGCATTCAACATATGATACATAAGTGGCTCTTATTGCTACAAGACTTTGACATTACAATTGTGGATAAGCTAGGGAAGCTCAATGCAGCAGTAGATTTTATTTTTATATTAATAAATTCATTAGTTGATCCACTAATGAATGATTTAATCTTTGATGTAAAATCATTTGTTCTCACTACTTTTGATCCTTGGTATGCTGACATAGCTAGTTACACATTTACAAGGAAAACACTACCTCACCTTTCTCCAAAGGAGAAGAATAAATTATTTATGTGCACTTTTTTCTATTCTTGGATTGTAGGTTATTTGTTTTATAGAGGACCTAATCATGTCATGTGTAGATGCCTTTGATATTATGCAAAATTGGACATCCTAAAAGCATGCCACGATGAACCTTGTGGTGGCCACTTTGCAACCAAAAGAACAACACTTAAGATTTTGAATACAAGGTAATAGTGTCCTACTCTCCACAAGGATGTCATTTAGTATACTTGAAGATGTGATGAATGTCAATGGATGGTACAACCTACAAGAAGTGATGAAATTCCTTTGTAACCATAATTGGCGGTTACACCATTTTATAGATGGGGTCTTGATTTCATCAGACCCATTGAACCAACATTAAATGGAAAATATTATCTCTTGGTATGTACTATTTATCTCACTAAATGAGTAGAAGTTAAATATTTAACACATATAGAGGTTACAAAAGTTGAAAAGTTCCTATATGAAGAGATATTTACTATATGGAATCCCAAGATAGATAGTAATAGACCAAGGACCACATTTCACCTCTAAACTAATTGTACAATTGGTTAGAGAATACAAAATTAGGCATAATAAATCTACACCATACCATCCATAGTCCAATAGGAAAGTTGCGTTTACAAATAGGAAGCTTTAGAAAACCCTTACCAAAACATTGTAGATTCATATGAGAGATTGGGGTTCTTGATTACCCAAAGAATTATGGGCATACAAAACTACATGGAAGACCACCACATGGTTAATTACTTTCTATGGACTAGTTTATGGAAAAAAGGTAGTTCTCCCTATTGAATTTGAGTATAAGACTCCCCAAACTACACTTGAATTAGAAATGGATCTCACTCAAGCCCAACTGAAATATTTCCATTGGTTGAATGCCCTTGATGAAATTAGATTGGAAGTAGTACAATTTACACAAATTTTTCTGTAACGAAGAATACATCGACATGATCGGTATATAAAAACCAAATAATTTTGTGAGAAGGATTGTGCATTGTTGTATGACCTTGGCTATCAAGATCATAAAGGTAAATCATAGGCTCATTGGTTGGGGCCTTATTTGATAGAGAAAGTTTATCCTAATGGAGCTATTAATCTTAGTATGATTGACTCAAATTGTACAATATACCATAAAAGGAGGATCTTTTTCATCATTTGAAAACTTAGTTGACTTTATCTTGTCCACTAAAACCCACTTCAGTAGACCCCAATAATTCATCCATAATTCCTTCATCAAATCCTATTGATAATCCTTCTACCTTCCAAGATCCACTCCATGATGACATTTTATCACCCTACCACTACTAACAAACTATTTGGTCCACTTGCAGTTGTTGAAGACCAATAATTGTATAACTCCTTCACATGCACACACTGCAAAATAATGATTCACAATATTTCTTTTTATTTTTTAATTTTTAATAAGACTTAATGAAATGTGAAACATTACCTATATGGGACCTATCATTCACCATTGACTAGACTTGATTCCAAGTTTTGAACAAAATGCACGTTGTCTTTCACACTTACATGCAACAAATTCAAATTCCATTCAACATGTAGTCATTTCTCTCCTACCATAATTAAAAATTTTTCATCATCATTTTTGAGCTTCAATTGATCACATCAATCACTTCCTCATCCTTTCATTATCACTTTTTGGCTCTTCTGAAGATTTTAAGTTGTACTTTTTGATAATGCTAGGTACAAAAATTCTATTTTTCTTTTAATAGAATTTAATTATAATTAATTATTAGATTCAAATAATTCAATCTCTTATGTATACCATTTTATTACCACATCTTTTTAAATTTCTTATCTTTGTACACATCCCTTCCTTATCATAATTTGAGGAAAGAGTAAAAATTTTAGTTGGGGGGGGGGGGGGGGGGGGGTGTGTGGGTTTATCATGTGAACTGCATAAAGCACACGTGAGTCATTTTCATGACTAGACTAGCAGTGTTTTTTTTCCAAGTTTAAGTATAAGTGAGTTGATGTGTTATTGTTTCATTAGAGTCATATTACTTCAACTATGAGATGAAATATCAATTATTTAAAAGACTTATAGCCCACACATGTGAAGATTTTTATGAAATTTTTGAGAAAGAAAAGGTTATATTAACTTTCATGCATTTAGTTTGGTAAAAGACTAAAGATCACTTGTAGATTGGAGTGTATGTTTTTCTAAAAAGTTGCATAGTGGAGTCTAGTTGGCACAAGGGTTGGTAAATTTAATTGGGAGAGTACAAGTAGAAGGATGAAAAATTGTGTAGGAGAAAGAAGCAGATAGAAAAATATGGGTGGAAATCCAATAAAAAGGGAACCAAATAATCATAGGATAGTTTTAAAAAATGCTAATAGTTTACCTTCTTTGAAAGGTTAGGATGGATTCATTATTTTCTATGGCTAAAGGAGTTCAATCATGCAATGAGAGGAATTTTTTAAGACCTTCATCAATAAAAAATAAATTTTCAAGGGTGGATGCATCAAAGAAAACTATATAAAAAGGCCTAGGGCTCCTTAGGATAAGAGAAGAGTAACCACCATCATTGGATGTAGATTCTACTAGGGCTAAATTTGCAAGACTAGGTGAACAATTTAATTCTACTAGATAAGGATAACAATGACTATCTTTGCCTCCATTATGGAGAGAAGTTTTGGCTCACATTATTAGATACATGGCATGTGATGGGCACCCCTCTTTGTTATATACTATTTATTTTAGGTTTTTGAGTCATTTCCACCATAATAGGCTAGTTAATGTACCTAATTACCTGCATAAAATGTTAAATAGAATGACAACTGAGTTTAGAAGGAAAAGAGGGAAAATAAATCAATCTTCTTTGTCACATGATTGTTTATTAGTGTTTCTAGTGAAAACAATAATTTTCAATCAGTACCCTAATATTTCTTGGGATGAATTTAAAGAATGGGATAACTTACCAAATATACTACTAAGGAATGTTCTCCACGAGCAAGTAGTGGTTGAAGAAAATGAACAAAATAATGTGTAGTTAGAAAATTAAGAAATAAATTAAGGACAAGGGTTTTAATTTTCTTGAGTCTCCTAAAATTGATGGAATTGCACATGGCCATAGGGATTTTGAGGAATAATTAACAAAAAGACTTGCAAAAAAACATAGTAGTGACAAGGGTACCTCTAGACAAAATAACTTATAGCTATTACAAGAACACGTGCAACCTCATAGACATAGAACATTGTGTCTTTACTAGAACAAGATACTTCTTCTCTTAAGCCCTAGTTGATAAAATGGAAAAGCTCAACTTATTCCACTTCTAGCAAGATTCATAAAAAGTAGAAATAACCAAAAACCTCAAGGGTGAAAATATCCAAGTCTAAAAAGGAAGAGCCATGGGTTGAGTAGAAGGGAAGTGAGGATAATATGCAAGGTGAATATATTTCAAAGGAAGATGAGGGTAGAGAAGAATTCCATCTAGGAGAAATTCCTAAGGAACCCCCAACTATTTACAAAAATGAACCAAAATTGAGAAAGACAAAAAAACTAAAAGAGGTAAAGACCCCCAAGAGGCATTCTAAGAACCTTAGCAGGAAAGAAGATACACCAAGGGATCTAGGGAACATTTTCAGTAATGTAAATACTTATTCAAAGAAAGAGAGATTGTTTAAAACCAACAAGGAATCTATAAGTGTGAATATTTCAAATCGAGAAGAGAAATCACAAGAGGGGGTTAAATAAGGGAAATCTAAGGAGTCACAAAAAGGAGAAAGAACATATGATCAGGAGGATGACTCAAATATAGGTAATAAAGTACCACATGAAGATGATATATTTTATGAGCCAAAATTTGAACATATACCAATTCCAAACTCCCTTAAATGTTAGGTATCCCCTGTGAAAATAGAAGCAATGTTAGGGCATGGCTATGAGTATGTAGTCATTGAGAACAATGATAAAGATGAAATTCAAGTATCACTCTAGAGAATTAGGATATTAGAGGCATAATAGGAACAATCAAGGAATAAGGAGTAGGAACTTACATAAAAAGTAAAGAAAATAGAAATATAGGTCGCACTTCAACAAAAGAAGAAGAAGAAAGTAAGGATAGAGGATATAACCGAAGAAAAAACTTCTGCTAAGTCTTTTCCTGTACTCACTACTATGAACCTAAGCATGGCATAAAGGTGTCAACATTTGAAATTTATTTGGTATAAAGATCAATGGGCTAAAAAAAGGATAAAATTAAAATTGTTGATGATGTACAATAGGAAGAAAAGGATGCTTAAAGGTCACCTTAGAATACATGGAAGACCTTGCAAATCAATTTCATAGTTGTAGACCACCAACCAGGGTTTGTTCCCTCTATTTGCAAGAGAAATTTTTATGTTTCTAAATTAGTTAATTATTGACTGAACTAGCTATTTAATTAGTAACACCAAGGTCCTTATTTATTTTTATAAGTTACCACATTATATGCAAGATTAATTTTGTGAGTTCTATTCACATAACTTAGTTGTACCCTACAATTGTAACTAGAATCCTCTCTTTTATATGGGAGATATGATGATAATGGTTTTAATCTCTTATTTAAAGAATGGAAAAGAGAGAGGTGACATATCACAAGCTTATAGGGATAGCAAGAAGAATCACTCTATATCCAAGTGGAGGCTGAAAAGATAGAACAAATTATTGATGAGTGGGTAGATATATTATGTAGAAAGGAAGTGCTATTATCTAATAGTGCACTCCTACTAAGTGAAATTAGCCTATTGGTAAAACATTGGGAAGCCTCCCTAATTGTGGGATTAGATAATAAAAGCTAACCTCTAGAGTAAGCTAGATCTTATCATGTTCACCTATAACTAGCTAAACTAATGCTTTTGTTGTGGAAAGGGTAAGAAGGAAACATGAAAATGAAACTACTTCCCAACGCTGATGCACAAAAAATATTATTCAAGACTTGCACAATTGACTTTACACACAATTTAATCAACAAAAAAGCTTTCACATGCACAACTTAGAGAGTCGTATGCTTTTGCATTAATGTTTCATAAGAAGGCTATGATACTCACAATCCTAGTAGGAAAAATGTAGCTTCTACACAAATTGAAATTGTTTGCATCACTAACACAAATTACAATTTGCAAACATATATGTATTTCTTAATAAAGGTGCTACTAATAAAATACAATAAAAAGGATGAGGGGATTCACATGAAATCGCTGTGATGCCCAAAAAGTGAGCAAAACACAACTACAATTTTTTTTCAAAAACCTACTAAATAACTACAAACATACAAACACAACTATGAAGAAAATACTATCCAGTACAAGTTTTCTACATGCACACAAAACGGTGCAGAGGGAAAATAGATAACTGAAAAGTCTAAGTGGCCCAAAAACATCACAAGGGTCAAACCAAAGAAGGTTGACCAAGTTTGACCATAAGTCAAACTTCACCAAATAATTTCCAAACTATCCTATAGGGTTCCCTAGATAGTAAGCTTCAGCTAACACACAAATTGAGGAAGTTGACTAAAGTCAGCCAAAGTTGACCAAAAAGTCAACCATGCACCAAAAAATGTGCAACAAAGTTAAAGGTGTTCAAAACTTATCAAGAAATACTTGGGCATGCAAATTGAGGCATTTGACCTAGGTTTGACCAAGGGTTGACCAAGAGTCAATTGTGCCCAAATATGACCAATGATGATCTACTAAGGTTTAAAACATAACATAGACTATTTGTGCATGCAAATTGAGATGAATGCCCTAGGTTTGACCAAGGGTTGACCAAAAAGATGACTGTGCATAAAAAATGGTTATCATGTCTATAGAGATCATAATGACCCTAGACGAGACCAAAGGAAGAAGAAATAAAACCGTAAGAAGACTACAACATTCCCTAGCTGAAAAGTTACAATTATACTAAAAGTTTGATATTCTAATTAATTAAATCTAAATATAAAAATTAACCCATTTACAAAGCTACATAGTATTGAGAAATAAACCTATTGCAAACATCGTACTTCAAAAATTATGATATTTTAATCTAATACGTTTAGGCCAATATTTTCAAATGTTTAAAAATAATAATCTAAAATAAGTTTTTAAATAGATTTAACCCAATTTTAACATTGAAACGTCTAAAATTAATTAGGAGTTACTAATTCTAATTTAAACTTAAATAAAACTTGAATTTAATTCTAAAACAAAATCTATCTAAAAATAAGTTTAAGTTCCCTATAATGACTTAGACTTTACTAAATACAATTTAATCTTTATAAAATTAAATTTATTTAATATACTTGAAACATCAAAATTCTTAATAATAATAAGACCCTTATATATATATATATATATATATATATATATATATATATATATATATATATATATATATATATATATATATATATAATTGTTGGTGCAAAACTCTTCCCTGAATTTCAAAATAGCAAGTATGTGGATAATTTATTTTTAAAATTTAAATACATAATTGCATTCATATTAAGTGGCTAAACAACTCGTAGGAAATAAATTTTGAATTTAGGCATTTTTTATTTTTGAATAATTTTCAAAATTTTTTCTAAGTACAAAAACAAAATTCTCAAAAATATTAAATCACACGCTTATTCAAATCAAATTTCTAATTAAGTATATTTAATCAAAGCTTTTCAATTTTGAAATAACATCATATTAATATAACTCAATTAGAAATTTAAATATTACTTAAATCTGCAACTCATTATTTTGAAATCTTGATGCCATAATAATCATGATATTTAACTATTTCAAATTAACATAATATCATAACATTCATGGTTTGGCCAAATCGAAATGATATTAAATCACTAAAATCACTTATAATATACTAATTTCCTTATAATTTGAACATTTAAAATTGAATAGAAATTAAATAGCAATTTGATCCAATGTTTGAAAAATATTTCATAAAAGTTTACTTCCCAACACCTAATGAATCCATATTACCAAATCCCTAATTTTTCCATTCTACAAAATTATCAAATTGTTTACAATCCAAAAGTATGGTTACAAGGGAAATCCCTAAATTCAATTTTGAACTTACAAGTTTAAATGCAACAACATTATAATGGAAAACAAGGTTACAACAAAATTCCCAATTTTGAATTCCAAACATATACGAATCTTGTCAGCTCCAACATCTAGCTAGGTACTTGATAGAATGAGGTTGACCATGGAGGCTCACCTCCCAACCTAGGCATTTTCAAGGCCACCCCCAAGCTAGGGGATCTAGAACAGAACGGGATACAAACAGGTATCACAATACCATTTACAAAAACCTCACCGAAACACAAAACACCAAAAATTCCCAACATGGTTTAAACAAGAGGAAGGTCTCTAAGAGACCTTCCTAAAATAGGGGTAGTGGTGGACTAACATGAGGAGAAGCCATAGTCTAAGTAAAAAATCACAAGCGACACATTGACTTGAAAAGACCATCTACACAAGATGCAGTCTAAAAACCTCCTTATGCCCCCCAGGTTCCCATAGACCATACTTGGCATCATGGGTATCATGAAACCTCATGTTTATCCCTCCACACATGGGAGACTCTACACAATCCTAGGTCACTTCCTACTACCCCCTTCAAGGTTACTCTACCCTCCCCCTAGGTGAGCGTGCCTTGAAGAATCCCATTTAAAAATTAATTTACAAATGAAAAACAACAATTTACACTTCAATAATTTTTAAGCAAAAACCATAGAAAGACAAGGACTCCATTAATGGAGCTCCAAACTCACATACATGCCAAGAAAACATTTAAACTAAAAGAAGCCAACCTTACTCCAAGCCTAAGGTTGAATCTAAAATTTCTGATTATGAGTTCTCCTTCCAAGGAATCCCTTCCTAAGCTCCTTACAAATTTTGAAAATAGTCTCTAAAATAGAGAGTGGGTGAACACTCAAGCTATTCCTAAAATCCTTCCTATAAAGGAAAACCTCCTAAAATCAAGGAACCAATCAAAGGAAGGGAAGAAACTTCCATCCCCTTCTTCCCACTTGATTTCCTTCTCCATAAATGGAGTTAAATGCAAGTTTGGGAAGAAAAGAGAGGTTAACCAAAACTACACAACTATCAAATTTGCAAAATTTTGAAAAAGAGACTTTAGGGGAGTCACAAATGTGATTAAAGGTTCTTAATGGAGTGAAAATGACCCCTAACCCCTAGGGTACCAACTTGGGTAGCTAGAATTGACCCTAGTTACCTTGTGGGGGCCCAAAAGACCCTCCTAAACCCCACCTAAAGTTAACCCATAGATTTCAAGTCAAGGTTGACCAACTAGAAACTTCCCAACCCATGGTAAGCTTTGTACTACACTAAGGTAAACCCCTAGTTAACCCTTCACTTAAACATAATACAATTAACTAGCCATGCCAATACTTATGCAACAATTGCCAAAATTGGCACATTTAAATAAACAAATGACATGACTTATTCACAATAAATTTAACTGAATTAAACACTCATGCAAACCACATTCATGAATAAGCAACTATACAATGAGGTCCATGTTTCTTTATACAAACAGGACCTTGGAATGCACAAAATATAACATAGGTTCCAATTTTGGCTCCTCGATTTAGATCCATGGTCAACTATCCCTGCACACTCATTCCACACATCAGTAGGTCTAAAACAACATGATATATAAATAAAAGACATCATCAATATTGCATGGTATGTAACTATGTCTGTGATTGAATTTAAATAACACATCATCGCTTTCCCAAACCAATTTTCCATCACAATAGCATTCAACACAATAATTTATCATATATGACATCATCATAAGCTGAACTGAATCAAAACATAAGGTATCTTGAGTGTACCTTGATTACATAATCAGGTACCAAACATATAACATAGGATTCAATAAATCCTCAAATAAATAAGTGTCTCAAAAGTCTAAGTATGTCTATGAAATAATCACTGAAAGCATGGGAAGAAAAGCAATAAAACTATGTCTGTCAAAGGTAGGTCTCACAATCGCATTCATCACTTAAATACACACAAAATAACCAAATTTGAGAAGGAAAACTTGCTTAACTTTATTGATCTTGATAGGTGTAATACTGATATGCATGTCTATATATGAGCTATAGAATGCTATGTCTAGCTAAAGAACCTCCAAAAAAGTAATAATAGAGCATTAGAATGCCAATAAATCTTCCCAAAAATAATTTTTGAAATTACTTTACGCTTTTCTATATAGTTGTACAAAAATAGGAACCTCCAACTTCCTTAGTCATGCACAACAATAAAACCTATTTTAAGCCCCTTAAAAAACTCCCAAAAGGCTTATGATTGAAGTGAAGGTCAAGCCTTAAGTTATCCTACCACAAAGTCATTTAAAAAATAATTTAAATCCCTCCAAATTGATTCAAAACAACATCTATATTTTGTCCACTTATTTGTAAACTTCTCTAACATCTCCTATGTGCTTGATAGTTTCTCATAAATCCTCAAATATACCCCTTTCACTCTTACTTAAAAAATAAAATCCATTATCTTTACACCATATACAACATTTAAAGTGATTTATACAACATCACCTTAGCAATATTTTTTACATTCAAGTTTGATGCAAAATAAAAAGAAAAAAACATACAATGCTTATCATTTGCATGTATTAGCAATAAAGAAAAAGTTTTAAAATAAATGAAAAAATTCCTAAGGGCTAGCTGGATGCTTTAGGACAAAAAAAAACCCTAATCACAAACTGTAACTATTCATTCAATACTTCATTCATTTTTGTTATTGCACTTTATTGTTTTGAGGGCACCAACATGGTTTCTTGCATCTAGAGGCTTCATGGGATTTTTGGAGTTGTCTCATACATGTGACTATTCATTCAATACTTCATTCATTTTTGTTATTGCACTTTATTGTTTTGAAGGCACCAACATGGTTTCTTGCATCTAGAGGCTTTATGGGATTTTTGGAGTTGTCTCATATAGATCATTTATACATCAAGGTCAAGCTTGGTAAGCCTCATTACTTGTAACTAAAAAATGCTTCCTTCAGCTCTATTTATGAAAAAATAATGAAAATGCTTTTGATTCTTCTATATATTTCATGCTTAATGTTTTGACTCTTTGTACAAGAAATGATGAGGAAGTCTTGTAGGTTTATATCCAATCTACAAGTTGTGGTTTCAATAGTTTGTAACTTTGTTTTATTAATACCATTTCTATAGGTACTTTGAAGGTTTTGCAAATAAATTGGGGCTCTTCATGTTTTGGAACTACTATCTCAACCATGGCTCCATTGTTCAATAGAGAAACCTTCAAACCCTGTCATTATGGATTTATTTCTTTATGCTTGAAGTCTCATCTTTGAACCCTTAGCTTCTGGAAATTAACTCATGCTGACTATTAGTTTCTCATTATGCTTTCTCACTATGTAGCATACACTTTCATCATTAATTCTTTTATTTCACGCTTTCTTTCTTCTTTGGTCTGCTTATCTTCTTTGCATATTATGCCTCTTATATTTGGTTTTATTAAAAACACCCATGAGCCTATTATGGTAGGCTTATAAAACCATATACTTGCACTTTTTTATCCCCAAACTTAAAGATAACCACTTTGAAAGTATCATTTTATCACTTGAAAGCTTGTGAATCAGTTATCTTTGATAGCTTACCATTTAAATCTGGCAATTTCTTCATATTTTTGTAGCCATCATACCTTAACCACTTTCCCACAAGATATCCCCCTTGTAGTAGTATCATGTTCACACCCCATCATAATCGGTAACTATTCCACATTTCCTCTGTAGGACTAGAAACACCTTTTTTTTTTCTCTTCTACATTGCAATCTCATCTCATAATTTCTCTCCACCTCATGAAATCATTGCAATTTGTCAAGAGGTTGTGTAGACTACTATTTTTCATGCCTCCACATATAATCTCTATTTAATCTTTACATGAACTATCATTTTGACATGAAGACTGTCATTACCATGAATAATGTGCCATCTCCTCCTCTATTTCATTGTCACCTTCTTTATGATTATCTTGATATTCATTAATTGCATATTCTATCCTACTATTGGAAACATGTTTCTCTTCCTTAATATATTCTACGACCTTTCTATTCATCCCAAGTTCAATTTCTCTATTCTTGATAGTTTTATAGATCTGTTCCACCTTGAAATATGCTCTCCAAGCCGCTTTCTCTTGAAATAGAGTCTCTCTTAAACACTTGTTATAGTTTTCATCAATTAAATAACTACTATCTTTGATATAAGACTAGCTGTTCCAATTTGTGAGTTGCTTGTTCTTCAATATTTGTTTCCCTTTATTACCGCGTACATTCTTTATGCTCATCACAGTCCACACTTATGATTGTCATCTTCCCTATCATGAATATGCTTTCCACTTTTCTTAATGCATTTTTTAAATGATATGATGACGTTGATCTCTCTGTGGTCTATACTCGTTGCTCCTACATCCTCCATACTTTCCTTTTCCTATAGTAACCATCTTAATAACAATCATACTCATGCGTCCCTACTTTGACATTTATTTTTCACTCTCCTTGTCACATTATTCATTTATGATACTTTTACAATCCCTTTGCAATAAAAATATCATTGTTCTTAGAAAACCTAAATCAATCATTAACTTGCACCACAATGTCTCCTCTTCCATCCAAAATAGTGTTTATACTCTTCTTTTTTCCCTTTGAGTGCCGTGTGCTATAAATGTGTCACACTTCTATGAATCATTACATTCAAGAACGCTCAAGAAAGAGGTCTCAAAAATTGATCCATAGCTCCCTAGGCATGGAGTGCAAGGGTTTTAAGAATGCTCTCAGCTAGAGCTATTTAGCCTATAACCTTGCTAGTAAACCATGCAATGGGAGATTCAATGAAGACAAGGGAAAGAATACCAATATCCTCAAGAATCAAGAATGAAAATGCAATGCAACTATACTAGAAATGGAAATGCAAGCTAAGCTATGAAAGGAAATATGCAAGTGTTACAACCTAAGCTAATTAATCTATGTGAGCTAATCTAGAGCATAGAAATGAAAATAATCTAAGAAAGCATAAATATGAAGCTAAGCTAAGAATGCAAGAATGAGATGTAGATGCTAAGAATGCTCCAAATCTTCAAAAGCTCCAAAGTGACCTAGAAATCTTGCAGCATAAAGTTAGCATAAAAAGTTGGGGATCTAGAATGAAGAAGAGAGCTCTCCTTTTAAAGGAAATGAGAAGGAATGAACCATGGAGATTAAGAGGCAAAAGATTTAATCAATGGTGGAGCTTGAAAGAGGAGCAATTCATGTACACAAATATCCTCCAATAGGAAAATAAGAGTTGACTTTTGTGTCCATATGAGACAAAAAGTGCTTTTCCCTTTTTTATAAAATAAGAATAATGCTTTATTTGTGCAACTTAGGATAAGAGGAAAAGTGGGGGCTTTTTATTTATTAAAAGGGGAGGAAATATTCCTTTTCATAAATAAAGACTTAGGATAAGATGGTTAGCCCATAGAAAATAATCGAATAAATGATAGAGCTAGGATTTGATCAAGAGCAAGCAATTGATGATTTTAGCAAAAATGCTAGCAAGGGGCTAATAGTCTAGGTGACCATTTTTAGGTGTATACATTTGCCCCTCTTTGACTAATGTGTGATCGATCTAGGAACACATGTAGTCAAAGAATGAAGTTGAAATGTGAGATCGATTTGGGATCACAAAGCAACTCAGATCAGCCAACAAAGCAAGCAGATAGCCAAGAAGGCAAGCAGATAGCGATCTGACTCCAAAGAATGAAGTGCAGAGAGATAGAAAATCCTGCATGATCAGCCTGGTAGTGACAGTACTGAACACTTAGGAAAGAGATAGCCAATAAGATATGATGTGTCTACCCCCTCGGGATCGAAAGTGAAATCAGGTAGAGGGAATGTAGAAGCAAGAGCAACATGATCAAATCACTAGAAATCATAATCGAAGAGAGAGAATAAAATAACCACCAAGCAGTGAAGATATGCCCCACACATGGGACACGGGGCATGAACCAAGCGGTCCCTCAACCCGTAAACACCACAGAGGGGGATTGGAACTTGGGATGTGAAAGTGAATGAAAGACTAGAAGTTTGAAAGAGATGGAGATGAAGAGGTGAAGAATGCCCCAGTGAAGATCGAAGGATCAGGCCTCAAAAGGTCAGCCAACTGCGTGAAAGAGGGGGAAAAGGTGATTTGGGTGATCAAGGTGAACTCGGATTTCAGTTTCGATCTTGAAATGAATAGAAAATGATGTGATATGAAAGACAATAAGTGAAAGACATGATCGAGAAGAAGTGAAAGGTGAGTGCAGTTGATTAACAAGTCCATAAAAGATGAAAGGAGAGCTCTCTCCATATGCAAGATGCAAAACTAAACTAATATGAACTTAAGAATGCAAGCTACATGAAACGTGGTTTACTTGCAAGGTCACAATGCTAATAGACATCTAATATTCATCATTGAGCGTTATTGGTAGCGTCGCAAGATCATACAATACCCACTAGCATAACTATGTGGATCTGAATATGATCTATATCAGATAGAAATGTGGAAATCCCACCTAAGCATCAAAGACATGCAGGTCAAGATGACTAGTGCAGTGAGATTACCTAAGTTTGATATAGCAAGATTATGCTCGCATCGAGACACAAGAAAGTCAAGATGACTATAAGCATGCACTTGCGAAATAGTCAAGGATAATACCTTGTAGATCCCAATGTGTCAAGTAAGACCAGCATAAATGCTCATGATAGTTAGGACCAACAAAATATACCCACAAGCAGAAAAAGAAATAAAACATGTTCTCATACCCTCAGTCTTCTAGCTATGCATCATCAAAAATGATCATAGGGGGAGAACACTCAGCAAAGAAATCATCATAGACAGCATGCAAAGAAATAAAGTCAAACAAATCTTAGCAAGTCAAGTGCGTGTGTGTAGGTCATAGAGTCAAACTTTGAGTATCGCATCTGCCAGCAAGAAATATTGCATCATCTAGACTATGGGTAGGACATCTGATAAGTGTTGAGAAACACTCGACGCAAGGCTAGTGTTGAAAAAACATAGTTGGGGTGGTGTTAAAAAAACATCGTTAGAACCAAGTTGCCCTAGAAACCCAGATGCACAAAGAGACCCAAGATAAGCTCAAAAAAATGTATGCCCCCTAGACTAAGACAAGAATCAATTCCAGGCTAGGAGAGACAAAGTGAGAAGTGGAGCAAAGGAGCGCCATGCAAGACTGATAGACATAGGTGCAGAGGGTCTCAAGCAGTGCCTGTTTCTAGGTTTTCACCACTTGATAGATTTATTGCAATTTTTTTTAGGACTTTTTATAATTTTTTTTGTATTTTTGCTACCAAGGCGTCTGTTTCCAGGTTTTCACCAAGGCACTTTTTCAATTTTTTTGATTTTTTGAATTTTTTGAATTTTTTTGGATTTTTTCAGCATCATATATGAATTTTTTTTTGGAATTTTTTCAGGATCATAAAATATGTACAAAGGATGCCCCAGATAGAAATGGGCATCAAGAATCTGCTTCCTCTGATGTAGAGAACTGATAGGCCCTAGGCCCAAATGCTGCAACTATGACGATAGGAGGTCTCAACCAGTTTGACCAATAATAACCAGCCCTAAGCAATGTTTGAGCTAGCGAAGGATTGTTAGAATGTGATCCACATATGCCATCGTGGATTTTAGTTAGCACTTTTTCTCACTCCTCTATTTCTAGACACTTAAGGAGAGTTCCATCTAGACCCTTCCTATACAAGTCACCAGAGACAAAGGCAAAGTGTAAGGGATGGCGGAAGGAATGGTGTGGTGGATTTGCAAGAGGAATATGAGGTGGAAGACATGAAAAGATGGTAGGATTGCAAGATTTGTGAGCAGGATAGCGTAATTCATCCACCAGGAACTTGAAGCAAAATTTATGCTTTTTCATTTGTAAGATGGATGTCAAAGTAACCAAGGCATTAGCAAATTTGTTCTCAGCTCTAGGAATGGGTTGAAGTGTAACAGATATGAGATCATGCTTGAAGTAGTGCATCATTTTTTTGTAGAGAATCAGCTTGTCATCTTTTATTTGATAATCAATATTTTTGAGCAAATTTTTATTTTTACTTTTCTTAGGTTCGGATACTACCACAATGTGGTTTTCACCATCCGACCATTGCTCTTTTCTTTTGACTTGATGACTGTGATGTTTGATTGCTGATTCAATCTTTTTTGTTGCTAGTTCGCTGGTGGAAGAAGTAACAGGTGTTGATGCAAGATGAAATGAAGTGACCGGTTCAATAGCATTTATGCGAGGGGTGTCATCTCTGGTAACAAGAGAGGTTGAGCCTATAGGGTAAGCTCTAAAATTAGCTAGATCTAGACTTGTCATAGAAGAACCAGCATGGTCCACTAAGGCAATATGAGGAACAAACTCATCAGACCCCACACAAGACCCATCAACCACGTTGGGATGGTTACTACAAGAATGAACCATATCAACATCCATATCATCAGTAGATATACATTTTTCTCCCCAAAGAAGTGAAGTAGAGGGAAGATCATCTCCCATGTGAGCCATAGTGTGTATTGGTGACTCATCTGTATCTGTGTCTAATTTACTAAGCATGGGAGTATTTTGAGCATCTTCTCTATAGATCCACTCGTGAATAGCTTGTTCTTCTCTTTTGGCTTCAAGGATCACCATAGCAAAAGTGGAAGGTTTCCCATATGACCTAGGAGAAATAGGTAAAGAAGCAAAGGAATCTAGTTTATATTCACCCATACCAAGGCTCATCATCTTAAATGATTTCTCAGCAGCAACTAGAGATGTACTGGGATCATCAGTAGGTTCATTGTGAGGAACAAATTTTTCAGTAGTAGTAAGAGCATTAATAGCAATAGTATGGTCTCCAGGAATCACAATTTCAGTGCCATTGTATGGAAATTTGACGCACTGATGATAAGTGGAAGGAACAGCCTGCATGTCATGGATCCAAGGATGACCCAAAAGAATGTTATATGTGAGTGGAACGTGTAATACTTGGAAGTTAATATCTTTCATGATAGGGCCCACTCAAACAGGCAACGTGACAAGACCTTTGGAAGATCTTTCCACTTCATCATAAGATTTTATAGTAATCTTCTTCTTAGAATCCATAGAAAATTCTAACAAACCCAACTATTGTATGACATTGAAAGAAACAATATTTAACCCTGCACCATTGTCTATCAGGACTCGGTGGACTCGGGTATTATAGACTAGAACGTCAATGTGTAAAGCTAGATTATGTGGGTGAGCAATAGATATGTCATCTTCTGTAGAAAAGGAGAGAGATAGTGGAGATGAAATGTGGTTGACCATAGCCTGAAATTGATCTGGATCAATGTCATTATGAACACATGTTGTACATAGAGCCTCATCAAGAATCTCTCTATGCGAAGGGGATAACCGAAGCAACTCAAGGATAGATATCTGTGCTGGTGTCTTTTGAAAATGTTGGACAAGATCATAGCTAGGGGTGGCTGAAGGAGCCGCTTGTTTGGAAGGTAAAGCTTGTTTGGGATTTTGTGCAGTTTTAAGGACAATCTTAGCTTGCCCCCTAGTAACAACATTTAGTGTCTCACTTTGGGAAGATGAACTATCACGTGTTTGCAAGATCAACTTTGGCTTACCATGATTGGCTTTATTATCATCTTGAGACCTCATCATTAGAATGCTCTCAATGGGCTCTACCATGTTGATCACAGGTGTATTAGAAGGATACGTGTAATTGATCTTAGCATCATGATTCTTCTTATGTGCTTGAGAGGTTTCCCCCTTATCATGCTTAGGTAGAGGATCTTTGAAAGTTGTGTGATCAGAATTTTTAGTTAAGCCATCAGTGGAGATTGTGCCGTTCTCAATAAGATCCTGAATATCATCCTTAAGCCTAAAAAAATTGTTTGTTGGATGTCCCTTATTTCTATGATAATGGCAGTAATGATCCTCTCTCCACTAATCAGGCTTATTTATCGGATCCTAGTTACCAAGTTTATCAAGAAGCGTAAGATATCCATTGTCAACCAAATTCTTGAGGATTACATCGTAAGGTTCTGCCAACTTGGTATAGACTCGCTTTCGAAATGACTTCTTAGGCTTATCTGCATATTGAGGTTTAGGAGCACTATGAGCGTTGGCAGCTTCTTGTTGTTTTGCTGCATAGATAGCATTGGAAAGATTGAAAGCAGGCTCTTTAACTTTAGGAGCGTCAAAAACCCCATCATTAACAACATACTTGTTCTTATTCCAAGGTTTGTTCTTGTCTTTACCATTGCCTTTAGCATCTTTATTAATAACAATATCCCCGTTTCTTATAGCTACATCCTCAATCTGATATGCACTTTCAACCATGTCATGGAAGGAGGAGAACAGTTGCTTCCTTAGATCATAAAATAGCTCAGGCACAAGTGTGTTGACGAAAATGTCAATCTTTTCTCTTTCGGGTAGTTGACGAGGATATCAAGAATACAATGACCTCCAACATTGTAAGTAAGTTGCAAATGGCTCACCTTGATGTTGTCTTAGATTACCGAGATCTATCACAGTGACAAGTTGTTGGATGTTGTAAGAGTACTACTGGGTACATCGCTGAGCCAACTCATCAAAATTCTTAAGAGGTGGTGTCAATTTTGCAAACCATTCTAAAGCTTGGCCTCTTAAGCTTCGAGGGAATAAGCGTAGAAGATATGTGTCTTCATGAAGAAAGTCCATACTAAGAGCATAAAAATGATGCACATGGTCATGAGGGTCACCATTTCCATCATACTTGTCATATTTAGGAACCTCAATATCCTTAGGAAATGGGACCATGTATAGATCTTTATCAAAAGGAAGAGCACAAATTGATTCTACAAAAGAGACCTTTGGAGGCTCTCTTTCTAATGCCATTTGGGTAAGGTGTTGATTTGTCTAACGTAATTCTTCTTGAAGGACTTCCAATTCAGTTGGTACTCTTTGTTGGACAATTTTTCTGACATCATAGCCGGGAGGAAGCTTGTATCCTCTTGAAGTCATACATTGAAAATATTGATCACCATTACGCTCTAAAAGCTTATGCATCATGCGTTGGGAGACCACATCTTGTTCAAATCTCATAAGATCCTCACTAGAAATCTCATCATCAGCCTCTACCTCATGTTGAGAGGGAGGAGGTCTAGGAGGTGAAGAAGGCATACCAAAAGTGGTTCTTGGAGGAGATCTTGGTGGCATGTTGTTGCCATTATTGCCATTAAAAAGAGGTCTATGCTCATAGTTACTAGTCTTGGGTTGCTCATAAGACATTCCTCTATAAGCCATACGTCTAGCAACATCCATCCTTTGTTGATTATGTTCTTTGTCTAAGCGCGCTTGATTATCTTTATGCTCAAAATGTTCTTGCAAGAGTTGAAATTTTTCTTGTTTAGTCAAAGTGAGTGAGACACTGTCTATGTTTTTGGGAGTCGTGAATGTGGAAAAGAGGAAACCTCCTTTGTACCATGGGGTAGCCTTAGAATTCTCAGATTGGTCAGAACTAGAATTGTCATTGCTAATGGGTGCTCGTGAGCATCTAGTGGGAGAAGGTAACTGTGTATAATTGAACGGAGGATGACTCTCTTGCTCAAATTGAGACCAAGTCGTAACCGGCATGAAAAGAGATGTTGGTTGACTAATAGAATGAGATAAAATTTCTCAGATATTGAGATAAGAAAAAGCTAATAAAGATCACTTGTCAAAGTAGAACAATAGAGAGATGACTCGTCAAAAGTGCTCAAGCACTTACATCAATCAATTGACTAAAGCTGAGCAGCGAGCAAGAAGCTCAATAAGCAAGTAGCTAGAGAGGTAACCATGATGCGACAAGTGATCAAGAGTAGCATTCGTTAAACTCAAATCCAATAGTTTTAGCTCATTTGTTTCAGTCTAGAACAAATCTAAGCATGTAGGTAACAAACCAGTTTTAGGTAAGAATAGAAAAAGACACTCTACGATAGGTTAAAGTGCAAGTTTAGCAACTTTGGATTGCAGAAATGACAGGACAACAGAAAGATTCTGGGTGATACTTTGACCAGTGAACATAAAAGTCTTAGTTTTGAAGCATTTTGATCAAGTTCAAAGGTTGGATAGTGAAATTTCTTAGTTTGACAAGCAGTAACAACAGATAAGAGATATGTTTGCAAATAGTATAAGATCAAACATGTCATAGAACACTTGAAACAAGGGAAAAAGAAACCTTGCCAAGACAAGCACTTGTGATATCAAAATAAAGAGCCTTATGAATGCTACCATTTGTTTGAATGTTGAGGATGTTTACACTGGTATAGCACAATCGAAGACAATTCAAGCAATTACTACCTAGAAGGACAAGGCTTATTACTTGGCAACTTGGCCCACAACTTGATGCTCCCTTGCCTCACACCAAGTGGTTGCCCACAAGAGATATTGGCATTGTCATGGAAGTGTCAAAAACACAACCAAAGGAACACATATGGTGAGTGTCTTGGGGTGATCCAGGTAAGTCCACTTGGATCAATCCTTGCACTAAGAAGCTAAGCAGCTAAAATAAGGTGGCCTCTATCTAATGGTTCATAGTAAGGGCTTCCATTCATAACACCCCTCTTGCTGCTCATAAAGGACTAGGACCTCGCAGCCTCAAGAGTACCTTAAGCATTCTTGCTCAATGCTTCCCCATGGTCACAATCCCATGAGCTACTAACATCAAGCGAAGACAAGTGTTATGTCTACCAAGGTTTTTTGTCCTCGATAGCCTTGAGATTATAGTGAGTTGGAATCACTCGCCACCAAGGAAAATGATGACAAGGTTGTCCCCACTTGGGTTGTTCCTCTTGATTGCTCAAGAGCAGGCCTGCTAAAGGATCCTATACTAAACAAAGAATGGATTAACTCTTGAGGTTCAAGGTTTTTGGTTCACCACAAGGGTGAAGAGCATACTCCCCTATCTCAAGAATCTCTCCCAAACACACCAAGAAAAGATTTAATTACCCCCTTGCTTTCAAAATCCCAAGATGGGTCAAGATTTTTGTTTCACCACAAGGGTGAAGAGCATACTCTCCTACCACCTCAAAATTTCTACAACAAGGTATTAAGTGCCTATGAAAGGAAACAACTAGTATATGCCACACTTAATAAAGAAAGCAATTAAACAAGCACTTGATTTGGTTTTTATGCTTAGGGCAGCCCTGCAAAAACCATTAGTAGCCCTCTTTGACATGCGATTTTAGCAAATTTCAAGCAAGAAGTACCTACAACCACAACTTGTTAGACCAACAAGAGTTAGGAGAATCAAAATCCAAAATCTAACAATGATTAGTACATGAAAAAAAATTAGATAATCTGCAAAAATAACTGATCAAATAATAAAATCTAAAAATGAAATCATCATGGTTGGATTAGGCTCGGAAAGACCTTTCCAATGATATATCACACTTAAACTTTTGATACCATTTGCAAAATTTCAAAAAAAATGGGCACCCATTTTCCAGAGGCACGGATTTGAAAATGCTGGAAATTTTGGAAAATTTCAAAAAGATAACAAAGAACCTGAAACTTGCAAGATAGATAAAATAGCCCAAAAATAGCTCTTTGTCAGGTTCAGGTGATATACCTCAGACTTCACCAGTATCACACGACACAGTTTCCTATAGCCGGGTGATATACCTCAGTCCAGGTGATATACTACACAATAGGCAGACAATACTTTGCACGACACCAGGCGATATACCTCAATACTGCCATGTGATTCTTCTCTGGCACGAAGTGTCGCACACATATAGTAAGGTATATCATGCGATATACCTGAGAAGTATCACGCGATACTCTAAGATAGAGAACCAGAACCTAGAAAATTTCCAAAAAATAATCCGAAAAATGACGTAAATGCAAGAAACTAAAGGGCAAAGCCTATCTACTCTGCCCCACGGTGGGCGCCAAAAATGTGTGCTATAAATGTGTCACACTTCTATGAATCATTACATTCAAGAACGCTCAAGAAAGAGGTCTCAAAAATTGATCCATAGCTCCCTAGGCATGGAGTGCAAGGGTTTTAAGAATGCTCTCAGCTAGAGCTATTTAGCCTATAACCTTGCTAGTAAACCATGCAATGGGAGATTCAATGAAGACAAGGGCAAGAATACCAATATCCTCAAGAATCAAGAATGAAAATGCAATGCAACTATACTAGAAATGGAAATGCAAGCTAAGCTATGAAAGGAAATATGCAAGTGTTACAACCTAAGCTAATTAATCTATGTGAGCTAATCTAGAGCATAGAAATGAAACTAATCTAAGAAAGCATAAATATGAAGCTAAGCTAAGAATGCAAGAATGAGATGTAGAATGCAAGAATGAGATGTAGATGCTAAGAATGCTCCAAATCTTCAAAAGCTCCAAAGTGACCTAGAAATCCTGCAGCATAAAGTTAGCATAAAAAGTTGGGGATCTAGAATGAAGAAGAGAGCTCTCCTTTTAAAGGAAATGAGAAGGAATGAACCATGGAGATTAAGAGGCAAAAGATTTAATCAACGGTGGAGCTTGAAAGAGGAGCAATTCATGTACACAAATATCCTCCAATAGGAAAATAAGAGTTGACTTTTGTGTCCATATGAGACAAAAAGTGCTTTTCCCTTTTTTATAAAATAAGAATAATGCTTTATTTGTGCAACTTAGGATAAGAGGAAAAGTGGGGGCTTTTTATTTATTAAAAGGGGAGGAAATATTCCTTTTCATAAATAAAGACTTAGGATAAGATGGTTAGCCCATAGAAAATAATCGAATAAATGATAGAGCTAGGATTTGATCAAGAGCAAGCAATTGATGATTTTAGCAAAAATGCTAGCAAGGGGCTAATAGTCTAGGTGACCATTTTTAGGTGTATACAAGTGCTACTTGAAATTTTTGATCATTGTTGTTCACATCTATGACAATGTATTGTTTCTTACATCTCTTTCATATGTGGTAGTGCTCATACCACTACAACAATGCTTAGTACTTGTTTTCTTTGAGAGAAATGATGATCACTTTCATTGATTTATACTGTCATATTTTATTATAACTACCTTTTGAAAATTATTATTGACTATCTCTATGCATAGAATTATTATTTCCTTACTCATTATAGCTCTATTGAGAATATATTTATCATTTATGATAGTGAACCCATCAGCTCACTATTATGAATAATGAGTAGCTACACAATTAAACAACATGTTAGATAAAACAATCAATCTCAGAATTTAGCAGATATTGATGATGATCTTCTTTTTTTCCCTAATATATGAGATGACTACAAAACTAATTTAATGCCTTATGAGAGAAAATTATATGTTTATTGATGTTATATATGGAGATAATAGACATCTTGATCTCTAACACTAAATCTTCTCATCTCTTGTAGGTATTTTTGGGGTAGAAAATCAACGTCTAGAGCAACCAAGTGAAAGGAGTTGAAAACGCAATAGTTCAACCTTGGGGTTCATCATTTAGGCAATGAAAGATCCCTATTCCTTTCATATAAATTTATTTTTTTAAATGTATAATTCTCATCTTATATCTCATTGAATCAGCTACTCCCACGACTTGTGTGAGACACTATAATTTTGTAATTATAAATAAGGACAAAAGTTTTATGCAAAGTTGTGTAATCTTCTTTCTTGTAAAAGAATTTTCATAATAGAAATGAAACTCATTTGATAGCATTATTTTTAGATAAAAAAATACTTAGAAGAATCAAACATGTAACTTTCATCTTTAGTTGTAATTCTTTTCCATCTATACTTGATTGAGATGAAAGAGAAATTAGGTAACAAGAAGTTACAGAGAAAATTCATTAGTGCAGGTTATAATATTACAACATGGTAAAGGAATTATTCACAACACAAGGTAATTAAATTAAGGATGCATACAAATAAAGGTACACTATTAATGTTCTAAGTTCGATGCTAGCCCATATTAGATTAGCATAGGATTATGACTAGCAAGGCTCACAACTTGTTCATGACCAGATGATGCAGGCAAATGTACTTTCTCTTAAGATCTAAATTTTAGGCTACTCGTGACAAGTATTTTCTTCACAATAACCCGTGAAATACGGGTTAGTAACAATATACTAACAATGATCTTAGCCAATAAGTGCAGTTATTTCAGGAACTATTGAGTCAAGAGGCTTTCAGAGGAGTTATCGCGCGGGAGGTATACAGTTGATAAAGCAATCTACAATTCAAGATTCACTGGCAGCCAAGATATAAATCAAATGCCCATGAAATTTTTATTTTATAAACTCTTGTAAATATGATATTGGAGGGTATGCCCTCCTAAGTTATTATATATTAGAATCTGGACAACGATCCCAAGCAAGGCTAGAGGGTTTCTCTACCCCACTCTTCCCTGCCAGTGCCTGCACTGAACGGGGTTTCTGTATATCTGGTTATGTGCTAAATAAAATTATTGGCTTTGGCCTTTTACCGATCAAAAAAAAAAAAAAAGGTACACTATTAAATTAGTATTAGATACTCAAAATAGCTAGCTTCCATTGAAATTTCACCTATGAATGCTCCTTTATGTAGTTCCACACAGGCTAGGGGAAAAAGGGTGGACTTCAAAAATGAATGAGAAAGGTGGGAGAAGATCAAAGGTCATAATGAATTGTACAAAACATAAGGGATTGGAGTCACACAATCTATGGATTTTAGGGTAGATGTGTTGTATTACAATAGTAGGTCTTAGTAGGTTGAGGATAAGTAGATGTATAAGTTGGAGGATGTGACGAGTTTGAAAATCCATGTCTTTTTGAAGTGTCTTGAGTTAGTTTTATGTTATTATGTTAGGGTTTTTAAAGACCATTTCATACTTAATTATGATATGAGGGACCTAAAATAATAATTATTATACATAATATAATGGTATATATTATAACTATAAATATGTGTGATGTGGCAATAAATTTTAATTTTATGATGTTATGGGCTTAATTGGTATATTTGTGTATTCTCTTTCTCTTCTTAACTAACATGTAGATTTAGAGGAAGGATGATTAATTATAATTTCAAACAATTACTTATATTGTAATGGTAAGAAGCAGTAAAGGCCGGTTAATAAATTTTACTAAACCTAAGAATCTCTTTGTACTTTTTCTTGCATGATCCGAGATGGAAAATCTAAGTTTTATTCAGACTCCATGTTTATAGTTCTTTTAGACTAGTTGTTTAGTTTTAAAATAAGTCATATCTTCTTAGAAGATGACATGTATGTAATAATACTTCAATATCATTTATAATCACTACTCTTGAGATCTATAAAATCCATGATGGTCTTATGAGTAATGGTTCAAATGTTCATATATTTATCCAAGATTATAGTTGACATTATAGTCTTTTGTTATTTTGTAATTTTCAGTGTTATCAATACAAGTGGATGATTATATTTAGCTGAGAAAATATTCAAGTTTATTCAAGGTTACAACCCCTCAAGAAAGGACCACTTGAGGTGAAGTAGTTCTCTATTAGAATAGATAAGTTAGTTATTTCTTTTGTTGCATTCTTGCATAATTAGTATAATTAGTTAGTCACTATTTAATTCATGTTAATTTTATTATTGTTACAACTTGTAGTGGGTAAGTGCACCAAGATGGTGTGCAAAAAAGTGGCCACCCACCCCCCAAAAATGAAAACACCAATAACCTAGTAAGGTTTCTTTTAATTCAAATAACTCAATTAGGTTATGGTTTGGTAATTACCAAGCCTAGATTCAAATAATCTAACCGAGATTTTATTATAACCAAGACATGATCAGGTTTTTAATATAAGAAAAACATGATCACATTTTTAATACGTAAAATTATTTTTCATGTTGTTAGAAACCCGTATGGGTTTTAATCTTATAAAACCCATCCAAGTTATTTTTCCCTAAAAAGATTCCTAAAAAGAAAACAATGGAAGGGAGGAGATAGAAGGGAGAGAGGAGAGGGAAGAAAGATGATATAGAGACAAAATGGTTTTAGAGAGAAAGATGATAATTAAGGGGGAATAGAGAGAGAGAGAGAGAGAGAGAGAGAGAGAGAGAGAGAGAGAGAGAGAGAGAGAGAGAGCGATGGATGGGATGGTGAGATGAGGGAGGGGAGAGAGTGAGAGATAGGGGTAATTAGGGGGAGAAAGATGAGATGGAGATGGTCCTAGGATGTCTTCAGGGGTCCTATGTTCCTTGAGTAGTCCTAAGGGGTATTTATATGTATTAATAGGTCATGGGATATATAATGGGTCCTATGACACATTGATGGGTCCTAGGGGATCCTAAGATACATTAATAGGTTTGAATGAGTACCGAGACATTGATGGGTCAAAAGGCATCCTAGGATATATTAAGGGATCTTAAGATGTCTTGATGGGTCCTAGGTGTCTTAAGTAGTTATGAGGGGTCACATAATACATTAATGGGTCCTAGGATGTCTTAAGGTGTCCTCGATTTCATAAGTGGTCCTAGGATATATAGTTACATTAATTTTTCCTATGATTTCTTAAGGGGCACTCGATGTCTTAACTAACCTAAGGGGTCATAGGATACATTAATGGGTCCTAGGATGTCTTAAGGTCTCTTGAGTGTCTTAAGGGTTCCCCATTTGTATTAGTAAGTCCTAGGCTACATTGATGGGTGCTAAGTGGTCCTATGGTACAGTAATGGGTATTGGGATACATTCATGGCTCCCAGGGCATCCTAGGATACATTAATGGGTCCTAGGGGTCCTAAGAGGTCCTAGGTGTCTTTAGAGGTCCTAAGGGGTCCTACAATAAATTAATGGGTCCTAGAATGTCTTAAGGGGTTTGAAAGGGACCTAAGATACATTAGTGGGTCGTAGGATGTTTTAAGGGGTCCTAGATGTCTTAAGGGATCCTAAGGTCTCCTTGTACATGTATTAATGCATCCTAGGATACATTAATGGGTTTTGGGATACATTAATGGGTCCTAAGGGGTCCTAGGATACATTAATGGTTTGTAGGAGTCTTAGGGAGTGTTAAGGGGTCCTAGGTGTCTTAAGAGATCCTAAGGGTTCCTAGGATAAACCAATGGGTCGTAGGATGTCTTGAGGGTCTCTATGTGTCATAGTTGGTCCTAAGGTGTCCTAGGATGTCATAGGTGTCATAAGTGGTCCTATAGGGTAATGAGTCTTAGGATGTATTTTACATATACATACATATATACATATATACATATACATATACATATACATATACATATACATATAAATATACATATACATATACATATACACACACACACACACACACACATATACATATATATATATGTGTGTGTGTGTGTGTGTACATATAAACATACACACACACACATGTTAAATATGTACATATATATACATATGTATACACATTAAATTTACATATACATATGTCCATATATGTGCATGGCTTTATGATTTTATTTTTTAAAAAAATGACCATATTTTTTAGCACTAAAAATAGAATCACATTTTTAAACATTAAAAACCTGATCATGTTATACCTAGGTAATAGGCTTGGATAATGACCTCGAGACTTGGGAGCTTCATTTCCCTCCATTTCCTTCCTTTTCACATCTTTTGTTCTTCCAAACTAGTTTGTCAACTTCCTCATCATTAGGTTTACACATCATCAATTGGGTATTTATAAAATTACCAGCATAATTTCACACATCTTTTGAGTTTTCTAACCATATAATTTTTTCTATTTTTGGACAACATTAACATATTAAAGTTTAATTTTCTTTCCCATTTTCTCCATAGTTCTCAGAGACATACGTGTACCATTTTCTTAATAAATTTTGATCTACTTGACCAAATTTAAAATAAATTATATATTATTGTTGTAAACTTGATTCTATACACTTAAGAATAAATTACATTTTAATTATTTTGATGCAAGTTATGTATCACACACAAAAAGGCACCCAAATTTTAGGATGTGCCCACTTAAAAAAATCGTAAAAGAAAATACTCAACAAAAAATAACAAAAAAATACACAACTTCTAGCTCTCACTTTTAAGTATCTTTCTACCAAAGGGTTTTTCAAAATGCTAAATCTAACTATATCTTTTGTGATGCGCACACCAGACACTATGTTATATTTTCCTAAAAAAAATAGGACTAGTTTTTCATGCACAAATGATTTGACCCTCTTAATCTTAACCATTTAAAAAAAAAACTTTGTAGTTTAGAAACTAGGCTTAGAGTACTACAATTCTTTTTCTTCACACATCTAATTTTGAATGCATAACTCTCAAATTTCTCTTCCAAGTTCAGGTTTACCTGATTTTAGAAAAATTGGCCACTTATACCCCCTTTTTGCACACCATCTTGGTGCACATACCCTAGTTAATTTCATTAATGATAAATTTCAAATTTAGTTTCATTGTGTCAAACATATAATTCATTGTTAGATTGATGTAGTTTACTATCTTGTTCCTTTCTACTCACATGCAGCTACACGTACAAAGTTACACTTGCAACCACTACTATGTGATGAGAATTGGTTTATATTTTTTTATTTCTTTTGTATTTCGTTGTTGTTTTATGCTTTCAGTAGATATAAGAACTACTTTTTTGCATATATAGTGCTAGTACCATCCAAGTAAATACATTCTTGGTTGATAATTGAATAAGCCTTGTTTAGGATAAATTCACTTAATATGAAATTATTTTCCCTATTAGGAGTGTGCATTGAGTTATCTATACCGATTGATTATCCAAAATGGACACCATTCAAGCATATAAGTCATGTTTGGATTTTAATACCCATTATCATCATCATAGCCTTTGAAATAATTATTTTTAGTATTAGTGGGGACTAACCCCTAATATCTACCCCTATCTTAGCAAGGCTAAGTTATCACCCCACTTAAGATCAACAATTTAACCCATTACAATAATTTTGTTAGGTTTTGTGTAGACTTTTTTTAAGCTTCAAAGTTAATAAATCATTTCTACATTTACCACCTTGCTTGTTCCTTTATGATTTTTTGTTGTTTGATTTCCCTTATTTCATCACCCTAAGTGTTATTTTGATGTCATCCATATGAAAAGTCATACAAATATTTATCTTTCCCATTCTATGGCCTAATAGAGGAATTTTAGTCTAAGAAACAAATTTCACTGACCGTGTTATACTTTTGAATTCTAATAATGATTGTAAATCTCTCTTCAAGAGTTACATAGTGGTATAGGTTTGGTAGCTAAATATTTTTATATTTTTAGTAGTTTTTAATTATGCATGAAGCTAGGTATTTCTCTAGAATAATTATTTCATCATAAATTTCTCATACAAAATCATATATTTGGTTTGAAATAATCAATTTATCACATTTTCCATGTAACACACATTAGATTAGGTGGTTTTCACTTTGATGAGCATTGAGAGTTTGGTATTTCTTTTATCAATTATAGGACCCTAAGACTTAGGGTTCCATTCCATGAACATCTAAATGAGTCAAGAGGTGAAAACTTAATGGAGTGTGTATTTTTGTAACATCTTGATGATGGTATAACATTATTTTTAAGAGGGCTAGGATTCAAACTTTATTTAGATTATTCTTTTTGTTCACTTGATTCTTATTAAGATTACCTATTTCTTTATGTATCTTAGGTCTAATTATCACCAATGCTTGGTGTTTAGAAGACTTGTTTAGAGCCATCTAAATTAAATTTCCTTCCTCTTGGTTTAGGTTATTTTTTAAATCATCAAACTTAGGATCAACATATGATTCTCTATTTGAAATCCAATGGGTATGAAAGCTAGAAACACACACTACATACTCAAGGCCATTATTAGATAACATTTAGAATCAATTGTAAATCCTCTTTTTCAATATCTCAATCATTTAATTATATTATTAATTTATTTGTTTTAGAGATGTAGTATTGGATGTGGTCAAAACTTATTGGATCAAGATTCATCAGATCATTATTGATAAGATATCCCCCAATCTTATCAATTTTTCTATACAATTATTAAGAGTCTCCCATGCTTCTTTTGGTGTTTTACATGTTTCAATGTAAAAGTGAAAATTAAATTAGACTAATGAACATATACATCCAAGTGTTCTATCCCTTTCAATCTCCCATCTTATTGATGCAATATGATCAATAAGTCGAGAAATCATTTCCTTTAGATTCCAAGATAACCCATTCTAATTTTATTCCTATGATGCATAATTATTGTAGTAAGTGTTGGATAACTGGGGGGGGGGGGTGGGGGGTGAATCAGTTATCTTAGGTCCCTTGACAATTTTCAACCTTAAAACCTTCTCGGTAAGTAATCTTTAAAATGTGATTTAAGTATTCAATCGACCACAGTAGTATGCTTTAGAAAATTAGTAAATAACATGCAAAAAATTCAATCACACATTAACACTAGTATTTAACATGGAAACCTAATTTGGGTAAAAACCATTGCGAGAATTATCACCTAAAAAATAATTCACTCTTCTGAAGTGAGCTCTATTAAGAGCCAATCCTATTAAAGACTACAAACACATTTGCTAGATGTGACCTTGTTAGGGGATTTTCACCAAAGATCAGCTAGATCTGTCACCCTATAATGAGTGGCCTTATTAGAGGACTTAGAACATTCATTGGAATGCCACCTTACAAAGGATTTAGAAATAGGACTGTTAAATCCACTCGGTTAAGATATTTTCTTCTACAATGGTTAGAAAGTAATAGTGAAATGATATGATAGAATATGAAACTACCTTTGCTTGTTTAGATCTTCTTTCTACTTGTTTGTCTTCTTAAAACTCTTCCTTTCTAGCTGATCAACACACAGTCTTCATCTCATCACTTTCCTTCACTTCATTCACACTTTTCTTCAACTCTATTATGCTCGGTGTACCCTTTTGTACTAATTCAGCTTTCTGCTCTGGCTTATTAGTAAATCATAAATTAAGCATCGACATTAGCAATACGATCATCATGATCATCCTATATATAGAATTTTTTTGCTGCTTAATCCTATTCACCGCTTAATCTCATCCATTCAATCAAATCTATATCTTGGTAAATTTTTTTATGATTCTTGCCAGCTGTATTTTCACCTTAGAACTTGAACTTTTCCTAGATCTTAAACCAATCACTAAATCTTCACCATTTATCTGTACATAATATTTTTGATCTGTTGATTTCATTAATTGACTTTGTTCCTTCCTTACAATCTTCTAGATCATTCCAGATTCTCATTCGATGTCATCTTTTACTTGATTTCTTATTTAACCGACCAACTTCATCTACTCGGTTAAGTCTTTCTACTCGGTTATCACTTGCTTGGTTGACATCTACCTCAGTTATCAACTAATTGGTTAACTATGATCGACCAATATCTGTACTTACTGACAACCATTTCTAGCTTGGTATAACACACTGTTTCCTTATCTTTTCACTTCACAAATTCAATCCTTTATTATCGACCAATATAACTGACTTGTGCATCATTATGACACTTCATTAAATCATGTAAAATAATCAGATCAACATTACCTTGTCATAGAATGGTTCAACAATTTCCCATTTAAGCTCACATACTTAACATCACTTATTTATTATATCTTATATCTTTACCAACTATTTCATCACATATTTTAGATTGATATGGAAACTTGAAATCAGCAAGTCAATAGACTTGACATCAATGAGAACATAACAATTGATCCATTTATTCTACATACCTTTCATTGCTCGGTTGACCTTGTTCATTATCATCATCTCAATATCAGTTGGGGGTAACAATCTCATTAGTTGGGGTAACAGTTAAGAGTTTAATTTGTTATTTTTGATCATTTGAACATAAAAACATGCAAAAAAATACAATCATCCATTGCAAGATTACCCCCTAAATCAATTAATCAAGAATCATCCTGAAAAAATATGGCTTAGCACTTTATGATTCATGGGTTTACAGATAGTTGCAAATAAATAAAAAAACTAGACTTGACTTAGTGGTTATGAATGCCAAATTTGTCCCAATAATAAAATTATAGTTTTGACAAATTAAGATCAATTTGATCACACTACTACAAAGTACAAGAAAAAATATTCACTAAAAAAAATTAGCACCTAAAAGTTGTCATCATATGAGCCCAAATGGAGCCCTAGAAGGTAAAAAATTGCTTAAGGTATTCTTAAAAAGTCCTATTAGAATCTATAATTTATAGAAAAAATAGGCAAAAATTTAAAAAAATTACACCATTGTGAAGAACATGAGATTCTACTTGAAATAAAACAAATTAATCAAAAAGGGGACCCTGAGCCTAAGATATGGCCATTTGAAGTTCACCTATCAAACTTAGAAAGAAAATGGATATGGGTGAAAAAATTTAAACCCTACCGATGTTAGCATGATGTAGTGTTGATGTTAACATTGCCCATTTTAAAACTTGACAACTTGCTAGGGTGTTTATTTGTGGGGTTGCAGGATGACATGTGTGTTGATTGGGTTGTGTGGGGCTACATGGAGCTGCATGGCTCGTTGAGTGTGTATGAATTTGGCCCATGAAAAGATTCTATATGGTAGGTGGTACACAACCCACACATCCTACATACCTTGTAAACACATATGGTTACATAGGCATGCCTTGTGCAACATACACAAAGTATATTATTTTATTTTTAATATAATTTTTCTAAAAAACATTATTAAAAATAGAAAATTAAACTATTTTATATACCAATTTTGTTTCCTTGAATTTGCATTAATGAAATTTCATACAAATGATAAAGGAGGGAAAACTTGTTCCTTATCTCCACGTCATATTTTCAAATTAAGACCATTTTATAGTATATCTATATTGGTTGGACCTTTTGAGTACAATGGTAGGGTCTATTTTGACCCAAAATTCTTTAGAATGGTAGCTACCTCTTGGATCTAACAACCACCTCCCAACTTCAAATCCTCATATATTTGTCCTTTGGTGTTCAATTTGGACAAAAAAGGAAAAAATGACTCCCAAAATGTACCAACCTTTACAATCTAGATACCTCAAATAAGACTATCTAGAAATAGTTACAAAATCTTTGATACCATGTTAGAGTTAGGTATAGAATACTCTACATCATCTGATATTGGTTTAACATTATAGCCACATAAGATCAAGGCTCCATGAAAGCACAAGAGAGATAAAAAACAAAATAATAATTCTATTCAATCAAAGATACAAACGAAACAATGATATGTGATGAGATAATGTTACAAAGGGGACCCCTTGATTATATAATCCAAGGTGAACATATGACAGTATAATATTATGACTTGTATCGTAATAGATTATGACTTGTGTCATAATAGATTATGACTTGAGATATAAAGCGATAACTTATCATCCACTTAAGATGGAAAAGTAGTAATGTGATAGCTATCCACTAAAAGATCGAAGTTTCCTATTTTCCCTAACTAAAATTAAGAACAAGTGTGATTAGTTCCTAGATGTTTAACTTGCTAGGTGCAACACTAGTTACAATACCCCTTTCACAAAAACAAATTTTATTTTCCAAATAGTGTTGTACATTTTAATCCTTTAATTAATGCATACAATCTCACACTCTCCTAGCACTCATTTTAGCTTTCCTTTCCTCTAAGCACTTATGGGACCTCTTTTATATTTTAATTAATATTTAAATAA